>OY759168.1:43262304-44534804 GCA_963662145.1 Sturmia bella | reverse complement strand
CATACGCCATTTACAAATACAGATTTAAAACGTTTCAAGAGATACGAATAGTTAATTTTACATGACGTTTTTTTCTGTGTATATAAATAATATGTTTTTGTAAATTTAGTGTGTTCTAAACTTCAGTGATGAAACTTGTTAAATTTGTCTAACCGCGCCCCAAGGAATGGGCACCAGTAATAACATTTTCATAAATAACATCTATTTTTATACGTTTGTTTTTTACACAAATTCTCTTAATTAGGGCATAGCGGTGATCCCCAGGGTTAGCTGTAAAGCATTTTTTTTTATAATTTCAAATTTTTTCTATAATTTTGTAACATCAAATGAACGGATTGCGGCTTAATATTTGTTTGGCAGCTCCTTTTTGCTATTATCTGGATACAACTGTAGCTCTATAAAACATTAAATTAATAAGGTTTTACAATTGAAAAGAACCCAAAAAATGTATCTCTGGTTTTAATATGTTTTATGGCAAAACTAATATTCCATTTCTGTTGTACTCTATTCGCAAACAATCATAAGCCGAAAGCAAAATAATTGAACACATTCGAAATAATTTTCTTTCATTTTTTAGCGAGTTGGCGGAAACACCTGGTGTTTTTCATCCTCTGTGTTCTTTGTTTTCGTATACAACATTTAAAACGGTGTTGTTTTTTAAATTTATTTATTGCATTTTTATTTTCATTGCTTGCTTATTATTATTATTACAAGTGCACAAACGTGCATGTGCATGCTTTCCTACATTTCAAAACTATTTGTGTATGTTGTTGCTTATTTTACCTCGGCTATTACTATGGTATGTTGCGGCTACTTTAATGGAAATAAAGAAGAAAAAAATATTCAGCAACGACAGTAGCAGTTGGCAATAACATTTATTTAATTGTTTTTCCGCTTTTTGCTACTCATAAGAATAATCTCAATGTTTTCGTAGTATTTAAGTTTTCTGTGTTTTATTTTCGTTTTTTTTGCTCTTTCAACTTAAAATCTTAAATAAGTGGGTTGTTTCAATTTGTAGCACTCAAAACGAAGAAAAAAGGTAAGCACTTGGTTTTTTGGAATAAATATTTTTATTTGGTAGTGAGCAGAATACAGGTTTTACTGAATATATTTCAGTAACGTTTTTAAATACTTTTAATGTGAGAAAAAATCAGTGTCAGCAATAGACTACTTTATGGAATAAAAAAAAAAAATAATTTACATTTTTAATGCAATTTTATGTTTTCATAAAATTTATCATTTTAAACGGTAAAAACACAGCATTTTCCAACCTTCGACAAATTATTGTAAGAACGAGAGGGATCATTGTTTTGAGGTCTTATGTAAATGTATAAACAACCACTTACAATATTAAGAGTGTTTTAAGCAAAATATTTGAATTTTGATCAATTCATTTAATTAAAAGGTAATTTTCATATAGAAAACTTTCTAATTGATTGACAATTAGTAGTTAATGAAGTCAAGGTATACATACATATATATGTATATATATATATATATATATATATATATATATATATATATATATATATATATATATATATATATATATATATATATATATATATATATATATATATATATATATATATATATATATATATATATATATATATATATATATATATATATATATATATATATATATATATATATATATATATATATATATATATATATATATATATATATATATATATATATATATATATATATACATATATACAGTATATATATATATATATATATATATATATATATATATGTATATATATATATATATATATATATATATATATATATATATATATATATATATATATATATATATATATATATATATATATATATATATATATATATACATATATATATATATATATATATATATATATATATATATATATATATATATATATATATATATATATATATATATATATATATATATATATATATATATATATATATATATATATATATATATATATATATATATATATATATATATATATATATATATATATATATATATATATATATATATATATATATATATTTTCTTCTGTTGGCTTATCAAATTTTGCTATCAACCAATTCAATACCTTCGAGGAGCTACACATAGAAGGATTTGATAAATAAAGTTATTAATTTGAACAACAAAAATTAGCTACACACTGAAATATTTGATAAATAAAGGTATTAGTTTGAACAACGAATATACTTGTTGTTGACTTTTTAAGCCAGTATATAACAAATGCATTTGTAGTTATTTGGCTTATGCATAAATATATTGACTAAAGCATATTTATATATATTTAAATTTTTTTCTTTTTTTTTGTACAGCACTCATTTTGCCAATCTGGCTTACAACTTAATGTTACGCCAGTTATAGATAATTAATTTATATAAAAACAGAACAGTGTAATTTATATAAATCTATTAAATAAAGAAATAATAATAAAATAAATACACATTTATTTATTAACCAAGCTTTTGCCACACATTTAACTAGGTGTAAAAATACGAAAAGTTGACTTGGCATGACCCCGGATCCAGCAATAATTCGGAAAGGGATACAACTTTAGAAATAGGCTAAACTAGGCAATTCAATATCTCCGGACTTTATTAAGTAAGCCTGATTTAAAAAAAACCTAAAAGTACTATAAAAAACCAAATACGTACTTGGCACTTTTGTACTCTATGAGTACGGAGCCATAATAAGAACGTATCCATAGAATCTTAAAGAATGACCACAGATACATAGTGCATCAAAAAGTTGTGGGTGTCGGTGGTTTTTTCTTCTTTTGGGTTCTTTCGTACTGTAGTTTAGGAAGTGTGAAAAACTAAGATGCATAGGAGGAAAGTGCAGCGTATTAAAAAACACATTTCCTTCTTTAACAAATTGTGTCGTACAATTATGGTTTTTTTTTCAATTTTTTAATTGATGTCTAACGATTTTTCACCCAAAATGATAGTCAGCGAGGAGTCTCGTTTCCACCTCAGCAGGTACGTGAGCAAGCGAAGTTGTCGCTTCTGGTGTACCGTAAATCCACGAGTGATGCACGAGGAGCCATTACACCCTCTCAAAGTAACTGCATAGTGAGCTGTTAGCGTTGGAGGAATTATCGGACTATTTTTTTCGAGGACTTACCTGGTTCATCGAAAATGTACATAAGGCCATATTAACCAAGTTTTTTCTGATGCAATTGAACAGTTTTTTTCTGGAGGACATGTCATGTGGTACCAACTGAATAGAGCAACGGCACACATTTCGCGAGCCAAACCCGATATTCTGAAAGCCAAACAAGATCGAATGACGTCTTTTGGGCCACCTTTTATATCTAATGCTCTCAAACCATGAGTTATGAAGACATCTAAGCTATAAAACTACGTTATCCAAGAATCAAGCTTGTGCTATATCAGATATACAAATGCACTTAATTGTGGATACACATAATCTCAATGTAATGTGTGTGTGATGTTTTTTGGCTTCAAGTTTTTGATTTTTATTTTAACGAGGAATTACTAGAGAGCTGTGAAAAATGGTGTCCATTACTACAGCCCCATACAAAGAATTTTTAATGCTACATACCGTGTCATTATTTGAGGAATTTAAAAAATCTTTTCCCTTGATCACTCAAATATAGTGTATTGAGTTTAAAGCTGGTTACCAAACAAATTTTGCACAACTGTTGTGTCCAGCGTTATTGGGACGAAATCTGGTCTATGATCCCATGATAATATTTTTTTTCAGGATTTATGTTGTCAAGAAGAGCACTCTTTTCTCTACGAATGATTTTCTTTCTTGTTTTCTGAGAAAGAAATGCTGTTAGTACGTATTTCATTTAGTATGAATCAATCAGTCAACAAGATATTATTACTGGATTACTAGAGCAAACCTTTAGAAAGAAAAGCTTTACAAAAAGTGGTTTGATTATTATTAAATCCGAAGGAAGTTCATATGGGAATGTGTTATGTTATATATTATCTGTATAAGAGAACATTTTATCTGATGTAATTTAAAGTAACGATTTTTACCCAGTTAAGGGTACTTGGCTAAAAATTTCTTTTTTTTAAATTGTATATTTAAGTAAGTTGTATATATATGTATGTATGTATATGTCAAGCGTGCCTTTGCATTTTTATTAAATATTTTTAAACTCTTTGCTTCAATAAATACCAAAAGAAAATCTTAATAAAAGATGAAAAAATGTATACAAAATGTTTCTGTAAAATGCATGAAGGATATTGACAAGTACACATATGGTACTTGCAAAACAAACGTATGTATGTATGTGTGTTTATATTTTAATGTTTTCTATGAAAATCTGTTTAAATTTTTTTTTATTGAATATATTTTGTTTCACCTTTTATAACGTTATCGATTTGTTTTCCCGCAGATGAGTTTTTTTTAGTTTTCTCTTATAGATATATTTTTTAATTTCTTGTTAAAAAGTCAAGTACAAGGATCTCTTGTATTTGTTTGCAAATGCTACTTTAGCATATTCTGAAACAACAACCTCCTTTCCACGGACAGAATTTGAAGATACATAGAATATGTACTGCTTTCGTTGTTGTTGTCTTTAGAGCAGAAATATTTTTGAATAGTCATAAATTCATTCACCTTCAATGAATGTAAAATTTATTTATCTATGAAATGAATACTTTGTGTGATTTCAGTAAAATTAAAAACTATTTAAAAATATTTCTTGTGAGAAAGGGTGTCCTCCACACTAACATTTATCCGAAATGTCGTGATTTATTTATTGTGGGGCTTGATCACACCATTAGCCCAGTTGAACAAATTACTCAATCGACCTTATTATTATTGTAACAATTAACTTGTAATATTATGTATGTGTGCGGTGGTCAAATTTATTCAAACAATTTGCAGTTTGTGCAACAAAACTAAGAAAACTAATAATGTTAATAACAAATACGTCTAAGGAAAAAGTTGTTATAGAGGTATTGTCATACCAAATAATGTATTTATTTTGCAAGTATGTCTTTTTTTGAATCTGCGTCAATATGTCGAGCTATATTGGTGCGGATTCAAATTGTTTAGGAAATTTTTAAATTTATTTAACTTTATAGTCGAACTATGTACTATTTTAACAGGCTTGATTTCAATGTACTTCTTCAAAATTAAGAAATATTTTCTTTGTGATAAAATTGGAATGATAAATATTTTTAAACAACACAAGAAAAGTAATGTTAAAGACTTACTAGCTGGGGTACATATTATGGCGCTCATCAGTATCCAAAGTGCTTAGAACCCAAGCCATAATTGTATACTGTTTTTAAGCAGCAGCGCATATTCTTCATTACTGTTTGCCCATATTTAATCTTGTTGATAAATTTTTCATTTTATCAAAAAAAAAAAAAAAAAAATCATTCCTGAAGAAGATATCCATTGTGATATCGAAATATCGTATTTAATAAACACTTATAAAAAAATAAGTGACCTTAAGGCTCGAACAATTAAAATACTGTGTTTTTTTGCTGGTTGGAATAAACTTTATACTTTTCACTAATATCTAATTGATATCCTTTTGGTTTCAAATAGACTCTTGTGTTTGTTGCTATTGTGTTAGTGATAACAATGGCTGCTAACTTTTCGCCAGTCCTAGAGATTTTTAAGCATTATTTGCACTTTATAGTCGAACTATATAATATAAAAATTTTAATAGTTTTATCATTTTTGAATTCGATTTTATTTACTAAAAATTCCACTTGACTTCTTTAAATATTTTTATCACTCCAGTTTTATCACAAAATTTTTTTTTCTCAATTTTGAGGAAGAAAAACAGTATTCAAGCCTGATAAAATTATTAACAATAAAAAAAATTAACAACATATTTTAAATATTGAAAATTTTTAAATCTGATGAATACACTATAGAAAATAAGTATAATTACAGACACTCATGTTAACTTCAATTTTAATTTTATTAAACCTTTGTAGAAATATTTTTTTTTATAAAAAAATCAAAAATACATGAAAAAAACAATATAAAATGAAGAGACTAAATGCTTTAAAGTAATAACTTAATAACCAGAAAAAGACATACAACATCAAGTTTAATAGAAATTTGAAATTAAAAATAAAATTAATTGCAACAATTGTAACCTTTTGATATATGGGAACAGCTTTATATAAAGGAAACTTAATAATATTTAAAACTGAACTATATAACTCATTTTAAAAAGACTTGAAACAAACAAAAGATATAAAAAAAGCTAAGCAAATTTTATATTTATCCTTTCATTTAATATTTAGGTATATTATTAATAACAACAAGCAATAGTGCTATATATGGCCCGGTCAAACCTTAAATTCCCTTTACAAAAAACAGTATGTTTATATTTGGCTTTAACTATAGTCAAACACTAGAGTCGGTTCTTTTTAGAAAAAATTTAAATTTTAATAATAAAAAAAAGTGTTGCTCAATTTTTGTAACTATAGCCAAAATTAAAGTTGGCTTTAAGTTATACCAGATTTAAGTGGGCGCCACATTATTGATCGAAAATGATGACTTAAAATTTTTAAAGTATGCTTTTTCGATGTCTATAGTTATGGCCCATTATGTATTGCCAGTTAGGATTATGCACATACCGCTTTCCAACTTCATTCACTTAATTCCACTTAATATCGTTTTTCTATTATTCCAGATACTATCTGCTTTATTTTGCCTACTGTACCAACTTTTTTTTTACAAAATTTAACAATTATTTTTGATGAAAAAATAATTGTCGTTCGTTGACTTCTTCAAAGTCGGCCTGCGTTATGGCTCGGCTACAGTTATACCGATTTCAGAAAAAAATTTTCTGGCTGCAAAATATCTGTTTTTAAGTTCCAACCTACATTTTAGCAGCGCAAAAAGTTTTGATTCGCTTACAGATGGCATTTGAAAATCCTCGCTTTCCAATTAATATTGAAAAAAAAAATATGTACAGATTTCGGGGAGCAATTCTTATATCATAGTCTTTATAAGAATTTCTTATCGCTATATTTAATTCTAACTATCACTGCTTTCATCTTAATTTTAACTACATTTCCTTGGAACCGGGTTTTGCCGTGTGTAAAAACCGATGTCCGACTACAAAAGAAAACTTTTAAAAGGAATTTCTAGAAATTTTTTTTGAGGTGAAACTTTTTTTCCTTATGCCAATAGCTATAGCTTTTCTAGCATAGTATCGCACATTATTGCTTGCTAAAGCGACCCAGCCTAACAAATACCTCGAACTTTCGAACTTTTGCAAAAAAAAAATTTATTTTCTAAACTAATAAGCTGATTTCAAAAACTTTTAAAGCTGTTGAAAGATAATTTTATTGCCGAATTTCGGTTTTTGTAGTTTTTTCAAGATTTTAACTAGTTTTTGAGGTAAGGGAATACATGTTGTCCTACCTCCTCCATTTTTAAAATAACGGTATATCTCAATAACAAGAGCTAACCTAAAAAAAAACGGTTAGCACCACTGAATTCCGTGCACCCAAAATAGGTTTAGTCACTCGGAGCACAGTGTAATTATTGAAAAGGACAAAGAAAACATCAAAGACCTTTAGCTGAGCGACCACTTGCTGTTATGGAGCTGATGTTACTAAAGCGAAAGTCATGTCACTCAGCCCCCAAGTGTAAGCTAATGTAAGCTCATCAAACTCTGTGTACAATTCATCGTATAATTGGAATATAAGTATCTTTTGGTCTCACCTTTCTTACGCACTGAACGCTTTCGCTATTCTCTGATCAGCATGAAGTTTCCATGCAAGTTTTAGCTCTTATTTCACTCAATGATGTTTTCAGAAATATACCTTACTCTTATCGTTGAGCTTTGTGATAAAAAGCTTTCTCACAAGTAGTGAAGAAGCTTTTAGTTTTAGAGGCGTTTGTTACAAATTATATTGTTAAAACATTAAATTGACTTACTTTAAATAAATTTAAATTACAATTCGTCGGGCTTGTAATTTAGTTATTATATGAATCGAAGGTTTCCCTATAATATTCAACATCCAGCTGGAAAAATTTGCATCTGCAACATTATTTCTTCTTTGTCAAAATCAGTTGCAAGTCAATTTTGCTGCATAGCCAACTGTATACCTTATTTAAAAACGAAAATAATAATAAACAAACAAAACGAGATCAATTTCAAAAATTAAAGTTTGCTCTATTATTTTTTGACACAGCCAGAAGAAACCAACTGATGTTTTTGTTTTGTATTTTTTCCATCTATTTGCCGCATTTAACTTGTAATTATGGTGAACAAATTTCCTTTTGAACCCCTTGCAAGGCAACTTTTTTTTTATACATAAATAATACCATTTTCTAAAGTCAATGACGATAATGACGATAATGACGATGACGGTGTCTGTGATGCCGTAGATGGTTGTATAAGACTGATGTTGATGAAGTCGTTGTTGTTATTGCGGCTGTGGGTATCGCAAAGTTGGTTGGTTATTTTGCTTTCTACTTTTTTCCTGATGAAACGTTGGCCAGCATTGCAAAACCACTGTTATTAACTATTAGCTGTTTTCGACTTTGTTGTTGTATCAGCTTCTGTTGTATTTCGTTTGTGTTTTTCGTTCGCTAATTTCATGAAAAATTGAAAAGTTTTTCATATTTTTTCCTTTTCTCATTTATGCAGGTTTTTTCTTTTATTTTCTCCCATCTCTCATATTTTATTTTGTTATTTTTTTTTTTTTCTGACGTCCAACATACAAACGATTTTGCGAGTGTATTGAAAGGCCTGACTTCATCTAAATAAGTGTCTGCAGTGCATAGACTTTATGGATTAATATTAATGTTGGCTGCGAGTGTTGTTGATGATGATGGTGATGGTGATGCCGATAAGACTATAAAATTCAATTCCTTAGAGAAAATGTTGTGCATAGTATAAAATCATACAAATTTCAAAACAAAAACAAGTCATTATGAAAAGGAATTTTTAAAAGGATTCAAGCATTGCGCAGAAAATAAACAACAAACCAACTTTATGTAGAAAAAAATATAGCATTTTCTATTGAAAAATAAAAGAAAAAAAGTGAAGTTAAAACAAGTAATTTTAAACATTTTTTAACAGATGCTTGGCCAGAGTGAAAAAGAGGAGTCCGTACCTTTGGACTGTAAGCCATGTTTCATTTTGCTTAAATAAAATATTAGGTTCATATATTTTGTTGAGTGCACTGTGTTGCCATTCTACATGACTTGATTTAAGACTAAATTGGTGCTACTTTTTATTAAAAACTGGCTGCCGGGGGAATATATTTGAATTATTTGCTTTAAGTTATCAAGGAAGAGTGTTGGCATAAGTAGAAACATTAAAATTGAAACATTACTGTTGCGATATTGGTTAATTTTACCTCGAAAAATCCAAGGACTTTATTACTTGTGGTTCTCTTATCCTGGTCTGTGATTGTTCGGTTTTATAATAAAAAATATCTTCAAAGCAGCTCTTCACAAAAGTCCTGCAGTTAAGCTGAAACGAATAAGTTTTCACCATTTAACTTAAAAGTTAAAAATATTTATCGGAAAAAGAATCTAAAAAGAAATTTTGCTGTCTAAATAAGCTATTTTATTCAGACTATTTATTTGTTTTGCTCTCTATTTTCCACTAAATGTTTTTTTTTTTCTTAATAATTATATGCTTTCTTTATTTAGATATTTTGCTTTCCTATGGGAAATTTCTTCATGTAGTATTTTTTACTAATGATGGCAACAGTGGTATAATTTTTCTAAGAGTTATAAAACCATGTTATATACCGTGTGAAAAATACTATTTGTTGGTCGCAAAATAAAATATACGAAACCTTAATACATTGCAAGATGGCAGTTTTTTTTAGTTTTAGTTAGAGCTATCGAATTCTAACCAAGCCCAAACATATATTCTAGAATAGATTAATTTCGGGATATCATGCTATGCCTAACCAATAAGATGTCCACCTTCTAGGAACTATTCTTAAATAAAAAATATACTCGGGTATGTTACTGGAGGCATAAAGATTGAGATGTTAGCAATACATTCAGTAAAATGCGTTTATTTTCGGTAAAGTCTAAAATATATTCAGCCAAGTTTAATTTTTAAGCTGATTATAATACGAAATCCACACCACCACATTTTTAATAATTATGTTTTTAACAACAAAATTACAACAAATTTTGTCTCAAGCACTTAAACTTTTCAACTTCATGTCTGTTGTGCAAAATTACCTTTTACTTATACGATGAGAGAAAGACGACATGAAATTTAAAAAAAAAAAACAGAAAATTATATATTTTCTTTAGCACCGGAGGAAGCGGATATTTTGCAACAAACTATTTGTTTGAGAAAATGTGTGCTTTTATGGTTATTGCTTCTCTTTACGTGATTTTTTCGATTAATGTCTTTGTTTTTTAGTTGTTGTTGTTCTTTTCGTTAGTCCTTTATTCTTTTATTTTTTAATTTTAGTTTTCTTTTTCTTTTATGCTTTATTTTACTTGGCTCCACTTTTATAATGATAAAAGTTTAGCTTCGATTTTAAGAATTGTTTCTCGTTTTTTGCCTGGGAAAATATTTGTTGTTACTTGTGCAGCTTTCGCAACAAATTGCACAGTAAAAGGCTGTATACAAAACATTTATCTTCAGTCTACAGCCAAAGATTATGAATAGTGGAAAACATATTTTCTAATCACATAAAGAAATCACACTTGCATTCAAGCTTATGTTTTTTTATTGGCCTTGCTAAAGTGCCCTTTCGTAGCATTTTTTTAACTTACAATAACAATTGATTGGTATATTTTTTCGAGTGAATTTATCGAAAAAATGTATATATTATTTAAAAGAAAACTACTAAAACAGGCAGAAAAAATAGAAATTATCTAAGTGGTTGAGTAAAAGAATATTTCAAACTTATTTCTGTGTCGTTCGTGTTCTGTCTCATGCTTTTTTTTTAGTTCTTTTGGTAGTTTTTGTTGTTTGTTTAGCTGTCAGTTGTGTCGCTTGTCATTTGTCAAGTTGTCATTTTGTCAAGTATTTGACAAGACTTTTGTAGTTGGTCTTTACTTTATTGAAAATTTACTTTTTCCGTTTAAAGTTTTTAATGATAAGAAAATAACCAACTATTTTAATAAATAAAATAACGAACCATGTTTAGTGGAGAAGATTGTACAAGACTCGTAGACAGATATAAGTTTAAAAAGAAATAAGATGACAAAAAAAAATCTTAAAAATGCTTTAAGAAATTTAATAATTTCTAAAATCACAAATGTAGTTTTATTACATAATTCTTATGTAGCTAAAAATAGCACAAAATTTTTTATGTTGAAAATTAACTAATAGACTTTAAGTGCAAACTTAAATCATGACTTTAAGCAAAGTCCAAAATTACGTGTATGAATGTGTATGACTTGAGTTGCCGTAGTAGGTAAATATTTTCGAAATGAAAGCCTGACTAGATTTTCTTTGTTGACTTTTATTTTAAGCAAGTCCCAGCAGATGAGCACACAATAATTGTAGAATTTTAGAAAAACTTTGGTGCTTTTGGTATTCTTTTCTACCTTGGATTTTTCAATCAACAGCTCTCATCTGTTACTTTAATTTATTTCATTCACAGCGTTTCAAAAATAAAATTTCAGTTTATTGTTGTCTGCTTTCTCTTCACTACAAGTTGAGACTTGGTGCAAGTTAGTACGTAATCCTTCAATATTGAGACTCTAGAAACCCTCATTTTGTGAGGCTTGAAGAAAAAGTGCATGTGCGACAGCTGATAGCAGGGACTCAGGTCAAAAACAATTTTAAAGAGTTTCGGATTAACAAAAGCTTCAGAGCTGTTCTCGTTCTAAAAAGGCAAATAGGGAACTAAATCTCACCATTTTTTTTCTTTCCAAATCATGCTCTCTGAGTTCTGGAATTCCCATTTTTCCTCCTTAATCAATATAATATTTTCGAAATATTTTATGCATTAAGCCAGCCTATCTTCTAATTACCAGAATATTCCATAGTGCTGCATCCAAAAGTTCAAGCAATAATGAAATGTATTACACAGCAAGAAAAGGTTAGTTCTTAATTTAAGTTTTTTTTACCTGATTTCAGCATGTAACGGACTTGAAAATTAAAGTACGCATAATAAAACAGTGAACTCAAAACAAGCCGAATAGCGATTTGTAAAGTGATGTAATACTATTACGGCTTAAAACGAGTACGAAATTCTTGTTCGTATTTACAACCAGCACTTGTATGGGCTTGTTTGGGCATTGAATTTTGTTGCATTATTTTAATTGCTTCGACAGCAGAGCTGGTAGAGTATCTGGGCTGGTAAAAGTTAGGTTCCACGTTCAAAACGGTAGAGCGACAACACAATTTATTAATTATCATTTAAGTTAAGTTAAGGAAGTAAAGCGGTATATTTCAGGTACAAATTTGAGTCTTAAAAGGCATCAAAAAAATCAAGTCACACTCTAAAAGATTAAATCCTTCCATGCTGAAGTCAATCCCAAACTGTTTCAAAACTATGGTAGTATCAATCAATACTTAAATCAAGTAATATGTTTTTGTTCAGCTATATTTCACCCGAGGTCAGGAATGCAGCATCATTCAATCCAAAACTAGAACTGAATATGGGTAGAGTTAATTAAATAGTGATTGAAACTCTGTAATTAAACAGGCACAATTTGTGCCACTTGAGGAAATTTGTACTTACCAAGCTTCTGACACCGCTTGAGATATATTTAATTTGATTGAATTCATTTTTCAGTGTAGAGACTCAATTATGTAGAGAGGTTAAGTAAAGTAAATATATTTACAGACAGTCAGGTTGCTATACCAGCGATCAGAGGTGAATAGTTTACATCAGATATTGCAAAAACTTTACTTGCTACTGCTTCATATATGGACAACGGGGACATGAGGGGATAACTAGAAAAAAGAGGATGAAATTATTTTGCTCAAAGTTTAGTGCGTTAAAGAAAATAAGCTTGTAGTGGATCAAACCCTTCAAAACAGTTAAACTTAGGGTGAAGATTTGACTACATAACGCCCTTTGAACCTTCTGAAATTATGAGAGCATTGATCTTAATACAACAAGTCTATGGTGTGATTCAGACGAAAAAGAAAACGTAAGGATGAAACAGAAAAAACACATTTTAATGTGATTGTGGCCACCTGCTACGCAAAATTGGTAGTATTATGCTGCATCTACCACAAATCGAAGATATTATTGTTTTTGCATGTATTCCAATTGAATCGAATTCTACCTAAAAAACATGAAAGTAAGTTCGAGGATCCAATCAAAGTTAAAGAGTGAGGAATATCGAAACTCTCAAAGAAAAACATGTTTAATTACGGTTTTGGCAACAAGGTTATGTTCTGTATAACGATACTATGGTCGATATCTTATGTTATAGATTACAGCAACCACGCGATATTGTTGCAACCACATAGATCAATTGTGTATCATATCTCTCAACAATAATATGTTCCTCTTCGAATACATATTTTTCTGCTTGAATATGAGCTTTAAAATCTTAATTCTAATGAACACTTTTTAACAAAGATTTGGGCAGTCATATTACGAGTATCAACAGCAAGGGGAAATAACGTTTTCAACATTATGAATATATTGAACCCAATTCAAATGCCTTTGAGTTCTTTGTTTGAAATATTATACATTTACACGCTCGTCCGAGTACACTTTGGCTAAATCTCTACATATTTTTTATTTGACAAATAACTGGAACTAAATTTTGTATTTTTAATTTGCAAAGTGATAGAAAATGATTTCGGATGCATCTGAAATAATTATTTTGATAATTGCACACGTCAAAACAAAATCAAAGAACTTTTGTATCAATGCTATTCTTAATAATTAAAAAATTAAATTCATCCAGATTATAGTCAATGTTTAAACATCAATAAGCAATAAACATGCACCAGGTATTTCCAATGCGGTGATATTTAAAATTCAGCATTAATAAGCAAAATATCTATTGCATAAATTATTAATAATAAAATATTTTACAGTTATCCTGCTGCCAGATGTGAATACATATGTATAAACATGTACACACAGACGAGCACAAACCATATAAAGCATATGTATACGGAAAATGTATTTGAAGCGAGTTAAACATGTATGTAGATAAGCACAAAGTTTTATACTTTTACGGCAGCCTTGCAAATGTTATCTGTGAAAATGCAAAAAAGCTGGTTTTAAAGCCTACGAAGTTAATGCGAAATAAATTCCAGAAACGAATTATAAATGCAGAAGAGTTATTATTGGATTATTGCTATTCCCACAGCGTTGCCTGCTCGAAAATAATTTTTGACTAGTAGTACAAATGAAATTATGAACGAATCCACTTACATACATAAATATTTTCACTAGTTGGTCTTATAACTTAGCATTTTGCTCTGATAATAATTTTTTGTATTAAAAACTATTGACCAATATTTGCTTTTGCAGAACGTTTAATTGCCTGCATTATTATTCAAAATATTACTTGTTTTTCTCTTCTATCAGTAAATTTACACCGACATGTGCTTTTCAATTTTGTGCCACTAATCAAGTTCAATTGCTATTGAAAACTATTTTAAGACTAATTTTTTCAGTGAAGCCCCTCCTTGTATATGGGTCGTTTGTGTGGTGGAAGACACTGGTGGGATTTTGTGTACATCGGCTTTGATGGTAACTAGCAAATCTGGCTCAAATCATCTAAGGTACTCTTTACGGTGCTATAGTGGCTACCAGCCGATCTCATGGTTAATCAAACTGTTATGAGTTCGGCGATACAGTTAAAGCCAAGTGGCGCATGAAAATATGATGTCTCAAGATAGGAAGGATACTTGGACTTCCAAATTGCACTGACCATTGCTTACCAGTTCCAATTGTTCACAAGGGATTCAGTGCAAATCTTTTTGAATGAGTGCTTAGATCGTGTCGAAATAGCTCAATTGGAGGACGTGATCTTGGTTTTTATGGATGGTTCCAAGTAGAGTGCAATGACTGTTGGGCTATATATACCACCTGTCTTCAACGTAGGACCAATTTCAGGCTACGTGGTGAAAGTAGCGTCATTCAGGCTGAAGTTACAGAGATAAGATGGGCGGTAAACTGGACGAGCACATTCGAGGAGCATAAAGTAATTTTTACTGACAGCAAAGACGCCATAAACGCTTTTGCGGGTGCTTATACAACATAATTTTTGGATTATTAATGCCGGATATCTCTAGGTGAGACAGTGATGCATTCGAATCTGGAGCTTCTCTGGGTACCTGGACACAACGGTGTGTCTGGAAATATAATAGAGGATGAGTTGGCAAAATCTGATACCCGCTGACACTTGAAAACATCATTGAATTCGTTGGTCTTCCCCTCAATAGTTGGAAGCAGCTAATACAACGACAGCTGTAAAGAGCTGCGCTGGACAGATGGTTGAATGAGATCACCTATAGAATATCGGGGCTCACGTTGCCTAGTTATAATTACAAGAGCATTTTAGCTTTGTTAAAAATAAACAATTTGTTATAAAACAAAAAAAAAAAATAATAAAACTAAGCAAAGTAACAGTAAATAGAGTTGACTAAATTATAACCATACAGAATTAAATAATATGAAAAGTAATAAAATAAATTGGAGAATATAAGAAAAAGTTTATTATATTTTTTTAAAATAAATTTATGCCGCTCACAACATATTAGTGAGTGTGTTTGGGAATATGTTTCACGAAAAAGTAAACAGTGTGAACGACGTTCTCGTCTGCTCAGGATGAATTTTTTCAGTAACGAGAACGATGCTGAAAAATGTAAAAACAAGTTATAAGAAGAATACAAGATAGGAAGATAGGAGTGTATTCATAAAATTATGCAAAGCCTGAAACGAAAATTTTAAAAAACTCCATCTATTTTATATACATATGTATGAATGTTTTTATATACAGAAAAGGCTTATGTTTATTTAAATCGAAGAACATTTTTAAAAATTACAGAATCAGGTAGATTTAAAAATTCTATAGTTCATTATATGTTGCAACATCTTAAAAATTTTGCTTTTCTAATATGGTTTTCGCAACTTATACTTTAATATTGAACATATTTTTAGTATTATATTTTTATATTAAGTATCTAATGAAATAGAGGTATAAACTTATATGCCATAATAATAAACCTGATACAGATTGTATTTTTGACAAATAAACAAACCTTATTGTTTCTATTGAATGACGCTCTCAAAAGGCAGTCGCCTTCGACTTAAACTGGACCTTGTTTCCCCAACAATTTGATATAAAAGTTTTTTTTTAGGGACATGTCCAATGGACAAATTTTAACTAACGCTATTATCAAGATAAGCTATTCAACCATTTAAAAGAAATCTGCTGTTTAATAATTATTCTACTAAGGGGTCCCTCAAATTATGCAAATATAATTTTGATTTTTTTTATCGTTGTTTTTAAAAAAAATTATGAATAAGTAAGCAGCATAATAAACGTGAATGAAAAGTTTGATATGTCTGAATAGATATGAGTCTAAAGTATTCAACAACACAGTGAGTAACAAAATTGTTAAAAATAATTTTACCACTACAAAAACTCTAATGCTTACCTAAGATTTACATGAGAATAATTTCTCAGTTATTATACCCTTATGAGAATTTGGTGTATTTAGATGAGCATTCCACCGAAGAAATCACTTGCGGCTAACATTTACCTTCTAATTTTAAGCGTCGTTGTTGAACGTAAACTATACCTAGATTTCTCAATTTCAGACTAGCTCAATTTGAACTATGAAAAGAGACACAATCGAGCAAAGTTATTTAGGATCGTTATAAAAATAAGTGTTCAAACAAAAATGAAAATCGTACACTTGGTGATGTCTTCAGTGAACGTATTTATCTAAATCCGCGTACAATCGAAAATATTGTGCAAAACTTGAGAAAGTTGGATATGTAGGAGATGTGGACACATCAGCTCATGCTAGTACAGCTCGAACTGAAAAAAACATTGCTTCTGTTCGCAATACTGTGCTTGAAGAGCCGTCCATCTCAACTCGGCGTCGTGTCCAGCAATTGTACATCTTATAGTCGCTGTTCATGAGCATTATTCATAAAGACTTGCATGTACATGCTTGCGAGGTGCAACTGGTTCCACAACTAAAGCTTCTTAATAATTCCAAGCGGTGTCAGTTGTCAGAATGTTGGAAAGAAATGCAACAGTGGATGATCAGTTTTTGTAGAAAATCATTTTCAGTGATGAGGCACATTTTCACCTGAAAGAATTCGTCAATACGCAGAGTTGTTTCATTTGGGCGAATGGTAATCTAAAAATGATTGTTGAAAAACCAATTCACATACACAGGGGGCTTGTTTGTTGCGGTTTTTAAGTTATTAATCATTCTATTGAGCCTTAGCTCAATTTTACATTGTCAAAACTAAGACACATTTTTTGTGCTAATATTCTAATAGTCAACATTTTTAAAGAAAACAACAAAAGTAAAGCTGAGGCCCTATTGGCTGGAAAACATACCATGGCTGTTTCACCTCTGCTACGATAATAATCAGCACTTAAATGGCTTCAAACCCTGGTCATAATTAATTGCATAATTTAAGCTGCACCTGTTATTGTTCCTCTTCACTACTGACTGTCTGTTTGTCATCACACATCACGTCTTTCAGTTGATTGAAATATAATTTGTGCTTTCTTATCAACATCTTATGGTTTTAATTCATTTTTGTTCTTATTGTTAGTGTACAAAGTAATGAAAGCTCTTTTAATTTTTGCATAGACCTGAGCGATTTTTAAACAGTTTTTAACTTTGTAGTCAAAGCAAAATATTTGTTCAATATTTTATTGGCCTAATGTAAAAGCATGTTTAGGTTAGTAAAGTCATATGACATATGAGTCGAACACAATTTTTAACTAAATTTTTTATCACGTTAAGTGCGATTTTATTTCCCCAGAAATGAAAAGAATTTTTGTGATAAAATTCTAATCATCGACATTTCTTAAAAAAGACAAAAAAAGTAAAGCTGAAGATGTATTGGCTGAAGCGCAAATCATGGCGCTTTTATGCTTAAGTAAGTGCATAAATTGCTGTGAACCCCGTTCATTACTAATTTTACATTATATTTAATCTGATTGATCATCTTTCCGTTTTTATTGCTGTTTTTTCCCTTACTTGAAATTTACTTTGTATATCCTCAACAACATTCAATTGGTTTCCTATTAATTTTTGTGTTAGTTTCTATTGTATCAGTGATGACAATGCTTTGCAAACTTTGCGCTGAACCCAGCGATTTTTTAAGCATTAATTTACCATTATTGTCAATGGACGGTTTTAAGTCGTATATTTGGACATAAACTTAAGAGCGGTATACACTTGGTCACAACGAGGCTGCAAAGCAATTAGGGTGGAGACGAGCGTCCTAATTATCACCCCTTCCCCAGTTAATAAATTTTGAACTTTATTTTTGTTACCTTAAAAAAAAATAGAATTTTCTCATTTAAAAATATTTTTCAATTCTGGGGAACAAGAATCCAGTTCGAGTCTAAAAATATATTTATAGTAAGCTAACAACGGAAAATAAAATATATATACAGTAATTTAATTTCATATACATACATTCATGAAAAGCAACCAAATAATTGAAATAATTCCTTAAAATTTTTATAATTCTTAACAATTTTTTGAATAGAATGTTTTCATTGAAATTCACTCCAAGCTTACTTTAACTTCTATTAATATGATAATTAAAGTTTTATTTATTTGTTTAGTTAGGTCAATTGGAGGGGTTTGTTTGTCCCTGTTTAGCGACATACACCTAAGCCAGTATATTCTGCGGAATATACTGGCTCCGTAGAGCTTTAATTAAATAATAAAAGTTACTTATTTATTCGGTTTTGCAAGAACATATTTATTTGGTACTTCACTGTGAATTTCTTTGATAACTTTGCGCCTTCAACAGTCTCAAAAGCACATACGGAGTCATAATATTACTTTACAATTTTGACCTGACTCGAGGCCATACGAAAGAAGCTGCCAGCAAAAAGGTAGACAAGAAAATTGTCTTCTCTTCGGCTTTTCTTTGCTAACAACTTTTTAAGATGTGTGATGAGTTTTACATTAAGATTTGCTTCTTGTTTTCCACAGACATGCTTTTCTTGTATACATGTGGCTGCGAGTGTTACATTTAAGTAACTACTGGATGGGAATACATATCTATTAAAAGCAAAGGCATAGAAATGTACATTTTGCATATGGTTTGCAAAAAGTAAAAGGCATTCGGTAAGAAGAAAAACACTCTTAGAGTTAACACTAAAGTATTTCTTAAGTATTTGAGTCTGGGCAAGTTATAGAGACATGAAGATACAATTATGATAATAATAATAATAATAATAATAATAATAATAATAATGAATAGTATACGCTGTTAAAATTTGCAGAGAGAAATAAGCACTTACGTATACACACGCATGCACGCGGAGTAGTTGTTGGGTTATATGTATTTTAAATATGAAATAATATTTTAAAAGGTTTTCTTTTTTTCAATAAATTTTTAAGGGCTTCTTTTCCTTTCTTTCATTATTTCGTTTTCTTTTTGGGATTTTCCGGAATAGAGTTTTTTATACATAAAGCCTCTTGCAACTTTTTAAGTTTTCAAACTAATTACAGAACTTTAAGCAAGTTGTCTGCTCAGAAGATAGTTATGACTATTACGGTGAAGTTCAGTTTCAAATTAACTGTAAAAATAAGTTCCTTGGTACATTCTAATCTAAGTTGGCTTAAGATAAATTTTTTAAGGGATTATTATAATTAATATTTGGTGAAGCTAGTGCTGTTTGTGAACTTTTGATCAGAGCGGATGTATTTCTGTGATAGGTAGTCGTAGTAGGTGAAGGTGTGGTTTTATTTTTGCTTTATTTAAAAAAATATACCGGCAAACTGGCAAATTATGTTCAGATCTTTACCGAATGAGATCTTAATAAACATGATATATTTTTAAAAATAAGTACGTAAAAGTATTCATTGGTGATAGATCTTATTGCGTCGTTTGTTTGTTCTGTATAGTCCATGTGTTGCAATATTGCAGAGGTTTCGTTAAATGTTGTTAAAGGCCGTGATTCACTATCCTACGCAATCGTACGATTCATTCACTGAAAATTGCTAGCTAAATCTGATAGAATTCTGTCCTACTTTAAAAAGTCGCATCAAAACGGCCACACTATTATACTTTTGTAAACAACTTCTAAAAGGCAACTCTGATCGCATAGAAAAAGATGGCTTTTGAAAATTTTCACAAGATTAACAAATCGGACAGGCTTGTCAAGAAGTCTTTCACACACATACACTTTTAGTCCAGACTATCACCCTTTTCGGACACACATGTCATTTTTAACAGATCGTACGATTCAGTAGGATAGTGAATTACGGCCTTAAGCGGATAGTGTCGAAGGTATATACCCTAGCCACTAAACAGACAAATTATAAGCAATTAATTGTGACCTACTTAGCTTTGCACAAATACATATATGTACTATTTTTATGTAACGATTTTTTCCTTAATAGCGTCCACAAACACTCCACATTTTTGTTTTTCGCCCACCGATCCCTCTTTCCTATTTTCCTAGTTCCAGTAAAATGCAATGCATATGTAAAAGTTATCTAACAAAACCACATAAATAGTGCAAAAATTATGACTTATACTGGGGTACAACTTGCTATTTCTAACCTGCCGCACATCTGACTGGTATCCATTCTAATAATAGCTTAGAATTTTTGCTTTCTCCGACAGTTAAGCATATTTTATAGTTGCAGTAATATTTTTTTTTGCTTTGAATAGTATTTCATCGTTTAACTGGAGTTGCGTGCTTTATATGTGTAGAAGATTTTACAGACCAGTTCAGCACTTAAGTACGTAATCTCTAAGACTGTCTAGATATGATGAGATTGCTCAGAAAAAAATTCGTTTTTTTACTACCCCCTTTTTATTACATCTGTTTACAATGTAACAATAAGTAATTGGATGTACATACTTAAGACAACCTAATCGTTCGTTGGTAAAAAATGTGTTACAAAAAATAAAAATTATGCCTATTTTTTACACAGCAACTTGATGCTTCTAGGAACGATTAACTTGTTGTTGTGATGGTGCATATTGCTTAAGTCTTCTGGTTGTCAGCGTTTCGTATGTCAGTAACTGTCTGAGTTCCCCGTTGGATTAAATGAGTTGTGTGCTTAACACTGTTATCACGTACGACCTTTATCATTGTTTTGTTTCTTGGATCTCGATGTATGTCCCCATCTCCAATGTATCATTTTGAGTTGAAAATAGTTCGTTGGATAATTTTTATGCTCGTTGTGCTTGAAGTTCCCAAGATTTATATGCCATACTTCCAGATTGATGCTATTATTGTCTTGTATCAGAGGAGTTTGTTTTGAATTGATAGCTTAGACTCTCTTCCTATCAGACAATATAGCTGTCTGAACCTGTTGGTTACTTCGTTCTTCTTTTCCATATAGTTATCTTTCCATATGAGTTTGGAGACAATGATCACGCCAAGGTATTTCGCTTTTCTATCTGGAAGAATGAGTGATGATCCATTTATCTCAATTTATTGGGTATATGTTATCTTCTTGCCTTTGTAGGTTACATGGACTTATTTGTCATTATTTACTCTCCAATGTACATTTAACTTTTTCGTGAGATGATATTAAGACAATGTCATCATCAAATGTATCTTTCATATTGTTATTTGACGTAGGAATTGAAATTTCAGATGTAAACAGAAGATAAAGCATTTTGCCCAGCATACTACATTGGGGTACTCCAGCTCTCATAGAGAAAATTTCTGAACACTTGTCATTGTATTTCACATAAAAAATCGATTTTGTAACTAGCTACGTATTATTAGATATATAACTTTTTAGTATGTGGAGAAAACCTTTGCATCAAACACTATCAAAGGCCTTTGCAACAACGAGGTATGTTGCAATACAAATCTTTTTTTTTGTCAAAACATCAACCGCTATTTTACTTGTTACTCATGTATTTGTTGAATAGCAGGGTATTCTCATCTAAGTCCAGACTGGTGATCGGGGATAACTTGCTTTTCTAAGAGAATGAGCTTAATACGTTTAAAAAAGAGTCTTTGCCGGAGCTTTGACCATAGTGGTAGTTAGATTCACTGGTCTGTGAGAAGTTGGTTTTAATGAGTCTTTGTTTGGCTTGGGGATGGGTATTATTGGGGGTTTCTGCAGACAAGCCAAAAAGCTTCGCTGTTTTGTGTTTAAAAAAAAAAAAAATTTTCAACAACTTCTCAGACCATTGGGAAGTACTTCATACGGATAACTGAATTAAATATATTTCTTAAATAATTATTTCTGTATTAAGTTTATCAGGCTCAAGTTCTTTCTATTTTATCTCTGTGATTTATATTAATTAAATTAGACAAAGAAAACATCAAAGACATTTAGCAGGGTGGGCAACTAGTTGTTTCGAAGCCGCCACACTTGCTCGTCAACACCCGTTTTCTTTATCTAATTTAATTAATATCAATCACAAAGATAATAAGAAAGAACTTGAGCCTGATAAACTTAATACAGAAATAATTATATAAGAAAAAGTTGAAATAAAAGAAATTAATTAGCTTTATATTTTTTAAATATACAAGAGTATTATTTTGCAGTTGCTTATATCGAAAAAATTTATAATACCTTCTTAGAGCCCTTGCGAGAAAAAATCCAATGCTGTGCAGCAAAAAAAATTAAAAAAATACGAAAGATGTACTGAATTAATAAACGCAGTTTAGGTTATATACATACTTTTATATTTTGTGGAAAAAAATTAGTTCTAGCCAGGATACAACTAATAAGGTAACATTTTTCCTACAGTAAGAATCACTTCAATAAAAATAACATGCATTTTGTATTTGTACAACTTCTGTAAACTGTGAAAAAGAAGCCGCTTCTACGTTTATAGAAGAGAGATAACAGAGCTTACAATGATTTGGTGTTTCCGTTTGGCTGCCTTTCATCTCTGTATTACCTTGGCAACCTAAAGTAGTCAGATGATTAACGGTTTAGCTGATGAGGCTACCTTATTAGTTGTAACATGGTCCTACCTATTAAATAAATCACTTTTCATCCTGAGAAGTGTGCCAAAAGTAACTGGTGTGCTGTGTTATACAATAGTGGTTAAGCTCCCTTTTTTGCATATGCTTCTAATATCTGCAGCTGAATATTACATTTAAACAAAAATCTGGTTATTTCTACATTTGTTTGTTCACATTCACGCTTCTGAGCACACAAGGACTCATTTGAAACTGTATTTATGAATTGTTTGTAAATGAATACATCTGCATAAAATTTTCCAAAGAGTAAATGCTAAGGTGTGATAACAACAAAACCTTTGTCGTTTCTGACACAAAATATGACAAATTATTTGTCAGCATTTAGTTGACACATGATTCTAATACGTGAATGTTGGGATACGAATTGCTAATATGTTTCATCATAATCGTCATGGTACTTTTTTTCCAAAATGGTGAAATTGTGGTAAACAATGAATTTCTTTTGTCTACTTCGGTTCTTTGCATGAAAGATTTTGCCATTTTAACAACGAGTAGATAAACAGTCAGACAGATAATTTGTGTTTTATGATTTAACAAGACACACTCGTCAAACGCAATAAAGAATTTCCATAGAATAAAAAATAAGCACATGGAACACGTTGCCATGAGTTAATTTATATGCAAATTAAATGAATTTTGTTGTTCGAAGATGTTCAGGTATGGTAAAAATGAATAAATTGTATTTTTACAGGAAAATTTACATAAATATTAATTATAAATTTTCTATATAATGAAGGCGCTGCTTCGTTTTTGAAGATGTTAGAACAAAAAGGGAAACAGCACTTCCATATGAAGAATTGTACACCGATAACACTGTGCTTGAATTTGGAACCTTTTTTTGCCGACAAACGGGGCACCCAGTGACTAAGCATAGTTCGGGTACGCTGAATTCAGTGGTGCTATCCGTTTTTCTAGGTTAGCTCGCATTTTCGAGATTTACCGTTATTTTAAAAATGGAGGAGGTTGCACTACATGCATTAAACGAACTTAAAAAATTTTCGTTTATTGAACTTTAGTAAAAAACCGAAATTCCGCAATAAAATAGCCTTTAATCTAAAATATAATTCATTAAAAAAAAATTTTTTTTTTTAAATTTTTTTTGTTGCAAATTGTTGAAATTTTGTGATCTTTAAAACTGCATAAAAAATTGAAAAACTAAGCTATGCCAATAAATGTTCCCGTATATATAAAAAATTATGTTAGAAACAAAACGAGCTTTAAATGACCAGAATCTGTGGGCAACTTTTTATTTTATTCACAAAAAATGAAAGATTGTAGTTTCAACCTGTTACCAGACGAAGCCTCAAAAATTGAAAAAAATATTTTCTTGTTAATTAAAATTTATTTTTTATTTTAAAGTTTATTCTTCTTCCTCCTGCAGATTCCAACATATATCACCTAAAAGGCAATCAAGTTTTTTGCCACTATACCAAGGTTCGAGTCTGGCTGTTACTTGATGAAATCTCTCGCCGTGTTCATCGGACTCGGCTGGTGATTGCTCATTAAACTTTTCTGCATGACAATGCAGAAAATGTACTTTCAGTGACATTCTGACTTTTAATTTTTTGAATGCTTTTAACATATCTTGAATTAAAATGCGCCAATTTTCAGACCGATGATTTCCTAAAACGTTTTGAATTACTGCTTTCACACAATTCCAGGTTAATTTCTCGATATCATTCAATGCCATTTCAAATTGTTGGTCCTTCATTAGACGACGAATGTCCGGTCCATTAAGAATGCCTATAATATTAAATATAATATGATATAAAATACCAATTGAATTTAATATAATAGCTAGAGTTCGTACCTTCTTTTACTTTCATGCCGCTTAAACGTGGAAAAATTCGACGTAATTCGGTAAAAGCAGCACAATCTGGGTTCAATGATTTTATAAAATTTTTAACAACACCCAGTTTAATGCGAAGTGGAGGAAGCAAACTCTGTTCCATCGGCACAAGTGGAAATTCAATAACATTGAGTCTGTTCAAACTCACTTTCTCAAGTAAAGGCCAATCCCGTTTACTGTAGTGGTCGCCAAAATTCCATCTAGATATTTTAATACATATATTAACTGAATATATTGACAAGAATTTCAAAGACTTCTAATTTAATACCGACTTTTTAAGACTTATTGCAGAGCAAGCAAGAGCTGAAGATTCGCACTGTGCATGCAAATCAAAAACCGCGACCTTTTATATGAAAAATTCCCAAATTTTCCTAAAGAAATTTTAAATTGCGTCCTTTTATACCTACACTAAGATGTAAGCAAATAGAAGTTCGCGACCTTTAATACCTACATTTTTCTTAAGCAAATAGTCTACCTAGAACTAGGGATGCTAATCGGGATATCCCGAAATACCGGATTTTTCGGGATTAATAAATCCCAAATCTTGGGATTTTTCGGGATTTTGAAATTATATAATACAAAATATATAATACAAACATTTTCTTCAAGTGCATCGCTTGTAATTTTAATGAGTATCTGAAACACCGTGTTAATAAGTCAATTGCTGGAACAAAAAATTACCTACTTTTTACGTCATTTGATTTGATGGAATAATCTAAAGGTGCTCTTCAAGCGAAGTACAAATTATGCAAAAAGGTTTCATAACACTTTTTTAACACATCTTAGCGTTAGATAATTACAAAAAACTTTTTATATGAACATGCAGAAATGTACTTTAATTAACAAGAAAATATTTTTTTCAATTTTTGAGGCTTCGTCTGGTAACAGGTTGAAACTACAATTTTTCATCTTTTGTGAATAAAATCAAAAGTTGCCCACAGATTTTGGTCATTTAAAGCTCGTTTTGTTTTAAACATAATTTTTTATATATACGGGAAAACTTATTGGCATAGCTTAATTTTTCAATTTTTTATGCAGTTCTTTAACACAAAAATTCAACAATTTGCAAAAAATAATTTTTTTTTTCTAAAAACAAAAAATTTTTTTAATTAATTATATATCGTATTAAAGAAAATTTTATTGCGGAATTTCGGTTTTTACTAAAGTTCAATAAACGAAAATTTTTTTTAGTTAGTTTAATGCATGTAGTGCAACCTCCTCCATTTTTAAAATAACGGTAAATCTCAAAAATGCGAGCCAACCTAGAAAAACGGATAGCACAACTGAATTCAGCGTACCCGAATTATGCTTAGTCACTGGGTGCCCCGTTTGTCGGCAAAAAAAGGTTCCAAATTCAACCACAGTGTAATTTTTTAATTAAGAGTTAAACTTACAATTGTTAGTTACTTTATCTGGCGTTAAGTACCGTTCACTTCCTCAGAAGTGAACAGCAGATCTAGAAAACAAAAACAAGTCGAAAGCTACCAGGTGTCCCCATACAACGAAAAGTTGCAATTAGCTATAACTCTCGAACCGTAAAAGATAGAAAGCTGAAATTTGCACACTGTATGTATTTATTCATGCTCTACAGCAACAAATGCTAAAGACAACAAGTTGAAAACTGCCAGGTGTCCCTATACAACCTAAAGTAACAATTAGCCGTAGCTGCTAAACTGTAAAATACAGAGAGCTGAAATTCGCACAATATGTAAATACATATTACATATGCGCTACAACAACAAATGCTAAAAACAAGAACATGTCGGAAACTACCAGGTGTCCCTATACAACGTAAAATAACATTAGCCGTAACTTTCAAACTGTAAGAGACAGAGGGATGAAATGTGCACAATATGTTTACTTGGATATGGCCTACAATAGCAAGTCCTAAAAACAACAAAAAGTCGAAAACTACCAGGTGTCCCTATACAACGTAAAATAACAACTACCCGTTACTCTCGAACCGTGAGAGACAGAGGGATAAAATTTGCACAATATGTGTATTCGCAAATGCTCCACAACAACACTTGCTAAAAACAACAACAACAACTGAAAAACTACCAGGTGTCCCTGTACAACGTAGAGTAATAGCTATAACTCTCGAACCGTAAGAGATAGAGAGCCGAAATTCGCACAGTGTATGTATTCCCAGATGCCTTACAACAGCAAATTACAACAACAAGTGGAAAATTACTAGGTGTCCACATACAACATAAAGTAGCTGTAAAAACAGAGAGATGAAATTTATAAAATATACATATGTATTCACATACGCCATTCCATACATACATTACACATATATACGTACGGAACCCTAAGTGTGCGAGCCAGCCTCGTACTTGACGTAATTTATTTAATTGTGGTATGATAATCCAGACAAGATCTCTAGTTGTAAATTCAATCTATATGTAAGTTCAGTCCATATTTAATCAGTATTTACATTTTGATATTATTTCAATTTGAATATAATTTAATGAGATTAGACTTAATTGATTTTGTGCAGATGACTACACCTGGCTATAATTTCATCAAACGTGGTGTATGTGAATACAAAATCCTACTCAAAACGATATACTAATTAAATAAATTGAAATATACATTATTTGCGTAAGGCCTTGCAACCATTGTCGTTGCCACAAAATCCATTATTAAAATAAATGTTAGCTATATAAATTGTCATCAATTCTTTAACTATTTAAACTCTTTTTGATACCTTCAATTATCTTTTAGTTGATCATAAACATTAAAATATTTCTCTTGTTTTATCTATAAAATTAACATTTAGCACATTTCGTGCGTCAATGTTGTTTTATTTTTGTCCGCCTTGTTCTCGTTACATATACATATATATGTATATATATGTATGTGTATATATATATATATATATATATATATATATATATATATATATATATATATATATATATATATATATATATATATATATATATATATATATATATATATATATATATATATATATATATATATATATATATATATATATATATATATATATATATATATATTGTTTGTTTGTTTTTGCGCTTGTGTTGGTGATGTCTTCAACATAAAAATGGTATGAATTTATGTCAACCTGAATATAAATAATGTAAATCTTGCAAAGTGTAGCGAAGAATGAGCAAAAAGAAATTCTTTGTCACGTTCGTGAGACTAGAGCAACAAAATTTATTGAAATTATTAGGGAAGTTCAATAACATATGCAATTGCAGTTGCATTGAAATAATTTTGGCTTTTATTATTAAAAAGAAATGGCAGATTTTGTGTTTTTCTTTTTGCAACAAAAACATTTTAGTAACTACAAAATGATCATTATATTTCAAAATGGAATAACAAAGTTGAAAGTATTGGGTAATATTTAAACAGCTGAAATTAGTTTATAATTTGTATTGTAATATTTTATATTTTTCTTTATACTACTCAAAAAGTTCTTATAATTACAAATGTAGTGTTTTATTGTAGTGAACTTACAGCTAAATCTGTTACAAAGATCTTATTATTATTGTGTTTTAGCAAAGCTTTAAATCTCTGCCACCAAGATGTTAAAACTTAAGGTTGTGGTGCGGCCGTTTAAAATATTCCAAACTTATTAAGGTAAAACTGATTAATAAGACATTTCGTAATTGTGATATACATATTTTGCTTCACACAAAATGAAGCCTATACAAGTGTTGATTGAAAAGTGGGGGATAGTAATTGATATAAAGGTTAATTGATATAAACTTTTATTCTTTTCTATAGCCTTTTCATACTGCGAATACCGCGCCTGAGTTAATTTTATATTATTATTGTAATTACTATTAATGAACTATAATATAAAAACTTTGACGCTTCTCGTTAGCAACTGCTATAGTGGTGAGACATTTTCTACCAGGCAAATATGCAATGAAAATTTAAACTAATAATTGCTTGTTTTAAATAAAATCAATTGACAGAAGACACCGCCTTGAAGGCCGAGTCGCTTTAATGTCACTGCGAAATCATACGTCTGTAAGCTCAAACACAGATGCTCATGAAAAATGTCGAACAGCAGTCATCAATTTGTCCCTAGCTGATTGTGTTTTATTTGTTTATCTTGGTTTTTTGATATCAATTACAACAGTTAGATAAAATCAACTCAAGCTCGACGAACGTATTACGTTATATGTTTGCTCGAATATACTCGAACACATGGTACACACATTGACATTAGTCTCTCATTTATTTCTTTTATTTATGTATCAGACACTTTAGGATTGACAGGAATAGAATAAATATTCACAAACCGATTTTCTGGAGTTAGAGATGATTCGTTTATTATTGCATAAAGAAAAGAGTTTTAGGTTTTATGTGTATTGTTATTAAATCAAATTTTTCATATACAGCTGCGCAGTTTTCTTATATTTACCAGTAGTGGCTCATTTACTATTCGTTATAAGCAGGTTTTATGAAAAACAAGAATTTTCGCTTGTAAGTTTTTTTTAAATTTCAGATTTTAAAAATTTTCTTGAGAAATTTAAAATTTTTATCACCATTTGCCCAGTGGCACCAGATAAATTAGTAATCCGAATAAAGGATATAAAAGAAAATTATATTGAGTGGCCTAGAGACGAACACTTAGCTCTTCACTCAGTTTGACTGTCTGCGTGTGGTCATGCATGTTCAGTGCCAACAACGAGCGATCGGCTTTGTTTGAAGTAAAATCAAAAGGTTTTGAATGCAGATAAAAAAGTAGCACATCTACACTTTTGTTTGACAAAAATACCTCACTCTGTTAGAAATTTCGTGTTGGATAGATATGTTAATTTGCAGATGAAAGACCTGAGGCAATATGCGTTTTTTTTTTGCTTATATTTCTTACTTTTCATATAGGTGCATGTACATATCTACAAATTAATTTTTTAAGTCTGCGAAAGACGCTGGCAGACTGCAGTGATTTATGATGCAGCAGTACTGACAATTCCTGAAAATACTGTTCATATTAAAAATTTAACAAGTGAGTTCTATTGAATATCGACTTGCAGTAACAAAACGTTGCAGTAACAAAAATGTAGATTCTTTTTTTCTGGACAATTCGTTACAATATAAGACAAAAGAATTGACATTTTGCTGTTTTGTACATACACATGGAAAAATGCGTTTCAGGATAATGCAAACAATAACTTATCATACGATGGCATGATGTTTATATCTAAACGCTACAACACAAAGTTTGGCTACAAAGTTATAATATTTGATGGCTTTTATGGTACACCTGCATTAAATTATTAGAATAAAATACACTCACCCAATCAACCTGCTTGAAGGGTTAATTGTGCCTCTCATGTGCATACGTATACGTAATGCCATCCCAAATATTTCCATAGAGCAGACATCAATCATACGTAGCAACTGTTTTTATCATTGAATTACTTAAAAATGCAGCTGCATCAAAAAACAACACTTTTTCCAATTATAAAAGAATTTGTTTGAAAGTATTACTTGATTGTTTCTAAAGAAAAGTTATTAAAATTACAAAGTGCTTACAGTTAGAACAAAATTATATCTTATTTTTTTTTTTTATTGCACACACTGAAATGTGTTATTGTTCTACCTTAATATCATAATAAGTTTTTGTTTTTGCATTCGGTCAAAATAAAAATAAATTCAAGAGCTTAAAATATCTTCAATAAAATAAGTAAGGTAAAGAAATTTTCAGATGTCTAGCGAACACAGTACTGGTCTTAAAGTTTCAAGTATTTACGTTTGCGTGTTTGTGTATATGTGCACCTAAAATTTGCAAATCTTTGAGCCGTATTTATGGACGACGAATTTATCACTGCCAAGGGAATTTTTATAACTTGAACATTTACCAGCGAATATTAAAACGATTTGTCTTCTTAAAACACAGTCGTCTAAATAAAGCACAAACAAAAAGGCGCTAGCAACAATAACAACAGCACCAGCCAGAACTCAGGACGTTATTTAAGAGCAACTTTCTCTGCCTTCTCTGATGCAAGTAAGTATTGCTTTGAGAATTTGTATCAGTTTGTATTTACACAACTAAAACTGTTCGCACAATTACAAGCACAGTTTTCTGAAGCAACCCGATAACAGTATTAAATTATTAAAAAAAAAGTTTCAAAAAGGTGTTGTCCTTCTGATAATGAAATTAACGCAAAAAATAATTGGTTTCTTAATAAATTGAGTAAATAAACTTATTAAAAAATTTTAAAAATTAACTATTCACCAGGTTGCACTGAATTCGCGATTAATTTTTTTAATTTATGTATGCACATAATAAAACAGTTGATAGACTAAAAGGAATAAAATTATTGAAAACGAGTTATCAAAACAGACAAACATAGGTGCTAATAAATTAAAGCAATACTTGGAGCAAACAAAAGCAGATTGCATCTAAAACGGTAACAAATGTAGCTAAAGAGATTTACATTTTGGGAACCAGATCTGTTTGCGTACACAGAGGAAACAATGTAGTTTTATAATTGTTTATTGGTATGTATTTGCAAGATTCAGCCTCCTACTTGATTGAATTTGCTTTCGTTTAAGTTTTATGTTTGGCCAAAAATTTTTTAAAAGTTATGTGTTTTCAATAGCATAATAAAAAACAATATATATTTTATTACTCTCAGGTTAATAACAAATCTTACTTTAACTTTCTAGAACCAATGATGCACAGGTCCCTACACCCTATTATGACATTGTTTACTTACTAAGCCATTCAAATCAACCAGTTAACTGTTGCAACGCAATGTCAGCGACGGAAAATCTGGATACATAGCAAATTATGAGGTACTTTTGGTCTTAATGTTATAAATTTTTATTAGTTTAAACTTTTGAACGCATAAGAATTATAGGAAATAAAGGAAATAAAAATTTCGCATGCTTTTTTTGTATTGTTGCATGGAACAACTTAATTTTCGATACCCAAAAACCAAACAGTTGCCCCCCAAAATCACATTCTTCTCATAACGAAAAACCAAGTCATTACTATTAACTGAACAAGCAAACTCTTTTGTTAAATGTTGGAGCATAAAAGCTGCAAAACAAAAATATTGCAAAACTCATTGCTGATAATAAAAACGGATGTTATACAACAACGCCATTTTGAAATTTGTTATCAGTAAATAAAGACAAAAACAACAAATGCGGCAGTAAAACAAAAACGAAAATAATAGATTTCCTTCTAAATCGGCTGAAAGCATAGAAGTAAGTGAAAACGATGACGGGACAAGGAGAATAATTTATATAAAAAATTTATTGTTTAACTTCGTGCAAGTTTTATTTCCTGTGTTTTAAAGCGGAAAATAACCAGTGCAGTGGAAATTTTTATGAGACTTAAAATATGTTGAAAAATATTATAAGACCATTAGTTTTGTGCAGTTATTGCTTGTCTTGCTTTCTTTCCTGATTTTTTGTGGGATAATGTTAGCGAAATTACTAAGAATTTATTTGAAAACTTAAGAAAATGCAAAGTTAGTGCATTTGTGCAGAGTATTGACAAATAAATTTTGTTGCTTGTTAGTGTGATTATCAAAATCCAAGAAAACGACTTAATTTTAGAATCAATTAAAACAAAAATTGCTAAAACAGCAACTTGATAGAAACAAAATGATTTTCAAGGTGAAAGCAATAAAATGCACAAATATCTATAACAAAAGAAGCAACTGATTTTGATAATTCCAAAGATGTGGAAGATGAATAATTTCACAACCTTTTCTTTAAACATGCGAGTACTGGCATTCATATGCTGTATTTGTTTTAGAAACGAAAACTGCTGTATATATTTTATAAACTGAAACTGCATGCGGTTTCCTTTTCTTTATGCACATGCCAGTAAGAGTTCATTTTAAAATTGTCATCACAGAGTATACTTCTAATGGCCTATTAACTTTTAAGACCATGAAGAAATTATTATTTTAACAAATAAAAGCTTCTTATACATTTTTAGGAAAAAGAGCGACACATTTATTTACAATTCTTAATTATTTGATTGACCTCGAATTCTTAATTATTTGATTTACTTCCTCGGAATTAAGAAAGGCTTTCTTCTGATAAAAACTTAAAATTTAAAACATTTTTTAAAAAAGACAATATATGTATATAAAAAGTAAATGTTATAATCTTTTGTTTTTGTATTGCCTCTTTTTGACGTATGTATGTATATTGTAATAAAAATTCGTCTTCTTTTTTTGATCTATATATTTCGAACCTCTCGGTTCATCTTCAGGATCTCGTTATTTTTGTTTATGGTATATAAAAATATTTTGATTAAAGAAGAATTATTAATAAATATTATAATTAAAATTTTAATGACATATGGATATGATGTTCACGCCAGTAGTCCGTTATAGCCTTTGGATTAACAACACAGATTTAATCAAATTCAATTGCTTATTAATAAATTCAGACGACGTAGTGTTTTAATTCTTTTTTGTTTTAAGACCATCAGTTTTTCTTTATGTTACAATTTTTACATGTCATCTCCTCAACTTTGGCACGTGGATTCTGCCACGATTTTTTTCTTTTTTCTGTACAATAAAAATTCATTTGTATATGTAAATAATAAATCAAGGTTTTCGATAACAGACAGAGCTGCATTTCTTGGTGTCTAGCACGAGTGGCGGTATCATATGATTTAAAATGCAAAACGCAAGCTCTTACATCATTCAAAAGAGAACAAAATTATAAGTAAACAAAAATTTTGCGCAGTGATGCAGCTGCTTTCCATAAAATCATGTATGTGCTGAGACTATATGCTGATTTTTTGATTTGGCGCTTAATCACAGACGGAGTCTAATACTCACTTGCAAGAAAATTATTCTACGTGTAAAGGTGCTAGAGCTATAAAGGTGAATGCATTAGTAACAAAGTGGCAATGTATTCAGTTTTTTAAGCTGTCACTCATATGCGTAGAAGATTTTTCAATTTTGTGGTCTAAAGGGTTGACCGTATATAGGCTTAAACTTGAACCGCCGATTATTTCGGACCTCGAAGTCTTATTATCACCCTATTCTTATGCTGAATATTATCTCCACTTAATTCTTAAGCAATAATGTCGATTTTTCTATTCAAATTTTTGCCAAAAAACCATCTTTTCGAATGAGCTAATTTTTATCTTTGTGGGCATGTTAGTTAGCTAAATTGTCGTGTTTTGGATTCAGAAAACACACACGTGCTCCCATTGTGAGCGACTGTATGGTCTGGGTTGTGCAGCAGAGACAACACTTGCCAATATTTCCTTAAAAATCAGGACAACGCAGCCATTATAGATACAAGAAACAGATTTTGTGCCTTAAACATTTTTTTTTTGTATCGCCTTTTTATGGTGCTGATGTGAACAATGTTTGGTTTAAACAGGGTTGTGCAACTTGACGCACAATCTTATGGCGATAAGTATTTAGTGCTTCTATTGAGTGCCGTTTTAATCAAGTGTTGTGCCGGCAAACTAAAGAAAATTGGGTATTTGACAGCCATGTTACGTAATGTCATTGCTGAATTCGCGCTTAAAATTTCGGGAAAGTGCTTGAAAAATTATCGGATTGAATGGATTACTGCTAAGCTAGTCGCAGCAATAATATAAGAATAGTAATATTTTATCTCTAATCGAAAATTTCAAATAATTTTTTATTCAATTATGAACTTAATTATTTATTTGCTTTAAGAGCCAATCGAAATGTACTAATTCAGGTCCAAAAAGGTTCATTTTTGGACCCAAATTAATAATTTTTTGTTGTATTTTTAAATCTAAACTTTTAAATTGCATATTACAGATAACCAATATATTACAGAACTAAGAGCTTTCAAAAACGCTGTATACTTAGAATTACTTTTCATCTGGGTTTTCTTATGTAGGACTTAAAGCTTCTTTAGTTGATCTCTTAGAGAGAAAATTTTCTGATAAATAACTGCTCTTTCGAAAATGTTCAATATCTCATTGAGTTAAGAGAGATTATCAACTGAATCATGGATGGTAATTTGCATACACACGCGAAGCAATAAATTTGTTTTTAATTCAACCATATTTGCTACTTTGTCTAGTTAATTAGGTTTCTTCAACGAATTTTACCTGAGATGATAAAATGCTAAAAAAATGTGTTAAACTAAAGAAGCACTTAAAAGTAATAGTTTGAATGCATTTTTGTTTTAAAAAGTACAAGAAAACAAACTAAAACCTGTAGTTGTTTCTAAAGTTCATTGCTTTCTTCGCAGCATTCAGATTTAGAAACTTAAACATGCAAATAATTTTTGCCAACAAGCAGAAAAAACTGAAAATTAACAAAAACAAAAAAAAAAAACAGTACAAAGTAACTGAGAAAAAAAGAGACCTCACTTCAGTCTTGAGAGGATACTTAAGTGCTTTTTAAAAGAAATAAGCAAATAAAAATTAAATGAAAAATTTTGACATAAAAATAATAGGAAAAAGCCAACATACTTTCTCTAAGGAAAAGATTTAACTCTTATTTTTGTACGTGTTTGTTTTCATTGCACAAGCAACTGAAATATAAATATTAACAAGTACTTAAAATTCACTACGTTGCGCTGTAGCAGACAAAATTTAAATTTAAGAAGAAAATATTCCATAGAAGATTGAGACCAAAACAAATTTGTTTTGTTTTTATTTGCATATTTATGACTAACGGTCTTTTGCTAACAATTAAATTCAGTTGGAGCACAGAGTTTTTTAGCTTGAAGAAGCAAGCAATCGGCCCTATAAAATCAACAAACAAAGTAATCAAACTGTTTGGTTACTAAAACTGCGATTAAAAATTTTTAGTCTTATTGTATTCGAAGACCAACACAAATATCGGTGGCAGTATTCGGTTCTGTCCGGGTTTACATTTAACCCTCTTGGTTGAGCCCAGTTTTGTGCCAGGGCTAATGCCTTCTCGGCTTTCCTGCACAGTTGACTTGGATCCCTTCCTTCAAAAGTATCATGACGTCATCTGCATAGCAGACTGCCTCGAATCCTGCATCGGTCAGAGTCCTAATAAGGCTAGGTATCGTTACACCTGCTCTTGAAACCCCACGTGCATACCTGGGTAACAAATGATATTTCTGTTGTTGACTGGGATATTTAAGACCGTTGAAATTTTTTACATAAAAACAATATCTGACGAAAATTTTCTGCATTTCTTTTAATTTTATAGCTAAACTTTATGATTTACAGCTTTATCAGGCTTGAGTTCTATTTTTACTTCGTCAAAATTGAGAAGACTGGAGTGACCAACATTTTTGAAGGAGACAAGAAGAGTAAATTTAAAGACCTACTGCCCTACATATGCGCTGTTGCTTAAATACAGTACACAATTAGTCAAAGCCCGAGTTCAAAACAGTTTTGGGCGCTAAAATGGGACTTGGTAGTCCTGAAATGGGTAGGCCACCGAGTTGAAAATATATGTATATGGAGTTTATTTTCGTATTAACTTATATAGGTATACACTCTATAAAAACATGGTTAGTGTTCGCTCAACTAACAAAATTTGGTATTGTTGTTAGTCTCTTTTAATTAATAGTAATCACAACAACAATATAAAATGCACCTAAAATAATAAAAACCTAAGTAATAAAATATAATATAATTCGATATGTACATGTGTACAACTTCAAACTGTTGTACAAATTACTTTGCCAATTCAGTATTTTCCCTCAGTAATAAATAATCAGTAATAAATTTAGTTTTTGAGCTCTAAACCCGTATAAAATTACTTGAAATCAAACAAAAATCAAATATCTATATCTGGTCTGCTTTCTATCGAAAACAAAGTTGCATACAACAACAAAATTTGTCGGGTAACAATATTAGCTTGGTATGTGAGAAACCTTTTGATGTTGTTAAATTTGTGGTAGAGAATTGGTCACAAAATAACCTATTTAACTCTTTGAAATACAATGGGAATCATGGCAGGGGTGCTAGGGTGGTATCCAGATAAAGGAAAAACGCGGGATTACTCCCCCGCTTAGGACTTAGCAAGACCAAAGTAAGCTGAACAATGGAAGCTATGACCGGTCACTCTCAATTACTGGTACATCTTAGCCATGCAGTAGACACCTTTCCCGACACAACTCAGTTATGGGGCTTATGCTAGAGGAAATTAAGGAGCTTATTGAATTAAAGGCACTTGGTATAGACCTATGCGTCGATCTTGATTAAATTTTCCTTCCGACCTTTTATTATCGCTAAAATTTCAGGTAGGTACTAATTTTGTCTCATAAACTTATTAGCAAATCCTTTTCTTTAGCTCAAATAAGCATTTGCTTACTAATGACTTTAATGTCAACACATCAGAATAAAAGTGTTGGCTGTGTTCGCATTTTTATCTTTTACGTACAATTATTGCCATTTGTTTTTCAACTGACAGGCTACAAATGTATTATGTTCTTAAGAAAACCTAAATGTCACCATAACTTCTATTTTGCTGTTTTGAGTTTGAGTATTGAATTGTTCCTCAGAGAGCAAACGTTATTTTAACTTAACATTATTAGGTTTTTTTTTTGTGTAAGGGTTTGCAACGCTGAACTTATATTTGGTACTGGCAATCAGGATAATGTGAAATAAGGAACATGTAAGTTAAATTTTTTTATTAATTCAAATTAAAAGTCAAATCTAAAAGACCAAATATGATTAAAACTCTACTCTAGTATCCAGTAACAATTATACATAAATTTCTTCAGCGTTTCAGATGTAATTTTGTCTTAAAGCATTTTGCTTTTAGTAGTTTCTCATTTTATTGAAATATATTAATTTGATCACTTGTAGCTCGTTGTCATTTCAGTAACGACCTTAAATATATCTTAAAGTGCAATTAAAATAGACCTTGCTAATCACATCAGAAAATAGCTCTCTCAGCAAAATGGATGTGAAAAATTTAACCGATTGTGTATAAGTTATTTTGCTTTCAATTGCTAGTTCTTCTAATAATGATATATTCTTCTCCATCAAAGTACTAAGTTGTTTTATTATTGTTTTGTTCTCTAAAAAGGTTTCCAATGAAATTTTCCATTTAAATCGTAATGAATTACTTTAGGTCCAATAATAGACCTTCTTAGTTTTAATCGTATTTATGCCGCCGATATTTCGTTGATGCTACTCAACTCAACGTCAGTAGACTCAAGTTACTGAAAATAATGTTTGGAACCTATTACTCTACTATTCCCCTCAACACAATGACAATCAAAAATTTTCAAACAAACCTTTAAAACAAAGAATTATTTCTTGGTTCGCAACACATTTACTTTGCTTCATAACTCTGGAGTCTAGTAGCGTCAGCGAAATATCGCTGGCGAATAGGCGAATGAAAATAACAGAAAATAGCTAATAAGGTCCATTTTGTACCTAAAATAATACAATTCAATTGGCTCTTAAAACAAATAAATAACTATGTCAGTTAAGGTAAGGTTATGTTGATTGGAGCGGGTTTGTTTGACCATATCTTGACCAGTAATTGGGTTATGTCTGATAAAGTGTCTCCCCAAAGATATCGGGATCGTATATGTCAGCAGGTGGGGCATTGCATTAAAATGTGTTCTAGTGTCTCGCTTTCCTCCCCACATGCTCTATATTTATCTCTAACTATGCGGTTACGATGTGCCAGTAGTTGAGAGGGGCCTGTCAAAACTCCCATCAATATACATATGTCGGGATTGCTAGGTCTTAGCTTACACCGCTAAAAATTTGAAAAGCCGAGCAGAACTAATAAGTATTAAGAAACCCTATACAGAAATCAGCTATTAAGTGAAATATACACAGACACAGGTATACTAATGTATACAAACGAAATTTCGAGTATGAAAATCCTTTTGCAAACATTTGTCTGCTACGACCTCTGCATTGTCCATTGTTAGCGTTCAACTGTACAATAGATTGGTAGATGTATTTGCAAGAAGCACATGTATTTTATAGACGTTTTAAAGTTATTTCTAGGCATACAATGTATCTTTTTGAAGTCATCAAGTTTAGGTATTTATTAGAGTTTTTCGGTACCTCGCAAAATTTCTGTTTTTTTTTTATCTCAATAGACAAGTTTACAGAGTTTGTTAAATGGCTGTGTGTGCTTTTGATGGTATCCAAACAGTTTTTTATTCGTTGGCATTATGACTAAGATATATATCAAAGAGACGAAGTATTTTTAGCATTCTTTATCTAAGCAATATAACTTTGTTATTCTTTTTTTTTATTATACGAGGTCGGATCAAAACAAAGCCGTTATTTTAAAATTTCATGAGCTATGTGTGTTGGATTTTCGCATTTTTTTCTGTAATGTTGTTACACCTGCCTGTTATGTATGTTGGCAATATCAGCCATTTTAATTTATCAGCTTGTTTTTGACAGATAAAAAAATTAGTCGTGTTTTGGTATGCTTTTTACTATTCGAAAAAATGGATTATAGAAACTGTGTTAAGTTTTGTGTAAAAAATTAAACTAAATGCGCCAGAACATTTGAAATGTTGACTGTAGCGTTTGTCGGGTCTATTATGAGCAGAACAAAAGTTCAATTCCGGTATAACCGGTTTAAGGAAGGCCGAGAAGATGTCATTGAGCACATCAGCAACCGATTAAATTATTGAAACAGTGTAGAAAATGATTTTGGATAATTGCCAAATCACTATCAGAGAGGATACTGACGATGTTGACATACCACTTGGCCCATGTTAAGCAATTATTACAGATGTTTTAGGCATGAAACGTGCGGCAGCGTTGCTTGTGCAAAAATTGCTAAATTTTGAGAGAAAACAACGTCACATGGATATCGCTCAGGAGGTGTTGAACATCGTCAACGACGATCCAGATTTCCTTCAAAAGGTCATAACTGGTGAAAAATCATGAGCGTATGGCTATGGCAGTGAAATCAATGCCTAATCATTGCAACGGAAGTGTCCAGAAAAGCGAAGACGGAAAAAAGCACGTCAAGTTCCGTCAAATGTGAAGGTTTTGCTCACTGTTTCCTTCAACTGAAATGGCGTGGTTCATCATGAATTCTTGCCACGAGCTCATACAGTCAATAAGGATTACTAGAATGAATAATACACCATTTCCGGGAAGCTATTTTTCAGAAACGCGCAGAATTATGAAAAAACAATCGTGGATTTTGCACAATGATAATACATCAGCTCGCGCATCGATGCTTGTGCGTGGGTTTTTGGCCAAAAGCAAAACTGTTACATGCCTCAACCCCCTTATTTACCGGAATTGCGTTTTGCTACGGTTGAAGAGATAAAAGAAAAATCGAAACAGAAGCTGTTGGTGACACCTAAAAGCGCAGTTCAGAAATGATTTGATTCCTGGAAAAAACGTTAACACAAGTGTATTTTATCTGAGGGAGATTACTTTGAAGGGGATTAGATAGTTGCTGATGAATAAATAAATACTTTTAGAAAAAGTTGGAAAAAAGGGTTATTTTTTATCAGACCTCGTATATGTTGAATTAAATAGCGAAAGAAAATCGGGGGGAGTGGTAAAACTCAAAGAGCCTGAGTTAAGTAGAATAACGAAAGTTATGACAGGCCACTTTCCTCTACTGGTACATCTCAATCACATGGGTATAGCAGGAGGAGATAAATGTAGAGCACGAGGAAAGGAGAACGAGATGTTGGAGCACTATTTGTGTCAATGCCACGCCTGCTTAGAAATGGGGTCCCAAAAGCTTGGGGGCAACACTTTAGCAGACAGACCTAATTACCGGACATTTACTGGAAGATATTAAAAATTTTTGTCAATGACATAGACGGAGTTCTTGTAGACCTATGAGATAACCTGTTTATGGTTAAGTCCACGCATTTCACAAAAAGCTTCTACTTACTTAAGTGTATGTCTAAAAACATGGGCAATCATATCCCTACAATCAAACTACCTAAACTATATATATTAATTCAGGTCCAAATATTAACCTTTTTGAAAATTATTTGCTGTATCTTTCAGCTGTCTATAAGCCGACAACATTTCGTTGGTGCTAATCAACTCATCAGTAGACTTGAAAAATTCTTAAAAGTTTGTTTGAAACTTAACTACTTATTCCATAATTCCCATGAACAGAATGAGAATCAGAAATGTTCAAACAAACCTTTAACACAGCAAACATTTCTTTTTTCGTTTCGCAACACTTCTAGAGCTGAAAGATACAGTAAATAATTTTTAAAAAGGTTAATTTTTGGACCTGAATTAATACATTTCAATTGGCTCTTAAAGCAAATAAATAATTAAGTTCATATCTAAACTATATACTTATATTAAGTTTGATATTAACTACTATTGACAAACTATAATTTTACACCTTTAAATTATGTCTTATAAATAAAATATTTTATTATATTAATTGTTTGAGCCTTAAGGTCACTTGTTTTTTATAATTGTTTATTGAATTCAATATTTCAATATCACAATGGATATCTTCTTCAGGAATGTTTCGATGTTTTTTCAAAAACCTTTTCGTTTTAACAATTTTAAAAACAAAAACAATTTATACTGACAAATGTTTGAAAATTACATACACTTAAATAAAATATTTTATTTTATCCCTCACAGTTTTGAACCTATTTATAATTTTCCTGCTGTTCTCATGTGCTTTTAATTACTGGTAGTTCATTCTGGTGCTCTGCTGTTATTTAATATATTTTTGATGCTAATTCTTCGACCTTTGTTGTTTATTATTTTAATTGTTTGAACTACCAGCAATTAAGCACATGAGAACAGCAGGAAAATTATAAATAGGTTCAAAACTGTGAGGGATAAAATAAAATATTTTATTTAAGTGTATGTAATTTTCAAACATTTGTCAGTATAAATTGATTTTGTTTTTAAAATTGTTAAAAAGAAAAGGTTTTTGAAAAAACATCGAAACATTCCTGAAGAAGATATCCATTGTGATATCGAAATATTGAGTTCAATAAACAATTATAAAAAAACAAGTGACCTTAAGGCTCAAACAATTAAAATAATAAACAACAAAGGTCGAAGAATTAGCATCAAAAATATATTAAATAAAATATTTTTGTTGCATTTCCCAGTACATAAAAATCTATCGCAGGCATGGCAAGATAAATAAAATATTTTAGCTTAATTTCGTTTCCTTATGTTGATAAAAGCAATTATTATTGGATTATGCCTATAAAATAGGTTTAAGTCTTGTTGTACTAAAATCTTTATAGAGAAAAAAATTAACAACGCATTGGTAAACTTTTCCTTTCCATTAAACTATCCCGTTCTTTTCCCACAACAAATGCAACACTTCCAATATTGACTCACAAATTAAATTCCAAAGAGCTATGTTTTCTTAAATTTTACTCATCTATAGTTATTACTACGTTTTCTTTTCTTTCTATTCTTGAAGCGCGCACTTAAAAACAAATCCAAAATAATTGCTTAATTTTATTACTTGGCAATATTAAGTCTGAATATAATGTTGGCATATTGTTACATATGTGCTTCTTAAGCTTTTTGCAAAGCTTTTTATGCTTTATTTTGGATTTAATGATTCATCCCTAGGCCTTAAGAGAAGTCATAGCTAAGAAAAAATCATCATAGGTGAATACATGTCGTGTCTAAGAGAAATGAGTGCTGGTCATCCACGAGGATCTCTTCTTGGTATTTTAATGAGAAGAATGTTAATCAATGACTTCCTTAATGTTATAAGTTGTGAAAAAAGCTATGACTATGCTGATTGCATTCAACTATAGAGTTTTAGTCGTGTTTACATACTTGAGGATACATGTCATAGGTTAAACAAAATTTAGTAGTGTTGAATAAAGAGAAATCATATATATTAGCAATAAATAGGCATAAACTCGATTCTATGCAGTTTCCAAATTTGCAGTATGGTATCTTTGTATTGCTGTATGTTAACAAGGTAAAATATTTAGCACTCCAAATTAATTCTACTCTAACCTGGAGAGATCGTATTAGCGGTACTGTTAGAAATGTATTTCTCACTATACGCAATTTGAGACTATTCGCTTACTAAATCCCGTTAGCTGTAAAGAGAAAGCTGGACGATTATGTACACCATAATCTCCTCTTAAAGAACGATATGTGGCTGTGGCTGAATCACCATTTCTGTAGTGTTTTGATAATTTTTATGCATTGTATAAAAGGTAAGCCATCCATTTTCGTCAATGTCAGACTTTCAACTGGGAAGAAAAAAATTGGTTTAACAACTTTGACAGATGACGAATTCTGTCCTTTACTTTTGAAACCAAGAAATGGATAAACCATTACGTTGTAAAGAAACCTTCTCACACACACACATAAAGACAGGGTTATTAAAAAAATACTTTGTGCTTAATCATACATGATTTGAAAAATTCGCTCAGATTTTATTTAAAGAGTGGTTAAAAAATTTTATATATACTTTTTTTTAATAAAATCAATTTTTTATATATGTATATTGAAATTAATATAGTCTTAAATACAGATTTCTTTTGTGGAAAAATGTTTGTATTCCTTTTTAGCATCTTCCTTAAGAGGAAATGTCCCCAAAATTGTGAATCAGTAAAAAAGATAATAAAGAAATAAAAACCATGCTCGTCTAAATGTTTTGTAGAAAACAAATTTGAAAATATTACAGTTTTTAGAACGGATTAAATTAGTATCGACCTATGTAAGTAGTATTGACCTATGAACTATGGTTATTTGTGGGCCTAGCTTATTGGTTTAATGTGATTCGAATATAGGTTCATTTCCAGCAGTTTTTGAATCAGCTTTTTTTTCTTTGGATTCCAGAAATTCAAACTTACATTTGATAGATGATTAAATTTCTTTCTTTTCTTAAGTCATATGTTGTTTAATGGTTTTCCTAAGAACTTTATTGTTTGCGTTATTTTCTCCCTGTTTGGCACGTGAATTAAGGTACTTCTTACATATGTGGGACTTATATTGATTTTCTTTAGTCTTTGCACTTACAATTGCACCTCTCAGACATATTATGTGTAAGAGCAGTACATGGTGAAAAATTAAAAGCTATTGCAGCCAGGCTAAGCAAGCGTCTCTTAGTCGTGTATTAAGTTAGATACTAAACTTATATTTTTACAATTAAAAACTCATTATTGGGTTTTTAGTTCAGCTGCTTCACGACTGCCACGATGATCATCAGCATTCTGATGTTAAACAGCAACTTATATTACTACCAGATCTTTTTATTTGTATTTGTTGCTACTGTATCAAAAGCAATGACTACCTTAAAGGCATTCCTGCCGCTTTTAAGCTTTAATCTGTTTTTATTACTGCATAAAAATTATCTTGATGCTAATTTAAAGCAATCTTTGCTATGTGGAAAAGTATCCTTTTATTAATTGAGCTTTAGGTCTTCGATCTATTATACAAAAAGTATTTGATCACGCCAGTTTTTAAAACGCCATTATTCAAAATTTCATTTTTTCGTCCTTTCGGTAATTTATAAACAACATGTCTTGATAAAGTTTTCCTAAGGAAAAGGAAACGTTGAATAAACGTGTTAGTTTCTAAGACCTTTTATTTTAAAATATTTTTATATTAAAAAAGAACACATATTATTCAACAATAAAATTAAGCTGTAATATATTAATTAAGTACTAAAAATCGGTGAAGTCTTAAAAAGCGTGAAGTAATGATTGTGATGCAATGCCCAGAAACACAAAAATCAATTAAATGTTACTCAAAGCATATATAGTACTTTCCAAGGTGCTAAGTTGAAGGTTCTGTAATGCATTAAAAAAATCAGACAGTTTAGTAATGTTTCAAGGTTGGTTGTCAGAATAAGACTGACTCTTTTATTGTTTTCATTTCTTTGTTTTGCCAATTTACATGTATTTCTTTTCGTTAAAATTCGTTGAGAGAATATTCTAGATGTGTACAATCATTTCTGTTCGTTAAGTTGTTGTTATTTTGCTAAACATTCTACTGTTAAGAATATGTAAGTATGTATATTAGCATAATTTGAAATAAAAGGAATACAGTGAAGGGTCATAACTTATGAGACTATGTTTAATGTTATGTTTAAGTAATATTATGTCCACACAATCCACAATATTAGCCTACAGCTCGGCCATCCTGACGGTTAGGATCCCCTGATCCTAGCTGACATACTTCTAGTTATTCTATCTGTCGTTGTAGTTTTTGCACCTCTCAAGTTCTTTCCCTGTGTCAATAAGTCGCTACTTTGACTTGGTGTGGCCTTTGTAATGGTCCTGTCAGTACTTTCCCTTAGCCAAGGCCTAATGTTATGGGCTGCCCATATTCCCTCATAAGGCTTTTGCGTTCGCTGAAAACCTTCAACATCTTTTATATAATACCTATCGTTCCCTACTATCTTCCCAACCTCATATGGACCCTTAAATTTTGGCAATAATTTACTAGATACTCCCGTTTTTACTTCGAAATTCTTTATCATGACATAGTCTCCTACTGAGTATGTATTTGGCTTTTTCCTTTTAGCATCCACGTATGTTTTATTGCAACTTTGCACACGTTTCTGCATTTCCTCTGCCTTATTCCTTATTTCCTCAACATTTCTATCTCTACACCGAACATTGTTCTCAATGACATTTTCTTTCACACAATCAATTGTCTTCCCTCTTTGTCCTATGCCAAACAACATTCTGCTTGGATATTCCCCTATACTTCTATGTTTCGTGTTATTCATTGCGTATTCAACTTCTGTCAATACCTTATACCAGGGTTCATTTTTCTCAGTGTTCGTTATTTTAGCTATCATTGGCCCAAGATCTCGGTTTATTCTCTCAACTTGTCCGTTTGCCTGAGGCGAACCAGTTGCCACTTTTATATGTTTCACATTATGCTCACGTAGGAATTCCTGAAATTCTTGCGAAGTGAAACATGTTCCCCTGTCTGACACTATACAAACCGGCCTACTATACGATCTGAAGTAGTCCCGAAGTGCGTCTATAGCTTCCTTAGACTTAGTCGTTTTCGCTGGATATAATCTCAAAAACTTTGTGCATGCGTCCACTATAACCAAAACATACTTTTTAGCATTATTCTCGCCATTTATGGGACCATAGTGATCGATATGCACTACCTGAAAAGGTATATTTCCTTTCGGTATATTGTGAACGTATCCTTCCTTTCTACCATTATTATTGGAAAATGCTAAACATTTCAGACAATTTTTTATATGGCTCTTCACCTTTTCCCTTATATCTGGGAACCAATAGCTCCTGCTTATTATATCAATAACCTTATCCGCACCCATATGTCCCATTTCATTGTGATATTTAAAAAGTACCTGCCCTTCCATTGCCCGTGGGACATAAAACACAAGTCCATTAGCTATTTTCTTATAAACTACGCCATTTCTCATTTCATATACTGCATTTTCTCTCTTCTCTAACATTACTTTTAGTTTCCTTATTTCTGCGTCCTTGTTTTGGCAAATTACCAAATTATCTTCAAAAGTATTGTCTGATATCATTAGTATTGTGTTACACCTACTCAGAGCATCTACGTGTTTCATTCTTACCCCTGATCTATGTTCTAATTTATATTCATAGTTTTGAAGCTCTAAAGCCCATCTTGCAATCCTTGGGTTCAAATCTTTCTTATTTAGCGTAAGCGTAAGAGAGTTGCAATCTGTAACAATAGTGAAAGAGATACCCTGTAGGTAAATTCTAAATCTTTGTAAGGCGTATATTATCGCGAGCGTTTCTAACTCAAAACTATGATATTTTGATTCCGTTTCTGTTGTTCTTTTTGAGAAATAGTGAATTGGGTGTAATTTATTATCGCTTTTCCTTTGTAATAATATGGCACCAAAGCCAATCGAGCTTGCGTCGCAATGTAACTCCGTCTCGTCATTCGGATCATATATAGCTAAAACTGGTGCCCTTATCATCTTATCTTTTAATAAATTGAATGCTTCTAGCTCACTCTCACCAAATTTAAATGTTCTATCCTTTTTCGTTATGTCATAAAGTGGTTTAGCTGTAAGAGAAAAATCTTTGATGAACCTTCGAAAATAAGAACACATTCCCAAAAAACTCTGTACATCTTGGACCTTTGATGGTGTTGGAAAATTTTGAATTGCTATCAATCCATCTTTATTGGCTTTTATTCCGTTACCCGATATCATATAACCTAAATATTTTATTTCCTTTTGAAAAAAACTGCACTTATCCAGCCTGAGTTCCAATTTGTTCTCTACAAGCCGCCTAAAAACTTCTCTCAATATTCCCATGTGTTCATCAATATCCTTAGTTGCTACCATAATATCATCTAGATAAACTATAACCTTGCCTTCTCTAACCATATCCTCAAATACTCTATTTATAAATCTCTGAAATACAAATGGTGCATTCGTCAGACCAAACGGCATCCTTAAAAATTCGTATTGTCCAAGAGGAGTCGTAAAGGATGTATATTTGACCGAATCCTCATGCATATATACGTGATAGTATCCGTTTTTTAGGTCCAATTTGGAAAAAAAACATTTGTTCACTAATCTGTCCAAAAGGTCATCAATCAATGGCATTGGATATTTACACTTCGCCGTTATCTTATTCAGTTTTCGAAAATCTACACACATCCTTATACCTCCCGTTTTTTTCCCAACTAGTACAATTGGCGAAGCATACTCTGATTCGCTTGGACGTATTATTCCCTCTCGTAAATACTCATCCAAAATAGCTTGTACTTGCTGTTTTTCTACGTATGACAGTCGTCTAGGTGCATAACTAAAAGGTCTATTATCATCAACTGTCAGTCTCATCTCGCATCTTATTCTAGGTTCTCTTGGTCTTTCTGGCCTGCTATAGCATTCCTCGAATAATTCTGTGAATCGTGTTCTGTGTTCAAAACCTAGATCTTCGCTCAGTTCATAGTTTATGTTGTCTACATTCCATTCGATTCCTAGCATCTGATTTTCAAACATTTCCTCGTCTTGACATATATTCAAATTCACCCCAGAAGTGCCCAACCTATTCTCTTTATCCTCTCCACTTTTGCCTGACATATCTTTTCCATCACTTTTCCCAAAGATTTCAACATTGTGTGACTCTACATTGTTCATATTACTTTCGCATAACATTTCATTTTCATTACAATTGTTCATATAATTAACTTTATTATTGTCATCTATTATTACTAGCTCTGCCTTACATTTTTTTAAAAAATCTCTTCCCAATACAACTGAACATCCCATAGATTCGTTATCGACAACCATCAGCGTAAGAGAAACTAATTTTTTATTGAAAGTAACTAAACATTTTATTTGACCGAAAATTTTTAATTTGCTCTTATTAATACCAAAATAATCTTTGAATTCATTTCTTTTAATATTAATTTTATTAGGGACACACGACTTTTTCACGATGCTGATGGGGCTTCCCGAATCTATTTGACATTCTAAATAATAAAAAAAATTTTTGTTAGTTTCTGCAGTTAAAAAAATAATTTCTAAATATCTTACATATTCATTTCTGTTAACATCTTTTCCCTTTTTATACAGCATACAATCTTTCGCTTGATGTCCAACCTCGCCACATGCAAAACAGGCTCCATCTCCTCTTTTTGGCTTACGGCACTCGCTTGCAATGTGCCCTTTGCTGTTGCAGTTGAAGCATTTTATTTCACCTCGTGATGCAGAAGTTGATGTTTTATTAGTTGATAGCTCAACGTTACGAAATGCTTGTAGAAATTCTAATTTTGTTGCAAAGCATTGTAACCTTGCAGTATTTCTTAAATTTATATCGGGAATTCCATTTATTAAATATTCAATGAATTCGTCGTCTTCTAAGCCAATGCTGTTTGCCAAATTGCACTTCTCATTGTAATAACTTGTAAAACTTTCTCCCGATTGCCATTTCCGATCTTGAAGTTTTTGGCGAATTGCTAACTTTGAAACTTTGTTCTTAAACGTTTGTTGGATATTTAAAATAAGCTCGTCTATTGGCCCAATTAAATATTGTGAATGGAGGTGTAGCCATTCCTTCGCCTTGTCCTTCATCTTGTTACATATTAACGCTCGTACAATGTTGTCATCCAACTTGTAACAACTTATTACATTTTTCAATTGGGCCAGCCAAACATCTACTTGATCATGGCCGTCAAAAGTCGAAATCATTTCTTTAATTACGTCAAATGGTATGCCAAAGCTTGCTGCTCCATTTTCGGTGTTTTGGCAAGACCTCATTTTAAGCATACGCATTTCGTTTTCCAGCTCTACAATTTGATGCTGCTTGCGTTGAATTTCCAACTGAAGTTCAATATCTTTTCGGTTTTCAGTCAGCACATTCTGCATTTTATTAATTTCTCTTCCATTGTCTGAAGTTACATCTATCTTTCCATCGTTGACTGTACATTTTTCACTTTGGTTATTAAATTCCATTACATCTTCAGTACCGTTGTCGTTTTCGTTGTTGTTGTTCACCTCCGTCTCTTTGTCGTGGGACTCACCTTCATTGACCTTCACGTTGACTTCTGTATATTCCACTTTGCCACCAGATGCCATTTTTTCTAGACTTTCTTTATGTGACTGTGAATTCAGGTCAAATAAACACTTCGCTCTTAACTTTGGGTCTTCTGATATGCGCTTAATTAAATTGCGTTTTGTACCGCCCGCTTCAATTTTATTTTCTTCGCACCACCACTTTAAAAATTCAGTTGATGCAATATTTAAATCAACAGCAGACATTCGTAGTACAATGTTTATAAGAACACACGTACTTATGTATATGTGTCTGAATGCTACAAGCAGAAAGCAGGGGAAAAAAAAAATCAGTTTTTTTTCCTCTTTCTTTTATACAATGTATATAAAACAGCGCGCGATCACCCACTTCTGATATTTTAGTAATGTTTCAAGGTTGGTTGTCAGAATAAGACTGACTCTTTTATTGTTTTCATTTCTTTGTTTTGCCAATTTACATGTATTTCTTTTCGTTAAAATTCGTTGAGAGAATATTCTAGATGTGTACAATCATTTCTGTTCGTTAAGTTGTTGTTATTTTGCTAAACATTCTACTGTTAAGAATATGTAAGTATGTATATTAGCATAATTTGAAATAAAAGGAATACAGTGAAGGGTCATAACTTATGAGACTATGTTTAATGTTATGTTTAAGTAATATTATGTCCACACAATCCACAATATTAGCCTACAACAGTAAATAAAAACTTTATTACTTTAGTTCTAAAAAAAAATACCTCAATGCTTTCTGTCTCTTTCAGCCGTCTATATGCCGCCAACATTTTGTTGCTGCTTAACAACTCATCAGTAGACTTGAAAAAGTCCATTTTCCATTTTTTTTTAAACCTAAAGTAATAAATTTCAATTGGCTTTTATAGCGAATAAATAATTAAGTTCATTGTTGAGTAAATAAAAACTCTAAAAAATTATAGCTTTACAGTCTAGCTTTTTAATTTTCATAGTTCTTAACAAATTTATGGGAGCATAATACCGTTCAACTTTCTCAAATAAAGAAAGATTTTTTTATAATGAAATTGTTTTCCGATTGTTTTTTGTAATTGTTGTTATTAAACCATTCATAGTTTTCTTATAGCTACAGGGTCATTGTCCCCTTTTCCAGGTATCTAAGGGGTGATTCCTTACAACATATACATATATTTTTAAATATTTTGGCTACTGTTTTAACTACTTTCAGAATAGAGTGGGAGCAGGCAGGTTTGCAACTACCACCCCCACAGAAAACTTTTTCTAAAAATGTCTTCCTATCCATCCGGTTTGTGAACGCAAAGAAAGCATATGTTTGTGGGAAGATATTTTTTTTTTCTATAACAATATTATGGTTACGAATATGTAACATAGCTACGACAATCCCATAACTAGCACAATTTGCTTGCTTACAACGATATTATTGCTATATAGAACGATATATAATATATTCAACCATGTACATAAACAATACTATATTACCCTTCCAAAACATATTTTGTTTTTGTTTGTGAAAATTTATGCTAATTAACAATCCCCATTAATTTTTTCCCACTAATATTAATTCTATGTATTTCTAACGCTTTATTTGATTCCCAAGAAGGGACGGAATAAAATGTGAAGTGACAATGTGTGACACAACAGTTTTCTAGCTCGGATCATTTATGTTTTAATAAAAGTAACCACTATTCAGATTTTCTCTCTTACCTTTTTCCAGAGTACATTGATTTTACTTCTGCTTTAGCATCTAGCAATTTTTCTAGTATATATAATTAAAAATTAGGCGTCCGCTAATATAATAAAATAATAAAACACTTGTTTTATTCTATATCTCGTTGCAAATAGCTTAGTTTGTTCTTACATATCGCTCATTACTTTTTTCTTTATCAATGGCAAACAAAGAAGAAAAAAGCTTCCTGTTACAACTTCTTGAATGTTTCGAGATAAACAAGTTTTTGCTTACAGAGATTTTTACTTTGATGCCAGACAAAACTTTTTTACTAAGAATGAAGTCTAGCTGTTCAAACAGCTTCTTAGTTATTGAAGTTAATGTTTCCTGTTATTTCAAAAACTAATTTTTATTCAAAAAATACAGTCAATGAGTTTAAGTTATTGGTTTTTATAGAATTGGTTATTTGATTTTAAAATATAAACAATTTTCTTAATAACAAGCGAAACATGGTTATAAAACCATGGAAACATATTAATTTTATTTACTTATAATACTTTCTTATTCATTCAACATGTTTTAGAAGTTATAATCGTTATAACATAATTTTTTTTGCTGTTGAAATATATTTAAATCAAAAATTGAGTTCCTTGAATGAATGCTGTTTTTTTTTTCTTATGCTTATACCCACTAAATTTTTCAGTTTATCAGCTTTTGTATTTTAATATGCATCATTGTAACAGCAGTTGCTTGTTATATGGAAGTTTCTAGGAAAGCTTAACTATGGAGTAGTACAGCCCTTTCTATTGGAGGTTTGTTTATTTATTTTTAATCGTTAATATTTTTCTATAAAAATTTTATTAACAATATTATTCAATATTTCGATAACAATTTGTTATCATCTTCAGGTTTACAAATATTATCCTGAAGATGATAACAAATTGTTATCGAAATAGTTAATATTTTTCTAAAAATAGTAAATAAACTATTTTCTATTACCTTTTTCTAAAAATAGTAAATAAAGCTTTATGAGTCTTTCAATGAAATCAATAGCCTTAACGGAATTATTGCAGCGTATAAAAAAAGAAAAAGTAAAACAGAAAATGTTATAAAGAGTTTTGTTTTTGCCCAAATTAATATCTTCGAATTTATATCTTCGAATTTTTTGTAAGTTTCTAGTGTTGAAGTAAAAAAGAATCATGAGACTTGTAAATAAATGATAAGATAACAGAAATGATTATTTAGGTGATCTTTCCTTGAATTTCAGCACCTGTAGTTGCTCCACGGAATTTTATTTGGTAGACTGAATTGAAAGAGAAAACTTTGCGATAGGCGGTAGGATTTCTGTTGTCTAAATTTAATGTTGACCGTAAAAAGCAAAAAAAAAATATTCAAGTTTTAAGTTTTCAAGCCGGCAATTCTATTTTTTTTATTACCTGAAACGTACATATATTTTCCCTTTAAAAAGTATTCGATGGTAGTGCACAGAGTCGTTTGACATTAAATTGGCTTAAGATTTTCTTTTAAAAAACTATGTCTAACTATGTTGACATAGTTAGACGCAGCAGTTGCGATAGCTGCTTCTCTTTGTGAACTGTCTGTAAAGGGGAAACAAAGATTGTGTGACCTGTCAGTAAAAGTAATTTGTTGTCTTTGACTATGATGACATAATATCGAAACTAGTAAATGTTATATGAAATCTCAGTCTATCAACATTTTACTAGAGAGAGCCTATAAAGCATTTACATGGATATTTGAAATCTGCTTCAATTTATGCATGGTGCAAGTATTAATAAAAGTTATTTTTGTCCAGTTTGATTTAAATCAAATTACAAATTCAGCCCCTACTGTTAAGGGTTTTAAAAAAAAACATTAATTTTTTTTCGTAGCTAACAAACATATTTTCATAGTATTGTTTTATTTTGCTATCAGAAGTTTTAAATATGAGGTTTTTTAAATTTTTAAAATTATTATTAAAAAATCAATACACTAAAAATATTGATGAAGCCAAAAACCAACTTGTGCAAATGAATAATAAATGTTTCAATAAATTTTCCATTAAACGTTGATTCTGTGGCAAATTTATCATTGCAACCGCAAATACAAAATTTTATGAATAATTGGGTGGATCACATTTTGTAAATAATGAACGTCGAATCAATTATATATTTTTTTCGGCCTCCCAATATCACTTCAAATAAAAAATTTCCTCACTTTTGAGGAGGTAAGGCTGAGCCTGAAACCATTAAAGTATGTGAATAACAATTTTAAAGCAAATAATTCTACAAACAATTTACAATATGATATTGAAAGTTACGCATTCATTTCATATAGAAATATGCTATTGCGAAACTTCTTTTTACATATATTTTTTTAAGTTGGTATTTGCTGATATTTCCATAAGTTTGCTAACACATTTTCAGCATTTTATTTTCATGTCTCTGGATAAAATAAGTTCCTACAAGAAAGAAGCGTCCCTTTCATTTAACAGCTTGAACGTATCTTTATTTCTTGTGTGTTCAGAAGCATGAAATAATTTACTAGTAAGCTAAAAATGTGATTCCCCTAATAAACGTACAAGCAAATATACAGACATATAGATATGCATGTATTTATGTATGAATGTAAGAAGGCTGTACTACACTAAAATAATTATACGTGCACTAAAAATGAAATGATACATGTAAGAGAATGACTAGACAGATTTCGTTTTTTCCTTTTGTCTTAAATATTACTTTGAAATCGTGTTAACGTAGCAAATGTCTTAAAAAGTAAGTTTTTACAAACAGACGCAAAATAATGTAAAATGTAATGTTACGTGACACAGGTCGAAATGCTTTTTCTGCACAAGTTTTGTTTAAATTATTATGCGCAAAACAAAACAAAAGAAACTAAAACAAAAAATGTAATGCAGAAGCTGTATAGACATCTAAATGTGCATAAACATTTCTATTAATATTTAGTATTCATCAAGCTGTATCAAAGAGGGAATCTAATGCCTGTTCTATTCTAGGAAAAAGTAAACTTTTATATTGCACATTTTTCTTAAAATGCTGGGCTTAACAGTTAAGCGAGATTAAAATTAAGAGTAAAACTTGTCAAAACTACAAGTTATGTTATGTTATATGTTATGTTATGTTATGTATATGTATACACTTAGGACCTAGAAAGGTCCCGTTGTTCTATCCGAAGAGGCTGTAGGGAAATATCACTACTACCTCTCACCGGTTCCGAACTGAACCATACAGATGAACGAATGAAAGAGCTCGACCCTTCAGACAGCCCAGTTGGTGTTGCTCTGCCAAGTAATTTGCTCTCTTGTCAGAGAGAGCCGGGCATCGACAGGGAAATTCTTCAATACTCTCCTTCCTGATGGCTGCAGCCTTTGCATAAGTCATTATATGGAAGATTTAGTATTCTTGTATGCTCTCCCACAGTGTCCCATCAGAACAGCCACAAGGGTGTGTAGCCTTTGTCGTGGCCAGTTCAACAAAGCCACGGTTCTCTTATAATCATAGCTGGGCCACGAGAGCCCTGATATTTGACAGGTGATCTCGTTAAACCACCTTTCCTGCGCAGTTCTTAACAGCTGTCGTTGTATTGGCCATTTACAACTATTGACGGAAACACTAACGAATTCGTCTATATCTTCCTGTTGTAGGCGGATACCAGATCTCGCCAGTTCATCCGCCGGACACACCGTTGTGTCCAGGTACTGACAGAAGTTCCAGGTCTGAATGTCTCGCTATCTCATTTTGAGACATCCGGCATTCATCAACCAACCTAGATATTGTATAATTACCCGCAAGCCCGTTTATGGCAGCCTTGCTGTCAGTATAAATTAGGATATGCTCTCCGTATATCTTATACTAACTCATTCAGTTTACCGCTCTCCTTATCACCACTACATCAGCCCGAATGACGCTACACTAATCATGTAGCCTAAACTGATTCTCCGGGGATGTAGATTCTCCCACCATCCCTGTGTATAATTATGTTAAGAACATATTTAAATTTTCCTTTTCCAATAACTTTTTCATAGTCGACTACTATCCAAAACTAATTATTTTAATGCAATCATATATGTACGTTAAAAACGTCAAATGTCCCTTTTTTTGAGAACCCTTAAAATGTGTGCATTTGTCATTTTAACATTTAGTGTTGTTTCAGCATATTCCAGTAATTGTGGTCTGTACAAATTGTGAAAATTTCCAAATGCCACAAATTAACTTTCAATCACTTCTAAATATGTATGAATGTATTTATTATAGATTATATGGCTGCTTTTAACAGGCTGCTGTTGCAGATGGAAAATGGCTTAAAAATTAAGCTATAAATTGGTCAAGAGTTAAAAAAAATGCAGAATTAAATTTCAATTAAGTTTAAATTTTTTATATGAAATTATTAAATAAGTCTGAGTAGAGCAGATTTGTGGACTGTTGTAGTGTGTGCACATTCAAAAACTGTTGTATACAAAATCACAATGTAATGGCGCAGTAAAAAATGAGTTCTAAAATTTTATGCAAATGTATGTTAGAGATAAAATAGTATTTACTGCTGACTTTGTATTAGAATTGCAAAACTTTTTTTAGATGCGTATGTTGACACAATGCAGTGCACATTTTGAAAAGAACAAAATCGGTTTGCAGCTTAAGATATTTTCTGTGCAAGTATATGAACAAACGCGGCTTATTTTTAGTTGTTTTTATTAAATTTACAATTAAATTCTCGAGTGTCATCAGATAAAAAAAAGCAAATTGTTGTATTTGCCACACAGTATAGCAAATAAACTTTATCATACAAAGGGGTACTGCTGTATTTACAGCAATGTATGCTTTATTATTAAAAGGAAACTACGAAAGCCGTTTGAAGTATTTACAAGAATTTAAATTGTTCTCAATGAAAGGTGTATGAAAGATGTTTTTACAATAACCAAATAGTTGAAGAGTATTAAATTTAAAATTTATATAGAAGAATTTTCCCCTCCATGCTTAAACTTTATTTTTCAATTGAAGAAACAGTAGAGATAAAAAAAATTTTAATTGAATTCCCCAAAAAAAGATTTTAAAAATATCATAATTTTGATACAAATTGTTAAGAACTGTAAGCTTTGCGTAGACGTGAAGATAAGATGCAAATTAAAAGAAGTAAAACGAAGCGAAGGTTTTTATATAGTTTTTAAATAAGAATTTAAGGGTAGACAGTTTGCTTGATTAATGCTATTTTACCATGTTTTCTACAATTATTATGTAAATTAAACTATAAATTTTCAAAAGTTTATTTAACTAACATCGTTTTCTGCCTGTAGAAATGTTACATATGCTCCGTGTATCTGTTTAAAATTTTGTACCATAAGTTTGTTGTATTCCTGAATCTTGAAAAATTCTTCATGTATACTCACAAGATCTTCTTACTTGTAATTTCTGTAAGTATTCAAAGAAAACTATTTCAGGTCCATTTTGAAATTTGTTGCAAATGTGTGTGTGTTTTTTTTCACAGTTTTTAGTAGTTAGTTATGTAAGACAGATTGAAGTGGAATTTTTGCACATATTGATTGACATAAATTTCATGCAGTACACTAAAAAATACAATCCAATACGTTTAGACTTAAATCAATCCGCAGCGGTATCAGAAATACGGTAAGTATCGTTTTCTTTAAATCGCTTGTTTCCGTACGGACTTTTCAATCCCAAAAGTCTTAATTTTGGCCATATTCAATCACAGTTTTCGATTGACTTTAGCCGTATCCAATTCTGGTTTCGGATTGAATATAACTCAGATCCGTGCTTAAAAGCATGATCATTGTATTTGATATTGGATTACTGGTACTTACCATACTTTTGAGAAGCCAGGGAAGTGGCATAAATATTAATCTAAAATCTCGTTCACCTCCCTACATACCTACATTCATCTTTTAAATTAATTTAAAAGACGCCATTGCTAGCAGTTTTGTAAAAATTAATAAAACAAATGAAACTAAAATTATGTTAGCAATAATACAATTCAATTTTATTATTTTTAAAGCAGGTTTTTTTGTGTATAGATTTTTGTTGCATCACAGATTAATTTTTGAATTTAATAATATATTGTTACAAATTTGGTCGTGAACGGACCGATTGTGATTGTTCTAGAACGTACTAAATCATCGTTTTTTATATGTGCGTATATTGTCTTGTTATTATTTGTAAATGAACACAGGAGGTATATACACACATGCATACATAGAAGCTTGTTGATAAACAAAACGGCAGCACAGCGAGTGTGCACATACTGACACACATGTGTGGATAAATAAGCACAACAGCGAAATAAAAGAAACCACCACCGCACGATACAATATTCGTGTTTTGAGTTTTACTGCCGCGTGTATGTATGTCGGTGTGTGTGTATATCTTTTGTTCATGATGAGTCATCGCACATCGCACTATAGATGTGGCGTGATTAGCTTCTGTAAACGTCTAGAATGTTCTAGTAATGATCATTGGAGGTATAAAAGCAGCGAAGCTCAACGCTGAAAAGTCAGTCGATTTTTAGCTGCGCTAACGTGTAAAGTGTCTTAAGTAATAAAAAGTGATTAAGTGAAAGTGTTGTTCTCTTAGTAAAGTGTTCTTAGTAAAGTGTTTACAAGTATAGTGTGTTCAAATAAATAAAGTGTTGAACTGTTGATTATTGTAAACTGAACACGTGAGTGTTGTAACTTCATTACAATTAAAGAATCTACGGAAAACGTTTTGAAAAGGTTAAAACGTAACAATATGTATAGGCACATTTCTAACAACTATTTTTCATATATACTATTTATCATAAAAAAGGCAAAGCATTAAAATAAGTGTTGATGGCGTTGACTCTGAGCTTTTTAATGATACTATTTCTAACAAACTCATATATACATATATATGTTTTCATAAATTATAATTATATTTTGTTACCTATCGTCAGAAATATATGTATAATGGCTATAAAATTATAATTTTGAAAATTTCGGGGGTTCTAAGGAAAAAAACGTACTGAACAAACATTTTTTGCCAATGGCAGTTCAATTAAATACTGCATTAGTTGTTTCACTCTAAAGTATACGTGAGAGCGAGAAATCTAATGTATATATAAATTAAAAAATTTTTGCAAATATTTTTCAAAATATTGCGGTTTTCATCTTTTGTGGAACTTTTGTGTGCAAACATTTTTCGCCTGATGATTAAGATATTTTAAAACTGGAAAAATCGGCCCAAGACTGGAAAATATTAAAGCCATTGTAAATAATGGTAGTATTTGAGAAAAATATTTTTCACTTAGCTCAATACTTGCAAAATGTCTTGTATTTATGGCCACTGGGGTAGCTGAAAAGATGGCGTTAACTAAATTTTACATAGATACGAATGTGTTAGGAAAACACATTTACAAACAGCTTGATTGCAAACCAGCAACTGTAGCTCTATTTACACACACGGTAAGTTATTCATTGTAGAGCAGTAAATAAATGTTTTTCATGTTTTATATAAAAGAGAAACTTCTTGAATATACAATCATAAATAAACAACAAAGCTAACAAAAACATTCAATTTGTTATATTTTGTTACTACTTGCTTCTCTGTTTATTTTAATTTTTCAGATACCTTAATAGTTATGGCAACATTTAGAAACTATTCAAGTCCTTGATAAGTTGGTCCTACCAAAAAGTGGATGTCTCTATCGAAAATAATTGACTGATCTTAAATGTAACTTTACCAGCTCATTTTCGATAGTTTCAGTACAAACGGAAACACGGTATTGTTCTTGAAACTACTAAACTTGTTTGACAGTTCGAGTTTTTAAAACACCAGGTTCTGTAAACAAAGAGTTTCTATTTTATTGAGAAATTCAATGCATTGTTAGCTCAAACATATTGTTTATCTCTCTTTACTTTTTCGATAGCTCCAAAATTTATAAATATCTTGAAAAATATCTTTGCGAACAACGCCCTCGCACTAAAGTTGTTACTATGTCCAAAGGCAGTAAGAGTTTTGGATCATTCGTTAAGACAGTAAAGAATAATGCAACTGTAGGCATTTCGATGATCAAGCATTTACTAACCCGGATGATAAAGTTACCTGCTATCTGAAATGTTCGCAAGTAATTCCAACTTACTGGGCAGCCCTCGACCACTTCCCGGGCTCGAAATAGTATCTTGAACCATGCCAAAGATATATCGGGTTTGAGTATTTAAAAGAGTTCTTGCAAATCTCAATACAATCAAATCTCTTCGGTGGGATGGCGTTCTAGAAGTAGTCTTAAGCAGTGCACTTCATCGCTTCCGCACCCATTGTGTTAGAAGGTAGCTTATGTAACACCATTCCTCAAAACGGTTGAAGCAACTAACCTCGAAAATTATCGCAATTCTCTCTACACTCTCCAAGGTAACGACAAGTATAGTAAGCTACCTTATTGTGAGATATCTAGAGTCGCATAATTTTCTTTGCGACCAGCAGTATGGCTTCCGCAAGGGTCGCCCCACAGGTGACCTGTTAACATACTTTTCAGAAAAATTTAATTATTCTATCTATCAGTTTGGTGAAAGTAAAGATATCTCCAAGGCATTTGCCAGAGATACCAGCTTTGCTATCGGAACTCATTGCTTTTAGAGTCGGTAATGTTTTCTCTTTATTAATATCGAGCGTCCTCAGAGACCATGTGATGGATGGCCCCTCTTCAAATGAGTTTAACTAAAATTAGGGGATACCGCAAGGTTCCGTTCTATATCTTACTCTATTCTTTATTTTTCTCAACAATGTTATCTGTCAAACTTTTAACCCCATCCATTCCTTTGGAGACGACAGTAGTATTTGCCCTTCGTGTTCATTTAATCATAGGCCAAGTATGTCGCAGATCAATGCCAAGAGGGTACAGTTTCCAACTGTGGTCGTAATAAATAGTCAATTTTAATGCTAATAAGACCCAGTGGGGATGCTGCCTTATCTGTACTTATGGATGGTACAAACATAGAGCAGTCGGAAGATCTTAATGTGCTTGGTATTCATGTTTTGTGCAATGTCCGCTAGATTCAGCATTTTTCTGAGGTCGTAAAAGAAGCATTTAAGTGGAGTGGTTTCTTGAAATGGTAAGGTATACTTAACTCCATCCGATCTCCCCACTATTTACACCACCTACAGCCGACAGAAAATGGAATACAACTCTCATATTTGTACCGGTGTCTCAAAGTCCATTTTGGGGCTACTCGACCATGCAATACCAAATACAAGCAAATTAAATGTTGTGCTCCACTATGATATTAATGAAGATTATTATATTTGTACGAACTTAGCATGATTTTTATTCGAATTTTCGTGCTAATTTTAGTTACCAAACATTAGCTATACGCAAAAAAAATATATGTAATAATAATTTTTTATGTTCGGCCCATCTGGGATTTGAACTTGCACCTTTTGCTTTTCGCTGTATAATAATGAGTTATATAAAATACACACATTGTGCTGCAAAATTAGTATATTTACAATGTAATGTAGGCAATAAGCGCTTACTATATAAATTGTGAGCGACGTTTTCGGTGGTATGCTACAAACATTAGTTACTAATAAATGATTGTTCTTTTGGGTAATTTATAAACAAATTATTATTTATTTTACCTAAAACCTGTATTTATAGTTTCCAAGTTTTGCTAATGCTTGGTAAAAATTCATTATCTTAATATACATAAGTGCCTGTTTTTCAAATAAACTTGGGGATAGCAAATTCCATATATGACCCGATATTACACATATGCTAATTTTTAATCATTGATTTTAACAATCTTATTGAATACACATTTAACTCTTACTTGTTTAATTTGTGTTTGCAATTTTGGTATATCTTGCTTATTTAGTTTTGGCACTGCAAGTGTATTCCTCTGCCACTTGCACGATTTGCGCCAGCAGAGATTATATAGTAATTTAACTTTGAATTATTTCGCTATTTTTGTATGGATTTGAAAACAGATTTTGTTGCACTCTGTCATATTAGCTTTACATTTAATTATTTTTTCGTACTTATTACCCAATTAATTTTGTCCTGTTTAGACGAAACTATAATCATTTTTGTCTTCACGCCTAATTATTGGTGGACTTCATATCTTTTGGAAAAAGTTAAATATCAAAGATATAATTGTTACATATGGTAAAATTTTAATTTATCTTGGAAAAAAATTGGCATTGCTAATTTGACCATTTTTCGATGAAACATGAATGTGGCAATACAATTCAAATTAGGTTTCCGCATACTCATTAAAACACACGTAAACACCATGTTTCAATATCAGTAACCCCAATTATTAATTTATGCGTTACAGAGGTACCATATTATAAAATTTATTATAATCTATGTACATGAATGAATAGTCTAAAATCCCATCAATGCTTTGTGAACGCATTTTTTAAAGACAAATTTTAAAATTTTCCACTAGAAATGCAATAAATATTAATTTAAACTTAGTTGATACCACTAATTTGCCTGGCTTTTTTAAAACGATTTTATGTAGCTTACTTTGCTTTTCGTGTTTTTTTATTTCTAGTTTTATTCCATTTTTTCTATTTATCTTAAGAATAGCAACTTGAACCCAAGGCAACCACTCAGTGTAGATGAGTTGCGGGAATGACAGTTCCACTTTGCTGAGAAAAGAAACAAAAATCATAAAACTTAAAATATTAATGATCTACAGTTTCTTCTTGCATTAAAATATGTTTCGCAATAATAAATTTTGGTACTAAGATCATTAAACAAGCTGCAATTATACTTGCTAACAAGTTTTATAACAAACTCGATGAGTTTTTGCAGTTTTTTATTGAACACTGTTTTCGTCATGTATGCTAAATAACACAGCATAACAAAGAAAAAACACACAGATGGGCCTGTGCAGCTGTGAGTAAATCACGAACATACACAAAATTAAAAATTTTTGCTCAAATTGCAGGTTTTTGATGACCTATTTGATCAGAACGCTGTTAGCAGTTTGCAGAACTGCCTTTTGATAAAGTCAGTTCCACGAAATTTGCTGCGGTATTATTTGAATTAAATTTATAATTGCAGAAGTTTAATGTGAAAAAATTACTACTAAAAAGTACGGGCACTGATTGATTGGCTGCGAATATAGCTGCCAGTTTAAAGCGTTATCTTCAATTAATTTCTATTTGTTACAAGCTCATAGTATTAATTTTAAAATTAAAGAAGTTGTTATCTTAGAAAAAAGAAAACTCCTCTTTGTATTTTCTTTGCCATCTTAACGTGTCCTTTTTTATTTCTATTTTACTTCAGATGGCAGACTTTAATTATTTGCAATTACAAATGTAAATAAGATTAAGTGAATTTGCTTTTTGCTCGCTAGGAAAGCTATTTGTAAAAATGGAAAAATTTTAATTCATTAAACTGTACATAAAGTATTTTTTTAATATTTTACGTTTTAAAAGAAACAAAGTTTATGCATTTATATATTTAACATTCGTTATAGTTTTGCCTGTACTTTCTTAATTTTGTGCTCTAAACTAAAGTTTGTAATTTATGTCAGCTATTTTTTTCCGGCGATTTTCATATGGCATAAACATCAAAAGAAGCAACTACTTGTACGTTCATTGTAGAAATTTTTAAACATATTACGTTCTATTCTATTTTATTTTAAGTTTGTTTTTCATTTTGTGTGTCACAAGTATTTACTTGGTTGAGAAAACTTTTACCAGCTTATTACCATTTCTTAACAACACTCTTTGCCGAAGAACTTTGCCTCTCATTTTTTGTGTTATTATTCTTTCGTCTGGTTGCCATTCACTTGAATTTCTGCTCAAATTTAGTTTTGAAACAGCAAGAAAAGGTTATCCATTTTGTATCTTTCGTTGCACATTTTTTGCCACAACAACATTAGCAAATGAAGCAAATATGTTAAAGTTTTCTAAAAAGTTCCTTGAAAATTTTTGTAAACAATTTATTTATGCATAAGTGATGCAAAGCTAAACTTTAAATGCAGTGTATTTTGGTAGCAAAAAAAAATCGTATACAAGTAAGATTATATTAGTCAAATAAATTCGCTACTTCGACACTTTGACAATCCCGGTTTATTTAATACAAAAACTGTAAATATATTTACTACGAAAAATTTTTTGTAAGAGCGTCATCTTAATTTTTCATAGCTTTAACTGCAAGCAGGCTGATATATTAATTATAAATGCTAACAAAAAGTTCTTGGTAATTAGTTGTAAGAACGGGATTGAATATATTTATGAGATACGAGTACCTTGTTTGTTATAAGAATTAAGAGATGTTATCACAACTTGCTGTTAGTTAAAGATAGGATTTTGTCTGGTAGATAAACCATTTTCTAATATTACAATTTTAAGTTAAGAAAAAGTAAGCGATAAGTTATCTGAACAACAAAATAACCAGTAATTTAGCGCGATGGTTCGCGCTAAAATTTATTATTTTAAGTAGACCTTGTTTAAGTAGGCCTTAACAATTGTGTTCTGTCTTTTTTAGCCCTCCAAATATGATAAGGGTTGTAATGAGAAGCGTTGCGGCTTCGAAACAACTGGTTTTTACCCTTCCTTCTTCAAATAATATTTAACTAGAGCCTTATTAAAAATTATATAAGTCCATTACAGCATTGTGGTTATTTTTGTTAGAAAATAATACCAATAACAATAATAGAAAGGAGCAAAAATGTCGCTGTTTATTTAAAACAGAAAAATCATCGTGAACCACAAGTAAGATTACTATATCCGGATGGGCCGAGTTTTAAATACCCTTTTTATCATACTTTGTTGGGCCTTTGCTATATCAAACTAAATTTTTAATTAATTTAAATCATTTCAATGAAATTTTTGAATTGTTCGTGTCTTTACTCTTTTCCTAGACTTGAATTTTTCAATATTATTGCCACAAATTAAAAAACGGCAAAGTTTTGTTACCGGTAATAATAAAAATGCAATTAAAATTGCTTATCGTCTAGTTTTTCACTCTCTATAATGACAGGTAGCTTTAACTTACGATAACCATACCGCCAAGTGATTTTCTAAAAAAAAAATAAGTGTCATTATAAAATTTTTCAGCTCTAGTTATGTATATGAATTACTAGCGATCTTATAAGCAAAAGATTTTAGATATATCCTATAAACAAGCATTTTATGAGCTGACTGACAAAATTGTATGTGGTCTTTAAAAATAAAAATTTTGCTATATCAAAAGGAAAAAGTAATGCTTGGCAGTAAAATTTATTCAAACATTGTTTTATGCACTTTAATAAGTGAATATGAAGGATTGTCAATGCAATGTTCATCTGACGCCGCGATGATATCGTTGTGCCAAAAGTATGCAACACTTTTCTCCAAAATGGGTGCACACACTTTCTGCGTATAAGTTACGTGACAAGAACGAACCAGTTTTTTGAGGTCGTTATTCATCATACGTCACCATTACTCTACTAACACATTGTTACGTATTGTGTGTAATATTCTTGTTTCACTTTTTTTTAACTGACTCAACTCCAACAATATCCACGGTCAGGTTTCTTATTATTAATTTTAAAAATCAAAAAACTATATTTTTCGGCCAAACTTTGTTTAAAAATTTTCAATTCAAATCAATTTATTTATTTCAATTTATGGTGTTTACAGAATTGCTTAATGTAGCGTATATATAAATTTTTGCAAGAGTTTAAGGCTATTTCCTTGTTCTACTTAAATATATTTCTGATTTTGTATTATTTGTACTTTTTGGTTTGAGATTATAATAAATTAAAGGTGAAAAATTTCAAAAAATCTTTGTAAATTTTTTTTTATTTTATATAAAACTTAGGATCTAATTTACTTACTTATTTAAAAATTTAATGAAAATTTTAACGGTTGTGTTATTTTAAGCTGTAGAGCAGCGTTAATAGTAGTTTATGAGAAAAAATAAGATGTTTGCCACCCAGAAACATCTGGTTACTTTTCCATTACTTAATTGATATTGACAAAAAAAAAAAAAAGAAGGATCAACCAAAGGCGTAACTTGAGCCAGCTATGAATGATATTATGTAAATATATCACAACGTCAAAGTTCAATGTAATTTAAAATTGTTCACTAAAAAATATCTAGAATTAAGAAATAAATAGAAATAAATTAAATAAAAAACTGTTCATGTTGCAAGATTCAAGAACACAGTTAAATATTTTGAGAAACCTATTAACATAAGTTTCGACTTTCACTTAAACTGGTTAAATGGTTAAATGTTTTTAATGTCACTGAGAAGAATTATAGTTTAAGTATGAAGACATCTTTTAGGTTTTCCTTTTGATTTCTAGGCAACTATTAAACTTAACACCTTGTGAAATACGGATCAAAATGTGGATAAATATGTTTGAAAACTACAGTTTTTTGTAAGCCTTCGTCGCTAAGTTTTTATTTGGCTTAGTTTTCTTGTAATTGATTTTTATATTACTTATGTACGTACATAAACTGTGAAAATTAAAAATTTCTGGCTGCAACAGCTTTATTTAACTAGCTATTTTATAATAGTGTAACACTGTAGCAGTTATGGTTTTACATGCCAAGTAAAAATTTCAAATCTCTTACGGCTTAAAAGCTGCGGCTGGCTTTCAATCTCCTGTGGACGTAAATATTTTAGTTATCACTTTTTCGTAGTTTCTGTTATAGTTATTTCAAAACTACAACTTCTCTAAAAATTTACGTACTCTAATATTATCCTATCAGTTTTGTGGCCTAATCAATGTGCTTTATTTTGAGAAATATTCCAATCCTATCCGATATCGAATACTATTGATTAAAAGAGGTTCACCTTGTTCGTTTTCAAAAGACATGGACGATTATTTCTTCTGACGCAACGTCGCCCCCAACAGTGCACTTAATTCGGTGATATCTGGAATTTATCTCTTTAAAATATTAAACCATGTATCTTAAGAAAAAAATTCAAATTAAATTAGCAGGTAACAAATATGTATACATTCTTCTATCAAATAATTTTTATACTTTTACTTACTTATAGCAGCGCAATGTATTGTAGTAATATACTACAAAAATATTCACATATTTATTCTTTGTGTACTTTGCACAATGAATATCAATTTAATGTATTTGAGAAATTTTTACCGCCGATATAAAAGACAACAAAAAATGTGGTATACCCCTGTTTGTTCATACAAAAACTTTGTAAAATCAAGTAATTGTTAGCCGAAAAAAATTGGAAAATATTTGTAGTCGTGTGCTTACATTGAAGGCAAGCTTGTTTTCTGGCAAAAAATTTAGTTTGCCTGCTATAAGCTGTTTTGTATTTGCTGCTAATATTACCGTATCTTTACTCGACGCGTCTTTTATTTAATGCCAATATTTTTTGATTATAATAAAATATTCTAGTCCTGAAAAAATATTTGAAGAAAAGCGAAATATCACAAGATTATTTGAATAAATGTTAAAACTATATGTAACAGAAACAAATTTTTCTAAATTTATAATATTAACCCAACCAAGCATGCACAATAAAAGATTAAGAATTTTTAAATTTTAGGATTGAAAAAGAAATCTTTGTAAATGTGTTGTATACCATATATATGAGATTATATTAATCAAACAACATATATGAGATTTTGTATCTCTACTGTAGAAAATTGAAAAGGTGGGCCTGAGTACAACAAACAAACACAAAAACTAACACATTTGTACCTGGGAAGGATTAGATTTGAAGATTTGCACTCATTTTTGTAGGGAACCAAAGCTTAGAAAGTCTATATGGTTTTAAATACAAATTTGCAGGTGAATGTTACGTATCCATGTTGCTCTATTACAAAAATGTTTCCTACTGTGCTTAACAGTGATCAACTGTTTTAAAAAGATAAGAAAAGTAAAGTTGAAGACTTACTGGCTCATGTACATACATTGGCTGTTTGACGACCACCAGTTCGTGATAATCCAGTCAACAGAAAAACACAGTGATAAAGTAGAAAGTTAACATATGGACAGTCAGTTATGAATAGTTTAGGTGGTAGGATGGCTATGCGCTACTGCCTGCTAACAGTATACAATTAATCATGGCCTGGGTTCGAAGCAAGTTTAAGTAATGATGCACAATATTATACACACCGGCCAGTACATCGTCAACTTTACTTTTATAATATTCCTTAAAAATTTTAATAGCTCCTGTTTATAACAAACACATTGACTATAAATTAAGAAAAAAAAAATAAATAAATCCAAGTATTTGCAGTTGAAAAAATTTTCTTCTTTTTTACACTTTTCCAACTAGTGCAAACGCTGAAATGTTATACCCATATCTATTCTTGTTCCATACATTTTCTTTGGCATAATATCAAAGTGTTATAAAAAAAATTATAATATCATTTGACATCTTCTTGAATAACTTTTGAAATAATGTACAAAATTTGAATTGCGGTTGAATACAAACTATTAACTTTAATTGTCATCTAATGATTTGTTATACATTCATGGGTTTGTTTTGTAACAAAAAACAAAATAAATACTGGTCGACCACAAGAAGTGTTAGAGAAAGTATTAGAAATCCTGGCAGTTAAAATATTATGATGCTTTAAATATCAAATGCAACAAAAATAATCATTAAAACCGTAAACTAATGCGGTAAAATTCGATGTATTTTCTGAAAGAAACAGCACAACTGAAATGAATTAAGTGTTATCTGCCTTTTTACATAGAAGTTTAACAATAAGCTTACGGACATTAAATAAACAAAAACTAACTTATTTATTTGCTTTTAGAGCCAAAGGAAATGCATTATCTTGGATCTAAAATAATACCTTAATATTTTCTGTCCTTTTAAGCCATCTATATGCCGCCGAAAGATCGTTGAAGCTGATAAACTTACAAGTAAACTCGAACAATTTGAAAAGAATGATTAAACTTCAACTACTTATTTTAAAATGTTCATGATAGTTAGCAAATATCAACTAGCTCTTAAAGAAACCAAAAAAGTTCATTTAAAAAATATTAAAAAAAACTTTCACTTCTTGATACTTTTAAAAATATAAATCGTACTTACCCACGGTAACTCGTTCTATAGAAGTTTTGAAGAGAAGTAAAAGTGATCTTGCAACACTTTTACTGTGTTCTGCAGTAAAAGTTTGTTCGAAGATCTCTGATTATAATTTTGTTCATGGTAATTTCGAAATAAGTATTTGAAGTCTAAATATTCTTTTAAATATAGACGCTTAAATTAGGCAGAGATAATTACGGTGTACTTTTAAACCTACCGAAGTTAAGTAAATACAACAAAAGTAAACCTTGCAGGACTTATAGCGGGGTAGATGGCTTGTCATACGGTTCTCAGAACAAATGAGACAACGATTTCGTGCAGAAAGTACTAGCCTTCTTTATGGCATAAATATCCGTACCTATGCATTTTTTTCATTGCTACAGGATTTCTCAAGCTCCTTGTTTGATTGAAATTATTAGCTCCTTAGATTACCACGCTCTGCATGATAAAAAAAAGCGAGTTTAAAAATATGGTGCTACTTTATCTATATTAAGTCTACGGAAAAGAGTTATTTATATGGGTAGTGTTTAGATTATTCCAACCAAATTTAAGCTATATTGTTAACCTGACAAAGTCATTTGAATAATTTGAAAGTATTAAAGAAATAGTAACAAAAATCATCTTATTATCGGCTCGCATGTGACAAAGTGTTGCCACAAAAATTGTAAAACCAAATCACAAAATTTCTTGTTATTAAATTTATTTTCAATATTTCTCTAATTTGTGGTTGTCATCTTTACAAATATACCAACATAAGACTGGAAGGGTATCTTTCACTTGGCTTTAACTAAAAATCTGATCAAAGCCGGTAAAGCTATGTCAAAACGTCCTTACATATTTAAGTTTATAGCTAACGTACAACTCGTTTAACACAACCTTCCAATGCGGACCTCAGACAGCTGTCGGATAAAGAAACCCTTGCACCCACAAGACTCAAACGATATGCACCTTCAAAGCCAGTTTAAAGCTTTTAAAAGGGTCATGATGATACATAAATTTAAGTTTTACTTATATATTGTATTGTATTGTGTTTTTTGGAGTTTATTATACTTAAAAAATGTATCCTGTCTTAGTTAGAAAGAGAAAATGAATAAATTGCACTTAACAGCTGCTTATTCCATTCTTAAATATTTTTTATGTTTACGTTACTGAAAATATTTATGACAGGATCAAATGGTTGTAAATAATTTCATTTAATATGTAATGAATTGTCGCCAACATAAATAGAAGTATCCTTCACTTAACTCATTTTTAGAATACAAAGTCAAGTTTAAAGTCTCTTGACGCCTTACTAAAACACTAGCCTAAAATTATCTTCAAAAACAAAAATATTTTAAGGCTTTAAAAATCCTGTGTGGTTTGTTATCATATTATCATAAAATACTAACACCGGTATTCATAAAAAATAAAACCTTGATGCAATAAATTTTAGAACAAATTTTTCATATCAAATTTGTTCTAAAATGTATTTGAGCAACATTTTATTTTTTATGAATACCGGTGTAAAAATATTAATCGGTAATTTATATCATTGTAAGTGAATTCTCCTTAAATATCATTAAGAGAAATACGCAACTTATGTACTTTTAGTTGTGCATCTACCACTATGGTAGAAATGGTAAAGTGAAAAGATTGTGTTTCAATTATTAATGAAAACCACTTCAAGACATATGGAAATATGTGCATACCCAGCAAACACAATGACCAGAGGTTGAACTGAATATGACTATGAAATTAAATGAAAATTGCTTACAGGAGTTTTTAATAAAATATTTTTAGTCGCTCCTATACGCGTATAACAAACTAAAATTAAAGAAAAATCATTTACAGGAATATTGATTAAAATATTGTCAGTCATTTCAATGCGAATAAAATAAATATAATTCAGACTATGTGAATCTATATGGAAGAGAATACTTTTCATGAGAAAGAGCCTTGCATTTGATTGTTTTTAGTTACTTTTGTGTATTGGCAAATAATTGAAAACAGTGCATATTAATCTATGCCATTTCGTTTCTAACAAAAATTACGCCTCTGTTTTGTACTTTTTTCTAAAACCAGATTAAAATCCTATGGAAATAAATTTATAAACATAAAGCGTAAAAAAAATTAATAAGATAATGCACTTCTGTACTGTCTTTTTTTTTGCACAACAATATAGAAAATATTTTCATTTGTTGTACAAACGAAATGACATTAGTTTTTAGTAAAAAAACAATAACTTTTAAATTTGTATATAGATTTGTACATTTACCTGGTATTGTTTCTATCGTGCCTTAAAAACTATATTAATTGCATCCTTTTATGCCTAAAGTATTATCATATTTCCTATATCTCAAAACGTTTTACTTTTTTAGCTCTCCTAACCTTTTTTATGAAAACAAAAAACCATCTCGAGGCTAAAGTTTCAGAGAATAGAGAATTTTTTTATATTAAATTATTTCCGTTAAGAAATATTTAGTGTTTGGGAGGATAGAAATGAAGTCATATATTTAAAACTTTATAACCGAGCTAAGCACATCGAGTCAATAAAAAACATTTTAGGATTTATTTTTATAATATCTTTGAGTCTAGGAAGTGACTGACGCATTTTTTTTTTTTGTATTGGACGAGAAGTAATCTAGTGAAGAAGTTGCACTTAAAAACTAAAACGAGGTACCATTACTTCATGTCAAACATAAAAAGGGTAAATTTCAATGTAAGACAATGCTACCAGTAATGAGTTCAAGATAATAGGAATAGCAATATGAATTTGAGTTAATAGCCCACAGTAAGGGCTATGATTAATATTTATTATCTAACAGCTATAAAAACATCTTGTTTACAATAAAATTGTTTATGTAGAATAAATTAACCGTATTATTTTTAAATAAATTAAATTTTCTTAGCATCAATATCTGTAAGCATCTTTTAACTTTCCCCACAGTTTTCTTAAAATGGGAACTTTTGCAGAAAAGCCCTCAAAGTATGAACTCAGACCTGTTTATACTTTCTTTCTCAAAGGTTGTTGTATCATGTTCACTTATGTGTATGTCTAACATAACATAAATATGTAGAACAAATGCATGGCTGAATATTTGGTAGTGTATAAAGTGTCTGCCTTTTCCTTGTGTTTAACTTAATTTTTGACTTTGACATTAACAACATAAACAGTATGAAGCCTAGAGAGCCATTAGTGTTGATGAAGCTGTTACTAAATTATGTTTAATGTCACTTAAATAATGTGGGTAAAATAGTTGCTGTAGTTTAGACAATACAAGCTACTTTAATTATTAAGCAACTCTACTCGTATAAAACATATGTCAACTAGAGGCGTGTAGGCGTACATGTAGACATACATATGCACACATATTCAGCCATATTCAAAACATAAACGAGTATCTTTGATGAAACTCATTGCAGTTTTGTAGTGAATAAAGCTTTTTCGCAAACGTGTTTTTATTTTTAACTTCCTCTGTTTCGCTTTCTGTTTGTTAAGTTAAATGTCTTTCTTGATTTTAATCTACATACGTCTTAATAAAACAATTTCTATTATATAATAAAAAAAAAGTGTCACGTATCGTCTCCAAAGCCAGCCATAATTTTTTTTATTTTTGAAACTTTATGGTGCTTAAAAAAAAATCGCATTGATTTTACTGTGATACAAAAGTTGAGAGAAAAAAAATCTACTCAGCTGTTTACATGTACCAACTTTGTTTTGCTGGAGGCCAAAGGTAACAAAAACATCATTAGTTTTTTTAGGTCACTTCGGAAAAGGATTTTATAACGGTAAATGTAGTGGATAACGGAATTTTCTACCAATTTTTTATTTCAAGGTCTTAAAATTTAATTATATTTAGCTAACTGATTATTGGTAAGTAAGTAATTTAATATAAATGTATTCCAATATCGTAGTTTAATGTAATTAAAATTTCAGTAAAATGTAAAGAAATATTTTAGTAATATCAAACCCCATGGTGTCTATTTGCCACATTTAAGGGCCAAGGCATTTCTAATGACGATGGTACATCCATAATATTTAAATATTTATGCTCAGACGGAAACAGTGAGTGAAAGCTCTACCTTCTGTTATACATACATTCGCTGTTGTTCTGAGTATTTGAGTTTTTACTAAGAGGTATGACAACTCTTCCTATCTGGTTGATCTACATAACTTGTTATTTATTAGTGTGCACAAAATAGTTGTCATATTTATTTGATTATTAATTTATGCCTTAATTAATTCACCCATATTACACTGGAATTTATGCAAGATAGGCTACACTTTAAACAGTTGCAATGGCGACGTGTTAAAGTGTTTTCACTTATTACACTTATGTGAAAAATTAAACACCAATACAAGCTTATCACCGAAAAATTAAAGATTGGAGACGTGGTTGGCTAGTTGAGGCACAGCTACTATCTATCAAACAGTGTAATTAATCACGTGGCTAAAATTCCATTTCAGATTTTTAATACTAATTTGATTTAACTAAAAAAAATTCTGTTGTGAAAGATGTTCATATTGTGGCATGAGAGACGTAATAACTAGTTGGAAAAGTTTAAAAGTTCTAAAAGCCATTCCTAATGGTCGTTCGACTACCATAATGAGTAGCTAGAAAGAGAACTTGCATCTACATACATATGTAGGTAATATGAAAAAGTTTTTTTAATGCTATTAAAACTTGTTTTTATTTATGACAAGGTTTTTTCAAATAGCAAACAAAAAAATATTTAACTTTATGGCGTTTGTACACTTCAAAGTTATATTAAAACTATTTCTATATCTTTTACTCTTGCCTGTCCCAGTCATAATTTTCCTCGAACATGTTTGTAATATTCTTCCATTTAACTTAAGTTCTTAGGATTACACAGATTATTATCTAAATCCTTGGGCTTTTTACAGCCTTGTCCATAATACTAGTTGGTCAGGAAAACATATTAACAAAAAAAAAATTTGTTTTAACAATAATAATGAAAATAAAGAGAAATGATTTTTTCTGCTTCAGTACATCATCATTATCACCCGTTTCTGCTATAAAACAAACCTTAACACTTTATTACATTCTAAGAAAATCATTTCATATGTATAAAACTGCTTAATTTTTTCAAGCAGTCAGTGTCAATGAAGTACACATTATAATGGTTGTCTTCTGGTAAGCAACATAAAAAAAGAACCTGCGAGCCCTAGATGAAAAATAAAACAGGAAAAAATTACAACTGATACAGAAAACGCAAACTTTACGACCTTTTTCCGTTTATTTCCCAGGAGAGCAATAAAAACTAAACATTTGTTCTGTCCATCTCAGTTTTCTTTTCTACTTCATCTTAAGTGCAACGTGTCACAGTTTTAGGTTTAAGATCCAAAAAAAAGAAAACAAATCATTTAATATATTTTTTAATACTTTTAGGAAGAATACAAGACTAAAATGGTATGTAGTTAGGAAATGAAAAAAAAATTTTGAAAAACGCGAGGTAAACAATTACAACTGGTTATGGAAACTGCAAGAAAATAGTGAGTATGTATTTGAGTACATTAATGTTACAATAAAAATGTAAAATCTAAGATGTGAGTTTTTTTTTTTGCTCAAGCCATAGACAAAGTCATTAAGATATAATTATTTATAGTTTGAGAAAAACTATTCCCCTGCTCTGAGATTATATTTCCCTACTCAACGTTTGAACAAAAAGCATTATTTAAGCCGATAAATGCCTAACACTTCTAAAAGTTCATCCCCACATTTACTTTGAAATGAAAGCAGAGCACAAAAAATTCAGAATATGAAAAGTATATTTTTGACCTTTTTAATTTATGCAATTATAAGTTCTTATTGTTCAAGAAAAAAGAATCATTAGAAAGTTTGGTCTAAAATTCAATGTAATGAGATTTAAACGTTTTTGTGTTATGGCAAATGGTATTTATAAGATAAGCAAGTATGCATATACGAACGCAAATTGCTTGAGAAAAACGAATGTTAATAGTACTTTTAGCAATAAAAATTTCTAATAATAATATTATTCAAAGATCTGAAGAGACTAAGAAGCCATCCTCATAGATCTGTTTAACACCAAAAGTGTCAAAGCGCCCGTTTTTGTTGGTTTTTATTATTTTGTGTTCACTAGGAACAAATTATGCTAACTTTTTGTAAGAACTTGTGAAGCATTTCGCATCTTAGTACCGGTGGATCACTTCACGTTTCTAAATAACTTAGAAAAAAGAAAACAGTTTTACTTTCTATTTGTGTGCTTTACCAATATTAACAAAAGCCATCAAATTTTTTGTAGTACAAAGTTCATAGGGTGCTGATGAAGGGTGTTTGCTACCCAGAAGCAGCGAGTTGTTCACCTTGCTATAAAATTTGACTTTTCTTTATTTAATTGATATTGATAAAATAGTGACCAACCAAGGATTGAACTTTTTTTTTTATTTATTTTATTTGCAATCTATTGAAAAATTAAAATAATAAGCAAAATTTTCTCAAAGAATTTGGAAAAAAAAAAATAACAGTGGGGTTAAATTCCATTAAATTTAATAAAAAAAAAAGTCCAAACAATTTTAGAGAAGTTCAATATTGTATATACATATGTAGTTAAAATAATAAAAACTTAGAATTTATATGGGAGATCTAGTATATGCAGTCTTTTTAGCCGTTTTACTTCATCAGTGTCATCCAAGAGTGTTATTGCTAAAACGTTTTGGTCACTCAGTCTTTTCAAATAATTTGTGCTGTATGTCTTTATTTCATCTCGTATGTATGGTATATTGAGATCATTGTGGATTGTGGTATTTCGTATATACCATGGAGCATTTATTATAAGTCTAAGGACTTTGGACTGATATTTTTGTATTATATCGATATTGGAGTAGGAAGCAGTTCCCCATAATTGAATTCCATAGGTCCATATGGGTTTTATCACAACTTTATATAAAAGTAATTTGTTGTTTATGCTTAATTCAGATCTTGTTCCAAGAAGCCAGTGCATTTTATTTGTTTTAATTTTAAATTGTTTTCTTTTCAGCGTTATATGTGCTTTCCATGTTAGGCGCCGATCAAGGTTAAGAGCTAAATACTTTACGTGGTTAGATTTGGGTACTTCATCTCCATTGAGATAAACAGCTGAGCAGTCACCATTTCTAAGGGTAAATGTAACGTGGGAAGATTTTTGTGCATTCACTTTTATATTTCATTTTAGTAACCAGTTGCCAATCAGGTTAAGTTGCATTTGAATAACGTTAGATGCCATGCTTGCGGACTCGTTAGCTGCTAGAATAGCAGTGTCATTAGCATATGTTGCTACTAAAACATTTTCATAAGTCAGCATGTCAGACGTAAATAATGTGTAAAGAGTTGGACCCAATACACTTCCTTGAGGTACACCAGCTTTTATGAATCCGATTTCAGAGTTGTCGTCATTGATGTTAACATAAAAACTTCTGTCACTAAGATACGATTTGAGCAAGAGATAAATAGGAGCTTGCAGCAAATGTTTTAATTTGTATAACAGGCCGTTATGCCATACTCTGTCAAATGCTTGCTTAATTAATGTCAAGAAATACCGATGAACAATAGTATTTGTTTTCAAGAGAGTCTATTCTTGATTTTACAATTCTATGGCATTGTTCTGGAGTTCCGTGTTTGCTTCGAAACCCGAATTGATGGTCTGGTATTACCTTTAGAGATTCCAGCACCGGAATTAGTCTTTTTTGAAAAAGTCTTTCAAGTAATTTTGAAAGTGCAGGAAGCAAACTTATAGGCCTGTAGGATTGGACTTGAGCTAGTTAAAACTCATTTAATATAAAAAAACAAGTGTTCTTAGCATATTCCAAATTTTAATCGAATACAAGAATTTATTTATTTATTTATTTATCCATCTAAACCAAAAAATAATATCCTTACAGGCTAATAATAACTTAATTACAAAATATATTAAATAAATCCTTACATTCTAATAACAATTTAAAATCAATAATCGGCAACGAAAATCAATGCTTACGATATTATTGATGCTATTTAAAGTATTCAAGACCTGTAGCAACGGCTCACGCATTGCATAATTAGTACCATGTCTAGAAACATAAAATAAATTACTGGATCTGAAAAATTTACGTGGCACAAACAATTTTATTAACTTTAATAAGTATTCACAATCGATATGACCGTTTATCAACTTATAAATTACAATAGTGGATTGCATAGTACGTCTTACAGAAAGTGGCTTCAAACCCAAAAGCAAACAATGAGCATTATATGAAAGTGGCATTGACAATTTGGTTAAAGACCAAAGAAAAAATCATAAGCGAGGTCGTGTATAGAGAGTTCAGCAATTCGCGGACTGTTTTCTTAATTTAAACGATTGTTTATTGTTGGCATATCCGGTTATATCAAAAGTAAGTAAAACGTTAAAATCAAAAGTAAATAAAACATTTTACTCTCCCCTTAGTAACGACCGAAATATAATGGAATTTGGTAATGCAGCTAACAGTTAACATTGCAAAAGATTTTTGGAGACCATCATAGCACTCATAACGTCAACGGTCATATAAGAGTACTGTTGATGGAACATTGTGAGGAGATTGGAAAATAATTGAACAAACCAATAAGTGCAATATACATTAAAGTGCACAAAAAGGAGGTCAAAATAAAACTGGGTAAAAACTGAAAGTGAGGATTTTATTTCTATATTTCAGAGATGATGGGCCATAAATGCATGTGAGCTGGACAGGGACTCATATGGGTAAACGAAATTTAGTAACCGCTATACATGTTAATCATAGGATTCAATCAAAATATAGTTGTTACAAAGCCACAAACAAATTTACCTACTTCATATAGAGCAGTTGATGGCGAACTTCCTCCCTCTAAGTATCGCTGCTGAGTTACGCAATTTAGAGGCTGAAAACCAAATAATTATGTTTACAGCATAGTGTCGATATCTCTTACTAAATAAGACAGTACAATAATTTGTTACTACTTTTTCATTTCACTTTTCTAGCGTAAGCCTTAAAATGTAAGAACACTGGCAGCAAGTGAACTGTTGGCAGACAATGCTTTTTTTCTGAGAATAAAAACCTTGTTTGAATTATTATTAAACGTATTTCAAATGCCTAACAATATACTTTGCTCAAATTATAAGCTTCATTCCATTTCTTTTCACTTTACATGTTGGCACTTTTCAGTGGCTTAAAGTTTGTAGCATTAGTATAAAAGGTGATTACATTTAAAGGCCCGATTTGTAGTTAGATATAAAGCAAAATATTAGGTAAAGTGCAGCACACCTCCATCCAATGCTTTAAATAAAATGACGCTGAGGCATTATTTTTTCATAAATCCAATGATATTTTTTACGAAATCATGAATTGAAAACAGTTTTTATTGAAAATTATTCAAAAGATCTTTGAAAATTCATTGCCGTATTGAACATTTTCATTGCATTAATAAAAAAAATATTAATGAAATAAAGTCATCAGAGTCATGAAGAAAAATTCTTTCAATGTGCGATCTGTATAAACATGAAGTGATATTTTCATATCAAATAAGCACCCGCTTCGGTAAAATTTTTGCACGATTTTGCCAATTGTACGCACATCTGGACTATTCAATTAACCAAAGGGATAACGATGTATACGATATACATTTTGATTTGAACTCCCGTTTTCATAATAAGCCTGATGAATCACTTTAGCCTTGTCTGATTGTGCATCTTTTCATTGTTAAAATTTAATTAGACTGAAATTGGGAAATGTCAACTGAAATGCAAAAAAAACTAGAATTTATTGTGTGGCTTACATTCAACATCAGGCCTAAAATTTAATCACCTGTTATGTACTTGTAATTTAAGGATTTACTATGTACCTTGTTCCAGTAATTAACTTTAAACTAATAAACTTGATTGTATCTATCCGAGCTTAAATTGCAGTATTCGTAATCGAATAAACTCCTTCGCTTATGCTGTGTTCAACACAACAAAATTTTGGTAATCAAGAGCTGAAAAACGATGGTGTCTCTCAAATGTAGTTACGAAATTTTCCCTTTATTTAACTTTCTCTTCATTTAAATGTAATGACACAGGTTCTTTTCAAATACAAGCTATAACGCAGAAAGGCTATTACGATTTAGCAATAAGTTTGGCGTTAGATAAGGTTAATAAAATAAAGGAAAGCGGCAAAATGGTCAGGAAAAGATGTTATTTTATACAGCTTATTTTTAAGAAAAGTTAGTTTTTAGGGTTCCGTACTCATCAGAGTGAAACGGAACCCTATTACCGGTACAAGTACGTCCGTCCGTCCGTCCGTCCGTCCGTCCGTCACAGCGTCCATTCACCGAAACGGTAAGAGCTAGAGAGCTGAAATTTTCACAAAGTGTTGTCGTACCTTGCCGCTGCAACAACAAATACTAAAAATAACAACAAGTCGAAAACTACCAGGTGTCCCCATACAACAAAAAGTTGCAATTAGCTATAACTCTCGAACCGTAAAAGATAGAAAGCTGAAATTTGCGTAGTGTATGTATTTATAGATGCTTTACAACAACAAATGCTAAAGACAACAACAGGTTGAAAACTACCAGGTGTCCCCATACAACCTAAAGTAACAATTAGCCGTAACTTCCAAACTGTAAGAGACAGAGAGCTAAAATTCGCACAATATATGTATTTACATATGCGCGACAACAACAAATGCTAAAAAGAACAACATGTCGAAAACTACCAGGTGTCCCAATACAACGTAAAAAAACATTAGCCGTACCTTTCAAACTGTAAGAGACAGAGAGATGAAATGTGCACAATATATTTACTCGCATATGGCCTACAATAAAAAATGCTAAAAACAAACACAAGTCGAAAACTACCAGGTGTCCCTATACAACGTAAAGTAAGACTTAGCCGTTACTCACGAAGCGTGAGAGACAGAGGGATGAAATTTGCACAATATGTATATTAACATATGCTCCACAACAACACTTGCTAAAAACAACAACTGTAAAACTACCAGGTGTCCCTTTACAACGTAGAGTAGCAGCTATTACTCTCGAACCGTAAGAGATAGAGAGCTGAAAATCGCACAGTGTATGTATTACCAGATGCCTTATAACAGCAAATTACAACAACAATAACAAGTCGAAAATTACTAGGTGTCCCCATACTACATAAAGTAGCTGTAAAAACAAAGAGATGAAATTTTTATAATATATGTATACACATATGCCATTCCGTACACACATTACACATACATACGTACGGAACCCTAAGTGTGCGAGCCAGCCTCGTACTTGACTTAATTTATTTTGTAATGCTTTTGAAAGGCTTTAATCTACAGTAAGGTAGAATGTATGGAAAATATATTTTTTCAGGGAAATTTTTCTGATATATTTAACATTTCTATAACCATTTCCGAAAAGATGTTTATACAACTTCTTTGTCCATTTAAGAATGTAAGAATCAAATTCAGGTCTAATAAAATTATTAAAAAATCATTCTATTTTAGTAAATCAAAGAAATAATAAATATGAGAAAATGTATAGCTAACCCTCCCAATAATTTTCAGATACACCAATAATTTATTGAAAAATGTTGAATTTTATTAACACCAAGTTGAAGTAATGAGATATATATATATATATATATATATATATATATATATATATATATATATATATATATATATATATATATATATATATATATATATATATATATATATATATATATATATATATATATATATATATATATATATATATATATATATATATATATATATATATATATATATATATATATATATATATATATATATATATATATATATATATATATATATATATATATATATATATATATATATATATATATATATATATATATATATATATATATATATATATATATATATATATATATATATATATATATTGTTGCAAGCATTGAACGTAACCTTTTTTCCCTTACGTCGGAATGAAAGGTATAACAAATTTTTTTTTCACAGTGGTCTGCCAAAATTAGTAAAGAAAAAAAAAACGACTGTTTTAATAAATATTGATAAAAAAAATGATACCTGATAATTTATGGATTTTTTTTAGTTTTAGTTTGAGCATTACGAATCCTTAAATATATTGGTGCAAACATATATCTTCTACCAAATTCGAATACTAGTCTTTCATCTTACAATTACTTTAATTTTAACCTATACAAACGAACTCATTAACCTTTCTTTTCATTTAAATTAAGTTGCAGCACACTGACATGTAAGCTGTTTTTATTACATAATCTTTATGTTGAGCATACATAAACAAAAAATATGAGAAAGTAAAAAAAATTTACCTATAAACCAACATGAGTATAACTTTTTTAATGCTTTCATTCAACAACGTGTTAAGTTTACATAAATACACAAACATATTCATGTTTGTAAGTTGATGCAAATGCGGTGTGAGTATTTGTTGGCAAATGTGTTAACATGGAACATGTAACTCATAAACTAAAGTTTCTTTAATCCAAAAACGAAAGAAAAAAAATGATCTAAAAAGAGCTAAAAAAAAAAGTTTTGCTCTGCGAACTGCAAAAAGAAAAATATGGATGAAAAACAAAAACTAAAAACAAGAAGATGAAAAAAAAAAATAAGCAAACAGAACATATTTCTCCAAAGTCAGTGGTTTTGTTAGCGAGGTTAGATCAAACAAGTTTTATTTCAAAAAAGAATGAAAAAATTAAACTTCATATGCACGAGCGTGTGTTCATATGAGTTTGTTGCTTCACAATATTACATTTATAATAGACACATACATACACACACAATGTTAAAAATTGTATTTGCTCACGTTAAATACACACAAGGATACGGAAAAATATTGTTTTCTATGAGTGTGCATAAACATTCATAATGTGTGTTCATATTCGTGTTCTTTATTTTTTGCTATCAAATTTGTTTTTTTCCAAGCAACAAGAGCATGCAAAGCAAAAGAAAACTTTTACAATTTATGTCATAAACAATGTTTAAAGAAGACCTCCAATGATGTTCATTTCTTTATTAATTTTTGCTTTGGCTTTTAGCATCTGATTTTAAATTCAAACCTGTTGTATAATTTTAAGAAATGCTTTAACACGTTTTAATGCATGATGATAGACAACATAGATAAGAGAACTTACACTGATTTATGATTTACATAAAAATAAAGAAAAAAATGTTGTTTGCTGTTTTATTTTTATGATACTAATTATTTATAATGGAGTTTTTGATAAAGCCTAATTGAACCACAGTAAACAGAACTAGGACCGAGAAGGTGTTAAATTGGTTAGAAATTATTTCAAGTAATTCCAGGGAAAAACGCCTGATTTTCATTGAGCCGACTTTGAAGCCAATTTTGATGCTGACGAGTAGCGTAGCGGATGCGAAAGAACCCAGCTAATAGTCCTTCAATATTAACTATTCTTTTACTATCTAAAACTTCAATTAAAGAAAGAATTTTGCTTAATTTAAACTTAAAGATCATATGTGACATCAGTTAACGATTAATTGTATAAAAATCTGCAAATTTCGAAGTAAACGCTTCAATTAGTTTTTCATAAAAATTTTATTAATATCAATATCCAAAGAGGCTCGTTTTAAAGAACATAAGAAATCAAATAAACAGATATCAGTACCAGAAGAAACTGGTAAAAAATCTGCAAATCTTAAGGATAGATTTTTGTGCTTCTGCACAGCTGTTGACAGTGGTGAAATTTCTGTTTTATTTTCCAAAAAATTACTAATGACATGGGGAAGTCCAACTGCTGAAATGAAACTTTAACCGCTTTTCATCATATTTGGTATGTGTTTCTTGAAGTGCCTAAATTTAAAACAAATGTCAATTAGTTTTTTTTTTTAAAAAAGTGCTTGATTTGGGCATTGGGTTCTATAACATAGAATCAGCTTTCTTCTTGTTGGAGATTCAGTTGGTAGTACGTTAACAATTTGAGACTCTTCGTTTGGTTGCCCTTTCATCGAAATCCTTCTAAAGGCGTCTTTTATCTTACTTCTGGAATAAATTAGTGCCAACTCTGGTTGGGCACTTATGTGTTAGTACTTAAATATTACAACTATGAATATAGAATAAGGTAGGTTAAGAGAAAAGGAATAAATAAAAAGAAATCAGTCTGATCTGGACGTGAAAGGAAAAAGGAGTTGTTTTAACTTTATATGGCGATCCTGCCAGGAGCCAGAAAAAAAAATTGTTTTCAAAGTGGTTATTGTAAAAACTTAATATACCTATACGGAAATAAAAATGGGTAAAATACTTAAATATAAAAACAAATTTAAAAGTACACAAGCATATTCGCATGCTATGTGAAACAAATTTAGAAGTGACACCCGAAATTTTTAACAAATTACATCTAGCTACAAACAACATACATACACACATACTGTAGCTACAAACGTATGGAAAAAATCTAAATTCTATAAAAATTTATAATTCTATACAAATAAAAGTTTATATCTACGTATTTAAATGAAAAAATAAAAACATTTCAAAAATAATTTTGTAAAGTTAAAACAAATAGAAAATTAAATTAAACAAGCAAAAAGTTAAAATACATATGTATATTAACTTACAAATGAAAGCACATATGTATGTGCAAATAAACGTACATATGTATGTATACCTAAAAACGTATGAAAATTTTTCAAAATTTTAACAAAAATTGTGTAAACTGTGAAATCATGCAACAGTGGGAAATTAAAGGGACTATAAATATGCACCACAAAAGAAAGATTGAATAACTTTAAAAATGAAAATAACGGACGTAACAACACCGAAAAACTTAACGAAAAATTGGTGAACGATCAAAAAAAGAAAGGAGAAGCTAAAATCAGTATAATGAATAAAGTGAGAACAAAGAAATGAGTGAACCAAAATCACATACAAAAAGTAGTCAAAAACTAAACTACCTACAATGACAAGAGTTAAAACGTTTAACAAAAATAAGAAAAAATAAATCAAAGTTACATTACAAAAACAAAATGTGAAAAACTAATACATGAAATAAATAACTAAATAAAACAAAAAGAAAAATTAAATATTTAATGAAACACGAACAATAAAAATTTGTATAAAAACAATAACATTTATACCTACAACATAAATCGAAACAAATATCCAGCATACATATACCAACCTACCATACTTAAATAAGAAGTCAACAAAAGAAAATTTAACAACAATAATCAGAAGATGAAAAGATTGAACAACAACAACAACACAACGGGGAATAGCAGCGGAATATAAAAGTACACAAATTTCTTTATTTTGGGCATGTGAGCAGTAGACAACCATTAACTTCATCACCTGTAAATATGTATTATAAAACATAATTTAAAAATTTTTCAAAACTACTTATTCTTACTTTTAATACATGCTAAACATTTCTTTTAGGACAAGTATTACATTTACTTTTATTAATAATTCTATTTCTAATATACATATTTAAAACCCTACTATTTTGACAAAAATATATCTATACATACACAAACATATGTACGTACATGCAATTACACATGCATATTTGCAAAGCTACATGTATGTATATACATATCGAGTGAGTACGCAAGTAGTTAGTTAGGGAGAGCATAAGTACATACGTTTTTAAAGCAAAAATATGTACATGTAAGGTAAACATAAAACACATATGTACATTATATAATCATACCTACACATATACTGTACAAAACTAAGAAAAAAAAAAGAAAATAAAAAATTGCACTTTCTATAAATATGTATGTACGTGCAGATATTACTTGAATTAATACATTAATTTTTGTTTGTATAACAAAAAAAAAAAAAAAAAAAATTTTATAATAGCAAAGAAAATTAATGTTTGCAATTCTTTTTCATAGTGACGTACGCTAGTTACATTTTTCATATTTTGGGGAAATCATATTTAAAATGATTTTAATAAATTTCAAATAGGAAGTACATGCATACATATTTTCATAAAATGTTATCCTAAACGTCAATTTTTGTTGTAAAATTAAAGTTCTTTCTTGCTTTTTCAACTTCTGACTTCAACAGCACAAGTCATAGTTTTCCAAAAATTTGAAAAAAAAAAAATTTTTTTATTGAAATAATATTTCAAAAATACGTAAAACCCTATTTCTTGCGGGGGAAAATTTTGTCACATTGCTTAACAAATAAAAGCAATTAGTTGGAAAAAATAAATAAAATATTTTAGTCACTTCTCGCGCAAAATTTTTCTTTCCAGATAAATAGCATAATTGCACATGTAAAAATTTTATAAAGAATCGAATTGAACCGGTACATGTACTAAGGGTTAAATAATCTATTTTCTTTGTATGTATAAGCATGCAAACAATACATATTAATTGTTTTTGGTTAATTCTTTAGCGCAAAGTCGCGCAAAGAAACTAAAAGGAAAAATATATAAAACTAAAAGAGGCGATAAAGACAGAATGGGTAAATGCCTGTATTCGATGACGCAGAATTTCAGGAACTTATTTCAGGTTACCACAAAGTTGTAAAAAGGGTTTTACAAAGACGGCCCGTTTCTTCAAATTTAGCTAAAATCAGTGAGTATATCCAACTTTTAATACATCATTATAATTCAATTATTAGCTACAATAAAAATTATTTTAAAAATCTGACACAAAGTGATACAGAGATAATTGTTCCTAAGATCAGGCAGTGCAGAGAAAAGTTAATTTTGTGTTTTGAGAAACTAGAATCTAAAATTAAAGTACCAGAAGATATTGACGAATTGGTGATTGGTAGTGAGAACGTTATGGTAGAGAGTGAGGATAATTCTAAGCACATAATATTGGAAAATTTAGAAACAGGATATACAATGGCGACAGTAGAGCAAAAAAGAGTATTTATTGGAATGTGTTCTGGTTTAGTTAGGGATAATTATAATGGAGATCCACTGGCATTGGAATCATTTTTGGATAAAATAGATTTATTAAAGGATTTGACAGAGGAAAATTTGAAGCCAACATTAGTATCGTTTATAAAATCTAAATTAGAAGGGAAAGCACGGGAAGCGTTGCCAGAAGGGCAATTAACAATTGAGGACATACGAACATCATTACGGAATAAAATAAGACCGGAAAATTCGAAAATTGTAGCAGGTAAAATTGCTGCTTTGAAAATCAGGGAAAATTATTATTCTGCGTTTGCAAAACAAATAGAAGACCTATCTGATGCTCTTGAGAGATCTTTAGTAATTGAGGGAGTTACACGTGTTAAAGCCCACGAAATGGCTGTTGAGCAAGCAGTTGGAGTTTGTCGGTTAAATGCCAGATCCACACTGGTTAAATCAATCTTAGCATTATCTTCATTTACGGATTCTAAGGATGTTGTGGCAAAATTAATTGTCGAACAGACAAATGAAGCCAATGAAAGGCAAGTTTTAGCTTTTCAGTCTCGCAATGGAAATTCAAGTAGGAACAATTTTAGACAGTCTGACAACGACAACAATCCAAACCGCGTTCCTAGCAGAAATCGATCCAGTCAGTATAATAACAATAGCTTTAATCGCGAGAGTAATAATGGGGTAAATAACAGGCGTAGGTATAACAATCGACCAAGCAATACCTGGTTTAATCATAACTATAGTCAGAACAGGGGAAATAATTATACAAATCGTGATGGTACACGTTTTAATGGAAATTACAATAGGGCAGGAATCAATAGAAGTACGAGGGCCTTGCCTTTAAACGCAGAGGCCCCTCAGCAGGAAACGCTGGGGGAATTACATCAGGATTTTTAACCCGTGATAAGCATACACCAATAAAATATATTTATCATCTCAATCTCAATTTTTCAGACTACATAGAACTAAACTGCACAGACACAAATATAAACAAACGCGTTACTTTTTTGGTTGATTCACAGGCAGATATATCTCTGATAAAGGTAGCTTGTTTACAACCACATACACGAATTAATGAAAATAATGTAATAAACATTACAGGGGTAACAACGCAGACCATATCAACTTTAGGTACAATTTGCACAGACTTAATAGTTCAAAATTATTTTATTTCACAAACTCTCCATGTAGTCAACAATGATTTTAACATACCATCTGACGGTATCTTAGGCAAAGATTTTCTCAAGAAAAACAAATGTAACATTGATTATGATCATATGACGGTTTCATTCTGGCATGATAATAGAAAACTACAAGTTGAAATAAAAAATGGAACGACCAACAACAACTGCATAATACCGCCCAGGTCTGAGGTTTTTCGACTGTTCAAATTAGGAAATATAAGCGGACCAGTTTTTATAGATACACAGGAACTATGCGAAGGAGTGTTTACGGGGAAATGCGTTGTCAATTCGGAAAATCCACTTGTAAGAATAATCAATGTAACAGATAGTTTCAAATGTATTAAAAACTCTAAAATAAAATCGCAAAAGCTTAATGACTATGACGTTTATTCAATAAATACTACCGCAGCAAATACGGGACGTATAGGAACTTTAAATAAATTATTGCAAAGTCAAATGCCGAAAGAGTTGAAAGAGCAATTAATGCCTCTATGCGAAGATTATTCTGATATTTTCTTTTTAAAAGGTGACAAAATGACGGTCAACAACTTTTATGAGCAAAAACTAAGATTAAATGACTTGTCTCCAGTATATATTAAAAACTATAGGTTGCCCAACGTACAGAAAGAAGAAATTAGCAATCAAGTAAATAATTTACTGCAAAATGACTTAATAGAACCAAGCCAATCTAACTACAATAGTCCATTAATCCTTGTTCCGAAAAAGAGTGTCGATGGGAGAAAAGCATACAGACTGTGTGTTGACTACAGGGCAGTCAATAAAAAGTTGGTAGCAGACAAGTTTCCACTTCCACGGATTGACGATATTTTGGACAATCTGGGACGTGCGAAGTATTTCTCTATATTAGACCTGTACTCTGGGTTTCATCAAATTCCAATCCATGGTGACTATAGAGACATCACCTCGTTTAGTACAAATTCCGGCTCCTATCGATGGAAAGTTCTACCATTTGGTTTAAACATCGCTCCAAACTCGTTTTCACGCATGATGACTATTGCTTTTTCGGGTTTGTCCCCACACCAAGCATTTTTGTACGTAGATGACATAATTGTCACAGGTTGTAGTAAGCAACATCATCTTAAAAATTTAAAAGACGTTTTTAATATATTTAGGAAGTTTAATTTAAAGCTTAATCCGCAGAAATGCAATTTTTTCAGACCAGAGGTCACTTTTCTAGGGCATAAATGTACGGCAAATGGTCTTTTACCAGATGACACGAAAATAAACGCAATAATAAATTATACAATTCCATTTGATAAAGATTCGGTTAAGCGTTTCGTTGCATTTACAAATTACTATAGACGTTTCATACCAAACTTTGCTATTATAGCCGCTCCTCTAAATTATTTAACAAAAAAGAATGTTAACTTCGTGTGGAATGAAGAGTGCCAAGAATCTTTTGACAAACTAAGAAATTCGCTAATAAGTCCTAAAATTTTGCAGTACCCAAACTTTTCTAAACCATTCATTATAACTGTAGACGCATCCAAACGTGGTTGCGGTGCTATTTTGAGTCAAATTTTCGGTGACAATGACTTACCAATTTACTATGCGTCAAGATCATTTAGCCAATCTGAACAGAAAAAACCTACAATAGAATTAGAGTTATTGGCAATATATTTTGCAATAACACAATTTCGACCGTATGTGTACGGTACATCTTTTACAGTACGTTCGGACCACAGACCATTAGTCTATCTTTTTAATTTAAAAGACCCATCATCTAAATTAACACGTATTCGCTTAGAACTTGCTGAATATAAATTCACAGTGGAATACATTAAGGGTAAAGACAACGTTGGTGCTGATGCACTTTCCAGAATTTCAGTAGATGAGCTGGTAACACAAAATAATCAGGTTTTAGCTGTGATTACGCGTTCAATGTCGAAAAATACGGATAGTAGAGAAACTACCAGGTCTCAAGTTACAATAGAACACGGAAAAGTACAAGTTTATGATAAATTTGCCCATGATTTTAGTAAAAATATTCCCAAGATAAGAACAGATATAATTAGTTATGAGAAAAATTTTATAAAAGTGCGCATATATTTATATAGAAAGTTTAAGAAATTGCTAGCAATGGATTTTGAGTTTGTTAACGAAACAATTCGATTAGACGATTTGCTTTCGAGGTTACAACGGGAAACCAACAAACACAAAATCTATAAAATAGAATGGAAAAAGGACGACTCAATTTTTAAAATAATCTCGATAGCCGAAATGAAACGCAAGGGGAACAAAATATTGAAATCTTTGGAAATTATTTTAAGTGAACCAATTCTTGTTGTACCGGATGATGAAAAACAGAAAATTTTACAGACATATCATAATGACCCATTTACAGGAGGACACTGCGGTCAAAAGAAACTTTACGCAAAATTGCGAACTAAATTTTATTGAAGAAATATGACGCGAGATATAGCGAAATATGTTAGAAATTGCTCAGAATGTATGCTTAATAAGGTAAGACCAAAGAACATTGAAAATTTAGTTCTAACGCCAACCCCAGTAAAGGCATTCGACGTAGTAGTGGTAGACACAATAGGCCCACTTCCACAGTCGACCTATGGTAACAAGTACGCCTTGACATTAATGTGTGATTTAACCAAATACTTAGTCTCTATACCAATACCAGATAAATCAGCTCGAACGGTCGCTCAGGCAATTTTTGAAAATTTTATTTTAATTTATGGCAGAATGCAGATACTGAAGTCGGATCGGGGGACAGAATTCAAGAATGAAATTCTTAGTGAATTGTGTAATTTGTTAAAAATCGAAACAAAGTTCTCTACCAGCTATCATCACCAGACTATAGGAACAGTTGAGCGTAACCATAGGGTTTTCAACGAATACCTACGAGCTTATATACAAGAGAATATAAATGACTGGGATACATACCTACGTTATTTTTCATTTTATCATAATACAACCTCCAATTCTGTTTTCGATAACAAGTTCACACCGTATGAACTGGTTTTTGGTAGAACCGCCTAATAGAACAAAAGACCACCTAGACCCTGTCTATAACATTGAAAATTATGCCATGGAAATAAAACTCCGTTTGCAAAGAGCGAGCATACAAGCAAAGAAGATGCTTGAAAAACATAAGGCAAAAAATAAACTTTTTTATGATAGGTTAGCTAAGCCAATAGCACTAAGTGTCAATGATAAGGTTTTATTAGAGAAAGAACCATATAATAAGCTTGAGCACAAGTATGATGGTCCATATATCGTAACTAAACTAGATGGGGTAAATGCAACAATAGTACAATGCGAAACAAAGCAAGAAAAAACAGTCCACAAAAATCGACTAAGGAAATGCACACTATAAAGAAACATTTAAAAAAAAAAAAAAAAAAAAAAAAGTTTAAGCTCAATTTACACATTCAAAATTAAAATATTTATTTCATCCTCCTTTGTGAAAAACAAATTGAATCAAAAAAATTTTTTTTTTCTCAACACAATATTATAATTAATTGATATTTAAAACAATTGTAATTTTATTAAACCAATACACATATGAATACAGAAACAGCTTTGTCAAGCTCATGCATATGTATATAAAAACAAAATTACTAGAAATGTAAATCAACATGAAATGTATGCAAAACAAATTTCTGATACAAGAAGTTTTTTTTTTTTTTTCTACTGATTTGAAATACTTATACATATTCTTTCAATTGTTATCCAAGATTAGCGCTGCAATAGCAGATAACATATTTTTATATCTGGAAAAAGCAAGACTGATCACCTTACTTTATCCGACAATTTTCAAAAAAAAAAAAAAGGGAGGTACATAGGTATCGGCCAATACCTATACTGCCGAACTTTAGAAATTTAAAATAATGCTTACCTTGGAACAATAAAACGAAAGTAAAAATGTTTAATAGACTCAAATAATATTGAAAAGTAAAATAAAAATAATACAGAAACGTAAAACAAAATAGCATAGGCATCTAAAATAAAACGTTATGTAAATGTAAAATAAAATAAAACAAATCTTATATATAGTATAAGATAGGGGTATGAAATTAGAAATAATAAAAATACGAAAATGTAAAATAAGATAATCTAATCTAGCAATAAAAACTAAATAATATAAGTATGAAAAAAAAAAAAAAAAGGGGGAGGTGTAGTGCCAACTCTGGTTGGGCACTTATGTGTTAGTACTTAAATATTACAACTATGAATATAGAATAAGGTAGGTTAAGAGAAAAGGAATAAATAAAAGAAATCAGTCTGATCTGGACGTGAAAGGAAAAAGGAGTTGTTTTAACTTTATACTCTCATCCTGCTTAATGTTTTTCGTTCTTGAAAGTTCTTTTACTGCTTAATCTTTTTACTTCATTGGCCATATTTTTTTCCTTCACAAAGATGCATGTTCCCATGTTTAACAGATTAAAGTTTTTTTTGAATTTTATTTTTTGAGCCTTAGGTCTCCTTTAATTTTATTATTTTTTTCTCCTTAGGATAGCTTCTCCAGGGCAGTAAAATAATAGTATATTAAAAATATGTTTCCTGCTCATTTAGTTTTGTTCAACAACACATACAATAAACAGCATTTTGAAATAAAAATATATTTATTTTTAAAATATAAAAAAATCCTTCTATATAACCCCTCTTTAAAAGAAAACATTTCTCCCTCATACACATACTACACATTAAAGCAAAGCATACCAATAAACAAATATTTATATGTAGATATGAATGTATTTTAAATAATATGTAATATAGTCAACAATATACATATGTATGTATATAATACACACATTCTTAAAACAAACAACATACTGGAACGAAAGATATTTCTATTTATACTTCCATTCATTTTCTAATATTCGAAAACATATATTTTTCTTTCCTAGAAATACATGTAATTAAGAAAAATATTGAACAGATGTACCAACAAACATACGCATCCTTAGTTTTTAATTGAATACTTATATACATACAAGAGCTATGGTGTCAATATCTGTTTTAAAATTAACTTTCCTATGCAATGGTGTAGTAATAATTTGTTACATTTCTGATGTAACTCTACGTTTGTAATTGTTCTCGTTATTCAATATTATTTTTCCCTTAAAATTTTGTTCATGATGTAAATGTGCAGAAAGTGCTGTCTACTTTTTTTTGAATTTGTCCTATATCTCTGATCTGTTTTATGTCCCATCAGCCGCGTTCGAAGTTTATTCTTATTCGTTCCTACATACATATTTTCTATATCACTTGCCACATATGGTATTTTATAGACTACATTTGACATATCAAATGGATCTAAAGTCGTATGTGAACCATCATATTCTTTTCGTTATCAAATATGTTAGATTTTTCCAATTTTTCTGATATGTTGGGAGATACGTAAATGATTTATACATTTTTTGTGTTGTTGTAATTATATTATTACGTATATTATGTGTGCCTTATGCTAGGAACACAACTAGGAAGACCGACGATTTTCGCCCAATACGACGAATACGCCAGTTGAAATTCGTTGTGTAAATTCGTCGTATGAAGCACAAGAACGATGCAAAACAAAAACATCTGTTATAATTTAATTTATAATTGAAAAGAATTTAAAATTTTGTAAAAATAATTAAAATAATGAACATCATGTTCATTATAGTAAACGCCTTGAAGTTTAACATTTTCAATTTTAATTTCAATTGTATCCTTTTTTCTCAGTTTTTTAATTTAATCTTATTATAGTTGAATAGCTGATGGGGTGACCATATTAAAAAACTTGGTTTCTAAAAGATTTAGCATTACCAAAAACAAAAAATTGAACACTACAAACATGTTTTATAATCTAATATGTTGGCTTTTTATTTTAAATGCTAAAATACTTAAAAACTAGAACCAAAATGGTCACATGATACTGATTTGTTCGTCGTTCGCCGGCGTAAGAAATAGGAATAAATTTATATCAAGTTCGCAGCTTACAACGAATTTCGACCAACGCTGTGACTGTGTGCATTTTTATATTTTATTTTTGAGGGCTAATATTCGCGGCGAAAAATTCGCTCTTCCGCCCAGGAAAACAAAATTTGTTTGGCTATATTAAAAGTTTGTTTTAACATTTCTGATTCTCATTTTGTTCGTGAAAATTTCGGAATAAATAGTTGGGTTTCAAACTTTCTTTTTAGACTTTTCTAGTCTACTGGTTAGTTGATTACCATCAATGAAATGTGGGCGGCATATAGATGGCTGAGAAAGACAGAAAACATTAAGGTCTATTTTTAGACCTAAACTAATAAAATTGTTCCTCTACCAAAATGGTTTTTCCCAGTAATATCACTGTGGCAACACTGTTTTTTCTAGAATGTCTAAGTTTTTTGTGGAATTAATGTTCAACACTTTTTCAACAAAACCACATTTATGCAATTTTATTTTACTTCCTTCAACATATTTTAAAATAATCTTATTTAAATTTTTATAAAAAAATAATAGGTGGATCTTAATTCAGTTCAAAAAAAAAAAAAAAAGAAAGAGCGGTAATAATAACCCAGAAATATATAACCCAACCGGTAAACTATGCGGAAGGTTTAGGATTTGCATTTACGACATTTAATTATGGCTTTGCTATATTAAATTAAAATGGGCAGAGAATTGAAAAAATTTCCGAGTAAAAAAAGTATTTTTCATACATTTTCTCTCTCTTCAGACGTAAATATTGCCAGAAACGATCAAGAAAAAAAAACTAATTGTTCTTAACGACAAGTTGTAATAACAACAGTTGCTTACCGGAAAGTTTATCGTTCACTTCTTTTGAAGATGACTATAGCTAACGCTTACCTGATCGCAACTTGTAACAAAGGCCCTAAAAGAATCTTTCTCAATTCTGAGTAATTAAAATCGAAAAAAAGCACAATAATGAAAATAGCAGTTGTAAATTTTTATCAATGTTACCCATCAAAACCATAATTTATTTATGACAGTCAGTTCAAAATGTTCGTAACTTTTAAAAAAAATAATTTATCCTGTCTTACAAAAATATTAATGTACTCGTATGTCTAAAAAATATTTTTAAACCCAAAAAATATTTGGGTATGTTCGAGCCGTGATAATGGCCCTGAGGGAAATATATAAAAGCTTTGATATTTATGAAAATCTTTTCGATAAAATTTCTTCTTTATCTCGATAATCAAAATCCCAAAAGCTTAAAATCTTTAAAATCTGCCAACAGATATAAAAGTGATGGAGTGCAGAACGTTTTGCATACTCGGGTTGGGACAGTTTTAGCCCCCACAGCCTCGCTTTTGCTGAACTATAGCTAAAAAAGTATTGTACTAAAGATTTGAATTTTACAAAAAACTATCTGACTGTTTAGCAGTTCCAGACTTTTAACCCCTTTTATTTTTTAATAACATCACTGTGCAGTGAATGATTTGAATAGAATTTAAGTATTCGTCGATAATGAGTATATATCTAAGTAGAGTGTTGGAAAAACTCTGCTGATTAAATCGAGCTAGTATTTTACGCAGATATGTACATTACTTTGAATTTCGGTGCTTGATTATTTTTTTTTTTTTGCGTTTTCGATTTAAAAGACTAATAGTTTTTCCACTATTAATACATTTTTCAGCATTTATATCTCCATTTATTTGCGGATGGTTTCGTTTAAAACTCTTCATTCAATTAAGCTGAACAAAACTTTCTATTGGCCCGGATTGTATCATAATATTCATAATCTATTTATAAACACAAATACTCTTGGATAGTGGAGCACATTTTATGATGCTCTCCTACTTGTCATGCATTCATTTATTGTGGTAAAGAGATGCACTGCAATCCTTTTAACACCATTTTACTACACCCTTCAATTCTGCCACTGCCACTTCATCGTGATTTCTTAATGATAAACTAAATTGGCAGTCAGGCATAAACTGAATGTAATGAAGTGCAAAATTACGATTTAAACCAATTTGTAATTAACTTTGTAAAATGAAGATGGGGAAAATGCGCAAAACCAATATGCTAAAAATATACGAAAAATAAAAATGAATAAAGCACAATTTTTCCTCATCAGCGTTAAGTTTGTTAAATGTTTCGGTTATATACATGTTTATATTTTTAAAGCATTGCGTTGCAGCAAAAAGAACAGAGTGAAAAATGTTGGAACACAGTTCGCTTATTGTATGTTACTGCGGTACACTATTTGTTTAACAGTGTCATGGCTCTATAATTCATGAACTTTATATTGTTAAATTAATTCTTCAAGCTCTTGATCTTTGGTTTTTTATAAAAAATAATTTTAAACAATCATTTATTTATTTTCAATTTTTCGCCAACAATTTGTTGGCATCTTCAGGAAAATAATTATTTATCATTATTTTTTGTTTTATTATGTTTATTCAAACCATTAGAAGTTTTTTGGTCAAGTCGAAAAGATGGTGCCAGATAAATAGGCGCCGCCATAATTGATTGCTATACAGGCTCGTTTTATGATATTTTTCATCACTTCGAGTAGAATTTCGGGTGGCAAATTCTTGCACTTGTGTCGAATATTGCCTTTGCGGAATACCAGGGTCTCGGGTTTGCTCACATAAATATGAGATTTAAAAAAAAAAACAAAAAAATTCTGAAGTGGTTAAGCCAGGACGCATTCGCTCTGCGCCAACACCACATACAAATTGTTACGCAAAAGAATAGACACGATTATTCCACGTTCTTGGCGATTGTATCGCTGCATGTCTTGTCAACTTGTATTCTACAGGTGTGTAGTAAAAATAGATTTAACATTTGCAGGCACAAAAGCAACTTTCAATAAGTTGATTTCTGTATAAGATCTTGTTCATTTTAATTTTTCTCTGGCTATAGTAATGTGTTCTATCATGTTCATTGCACAATATTAGGTAAATTAAACAAAACTCTGTGTCCTTGCTTGACTTACAAAACTCAGTATTCTGAATACGCGGCAATGGGTTATAGTTTCGAAAGTCATATTTATAATATACACAATCAAAATTATATTTATTGGATTTATTTTTGTAAGTACTAATTTCCCACTTACTTGTTGTGCAGCCTTATGTTTACCTCATGAGAGCTCGTGCAAACCTAAATGTGGCATGTATGCTCAAAATGTGTAATAGTGTCGTCTAAAAATTTATTTCTGCACAAAAGATGTCTTTGGGCCAAGTGTACCATTGCCCGCAAGAGCTAATAATAAAAAATTTATGTGGGTAAAAAATTTTGGACAATATTTTCCAAGTAGCAAATTTTTAATAAAGTTTTATTCTATATAATCAGAGTTGTATTTTCATAGTTGAGGACAAAAATGACTTTATTATACAAAACATAATTTTACTGGATTTATTTTCAATCATTCATATCATTCTGCAGGCCCGTGAATCATTGAGTTCAATGCCAAGACTGTTGTAAACAAAAGTTTCTCTTGTGTTCAGAAAAAAAAATTTTTAATTACATAAAAGCAAAAAACGATAAGCTTATTGCTTACTTTTTTAATTAAAAGATTGGCAAAACATGTTCTTTGTTTGATAAAGTAAAATAGGGTTGGAAAGAGTGCAAAATTGTTTGCTTTTTTTTTTTTGATTTTGAAAGAAGCTACAATATCTGTTCTGAATTGTTTCTAGTTTACAAATAAATATGTATCTACGCACGTAGCTCAGTTATTTTAGGCCTTAGCTAGGACCGTGCTAATACAATAATTCAGCATTTTTTTTGGTTTTGATTGAAATTTTCTGCTTAGCATTAGTTCGATTTTTTTTAAACGAACTTGCTTATTTTGAGGACTCACTTTCTTAAAGCTACGGATACCGCTCAAACCTGTATAAAGTTTTACTAAAACATTTATCACAACATTTTTATAGGCTGCAGGCTTATTGATAAAATTTTAAAGTATTTAAAAATCAATTGATATTTCTATATAGAACACAACACATTTAGCTCAAGGCTGCCTTGGTTTTCATTCGCTGCCTAAACTCAATGATTACCCACAATATCCCAAGTTCTGCACCCACCCCTATTCCGAAAAACTATTTTTTTCTGCGTCATAACGAACTCTAATTTACCTACTTTTTTCAAAAGCTGTAATAATTCTCTTATAAATTATTATAATTATGCACGATTGTTATTAATAGTAAATAAAATGCAATAATAATGTGTCTATCACGTGCGTTTACTAATTTAATATCTGCAATATTTAAAATCCTTTTTTGTATGATTTCATTTTGTATTTTTTTTTTTTTCTAAGAAAAAAGATATTTGCGGAAAAGTATTTAAAGCTTGATGGCTTGTTTTTACACATGCTCATACTTTTAATTTGCATTACTTTTTGTGTATATTTACTGATTTTGTCAATAACTGAATGAATTAAAATACTTTTTGTTAAAATCCATTTTACGTACATACATTTATGTACCATTTAAGTGAATATATTACTGTTGTAACTGACTTTATTTAAACGCAATGAAGATAACAAAACAAAAAAAACAAACAAAAAAATTGTTCTATTACAAAAAAAAATTTTGTTAATTTTACCTAATGCAGGGACAATATTTAATACCCAAATTTTATAAATGCAACGTAGCGCCAGTTCAAAAATATAAAAGTTTTGAAGAAAATTGTTGTTTCTACTCATTCAAATTTTTAAATCTTCAACACCGCGATAATATGAATACAGATATGAAGTGTGAATTTTATGCTTGTACATAAACCACCACGAAATTTATAAAATAATTTAAATTTGATCATCAACTTTTTTTAAATAATAGATGTAATATATGATTAAAATTAAATATGTTAAAAGTTCTATTTTAGCTTTAATCTCTATTTTGTTTTAAAATTTTAGACAACTCAAACTGCTTTTATATTATATGATTCTTATGTGGCTTACGTTCAATACTTGCTTGATCACTTTTTAATTAATATCAATTAAGCAAAGAAAAGTAAAATTTTATAACTAGGTAGATATCGGGCTGTATTCGGCTGGCATTTCTTCAACACCCTATGAATTTTGGATATATTTATTTCCACAATTTCAACAGTGCCTCTTAAGTAAACAAAGCCCGCGTAGCTTTACTTTTCATTTATGCTCCTCACGAACTCTACTCAAACAAACTCAGCTCTAAAATTTCTATATGAAATTTTAGAAATTTACTTACAATGAAAAGATTTTTAAAATTTTTATTATTTTCAAGATATGAGGTATCAATTGATCATATTCAACATGATTTTTTTTTTTTTGTTTCTCATTAAAAAAAAATTAATATTAAATGAGGTATTATACAAAAAGAATAATATAATACAAAAAATTTTAATTGAATTTGCACAATTTGAATTAAAAAATATGAGTGATTTTAATAAATTGATCCTCTTATATACATTTCTTAGATGATTTAAAACACCAGGTTGGAACATCAGTTCATAAAAAACCATAGACGAAAATATCTGTTACAATATGCAAAATTAGCTTTAGGCGAAAATTGAAGTATTAAGATACAAAATTTTTTTTATAGTTTTTATTCCGCTTGATTTTTGCGAATAACTAATGAACTAATATATTAGTAACATGTTTATAAGAGAAAAAGGATGAATATTAAAAAAAAATTTAATTCAGAAGATGTTACAACTTTTCTACTTGAGCGCTTTTTCGAAACAGAAATCTGCGTTGCAGTGGATCTTAAGTAACTTATATTATAATTGGTGAAGAAAAGATACCTAGTGTGTTCGTCCCAAGAGAATCTCATTCTCATAACTTAGTAGCATAACCTCATTTTTAAAAGTAGAATTTTTTAACACTATTCAATTTCAAAAGAGTGCTTTGATAACATTCCGAAACAATTTTTTTTTTTTTTTTTGCTGTGTTTTGAAATGTAATATACTAAAATGTGAAATATTTTCATTCAGGTCTTAAGAAAAGAAATTTAAAAATTTTGCACCAATTTAAATGATTGAAATTGTGGTATAATTTACGTTTATTCAATTTTCCAAAATGGAAAATGTTTAATATATTCTTATTGTCTAGAAATAAAATAAAATAAAATAGAATAAAATAAAATAAAATAAAATAAAATAAAATAAAATAGAATAAAATAAAATAGAATAAAATAAAATAAAACAAAATAAAATAAAATAAAAACATAATTTTTTTTCGAAATACATGCAAACTGAATTTAGTACTAAAACTAATTGATATTTTTATTTATTCAGGTATCACTTAAGTTCGAATAGTAATTAGCTGAAATTAAGTTTTGTTGAATGTTTGCAATATAATTATTTGTAAATATTAACTTTATAGTCGAACTACATGATTTATAATTGTTAATTTTTTTATCGAGCTTGAGTTCGATTTTTACTTCCTCGAAATTGAGCAACATTTTTTCTAATAAAATTTTACTGACAACATTTTTAAAGAAGACAAGAAAAATAGTGTCAAAGACTTACTGGCTGGTGTACATACTATCAAGAAAATTAAAACGAAGTCCATTACACTGCTTTGAAAAGGATTCTAAGGTATTTTAAGGGGACAAAGAGTCTTAAACTTTGTTTTTAATCCAAAAGTACAAAAGATATTATGTACGGATTTGTTGACGCTGATTGGGCTTTTCATTTAGAAGACAGAAAATCTACCAGCGGATATATTTTTTAATTTTATGGCTGTCCCGTTTCATGGTGCAGTAAGAAACAGACAACTGTTGCTACTTCTTCTACCGAGGCAGAATACATTGCTTTAAGCCTTGCAACATCAGAAGGAATTTGGCTAAAGGGTATTCTAGAGTCCATGTGATGCTTTTAAACTTTTTGAAGATAATGTTGGATGTATCGCTATGGCCAAGAATGAAGAAAGCAAAAGAACCAAACACATAGATATTAAACATAATTTTTTAAGAGACCATGTTAAAAAGGGTAATTCAAAATTAGAACAAGTATAAAATATGGGAAAAAATATTACAATAACACATACAATGACTGCCTTACCACCACTAAGTCGCTCGTCAGCATCCATGTTGTCTTGAACATAGGCAATGACTACTTTCTTGGTTTTTGAGCTGCAGCGCATAGCTGTACTTGCAACTGAGCTCTTCATTACCTAACTGGGATATATTTTATATTCATTATCTTTGTTGCTATTGTATCAGTGATAACAACGGTTTAATACATTGCGGTTGGTTGCATTGGACAACTTCGACTTAAATTCGTGTTGCATTGTAAGTAATACAATTGAGACCTGAATTGGTAGATTATTTTTCAGCGATAGAAATTTGTGGTTGTTGTTGTTCAACAAACATAGTCGGAAGAATTATTGTTGCACCCTTAAACACCAGTCTAAGGCATGTATTCTGTTTTTCAAAGACTTTCCTTGAGAGTGTACTATATAAGTTTTTAGTACCGATCGATAGTTCTTGACCAACATAATGTTTAAAAAGGAAAAAGCTTAAATATAAACAAACAGATTTTTAAATAAATTTATACTTAAAGAGACAAAAACTAGATCTGCTAGTAAAATTTATCTAAAAAGGAAATGCTAAATTATTTAAGGTTCTGACTTTTAGTAATAAGAAAAGGATATTGAAGGTTCAAAGCATAAGCTTGTAATATCTGTTCATATGTACTGAATACATAAGTTAGACTTACCCCCCGATTATGGTTCACAACATCTAAATGTTGTGTTGTAAGATTTACAACACAACTTACAACTCTTTTTGTGATTATGGTTCACAACATCTAGGTGTTGTGTATGTCACAGAGTTGTTTTTCATTTGTAGAGCATCTTTCCGCAAAAATACATGCCTGCACACAAAAAACTACCAAGTAAAGCCACACTTCCAGAAAGATGCACGCGTATGTTGCTTTCATTACACATACACAAGCGAAAAATAGTAAATGTTGACGTTTCATTGTCAAGTTTTACAACAAAAAGACTTGGAGTGTTGGATTTCATATAACACCGCAACTACCGCGTAGAATTGCATTGGTAAAAATGAAAAGAATGAAAAACGTTTTTGCTAGAAAAGTACAAACAAAGCCATAAAAATTTATGTAAATGTTGATGTTTAATTTGGTTATGATAATGAAAGGACCAAAAAATTATAGATTGCAGTTTAAATCCATTGCAACTACAAAACAAAACTGTTTTGTAATCGAAAAATGGGTAATAATTATGTGTATAGATGTATTTTTATTTATATTTTGTTAATAAATTTCAACAATTAATTGTTTTTTTTTATATTTTTGCAAAAAATTTTGTATGCACACTTGCAAATTTTATAATTTTTTCGTAATTTAACTGGTAACATCAACAAGACAACACTTCAGTAGGTGTCGTAAGTTTTTGACAACATCTGATTATGTGTTGTAAGATTTTCACAACACTTGATACAATAGTTGTAAACCATAATCACTTTTCAAAAAATACATACATAAATGAACAAATGTTGTGAACCATAATCGGGGGGTTATTTTGTAGTCATGTTCGTCTTTTAACAGAATCTAAAGCCTTGCAAAAACACATAAAAACTAAATTGTAAAGAAATACATTCAAGCGCAGATAAGTCAAATGTCGCAGTGTGTGCATGTTTTCATAGTTTTTGCATTTATCATAGTGTTTTTTTTTTTTTCTTATTTGTGTGTCCGTGCGTGTTCCTTCATAACTGGGTATAGTTATTTGCAATAACCAAATTATTTCTTACGGCTACAGGTGCAGTGCGCTTATCCTTTTAAAAACATTTTAACGTTGCTACGAATCTTATTTCTCTATTACTTTTATTACTCTGTTCAACAATGTAAGACTTCATACTGTTTTCGGGAAATTAAACATGTTGCGGAAATTGAAAAAAGCATATGCAACAAGATGATTCAATCAAAATGGTAAAAAAAAAATTTTTAAGCAAATGTTTTCCTTTAAAGAAGACCTTTATTTCAATTGCATTGAAAAGCTGATAGCAGAGATGCTAGTGAAATTTAAAACGAGATCAACATTTTTATTGTAAAAAAGTTGGCATTCAGTTGGCAAATAACAGAATATTAAACATATCTAATTTAAACACAATGAAACAATATTTTGAATAGTAATTAATTTTGGTAACATATCGATGAAATATACATGTTATGTTTTAATTATTTTACATATCGTGACTGATAATTAAACAGAATAAAGAAAACAGCAAACTCCTTTATCTCATGGACAAATAGCTGTTTCGAAGCCGGCACACTTCTAATCATCATCTATTCATGAGTCCAAATTCTCAAGTTTCTATAGTGATACTCATGCCACTCATGCACAATTGCAGCAAATTAATTATTATTGCGAATATCACCCACAATAATAATATAGAAAAACCTTAGGCCCGATAACCGTAAAATATTTAAGATAAAAAAAGTTTCGAATAATAAAAACCATTTAGTTTTAGTTTCAATTGGAAAATGTACATTTACATAGTATTTTCGCAAGCAAGTAACTTGTTGCAAGTTGTGTGTAAATATTAACAACCAATACATTGACTGAGACAATAAAAGCTATTGCTACTTGCTTGCTTGTTTACACACGCTAGTGCAGGCTCATTAGCAAAATGTCACCAAAGATAATGGTCTTAAATAAAGTTGCTTTGCTTTGCAAAATAAAAGCATTAAATGAAAATAATACTAACAAAGCAGTTATGTGTAAAAACTACAAAATCACTGTCCTATTTTAAATATTTAGAAATCACTACTTTCTTGCCTTTTTGTGTGTTTTGTTCTGTTTTTGTTTGTCTACTTGACTTTTTAATGGCTGTGTTGCCAAAGTATTGCACGAACAGCTTTTTTTTCAAATAAATAGTAAATTTATATTATAAGTCGATAAAAGCCATAATTTGCTATAAGTTTTTATATTTTACCTCATTTTTCGGTATATAAGATCAAATAATAATGTACTTAAAATCATTCCTTGTAAGTTATTTATTAATATTAATATATAATCTTTGTTGGATAGCACTGTTTTTGCTATTGTCATTTTACCGACCTGCAAGCTGACAAAATTACCAGCAATCGAAATCACTTGCAAGTGAGCTCACAACAACTGGCAGAAGTATCATTGTATTAGTAAACAAATGTTAATGTATTGAGTTACTTGCACTTGCGTGTGTAAGTGGGGGGTTAACTATTAAATATTTTTGGTTTGCACGAACAAAAATTTTCTTTAAATATAATAAGAAAAAAAAAAGCATGAGTCAACATTTCTGTTTTCTGAGGATTTCAATTTAAATTTAATTAGAGTTCTAAGAAAATTTTCTTAAAGGGAAAAATATTACAAGAACGCTGTGAGCTCTTAAGGTGGGATCACACGATTGCCGCAATGCACCAATTTTACACAATTTTTGTTGGGCTGAATTGGAGCACAAGAAAAAAATTTTCCCAACAAAATTCTCTGCAATTACACGATTGTTACATTTCGTTGAAATTTTATTGTTGCAAATTGCCTCAAAACAATTTAGTACCAATAATTGCCGCATTATAGTCACACAATTGTTATATTATATGGCAACTCTGAGAAACAGCTGTTGTAGCTGATGACAAACTTTGTTTCTCAAAAATAACAAAGGAGTTAAAAGTTAAAAATATGGTTTGTTCCTTAAAAAGAAAGAAAATTGCTTCGGCTATTGTTATAATTTTCTTTTTTACATATTGAAATGCAGCTTTAACATTGGCCCATTTGGCTTTACAGTCTTCTACCGTACGCCCCGGACAAAGATCATAGATTCCTCGCCATGAGCTTTCCCGTTTATACTGGTTCTTGTAGTCCGGAAAATGGTATTCCCAAATACATGGGTGCATCTCTACTGCTTGTTTTAGTTCATGAATTTCACTGTAGGTCTAGGATGAAGTTACACTTAGCTTCTTTCTTTTTTTGTTCAAAGGTATCTGCTGTGACTGAGCCAGGAGGCAGTATTCAATGTCACTACAACTGGAATCGGCCATGTTGAAACTGCAAGAATTTTACAGTTGTTATAATAATAAAACCAATTGAATTTTACTTACCAAAAAACAAAACTTATGTTTGGACGACGCGTTTAAATAATTTTGAAACTAAATAAATGCATATGTATATTATGGGCGCGTATTGTCTTCTTTGGTTGCCGTATGAGAACACAATAAATATTGGTGCACATAAAATGCATACACGGTTGTCACATCTGGGTTGTAATTGATTGGCACAAATAGGAACAACATTCGTTTTGGTTGCCATATGAGCCAACAAATTGTGCTATCACACGATTAGCATACAAAATATAACCAAAAATGATGCACGGGGGCGATGGTGTGATCTCACCTCCACCCATTTACTAGATTGAGGTGAGTGCGTAACAATATAAAATCATTGCTCTAATACCGCAATAGTTTTACTAACTGACATTTGAAAAAGTTATACAAAAATATTATGAAACAAAAAAATTTAGGTATGACCTAAGATCGGATCAATGTTTATGTTAGCTAATAAATCTTCAAGGTTACTTTTCTTGGCATCTTCAAACAGGTTGATCACCACAATTTCAGAAAACAAAATCAAACTAAGGACTTGTAAAGTGATTTTAAAATGTTTACATTAGACTTAAAACATGATACTGTCAATGATTACAATAAACTCATAAGCGCCTCTGTAGTAAACACTGTCTCCAAACAAACGCTGAGTTAACCTAATGCGGAAGGCTATCTGCCCTCTGCCAATACGGGGAAAAATGTGTTTCAAACCTTTAATATTTCCTATGCAATATTAAGTTGAAAAGGTTCACATTTCAAGCGTAGGAATATAAACTTATCGCGTATAAAACACTAAAAGAGCTTTTATGCTAAAGTTCTACTGGTATAAAGAAAAAAACGTAGTTGAATGCGCTAAAGTAGAAAATAATAAAAAAAAAGTGCAGCAATTAAGTTAAGGGGGGAAATTTCTATCATGTATTCAGACAACACGGTAAATAATCACTGACAATGAGAGTTCATTCAGCAGCATTCCAATCAAATACAGCACCGCTTTGCTTCATACATATTACTTTCAATTCATTTTATTTTATTCCAATTTATTTATACTTTATACTCTGCGTGTGTGTGTGTGTGTATGCATAAAAAATGGCTCATACGTAACAACAAACGAATCACTTAATCAGCTACAGCGGAAACGGAAATTGTTACACTTCGTTCGTGCACACCCAATACATGTCAATGTTTTGCCATCAGACACACAAACCATGTGGCAGACATGTGCTACTATACTCTTCAGTCACTCAGTCAGTTACACGGAGAGTTATTTGCCAATACGGTGCAATACAACTTTGATTGTTACTGTATGAAGGCTGCTCTTAAATTACATTTGATTCAATTTTTTCATTACCATTTCATCTATTTTCGTTTCGTTTTATTTTATCTTCTTTTCATTTTGTGTAAAAAACAAAATATACGCTTTTATTGTGCACGTTTGAATGCATACAAACGTTTGCGCACTTTTTTCGTAACAAGTGGTGGTATTGAAATTGCACAACACGTGCATTTTTACCTTATGCACAATGTAATTTTATGAAATAAATGAATATGTTCAAATTGTCGAATCATCGTAGTTATAGGCAAGCACTTCTCTGCTTGCTAAAGCTTCCACCTAACGACCATACAAAAACAACCAGTGAGTCAGGTAGATCGGAAGGGGAAGAATATGCGGATAAATATTTCTGATATGCACCAACACGCACACAGAAACATACACATACAAACATGTATGTGTATGTAATGTAAACTTAATTTATGGATACTAGCGGAAATGTTTACTTTACCACAAATGTTAAACTCTGTTCTGCCACCCATTTTGCAGAGATTTTTTCTCGCGTGTTGTGTAACAATCCAATGCGAGTCTTTTTTTAAGGTGTTCAAAGGAAAATGGAAAAAAAGAAAGTTAAAATTGTAGTTCATTTAAACACACGTAAAGAAACGTTTTGTTTGTAGATCGAGATGTTGATAAAATGTTATCAGGGTGATCAGTTCTAGAGTCATAAGTTGTAAAAATAATAAAAATTCTACGAGTATGTGTTTGTCAGAAATTATCCGAGCAATGATGTTCGTCTGCTGACTAGGAATTTCTAGAAATACTGTTTTAAGTTTTTATTTTTATTCTATTTGTGGGCACAACTCCCAAAATCTCTTTAATTTATTTTATAAAAGTTAGCATAACTTTTTTAGTACGTGTTGACATGTAAGTCATGTTCCGGCGCTTTCGCCATTTTCTATTTAAACCTTGTGAGGTAACTTCTTCAGAATACGAATTTCTATTTTAATATCTTTCTGTAATTTTTAAAACCAAAAAGTATGTAATTATTTTATTATTGTTAGCAGAATTATTTCCTATGGAAATGGGTTTTTAAGGAATTTTACTATAAACACATTTACATACTAATAAAAGTGTTTTAATTACATTTGCTTTTTATTAAAAATCCATTGGAGATTGCTGTCTAGGCATTTAGCCTTTTCACCCCTATTCTTTTCAGTAAGGTAATGACAACTTCAAACAAACCTGCAATACAGAAAATAGTTTAACGATTTTCCAATATATTTTACTCTTATTACAATTAATAACATCTACTTAGACGTAGAGTAAAAAATTTTAATAGACGCTTAGAGAAAATATTAAGATGTCTTTGGCCAAAAGCAGTCATATGTGTACTCGAAAATTTATTTACGAGATCAAGTGAAAATTCAAATTTTATGCCAGAAACAAATTCGCCACAGCAGACTACATGAACACACGACTTCAAATGTCTGCGGTTTCATATGTCGCCTTTGCTCAGCTACTTAAATATTTTGGAAGTAGAAGCTGCAAAAAATAGAATAAAAATTAAGACCAAACAATGGAGGTACTTACATATATTATTTCATTTTTTTTTTTTTTTTTTTGGTAGCGACAAATTTTTAAATTACGAAATTCATATTAACAAAGTTTTAAGAAAGCAAACTACTTGAAAAAAATGGTACTATTGCAAAGGTGCAAAAGTAATCACTGTAAACAAAAATTCACTTAAAATAGTTGCGCAAAAGCACAATATGCAACTTTTGCCAAGATGTGAAAATTCGTCAACAATTGCAATATGCAGACATTCACATAAAATAGACTTTTAGAAAATAAAATATTTGCAAATATCACAGCAGGGTGGAAAAGTGCACGATTTCGCAGAAAATTTCAATTTGCAATAAAGAATTTAAATTTATTTCTGAAAAATTTAACTGGTCGCAAAAACAACTGCTGAATTTTAAATTGCCAACAGCCAATTTCAGCTGTATTTTTTTTTAGCAATTTTTCGCTCTTCTTCGCTTACATAAATTTTTAAAAGTATTGAACATTTTTGAAAAATATTTAAAAGTAAATTTTTGCAATTTGTAAATTTTTGTCGATTGCAGCTTGCTCGCATCCACTTGTACTCTCAGGAGCCATTTTAGTATAATGCAAATACCATTTTAATACAATTTTTGAAATTGTGCTTCTTTTAATACCATTTTAAATAAAACTGTTTAAAATTAATTAATAAAATATGCAAATAGCATCTTTTGAGGCGATTTAACGTTTTCCGCAAACATTTTAAGCTAATTTTTGCAATATGCAAATCTTTCAAAATTATTTTGTTTCTGTGCTCCCTCGTGCTATTCTTAAGAGCTACATGTTTTTAAAGATCTACATTAAGTCAATGCTTGCACATAACACACATTTTTCATCTTTTCTGCACGCTGGCACCAGCTTGTGCAATTGTAATTATTTCTTTTCCAGTTGTCACATTTTCTTCTTTTTGAGTCGTGTTGTATATAAGTACATGTATTTGAGCACTCATGAATTTATCATAACCTGTTGTCTTGAGTTACTCTTGATCTTGTAGCCAACAAAAATAGAAATTAGTTTGATTTGACTACAGCAATCTGCAGCCACGTTGCCTGTTGTCCTCAAACTAATTATTTCCATATAAAATATATTAATTCCGTTATTTCTCTTTCAATAAAATATCGCCTTCTAATCAGAAATCATTGAGATTTTGTCGTTAGCTGGTTTTATTCATTCGTCTGATACCACATTTAAAAAGCTGGTATTCTTAAAAGGAAGTAAAAACCTTTTAGATTAAAAGTACTATTTCGTATTTTGTATTTAAGATGCATATTTTGTATATTAAAGACTTGCTGTTGGAATGCAGTTTTTATGTTTTAGATGCATGGAATAAAATGTATTTGTATTTTAAATACTTATCACCAGAGCATGTATTTTCCCCAGCACTCACTAAATTAAAGGACCTCTTTAATTTAGAACAAGTTTTTTCCAAAAGCAATCGATGACACTTCTTTCTGTGCATTCAAAACGACACGGCTTAATAAACATAAATTTGCACATATTTTTACCGAAAATACGAATTAAAATTTGTGCTAAAGCAAACAATTAGTTTGTTATCTCCGCAGAGGAAAATTTCTCGATTTTCTAGTTTTACTTGCTTTCCTACTGATGTGTTATTTAAAAAAAAAAGTATTTTCATGTACATATGTACATATTTGTTGCTTTCTTTGATGACATCTGTGTAGTTATGTTGCTACTTCTGGTGTCACATTGAATTGATGATATTTTGTTGCGAGTTTGTGAGTAGATATTGAAATAAAAGAAAATGATAAACAGTACAAACGAGTCTCAGGGAGAAAATCTAACAAACCTTTTTCCCAAAACATTCGAAGCATTTAAAATCATTTCACTACTTTTTTCTTTTTTCATTTTAATAAGAAAAAGTTTTTTGGCACCAGTTACGGTCGACCGAATAATCGATGAGTGTTATGTGAAAATGGTTTAAAGGCAGAAACGTTTTTATATAACCAAAGCAAGTCTCTTACCGCAAACTTAGAGGGTTAATTCGATATAAGTCTTTTAGCTTACATTTATAGGCAGAACACAATGCTTTTCTGTTGTGATGGGAGTTTTGTAACTTTTGAAAAGGAAAAAATTTGTCGTCAACATGACTTTAAATTGGTTATATATATTTAAATACTGTTGACAACTTTAAAAAGCTGTAACAACAGACAAGTAACATTGACAAACACAAGCATTGACACCAAAAATAACAAACAACTCGTGTATGTGTATGAGGAAAAACATATAGACTTTTATATAAGTTACAGTAACGCTCATAAAATACGAGTATGTGACATATGACAAGAAATTATCTGCAAAGTATGCAAGCTAGCAATTTAGTCGTGTTCATGAGGCACACTGTTTGCTACTAATTAAATACGTAATCATATAATATTATTAAATGTACATGTATAAGTAACACGCCTAATAACTTTACTTATATGATTTTTCCTTTTATGATTATACTATCACATTGTAAATCAATTGATCAAGGCTTTCTTAAATGTTTGCCTGTCACTGTTTTTGAACATGTTGTATTTTTTTTTCCTTTTCCTTTTCCTAAGCAGCATACATTTACAGACTTAACTTTCCCTAATATTAAAATTTATCTGCAAGAAGGCGCACAAGTAAAACAAAAAGGACTACACAATAACTGAAAATTAAATTGTGGTTTTTATGTTCGAATATTTGGTTTTGTTAAACACTACATACCCTTCAACACAATAAATTAATGAATGTTGTATGTAAAATGTTTGCAAATGCTGTCAACAGCCCCCCTGTACTGCCAGCTCTGGCAGCAAGAATATTTAAGTTGTCTTCCTGAGTATTTCATCTTTAAATGTATTTTGGAATTTTTAAACGCCATCAAGTAAATGTGCTGAATAGAACAAAAATACAAAATACACTGACTTCTTGTGTATTCTTTAGTGCCTTTAGGTTTTGAAAAAAGCAAAATATTTCCTTGAAAATGTTGAGTGTAGGATAGAAAGCAAATATAGTAATGGAAAGTTTTGCAAGTCCGTTTAAATATTAATAAAAGTTAAAGATAAAATATAACATTAATTTTGCTTAAGAGAATGAATAACTTTTTGTTTTGTCTTGGTCCATTAGAAATGATCAAAAATGATACTGATAGTCATTTATGAGATTTATCACGAAAACTAAAAGCAAACACATTAAATCCGAAAAGTTCAATTTAAATAAATTTAGAGCAACTGAAGAAAATGTTGACACTAAATTTTTTTCAGTTTCGACATTTTTTCGTTAACGTACTTAAAAGTTTTTGATTAAGTTCAAGCATTTGAAGCTTTATATGTTTAAGGTTTCAAAATTTTTTAAATACTTTCCCTTACAAAAACTATCCGAAGAGAGCGAAATGTCGGCATAAATATAAAGGATGTAAATAATTACAAAGAAGCAGCCTCTCAGTTCAGGACTTAGAGAACAATATCTCATGTTTTCCCCACAAAAATGTTTACGAAACGTTGAGAAGAGAATATTAAATTTAAAAACTACAATCTGAAGCTGTTTTAATTAAACTCATTATCAACCAACATGAAGATCAACACATTTTTAACTTTGTTTTTTACAAACATGTATTCACTGTTCCTTGAGCACAGAATATACATACATATATACAAGTAGTTGTCCAGCTAGCAATTAAAAAAATGTTGCTGGCAATGTCAGCAAAATGAGTCTTGCAAGATTCTCCCATATGACCAAAAACTGATTAATCAGTTTATAAAAACACCCATATAGGTGGTCAGAAATTGACCATTTAAAACAAATTATTAGTGTTACTTTTGTTATTAGTGTAACTTGTTGATATTTTTAATTTTTTTTTTGCTAGTTTTAATTTTGTAAAAATTTCTAGTTTTAAATATTTTATTAACGTAAGAAAAAAATATGAAAAAAGAATATTTGAAATAAAACTGTGTCATGGAATAATAATGATTTCTGAGTGAATCTTTTTAAATGGCAAGTTAAGTTTGGCAAAGTCGGGTGGATTTTGGGTTGCAAAACAAAAATTATTTTATGTGGACAGAAATTTGCAACATGGTTGGGTGAGCAAATCGATAGTAAAACCATCCGTCTCCCGCAAGAATGAAGACTGGTGGCTCCAAGGCAAGATGGAGAAATTTAGTTAAGTGCTCTGATTAGTGTTCAGTCTATTTTAAATGTTATGTTATTTGAACTTGAGATAACTAAATATATTATTCAAGCTTAAGAAGTTTTTTATATTTTTATAAAATATAATCAGATACAATGATATTTATTTGTTTTCAATATTTCCCCAACAATTTGTTAGCCTATCCAGGAAAATAATTGTAAAATTCAAAGAACAAAAAACAAATTATTGAAAAAGTTTGATTAACAAACATTCAAAAAATATTTTCCCGCCTCAAAATATATTAACAACATCCATGAACAATATAAATATAAAAAACAAAAATACAAATTAACATGCAAGTTCTACGACCAACATGTTCTATGCTAACTTTTACAACAGGTTTAATACCAAAACTAACAATTTAAATGTTGCTCAGAGACTAACATAATGTTTATAAATGTTCTCCTTAAGACATCTACCATTTTAAAGTGGACTCACCGATTTTATGGTGTGCTAAGAGTATAGAATAAGAGGATAGAATAAAATAAGCTATTTGTATAACTAAAGTTACGTGTAGATGGTTGTGAGATCTTACAATATTGTAAGAAAATGTTGTAAAAATATTCTATTTTTCCAATCGTGAGAATTTGCAATTTCTTGCCGACAAAATTTAGAGCAAAAACATTGGCAGACTACTACCTACCAATTAATTGTCAGTTAACTGGCAACCGTTTGATCACTTTGGAGTTGTCATTGCTAGTACATTGTCAGGTGTTTGCATATTGTAAGGTGCGTAAATTCTCAACGCCTTACAATGGCGTCATTGTCAGAGTAACGACAAAGGCTACAAAATAAAAATATGTGTGTACAAAAGGAAGAAAAAACTAGAGAATAGTAGAAAAGTGGGTAAAAAAGATAAACAGTTACAGAAAAGATAATCAAAAAATTTTAGTCATTTACGGTATTCAAAGGGTCGTCCTAAAGTCAGAAGTCTTAAAATAATAGCACGAAAATATATTACTGCTGTGAGCAACCTGTCATAAAGTAGTGTGCTATATCAAATATGAATCAGCTGCTAAAGAAAAGGAAAGCAATTTAAACATTTTTGTCAAAATGCCAAAAATAAGTGAAAAAACTAAAATAATAGCCAGTTTGTGCGAAAACTAGATATTAGATGTTTTGATTGCTGATTGAAGTAAATTTGAAATCAAATATGTCCATATTTACGAACATATACATATGTATATATTTTAATGCATTTATTTCTTAAATGATATTAAAGTGAATAGATAAATTTATTCAAACAAAAACAGCTGGCGCCGGTTGAACGGAGTCGATTCATGTTTTGGACGGCGGCCAGTACACAAGCATTTGTGGGCTGCCAGTCTTCTAAGATTAGTATCTCATTTTTAGGTGAAATGCATGGATGTGGATGTTAATATATATATCTGCGAAACACATACATGCGTACATTCGTATCGCACACAAACATGTTTAGTTCATACTATCACACTTTTTGAGCTCACATTTCATTTTTACCATATCGTACGACTATTAAACAAATGTATTCTTGTTTGGGTACATACATACATATAAGCGTTATACGCATATAAGGACTTTTTTATGTATATATAAAATATTATCTTAGAATATAATTTGCGACAGGTAAAGAATATCACCGGCTCGACGAGTGCATTTTAGCCGTTCGCCTCAGATGTATGCTGTTAACTTATGACGAATCACTAAACACAGTCGATGAAGTCTTATTAATTTATGACTATTTTTGTTTGCAGCACAACCACAATTTTTTTAATCTATCATAACATGTTAGTACTTTCTGACATTATGACACAATATGAGACCGTTTGAATACCGTAATTGTTTTTGAGCAAAAATAATAAAGAATGCAGAGCGGCATGTATGTGCATTCTGATAACGACATTTGGCTGACAATTTCTGCTACGTAGAAAATTGTACATCTGTGTAAGCTGACAATTTACGTTGGTAGCTAAATTTATTGTCAGACCATTTTCTTGCAATGAAATTGTATGATTTTCTTGTAATTGTCTGAACTGGTAATGTTTTTAATGTTGACTGTTTTGTACTTCTATTAGATTTCCAGCACGTTGTTAGGTCTTACAATATTGCAACATCTGACCGTCTGTACGAAGCTTTACAGTTTTGTAATATTTTCGGCTTTATAGTTTTGTCAGTTTGTTGCAACTTAATTTTTTTTTTTTTTTTGATTTTTGTTTACATCACATATTTAATAAAATCTGGTTTTAAACAAGTTGGTGTTGTAGACTTTTTGTTAGAACAAAAGAAATTAGTCATACAAGCAAGTCTATTTGTTGCAATGATTTTTAATTACATTTGCTTGACAAACTGTAAAGCAATTATTTTTGTTATTACGAAAAAATTAAAAAGAAGTTGGCATATCATACTGGGGCTGAAATGCCTTGTGATGGAGATTTTAGAGATTGGACTTGTTGTAATGGGCATGTTTCACTCATTGTGACCTTAGATGTGTTTCCATGTCTCCTTTTGATTATCTGCGTATGTCTCTTAATTTATCAGAAAATGACATTCTTATGTACATATGCTTATTGTAAAGTAAAAGTATTTTATTTACTTTATTACCTAATATGCTGTCCTACAAAATTGCATTGGTGTTGGTAATGGGCTGGACCACAATGACGTTATTCCTTCTCTCAAAAAATTGCCCATTTGACGGAGATCTACCACATGGGTCCATATATTTTTTTTTCGTTTTCAGTAAAAACGGTTGCTTATAGTTATATACCTACAAACTCGTAATTGCATATCAAGTAAAATAAGAAAAGTTTTATTGTGAACCAGAATTTCGTAATTAAATTTATTACCTTTTATTCAACTTCCTCTGGAGATAACTCCACTTTAGCTTAGTCCAGCAGATATTTCTTTATATACATGGGAGTTTTTCCGTGTTCCACGTTCTTCATCTGTTTCGTCGCCCCACAGCTCTACGAACACACTTTACACATTGTCTATCCAAAAGCTTCTGTTTTTTGCATTTTTTTATGTTTTTTTTTTTTGCTGCTACTTCCATGTTAACAGAATTTATTAGTTTTTTGTTATATTGTTATTTCATTTTATTATTTTAATTGTTCTAGCCTTGAGGTCGAAAAATTAGCATCAAAAATATGTTATCTCATTTTATTTATTTATTTATTTTTTTCAATTTTTTACTTTTTACTTGGTAGCACTTCATTTACTACATTAAAAGCAGTGATCTCTTCCAGAAGAGATCGCAGTAGAGTTCCGTTTTCGCACACCAAAGATTCGTTTTTGATCCGAAAGCGAGAGCATAACTGACTATTTTAAGCGCGATAAGGCTTAGATTCGATTTGAAATAGACAAAAATACTAGCTGGGTGGTATTAAAGCAACGCAGTTTTATCAAATTGTATGATTTTCGACCATCATATAATCTGAAAAGTAAAATATAATTACTAGGACAGCCATTTCTTAAAACTAATTAGTTACATTTGAAATTGCTAAAATGCCAATAAATCTTGAAATTCGGCAACCATGTAATCGTGTGATATGAGTTAACATTTGAATCAAAACAAAAATTATATTATTGCCTTTCTTTTTGATTTATTATATACATATACTCTTATGCTGTGAAACGATACAGAATCATTTAATTGGAAATTTCAATGTCGTTGCCAATAAATGTAGCAGCCTGTGTATTCTTGCTCGCAAGAAGTAAAAAAAAAAGAAACATAATAAAGGCAATAAATTTATTAAATACTTCGTGCTTTAAAAGCCAAATAAACCAAATTAATGACCCGCTAAACCTTTTAATTGGTTGTTAATGGCTCTCAAGGGAATTGAATGACTATTTTTGGAAATAGCATTAATTACCTTAAACAGGTAGAAAGTAACAAATAAATGCAAATATTGTTTTAATATATTTCCAAATTATTTGCCAATTAAAAGCACAAATAAAATGAACATTAAAATTTTGCTTAATATGCCAGAAAACTTTCCAAAAACAATTCATATCGAATAAACAAAATTCAGATTGTTTTAGATAAAACTGAAAGCAGGAAGAGAATACAAAATTAATAACACGACTGCCACCAGTGTAAGTGGCAACAGCTTTTGTGTTAAATGATCGTTAAAAAGCAGTGTTAGTTTTCAAATAAATTAGTTTAGGTCTGCAATAACACCGATTTCAAGTTCACAGGTGACAGCATTCTTTCTGAGAATGAATGATGTTTTCATCTCAGACATTATATTACGTTTAGACACTAATTTATGAAACCATACCACTTAAATTTTTTTCACCGAAATCTCCAACTTGGTGATATGCTAAAAATTTGCTATGTTTTTAGGTTAGCTTTTATTCAGTATATATTGAAAAGCGGTGTAAAATCATAACAGATGGTCAGAAGCTTATTACGTTTGCTAGAGACGCTGATACCTTTCGTGAAAAACAAATTAGAATATATATGCTACGGAAAAGGAAGCCTAAGAAAGACAAGAGAAATTACGAACTAATGAAATCTTAAATACTATCAGATGCGCTCACAGCATACAGTTTTAGATATGTGGATCTTTTTAACTCAGCTCTGTCCTCACAAGAATAATTTCATCAGCTAACCATCTAAAGTACTCTCAAAGCCACACATATTAAAATTTATACAATTATTTACAAAAATATAGAATTAGTTTGTAAAATTTGCCTTTACCTTCATAAGTGCTTTGTTATTATAAAATGCTTAAAATTTTATGAACAGAATCCACACACGTATATTAAACGCATTGATTAAATTTTAGTCACACACTCACACACGCAGACACATACACAGCCACACGCACGCAGAAAAGTTATCATAACTAATTTTAATTGTAAATAAAAATTCAATTACTATACATTAAATTGAATCACTTTTTAAACATTTAAATAAATGAATTTTGTGAAAAGCAGACATTAAGTGAATGCGTGCAATGCTTTCTTTGTGCATCTGAATTAATTTGAATACATTATATATGGTATGCTTTATTCTTTTTCCAGATTTATTATTCTAAGCACGAATGTCTATCGCTTTTATTATAACGTTCTTCTTACTTCTATAACTTCTTAATTAAATGTTAAATTACAGAATTCACAAAATTCCAAGTATGCAAATAATATTTTTTGTATAAAACTTTTGTGTGTTTGTTTGTGCTTGTTATGTAAAATTAACGCACACACACTTGTAGAAATTCTAGCATTGTATGGTTAAGATGACAGTAGAGTGGCTAAAAACAGCAGTTTTCTATTAAAACAAAATAATAGTATAAAATAAATATTAACACTGTGCTAGTTGAAAAAACCGACAAACAGGGCACCCAGTGACTAAACCTAATTCGGGTACGCTAAATTCAGTGGTGCTATCCGTTTTTCTAGGTTAGCTCGCATTTTCGAGATTTACCGTTATTTTAAAAATGGAGGAGGTTGCACTACATGTATTGAACTAACTAAAAAACATTTTCGTTTATTGAACTTTAGTAAAAAACCGAAATTTCGCAATAATCTTTAATCTGATATATAATTCATTAAAAATTTACAAATTATGCAAAAAGGTTTCATAACACTTTTTTAACACATCTTAATGTTAGATAATTACAAAAAACTTTTTATATGAACATGCAGAAATGTACTTTAATTAACAAGAAAAATTTTTTTTTCAATTTTTGAGGCTTCGTCTGGTAACAGGTTGAAACTGCAATTTTTCATCTTTTGTAAATTATTTTGGTTAACTGACTTCTGTCTGACTTCGCTGTTGGAATGCTGTATTAAACGATCAGTGAGCTTAAGGCTGTTTTTACGGATGACTACTTTCACTGTTTTGATTTTTAGATCTCTATGGACATATGTCCTCATCTCTGATGAATTTTTCTACGTGGACAATAGTTTGCAATATTTTGGACTGGATTCGTGGGGTTATTTTTAAGTTCTTAGTGACCTTAGCAGTAACCAACATTTGCAAGCCGTACTTCCAAGCAGATGCTGTTATCGTTTTGCATAAGAATCTCTGCCCAGTCAGATTAGCTGTCTGAATTTGTTATTTAATTACCTTATCTTTTGCGTTATGCATTCTTTCCATATGAGCTTGGTGTCAGTTATCATTTCGAGGTATTTCACATGTGTATCACGAAGAATTGGTCAGCTATTTACTTTCATAGGTTGAATTTTTAGTATTTTGCTATTAGTGTAGATTACTTGACCTGTTGTACCACTATTTAGTTGTATTCGCGAACTACGAAGGTACTCCAAAATGTTATTGCTCATTTTCTGTAATTTTAATATCTTCTTGAGATGATAATAGAACAGTGTCATCAGCATACGTAGGTATCGTATTATTATTTTATGTAATAGTTAGTTGGAGTATCAACTGTACACAGAAGGTAAAGTATTGGATCACGGCCACTGTCTTCGGGTACTCCAGCTCACATCGGAAGTATCTTTGAATACTAGTGTTCATATTGTACATAGAAAAATCGATTTTGCAAGTAGCTTTTTTATATTAGATAGAAACTGTTGGTAAAAAGTTACACAACTCTAGCAACCCAAATGCATACAACGTTGTAACTACTAGAATTTATTAAAGCTGTCATTTTTGACTGATAAGTATCTTTCCTTTTCCTGTTAACTTTCAACATGAACACATCGTTTTTCCTTTATAATAAACTTATCTGAATTATATTCAATTGAATTAAAACAAAGTGTTTTAATTAGAACGTTGTCATCGAGTCCACTGGTTTGTAAAAGAAATCTGCAACAAAGGTTATGGGCCCAGGACCCTGGTAACCAAGATACGTTTTTATCTCTATAGTAAGGCAACAAAATTTTTAGATTGTTTTAGAAAAGCAATCTGTCGGCATAATTTGGTGTTGCTGGTATTATATAGAAAGGCTCTAAGATGGCAAGTGGTGGAACAACGATTGATAAATTGGACGGTGAGAACTACACAACGTGGTGTATCCAGATGAAAAGCTTATTGATAACACTTGATCTCTGGAGTACTATTATAGAAGAGCCCCCGAACGACAATGCTGCGAAATGGGAAATTAAAGATGGAAAGGCTCTTGCTACAATTACATTAAGCGTAAAATCGAGTGAATTAATCCACATAAAAAATTGCACAACAGCTAAATCCGCATGGGATACTCTAACCTCACTTTATAAGTCAAACACCGCATCAAGAAAAGTAAATTTGTTTAAAAGGCTAATAAAATTCAAGCTAAATGCCAAAGAAAAGTTTGCGGTGCAAATCAATGTATTTTGCTCTATCATTGACGAACTAAAAGAGATTGGTATACAGCTTAACGATGATATGCTGTCACTATTATTGTTATGTAGTTTGCCGGACGAAATGGAAAATTTCGTAGTCGCAATAGAAAGTAGAGATAGTTTACCTCCTTATAATAAACTAGTTGGCAAAATATATGAAGAAGAAATAAGACAAGGTAATAAAAATCGTGAATTAGATGAAACTGCATTTGCGGCGAATACGAAAAACGAGCAGAAAAGAAATAAAAAGTATTTCAACTATAACAGTCACCAGAATAAAAAATTATTCTAAATATATTCCACAGCAACATGAAAAGAGATTTGCCGATAATAATGTTAAAAACTTAAAATGTTTTCGTTGTGGAAAAAAAGGCCACATTCGCTCTCAATGCAAAGATAATAAGAGAACAAGCGATGACTTTGCATGCTCTTTAACTGAAAACAAAACCAACTTAACAGATTTATTTATTTTAGACAGTGGAGCTACTTCACATATGTGTAGAATCAAAGAATATTTTGTAGATATAACAGAGTCAAAGCAAAGGATTTTGTTGGCATCTGGTGAAAGTATATATGCAGAAGGCATTGGTGATGTAAAAATAAAAACAGATAGTTGCTCTCTTACGCTAAACAATGCATGGTATGTTCCAAAACTACACTCAAATTTTATTTCAATAAATAAGATACTAAAAGCTGGTCACAATGTTAACTTTGAAGATAATAAAGCGATAATGAAAAGCAAAGAAGGCAAAATTATTTTAACAGCTGAGCTAAAAAATGATATGTTTGTGGCAAAATTGAAAATTAACAAAGTAGTTGAATGTGTAAATTCTATTTGTGATAAAAATATGCTTAATAAATGGCATAGAAGATATGGTCACGTAAATGTTAGTGATCTGGAGAAGCTTTCGTCTCAAAATATGGTAAAAGGCTTAAATATCAAAACACTTAAAAATTTTGCATGTGAAACGTGTGCCATTAACAAAATTTCATGCAAGCCGTACAAAAACTATGGAAGTGTGCAGACAAATGATGTGTTAGAGTTGGTACACACTGATTTATGTGGACCAGTTGGTGTTCAATCGCTTGGTGGCTCATCGTATTTTATAACATTCGTGGATGATTTTTCACGCTATGTTTGTACGTATTTCTTGAAAAGAAAAAGTGATGCGTTTGACGCGTTCAAAAATTTTGCTGCGATTGCGGAGAAGCAGACAGGCCGCCAAATAAAAATTGTCAGGAGCGACAATGGAAAAGAATATATTAATTCTAAATTTAAAGAGTTTTTTAATGAAAAAGGAATAATACATCAGACGACAGTAAGTTATTCCCCACAGCAAAATGGTGTATCCGAGAGGATAAATAGAACATTAGTTGAAATGTCACGGTGCTTGTTACAGTCGTCAGGCTTACCACAAAATTTATGGGGAGAAGCGGTAAACACTGCTACGTACTTGCGGAATAGGGCTCCTACAAGAGTTCTAGGAAACATCACACCTTATCAAAAGTGGCATGGAAATAGACCTTCTGTATTTCATTTGAAAATATTTGGATGTGATGCCGTAATGCTGAATAAAAGTATAAAACCAAAAAGCAGTAAATTCTTGCCCAAGGGAATTAAAGCAAAGTTCGTTGGATACCAACTTCATACGAAGGGATATCGGCTATATAATCCAACTACTCATCAAATAATAATTTCCAGAGATGTCGTATTTTTTGAGCAGTCTTTTGAAGAAACGAAAAATCAAAGTCGAAGTCAAGAAAGTTTTTATGCTGATGTTTTCAACAAAATCTTAGATAGTCAAGATGATACATCCCAAAAGGAAGAAATTGAAGATGATGAGGACTGTGAAAAACAAAATCAAGATGAAGAGGTGAGTGACATGAGTGCCACAAGTAGTGAAACAGAAGAAGAAAATGAAAGAGAATTAATAGAAGAAGATACCGGTACTATTGTAAATAAAAACAAAAGAAAAAGAGGCAGACCAAAAATAATTAGAGAAGGTCGTCAGGGTAGGCCGCGAAAAGTTTATATCACTGAAAGTGGGCCTGAATTATTAAATTCAATTATTGAAAATCCTATTTCTATTAATAATGCACTCAATTCTGAAAATGCTCACAAGTGGAAAGAAGCTATGCAGAGGGAATTTAATTCATTAATAGAAAATAAAACCTGGAATCTGGTAGAAAAACCGCGAGACAAGAATGTAATCGGTTGTAAATGGGTTTTTGCGTTAAAAAGAAAGCCAGATGGGTCTATTGAAAAATATAAAGCTCGTCTAGTTGCTCTCGGTTGTTCTCAAAGATATAATATAGATTATAAAGAAACTTTTGCACCGGTTGTCAGACATACAACAATAAGACTTTTGCTATCTTTGGCCGCTAATTTTAAGTTATACGTAAACCATATTGACATTGAATCAGCCTACTTAAACGGAAAGTTAGAAGAAGATGTTTACATGGCACAACCAAAATTATTTGAAGACAAAAATTGTCCGCAGAAAGTGTGCAAGTTAAATAAAACATTGTATGGCCTAAAGCAGTCTGGCCGAGAGTGGAATAAAATGGTTAATGATATTTTATTGGAAATTGGTTTTTCAAGATGCAAATACGATACGTGCGTATATGTTAAACGAGAAGAGAAATGCTTAAGCTTTATTGCAATCTACGTAGATGACATGATATTGTCATGTTCTAGCCAAGAAGAAATGAAAAATATAATAAATCGTTTGAACCAGCATGTAAAAGCTGTTGATCGTGGACCTATTGCTTACTATTTAGGAATGGAGATAAATAGGGAGGGTTTAAGAGGAGATTTCACAATACATCAAGAAAAATATACTCAGCAACTGCTTGAAAAATGGGGTATGACTGATTGCAAACCAGCATCTACGCCATGGCCGAGTGGAGTTGTTTTGGAAAAGTGCAAAACCAATTGTGAAAATTTGCAAATAACAACGTATCAGAGCTTAGTTGGAGCGTTAATGTATCTGGCTGTTATATCAAGACCAGATATAATGCACGTAGTATCCAAATTGTCACAGTATAACACGCATCCGCACAAAGAGCATTTTGCTACAGCAAAACACGTCTTACGATACTTGAAAAACAGTTCAGCAGCTAAAATTTCTTTTTCTAATAACTTTAAACAATTCGAATGCTTTACAGATTCAGACTGGGCAGGTGACTCAAATGACCGAAAATCTTATTCGGGTTACGTCGTTTTTATGATGGGAGGTCCTATAGCATGGGAGTCCCGCAAACAATCGCTAGTAGCTTTGAGTACCATGGAAGCTGAATACATCTCTTTATGCCAAGGAGGAAAAGAAGTGGTTTTCATTCGTGGACTTTTAAGCGAATTGGGTTGTGATGAATACATCGTTAATCCAACGCCCATATTCTGCGATAATCAAAGTGCTAATTTTTTGGTGAAAAACCCAACTGTCCAAAGAAAGAGTAAACACATCGACATACGATACCACTACATAAGAGAAAAATATGAGAGTAAAGAAATAGATGTCAACTACATCGTCTCTAATGAAAATGCTGCTGACATTCTTACCAAAATATTGTCAAAGCAAAAACATATATATGGTTGCAATCTTTTAAAAATTATTATGTAATTTAAATTTTTTTTTGAATTTTGTAAAAACTCATTTGGTTTGAGGGGGAGTTTGTTGGTAAAAAGTTACACAACTCTAGCAACCCAAATGCATACAACGTTGTAACTACTAGAATTTATTAAAGCTGTCATTTTTGACTGATAAGTATCTTTCCTTTTCCTGTTAACTTTCAACATGAACACATCGTTTTTCCTTTATAATAAACTTATCTGAATTATATTCAATTGAATTAAAACAAAGTGTTTTAATTAGAACGTTGTCATCGAGTCCACTGGTTTGTAAAAGAAATCTGCAACAGAAACCTTTGGTAATTTATTTTTTAGCTTGTGGAGAAGACCTTTGTGCTCAAACGCGTAGGAAGCAACGAGGCATATTGCGACAAAAAAGTAATATTTTTTTCATATTAGATGCTATTTTATTTGTTACTTGATGTGTCTGCTGAATATTAGAGTGCTAGTGTCGAAATTAGTATTTTGGGATGGATTGACTTTCGATAAGAATGGGTTCCATTCCAAAATTTTCTCTCAAGACTATATAGCCCATGGTAAAGATGAAATTGCAGCCAGCTTCAAAAAATTGGCTATAACTTGCACACTTTTCTAGATATCAACAAGGTTCTTAGAGTTTTGCATAGGAAACTGCAATTGCTTTCCAACAATATCACAATCAAATAATTCTGAGAGCGTTGACATTTTTGACAAAATTTTCTCCCAAGGCTGTAGCCCATGCATTTGAAGAAGAGTTTTTCTAAGAGCTTCGACAATTGGCCTGTAAAACCTTTGTTTTGATGCATCGTTTTTTGCTTTAGGAAAAACGACTATTTCAGTAGCTTTTCATACTTTTGTAAAGTACTTAATGCAGATAATTTAGTTAAATATAATTCTTAAGTAGACAATGACCTTACTAGACTATTTTTCTAAGAGTTTGCTGGTGATCTAATCATAACCAGGAGATTTTTTTATATTTTATGGGCGAATGAAACTTTTTCAATGTATATAATATGGATTTGAAGAAATTGTACTTTCTCCGCGCCTAGTCGAAATTGGGTACATGAGTCTCAAAAATTACTTGTATAGCACATATACATTTTAGAACGATTTATGAGTCATAAATGTATCTTTATGCCGTTTTCCCTTCGACAATAAGTGCAACATTTTCAATACTGGTTTGCACAAAACCATGTAGATGAGCATGGGTTTTTAAAGGTTTTTTGAACCTACTTATAATTTTGACATTCTTTTCCTTTGTTCTTAAGCTTAGTAAACTATTTAAACTTGCATGTCGAAAAAAGTGCAAGTTAAATTTATTTCCACAAAAGAAACCAGGATTGGTCATATTTTTATTCCCCCCTTTCACTTGTTTTTAATACAATTGGGACTACCGTGCTTACTGCTATGTAATTGGCCATATATATTATTTCGAATTCGTATACTAAACTTTGTTTTTTTTTTTTTCTTAAGGACATAGAAGTAATGTATTTCTGGCTGGATTTGACCACCTTTCATTCTCTGGAGTGTCTATATGAGAATATAAGGTCAAATCCGTGGTGATTGCAAATGAAAACAACAAATTAGAGCAGTGAAAAAATATGGAAATCTCATTTTAATGAACATATGCTTAAAGTTGGGAGGCAGATATAAGAAAATTTTTGTTTCTAATACTGACTTAAAGCATGTATATTGTTGATTTATCTTAGGTTTATACATACATCTGTACTGATTAATATATAACATAAGACTCTAGTTGATCTTCAAATAAAATTTGGAATATTGTTTGGTTTTAGTAGTAAAATAGAAAGCTGCTATTTTATTGGGAAAAATGTTTTATGAACATTTTTGTTTGACCAGAACAACTCCTACTGCTTAAGAAAATATTTACCTGCCTTAACGTGTGTGCAAGCATATGTAAAGCATTTACTTGTCTTAACACAAAATGTTGTGTTCTTCGAGATTGTTTATTGTGTAGCTGCTACTTGTTGGTTTTGAGGGCTTTTTGTTGCTGCAGTTGTTGTTTTGACTTCACTTGTTGTTGTGCAGTGATTGTATTAATAATACAAATGGTTATACTGATGCAACAAAATACATATTTCTGTTCTACCACAAAGTTGTAACAGAAATGTTAAAGAAGTGTTCAGGCATGTTGTGTCAGTTGCAGTCTTGCATTCAAATGTTTGTTTTTCACCTGAAGGCTATTTCTGATTTCAATAATGAAGTTTTGATTCAACTATGGTATCCAGCAAAAAAAGGAATTAAAAACGGTAAAAAAAAATTATATATTTAATTAAAAAAAGTCTACTGCACTTTAAGTTTATAGCAAACATTGCTGGTTATGTCTACATCTACAAAACAAGGTTAATTTAGTTAGCCTAGTGGTAAATCCCTTGACAAAGACAAAATACTTCCATGAATAATGCAATAATACCATTGCACTATACGAGTAAGAGCAACAATGATAGTCATCAAAGTAAATTTGTATCTACTGCTACATTTATATTTTTAAATACAATTATTTCAAAAAGTGACAAACGGTGCGGGAGAATATGTGGATCATTCAGTCATGTCGCAAATGTAGAATAAGCATCGCTCGTTCGCTGTGGAGATATATTTTTAAGAGTAAAGACTCTCACGTAATTGCTCGTCGACACCCTTGTTCAAAGTTCGGTATCCGTCGAATATGAACAGATTGAACATGTAATTTTTTTTTACGTATACAGAGATTCCACAATACTGCCTTCGCTATTAATGTCCTACGGACTAGGCCCAGTCGATCTTCAAGGACTCCCAAAAACACTCAACTGGTTGAAGTTTACGCAGAGTTAGCAACTTTCAGTACGGAAAAGAGCTGAATCACTGGGACTTCTAAGAGTGATTATTCCTCAAAGAAAATTAAAAAAAATATCTCAAGTTCCATGCATTTAAAATTCAAATCGTTCAAGAACTGAAACTTTAATTTAAGCAAAAATTTTCATTTACGTGTACCTTCATTTACGTGTACCAAGTACCTTCAAGAGGGCTGGGCGACTACGCATAAAACCAGAGCTTCGGAGAAATTGCTTAGGGAAAATTTCCTCCAAAAACTGTGACCACTGACTTTGCCAGATCTAACTACTATGGATTTTTTACAGGAGTACCTTAAGTAGAGGATTCATAATGACAATCCGCAATCTATTGCAGCTTTAAAGTAAAATATACTTCGAGAAATCGGTCCGAGTGAATAAAATGTTATCTAAAACTTACACTGCAAATTTTCCAGTTTTAACTAGCTTTGAGGTGAATAAAAAATTCAGCTGAAGCAAGTACTTTATACTTACTAGTAAAAGCTGGTTTTCCCAGCGTTGGCTTAAGAAAAGTTTGAATAAAAACAAGCGAATGCTTAATGTTACTAGTTTGTGCTTAGATATTTTTAAGCATCTGATTGCGGTGCTGAAAGTTTATTTTTCTACATTTTATTAAAAAAGAATAGTGTTTTCTAATATTTCGATTTAAATATTAATATGCCTGCTTTTATGAACGTTCGTCAAAGGAAAGAATAAAGAAAGTATGGTTATCGGAATAATTTGTGGAGGAAATTTATGAATGCTGATGAGCAGCGCTCCTCTATATGTTAATATAGAGGAAATCGGTAAATATATACCCGAGATATAGCGTTTCCCGATTTTGCAAGAAATCGGGACTATAAGCCAAATAAAACAACTTTTGGCACTAAAAATCAATCAGAATGGTACATATATCATTCTGAAGGGTATTTCAGATTCGGCCCAGCCGAATAAAGTACACTTACTTGTTTTTTATTGAAAATTTGTATTAACATTTTTGAGTTCCAAAAATAGTCGAATATAAAATAGATGTGTGAATAGCATCTCAAAAGTTGCTCAAGTTTACTGACTAGTTGACTTACACCAACAAACTCTCGTCGACTTCCGGCTATAAAATATACACAGAACAAACTAAATTTAAATAAGCTCATGTTTGAATACTTATGGAAGTAAAAAGCAATGCGAAGAAGTGGTTCAGTTTATGTAGAGCAACCAAATATTGTAAAATTAATCTGCCAATCGTGGTCAGGTGGACGTACAATTTATTAGTATCTTTGTAGACTAGGGATATGACTGAGTTTTGTTGCAATATCAAATTTCACATACTCTAACCAAAAAGGTCATAAAAATATTGAGAAAGTTGCTACTTTTAGATTAATTAATAAAGCTTTCAACATGAAAGCATATACTTTTTTTTTAATGGCGTGATTTAAATAATATTAATATAAATTTTTCATCTATCTATATAAAACATTCAAGATGTGTATTAATTTGTTTGAAAAAAAATTTATTAAACATGAAAAATTAAAAAAAATATTTATAATTTATATTTTTCAATTCCGGATATATGTATGTATACCGGCTTTATGGATAAAATGTGGCAGCTCCTTAAACGTTTTTGTCAGCTGTTGAGTTTTCCAGCTTTTGCTTAACTTTTTTAGCTTTAACTCTCCAGCACTAGCCAAGTGTGATTCACACTTTTTCTAGTTGTCACTACTAGCATAAGCTAGTACTGAAAAGATTAAGCTAGTGCTACTACCTTCTGCTATGTAGCATTAACTTAATTTTTATTCACTCCGCCCATTGGCTCAATTGAACTACGTTTACTGAAGCTGTTGGAGTAGAACCTAAGGCTTCGTTTGAAATAATGTGATGACATACTCTTTAACAAATTAGAACCGCATTTTCATTCAATCGTTCAGTGCTGGTTTTGTCCATTAATACTATTTTTAGGTTTGAAAGTATTAATCTGCTTCCAAACATCCCCTGCCAGCAAATTGGTAGTCGACTACAAATAAAATCGACTTATAGTTCATCCCTGTCGGACATTGAGTAGTCGACTACTAAAATAATTAAACTTACGTTAACTTTTTTGGACTAGCTTCAAATTAGCTACAAAAAAACCGATTTGTAATTCACTTTTTGTTTATTGGCTATAAGCTAGCTGAAACGTAGTGCAGAGTTAACCCGAAATTCAAATAATAACATACACACATACACGGTAAATAACTCTTTAATGAAATTGCCTATTGTCGCATTCGTTTTAAATGTTGCGATGGCTGAGTGAGTATGTTGGCTGCTCACCATTCTTGAGGCTTAGCAGTGGTTCGATTCCCAACAGAGGCCAAAAAAAAAAAAGTAGGATGAAATTTAATTTAATAAAATATAATATTACCCCCGAAAAATGTAAAATCAGCCTTAATTTGTACATTTTTTCTGTGGGTACTGACTTTTAAGTAGCTAACTTTAAGTTAGTTGAAAAGTAATGCACAGTCGGACAATTGACTACCTCCTAGGACATCGTAATATTAAAATAGTCAGTCATCTCCATTAAAAATAATCTAAGTGTCAACCACCACCAGCTATAAAAAAGTTAGCTTATAATCCATTACTAGTTAACAGAGTTGCCGGCAGGGTCCCTACATGTCTATTCATGAACACACAGCCACATACATTAACATATTTCAAGCATTTACACATCAACACACTCAAACATATGTTTTAGCAAAAGAAAAGCATGTTGTAGTTGAATATAAAAAAAATTTATTTGTTCGCAAACGGTAAAAGAAAAAAATGTTTTTTTAATTGCAGAAAAAAAGTAACCAACAAAAATGTGTTTTTAAATTTTATTTAACTGCATCAGCCTTAACTCACCTGAGCACTCATAGTAAAAAAGGGTAAATTTTAACACAAAAACCAATACTTATAAATAATTAATTTCTTTTATATTCAAATAACTTTAAACCCAATGGTGTACATTTTAAATATCATAAAAAAGCAGCTTAAATTCAACCAATTTGAAATTTAGTTCAATGAATTGTCTAGAGAATTAAAATATGTTTTTTGGGGGGGAAAATCTATAAAAACAATAGAATAAAACTTCCATCTAATATTTTAATATCGTGTAAACAACTCAAGCGTCAGAAAGAATGAGTTAGAGACATGTATTCAGGCCGAAATTCATAGCAGTGTGGTTTTCGTATGTACAGTATGCGGAGACCAAATTACCTAATATAATCAATAAGAGCTTCTTTTTGAAACGTTTTTACGATAAAAGGAACTAAAGTTTTTTTTATAGGAATCTCTCCTTACTTTCATTTGTTTGCGTTTATCCGCAAGGAAAAAACATTATTCAGTTTTGATTATTTTTAGTACGAAAACGCTCCATAAGAAAAACGTATTGCTTTCATTGAGTTTCCTTTTAAATTATATAAAGTGGGGACTTCGTATTGATTTCCCTAGGTTATCTTATTAATTTTATCAGAAAGTATTTCTTATTGATTTCACTAGGTCTCTAGTGTTCATGTGCATGTTGTGAGCACGTATTCCTTAATAAGAAGCTGTTATAAAATAATTAGTAAGTTTGTTTGTTCTTTTTAATTAAATTTTTTTATTAAAAAAAATCAAATGTGTTTCTTGAAGAAAACCAATAGAAATATTTAGTTAGCTTTGTTACAATTTATGACATAGTGTTTTTTTGTAGTCATTAATTAAACACCTTAGCGTTATCAGGGCTCTAAAGTGTGGTGGACGCCAACGAAATGCAAAAGCAACACTAAAATTCTACAGAAAGATTAAAGAATTTGCTGCTCACTTATATCAATAAGTGAGGCCTTTAAAGCGAAACCAACTATGGCAATGGAAGCAATATTTTTCATCGAGCCAATTCATATAAAATATGAAGCGTGTAAGTGAATCGGTCAGTAATAAGAAGCGTATCATCAACAAATGCTTTGAGTCATAGACGAGATTAGACTAGAAAATCTAACGTCACGTAACATACCGCAGACTAGACTAGAGGGGAATTGCAAAAAATTAATTCCTTATTTCCATTCCTGGTTGACGACTCTTTGAATCAGTTCCCGGGGTTGGATAAAGGGCGAAAAAAAACCCGGGCTTGATATTTGGGCACATAGAGCTCATTTAACTCTCTGGAGTAACGAAACCGTAGAAATCAATGTAAGCATTATATAAAAGGATCCAGACGTATTAAAAAATGGGGCTAAGACTAAGCAAGCCCTAAGTAAATAGAATAATTGGATCTATGACATTACACTCTCAATTACTGGCACATCTTAATAGCATAGGACCAGCGTCCTGCCTCCTCACCAAAATGATTCCAATATATCTTGGGAGAGAAACTGAAATAGACCTATGAGTAAAACTATTTATGGCTAAATCTACGGAGCGCGCAACAAGTCTATACTGGTGTAAGTGTATGGTCCAAGGCATAGGCAAACATGCCCCTCCATTTAACCTAACCCAACGTATTAAACTGATAAACATTCATTGTGGTATAAGTACGGTCAACGGGCGAGATACAACTAATTTACTTTTCAAATAAATAGAAATGATTCAGGAATAGTATAGTATTATAATCAGTCGCTAGAGATATTGAAAGAGCTGTATCGGTTCAAGTTAGTGTTAAGGCTTTAAAAGCATTCGGTTTTTTTTTTTCATTTGTTATTCTCTAATACAATGATTTTTGATATTTATCGCTAAGATATTCAGAAAAAGTTGTCGAAAAAACAGAGTGACAAAATGAAGTTTTTGCATCAATTCATGCTCATGCATGCTCCAGAGGATTGTAGTAATTATCCGAAAAATTCATATTACAAAAAAAAAAGATTTGACTCAATGAAAAATATTTATGACGGTTACGTAAGTGTCTACGGACTCTTACAAAACATCCCTAAAGTTGTTGCAGCTGACACTGATCACAGAAGTACTCACAGAAAATTGATGGGTTTATTCAAATATCAAATTTATAAAAACTCTTTCCTTTAGATTTATTCTAAACTGAAGTTAAGAGTATTGATATTTTACGATAAGTTCCATTGTACCATTTATAAATATTTAGTTCTTTAGCTGACCTTCTACCCAATTTCTTAAAAACATTTATATAATTTAAAGGAAAAAACTTAATTTTGGGTCCTTAATTGCAAATAAAGATATATAAACTTTCTATCATTAACACCTAAGCGCTTGCCTCATATATACAAAAGAATACAGATGTAAATGAAATTTTAAAAAATGCAGATAAAAGTACCAGCAAAAAATAAAACATACGCAAAACTTTCACCGCAAAAGCATTCTTTTCTTGAAGAACAAGTTTAACAGAAAACAAGTAAGAGTGCTATATTCGGCTGGGCCGAATCTTAAATACCCTTCACAATGGTACATACATTCTGATTGATTTTTGGTGCGAAAAGTTGTTTTATTTGGCTTTTAAAGCCGATTTCTTGAAATATCGGGAGACGCTATATCTGGGGTATATATGGGCCGATTTTTTCTGAATTTCAATATCAGATCCACTACCGGGATTTAACACAGTCTGCAAAACTTTTATTTAAATAATTCCTAATGTGCTCAAGTTCAACCACTGGGTGACACCAATTCTTTTTAATATCAATGAAATAAAGAAAAGCAAAATGTATTTCTTAATTATTTATCAGTTAACTTTATAGTAAAATTTATTTAACAAAAAATTGCATATAATTGCATTATTTTTGAATTATAATGCTAAACATTGCCATTAAGTGTGATTTTCTTTTCAATTTACTTACGTATGTGGGTACATGCATACGTATGTATGTATGTATGTATCTATAATAGAAAACTCTAAAATAAATTCTTTATTATTGAATATTTTCAGTGTGTTCCATAAAACAATGATTATATACATACATATATACATACATACATATTTACATTGCTTGCTTTTACAAAATTATTTTTTTCTTGTGCACGTTGTTGATGATCTATTGCGTATCATCATACACATGTGTGTGTATGTACATATGTAAGTACGTAGGGAAACCCAAAATGATTTTTTGTGTGAATGAATTTGAAGACGCAATTGTTTAAAAGAATTTCATTGCGTACCCTTTTTTCAACAATTCTTTATATCACTTTCATTTTCAAGCTCGTGTATACATATGTATGTACATACATACACATTTTTACACCAAAGCAAAAAAATTGTTTATGCTAACATACTTGCATGCATACATACATATGTATGTAGATACATACATACCTACATGCATACAAACGTATCTACATACATACATACATACATACATACATACATACATACATACATACATACATACATTCATACATTCATACATACATACATGATCGCAAATATTATATACATATGTATATAATATTATATACATATGTATGTACCATTATGATTGATTTTTGGTACCAAAAGTTGGGTGCATATGGGCCGATGTCCAAAAATTTTCTAATTTTGCCCCTAAACAGCCTGTATGTACCATTCCGACAAATATTTAGTGCAAAAAACTGTTTCGTTTAGCTTCCAGGCCCGACTTCTTGAGATATCGGGAGGCGCTATATCTCGAACATATATGGGCCGATGACAAAAAGATTTCCAGTTTTGCTTCTGACTAACCTATATGTATCATTCTGATTGATTTTTGGTGCCAAAAGTTGTTTTATTTAGCTTATAGAGCCGATTTCTTGAAAAATCGGGAGACGCTATATCTCAGGTATATATAGACCGATTGCAGACATTTTCAAATTTTGCTTTTAAACACCTTATATGTACCATTCTGATCGATTTTTGGTACCAAAAGTTGTTTTATTTGGCTTTTAGAGCCGACTTCTTGAGAAAACTTGAGGCGCTATATCTCGAGTGTATATGGGCCGATGTCCAAAATTTTACACGTTTGCCTCTAAATAGTCTATATGTACCATTCTGATTGATTTTTAGTGCCAAAAATTGCTTTATTTGGCTTAAAGAGCGGATTTCTTGAAAAATCAGGAGTCGCTATATCTCAGATATATATGGACCGATTTCAAAAATTTTCCAATTTTGCTTTTAAACACCTTATATGTTCCATTCTAATCGATTTTTGATACCAAAAGTTGTTTTATTTGGCTTTTAGAGCCGACTTCTTGAGAAAACGGGAGGCGCTATATCTCGAGTGTATATGGGCCGATGTGGAAAAATTTTCCATTTTTGCCTCTAAATAGCCTATATATACCATCTTGATTGATCTCCGGTGCCAAAAGTTGTCTTATTTGGCTAATAAAGCCGATTTCTTTAAAAATCGGGAGACGCTATATCTCGGATATATATGGGCCGATTTCAAAAATTCCTTCATTTCTAGGATTTAATGAGCACTAAAAATGATATGGTTTAGTTTTTAAGAAAAAATTTTTTTCAAAAATCTGAATACAAAAATTACACAAAATATCCCTCAAAACCCGGTTTTTTGAATATATCTCGGCTATCCGCGGACCTATCTTACTGAATTTCAATAGCAGACCCACTACCGGGGTTTCACACGTTTTAGCGAAAGAATGAGGTTTCTATCTCAAACCGTTTTCTCAGAAACGGTATTTCAACGACTACAGACGGACAGACGGACAGACGGACAGACGGACAGACGGACCGACGGACAGACGGACAGACGGACAGACGGACAGACGGACATCGCTCAATCGTAATCGCTATTGATGCTGATCCAGAATATATATACTTTATGGGGTCTTAGATGGATATTTCAATGCGTTACAAACGGAATCACAAACTTATATATACCCTTACACATTTATGTGAAGGGTATAAAAAAAATTGTTCTACTTCTAAATCCTAAACGAGCTCTCTGTACTTCATTGTTCTTAGTATATAAACACATTTTAACGACCCACAAACTACAGCGTTGCTACGACCATTTGAATTCATAACAAAATTACCTTAACGTTATTTCAAAGTAAATAACTCGGTTTTTATTTTATTCATTTTCTCTGTTGTTCTTTCTAATCTTGGCACAATTTATTGTTGTGTTTTTAAGGACTGCAGTATTTTCTTGCATATAATAACATACCACAGTAACAAACAGCTCCTACTTCTGATGCTGTACATATCATTTTATGTACAAACTCTAAAGAACAAGTTTTGTACCATAAGAAAATAACTTTTTAAACTATTTAAGTATAATTTTAAGAAGAAGTGTTAAACTATGCGGCAGAAGCTTCATTCCAAAAAAAAAAAAAGAAGAAAACACTCTGGCGGAACAATAAAGTTTGAGGTATACAAACAACAAAATATTCAAATAACAGAATCTCACAACAGCAACAGGAGTTTAGTGGCACTTAAAGAAAAATTTAGAAATCTTCCACATATTTATGTATTTTCTAAAATGAGAATAACGAGTTGTTGGCATTGAAAATTGAAGAAATCCAGAACATCATCTTATGTGTTGGCACACAAATTATGCTTTTACCCATCAAAGATTTTTTGTCTCTATTACTTTACAACAATGGGCAATTCAATACTTTTTTAATTATTTTCCAATTCACATAGCTAGCGCATAAGTATGTCCTTCTGGGTCTATACTAGCGGCGCTGTTGCAAAAAATATACTCCGCCGTTTCCTTGTCTCTGGTACAGAGAACACAGAAACCACAGCTCACACGAATTAATTTTTTTAAATAGTAGCCAGGTTTACAATATCCCTGTATATAGTCTAGTAGCCTTTTTGCTAATGTTTATATTGTGGTCGAACTTCATTCTCCCGAAACTTAGCAGCGTTTTTGTACTCCGCATGCCCTTTAGGGCTCTTGTCCCCACATTCCCGTAAAATAATGTTCTTAGAGCTGTTGTTAGACCAAGAGAATGGTTCAAAGCCTAGAAAAGTCCCTACTGCCTTTCTTTTTCAATCTGTCTTTTCGCTGCTGCTCTGCCCTTTCTGATCCGCTATCATATGACAACCAGCGTATTTCTTAACACTGTGGCCTAAAGTAGCTTGTGACATTGACAAACAGATGTCACTGGAAAAAATAAGATAATAACGCTTTTAAGCTGCTTCACTATCGTAGTTTATGCATATATCGACTCCTATGTAAGCATTTCCCCGCGGAGAAATGGTGTGGATCTTCTGCTAAGAAACTGTGGCTGTTTTCCGGATGTTGGGTCTTACAATTTTAACGTCCTCAACGCTATCATTTCTAAAAGGTGAAAAATTACAAGTTACTATTTTGAAATACTACGCGCATGCTAGTGTTTTATTTAATCTCTTGGGGCATCCTACAAACATTTCTGGATATGAACTTGTCCTGTATTCTATTCAGGTACTTTAAAGTGCCATACACACTCGCGACAGACTTTGATTGTAAAAGAACAACATTATTTGATTAATTTGCTATTTTACAGCTATGATTATACATTTTTATTAAACACGGCTTCTATTGTGGGTTAATCAAGTCAAAGATAAGACGCATGAAATTTTGTGGCTAATTAAAATTATTGAATATTTTTTGTCCCACTATCTCTACTTTTTGAGTTATAGCATTATGTCATAAATTAAGACATTCATACGATATTGAAAAAATTTTGGGACAATTCAAAAATGAACTTAATTATTTATTCGCTATAAGAGCCAAACGAAATTTATTATTTTAGGTCTAAAAATAGACCTCAATGTTTTGTGTCTTTTTCAGCCGTCTATATGCCGCCGACATCTCGTTGTTGCTAAACAACTCATCAATAGACTCGAAAAATCTAAAAATTCCAATGAAAAAGTTATAACTGAGTGGTGAGCAGGGCAAAAGAAAGAAGAGTTTTGTGTAATTTCTCTTGATAAGGTATTGTAAAGTTTATGTTTTGTTACCTTTGGTGAATCAATTTTGTACCAATTATAAAGAAGGTTTTCTAAACGGTTAAATATAAAATCTCTTTATCTAATTTAGCAATTTTGCGCTGATCTCCTCAAATGTGTTTTCAGTAACGACAGAATTTGATCCATCTTCGACAATTGGAAATTCGGGGTGCTTTATTTCAAGCGCAAAATAATTTACGGCGTGGTGAGTGTAAGTAGGAATAAGTTGGTTTATAATTATTATTAAATAATGGTAAGTATTTTGTAAGAGTAAAATTAGAAAATCAATGAACTTACAATTTTTTTGGACAATTTATACATTTATGTATAAACAAAATTAAAACATATAAAAAGTATGTTTGTCCAAACTAGTTTGGACAGATACATATGTATATATTAGCAAAACTTGTTAGTGGTAAGTCGGCTCTAGCAACAAAATAATTGCGAAGTTGTATAACAGAATAGTCTTTAAATTAAAGAATCTTTATATTTGTAGTTTCAGAGATGTTGTTCAAATCTTCCATTTAAATTAAACACATTTTTAAACATTTTCAAGGTTTTGTTTACTAAGCGTTCATAAAAAACACAAAAATAACAGATATCTGATCATTGTCTAGTATCATATAGACTACAAACTTAAAAAGAGAATAAGTTCGTTTTTTGTACAATTGGTTCCTAGTTTTTGATTTCAGTAAAATTTTTAAGAAACTGCTCATTGTGCTGATCGATGTTCTATGGAACTTTGTTGTAAATTAAACGGTCTAAATATATTCCCATGAGACTGTGTGTGCGCTGTTAAAAGCTAAAAACAAATTTTTTTTTTCTTTTATTAACACGGATTAAAATAAATTTTTACTAATGTTTTCCAATTCAAACAAAAAATGATTATGTAAACATTTCTAGTATTAACTTTGTTTAAGTATAGGAACTTTGAAGTCAGCCAGATCATTCATTAATTACTCGTTATCATCTGCTCATTTCTATATGTATCATAAACAATATTATAACTCGGCAGTCATAGAGCGAGATTTTCGGATGAAAATCTTTCTGTGATTAAAATTTTCTGTGATTAAACAGCAGTTAAAACTTGACTGCAGTAAATGAATGCATGAACATTTTATTCTTGATTGTGTTTAAAAACAGAAATATTCAACGCTCCGCAAATTGTCAAATAAATAATGTTTTCCACTAGTTTCAGTATTCACTAATTTAAATACTTAATAATTAAAACTTTAATTAAATTGAATTTCCATAAGAACTCCTGCTGATTTGCCGGCCATAAATAAATTTTCAGTGACAACTTACGAAATGTCATAACATTACTACACTACATAAACAATTAGTATGCCAACATTAACAAATTATGACAATAACTTCATCGTTATTAAAACACTTTCCTAGTTGAAATATTGAGAGTCAGATATTATCACCAATTCTATTTTGGTGTTGTCCAAATCTGATATATATTAATTCAGGTCCAAAAACACACATTACAAATGTTTTCTTTTTCAGCCATCTATATGCCTTACTACTTATTCCATAATTCCCATGAACAAAATGAGAATCAGAAATGTTCAAACAAACCTTTAAAACACTAAACATTTTTTTTCGTTTTGTCACTCTTTTACTTTTCTTTGCAATCTTCTCTAGAACGAGTTACCATCGGTTAATACGATTTCTATTTTTGAAAGTATCAAAAAGTAAAAGTTTTTTGAATATTCAAGTATAAACTAAATTATATATTTGCTTTAAGAGCCACTTGATACCTTCAAAAATACAAATAGTAGTTACCGATGGTAGCTCGGTGTATAGAAGGTTGCACAGGAACTGTGTTAAAGGTTTGTTGGAATATTTCTAATTGTCATTTCGATCATTGGAATTATGGAATTAGTAGTTAAGTTTCGAATATTCTTTTAAGAATTTTTCGAGTCTGCTGGTGAGTTGATTAGCATCAACGAAATGTCGGCAGCATATAGACAGCCGAAAGGACAGAAAACATTTGCAAGGTCCTGGATTAATACATTTTAATTGGCTCTCAAAGCAAATAAATAATTAAGTACATATTCAAAGCTGATATATTTTGGTAATTAATACCATGAATTTAAAGTATCCAGAAACTTCGCACACACTCCGCAGCACCGAGAAACTTAGTTACGATTTCAGTAAATTTTGTCTATATATAATATTATGATGTCATAAGTATGAAACCCTACTCTAAATATCGCTTGCTATAATTAAAGCAGCAATTGGTTTAGCTCGGTAAAAAAGGGATAACTTCAAAATAATTTTTTTCTGAAAAACAGCATGCCAAGTATAATCTAACTTTAAACTTAAACTGGAGTTAATCGACATTTTAAAAACTAGCTCTTAGAAAGCTTCTCCTTTTAGTTTGAGGAAACTTTGATACAATGAACTAAGGTTTTGAAATGTATCTAAGTTTTGTGTATGATTTGACTTTTACCATGAAACATAAAAACGGGCGGGAAAAACAAAAAAGCCTTAAAATTAGAACTTCTAACTTTTGTGAGAAATTTTTTTTATTATTACTCTAGATAGAAGACACAAGTTGGTGTATGAAGTTTACTACGAACAAGGGGAGTAAAATAAGTAGTCACAGAACAAGGAATTTACTTAGGACATAACCCGGTAGTGTTACATTATTGGGATTCCGTTCCGAGGACGAAGGTAGCAAAATTGATAATTGTATATGCCATTGTTGTGATGTTCTGTCTTTGATGACGTATTGTTTCTGCAGATGAGTTATTGGCAAAATATTGAATTCACTCTGTGATTACTTTTCTTTACTTCTATTATGCTCAAATGTTTAATTTTCATAAGCTCTATTTTATTTGCTATGTAAGTTTTCATCAAACAGCTACGCCTATAGAGACCACTTATTTCTCTAACAAAAAATAAAACATTGCCTCCTAAAAACCAAAATATAATTATTGCAACATGTTTCATGAATTAAGCTGCCTTGCTCATGGCAACAATTAAGTTTTTATAAAAATGTTTTTACAATTATTTCCTACAATTGCAAAATAGAGGAACACATACTTTCAACATTAACTAATTGTGAAGAAAACATGTTTTCAGTGCAACTGTAATATTTAATTATTTAATAAATCAATTTCAATGTAAATAAACAAGAGCATGAAAGGGATAAAATGACAATTACAAATAGCTTTTGCAGCACAACATAGACTTAACAGTTTTAACATTGTATGATTTTTCTGTGTTCATTCATTCAACCTTTTGCACTTTCTAGTAAACAGTTTGTTACAAAATTGAGATAGCGTTTAATAGCAAGAATCTTCTAGAAAATAAATCGCCTAAAATCTTTACGCGCAGAGAAACAAATTCTTAGCAAATACCCGATAAAATAAGACAATAGTAATAATATAACCCCACACTTTTTGTCAAAAAGGAAGTTTTATTCGAATAGGGAAAATATTATCAAAAAAGTTACGAAAGAATTTCTTAATTTTGATGAGGAGTCTGATTAATTTTTGTTTTCTAGTTTTTGTACGGCTTCGAACTCTCAACCTGCAATTGTTAGTTTGCCAGCCAAGCAACTCAGTCATCAAGATACCGAAGAAATTTAAAAATTCTACATAACAATTGAAGACTGTATGAAATAAATAAGGAATACCTTCTTAAAACAATAAATAAGTCCAATCAAATTAAAAAAAAAATTTTTTGCTATACCATTTAAAAGAAACAATAAAAAAATCAATCATTTTTTTTTTACCACATGAAAAATCTCTACGAAGAAATCTTTATTTATTTTTTTATTTATTTTGTTATTATTATTTATTTTGTTATTATTTATTTATTTCCATTTCCCGCAAAACAAAATTTCACTTATATTTAAAGTACAGAACATCGTTAATAGCACACAACTTGTCTTAGGCACAACTAGTTCCTAAAGCTAAAACTAAGAACATACAAAATGGTAATAGAAATTAAGTAAAATTATTAAACATAAACCTTCTTGTGGTACTATTAAGCTGCTGAGTAGCAAGTAGGAGGTTCCAAAGACGAACTGCGTTTATAAAAAACTGCCACTCTGAAACCAGACAACTATGAAGCCGGATAATGATTCTGACTCTACTTGATCTAGTAAATTTAATTTTATCGTAAAGGTGCGACGAAGTGGAAGGTTAACAAACTTATGAAGAAATATGAGAAATAAATAGATTATCGAGGGATACAACGTAAAGCTGGGAAGAAATATAAGACTCAGGGTCATGTTCTCGTAGGCCATGCACATACCTCAAAAAGTTTGAATTCACTAGCAGAGTCATCACTTTTGGAGTCATATAACAGGCCTTGGTGCCTTATCAAAAGGTCTTCACTAGTTTTTGCAAAAATACACTTAAGATATAGGCGCATAGAAAATACTCTTGATTATATTTGAAAATAGTTTGGAAAAAGAATTTTATATCATTAACAGGTTCAGTTATTAGGATTGATATTAGAGCTAAAATTTTATTTTCAACCCGACATGGGCGCACAAGAAATCCATATATACTCAAACATATGTATATCAGATGACATAATCTGTTATAGAGCTCCTTTAATCTTAGCACAATCTAACCTGACATTTTATTTATGTACACATATTATATTTCTGTGAGCCAACTTTCCGGATGTCGTTTAATTGTGTTTTTAGTTTAAATCAAGTTTAAGCCTAAAATGCTGTTTATTGGAAGAAGCTTATTTTGATTTTAAATCAGCTAAGCTGATAGTTGATGGACATAGTTAAAGCTGCCTAGAGCAGAGATTCGCATCTACGGAATTGAAATAGAGACAGGCAAAGTTTTTGGATGTCGTAATTTAGTGCATGATTTTTTGTCTACGGAGTTTTTGGATATTTTTGTTTGTTATTGTAATATCCCAAACGAGTAAGGTTTGGGCAGGAGCAAAAGAAAATTTATACAAACTTGTATTTTAATGTCTCGACTGTAATAGTGTTCCACTGACGTCAAGAAAATTTCAGTGTTTCTATACTAATCTTTCGTATAAAGTTTGCGAACTTCTTCTTATATGACATTTTTGAAATTATCACTCAAAACCAATTTCGTGGATTAAAGCTGCTTAACAACAAATAAATTCAAATTAAGAGTCTTCCCATTTAAAATTTATATTTATCCCAAAGTCTCGCTCTTAGTATTTATAAAACTATATTGTGTTATTAACAAATATTTTCCCTTAAAAGATCTTCGGGTAACATATCATTTGTAACTGAGTGTAGTTCAATCAATATGTTCACATAAAATTGCAATTCACAGCCCAGTATCTCAAAATGTATGCATGTATGTGTCATTCATTTGAAAGCTTTTGGAAAAGAGACAGAAAGGGAGACAGAGAAAAACTAAAACTTTGCAAAACAAATGCAATTACAACCAAACAAAAAAATCTTCTATTTAAAATGGCAGAGCACGTAATTGAATTCAGACCAATGACAGCCAATTGTAATTAAAAATGAATTTCAATTACAATTTTTGTTGTTGTAGTTGCTGAAAGCATTTACAACATAAAACAAGCCAAAAACAATGTTGTCTGGCAGAACATTTCTTATATGTCAGTAAAAGTGCAGCATAAAATATTATCCCAAGAGAAAGCGATTCAAAAGTGTCTTTTGTACATTTTGTTTTACATCAAGCTTTCAAAATAAGCTGATAGATACTGTATTAAAATTTTTATCGTTAAATAAAATTAACAGAAATTTTAATCAAATTAGGTGCGCAAAATGCCTGATTAAAAAATTCAATGCAGCAAAAGCTGTCAATATGGAAAAAATATAGAATGACTTCAAGAACATGGAATGATTTTCTTAGGGTAAGTTCACATCGATAAAATATTGGAATGGAATTTTTTAAAAGCAAAACATATATATTTTTTTAGTACTTAAGTATCCCACAGATGCGGTGTTTTTTTCAATGTATTTGTCAACTTTTCCACGCATAAGCAGCTACAAATCGTGTGTTATCTATCTTCAAAGCAAAAACAGTGTAATAAACATATTTTTAAATAGAGCATATAATATTGGATAATGTGTACCGACATATGCCATCAAATGTCTATGCCGTGTGAACACATTTGTCGGTGGTTAAATATGTGCACAAACTTCTATCTGCTTGAATAAAACATGTTGTGGTCATGAGACCGGCCAATTTCAGTCCTAGAAATATGTTGCAAGCTCAAAACAAAATGTTTATCTTAGATAACAGTACCGTTTTGATAAAAACTGCATTAATAGTATATTTATATATATTTTTATAATATAGTATTTTAAATATAGTATTTTAAAAAGCACAAACAAAAAAAAACAACGTGGCATCTCCTGTGGTTTCGTGACGCAATCAAAAATAATTTTGACTGCCAAAAGCCATTTTGCAAACTGTCTTGGAATTTACATAGTAGAAAAGAATAAGTAAAATTTTTGGAATTTTTCTGTAATTGTAGATTATTATAAAAAAATGTGTTTGACAGTTACTACTAAAGTTGCTGTTAACATAATTTCTAATAACATTTCCTCTGAAAACAATTTTTACAAGCATAAAATTGTAATTTGTGACCAAGAATTAAGAATCTTGTATAAATTAAAAGATTTTGATACACATAAAGCAAAACACGTGACTCGAAGACATCAAAAACACATCACGTTACTTTATGGTGTTTTCTGACAAAGATGCTTATATTTAAACTGATATTCTATGCAGCCCCAATGTGGCAAACAGCTGCGTCATGTCATATCAAGAAACTTCAGATTGCACAGAACAAGTTACTGAAACTTGTATATAATCTTCCTTGGTTCTATTCAACCCGCAGACTGCATACAATTTCGAATCCAGATCTTGTAGTTACCAGACTTAATAAACTGTCAGAAAAATTTTATACCAAATGCTCTTGGTCAATACATACTCATATTAATGATTTGACATCAGCTTAAGTAGTTCGTAGGCTTTTAGTTAAGTTCGTTTTATTCAAATTTTCGAAAAATACATTCAAATAGGTTTTTTCTCTATTAATTTTTGCCTCCAATATATTTTTTGTTGCAAATATTGTATATGTATAATTTGCATATTTACTAAAATTTACTAAGTAGAAAAAGTAGGAAAAAAAGGGACTTGAACTATTGTAATATAAATTTAAGTTGTAATTGTAAACACATATGCTATATGAAAAACAATAAATTGAATTGAATTGAATTGAAGATATATAATCAAAAAGTCCTTTTTTTGTGAATAGTTTAGTTTTCCTTCACATCAAATTATTTCCAACTTTAACTGTTTTCTTACCAGTTAGCTGGGGTTTTCTTCAAGCTTTTGCCTGAAACGGCGGTTTTTAAAATGCTTATATAGAGTTATTTGAAACCAAGGATTTAAAATAAGTGGAGTAATTGATTTTTATAATATCCACATTCTTGTTTGTAATCATTTGAAGATCGGACCTAAATTTAAAGTTGTGACTTTCCCTTCCCTGGTCTAAAGTGTCAAAACGATAACTGCAAGCGAAGATTGCGACGTTTTAATTTGATCGTTTTTTAAAATGCTTAATTTTGTAATTAAACTAGAAAAAAAATATTAACAATATTTTTCAAACAATCAAAGTTTATATAAGTAAACAAAATATATGTCCTTTACACTGCAAGTGAACTCTGTAAATTGAGCTTAATTAAATTTTGAAAATTCGACAACCAAACTTTAGGCCGCCCTATTTACATTTTCTAGAATAACTACTGTTTGTGAAGTTATTGAGAAAAAAGTGACAAAAGTTTGAAAATCTCAATACATGGAGAACTTGCAGTAGCGGATTCCAGTACATAAGTATTTCTAAAGACTTCATTTCATATTAAAGAAAATGTTTATTTTCTTCATTATAAATGCATTAGAAAATAAACAAAACTTGAGATGATATTTTTTCTTTAAACAAAAAAAAATATTTATAGAAATTTTTCTTGTACATTTAAATGACATTAAAAAAAGAAAGTAAAACAAATTTCTAGAAAATACTATAAAAAATAAAATATTCATAAACTTATGTAGTTCATTAAATGATAAGATGTTTTTTATTTTAAAAATATTTCTTGGCAAAAACTCAAGCCATCTTTTCAGTCTAAGTAGAAAACAAGAAGCCAAAATACTAAAACACTTCAACTGCACAGTAAAGAAAAGAATAAAACACCGGACAAATATTAAATTGGCTCTGGCAAAGAAATTTCATTCTTTCTCCATCAGCGAAGCCACTGTTGTTTCATAATGACTTTAAAAGTTTGCCGGTAGGAAAAATAACTGTTTAAAAGGATTTCCTTTTATCCGGTTATAATTGTCGCGGTAAACGTTTATAAGACGCGACAAGCAGCTAAAAGAGTATACAAACCAAAATAATTGAATAACTAAACAAAACTTGTGGGCTTAATTACCTGAGCGAAAATAAGACAACAGTTACTAAAGCTTTTTTGGAATAACTGACAAGTTATGGAAAGTAAAAATATACAAATACGTGAAAGGGTGTAAGAATACTCGTATTTTCCTTTTGTTTTTAATGGGTATATTAGTGCCTTTCACCATTTATCTTTTAGAGTAGTCGTATTATAAGGAATAATTGTTTTTATACTTTTTTTATTCTGGACCAGTACTCAGGGTATAAAAAAGTACCCCCAAATATGCATTACATTATACTGGAACTGGGCAAATAGGACGGAGGAGAGAGAGAGAGAGATAGTGTGTACAGAAATTGGAAAAAAAGTCTTTGTAGACCATTGGTATAAAAAAAAACTTATGAAATAAAGCAGAATTTTTAATTCTGCAAACGGAATTTGTCTGTAAGTGCCTGGTGTTTATACCTTTAGCACTACCCAGTCAACAACAGTAAATGGTTTCTATTCAACACTGATAAAGTTCGAATATGTAAATTGAAAGCAGAGACTACAGAAAAAGAACAACCCTAACAAAGGCCTATTTCGAATGTATTTACAACGACGGTCTTACTCATATTTTAGTTTCTTAATTATTTAACATTAATTTATATCGATTTCATTCGAGCATTCAAACATTCGCCTTAGACTAACTTGAAACACATTTCAGCTTTTTTTACTATGTAGAAATGTTACGCCAAAAATTACATCTCTTCTCATTACATATTTACATAGCTGCAACAATATTTTCTCATAAAAAAATTTATTACTGATAATCTATACGTTTATACGTAGCCTATTCACAAATAAAAACTATTCGCAAATAAATAACTCACTGTTTATGCGTCAATGCGAATGCAAAAAATTTTTATTTTTTTAGTGAAGACAGATGGTAAAAATGTAACTAATTGGTAACACTGTTAAGCACAACATATGTTCAGGAAAAGACGTGATTACTAAAATAATAATGGAAAAACAAAAAATTATGATGTTTCTTATAATTCAATTAATGCAGAAAAGCGACGAAATATTGCAAGAACGGTTCAACAAAAGGCACTCAACTTTTTTAATCACTAGTGAAAGAAGGCGCAGACTTTCTTTCGTGCAATTTTAGTAAATTATTTCCTTTCTGTCATATGATTGTACGTGTGCCATATTGACGAAAACTTTAAAACCGATAAAAAGAAGTGGCAACTTTTTATGTTTGCGAATAGTGTTTTAATCAGTAACCGCTTTGTAATCAGTTGTCGTGACATTTTTTTTTAATACACTTTTGGTTAATTTTTAACAAGCCCGCAATACCTTTTGAACATTTCTTACAAACTAGAGTTTTCGATACAAATTCTTTAAAAACGGAATGACATCTACTACAGATTCAAAACGACTGATCCGTTTATCGTAAAGTATTAGCGAACTTAATTATTTATTTGCTTCAAGAGCGAATTGAAATAAATAGTTGGGTTTCAAACATTCCTTAAGTCTATTTATTAATCGATTTACCTCAACGAAATGTCGCCGGCATATAGAAGTCCAAAAAAAGACAGAAAGGTATATTTTCAGACCTTAAATAATAAAGTACTCATGGCTTTAAGTAGTCACTGTTTTAGCCTATTTCAAACTGCTCGCTTATATCTGAATAAAACGATCTTTTGCAGTCAGGGGCAACTAACGAAGAGGTTTAAAAATGTAGAATATTAATGACTTTTCATTTGCAGCTCAAAGGATATTATATGAACACATTTTAAGTAAAATTATTTATCTAAAGCTGGACCAACATTTTTTGAACGCGTTAGTCAAATATACACTGATTTGTAAAAAATTGGTTATCGATTACATATGTAAATCGGACATGTTTTTTGTGATGTGCAGGCTTTTTAATGACTTGGTTTAAAAAATATTCCATGTTTATTATACATTTATTTGCAAATTGCGTACAGATATTTGCCAAGTGAGATCTTAATAAACATGATATATTTTTAAAAATAAGTGCATTAAAGCATATTTTCGTAATAGATTTTATCGTGGTTATTGTATCGTCATTTTGCTCTGTATACTCAACGTCCTGCAGTATTGAAGAGGTTGCGGTAAATGTTGTTAACTGGATAAAGTCGAAGGTATATGCACAACAGTTAATATTGATAAATGTTCGGTGTTTGTTTTATATATTTTTTGCTTAATCAAACGTCCAGAAACACTCCCCATTTGCGGTTTTTCACACACCCATAACTCTTTCCCATTTTTCTAACTCCAGTACAATGCAATACATATGTATATGGGATCATCCTTTGTGCACTGGTCTCAGTCTAAATAAAAAATTTTAAATTAACAATGATCTGCTCTGAAATATGTAAAATTTCCATCCAGGCAGCAATCAAAGCACCTCACGGTGTCACACAGGACTAAATTCCTGCGATAGCTTATTCCACAAACGTTCTTATTTTTAATAAACTTTTTTGATTGTATAAGAAGTTTCAGAATTAAATTCGCACTTGCCTGCACTTTATTCAATATCACACCATTTTTGTCCAGAAATAGCGAGAAAATTCAAATTGTTTCTAAGAGCAGAGTTTCCATCACATTTGGCCTCTTTATGATCTATAAAATTTGTTCTGCTGTCACATGTGATTTTTTGCTTATGAAAATGTTATAAACGAATTTTTTTCCAGAGCTTTAAGTTTTCTTACCTTTGCATTATTTTTTGTGGAAAAGCTCAGATGTTTTAACTAAATTTTAAATGGTGATTTGCCTTTACAAGAGCAGCGATAATATCGCGAAGAAGAATTTCAGCTTAATAAATTGTTCAATGTTTCATGTTTTATTAGATATGCAAATCGATAAGAATTTTCGCAACCAATGCCATGTGTGAAATAATAGTTAAATATTTGGTTAAACATTTTGAGGTTTGTTTTAAAATGTCGAACAACGTTTAGACCTGAAACTTTATTTCTGATGGTAATTTGTAGGAAAATCGATTCACCGTACGAATCTTTAATATTTGTTTTATGAAGCATTGGTTTTACGGTATCCACATGCTTGTCTGTTCATGCTCTTCAACGAACATGCCTGTGTATACAAGTGCGCTTGTGTATTGAAGTACAAACATAACTTGTATGTTATTGCATGTTTTAGGACCGTTGTCCAACATGCATTAGCAATTGTTTTATTATCGACATTATGTGAGTCAGTTTGATATGACTGTATTGCACGCTCACAAACACATGCTAGAGCCAGAGCTATGCGTTTGTAAATTTACATATGTGTGTGTGTGTGTGTGTGTGTGTGTGTGCATGAACACAAATGAATTGTTCAAAAGCAGTATGTTTTCAGATCATCTGAAAGCTAACACTTATACATACTTAATGTGTAAAGGTTTTCGTGTGCTTGTGTACACACAACATACACAACAGTCTATTATTATGTCAAACTGTCAAAACTGTGGCTTATTTACATTTTGTTTATATGGATATGTGTGTGTTTTCTTATGTGTTCACTTTGTACAATTGTGTGGTTGTACTTTGTAACTTTGTGTTTATAAATGGATTTTATTCATCTAAACTGCACATATTAATCTAACGCAATAAGTTAAAGCTTTCTCTGACTAAGTACCATTTAGCTTAAAGGATTTCTATTATTGCTACAAAAATCAATATACACAATCATGTTAAAATGACATTTAAATTAGAAATTGTTATATCTTGGTTTTATAATATTAGATAGGCGCATGGTATTGTAAATTATACTTGGACGGAATTTAATTCTTATGTAAACATTCGATAGTTTTTATGAATATGGGTGTTAGTATTTAAAATACCAAATACAAATACGTATTTCAAATACATGTAATTCAAATACTGACTAGCCCTGGCTAAAGGACATCGTACTGACCAGAGATATAAGAACACAAATTCCTCTTAGAATACAGCTTTAGCAATTCATTCTCTAGATAAAAATCACAAACCACATTTTGAGAATAGTTCTGTATTAATTATTGGGTATAACTATAGGATATGATTATTCCTAGAAATTTTGCATATAGTTGATGTACCGATAGGTAATAGAGTGAATTTTCAAAAAGGTACAGAAAACTTATTGCAAATTTATAGGCATTTAATTTACAAAAATAGTGTTAAGAGTTAATATATCGTATATAAAAACAACAACAAAAAACTTTTTCTATGTTAAAATAGTTTTAAGAATTTTCATAACATTTTTCCAATTATGTTTAATGAATTACAAAGAATTTTAACTGTATTCATGTATGTATGTTAGAATCTTTTAATTTCCTTTAAGACAATTTTTGAAAATTGTGATATTTGAAAAAAAAAACATTTGGAAAAACATTATTCCCTGAAGAAGTTTTCCAAAGGAAAACGAGATAATGAAAATAAAAATAACAAATAAGAACCTCAAACTCGAAATCTAAGAACTATAAGATTTATAAACAAATAAATAAAACTTTTCTTGTTATTTTCATTTGTTGTCAATTGTACAACTCAACCAAAATGATCTTTTGTGCAGCCCCTGTTCCCTTCAGACTAAGACCTAGACAATTCACAAATATCGTTGCTCCCACAGGTGTAATATTACTTAGGTCCCTGGGATAATCTCTGGTGTGTGGTTCTATACCCAGCAAAACACTCCTCACTACAGAGTCTGCAGAAAACACTACTTACCAATTTCAGTTTTTGAGATGGTAATTTTGGCTACAGCACAACATCCTTAGCCCTTAACAGCACTTCGCCTGCTGTCCAGTAGCAAGCAAGACTTTGGTCTCCACATTGCCATAGAATGCTGTCTTCAAAACTGTTACGCTGCAGAATGGTTCAGGACCTAAAAAGGGCCTAAGAGCTCACGCAGGTACCTCATGGGCCGGTATTTCTGTGAGAACTAATATGTTCTTCAAAGATAGGGCTTGAAATCACTCGCAAAGTCTTGATTGGAATGATCAGATATGACATACATGTTGGCTCTATAATAATCGTAATAATCACGACTTTTTGGTGTTCTCTTTTTTTCGCAATCCCAAAGAAAAAGTTCAGTGGTACCAAGTCACATGCTGGCCATTGAATTTCTCGCACAAAAGAGCCTTTGTCTTTTAAGCTGATTGGCAAATAGTGACATCCTGTTGGCAGTATATATTGAACAGGTCATCAGTCTCAATTTCTGGCTGCAAAAACACCCATATCACCTGTATGATCTGAGTTGTTGCTTCGCCGACCACATTTTCGAAGAATCATGTCCTGGTGAACCAACTGCCGTTCAAACCGCACCGAACAGGCACTTTTTCAACAAAATATTTGGATTTCCAATTTCGTGCTTTTAGAGCGATTTTGCTCATTAACGAATGTATTAAGTTAAGGGTGTAATGATTGGAGAAGGCACGAAATGATTTTTGATTTAAAGGGCCGTTTTTGCAAAAAGCTTGAAGAGTCTTAATATGTTCAATTGTGTGCTTCCTTATTGTTTTCCTTCTCGAACAACGAAAAAAGCTATTGCCAAATTAAATTGGGGGAAATTCTTGACTTTATAAGGTGTGCCTCGTAATCAACATCCTGCGCATATGAGCTCATAGATTATATTGTGTCCTTCCAATAAATAATGCAACACTTCCTTTCAAAAATTTTTAAATCTTAAGACAGAAAAAAATTTCTTCCTTTCCAACGCTAATTAATTCTCTTTAACTCCAAAGAAAAGAGGCCTTGTTAAAACTAAACCGCTTATTTTCGTACCATCAACAACTATTTAATAAAAAAGAACATCGAACATTATGCTAGGAACACAACTGGGACGAACGACGAATTTTTCGCTGCGAATATTCGCCGTCAAAAATAAAACACATTGGTGTATATGAAAATGCACACAGTCACACGTCGGTTGAAATTCGTTGTACACGGCCAACTTGAAATAGATTTATTTATATTTCTTACGCCGGCGAACGACGAACATGTGGAAATTTTGGTTTTACCTTTAAGTGTTTTATTAAAAACAGTTAATTTTTACTTTAATAGTTTTTATTTTAAGTGGTAAGCTTTGGCTTTTGGCATCTAAAATAAAAAGTCAACATATTAGATTATAAAACATGTTTGTTGTGTTTAATTTTTTGTTTTTGGTAATGCTAAATTTTTTAGGAACAAATTTTTTTAATATGGTCACCCCATCAGCTGTTCAACTATAACAAGATAGATATAGGTCCAAAAATTAATCTGTTTAAAAAGGTTAATTTTTTGACCTAAATTAATACATTTCAATTGGCTCTTAAAGCAAATAAATAATTAAGTTCATATTTGTATAATAAGATAAAAGAAAAAAAAAATGAGAAGATGGATACAAGTGAAATTATAATTGAAAATGTTAAACTTCAAGGCTTTTACCATAATGAACATGATGTTTATTATTTAAATTATTTTTACAAAATTTTAAACTCTTTGATTCATTTAATTTTTTTATCTGTGAACAAACAATGAACAACTTTATCAATTATAACAGATGTTTTTGTTTTTCGTCGTTATTGTGCTGTATACGACGAATTTACACAACGAATTTTAAACGGCGTATTCGTCGTGTTGGGCAAAATTCGTCGTTCTTCTTAGTTGTGTTCCTAGCATTACTCTCAAAGTTTGCCTATGACATGAAATGAAGCAACCAACTTAATTTGTGGGCCAGAAAATCTTATTAGTTTGTTGTGTTTTAAAATTGAGTTTATCTCTCAATTTTCAGATTTCAATACATACTGTAACTTGCTTGTGCAAACATATACATACATACATATCTACGTAGTAAGCTCGAGTGAACAATAATATGACCTAATTTGCATAAGATTGCTTTTAACATTATTATTGTTATTGAAGATGTTAAGGCAAAATGCAAATCAAAATTCCTTGAAAGCGTATTCATACTCATTAGAAAGAGCCACACTGCAAAGGATGATGTTTTTAAAATTTATTGCGCCTTTATTTTAACGAATTGCATACATGAATATTACAGTAGGTAGTGTTGTATGGATAAAAATTTTTCAATATTCTATCATCAATTGTTCGATATCCTCCGGCATGAGGAAAACAAAGTTCTGCCACAACATATTACAAAAAACAATTTTCAAAGTAACTAAATTTTAAGTTTCCCAGAGTGCCTGCAGAAAAGTCTATAAAATTTAAATTTTATTTTCATTGTTACCACTCATAGAAGTGCAGCAAACATAAAATCAATTTGAAATCTACTTAATAATAGAACACATAAAATATATTCTAATCAACAGGAAAACGCAGTGATCAAATGGACAGTAATTTAATATACATGGAAAATTGGTCAATTTGATTAAATATAGACAGTTAGTAATGAAGATCGTAAGGGGTAGGAGGGCTATTCGCTGCTGCTTAGAAACTATATACAATTAGTCACAGCCTGGGTTCGAAGCAAATCTAGGTGCTGCTTAACAACGTGGTGGTCATAAAACAGCCATGGTATGTACCCCATCCAATAAGTCCTCAACTTTACTTTTATTGTCTTCCTTGGAAATGTTGATTACTCTAATCCTTTCACAAAAACACATTCTTCTTCCACCTTGGGAAAGTAAAATTGATTTTAGCCTGGTAAAATCACTGACAAGTATTAATCATATAGTTGTGTGTTCAAACAGAAAAATCAACAGACTTTTAAATTTTGTTGTGGTTTTGCATGTAAACAAGCGAGCAAACGATGTCGTTTGACATCGTGGGCATGTATGTCTTTGTGGAAGTATTGTAAAAATTTATAATAACATGACAACTTATATAAAAAGCAGCTTATAAGTGACAAAGGAAATAGATAAAGTAATGTAATTTCTCGCTTTAACGTTTTTGTTGTGGGGAGCAGAACACTAGCAGATGGAGGCAGAATACATTTGTAGAGGAAGAAACTTTAGTTATTTTTTACTTGTCGATTCTATAGGTCCGTATCTGCGTATCTAAATATCTGCGGCGATGCTCCTCGTACAAAAATGGGGCAGTGGTAGCAATAGGATATTGTTATAGATGTGAAGAGAATTATGGTTTTTGGTCAAGCAGTCAGGCGAAAGTTGCTACCTGAGCAATAAAACTATTTGCTCAGAATTGGTGTAGCACATATTTTTGCCAAACTGGATTTGTCCCACCATCAGGTAATTCAAGTCTTTAGATTTGAATGTTTGTTGTTGCACAGATGTTTAACTTTTCAATTAAATATATTGCGATCATTTCACAACGTCTTATATAGTCAAGAAAAAAAACATGTTGTTACTGCAGTATTCCCTGCCTGATTTTGCATGACTTAAATTTTAAGGCAGCTCACGAAGTTTCGAAAATGCCATGAACAAGTTAAAACACTATTTCTTTGATTTACAAAAAAACCTTTACGCATGTGATCTTGAATTTTTTTTTTGTACAGTATGTTTTAGCTCAATTCTTTATTCAGGAAAATGAAACGTACATTAACTTGAGTCAATATTTTTGGAATAAAAAAAAATTTAGGAAGTCGTTTGGGGAAATAATTCTATGAGTAATTTTAACCCAATAAACTACATGTAGTGAAAACCAAAAATGAAATTATGAGCTACATATATCTATGAATATGGGTTTTGAGCCTGTGTAATTTTTTTTTTATTTATGAATCAAAATTAACGTCCTACAAGAATAACTTTCATGGCCTTAGGGTTGACAATCATGCATTGCAAACAATTATATTAGAACAGCAAACTATGTTATGTATATATAATGTGAGGGGGGAATTTCTTGCTTTCACTTGCCAGTACTATATGGCCAAATATTGAGTGCTTTTTGGATAAGTTTCAAACTAAAATAGTTCGAAAACAGTTGGACTAAAAACTAAATTATATCGTACAAAATATTATATTTTTCCAGGTAATATAGTCCGTTGTTGCATAAGGATATGTCTGTGCTTACAAGCATTAATAATATAGTCCAGTTAAGTCAAAATAGAGTTATGTTTGTTTTAGTATTCTACTAATAGAACTTAATATTTATGTAAAATTTCCAAGTCTCTTATCAGGCTTGTTAAAAAGATGCAAAGAGCATAGGAAACAATCCTTAAAAAAGAGTTATACATTTCACAACATATATGTATTAAAATTTCTTATAAGGCATGATTTTATTGAATTCTTTTCAATATTATAGTTTTCAATATATGAAAAGTTAAATTTAAATTCAAAGAAATTGTTCTGCATTAAAAATATGACTTTCTCGAAATTGTGGTTTTAGATATGGGCAATTTTGATTCCGGTGACAGATGTACGTATATAAATGAAAGAAAATTTTCATTTATGACTTATTTTAAAACTGTATACAGTTTTCGTAAATAAAATTGCGTAATTAAAAAAGATTCGTGTATGAAAACCTGTGAGGCGTAAAATCAGTTGTGGGACGTCAAATTGTATGAGGAAGTATATTTTGGTAGTGGGAGTGCATGATGTGAGGCGAAATATGCTCACGCACATATTTTTAGTGCATACATACAAATATTTGTAGGTCAAACTACTCTTATGAATAATACTATAGAAAATTAGCAAAACTAGTTTTAATAAAAAAATCGTTCTATTCGCCAAATATGATGTACACATATTTGTTAATCAAAAGCAATAAAAACATTTAATTTCACTTCTTGATGCAACCACTATAATACTCTTAAAATTGCATCAAATGGGTAAGCAATCACATTATTTTAATCAAACGCACTTGAAAATAATTAATTATCATCATGGTAAATAATACGCGACGCAAAGAGTGCTACACTTTCAAAATAAATTACGACGATAACTAAAATAATATTAAAAAATATAATTGAAGCATTGTGAAGGCAATAAAATATGTTATGCAAATTTTATTATTATTGTTACAAATAATACGAATAATATTTTGATTATCTATCTATATAACTTAAAAGCGAATATGTCACTAAGCTGTGTTTTTACATTTTCAAAAATTGTATAGGTTTCATAACTTTTGCCACCCCATTTCGCAGAGTAATAATTTTAGCGAAATCGGTGCAAAAAACAACCTAATTTGGCTGTCACCACAAAAAAAAAGTTATGTTTTGCAAAAGCCTAACCAGCAATAAAGATTGTCTCTAGCTTTATTTACACCGCAATACTAGTCTGTTATCCGCAATTTCAACTGTCGTGACCGTAATTGTAAAAAAAAATTTTGATTCTAAGAGTGCCTAGCGTAGGGCAAAACATGCTAGCGCTCACATTTCTAGTTCATACATGCAGCTATTTTCTTGTTTAACCAATCTTATGAACAATACTATTGAAGATTGGCAAAATAATTTTTAATGGAGAATTTCTCCATTTACTCCTCCATTTTATTCGATAAATCAGATCCTCGCACACATGTTTGTTGTGAGCCAAATGCAATAAAAATACTTAATTTCATTTATTGATGCAACCACTATCATACTATTAGCATTGCATTAAATGAGTAAACAATCACATTATTTTAATTAAACGCACTTGAAAATAGTTACTTATATTCAATGCAAATACCTCAAAGCAAAAGATGCTACACTTTTAAAATAAGCTACGGAGATAATCAAGGTAATGCTAGAAAATATAATTGTAGTGGTACTACAGTCACAAGCAGATTGACATGACTATTGATCTACAAGGCTCAAATACGAACATGTTACGAAGCCATGTTTCTGCATTTTTAATAATTGTATAGGTTTCATAACTTAAAACAACAAATTGTGCAAAACAATAATATTGCTGATATCGGTGCAGAAAAACTTTAAATTTGCTGTCAGTACCACCAGCAGTTATATTGTACAAATTAGTTTTGTATATATTTTCTGTCATACTAAAATCTAGATTTCCATCATAATTTTCACAAATACCCATTAAGTCAAGTACATTCATATGCCATGACTTTTTCTTCTCTTTACATTTTCAATACGCCACCTGGGCCCAGTTTCTCTAAACTTACAGCGAGTGTTGCTTTAGAAGGAAAATATGTATGTATGTGTTATAGAAACTCATTGTATTGCGTTTTGTTGTTTTACTAGTAACTTGTACACTTTTAATTTTTCAGCAACATAAGCGCAACTCTTACTCTTACGTAGTAGTCAATATAGATACTCGAGAGAGAAGAGAGCTGCCAAGATCAATGGGATTAGCATATGGTTGGCATATGTTGTTTCTTAATAAGGAAGTTTTGCGCTGCTAGAAATCGATTTAATCTATCATGCTGCTGTAGAAGATGATTATTTATGTAATTTTTAAATTAGTTTTATTTCGCGGAATTGAAGCCATATCACTTTTTTATAACAGTTCTTTCAGTGTAAGATAATATTTGCATTACAACATATACCCACTGTATGACATGCAAGACATATTTTGAGTGCGTGGGCTTTTATCGCTTTACTGCATACACACGTTGTTATTTTATATATTCACAACTGTTTTTGAAGTGAATTGATATGCAATCATTTAATGAAGTACGAATAAAGCAAGCTGTTTTGATTTGGAATTAATAACATACATATACATTGTGAAGTTTGATTAATAATTTTCTAAGCAATATACATATAATATAAAAGAGAAGCGAAAAACCACAACTTGTTATTTTATATTCTTCATGACTGTATATTAATTTGATTATTAATCAATATATACAATTTGGTTTTTAGGCTATTAAAATATCTTTATATTCTCATACAATCATTGAAGACAATAATAAAAAACAGGAAATTGTATGCCACAGGTTTTTAGAGTGTAATAATGAAAACAAACTAATAGAAAGGTAAAGCAATAATTTTTGAAGCAAGGCGTAGTTAGCGTTTAAGATCAAATCGTAGACGCGAAATACTAGCATGACTTAAGGTACGGTCAGATTGCTCAAATATTTATATCAAATATGTTTGCCCGTTTTTGGGAAAACAAAATGAAAATTCAAACCAATTTTGTTTTGTGGTCACATTAGCCATATTTTTTTGCCTGTTTTGTTAGTTCAAACATTAGTCAAATAGAAAAACAGAAATTTTTATTTGACAGCAAATGTTTTCGCCATGGCCACACTGAAAAGTTTATTTGCCGTTAAGAAATATTTGCTCAAACAGTGAAAAAACAAAAAATTATTTAATTGAAAAAAAAAAAAAAAATAAATTATGGAAGAAATTGAAGATTTTCTTTTGTTAAGCTGCGGAGCAGCATCAGTTTTTGTCTTACAAGAGCAAGAAATAATTAAAAAAAAGAAAAAAAGACTATGGGTACGGAAATGGGTTCAACGTCGAGAGGAGATTGGATGCTGTTCAAAACTGCTTCGCGAGCTCCGTTTAGAAACTTCAGAGCTATACAAAAACTTTTTACGGATGAACTCAATTGACTTCGATTACTTGGTAAGACATATCAGAAAGATTGCATAAAAACCGAGATTTCACAATTTTTTTTAGCTCGGACTGGTGGAGCCGCTAATTATAAAGCAAACTACTAGGCTTCGGAAACCGATTTCTGCAAAGGAACGTTTAGCAGTAACACTGCGGTATCTCGCAACTGGCGAAAGCTTAAGATCCCTCCAATACATTTTCCGGATTCCCCACAATACCATTTCAACAATTATTCCGGATGTATGTGAAGCTATTTACAAAGTGTTGCAGCTGGAATATTTAAAGAAATTTAAAGAAAATTATTCCATTGTTGTTGACTAATTTTTAGGTACCATCGACCGAAGAGTAATGGTTAGATGTTTCTGAGAAATTCCTAAAATTGTGGAACTTTCCCAATTGCCTAGGATCACTGGATGGGAAACATGTTGTCAGGACTGCGCCAGCTAATGCAGGAAGTATTTACTACAATTACAAAGGTACAGCTATCTAGCTTAAGAGTAAGAATATTGTGCTAACTTAGTGTTTCGTAGGAACACATAGTATTGTTCTCATGGGCACCGCAGACATTTAAAATTTTGTTTTTGCTTTGCATGTATTTATGCGAGCAATTGATGTCGAGTGATACCGGTAGCCAGGCAGTAAATTAAAGAAATTGTTTTTATTGAAACAAAAATACTTCAATGAGTAATAAAACATAACCAAAAACCTTAATTTAGTCTCTACCTTTTCTCTTTTGCTATAAAAGTCCCTATTTAGACGGTGATTAAAAATCATGTATAGCATTCATAAAGTTTTTTTTTGTATGGAAAATATTTCCCTGTTTGCTCTTACAAAAATTTTGTAAGATCAAATAATTGTTTGCCGTAAAAAGAGGAAAATATTTGCCAACATGTTTTCACACTTTGGTCACATCAGACACATTTTTGTTTGCCAAAAAACAATTTTGTTTGTACGCTAACATATAAATTTTTGTTTGCCGATAGTAATTGTTTTATGGTCACATTACAGCGAACTAATATTTGATGTTTGCTTTCAAATATTTGACCAATCTGACCGTAGCTTTAGTATTTACGTGCTACCTTCTTTTCTTGTACTTTGCTTATGTTTTTCACTTGTTCAGAATAAGCCTTGAAGAACCTTTTGATAAAAGTACAAAACTGCAGAATATAAAATATTTACTGAAAATAGATTTCCATCTGCTTATCATAGCGCCCATTCTCCAAAACAGTAAAGGCTGGAGTTCTGAAATATTCGTAATTTATCTGATCGCTACAATAGCAAATATGAGGAAAAAGCCAAAAAAAAAACTTAAAGGTATTCTCACATAAGTCACTGCAAAGTAAATATCTCTTTCTCACCGCACCGTAAGAAATAAATACTTGAAACTTACACAAGGTCTAAAGCTTTCTAGCACCTACAACAGCAAATACCAAAGCAACAAAAAACAAAACAGTTCCATTCTGTAAATCGTATTTCATACACTTCAACATATTGTCAACTGTTTTTTATTAAATTACAAAAAAAGAAGAGGTTTTCATCTGCTATATGGAATAGATCAAGCATATTGAACCCTGGTACCGGGCTGAATTTATTTAATAAAATTAACATTAAACTTCGTTACAGGTCAATGAATAATGGAGGCATTTTACATTACAAGTCTTACATCACATGCAGTTACGTCTGTAAAAACGTGGGCTGGCAGAAAAAACTTTTTACATATATTTTCGTAGAGCATACGATTTTCGTAACAACTTATGAAATGAAATGTAATGTTGAATTATTTAAAATAAAAGAAAAAGTGCTTTTATGGCTGATGTTCTTATTGTAATATTAAATCTTTCTGGGTGGTTTTCTTCGCAAAAGAAGGAGAACGTATTTCAGACATGTATTTAATTGAAATTCAATTCCAGCAATTACATTGTTCTGTTCTTATTTTAAATATGCTAATTTAAACAAATTGTTTTTCTTTCAATCCTGAACACATTTTGCTTGCAATTGTCTTATTTACCTCCCACATATTACAATAATTGAAAGATATTTACGTTTACCAAAGCTATCGCTCAAACGTAATTTATATTCCCACAATTCATGGAAGTGATTTGTAAGGAAAACAAACTAAATTTAAGGACGTACGTACGAATGACTACAATTGGCATTTGCTACTGAAATATAAAGGGTATTTTTTTTAGATCGAGTCAAACTGCTGCGAAATTAAAATAAAGAGTTTTTCAAAATTAAAAAAAACAAGTAAGAGTGCTATATTCGGCTGGGCCGAATCTTAAATACCCTTCACAATGGTACATACATTCTGATTGATTTTTGGTGCGAAAAGTTGTTTTATTTGGCTTTTAAAGCTTGAAATATCGGGAGACGCTATATCTGGGGTATATATGGGCCGATTTTTTCTGAATTTCAATATCAGATCCACTACCGGGATTTAACACAGGCTGCAAAACTTTCATTTAAATAATTCGTAATATGCTCAAGTTCAACCACTGGGTGACACCAATTCTTTTTAATATCAATGAAATAAAGAAAAGCAAAATGTATTTCTTAATTATTTATCAGTTAACTTTATAGTAAAATTTATTTAACAAAAAATTGCATATAATTGCATTATTTTTGAATTATAATGCTAAACATTGCCATTAAGTGTGATTTTCTTTTCAATTTACTTACGTATGTGGGTACATGCATACGTATGTATGTATCTATAATAGAAAACTCTAAAATAAATTCTTTATTATTGAATATTTTCAGTGTGTTCCATAAAACAATGATTATATACATACATATATACATACATACATACCCTGCCGGCAACTCAGTTAACTAATAATGAATTACAAGCTAACTTTTTTACAACTGGTGGTGGTTGACACTTAGATTATTTTTAATGGAGATGACTGACTATTTTAACATTACGATGTCCTAGGAGGTAGTCAATTGTCCGACGCTGCATTACTTTTCAACTAACTTCAAGTTAACTACTTCAAAGTCAGTACATACAGAAAAAAATGTACAAATCAAGGCTGATTTTACATTTTTTGGTGGTAATAGTTACTTATATTTTATTAAATTAAATTTCATCACACTTTTTTTTTTTTTTTTTTGTTAGCCTCTGGTGGGATTCGAACCACTAAGCCTCAAGACTGATGAGCAGCCACCTTAACCCATTCAGCCATCGCTACATTTAAAACGAATGCGACAATAGGCAATTTAATTCAAGAGTTATTTACCGTGTATGTGTGTATGTTAGTATTTGAATTTTGAGTGAACTCTGCACTACGTTTCGATTGTATTGTAGCTAATTTGAAGCTAGTCCATAAAAGTTAACGTGAAGTTAATTATTTTGGTAGTCGACTACCAATTTGCTGGCAGGGTATTTACATTGCTTGCTTTTACAAAATTATTTTTTTCTTGTGCACGTTGTTGATGATCTATTGCGTATCATCATACACATGTGTGTGTGTATGTACATATGTAAGTACGTAGGGAAACCCAAAATGATTTTTTGTGTGAATGAATTTGAAGACGCAATTGTTTAAACGAATTTCATTGCGTACCCTTTTTTCAACAATTCTTTATATCACTTTCATTTTCAAGCTCGTGTATACATATGTATGTACATACATACACATTTTTACACCAAAGCAAAAAAATTGTTTATGCTAACATACTTGCATGCATACATACATATGTAGATACATACATACCTACATACATACAAACGTATCTACATACATACATACATACATACATACATACATACATACATACATACATACATACATACATACATACATACATACATACATACATACATACATACATACATACATACATACATACATACATACATACATACATACATACATACATACATACATACATACATACATACATACATGCATACATACATACATACATACATACATACATACATACATACATACATACATACATACATACATACATACATACATACATACATACATACATACATACATACATACATACATACATACATACATACATACATTCATACATGATCGCAAATATTATATACATATGTATATAATATTATATACATATGTATGTACCATTATGATCGATTTTTGGTACCAAAAGTTGGGTGCATATGGGCCGATGTCCAAAAATTTTCTAATTTTGCCCCTAAACAGCCTGTATGTACCATTCCGACAAATTTTTAGTGCAAAAAACTGTTTCGGTTAGCTTCCAGGCCCGACTTCTTGAGATATCGGGAGGCGCTATATCTCGAACATATATGGGCCGATGACAAAAAGATTTCCAGTTTTGCTTCTGACTAACCTATATGTATCATTGTGATTGATTTTTGGTGCCAAAAGTTGTTTTATTTAGCTTATAGAGCCGATTTCTTGAAAAATCGGGAGACGCTATATCTCAGGTATATATAGACCGATTGCAGACATTTTCAAATTTTGCTTTTAAACACCTTATATGTACCATTCTGATCGATTTTTGGTACCAAAAGTTGTTTTATTTGGCTTTTAGAGCCGACTTCTTGAGAAAACTTGAGGCGCTATATCTCGAGTGTATATGGGCCGATGTCCAAAATTTTCCACGTTTGCCTCTAAATAGTCTATATGTACCATTCTGATTGATTTTTAGTGCCAAAAATTGCTTTGTTTGGCTTAAAGAGCGGATTTCTTGAAAAATCAGGAGTCGCTATATCTCAGATATATATGGACCGATTTCAAAAATTTTCCAATTTTGCTTTTAAACACCTTATATGTTCCATTCTATTCGATTTTTGATACCAAAAGTTGTTTTATTTGGCTTTTAGAGCCGACTTCTTGAGAAAACGGGAGGCGCTATATCTCGAGTGTATATGGGCCGATGTGGAAAAATTTTCCACTTTTGCCTTTAAATAGCCTATATATACCATTTTGATTGAACTTCGGTGCCAAAAGTTGTCTTATTTGGCTTATAAAGCCGATTTCTTTAAAAATCGGGAGACGCTATATCTCGGATATATATGGGCCGATTTCAAAAATTCCTTCATTTCTAGGATTTAATGAGCACTAAAAATGATATGGTTTAGTTTTTAAGAAAAAATTTTTTTTCAAAAATCTGAATACAAAAATTACACAAAATACCCCTCAAAACCCGGTTTTTTGAATATATCTCGGCTATCCGCGGACCTATCTTACTGAATTTCAATAGCAGACCCACTACCGGGGTTTCACACGTTTTAGCGAAAGAATGAGGTTTCTATCTCAAACCGTTTTCTCAGAAACGGTATTTCAACGACTACAGACGGACAGACGGACAGACGGACAGACGGACAGACGGACAGACGGACAGACGGACATCGCTCAATCGTAATCGCTATTGATGCTGATCCAGAATATATATACTTTATGGGGTCTTAGATGGATATTTCAATGCGTTACAAACGGAATCACAAACTTATATATACCCTTACACATTTATGTGAAGGGTATAAAAATTAGATATTAAGAAAAGTTTTCTTTTTAATAATTGTTTGTTAGTTGCTAATAAAGCCAGAGTTAAATGTATGAAAAACCAAAAAAATTACAGTTGTTTTCTGTCTCTAAATATTTTTATTATTTTTCAGTATTAAATATCAAGGATTTGCAATAAAAACTGAGCTGAATAGTAGTATATCCAGTTTTCCTCATTAAAAATTTTCCTCAGTATATGTAGGGCCATTACTACGACCTCTCGATAAGGTTGGCGTTAGGTAAAGGTATTTTTAATAGAACTGCCATATAAACTGACTGGTAATCAGTTTTCATTGTTGCAACTTGACTGTAAGAACGATTAGTTTTTTGTGGTAATATTTTTAAAAGATTCAAGCCTGCTGCTGATACCTGAAGCAATAATTTATGTATTTAGCTTATGATAAATTTCACTTATTATAAAACTTATTTAAGTAAAAATGTATGTAGTTTGTTTTCTTATGTCCTCGAACACAAATTTACGTTGGCCTTGATAGAAAAATTAATAAAATGTACCAATATAAACTTATAAAGTTATTTTCATAACATGTTAACATATTTCAATATTATTCAACCAAGAAAAAAATCACCCTTTGAGCAACCCACACAATTTCCAATCGTAGCAAATAAAGGAATATTATTTATTACACTTTTTTGATCAAAAATTTGAGTTTTAATTTCAATTTATATAACAGGTGGTTTAATTCATGCATACAAATTAAAAAATAATAAATAAGGAGATATACATATATTCACTGTAAGTTGTTTCGTTTTTTTTTTTTTGAAAAAGGAGAACAATTAAAAGAGTAAAAATTCATTGAATTATAATTTGTGTTGTTTCGTGCTTCCACAAACTGGAGATGCATTGTACGCTTCAAAGGCTACAATAATAAATCAAATGTTTCTAAAATGTGAACAATAATTAGAAAATATATATACAAATATATATTGTTACCATAACAATAGCTTAATAACAATTGCTAATAATTTAGACAAACAGTTTTAATGGTAAAAACAAACTGAACTTAAATGTAACTCCACACTGTTTTGCCACATCTTTCGTATCATATCTATAACCTTTAATATTGACATAATAATTACTATTTACTGAAAATTTCACAATGGCCTACTTCTCATTAACAAGACATCGACTAAAAATCTTGTTTTATATGTCTTACTGTTTGAGTTTAAACTTAAAGCTCGTATACAATATTAAGTACGAACATGTTCGGTGCCTGTGGCTGATTGAACGCTTTTTATACGCTAGTCCAATTAGACTGAAATTCATTGCAGAATTTTATCCGTATTTATCTGTTGTTTGTGATTTTGTTGAAAACACCATGTTGACGAGAATTTAATGCACAGAAAAGTGTATTTTGCTGAAGAATTGTTAAATTTCATCACATAAGAATTGAACAGCCACCCTTCAAATACTCAATCAGTTAGTTGCTCATTTATTCAGTCAATTTTATTCAATTTCATTTTAGTCAGTTAAGAGAGAAAATTTATTTTTAGATGTATAGCCTCAATGTTTACCAGAAACAGAAAGCGAAATGATTATTCGTGTTTTCGGCAAGCAGCTGCATGCCGGTTGGAAATGTTTTCACAACAACAAATAAATAGATTTGATGGGCTTGCGTATATGTAAAAATTTTGTCAATTGCTAGCTTATAAATAACTGAAAGTTATAGGCTTACACATAATAATACTTATAGGCTTACACATAATAATACTTAGTAATCATAGACTGCGATTCCACAAATTGAATGGTCAACAAAAATATATATACAGCCAAAAAAAAAGCTCGTTTTAAGCTTAAGTTTTATCTACTTGATTTTATTACGAAGCGCAACTGAAAATTAAAGTACGTAGAAAAAATTGCACTTGCAAGTGTAAATGGGGAGCAAAGCGAATCCATCCTGCTATGGCTCAAAATGAGCACGAAATTGTTGCGTGCATTTGTAACCAGCACTTCTGTGTGCTTGTATAATTATTGAATTTTGTTTGAGTTATTTAACTGCTGCCATAGCTGAATTAGTAGATCGGCTGTACTGGCAGTAGTTAGGTTAAAGGTTCAAATTAGCAAGGCGATAAAATAATTTATAAATAATTATTGAATTAATAGGCTTCAGAAATATCGAATCAAGCGCACAGTCATCAAACTCAAAACATTATTCATTATTATTCCAAAGGAGAGCGAAATATTGACAAACACACTCAAATACTCCAATTCTCTAATAAAAAAAAACCTTAAGCTCAAATAAATATATAAAACATAAGAAAAAAGGGTCAAAATAACTAAGTATGTGTCCTTTTGTAAAAGAAATTTGGTACTAAGTAAATCCTTTAAATATGCTTTACTCAGGGAGAGTAAAATATGGCCTTAATTTTTTAATAAATAACGTAACGCCAGAGATCAAATAAAACACAATAAAAAATTTGGAAATTGATTTGTACACAAATATTAAATTCGAAATGGTGTTGATAATTTGTATAGAAATCAACACAAGCTTTTCCAAAAAGTTTCAAATTTGTTATTGCTTTCCATATAAATTATCGTTTTGTATTATGACTTATAAAATAAGTGAATATATTTTGGAGATTTGGGAACAGAAGCGATATACAGCGTTAGTCATTAACAATTGTTAGTAATTTTCTCAGACTTTTTTTCGATTATACTTTCCCAAGTCAACAGTCAATTTGAATGCTTATGGATGTGGTGTTATACATGAAACAGCCAATGCTATGAATCCCAGACAGTGACACTTTAACTTTACTTTTCTTGGTTTCTGCAAAAAATATTAATCACTAAAACCTTATCCAAAAAAAAATCTCACTCAAGCTTGACAAAACGATTAAAAGCTAGTTATTTTTTACTTTTAAGTCAGGGATTGAATTTATTTATCTTCTAAAGAACTATTGAAATTATTAAAGCACACCAGATTATTATCATTTAATCTATTATGCATGTCCTCAAGTAGGATCATACGATAAGATGTGTATATCTGAATGTTATTAGAATATGTAGGTATTTTCGCATAGGTTGGCACACTAAAGATGTCATTGATGAACACGATGAACATTAGAGTACCAGGAAGAGATTTTTTTCTGGAACAACAGAAGGTATTCATCTTAGATTCGACATTTCTTACCTATACCAACTTTCTGCAAGCAAACTTGTAAATAACTTATCATAATTACCAGCTATATATCAGCAAATCTGAATATTTAAGTTTCAAACGGAGCATATTTTAAGCGTTTGAAAAATTAAATAATTGACAACATCGTATTTAGGTCTAGTATCATCGATGACTTTCAATGCTGCTGTGGTGCAAAGACGGGCCTAATAACTGATAATTTTCTTTGAAATCGGTGACTCAAAATTTTTTTGCTAGTATAGGTAAAGTAATTATGAAAAGGTAATAATTCAGACAAATGGCAGTTTGCTTGGTTGCAATATGAATAATACTTAATAATCTTTACAAATTTTATAGACAAGCTGTCTCTACCAACGACATTAGATCGGCTGGTAGCTATAGCATTTAAGACATCAGCTCCAACTATGTTTATGGGGTAAACGTTATCTTAAATATTTGTTCTGAAACGCGTTTCAGCAATTTTAAATTTTGTTATGAATACTGGTGTAATAGTGCAATTCTGTTTAAAAACTACAACAAAATAGTCAGACAACTAGCTAAACAATAATTATTTCTACAGGCCTCACAGAGTCACTTGCAAATAAGTACATGAATAAATTGAGTTTTGTGCTTTCCCATATTATCCTTTTTCTTTTACTTAAAGTATGTTTTACATGGATTTCCTGTGCTTTTCATATTTTTTGTTTTCTTCCTTGAAAAATGTTCAATTTCTTATTTGGCTTTTACGTCATGTTTGGTTATGTCTGTGCTTGTACGAACATGTTTGTGGATGTTTTGTAAAGTTTGCTGTGTTATTTAAATTTTACAACAGCTTTTGCTAAAGAAATTTTACTTCCCGATACCAGCAAAAAAAAAAGCATAGAAAACTCAAATAAATTTCTCTCTTACAATTTTGTTTTTTTATATAAGCTAAAGAATTTTATTGCAGTCATGATTTGTTACGAAAACACATACTAATGCTCATAATATTTCAACAATATAATCGTTCAGTTTGTTAAACCCAAAAGTGTTTGAAATTGTAAAATTTTTAGTTAGACGTATACTGCCGTATACGTCGCTACTCCCTTTTAGCTCAATGTGGTGGTCTACCAGTATACATTTTCTACTTAATTTATTATTCGACTTAAAGTTAAAAGTGAACAACTAAAGTAATTATTTATTAAACCTATATTTAGAAGGGCACCCAGAGTTCGTACTTTCCATATAAGAATGAAATTGACACACAACATTGTGTGTTGTATTAAAGCTGTCTGGTTTTATTTATCTTGGAAATTTATTATAGAAAAGTAATTTTTCTTTTAATTTACATCTGCTTTAATAATTTAAATTCGTATTTCAATTTAAGCAACAAGTAATTTATGCATTTGATATGGAAATCTTTTGAGCAGTAATAAGTTACATTGGTTCTTCAAAAAAAAAAAAAAAAAAATAATAAAAATAAAAATATATAAAAAAATCTTGTAAACATACAGTTTAGTCAAATGATTTCAAGGATTTTGAAAAATCCCTTCAATTGGCAGATGATTGGCCGTAATTATATATCTTGAGAGCGACACGTACACTCTAAAACACTTTTGTTGAAAATTACGTCAATTATAGTCGGCAACACTTTACGGAATATAATTGACGTAAAATTACACAACGTGTATTTTTACACATTATGTGGAATTTTGAACAATATGTGTGTAATTTTGAACAGAGGAAGTCTCATACTTTTAAACAAATGGTGTCCAGTTTAAATAATTACTGCCTGTTCAAGATTAAAATTCACATCACAATTTTGTTGACATATTTTTGAAACTATTAATGCTCACGTTGTTAATGCCCAATATTCCACTGGTATCTTCTATCAAGTTAACTTCTACTGCTTGTGCAGGAGATATAACATATCCAGAACATTTGTTTTTTTTTTTTTGCTGTATTATAGCATTTTTGCGAAAAGAGGATGGATTACTGCAAAATTTGAAGCACTTTAACATCGGGCAGGGAATTTTCTCACTTGTAGGGAAATATTTTAATACGTGGGATTAAAGTTTATTTGCAGCCTCTCCAGCAAAACAGCAAAATTTCACTAAGCAACTTATCTTAACATGAGACTCCAAATTTTTCTTGACCTTGCACTTAGAGGTATGATGCCGTGTAAAGTGCATTGCATTGCTGTTTTCATTTTTATGGACGTAAAAATGCAAATGATACATTTATATACGTTGAAACTTTTACATTTTTTTTATAAATATTACATTTTTTTCATTACATTTTTTTTATAAATATTTAAAATGTATTTATATCGCGTTGGTTATAAGAATGCCCAATTATTATTTTTAATACGTTACGAAACACAAAATTTAATTTTTTTGAAAAATAGTTGTTTTGAAAAATAGTTGATAATTTTAAATTAATTATTTTTGACATGTGTTGAATTTTAAACATGTTTCATGTTGATTAGGCATATTGGAAACATTTTTAAACACATTTGTATAAAAATACACAGCTTTTACATAAAGTTAAAGTTAAAGTTAAAGTTAAAGTTAAAATACCACAATTATGTTTACTTCTCGTACCTTTTTCTGTCGTAGTATCAAAATTGACGTAATTTCAAACAACAAGATTTTTTCATCACGAATTTAGACAAAATATACTATGACCGTAAATTTCAGCAAAAATTTTAGAGTGTAAATACAGGGCATATTGTGGAGAAATTTTTATTAACGTCACGTAGTTTTTAAAAACCTGCTAGTCAGACTGTTTAGGATTATATCTATGGAGTACAAAACAATACTTCATGGGCTTAAAAGAATCTCAATCGACTTGGTTAAACATACTCCTCCAATCAACAATCCTAGTCTAGTTACCAAAGCTTCGTACACTGCGGGTCAACAGCCTAACGTACCTCTAATGGAATTTTCTTTTCTGACAATATGTTACCCTCGCTGTTCTTTTCTAAATATGTCTGAAATAAAACTGGTGCAACACGTATCATATCTCTGCTTAAAGTGATGTGGAGATACTACCTTTGTTTACATTGCCTTCCATCATACGTCTTCATATAAATGGTATCTACATGAGAGGCAGCATGTCTTTTCAGAAAAGAACATACATTAACACTGGAAAGTAAATATTATACTTTTTGTTCTTTTGAGCCAATCTCGAATCTGTTTTCAGATTTGTGAACTAAACAGGTGTAGAATACAAGTGAACAAGCTATGGAGCGATACGCTCCCCAAGAATGCGGAATAGTCGTGTCTATGACAAGCGGACGATTTTTCGACCAAAATCTCCACGAGCGGTGAAGTTCTTTTCAACCTAAGCGAGTACGTAAATAAGCAAAACTATCGCTCTTCGGACACCGAAAATTCAAGAGAAACCACTTTGATCGGGTGAAATGAAACCCAATTAAAGTGACTGCATAGTGCGCTCTTCAGGCTGGGAAACTTTTCTCGATGACGCCGCTGGTCAATCGACAACGCACTATAGCGCCATGTAAATTGAGTTTTTTCTGCCGCCATTGAATGAACTGGGTTTGGAGGACATGTGGTTCCGACAGAAGCACCGGAACACATTACGCTTCATATATTCCTGAAAAGGCATGAACAGAATTTACGAGGACAGACTTTGCACTATTTTTAAGGCAATAGGTTTATACAATATTGTCATTATCGCCAATGTTGGCACCATTTTTTAAAATGGCACATTTTTATTTATTCTACTGTACCAGCAGTAATCAGTCTGATTTAAATATAATAAAAAAAATGAATATTACTTAGCTGCAACAACAGCAGAGCCCACATTTATTAGATGTACGAGTATATATGCGAAACTTTCTAGTCTTTTGAGCTTAAATGATTAATTTTAAATGATTAATAATGCCACAAAAATCCTAATAGCGGGCATATTCTAAAAGGGAACACTTCGAAAGCGAAAAGAGAGAATTTAATAAATAAAAAACTATATCTTAAGAAAAATTTAAATGTACCAATTCTATTGAACAAACCTCGTGACGTAATTACTCAGATTATCTATTACGATATGAGATGTGTTTAAAAGACCAGGGGAATTTCAGAAGGAGGCGTTCTTAAATAAAGTTTGAGTTCAGTGTTTATAGGCAAATATAAGCATATGCAAGCTCTGAAAATTTCAAGTCGCTGTCTCTTACGTCTCAAAAGTTATAGCGAATTTAAAAACTAAAAAAACCCCTTTCAAATTTTTAATCTTTGTTTTTTTTTCGTTGGTATTTGTTATTGGGTTACAGGCCAGAAACTGTATATGAAGTCTCTATATTCTACGGTTCAAAAGTTAGAGCTTATTTGATCTAATTTTCAAAGTTTCTTGTATACGGCTCCCTTATGGTTTTCAGCATTGGTTGTTTTTGGTATATGCTTATGTAGCGTCTGAATAACCACATGTCCTGTGAAAATATCAGTACTCTGGCTCTTAGAAAACTTTAGCTGTAGCTTTTGAACCGTAAGAGTAATCTAAAGTTTTTACAGGGTATTTGCTTAGATAGGTTCTACAGTAACAAATAGCAAAAACAACAAAAAATTGAGAACTAAGGGTTGCAAAACGTGAAAATTTAATTTAAATTTAAAATTTAATAATTATTTTTGTATTAAGTTTATCAGGCTCAAGTTCTTTCTATATTATCTTTGTGATTGATATTAATTAAATTAATTTAATTTAATTAATATCAATCACAAAGATAATATAGAAAGAACTTGAGCCTGATAAATTTAATACAAAAATAATTATATAAGAAAGAGTTCAAACAATAGAAATTAATTAACTTTAAAATGTAATGCATTTTCTACGGAGCACCCTTTGATTTGAAATTTTACTTTAGTTTTTGAACCGTAATAGAGAGAGACTCGTAAGCAGTAGTCTTTCTTATCACTTGGACGGTAATACGGAACTCTTGTTGTGCGAGTCAATCTCGTACAATTTATTTAACCTATTATGTAATGAAGTCGAATATGTTGTTTTAAAGCTTTTGTAGAATATATACAGCAGCGTCTTCAAAAATTTTATATCTGCGGAAAATTATTTAAAAACAAGTAAGAGTGCTATATTCAGCTGAGCGGAATCTTAAACACCCTTCACAATGTACCATTCTGATTGATCTTTGGTGCCAAAGTTATTTTATTTGGCTTATAGATTCGATTTCTTTAAAAATCGGGAGACGCTATATCTCGGGTATATATGGGCTGATTTCAAAAATTCTTAAATTTTTGGGATTTAATGGGCATTAAAAATGATATGGCTTACTTTTTAAGAAAAAATTTTTTTTCAAATATCTGACAAAAAAATGGCAAAAAATACCCCTCAAATCCCGGTTTTTTGAATATATCTCGGCTATCCGTGGACCGATCTTACTGAATTTCAATAGCAGACCCACTATTGGGGTTTAACACATTTTAGCGAAAGAATGAGGTTTCTATCTCAAACCGTTATCTCAGAAACGGTATTTCAACGACACCAGACGGATAGACGGACAGACGGACAGACGGACAGACGGACAGACGGACATCGCTCAATCGTAATCGCTATTGATGCTGATCCAGAATATATATACTTTATGGGGTCTTAGATGGATATTTCAATGCGTTACAAACGAAATCACAAACTTATATATACCCTTACACATTTATGTGAAGGGTGTAAAAAAACATCATTCAAAGAATCTGACAATATGTGTTTGAGAAACTATAATGCTGAAAATAAATATAGTAATATATGTATAATAATATATGACGATAGCAATATATATTAGTTTATGAACCTTCAACTTTACCAGAGTAAATTAATATTGTTACAAAGGATATATATTGAGGTGGAGCTCCTGAGTTCTTGCAAAAAGTTCGAATTATAAAATTTTAAATTCATTTAGCGATGTAGTGCTTATGTATGAAAACTGTCCAGTTTTGTTGGAAAGGCTTATGTTTATGTAACTTTACCATTTGCTATTTTTTTGCCATTAAGGAAATTTTAAATATTTATCAATTGAAATGTAAAATTCGTATATAAACAAAATAAAGCTGTTCGAAAAACAAACATGTAACACAAAACTAATTAACACGAAGCAACTGAAATTATTTTAAATGAACTTTACTAACTCTGTAAATATAGTGAAAAATATATATTGCGGTATTGCTGTTGGATACTAGTACCATAGAGAGCACGAAAGAAACTCTGTCATCCTTCTGTTGATTATTGCAAAAAGGGATAAGGTGTCTACGTTGTAATTTTGCACAATCACTAACACAGCCACCAGCACACTCACGCACATATTCGCAGACATTAGAAAGCACGCATTCATACCAATAGTGTAAAGAAGTGGTGTTAAGACTCATCAATTTTAAATGACAATTTACAGAATAATTTACGCGATTAATACTTAAAGTCATCAAAAGAGCGATGATGCTTATAAATTAAGTTAAACCATAACATAAAATAATACGGCGTGCTGCTGCAGACTAATGAAAGAGCTGTAAGCAAGTGAGCAGACTTAGAGAAGTAACTATCGTCTGACAGCAGAACACGGGGTTGGTGTCTCAGTGGTAAATGGAAGGTTTTTATTTTTCATGTGTTATGACAAATGGGCAAGGCAGGTATAGTAGTAGACATACATATTTTGACATGCATATTTGACAGAAAATTTGTAGAGTGAAATACTATTAAACACCTGAACATTTGTACACCTAGTATTAACAGAAAGATGTATCTTTTTACACTACAAGATTCTTTTTTTGTTTTTGATATTTTAAATATCTCTAAGAAAGTTTTACTCTCCATCGAAAATTTTTTTTTTATCTACCCATTTTCATACAAACAAGAAACAACTTACCAAAATAAAGTAATTTTACAACATATAAAGAACCTAAGGTCTTGCAACCATGGCATTTTATTATTAGTCTAAAAACGTGTTGCTTAAGTGGGCATATATTTACAGCACAACGAATCAGCTGTGTAATTAGATTAAGTAAGTAACATGAAAATTGGTAGAGTGGCCTACTTAGAGAAGCCGAGATCGCCTGACAAGTGAAAAATTACCTAGTTTTGTGTTAGTTTAAAAAAATTGTCTGCGATCGTTTCTACTTGTAGTTACTGTGTAGCCCAGAATTTCTGGTTTTCCTCTACTCAGACTTTCAATACTAAGGCTGGGTTTTTAAGGGCTAGGCTAAACATGAAACAAATATATGCTGCTTAACTTTATTTACGTTTTATACAACAACTTATTTTTGCTTAAAATGCTGTGTTTTAATTTCATTATTAAAAAACTTTCACAAGCCAGATGTAGTTATATTGTTCTTTTTTCGATATATTTAGTACATTTTTCATTAACTTTAGATTCTTTTGCAAAGAATCTAAAATCTAAAATCTTAGCTCAAATTTTAACTTTTGTTAAAATTTGAGCTAAGCCTTCACATGCCAAAGTGGAAATGGAGTCAGGCTTCAAATCAATATACAGCTTACTTTCTTAGGTGTTATACTTATGGAGATTTTTGTGCTAGAAATTATTGTTTCTAGTATTCCGCTTTATTGAACGCTCAAACAAGGGTCTTGTCGTTAATGAGCGTTTATTAAAATCTCCACTATTTTATGTTTAAGAATACAATTTTAAGACATTTTTCTAAGCGAAAACTTATGAGCCTTTTATGAATAAAACGGATAAGTGCTATAATCAAACTTATGTACTAAAATTTTAGTACATAATTCTTTTTGTTGCTTTTTGTTATTTTAGTTTATTTAATTGATTTTTTTTTTTTATTTTTTTTATATATCTCGTTTTTTTATTTATTATTTAACAAGACTCCCAAGATGTGTTTCATGTTTGCACTAGTCGGCATAAAAACCCAAGATATTTGCACTTCGGATCGAGGCAATTTCTCAACTTACATTTTGCACGTAAGTTCAAAAAAGGCTAAATTACAAAGCAAACAAAAATCTCTCTAAATGTTATTTTTTTATTTCGCAGTGGATATTTGTGATATACGGTTTTTAATTACTTTAAGGTTTTTTTTTTGGTCAAATTGTAGTAATCAAAACTATTTAGAAAATATATATTCTTTAATATATAAAATTTATTCTTTAATTTATAAATATAGGTCCAGCTGAAGACTTATCAACTGATTTATCAGTATCTTCTTTTTGTATACAATTTCCACAGAAAACATATTTCTCAATTTTAGGAAAGTAAAAATTGTACTAAAAGCTAACTGCTTTCTTTTTAGTAAGCCGCTTATATATTTCTAAGGAGGTTATGAATGTTTCAATAATAATAATTCTGAAATTTTTAATGTTTGTCTGTTATTATGCGTACCTAAAATGTGACCGTCTAAGTCAACGAGAGTGCCTACATTGCCCACAAAATTAGTTTAGTCGTGTAAGCTATTTTATTATTTTGATTTCAACACGCGCATGCGCCGCAATTACGAAATACCTTGCAATTAAAAATACTTTTGGTAATAACGTTATCGGGCTTTCTAGTTAGATTTTCACTTTCTCAAAGTTAAGAAAGAAAAAAAATTTTTTTTTTGTGGCAACTCTGGAGTGATTAACATTTTTAAAGAAGTCAAGAAAAGTAAGGTTGAAGACTTACTGGCTGGGGTACATACCATGGACGATTTTCGACCATTACGTAGCTTACCAGCATCCAAATGTTGCTTCGAACCCAGTCCGTGCCTAATTGTATACTGTTTTTTAACAGCAGCGCAGAGCCATCATACTAACTGAGCCCTTCAATACTGTGTGTCTATATTTAATCTTATTGATTAACTTTCCACTTTACATTGTAATTTTCACTTTATTATAATATATTTTATATCCTCTCACCAATATTAAATCGATTTTCAATTGAGTTTTCTGTCTTGGTCGTGTGTCCATTTTAGACGGTTGGTTCCCAAAAATATTATTTTAATTTTGAAGTCTTAATTTAATCTTGCTAGCACCCAAATATATTCCAAATATAAAAATTGTGTCCTGAAGTGATTTAAGCCTGGCGCTGTGGTTGTGCCTTAATTTATATATTATTAGTAAATCTATTGGAGATACTTTCTACACCGCCTATTTGCAACATATTATTAAATATTTTGCACCATAGTTCTTTAGAAAAGATAATTTTAATTTCTTGTACCTTAGAGCTCTTTTCTTAAACTATCTGATGATATACAGCTTAAACAATTTTTTTTATAGAATATGGCCGATGAATAAGCTAAGCGAGTTTCAGGAGTATTGCAATTACAAACGGCCAAATAGCAAATAGTTATAACTTAAATATTGACAAGAATATTAAAGTTTCAGAACAGAGGGAAATATCATTCTCAGTTGAATATCGTGAATTGAACTAAGGAGTTTTTGTTTTTGTGTCAAAAATAACTGAGTTATTAGCAGTAAAAAGATGACGTACATGCTGTTTTCAATCACTTCAATAATTCCATATTTTAAACGACATTCCTTAATGCAATTACTTAGAAGTTCCGAAGAAGATAAAAGTTTAAAAAAAAAAAATTTTTTTTTTGGTTGTAAAGTGGTTGAGCAGGGTTTTCCACTTGTTTTCAAATCAGCTTTAATTTTTTGCTGAGGTATTTTTTGTTTTTCGAATACCGATTGAGCCAGTTTTTTAGACACTTCAAATTCTTGAAAAAAAAGTTTTTTAAAAATGTCGAATATTCGAACTTTCTACTGTACTGTCACACCTCGACTTGTGGTATTTCAAATTTTAAAATAAAGAACAATTTGAATTCGTCTTCTTCTTTGAATAAAATAAATTTAATGCAAATTTTGCTGTTCTTATTAGTAGTAATGTTATTGTTGTTTTGTTTCCTTTTGTTTATTTAACTTTCACTGTAGTGGTAAGTCAACAAAATGTAATTTCGTTCAAATATTTTTGTTTCAATGATATTTGAATAAAATTTTATTGTTGTTTCAGTTGGTTTTGTCAATAGTGGCATTATTTATGTATGTAAGTGTTTAAACGTTAATATATATAAATTTGTTTATATTAAAATACTCCATTTTAATAAAATGTTTGTCAAGTTAATCTACAACGCTTCATGTTAAAAAACAAATTAAATGTTTTTCTCTCCTTTAAGTCCCGAAAAGTTAATTCTTACACTTGAAATGTTATTTCATTAAGATTCCAATCAAGCCTTCATCGTTTCGTTGACTTTGTACTTCAATTTGAAATGAGTGAATAAAAGTTTTTATTATTAATTCAGGCCCAAAAATGAACCTTTTTACAAAATGTTTGCTGTCTTTTGCAGCTGTCAATATGCCGACGACATTTTTTTTTTTTTTTTGGTGCTAATCAACTCATCAGCTGACTTGAAAAATTCTTAAAAGTTTGTTTGAAACTTAACTACTTATTCCATAATTCCCATGAACAAAATGAGAATCAGAAATGTTCAAACAAACCTTTAACACAGCAAACATTTCTTTTCGTTTTGCAACTTTTTTACTTTTCTTTGCAACCTTCTACACAACGAGTTACCATCGGTTACTTGGGATTTGTATTTTTGAAAGTGTTGTATTTTTGAATGTTCATATATGAACTTAATTATTTATTATTGTTATAAACTAAACATTTTTTGTTATTTATGTTAAAAAAATTTCATTCACAACATATACAATTAACAAGAAATTCAGATGCTTAGCAGTAAATTATGTTCAAAATTTCCATTAAAAAATAATATTGACAAGATTTTTTAAGATAAAGTTTGAAATTCCCAAAGACGACAAGAGACTCGTTCAGGCTCAAGTTCTGTCTAGATTATTTTCGTGATTGATATTAATGAAATAAGATAAAGAAGACATCAAAGACATTTAGCAAGGTGGACAAATGTCTTTGATGTCTTCTTTGTCTGCTTTAATTAATGTCAATCACAAAAAAAAATATAGAAAGAACTTGAGCGTGATAAACTTAATACAAAAATAAGTATATAAGAAAAAGTGCGAATAATAAAAATTAATTATTTTTTCAATATTTTTTTTCCATAAGTTTGCACGAGTTAAAAGTTTGCATGAGTTAAACATTCTGTACTTGTATAATTTTTACTACCAACATTTGTAGTCTTGGTGGGTTCTTAATTTTACAGCAAAATGATAAAATAGATGCATAGTGAACATGCTTGAGATGATCGAGTGAGACAGATAGTGACACCACTTTTCCCAAGCTCAGCAAAAGTATTGTAAAGACAATAAAATAACAAAAAATCTTGACCTAGTCTAGTTTCGGTTTATTGGAATAAATGTTATATAAGGAAATAAATACGTATCCAATCACACTGTACGTTCATATTTCGAAAAATACAAAAATACTCATTCTTGAGACGTTAGGTTGTTTATTGCCATTCAGGATATATGTCTGATGGCCTTATCAATCTAGACAATCTTTAAAGGAATCTTCAAAGATTCGCTCTGAAAATACTAACTCTAAGACCAGAAAAAATTATAATTTTACGGAAATATTTCCAAACGATTAATGCTCAGAAATTTTCTGCACTTATTACATATGTATCTGGTGAAAGTTTCATTTCGCATGGTTATTTGATAGATACTCTTAAATTTAATTCATTTTAGTAATGTAACGCTTAGTTCGTTGTTTTAATGATATAATTAATTGATTCAATAGAGCCCATTGTTGGTTGAAAATGAGCGACAATTTTTACTAGCTTTAAGCAAGCAGTACTTTCTCTGAACGTTAGCTATGCTTTCCAACCCCAAGTGTGTTAAGATGTTCTTTATATAGTTTCTTTTTGGTGCGACTAAGCAAGGCTGAGTACTATCGACTTTTGTGACTACTACCACAAGTAAAGAAAAACGTATTTATGTTAGTGCTTTTTCAACATGATACTTTACGTCTGCTCGTGTAAATTTGTTTGAAAATAAGGATTTTGTTTTGAGCAATTTCATTAATAATTAAAAACTATCTTTGGCTAGATGAACATGTATACGATTTGTTATCTATTTAACAATTGCATTTTAAGGCATACGAGCATTCACACATACTGTCAAGATAAACAACAATAGGAAAAAAACAGATTCTGAAGTGATACACGTGTGAATAGAAGTCTTGATGATGTGAACAAAGTTGAATTTGGCTTCCAAATACTCAACCACAACATGATGTAGTTGGTTTGGTTTTGTTTAAGAATATTAGAATTAATATTGTTTCAATATATACACTCTAAAACACTTTTGTTGAAAATTACGTCAATTATAGTCGGCAACACTTTACCGAATATAATTGACGTAAAATTACACAACGTGTATTTTTACACATTATGGGGATTTTTGAACAATATATGTGTAATATTGAACAAAAGAAGTCTAATACTTTTAAACATATTGTGTCCAGTTTCGCCCCTATTTTACGTACATATATGTTTAATTTTAAACATGATTAATTATTAGTATTCTAATTGTTCGAGCCTTAGGTCACTTGTTTTTTACAAAATATTCATTAAATTCAATATTTCGATATCACAATGGATATCTTCTTCAGGAAGAAGAAGAAGATATCCATTGTGATATCGAAATATTGAATTTAATAAATATTTTGTAAAAAACAAGTGACCTAAGGCTCGAACAATTAGAATACTAAACAACAAAGGTCGAAGAATTATCATCAAGAACATATTACATGATTAATTATATAAAAATACACATGTAAATATTTTTTAATTTAAAATTATATTTATTTTATTTTTATTAAATTTATTTTAATAGCAATTAAACACTAACACCGGTATTCATAAAAAATAAAACATTGTTAAAATACATTTTAGAAGAAATTTTTCATATCAAATTTGTTTTAAAATGTATTTGAGCAACATTTTATTTTTTATGAATACGGGTGTAAGATTATAATACTACAAAAATGAACTAAACTGTATTTCAGTGACATTTAAATAATTTCCGCCTATTCAAGATTAAAAATCCACGCCCTTATGCATAAAACTTATTACAAGTTTATTAAGTTATTATTTGTCAATTATTCCATAGAAATAACAGCTTTATAATATTGTGATGAGTTTTATGAATAAGGCCGTTAGTGATTTGTTCGGTAATGATGTACACAGATACATATGTAAACTAAGAAGATATTATTATTAAGAAGATATTGAAAGCTTAAATTAAACATATTTTTTGATAAATATATACATACATATGTATGTATGCTAAATATTGAAATAAAAAGTTAAGAAAGGTTAAATTCAAATAAAACGAACAGAGTTTGCTCTTATTAATCATAATTGGTACAATAATTGGATTTTAATTTTTAGACAATTTTATCCAGCTTTTGGATTAAAGAGTAAATTTTTCTTAAATTATTTCTATGGAGCTTTTAGCCCTTCACCGGCGAAGGATAGAAGTAATAGCGCATTAAAAATTTAAAATTTTGAGATATATCTCATCATATGTGTATGAGATATATCGTTAAATAAATAATAATAGCAAAGGAATTGCAAGACAAGGTCCAACAAATTAGGGTTATATATATATATATATATATATATATATATATATATATATATATATATATATATATATATATATATATATATATATATATATATATATATATATATATATATATATATATATATATATATACTCTAAAACTCTAAAAGATGCTGTGCGCTAGCTGTAAAAATTTAAATTTTGTAAACTCCAAAAATTTATTTCAAATATATTTTTAATATATTGAATATTTGCAAAAGCTGCTCTTGCTGCACTTACGGTTTTGCTGTCATTTTAATAAAAGGAGTTTGAAAGAATAAAATAGTGTGCAGATTTCAAAAAAATGTGAAATATATAGTTGAAAACAAAAAATTTTTTTTGCTTTGCATAGAAGCTGTTTTGCAATCTTTTCTGGTTTTAGAACTACATTACGCTAATTTCTTGCAAATTTCTTCTTACTATTTCTAAATTCTACATTTTGGCATAATTTTGTGGTATTTGCAGATTTGCAAGAATTCAACATGTTCAGAAAGAGCTGAACATGTATTAGTTTTCAAAAACTAACGCAAGCTAATATTTGCGTATCGAAAATTTTTTAACAAAGCTTTGCACATTTCCAATAGCTAATTTTTGCAACAGCTTAGTGTGTTTAAATTTAGTGTTTGGATTTAACTTGTATGGTTTGACAGTTTTTACGTTGTTTTACCAACTGGTATAGAACATTTTAACCTAAGAAGTTGAAAAATTTTAAAATAGTGTTCACATTCAATCTCTGCCAAAAAAAACTCGAACAAGAGAAAAATGCGAGTTGGGGCCTTTCTACATGAGACCGGCGCTATAAGTTGTACATGTACAAGTACAAGTATGTTGGTTGCTTTTAAAAACTTTGTTTGGCTCTTTGATATAATTCATAATCGACTAAAACTCAGCCACTGGGTGATCATATAAGTTATGGCCAAACTATCAAATATTAGCTGCCAAATAACAGCACCTTTATTCTCTAGTTTTGGCCCAGCACAGAGCTACAACCAACTAAAAATCCTTATATATGTATATATGTATATGTACACATCAAAATATATAAGGTACAAAAGTCTGTGAAAATATTAAATTTTACAAAATTCAGGAACAAGACTAAAATTTACAGCGAACAATTAATTGGTCTTACAAAAACTTTGCAAGAACAAACACAAGCAAACTCAAATTTGTTCCATATTTTATTTGTACTTGTTAAACAAATAAAACAATAATAATAAATTATATGCTGCTACGAAATTTAATGTTTTTAAGTTTTTCTGCCTTTTTCTGTTCGTTATTGATTGTTTTTGTATCTGTATAGATGTACATACATGCATTTTTAGCTATTGATTTGTATGTATTTGTCTTAAATAACTGTAAAAAAACCAGCTGTGGCCCTATTTTTAGGCAAAAATTATCACACTTAAGCTTAAATATGATCGTACCTTTAATCTCTTTTAATTTCAATTAAATAAAAAAAAATTCAAAATGTAATAGCGATGTGGACAGCTGTCCGTTCAGATTTTGAGTTTTGTTTTACTGTAAACATATCGGCATTCAAATAAAATCAATTTTAAGAAAATGCCATATCGACATTGAAGAATATTCTTAAGTCTTCGCAAGCAAATTTCTGCTTAAACACTGTAAAAATCATTTAGATTATAAGGCATATATCTTTGTTTCTTATAAAATGTATGTATGTGGAAGCATCGCTAGTTCGTTTTCTGTGAGTAGGGGGTTAATCTTTATTGCCATTGAACCTTTCCCATGTTCAGCTTGTCAGAAAGTTAAAATGTTTTCTAAATTAAATGGGTACAAGTAAAAATAAAAAGCGTGTGTATTGTATACAATATCCTTTTTATGGCTCTCAAGAGTCATAATAATTTTCATGCGATAATATTTTTATTGTTTGTGAATGCAATTTTTGTTTAGATCCCTTCCTTTCTTCCTTTCTAATGCTCACAAACTTTTCATACCCGTTTGTTCTAGTATGCTTGAACATGTGCTTTTCTACAACATCATTTGTCATCCTATAAAAATATAATATTACCAAAATGTACATCAGGCTAAAAAAATATTATACACAAGTTTGAGCTACATATGTTTCACTGAAGTACCTTCCAAAAATAAATTTAAAAAATTTTATTAAATAAATTGAAAAGCTTCGACTGTTTAAAGTGTACAATGTGACACAATAAAAAAAATTTTAATTAATTGTTTGTGTTAATAAAATTAATACAAAAATTTACTACATATGTATTTATGACTCAGGGCCATTATTACAATTTGCAGTTAGCTAAAAGCAAAATTTTATTGGGTAGATAAAACTCTTTTTATTGTTATAACTTCCCTTTATCAAAACCATAGCGTTAAATTATCGGCCATATAATAATTGCTATATCTTACTGAAATAGTTTATTCATTGCAGAAATTTAATTGAAAAATTTTTGAATTTTTCATGCATTTATCTTCCTGAAGAATTGAAGTTCTCAAAAGTATTGCCACAACTTAAAAAAAGTATAAATTTTTCTTACCGAAAAGTTGTAATAATGAAAATTTCTTACCGGCCAGTTTATCTTCCACTTCTATTAAAGGTACCTTTAATGGAAACCTTATGGATAAGTTGTAATAATTTTCCTTAAGGGCATATAACGAGTTACTCATTTTGCGGTTTCAAAACTAAACGTAAATGAAATACATATAAAATATTTTTTTCATGATATTTCTTTTTTCTTATAAAGTTTGAACGTTGACATCATGTATGAAACACTACATCATTTAAATGACCACCACTGGAAGTGTTGCAAGCATTGAAAATTTTAAGGTAATTTTCGACCCACTTTTGACACATATTGGGCGGTATCTCAGCCATAAATTGACGAATGTTGGTTTCTTAGTGCTCAAGAGGTAAAAGTTTTTCTGCATAAACACGGTCTTTTGCGTAGCCCCACAGCAAAAAGTATAATTCTATCAAATTGCATGATCTTGTAACCGCTCCAGTCTATTCAAATTTCTTCATAATTTTGCTAATTGCTTGTGTAGTTGGACCATTATGTAAACCATAAACTCTTCTTAAAGAACGATATGTGGCTGTGGCAGAATCATCATTTTTAGGGTTCCGTACTCATCTGAGTGAAACGGAACCCTACGTCCGTCCGTCCGTCACAGCGTCAATTCTCCGAAACGGTGAGAGCTAAAGAGCTGAAACTTTCACACGATGTTGTTGAACCTTTCCGCTACAACAACATATACTCAAAACAACAATAAATCGAAAATTACCAGGTGTCTTTTTACAACGCAAAGTAACAGCTACAACTCTCGAACCGTTAGAGATAGAGAGCCGAAATTCGCACAGTGTATGTATTTCTTGATGCCTTAGAACAACAAATGTTCTAACAAATATTCGTACTTCGTAATAAGAAATTCTTACCTTCAGTAAGCTGCCGAAAAGGGTGCCTTATCTTTAACTCGAAAGTTAAGGAATATATGAAGATAATATAAAGGACCTAGGGGTGCTATTAGATATAAAAAAACAAATCTATTTATTTATTTTTATTTATTTATTCCAATCAAGCCAATGGATAAAATCCTTACTGGCTATTATAACTAACACAAAATTAATTGTCATAAATTAATCACGGTTTAAATGAATAATAATATTACGCTTTATAACATTTAGGCTAGATGAAAAGTCAATAAATCGAGACATATCATTAAAACAACAGAATAATCTTCTCAGCGGGTCATTCATTCCAAAGTTAGTCCGATAAGTAGCGACATGAAGCAGGTTGCAAGTTCGTAATGAACGTTGAGGAATATTAAAAGACAATTCACTTAACAAAAAATCAGAGACAGTATTTCCATTTATTAGGTTCATGACAAATGAAACGTTGAGCATGGTTCTGCGACTTTGTAAGGTGGGCAAGTTAATTTCAGCTAATCTGGAAGAATACGAGGGTAGAGCCAAATAATTTGGATAGACATCTTTTAAACAAAATATAAGAAACTGTTTCTGTACAGATTCGATGTGATCAATGTGAACATTATAGTATGGATCCCATATAATTGTACCATACTCTAAAATCGGTCGTACAAGCGATATATGTATATAAACTTTTGTTAATATGTGGGTCTCTGAATTCTTTTGCCCATCGTTTGATAAATGCCAATACGCCACGAGCTTTATTTACGGTTAACGTAATGTGATGGATAAAACTTAGCTTTGGAACAAGCAAAATCCCCAAGTCAGAAAATGTATTAACGGATTCCAATTTGTGGTTGTTAAGAACGTATACATTAGGACTATCTCTACCTCGAGTGAAGCGGTATGTGGTACAGCTCTTTTTTTAAACTCAAAAATATTTTAATATCATCAGCATACATGAGGACCATTGTTAACGAATTGTGCTCAAGCACTGTACTCTCCGCTTAAGAGAAACTCGTATCTCAATCAAAAAGTAGTAAGCTTCAATTGCTCGAGTGTTGCATCAGACAAATTCTAACGTATGTTTGATAAATATTATACCGTAAAACATCCAAAATTAATATTAAAAACAAAACAAGTTGAGCTAAATATGAGATTGACTTGCACAGCAAGAGTTCCGTACTACTATCCAAGTGCTAGACGTAGGCTACTCCTGGTGTAGAGTACCCGTTAGTTCTTAACCTTTTATTATTTTAAGTATTTGGTTTTGTATAGCTTGGACAGAAACATGGATGTCAGTAACATCAAACATACTGCCGTAATGAGATTTTCTAATAGTCTAGGTCTCGTTCTATAAGGAACAAGAGCTGAATAAAAAATCTTTTTGGTCGAGGTGCACAAGTGGCTGCAAATGACAATAATAAGCAATAATACCCACGATTTAATACTGCAACATTTAGTTTCATACGTAATGCAATTATTATTGTGCTCAAACTTTAAATAATTTTTAGAACTACATAAACAATATTCATTGCATATAATTTTCATACGTTCAAATTTAATTACTGTACATATTTATTAATTTCCAAATGTTGTTTGCATAATATGCGACGCGTTTGTTTGTGCGCTTGCTTGTGCGTTATTGTGTCGTCGTGACCGTTTTGTTGGTTATCTTGGTGAATGTGGTTCATGGTAATGTTGTTGCTGATTCGATTGCCACAATTCGGTGGTATTTGCCATTTTTGTTGCTTGTGTCATGTCTTTATTAATGCACTGTACACGAATAAAAGCTCTGGTTGAAAATAATCATTTATTTAATCATTTTATTCAAAATAAATAAACATCAGTTTTTTTTTTTTTTGTCAGAAATATAAACTGAAATATTTAAAATACGAAGTATAAAACTTAAACTAATATTAATTAAAAGAAATTTAAATAAGGCTGTGAAATGAATAACATATGCACTTTTATGTATACATTAAATTGTTATATAGAGTGATCCATCCATAATGCACGATGTTAGTTGTGAGTCACACCTTAATGTCAACCTTTTTGGCCAACTTACCAAGCCAGGTGCGTCTCTCAAGCAAATACATCTCATACTCGCTTACGCCTTTTAAATCGAATTTATTTTGTTAAGCTACCTAGTGCTTTCTTCTTCACTTATGAGCGTACAATTGGTTCAGAGAGTGAAACTATTCTTGACAAAACTAATTTTGTATGTTTTAATTCCAGCAAAGAGAAAATTTTACGCTGAAACAATCGCATCCTCGTAATGAAAAGAAGATGCACTAATATAAGTACCCAGCAAAAATATCGGTCTACCTGGAAACAGGTTTGTATGAGAGAGATTATGTGCTATCGCAATGTCCCACTTGGCTTCGCTTGCTTTTAGCTCATTTCATACTACTCTAGAAGCATAAATATCATTAGAATATTATATCATACTTCTTATTATGTTGAATTCACTCTTTATTGTGTTTTATACTCAAGTAGGATTACCAAAAAATTTCAAAACGGTTGGGGCATTCATGAAATTACACAGGGATGGAAAATGCATTACATTGTTTCATTGTTCAGGTGAAGAATGGACACAAACTGCCAAGTTTCCTATATAATACATGTTGGCACATTGAAAGGAATAGCTTCTTTCAGGCCATGAATTTCTATATTCGGTTAATGAAACTTGTCATTAAAAGTGAGATAGTGAAGTTTTCATTAAATTAATGAAGAATGTTTTATTCCATTAAGAAGTTTCTTTGTCATAAATGGAATGAGGTTGTTCACTGCTTTACTGAATAATGTTCATAAGCCGAATGAAACGTTTTCATTAATCCAATGAAAATGGTTCGTTAGGCGAATGAAGTCATTTCATTAGATGCATGAAATCTTACGTTCGACATACGAAACTTTTTCATCACCCATATGAAACTTCCATTACATTTATGAAACCTTTGCATAATAAGTAAGAAACTTTTAGCTAAATTTTATGCATCCCCAAAAGAAATAAAATCTAATTAATTTTTATTAATTATAAGAAACATAACTTTTATTTATATTTATAACATATAATAGCTTAATATATTATAATTATGTAACTATTAATAATATGCAAAAGAGCAGAAATTTTTTCTTGTTTAAGGCCACCAACGGGGATAACTTTATCCACCAGTGATTAAAAAAAAATTATCCTACACTAATTTCACACGTTAAAGTTGTCCCCCTATTTAGCACTACTAGTTTGTTAGTATAAAATACATATATAATATTCATAGCTGTCTTCTTGGTGCCTGATCTTTTCTAAATCTCGTGAAGCTTTGAAAATCGGTTTTTTTAAAAGCAACACGTTGTAAGAAAACAGTATGTAGCAATATCAAACATCTTTTTCACAACATATTTGTACAAACCGCGATATTGTACATTGAGTTTTCACTCCTCAGCTCATACAGTAGAATATTCTTTAGAGTGCCAAGCTCATGTTAATACTTGTTAAAATATATTGAAATATGTGTACAATTGTTGCGGCTCCCAAGCACAATTTAGTAGTCCATGACAAGGAAAGCACTGCTCAATGCCTGCAGAATAAGTTCTTGCTCAGCCTCATGATGATAAATGCGATGTGGTTTAAATATTGTCGCATTAGTCATAAAGAAACATAAAAATAAATGCGACACCAAAACTCAATTAATTTGATTAAACTTTTTAAGCTGCAGCATGTTTTAATTGTTAAATTTGAGCAGACAACGAACAAGCTCAACACATTTTTTCCGCAAGGGATTTGTAATAATATACATCAAAAAGGTAAAAAAAAATTGTGTAACATAAATAATCATGTACATAAGTAGCTACTCGCAACTCCTTACATAATTACACCTCTAACAGCTTTATCATCTTAAATGAAGTCTTGCTAAGCATTAGTTCAACGGGAGTCGGTATGTTGGTTAACCAAGAACGTAATGAAAAAAATCAAATACAAAACGAAAGCATGGAATGATGGACTTGTATAAAAGAAGCGTATCTCCAACTTTTTTTATGTGTATTTAAATGTTTGCTAGTCTAAAACTTCGTGTAGACGGTTGTCAGATCTTACAATATTGTAAGACCTAACAACGTGCTGGCAATCTACTGGAAATACAAAATTGTCAGCATTAAGAAAATTGTTGGTTCAGACAATTACAAGAAAATCTTACAATTTCATTGCCAGACAATAAATTTAGCTACCAACGAAAATTGTCAGCTTACACGGATGCAAGATTTTCTACGTATCAAAACTTTTCAGCCAATTGTTATTATCAAAATACACACACACACACACGCACATGCCATTTTTCATTCTTTATTTTTCTCGCTCAATAGCCATGTTTTTAATTTTTTTATTCTCTTTTCTGCAACTTTTTACCTCCTGTACTCACATTTTTACTATTCTCTTGTTTTTTCTCTCCTTTTCGTACACACACATTTTTCTTTAATACTCTTTTTCGTTACTCTGACAATGACGCCATTGTAAGGCGTTGAGAATTTATGCATCTTACAAAATGCCACTGCCTGACAATGTTCTAGCAATGATGATGCCAAAGTGCTCAGACGATTGACAGTTAACTGACAATTAATTGTTAGGTAGGTGGCCTGCCAATGCTTTTGTTTACAATATTGTCAGGAAGAAATTATAAGTTCTCACGATTGATTAAAGATATTCTTTACAATTGCTGACAACGTTGTAGGAATTTCTAATCGTATATACTTAGCTTAACGCCTAACGTATTCGCTAACATTTGGCTATTAATTTTTGTTTTTGGCTCGATATTACACATGGAATGCATCACCGAATTCCGTTTAGCGTCGAAAATAAGGAACATCAGTTGAACGATATTAAAATGTATTTTAACGGAAGCATGATCACAGTATATTCAGCTAACGATTAATGTCACTATTTGCGGTTGTTGTTCGTTAACGTAACGTTTGTGGTCCGACTACATTTACTCAAAAACGATTCGTACTGGGACGATACGCTCAAGGATTCTGTAGTATTGTCATGGTCGCATCAAATTCATACATTGTTCGCGATTACTATATCAACATGTTTCCCTTCCAATCTAAAAGATTTGTGGGTTATATATAGAGGCAAAATGACTGAGGATGTTTTACATCGTGATCACCGTCAAACTCTGAAGCCTTAAATAATGACACTAAGGCAACGATCATAAGAATAAAATACATCGTAAAACCGGCAGTCGCTTGCTAAATTGTACGTTTTCTTCTGGTCTATGTTAGCTAACTTCTTCTGGAACACGATTCTTCTGGAACACGATTATTCACTTTGGCAGTCCTATTAAAAATGTTCAGTTTAGAATAAGGAAAGTCCTGTGCCGTTCGTTTTTAGGTTTCTAAATTGGTACTTAAAATTAACAAGCAATCTAGCTTGAAAAGATTTTTATTAAATTAATAAAGAGAAATTTTCTACACAAGTCAAAAATTTCTCTTGAAGACTTTGAGCAAAAAAGCTGATGAAAAGTGTAGAGAAATACATGGAGTCCGCAGGGAAGGTCTACTATTATTATTGATGATCAATGCCATCCTCTGTTAGCTTCACAAATTCGAGCCTTTTCGAGCACATTTTTTAATACCTCCTCACAAATTTCACGCGGTATTTTATTAATTTCATCACAAATATTTTGTTTGGGTTGTTTCAGCATTTTTGCTTTGTTTGCATAAACCTTGCTTATCAGATATTTCCCCAAAAAGAAGTCTGGAGCATTCAAACCAGGCGATTAAGTTGTTGTGGAAAGAATAATTCTCGCAGAAATTCCATTTTAGTCCTGCCTGTATGCGATGTCTAAAATATGCAATTATGGCGTTAAAAAGTTTTCAATTATATCACGACATCGCTTTTTGACACTAAGCGTTGCGCTGTTTTCATTTTCCAGGAAGTAAGGTCCAATGATTTAACCAAACTGCAAACAAGACTGTTACTTTTAATAGATGCAAGGATGACTGATGAATAATTTGAGGATTTTCCATTACCTACAACCAACTATACCGTTTGCATTATTACTACTACGTCCGTCCGTCCATCACAGCGTCTACGAAACGGTAAGAGCTAAAGAGCTTAAATTTTCACAGGATATTGCATCTACAACAACAAATACTAAAAACAACAACAAGTCAAAAACTACCAGGTGTCCCTATACAACGTAAAGTAACAATTAGCCGTTACTCTCGAACCGTGAGAGACAGATGGATGATATTTGCATAATATATGTATTCATATGTATATGCTCGACAACAACAAATGCTAAAAACAATAACAACTGTAAAACTACCAGCTGTCCATTTACAACGTAAATTAACAGCTATAACTTACAACAACAACAACGTGCCTTACAACAAGATGCCTTACAACAACAACAACAAGTCGAAAACTACTAGGTGTCCCCATACAACATAAAGTAGCAATTAAGCCTAATTCTGAAGCTGTAAGCGATAAAGAGATGAAATTTATACATTTGTGTATTCACATATGCCATTCCATACGTACATTACACATACATGCGGAAACCTGCCAGCCAGCCTCGTGCGATAGGTCAAGTGGTGACTGATCCCAGAAAAATTATTAAAAAAATCTATGTCACGTTGAATTGAATAAAAAAAAAAATTAAAAAATAATACACACATTCATAAAAAATATTTCAGGTTTATAAAGTCTCTATTAGACGAATTTGCATGGAAAATTTGTCAAAAAAAAGGGTTTAATAAACCTAAAATATGTATTATGAATAAGACCCATAAGCCCATATTCATAAAAACTATTGAAGGTTTATTACACTTTTATTTGACAAATATTCCGTAGAAATACGTCAAATAAGAGCTTAATAAACTTACAATAATTACTATGAATATGGCCTTAAATGTTTACCTCATGCAAATGTAGTTTGGAAACAAACAAACAAAAATATGAAAAATTTATGTTTTTGCGAAAAAAGACAAAATGTACCGAATGTTATACATTTTTGATTTTATGAATAGTTGCGCCAACATCTATCAGAACTTGTCGAAGGTAGATCAATTTTTCTTTAATACGGCTACTTAAAGTTGCACAGCATCGACAACAACTTAGTTAATGAGATATATTTCTTTATTCGGTTTGCAGTTGGAGTTTAAAATAAAAAGCTAAGCCTTAACAGAAGACTTAACAACAGAAAAATATGAAAAAATTGATGAGTCGTTGTTTCCGGAGGAAAATTTTTGACCAGAATAGAGCATTGTGAATTTGTAGACGGTGTTTAACCGCGAAAATCATAAATTCTAAAATTTCTGTTTATATGATTGTTCATGGGAATGCTTTTGCGCCGTCCAAAGGCTGCTAGATTTTCCAATCTGCGGTAAAGAAAAAACAGAATCGGCAAGTATTTGGCAGATCATATTTTCATTTTACAGTCATTGGTGCCTTTGTACTAAAGCCGAACCAAATTTACTTTCAGATATTTATCATTTCTATGGTTTGGAAGTTCCACTGTACAGAAAAAAAATTCATAGTATGAGTAAGCAATTATGGTCCAGTTGTTGTGCCGTTATTTGTTACGCCAATGCACTTGTATTTGTTGGTAAACAAAATATTGTTCACTGCACTCCCCAAGGCAGTGTGCAAAATGTTCTGGAAAACTGCACTTATTCACCAACTTTAAGCACTATACAAACTCATAATAAATATCAGTTTTTGTTTGCACTTTTGTTCTACAGTTTCACTTGTTCTCAATTTTTATGCATCTGCTCTGGGTGAGTGGAGAGTTTTAGTTGTGTTAGCAAACATCTCAATATACACACACTTCCGTACATCTGTGTATTTCAGTGCAAACTTGTGCATGGCCAATGTGATAAATGTTTGGGTCCACAGCCAATTACTTTTGTCAAGTCCACAAATGGCAACTGCAAACATTTAACGCTGTTGCATTTGCAACTGCAAATGTGCCAATAATGCGGCTTTCGATGTTCAAAAACAAAAACGGGAAATAAGAAATATTAAGGGGTAACTGGAAAGAGATTCGGCACAATGAATAAAGTGTGATTTAATACAGTTGGATCATAATTTGAAATAGGAATAATGCAAAAAAAAAAAATAGGAGTGAAAATGCAATAAGAAACTTGTTGTGTAAAGATGAACATACAGACAATAAACAAGATTTTATGAATATCAGCAAAACCGTACACTTTTGCCAGGATAGCTTTTTTGTATACTTTTGAAATGTTGTAAAAATATTACATTCCCTTCTAGAAATTATGATACAAATTATGTCTAGTAAACATTATGATACTACACTAAGCTCATTTTTTATTTATTAAGCTTTTCTGTTTTCTAATTTTGTTAGTTTGCTTTTTTCATAACTTTTTGCATTATTGAACATAATTGCCTTTCAAATAAAATGAATGTTATGTCTTCTGAATTTTTTACTAAGCTTGGAAAGCTTAGTGCAACTCTAGAAATATACAATAACAAAATTTTAAATATAGTGCACTAAAAGAAAAACACAAAATTTTATATGTAGAATATGAACTATTTTTGGACTACTTTTGACTCTTCTTGATTATTTTTAAATAATCTAAATAACTTTGACTAGTTAATTCTAAATTATAGTTAGTAAATTATTTGAGAAATCAAGAGTAATAATATTATACTAAGTTATTTTACCCTTTATACCATGTTCATAAATGCGCCTTTATTGAGATAATCGCAATAAAGTCCATTATTGAGCTCAATATTCCATACAAAAAGTCAATAAAGTTATTGCTTAATAAACTCAAAATTGCTTTGAATATTGAGAAAAAGATGAAACACAACACAGTAAAAGATGTGTTTAATAAGCAAAAGTATACAATGCGAGATGAATGATGAGATAAATGTCAACAAAAGTGAACAAAACAAAATAATAAAAAATAATAATAAAAAAACAAGTAAGAGTGCTATATTCGGCTGGGCCGAATCTTAAATACCCTTCACAATGGTACATACATTCTGATTGATTTTTGGTGCGAAAAGTTGTTTTATTTGGCTTTTAAAGCTTGAAATATCGGGAGACGCTATATCTGGGGTATATATGGGCCGATTTTTTCTGAATTTCAATATCAGATCCACTACCGGGATTTAACACAGGCTGCAAAACTTTCATTTAAATAATTCGTAATATGCTCAAGTTCAACCACTGGGTGACACCAATTCTTTTTAATATCAATGAAATAAAGAAAAGCAAAATGTATTTCTTAATTATTTATCAGTTAACTTTATAGTAAAATTTATTTAACAAAAAATTGCATATAATTGCATTATTTTTGAATTATAATGCTAAACATTGCCATTAAGTGTGATTTTCTTTTCAATTTACTTACGTATGTGGGTACATGCATACGTATGTATGTATCTATAATAGAAAACTCTAAAATAAATTCTTTATTATTGAATATTTTCAGTGTGTTCCATAAAACAATGATTATATACATACATATATACATACATACATACCCTGCCGGCAACTCAGTTAACTAATAATGAATTACAAGCTAACTTTTTTACAACTGGTGGTGGTTGACACTTAGATTATTTTTAATGGAGATGACTGACTATTTTAACATTACGATGTCCTAGGAGGTAGTCAATTGTCCGACGCTGCATTACTTTTCAACTAACTTCAAGTTAACTACTTCAAAGTCAGTACATACAGAAAAAAATGTACAAATCAAGGCTGATTTTACATTTTTTGGTGGTAATAGTTACTTATATTTTATTAAATTAAATTTCATCACACTTTTTTTTTTTTTTTTTTGTTAGCCTCTGGTGGGATTCGAACCACTAAGCCTCAAGACTGATGAGCAGCCACCTTAACCCATTCAGCCATCGCTACATTTAAAACGAATGCGACAATAGGCAATTTAATTCAAGAGTTATTTACCGTGTATGTGTGTATGTTAGTATTTGAATTTTGAGTGAACTCTGCACTACGTTTCGATTGTATTGTAGCTAATTTGAAGCTAGTCCATAAAAGTTAACGTGAAGTTAATTATTTTGGTAGTCGACTACCAATTTGCTGGCAGGGTATTTACATTGCTTGCTTTTACAAAATTATTTTTTTCTTGTGCACGTTGTTGATGATCTATTGCGTATCATCATACACATGTGTGTGTGTATGTACATATGTAAGTACGTAGGGAAACCCAAAATGATTTTTTGTGTGAATGAATTTGAAGACGCAATTGTTTAAACGAATTTCATTGCGTACCCTTTTTTCAACAATTCTTTATATCACTTTCATTTTCAAGCTCGTGTATACATATGTATGTACATACATACACATTTTTACACCAAAGCAAAAAAATTGTTTATGCTAACATACTTGCATGCATACATACATATGTAGATACATACATACCTACATACATACAAACGTATCTACATACATACATACATACATACATACATACATACATACATACATACATACATACATACATACATACATACATACATACATACATACATACATACATACATACATACATACATACATACATACATACATACATACATACATACATACATACATACATACATACATACATGCATACATACATACATACATACATACATACATACATACATACATACATACATACATACATACATACATACATACATACATACATACATACATACATACATACATACATACATACATACATACATACATACATTCATACATGATCGCAAATATTATATACATATGTATATAATATTATATACATATGTATGTACCATTATGATCGATTTTTGGTACCAAAAGTTGGGTGCATATGGGCCGATGTCCAAAAATTTTCTAATTTTGCCCCTAAACAGCCTGTATGTACCATTCCGACAAATTTTTAGTGCAAAAAACTGTTTCGGTTAGCTTCCAGGCCCGACTTCTTGAGATATCGGGAGGCGCTATATCTCGAACATATATGGGCCGATGACAAAAAGATTTCCAGTTTTGCTTCTGACTAACCTATATGTATCATTGTGATTGATTTTTGGTGCCAAAAGTTGTTTTATTTAGCTTATAGAGCCGATTTCTTGAAAAATCGGGAGACGCTATATCTCAGGTATATATAGACCGATTGCAGACATTTTCAAATTTTGCTTTTAAACACCTTATATGTACCATTCTGATCGATTTTTGGTACCAAAAGTTGTTTTATTTGGCTTTTAGAGCCGACTTCTTGAGAAAACTTGAGGCGCTATATCTCGAGTGTATATGGGCCGATGTCCAAAATTTTCCACGTTTGCCTCTAAATAGTCTATATGTACCATTCTGATTGATTTTTAGTGCCAAAAATTGCTTTGTTTGGCTTAAAGAGCGGATTTCTTGAAAAATCAGGAGTCGCTATATCTCAGATATATATGGACCGATTTCAAAAATTTTCCAATTTTGCTTTTAAACACCTTATATGTTCCATTCTATTCGATTTTTGATACCAAAAGTTGTTTTATTTGGCTTTTAGAGCCGACTTCTTGAGAAAACGGGAGGCGCTATATCTCGAGTGTATATGGGCCGATGTGGAAAAATTTTCCACTTTTGCCTTTAAATAGCCTATATATACCATTTTGATTGAACTTCGGTGCCAAAAGTTGTCTTATTTGGCTTATAAAGCCGATTTCTTTAAAAATCGGGAGACGCTATATCTCGGATATATATGGGCCGATTTCAAAAATTCCTTCATTTCTAGGATTTAATGAGCACTAAAAATGATATGGTTTAGTTTTTAAGAAAAAATTTTTTTTCAAAAATCTGAATACAAAAATTACACAAAATACCCCTCAAAACCCGGTTTTTTGAATATATCTCGGCTATCCGCGGACCTATCTTACTGAATTTCAATAGCAGACCCACTACCGGGGTTTCACACGTTTTAGCGAAAGAATGAGGTTTCTATCTCAAACCGTTTTCTCAGAAACGGTATTTCAACGACTACAGACGGACAGACGGACAGACGGACAGACGGACAGACGGACAGACGGACAGACGGACAGACGGACATCGCTCAATCGTAATCGCTATTGATGCTGATCCAGAATATATATACTTTATGGGGTCTTAGATGGATATTTCAATGCGTTACAAACGGAATCACAAACTTATATATACCCTTACACATTTATGTGAAGGGTATAATAAAAACAAACATTTTTAAACATTGCAGCATTTCCAAATTTTTATTTCTCTTTCTTTTTATTATTGCCGCATTGGAGTCATAACATGAACGCACTACTTGTACAAGTTCCATATTTTTATTGTACAAGACTAAAATCTTTTTAATAAAACGCAGTTTTTCTTCCATTTTTCTTATTTGAAAATATTATTGACTTTTTCTTTCTCACTACCAAAACAAAAGCAACAACGTTTTTCCAGCTGTCAAATACTAATTGCGTTAGCGCAATATTTGTATATATGAACGCAAAAAATATTATGTCAATAAACTGAATATTATCTCAATTAGAAATGCATGTATGAACAAGGTATTAAAACAAAAATAATCTATTTAATAATGATTATGATTACTGAACCCGATGTAGCAGCTTGTGGTAGCAGCCTGATCAGCGGGATTGAGTGGAATGTATGGGAAATCTATAGCAGAGAACTACCTTTTTGTTTTTCGTGCTGCTTGTATGTTTATAAATTCTCGATGTTACAAGAAGTTATAAATAGGGGTTAATGAAATGAGAAATTTAGAAGATTGGTATTTGAATTATACAAGTTTATTATGAAAAGAGATGTTTACCATTGGCCAGTTGAATTGATAGTGCCTTTGGCGCTTTTTTGAATAATCCTATTACACGACATATTATTCCATTTTGGAGATTTTAAGTGACTACATATAGCAATTGTCAACGAAAAGCATAATTCAGCATAAGCAGTTACATTCTTTCAATTACAGAATTGTAAAAATTATTTTAAGTTTAAATTGACTGTTAGCATGTACAGTTTTTAAGATACATAAATAAATTCAAATATGTAGAGTGTATCTTCAAGATGTATAATATGATAAAAAGAACTTAAGATTAAATGTTGTAAATGCAATTCCATGATATCAGAATGTTTGTTAAAAATATTTTGTATTTTGAACAATTACTATTCATTACATAAAAGTTATGGTGCAAACCAACAATAATTTTGAAAAATATTTTCATTTCATTTTCTGAATTGCAAAAATCCTTTGAATTGCCAAATTCTTGTTGGAAAAAAATGCAAAGCAATGATTTAGTCAGGAGAAATCTAAATGTTGTGGTGAAAATTTTTGGCCAATTTCATGCAACGATGGTATTGATGTTCCACCATGTATGGAAGGGGATATACGATCAAAATCAGAAAATCTCTATCTGGCTATTCGACTATTTAGGAATAGAAAAGTAGCTTCAAGAATTCGAAAGTGTTTAAAACGTTATTGCTCAGTGACTTTAACTAAACGTTTCTTTTATCCACTATTAAAATATTTGAAACTGTATACTAACGAACGTATTAAGTAAGCGGTACAAGCATCCAACTCTAGTAAATTATACTTGTATCACTGGTACTAGTGACTATTGTGGTACACTAAGATATGAGCATAGTTTACAGTTGAGAACCATAACAGGTAAAGTTAGTACCAATTTAAATTCCAGACTTATAATAAAAACATCTCCTGCAGGATTATTTTTAAATTTCTTTAAAGTTTTTCAACGAAATTCTTTTGCTAGGATCACTAAGAAATTTATACATAACAAATAGTTTTTAAAGCTCTCAGATAAAATTGTCTCTTTTATAAGCATGTGTATTTGTACATATTTTTCTTTAGAAACTCATGTGATAAAATTTGTTTTTGTCCTATTGCTTGATTTGGTATTAAATTTCAAATCTGAATATTACATTCCTTTCTCTTATTGACTCTTTTTTTTTTGGAATTATACACACACACACACACGAGATTTGTTTATGTGTGTGTGTTTGTGGATTAGTTCAAAGGGTGTCTATTACTGTTCACCTGTGGGTAACATGTGGTGATTTTATTACTTGATGGATGGGTTGACACATGGACAGGTTTTATTTGAAGTGTGTAATAAAATAACATGAAGTGTATACGCTGATGGCTCTGTATCGTGTTGCAAAATAGCAACAGAAGAAACTTAAATTAGTAAAGAAAGGCATTTACGCTACCACAGTTAGAATCAGCTTAACTAAGACTACGGAAATTGTTATAAATCTCACGTTTGTTGTTATTATAGGATTTCTAAACACAAATTGTTTCATATATTAACACATAGTGAATATAGAGTGTCCAGTGATTTTTTCATAATTGAATTTTTTTTCAGCTAAAACCATTTTTATATACCTTAAAAATGGCAGTTTAATGAACCACTTTGCATGTACAATTTTAACATATTGTCTCTGTCTAATGGTCTCCTTAGCAAATGCAATGCTTGTCATTTTCGTGTCCATTATCAGTGAAGCTTTTAAGAAATAATTTCAGCGGTAAACCCCACATTGTAAAATTTATCACGACAATAATTACCATATTTCCCAGTACTCTGTGCAGTGTAATCTAGCTAATAAACTAACAGAATGTTTGCAAGCAAAATTTGAAAATATATGCTCAAACACGTTTTCAGACAAAAGAAACGGCAACCGTTATAAATGCAAAAGCTTATTCCAATAAAATAAAAGAACGAATTTTCTAATTGAATGGAATTTGAAGGCATCTAATAAAACTTTATATTACTTGTTCCTCCACGGTATAAGAATATAGAAAACACCAAATAAAAATAACCCATAAAAAAATTATTTAATGTTCAAAAGATTAGTGGAGGTTCATCTTCGAGTGTGGTTTTCATACGTTTATACTAATAAATCTTTAAGTCATTGCGTTTTAGCATTTAAACTGGAGTCCTCAAAAAGTGTAAAATATCAGCTGTTTGACAGTCTTTGCTACAATTCCAATATTTCTATAAATCAAAGCCGTCAACAATTAATGGTTTGTTCACTGATTTACTACATTCATGTTGTAGCTGTAATTATATTACTAAAAATTTAAGCTGCGAAACATTGGAGCACTATTTATGTCAGTGCCCCGCTTTCTCACAAATACGATCCCGATATTTTGGGAGAGACACCTTACCAGACATAACCCAATTACGGGGCGTATGCTGGAGGAAACTAAGGAACTTTGTGAACGACACGGAGTTCCTATAGACCTATGAGTCAAACTGGTTCACGGTTAAACCCACGGAGCGCACAACAAGCCTATATTGGCTTAGGTGTATGTCGTAAGACATGGGCAGAAGAACCCCTCCATTCAACCTAACCTAACCTTACCTAAAAATTTAAGCTAGATTTTTGTGTTACACGGGCTGCCGGTCATAAGACCAGCCCAAGTTGTGCCAGAGTCTTAACTATGGCTGAACTTTAGGCCTTAATGTGCTGTAGTCTGGCTATGACTGGCCTTTTAAAACTATTAGTGACAAACAGTTACAATAGAAAGATAATTAGTTATCAAAAGAATATATTTATTGCGTTTGCTCAAAGTGTCTAAAAATTTAAATGCTCTATGATTTGTTTAAAAATTCATACATTTAGCTTAAATCAACACCATTGAATTTTAACTACATACATATTTTTGGCTTGTTTTTCATTAATTTACAAATGCCTTAAGGGTGTGCGGCAAGTTGCGTCTGTGTTGTTTTTTAAATTTTAGCAATTCCAACTAAAGCAATGGCAGCAGTAAAGAAATAATAATAACCCCTTTACACTAATGCAAATATAATATATCCGTTAACAAAACATTACAAAATGAAATATTTTCATAACATGTTGCTGGATGAGAGATAAAGGGCAGGGCAGACCAATACACCATGTATTAGTATTTGTCAAAAATCCAAATAACACAATCTAGTGTAATGGTGTGAATGCAATGCATTATACAAACAGAAAGTAATGCAACATGAATTTGACTACGTCAATTTTTGAAATTTTTACACGATAATACTTTTTATCGGATCAAGGTTGCGTTTTCTAATAGTACACACAAAATAGCTTCACTGAGCCGACAATTTTGCCGCCGATAGTGAGCCGTTGGCGATAGCATTATTCTTACTTATAGAATAACTGAAAATTTTGACTTTAGTAATAAGTTTTTTTTAGACTAGAACAGCGGTCCCAGAGGATGACCCCTTTATATGCATTGCATTGTACTGGAACCAGCAAAACAGAAAACAGGGATAAATGGGTGAAAGCCACGAAAGTGGGGATTGCTTATGAAAATTTGGTTAAGCAAAAACATTATAACATAAGAACAGAACATTTAATTTTGCAAAGCTGTGCCCTGTTGTATTTTGTCTGTACCTGCGATACTATCTAGTTACCAACGACATGCCGCTCACTGGAAATATTCAACAGCTAAAGTTTCAAAAATGCACGGAAATGCCTTTTTCTGAAGAATATGATCATCCTAGCGCCTCACTATCTGCGGCAAAATTATTTACTAAGCGAGTTCATTTTGTATATGCTTTTATAAGAAACAACCCCTATGTAATGAAAAGTTTCGAAAAATAAAAAATAAATTTATGGACAGCATATGAGCCACTTCATGAATGCGGAAGCCATGCCACCCACTAGAAATACTCAACAGCTAGTATAGTTGTTAAATCGTAACTATTATTATTGCTATTTTTGTATTCCTTTTTTTTAAGCACTTAAATTTGCCAAAATACTTTTATGTATTTTTTGAATTCTAATATATTTGCAAAATTACATGATTATTACTAAGTTCACCGTTTATAAAAAATCAGCCGTGGAAAGAATAAATTGGTCCCGACTCTGCAATTAACATATAAATTATTGTGAATTAGTTCGTTTATCTAAATGTTAAACTTAACGAATTTGCTGGTGCTCGTATTGAATTTTTGGGCTTTTAAAGTCAGTCTTTTCAGACAGCCCGACACCAACAGATTCACCCAACTCCATTTTTCCTGTAATAAAGATTATCTGTTACCAGTTTGATTATTAATTTACAAAACAGTGGTTAATCAGAGTAAGTCAACAAATCCCAACTATACTATTCCAAAAGGCGACTCGGTGATCTCCCACCAGTAGCCTTAGCTTTCATTTTTGTCAACTATTTGTCTCCCTTAAATAAATAGTTGCAAATTTGTTCAATAGTCGTTATGTTTGGGTGCACTATAATGTCTTTAACAAAATCGTATTATAGGTAAGACATAGAGTAAACAAAATATAATTTTATATGACTACTAAAGTAAAAATATGGATCCGTTGTATAAGAAAGAATAACATTATCGCCAACTGCTCACTATCGTCGGCAAAACTAGTGGACTCAGTGATAAGTTAAAATTAAATTAGAATTAAAAAGCGATTTGTTTGTTTGTTATTATTTAATTAATGTTTATGTATGATTTGTAAATAATAATTTGATTATTGATAAAAAAAAATGATCGTTTTCATCGTATTATTTTCCGTTTGTATAATGCATTGCAGCATTCACACTATCACACTTCATCGCATTATTTGATTCTTTGGCAAATATAAATACACAATATACAGTGTAATAGTACCTGTCAAATAATAATTCGATCGAGTGTGATAGTGTAAATACACACCGTTGTCTAAACCTAAAATAATACGATAAAAATTCGACATTCGATACGACTTCATCGTGTTTTAAAATTTTTCAAAACGATAATACTTTTCATTAGATCAGAGCTATTTCTTATAAAAGCACAACGAAATAAATTCTTTTAGTCAATAATTTTGCGGCCGACAATGAGCCGTCGGTGCTGGTCGGCTGATCTCTGAAAATCTTTATATCAGACAAATTATGGTAGTATTTTAGAAAAAACTTTTTAAAATAATACTGGCTTAAAAAACAAAAACTTTTCGTTAGGTACTTATGTGCACATCTCCATCTGTTTATATGTATTTGCCTTCCAATGCTTTTACGGTTTCATTTTCTATTTGAAAAGTGACACTCGTCTGCTAAAGCAAAGGATTAAAAGCAAACAAAAAAATCAAACAAGCAAAAAAAAAAAACAAATATGTTAACACAAAATGATTTATATGTTAATAGACATGAACTCTTTCATGTCTTTGATGAATTTGTGGGCTTTAAGATTTATAACAACAAAATTTCGTTAGCAATTTTTATGCTGTTCAAAATTGGTTTCTATTTATTCAAGCAAATATTCTGAAAGGTAAATGTAAAGTTTTTAAGTGAAACATCTCATTTATCTTATGGACTGTCAAGAAGTCTTTGTAAAACTAAATTTGCTTTATTTAAAGAAGATTTAAATATAAGTAATGTTAAAATTTGTGTATCTATGAAAGTAGCAAGGTATTTTTCTCACAGTCATAAGTTTGTAAAGTATAAGACAAACATATTTGGCACACTTCGATCATTATTTTCTTATGGAATAGAAATTGTAATTCATAATGTTATTGTTAAATACTTTGGTATGTCAAGCATCTGCTCTAGACAATAACGTAACGAAACCAGTGAAAATACAGGAATATTAATTCTTCAACTGTCAGCCTATTTAACTACGTTGTGAAGTTTATTGGACTTTGTTTTCACTGTTTTCCTTTACTTTTTATTGTCTTATTTAATAAAATTAAGCAAGTTTAGAAACACCACCATCTCTGTCACAGCTCTGATTATTTTAGTCCCATCCTGCCATGGATTCTCAAATTATTGTTCAGTCCTGTTGACTTTGACTGCTTTGGGATCAATTGAAAATTAAGCCCTTTTAATCTCTAACAGCTTACATTTTCTGGTTGTACTTCTGATGGTAAGCATAAAATTTCTTAAGTTATTTTTGAACTAAGAAATCTAAGAAGATTTATTCTTTAAAATGCAAGCAGCTTTCCAGAATATTTTTATACTATTTTTAAGAAACTATAGTGCTTTCAGCCATTAGTCCTGCTCTTGAATATTCTTTGATGCCTTTATGTTGCAAAATATTTATTGAAAATTATCGATTTATATTTTGTTGGAATATATAAAATAAATAATATCTTCGAGTAACATATATGCGTAATAGAATTTTCGGTATGCTTCAAAACAAAAAAAAAAAGAAAGAACTTTCACATAAATTATTTTGGTTTTTTCCTCGCAATAAATTACAATGTTTAGTGTAAGTTCGTTCGAGTTCGTTTTTCCTGCACTGTGTGAAAGTCAATTCAGATAGTATAAAACACTTAACCCACTGAACTTAGAAAATATTAATAATGCTTTTGATTATTCGTTTGTTTTTTTTTTGTGCAGCACAATTTCACATTTAAATATGCGCCTAAAATTGTTTGAGCATTATTAGTGATTGTACTAGTGTACATACATATCTTCTACAAGTTGAGGCAGTAAAAAGTTTTATTCAGGCAAATACCATGTAATATAGTGCAATCCGCAAACTTTAAAACCACATGATTGAAACGTGTATGCAAGCATTTACGCTGAAAGTGAATCATATGTAAAACATTATACTTTATTCATTTCCTTGCATTGCTATTTTCTCTTTTTGTGTCTTTTTTACCATATTACAAGGGCATAAGTACTTGGGTGGAAAACATAAACTGAAAAAAGAAACATTGCAAATACAAGGTGGGCCAAAAGAAATCATCCTATTGGAAGTTGATCTTCTTCTTTCAAATAGCGGCCAATGTCAAATGTGTTTTATATTTATAAATTAGACAGCTGTAGAACACAAGCGAGCAAGCCATGGAACAATACACTCCCCACGAATGCGGAATAATAATAATTGGGTATATGACGAATTGGAGATTTTTCGACCAAATTCATAATGAGCGATAAGGCTCACTTCAATCTCAGCTGGTACGTCAACAAGCAAAACTATCGCTTCTATGGCACTGATACACAGTGCCTTGTGCACTGATGCACAAGGAGTTATTACATCCGCTGAGGCCGTGCACGCCTGGAGGAGTCATCGGGCCCTTTTATTTTCGAAGACGCAGCCAGTGAAACGCAAATGCGCTATAGAGCCATGTTAATCAAGTTTTTCTACCGCAATTGAATGAATTAGGTGTAAAGAACATTTGATTCCAAAAGAACACAAGCAACTGCACCCACCGCAACTGCGCCAGCCACAACCAAACAACATCAGATGACTTCTTTTGGCCCACCTGTTATAAAAACCTCATTACTGCACGAAGACAGAAAAGTTTAAAAAAACGTAATGGAACATGAAATTTTCGTACTATTTAATTAGAGTTTAAGACATAAAATTAGCTAAACAACACTTCCCAAAACACTAAAGCATCATCATTAGTACCAATAATTTATATAATTATATATCTAACAGTTTGTTTAACCAAAAATCTTGTATTAATTACAAAAATTATAAAACTTTTGATTATATACATGCAGTTAACAATTAAAACAAATACCAACAAGCGAACCAAAATCAAAGAATAACAAAAGTTGTTGTGAAAGAAATTCCCTAGAAGCAGCAAGAAAATAACTTAGAAAGAAGAGATGTTAACAAGTGCTTAGTAATTAAGTTAAACATAGACCAAAATTAAATCAAAGACTCAGTTTGTCAAGTATCGTAGTAGATAAAAAATAGTTAGTGGTTGCACAGCTGATAAATTTTAGTTATTAAACTAATGAGTGTTTGACTAATTTATATTTTTAGCTTTCTTAGCTTTTGAGCAAAGACATAAGTTTAATAAAATATATGAAAGAATAGCTAATGTACTCTCATATTCATATCGAAATATTCCAATTCTTTATGTACTTAAAGGTCGTTTTGTTTATTATAGGAAAGTAGCAAAAGTTTATTTCCTTTGAACAATTCATGTCGGTAGTGAAACAAAATAGTTTAGTATAGTTCTACCAAAGAGATACTGACTTTTTTTCTTCTGATTTTCATCAGCATTCAATTAAACTAACATTTCGCTACATTTATACCAGTGAAAGTTTTTAGTTCATAATTGAGAGAATTGTTTAGGAATTTATTATCCGATCGTTCGATTTTTACAATTTTTTTCCATTCTTCTTGCAAGCCTAATGAATAGGAACACTGAGTTTTAAAAATCAATCAATGCCTTTCAAAAAAAAAAAAAAGAAATGCGGTCGGGGAACCCCCCTTAGGAACGGAGTTCCTTACGTTTTTTTCTCAGCTTCGAATACAAGGTGAAATCTGTATGTTTTATTTTGTGTTGTTTTTTAAATTTTATATTAAATTACTTTTTCAGGCTTAAGTTCAACCCTTGGGTTTTTCACTACTTTTTAATCAATATCAATTAAGTAAAGAAAAGTAAAATTTATTTGCTAGGTGGACAACCGGCTGTTTCTGGGTAGCAAGCACCCTTCATCAGCACCCTATAAACTTTGGACGTGTCAAATTTTACAATTTTGGCACAGCCGCTTTAACCACTCGGCAACCAAAGCTCACGCAATTTTACTTTCTGTTTGTATACTTAATTAACATTAATCAAAGCAATGATATTTTTGCAGTCCTGGACGATATTTTATCATCTCAGAAGACTGTTATTTGTGCTTTCTGTTTATATGAAAGCTTTTTTCACATGTTCTGTTATTTGCATCATTGAGATCTAGATGCTCTTTTATTGATACAATTTGAACATTTACGCCGTGCCATGCGTTATTAACATTTTACTGTAAATTTATAATTTTATCGAACTTCTGTAATACATTTATATTAAATTACTTTTTCCAACCCTTGGGTTGAACTTAAGCCTGAAAAAGTAATTTAATATAAATGTATTACAAAAGTTCGATAAAATTATAAATTTACAGTAAAATTTTAAATTTTAAATTTTATATGCTTCTTAAAATTTTTGGAACGTTTTATTTTTTTTACTTTTGACACATGCAGTATTTTTTCGTCAATCTGCTACAAAACGAAGAAAATTTTTCAATATTGCTGTTTTTTGTTGTGACATACTTTACTTTAGCGACATCTATCAACTGATAGTGTCCGGTTTAGCAACTAATTAATATTTATTGGTATGTGTCTCCGCTGACAGCAGCGGAGACACCTACACAATTATTTGAAGACAGATACACCAATACATATAAACAGCTCACACGCTTTCGTGACGATTTCTACTAATTTTCACTACCAGCAAGCCGCGTTAAGGAACTTCGTTCCAAAAACTAATAAAATTTATAAAATAAATGCACTTACAGGAACAAAGCAACTGCTTATAATAAAGAGATGGAGTGCTATATTGGACAATGCGGAACCTTATGTACCCTTTACCGAAATGTAATTAGAAGATTTTCTAGGTAAATATGTAATATCAGGTCATATATGGACTTTGATATCTCCAAGTTTATTCGAAAGGCAATCACTTATGTGTATTAAGATAATGAAATTTCATCAATCATTAGCAAAAATCGGACACTATAAATAATTTTTTAAGATTAAATAAATAATAATATTTAAAAATTACTTAAAAGAACAATTTATTTTTAGTAATTAATGTTTGTGGCATACCATCGAAAATTTCACTTACTACTTATATTGCAAGTACTTATTGGCTGCATTACATTGTAACTATATTTATATGTCTGCCAATTTTTGCATCACATTGTGTGTATTTTAAAACGCATTCTTTTTTTATATAACTCATTATTATACAGCGCCAACTGATAAGCCAAGAGGTCCGAGTTCAAATCCCAGATCGACCGAACATAAAAAATTATTTATATATCTATATATGTATGTATATATTTTTTGTGTTTAACTGATGTTTGGTGGCCAGTTTAGGGGGTTTCCCCCCTAGATTAAGGGTTTTTTTCAGGGGTAAACTTGGGGTGTTAAAGTCTTTCGGAGGAAATTTAGGGGGAAACAACTTATGTATGGGGTATTTTTAGGGGATTTCTGTGTTTGGTTTAACGGTAAAATGGCAGGAGTTAGAAGATTTTTCAACTGATAAATTTGAAGACTAACGATTTTTAAAGTAAAATTAAATGAAATATTTTATGTGCATTGGGTAGCTTCAAGTACAGAACTTTGCAACTGGTAATTTTGAGTACTTTTTGTTGAGTTGAATGAATTTTTTCCTTATGGGTCATTTCTTTGAATTTTTTCCGTCTCTTAAGAATTGGGTAAATTAAGATTTCTAAAAACCTTTGATAAAATTGAAACATTTTTTGTGAAAATGTCAAAAGAACGTAAAGAGCAAAGAAGAGTTAGAAACTCTTAATATGTACTTAGATCTTCAAATATATGAATACAAATAAATCGAAAATTTATAATAAATATACATACGCCTGTAATCATAACATATGCACTGAAAAATATGTACATATAATCAGTTAATTTTTACTTCTTTTTAATTGGGGAAAATTTAGCAATTTTGTGCATTTTCCACATTGTCAATGCATTAATATTGGTGATTCGCAATGTTCACCAAATTTTTTTGGGGCAATTTTGTAGAAAAACCTTGAATTTTAGGGGGTTTTAAAAATATTCTGTTGGGAAGAAAAACCTTGACCTGGGAGCACTGTACAAAAGAATTAACCTGATTCAATATCATGGTGCAACACAACATGTATTTGAATTGTTTGTTGTACCTTTTTATTACAATGGCGACTTTACTCCTACCAGAGGTAAACGAAAAACTTTGCAGTACAAAAGAGGGGAAGAAGATAATTTAATAAAAACGAAAAAAAAAATTACTAATTTAAGTCCAAAAATAAACCATTTTCAGCCGTTTATATGCCGCTGATATCAGTAACCCGGGACTGCGTGGGTTAAGTCGTTTCAGACGGCAGTCACTATAGGTAAACAAAAAAACGTGGGAGGAGAAATAGGCGTGAGCCTAGAATAGAATATGACAAATATCCGAATGAAAAATTAGTTGAATAAGTACAGCTGTTCTTCGTTTTACATTAACAAACAAGTGGGCGTAAAATTAGGTGATCCAAATTTTTATACGCAAGCCCCGGGATGGGTTATTCTGAATCGTTGAAAGCAAACTTATATAGAGATCTAGGCATACTTGATATTTTAAATAATTTAAGAAAGTGGCCGCAAAAGTCAAAAGTGTGGTAAGTTTTAACATGGAAAACATTTGAAAGAAAAGTTAAGAAAATTCGTGCTGCTGCTGTACATTTCAAGTTATTCAAAATTTGTCGGCGTAAACACATCGCTGGTCAAGTTAAGCAAAGCCTATGTTACACACGGATAGAATAGTTTTCCATTGTCTAAATAATTTTTTAATTCGGTCTATTTTTTACAGATCCTATTCTATGCACACAAACTATCAAACTTGTCCTCTTTATGTACAGATATTATTATTATGAAATAGAATTTTTTCGATGCTTTATCTTCTTACTTATAAACACTAAAATTAACTCTACCTCTATCAAATTTTGTTTACACATCTTCGCAGTCTTACAAGTGAAATCTTAGAGATAAACAACGTTAAATCTGCAAACAAGTAGTAGAAACAAATTTCAAAAAAATAATCTGTACAAAAAAAAATATTGCAACGTTTATGTTACTTTTAGTTATATGCCACAACGAAAACACGTTTGCAAATTGTTTAATTTAAATCTAACAGGTTTTAGTTTCACTGGAAACCGCAAATATTACAACCACAGAGTTCGTTTATTAAAAGGAAAAGATAAGCCGAAAATGTATCTAAACTTTGCATATAACAAGTTGTCAAATTAAAACTTTTAAAGTTGGCTAGAACTCTCTTTAAATTTTATAAGCTAATAGTTGTTTAGTTGCTAATAAAATAACCTTCACTCTGTGTATTAATCAAATATTTTTGTTCGTTAGTTCATGTGTGTTAAACAAAGTACAAGGGTTTTAAATGTCATTTGCAATAAACTTCCAAACGAAGTTTAATGCTTCAAAAGGTAAATGAGGGCTTGCACTGAGTATTTATTTATTTACTCAATTTTTTTTAAGTTAACCCAGTCGAAGAACGACTGCTATTGATGCATTTGATTGTACCCGAACTAGGAAAGTAGGCTTTGGCGATAGAGTAGTGTTTCTATACCTTTGATTTGAACATCTTCAAATGTTTGTATGCAATTTATTTCACAGATGGACCATACGGCTGAAAAACAAATTCTCTATGTAGTGCATTGTGCAATTCACTGGCGAATCAGCTACAAATGGATGTGCTCTTGAGGATTCACGTGTATTGCGTAAAATTATCCGGGTTTCGGGAACAAGATCCATGATAATAGCGCAACACATGCTACACAGCCGGGGTGCTCCAGTGAATCAATAGAGTTGGATACCCTACTCTCCTGCTAAGCTACTTCGCCCTCTCGTGTACACGTTGAAGTAGCCTCAAAATAGACTTTGAGATGCCGGCCAAAACATGACAATTGTGTTCCATTTTCTGGCGGGTATGGGTGGTAAAAATAGTGAGGAGCTCGTATGGAGTGAAGTATGTCTTGTACCGTTTCAAAAAACAGAGCCACTTAAATCCTTCTTTTGCGACATGAAAAATATGCTCAGTCCAGGGGACATTCCACTAAACATTAATACCAAGAACATTAAGAGCTTCCACCTTCTTAATGTTTTACCATCCATAAGTACAGATGAGGCAGCATCCATTGGCGTTCGTCTATATGCTGATAGGCAGCACTAGCATTAATCTGCGATATACTAGGCCTATGATAAAATGAATACGAATGGCACATGCTGCAGTCGTCTGCAAAAGAATGAATAAGGTTTGAAATTTGACAGAAAATCGTTGAGAAAGAGAATAAAGAAGAAAGAACAGAGTCTTGCAGTGCCACCGGATTTAACTTGAACTCATTTGAAGAAGCTCCATTTTTCACAACACGTATAGTGCAGTCTCTGAGAACAGTCGATACGAATCGAGGGAAGAAATGAGTTTCGACAGTAATGCACCATGTCACACTCTGCCAAATGCCTTGGAAAATAAAGGTCACCTGTTATGCGACTGTAGATACTTCACAAAATGGTAGCTAGCCATAATTTCCATTACCTTGGAGAGTGCAGAGCAAATTGCGATTGGGCGGTAATTTTTGAGGTTAGTTGCCTCACCCTTTTTGGGTATTGGTATTACATTAGCAACCTTTTAACACATTGGAAAATCACCAACATGGTACAATGTGGTAAATCAGCTAGCTAATGGGAGCACAGGCGTTAAAAATCACTGCTTCAAGAACAGTGCTGGAAGATCATTCGCTCCAGCAGTCTTTCTTACATTGAGATATGTAAGAGCCCTTTTAACTGCTTGAAATCGAAAGAACATCTTTGCCATAGTTGAAGATATTCTTTCGACCCCGGCAAATGGTTGAGTGCTATCCGTGCAGAATATCTTTGTCAACCGGATCACTGAAGGCTTAATAATTCCTTAAGGGAGTTGGAATGCTTACAGTAGCATTATTCATTGATCTTTTAACGAATGGCCAAATGATATTATGATCGTGATTTTATGACTGTTTAGCTTTTCTAAACCCATATATATTTTTAAGTTTTTTTTTAACCAACTTTTATTTCATAATTTTCACACCTTTCTTTGCTATTTCTACTCATACAATTTGTAGAACATACACTATCAATCAAATTTGAAACTAATCTTAAAAACTTAAAGTTTGTTTATGTTTGCTTTATCAGTCACCACTGTTTTAAAGTTTGTTATTGAAAAAAAAAAAAAAAAAATAAATGTATGTATGTATATATATTTTCTACATGTATACATGCAGTTATATGTAAAATTCTAACCACATTGTGCTTTTCAATGCATTCAGGTTTTTATTTTTCAACACAGTTCACAAAAACAATTGAAATAATTACTACAATACAAACAGCACACATTCAATACTGGAGCTGGCAGCTGCTCAGCTGAAAAATATTTTGAATACATAATAAATATTCACAGCATTGCTTTCGAATGAATTATTTAATAAATGTGTAGTTGCATGTTAGAATGCAGTTTATTTTATTTTTTCTCATTCAAAAACTAAAAGGATTAACGCTACAACAAACGAAAACAAAAGATGTTTAATTTATAATATGGAGTGAACAAATGCCATCATTCGTTGTTATTAAAAACGAAGTTTATTTCATATAAAAACATATGTACTAATTTTTTATTTTTGTTTTCTTCTTTAATATTTAATATTAGTTAAAATATCATATTATTCTATTAATTTAATATTAATTGGTTTTGTTGTTTCATTCATTTTACACATTTAAATCTTTAAACAAGTAAACGATTGAACGATTGAAAATTATTGAACTATTTAAAATAATGTCAAATCACCAAACAACAAAAAAAAATACCCAATTCTTCTCAAAAGAAAAGAGAAGGATTGCTTCAAAAATAAAATGAAAAAATCGTCCAACAACTTTAGGCAATTATTTATTGTGATTAAACATGCCAACAAAAGTGGAAAGGATCGCCCAATGAAAATACTTATGGGTAAAGATGTACAGTTCTAAATTGGGCAATTTTTCATTTTGAACAATTGGATAATCCTCCAATGCCGAAATGAGCCCAACGTGTGCGAAAAATTATCCAATTTAATTTGTATAAGAAAGCTTGCGTGATCCTTCCAATTACTTGCCCACATATGAACAATGGCCCCAACAATATCAAAAGCAAATATATAAAGAAAAATCACTCAGGAATGGTTATTCCCAACGATTAAACAAATTTTTAAATTAGAGAATCTAATTGAAAAAAATGTAAATATATTTTTGCCACACAATAGAGAAACACCTTTAAGGCCCAAGCTCAGAAATGGCTGGGATCGTTGTATGTAATATGATAAGAAACATAAATTGAATTGCCTTTGGACGGTTGCAATGGGTTTCTCCTGCATGGTATAACAAACACTGGATTAGTTTACTAAAGCTTTTCTGCCTAGACGGCCTTGGGCCGGGAGTAAGGACTTTCTCCTCACTGATATAAAAAACACTGGGTTCTCTAACAAAGTATTCAATATAGGCGGCAATCAGTCAGGTTGAAAACTTATCTCCCCTGTATTGCAACAAACACCGCCTTTGCTTTCTAAAGTTTTTTTGCTCAGAATCAATAGGTTTCTTTTAGGACGTCAGGCAGAAAAGCTTTCGAAAGTGAAGCCGGTGTTTGTTATATCATGGAGAAGAAAATCCTAAATGATATAACAAAAGTGAAAAGTTTTAAAAAGTGAAGGCGATGCTTATTATACCATAGGGGAGAAACCCCTAGCGGCCAATTGAAGTATACTTTTATATTTCAATTATTGATTAACTCGTATTCAAAATTTGGCACCTTTGTACTTCTTATACAATTGCACTAAACGATGAAAACTGACTGAATATTTTTTATTAATGCTTCAATTATTTAATTATTATTAATACTTTAGTTATTTTACGATTTACAAATGAACGCTTATGTATTTTTTATATACATATGTGTATAAGTCACATTTGAGAAAAATGAGCAACTGCACAGTTATTAAAAAATTGCAATAACTTAAAGTTAATTAAATAGATAAAATGTTCGACAAAAACTTTGAGTGTTTATTCTTTTTCGGTTATAGTTGAGTTTTTGGCAATTGCTAATGCTTTAAAATTACAAGGTGTAAACAATTACTCAATTTTTTTGCCTCATTGTTCATTTAGCAAAAACACCCATAAGATTCAAGGCTGTTAATTTAAAATAAATCGATATATTAATCGATCATAGCCCCTATTTGGTAGTACGACATGGAAATTTAGTGCTAGCACTATTAACATAAAAGTGATCCAACGAATCCAATCCAAAATACTGCAAACTGTGATGCTGAACAGTGCATTAGAGAAGTGGACATACACCGAGATTTAAAGTCAAAAGAGTAATTCATGTTATCAGTGACAGCAGCCTTAAATACACAAGTCGTTTAACACAACATTCCAACATGAAACTCACAGTTGCTGGCTAACGAAACTTTAGCACAGCCAAGACATAAGCAATATCCATCCTCGGAACTGGTTGACCGATACTGGAAGGTTCAAATTATTGTGTAAAAGTATGATTTATATATATTTATCTTGTTCTTATTCGCACACCATGCAAGTTGTGTTAAGTATTGATTTCAGATAACTAACACCCTAAATAAGTGCATTGAATTACTTATTGCTACTTTGTTGAGAGGTGTAATAAATAAAAATAAGCAAACAAATAATTTTTAAATATTTATTGCTCTTGCCAACTTAACCTCTCACAGTGATAAAAGATTTCCTTTAAGCTCCTACAAAGAAAAACTATTGCGAGTTCTTTCGTCATAATTTAAACTTTTCGCAGCTAAAATTTTTATAATTTTGACTTAATATTTTATTATTAAAACTTTAGTTGGTTTTTTGTACAAAGGTAACATGATATTGAATTAAAAATTCATTAACGTTAAATACACAAAACAAGTTGAAAACAAAAATTTACCCCAAAGGTTTAAAGCCACAAACCTCAGAAGCCATGAAATAAGATGTTGTTTCACCAACTTTAAACTTTATCCTGCAACTTTTTTAGATTTTTCATTTCGTTTTTGACTGAATCTTAAACAACGGCGCATACGAGGACGTACATAAATTAGTGACAGCACAAGAAAACAATTTTTTTCCAAACATTGTTCTGGTTTATAATATATAATAACTTCAGCATGATAAAATAAAAGAAATCATTTTCGGGTTGCTTTCAAAAAAAAATATCAGCAAAAATATAAGAAAAATTAATAATTTTTTTCCATGTACTGCTATCTAAGAACCAATGTATTTTTCATGCACTGCACAAATATTTGTATTTTCTTCTTCATTATAAACTCGCCGAAAATCACTTCTCTAGAACGACACATGACAATAGGATAAAAAAAGAAATTTCCCCCAAGCTCCACTTACATGCGTGTGCTTCGAAAAGCGTAAAATTATATTTAAATTTATGAAAGGAATTAAGGCATGAATTTCAATGTAAGTTTGTCATTCTCATTATTATCATTACCAACATAATTAATTAAAAGTAAACACTCGTTTTTGTTTCCTCTCAATGCTGTTCACCGTTCACCATATTTTTTTTTGCGAGTTTTTGTACGAAAATGTGCTTAATGTATTTTTGTTATATTTTTTCAACCAGCTCCTTTTATGCACTTGTGTATGTACTTTTCAGTTTCTCAGTCCGTTCTGTTAATTTATCAGTTCATTTGCCTAAAGTAACCTTTAAATTTAAAAGAAGACATAACTTGATAATAATATATTATAATGCATTTTTTCATAAAATTTGCAGAGCAGAGCTGTGGTATATTGAAGCAATGAAGAGGGGCATTTATGGCTTTAGGAAATTTGAAGCTCACACGAAAACGCCTGCTATAAACAGAATTAAAACTTCACAAATACAACACAATAGTGTTAAATTGCAAGCTTGCTATAGTAATTTATTGAGTGTTTAGATACATTAGCTTAAATAAGTTCTGCTTTGTGTAAAATTCTTTAAAAAATATACAAAGAAAGTTTCTAATTTTTTAATATATATTGAACAATATCTATTGCGTAAAGTTGAAACAAGCAAAATCTTTTTTTATATTTTGAACACCTACTTAAAACAAAGGTTTTACGAAGCGCTAAGATCGGCTAACATTTCTAAAGTTAGAAAAAATAATATTTGTAATTTAACTCAATCTCTGACAATCCCCTCTCACACATCAAAATTATCTTTATAGAGATGAAAATATTCTTGCAAAGACTGATAAACCAATAAACGAAATATATTTGCAAACAAAAGCGCTATTACTACCTTTATTTTAATTGTATAGTTGAACTACATGATTTACGATTGTTAATAGATTTATTGAACTTTCTAGTACCCCAAAGTTGAGAAAGATTTCTGGTGATAAAATTGGGTTGATAAACATTTTTAAAGAAGACAAGAAAAATAAAGTTGAAGATTTATTGACTGGAATTCATACCATGCAATGAACCCAGGCAATGAATAATTGTATAATATTTTTTAAGCAGTAGCACATAGTCATCTTACCACTTGACCTTTTCCTTACTCACTGTCTATATATAATATTGTTGATAAATCTTTTATATATTTTTTCACCATCATTCAACAGATATTTGTGTTTTTTGCTATTGTAACAATGATAACAACGGTTTCGACTTTTTCCACGGGTCCATTTTTCGACCTTTTTCTAATGTATACTAAAATCAAGTGTATGCTGGTCAACAGTGATTAGTTTTTTCTTTTCTAATTTGTAATCATAACGCTGCTGTTTGTAGGAAAAAATTATACTTGCGGACTCAGTTTGGTTTTTTTGTTCGTTTTCAAATTAGCATTCGCAAACCTAAAATTAAAACTAGGAAAAATAACTTAGATATTCTTGATATTTGGACTTCTCTTTGCGAGAAAATAAAAATCCATTTTTGCTATTCTTTTTCTCTGCCAGGAACCGAAAGCAGTTCGAAAATTTTCAACTGTGGCTTTCTCCTTGTGCCATTTCTTAACAGCTGGTCGATTTTCGCATTAATTGAGTTGCTTCTACTTTATCTGATATATTTTTCACCTTTCTTTATTTTATGCCTAAGAGTTACCCTTTTTATTATTTGTTTCCCTCCTTTTTCAGCCATCTTTGTTCCACCGCTATTTTGTTGGTGTTGCTCAACTCGTCAGTAGACTTGTAACAATTTAAAATAATATCTGAAGCCTGATTACGTATACTATTGTTCCCATGAACACAATGAGCATCACAAATTTTCAAGCAAACCTTTAGTACAGAAAACAGTTTTATCTTTTCGAAAGAATTTTACTTTTCTTCACTTTGCAACGAAATGTTGACGGCATAGAGACGGTTCGAAACGACAGAAAATTAAAAAGTTCATTTTTTTAGCTAAAATAATAACGGGTTATCCATTTTGCGGCTTCAAAAGTAAAACACATAAAATATTTTTTTTAATTATATATTTTTTTATTAGAAAGTTTGAACATGGAAATTATGGGTGAAATACTACATCACTTAAATGACCACCACGCGAAGTGTTGCAAGCATTGATTCTTTTGAGGTAATTTTCGACCTCTTTTTGACACACATTGGGCGGTATCTCAGCCATAACTTGACAAATGTTGGTTTTTAAGTGCTCAAGAGTTAAAGGTTTATCTGCTTAAACACAGTCTTTTGCGTAGCCCTACAAAAAAAAGTATAATGGTGTCAAATCGCATGATATTAGTGCCCAGTTGATATCGCCACGACGAGAAATTACGCGGCCAGGAAATGTCTCTTGCAATAAAGTCATATTCACTCAAGTTATGTGGCATGTGGTACCGTCTTATTGAAACCACACCTATTCTCCCATTCGTATTCTTCAATAGCAGGCAAAAAACAGTCTGTTATCATATGACCATAACGCTCCGAATTGAGGGTGACAGTCGTTTCATCATTGTTTTCGAAGAAATAAGGTTTCACCTTCGGAACCAAGAGTGCACCAAATAGTGACTTTTTCTGGATGTAATGGCCTCTCTTCCATTCCTTGAAGATTCTCAGAACCCCATATATGCGAAATGTGTTTATTAACATACCCACCAAGTGGGAAATGTGCTTTATCACTGAAGAAAATTTGGTTCGAAAAAGCACGATATGTGGCTGTGGCAGAATTACGATTTTTGTTACATGTTTTAATAATCCTTATGCGTTGTGTGGTAGTTAAGCGATCCGTTTGCGTCAATGTCAGACTTTCAACTGAAAAGAAACAAATTGGTTTAACAACTCAGTTTGACAGATGTCGTATGCCAGTAGAATACTTTTAAAGCCACGATTTCAATTGGTTCTTGTAGCAGATATTTAATTATGTTCATTTAAATTTTTTCATAGATATTTTAATACCAACATTATTTATGCATATTGTTACCGTTGCTTCTTAAAAACAAGCAGCAGAGCAAAGTAAACAAAATTTAAAAAAAAGTCTTCAAAAAATTTTGAAAAAAAAATTGCAAATTAGGAAACTAATATACATACATACAACAGATTTAGATTTTCACTGATTTTTGCGCTTTGAGGCTATCTAATGATTTTTAGATGAGGTCACAGTTTTTAGGATTGAGTAAATTTTTGCAGCATGAAAATTTTCACGAATCTTTGCCCTTTTACCTTATTTTTTATTTTTTTTACACATATTGTGTAAGTCTATATGAGAACAAACCTAAAACTGCAAATGTGTTTGCTTGTCTGCAGATACTCGGAGCTTTTGGCATTAATTGGAAATGCAATCTCAGAAACTCTTAGCAGGACACTCTATTAACTCATCCATTGACGCATTTTTTAAATGTTTCTTTTTGTATATATTATCTTGTGTTTCTTTTGTTTCTTTTTGTATATATTATCTTTTCGATAAAAGTATATTGTATATATTGTCTTTTAAGCCAATGATATTTTGGTAATCTTTGGCCAATCTTCGTGCTCCTGCCGTGTTGCCTTTTTTGCAACTGCTTGGTGATTTTAAAATCAATTGAAAGTCATTGCAATCAAAGTGCAAACTTCTTGCGATTTTATTACTTGTTGTATGCGTTATGTTACCAGTGGCTTTTTATGACTACTTGGCGTTTGGAAAACATTTTTTCAAAATCTTTTCTTTTAACATTTTGTAATTTTTTTTAAATGTTGCCTTGACAGCTGTATAACTGGTTTTAAAAATTAAAAAAATAAAAATGTATGTATGCATTGTAAAAAAGGATAACTTTAACAAAAATGTCACAATGTTTAACTGCTAAAAAGTCGTGTAATTATTTTTGTAAAATAAAAACTGCATCAATTAACATAATTTTACAGCGAGTTATATGATTTACAATTGTTAATAATCTTAACGGGCTTTCTAGTTAAATTTTTTCTTCCTAAAAATTGAGAAAAATTTTTTGTGATAAAATTGGAATGTTCAGCATTTTTAAAGAAGATGAGAAAAGTAAAATTGAAGACTTACTGGCTGGGGTACATACCATGTCTATTCAACGACCATCCCGTAGCTTACTAGCGTTCAAATTTGCTTCGAATCCATAATTAATTTTATACTATTTTAAGCAGCAGCGCATAGTCATCCTACTTTCATTACTAACCGTTTACATTTAATCTTATTGATTAATTTTCCACTTGCATGGATTGTAATTATAGAACAGCAATTATAGATTTTTACATTTTTCTTTTTTGGAAATCCTTGTAAGAGCCATTATTATGACATGGCCGTAAGCTTGCTGTTAGCTAAAGTTACCTCTAATGGAAGTGAGTGATAAACTAGCCGGTAAACAATTTTAATTATTAAAACTTATCGGTAAAAAGAATTCGTTTTTTTTCCAGTTTGTGGCAATATTTCTGAAATATTCAAGTTTAGAGGAGGAATGAATGCATGAAAAAAAATTTTGAAGTAAACTTTTTAAATGAATTAACAGTTTCTGTTTGATTTAGCAACGACAGAAGTAAGTGTATTTAGTGCAAAAGCTAAACCTGTTAATAATTTACCAGTATGATTATTACTCCGATAACTTAACGCTTACTTTTTGTTAAAGGAAACTTGTAACAGGTGGACCAAAATAAATTATGCGATGATGCTTGGCTCTCAGCATATCGAGGTTTTGGTGCACCAGAAGCGCTAGTATTGCATATTTATGTAATCCCTGAGATAAAGGTGAGCCTCATCGCTCACTATGATTTAGGTCACAAAACCGTGCACTTCGTCATAGAAACGATTATTTCGCGTTCTATCTGAGTGTATCACTTCGTGGCTTGATGGATTCTACAGCTGTCTAGTTCACAAAGATATAGAAACAGATTTGACATTTGCCGCCATTTGCAAAAATAAGCGTAACTTTCAATAGGGTGATTTTTTTTTGGCCCACCTTGTGGTAACGAAAAATATTTCTCTAACTAAAAATACATTTTTTAATCAGCTAAACTTTAAATTACTAAAACTGATTGCGAAGTGAGTTCAATTACATTCTGTCTTTACCTGTCGTCCAGTTGATATAACGAACTTAAAGTTAAACAGGAAATTTTAAATAGGATTTTTGAAATTTTAGATAACTACTGCCAGGTAGAGTTAAGTTAACGAAATGTCAGTGACATAAGAACTCTGAGCGGGAGTGAGAAAACTGTTTTAAATAATTCTCTTGAAACCCAAAGTAATATTTCTAATAGTAATTATGATTATCTAGATACAATAATTTGACAGAAATCGGTTTTCACAAAATTTCCATAAACAATAAGCAAAATCTAGTTTCGCAAAAATCCAAACCACAATCATGCAAAAAAAAAACAATCCTTCCTTCACCCTTCTTATAAAATTTTTACGTCACATCGTTGTCCTGTTTTTTCCTCTACTTTTATTTCCTGTTTGGTGTGCTGACCGAGAATGAATTTTTGTAATATTATATGATTTCAACAGCTTTTTGCATAAATTATTATGCATACATTATACTTATATATACATACATATACTTCTGTATGAAAAAAAAACTATATTTTTTCGTTTATTTGGACGTATGTAAGTGAATGACGAAGCCAAGTCCATTGCTGTCTGGATATGTGTGCGTGTGTGTACTTGTCTGCAGTTAAAGCATAAAATGAATAAATCTTACCATATGGCCTTGTCTTCATTTATTTTCTTCTGATTTTCGTTAGTCCTTTTGGCAGAAAAAGTAGAAAAAAAAGTCTTAATGACTCAGTTTGTTCATTGAATTTTTTATTAACTTAATTTATCGTCCCTTTTTGTGTGAAAATTCTTAGTTAATTGTACATTTTATAAATATTTGCGAATATATTTAAGCGAACGGAGTTCAGTGTGGTGATTATCTCATATTTACTTTGATTTAATGTGGTATGGAGTGCAATGTTCTCTGAGCATATTAAATGTTAAATTAGTTACTGATCTGAATAGTGAAATGGTTTATGCTATTCACATCGGCATATGATGTGTTGTTGGGAATTTGTGGCTTCCTCTTTAATCAAAATACAATTAATGGCCCTCCTGCAGTAAATTGGCAAAAGAAACGCATCTTTCCTAGTTTGCAGCAGAGAAGATTATAAAGTTACAACTAAAAAAAGATAATATATAGTAGTAATTGAATATTCAACTAAAAAAGGACACACATTTTGTTCCAATATCTTTCTTTTGTTTTAGAATATTAATATATGTAAGTATTCAAACTAGTTGACAAAATTATAGCATTTTTTATCTTTCTGACGACAGCAGTATTCCAGATCAAATGAATTCGCCTTTTCAAGACCTTGTTCCGAAACCATGTTCGCTGGTGGTCCAAACAAAACTAGCGGCTTTGATTGTAAATGAAGCAAAAATCTTTTACAGAATTAACTGAATATGACATATCCGTAAAATGTTTGCAACTTCTAAGGCCCATACAGTCATTGGCTCTGCCACACAATTGATGTAACTAATGTTGGAAATTATCTCAGCCTTAGCTTTTGCATTGCTCTGAGCATAAGTAGGTGAATAAAAGTGTAAGCAAATCAAATCACATGAATGTGTCGAGCACCTAACACCATCATGATGTAATATAACATTGATAATAAAATTTTGTTTTGTTGGTTCTACGACAAGTGACCCCATCACATTACATCCACATATTGTGTAAGTCGATATATTCAATTTCTGGCTGAAATAAGACAGTTATCATCTCCCTTTAGCGTACACTATTCACAGTTAAGGGCAATTCAGACTATTATACCAGTATAATTACTTTTATCGAGTTTTGTGAGATGAAAGCATAATTAGATTTCTTGCGACCGTCAAAAAGTCAAACTTAAATTACATTTTACATTCACACCATCACAATTCAAATAAAATAAAAAATTTGAGTGGAAAAGAAAACAGCTGTTGCATATGTATGTACATACGTTAATCATACATAATCACAATTAATCACAGAATAAAGAATAAAGTTGCCAACATAAAACTTTACACGGCGGCAGAAGAGCAATTTCATGTTGGCGGTGGACGTGCCGGCGCTAAAAAATATTCAGCAGCTAAAATAATAGTTAAGTAAGACAGAACCAAATTGAATAGCACAAAAATTTTTTATCTTCTAAATACAGCTAGAGCAAAATACATTTGTATACGGTAACCTCCTCCCGGGGGGCACAATATGCATCTTGCTGATCGTAACCAGCTTGGTGTCGTGTCAACGGGGTAGAAGGGGTGCAGGATACCTCGGCTGGCTTGGTGGCTAAAATCTTAGGCATTTTCTGAAGGAGGCCGGCGACTCCTGAGGGACTTGCTGAAACCCCTCACTGAGGGGCAATTCGGCAGTACGGGGACCGGAGCCCCGGGTTGACTCTTCGGAGTCATCTCGCCGGTCATAGGTTGAGGAGCCCTCCTTGGCTGAAACGTACTGGCTGTGGTTGCTACCATAAGTTCGCATGGAAGGGAACGTTGGTAGCTATACTGATCATAGACCCTCGGGTCTATGTTCGGTCGCCCAAATGGACCCGTAGTGCTGTTGCTAAGCAACAGACGCTGCTTTGTAAGGAACCAGATTGGCGGGAGCATTAGCGTTGGTTCAAGGACTGATGATCTTAGGAACTTCGGGCTACCACGGTAGTCGTGTATCCTTAGCCGTCTGGGGAATTGCAATGCAGCAGAGGTTAGATAGCTCAACTCCTGAGCAAGGGGTTTTGTTATGGCCAAGTAATGTAGCAAATAAATTGCCACCCGAGCAGTTGTTCCGGCTGCTCGGGGGCGGTGGTGTAACGTCTTGATTGCACCACGTGGTTTGACCACCGTGAGGTTGGGCCCAAGTGGCAGGTACTCACGTAAATCATTCCACATCTGTATACGGTAACCAAATTCCAAATTTCGAGCCCTTGTATAACGAAATCAAATACCATCAGTGACGGCACGCCATCGGCTGTGAAACAACTGGCTAGTAAATTTTTCAACAGCTGCTTCTGTTAAAAAGAAAACAACCCTGATCGAATGAAATGTATTATCGCTTAGAAAATTTTCAAAAAACGGTAAAGTCTTTTGGGATGTCAATTATTTTTCGTATTATTTCTCGTTTTCATAACACATTGCATTCACACCATCACACTTGCACGTATTATTTGAATTTTTGGCAGGTATTAATACACAGTATAATAGTCTGAATTGCCCGTAAGTAACATTTATAAATGGATACACGTACCTTTATATGAACCTTACTTGATAATTTTGTGAAGCCCAATTTATGTGCCCATCAAGTGACTTGGGTTTTACCTTGTTTCTTTCTTGGACTTGTGAAACAGGTCTTTACCTTTTTTTTTTTTGGTCACTTATAAAAGAGCTTAAAATCACCTATATAAATATGTTACCTTTAAAAAAGCTTAAAACTTTCTACTTTGGCTTGTCTGGTTTATTACTTCAGATATGCATATCAAATGCATATCAAATATGGCAATACCATTACTTTAATAAAAAATGTTAAACAAAATGGTCGCCAGTGAAACCATTACTCAGTACAACATTGGAGGTTCAAAATCGAACTCTATTAGCGGTAAAACGTAAAACGTCTAACCACATTTTAAACACTAGCATACGTTAGTACACAATGACAACTTTTAGGCTTCTCACTTTAACTGCTCTAAGGTTTGCTCCTCAGACGAGTATTTGGGTGTTAATTTTTACCTCTTCTAACAAAAAAAAAGTCCAAGCTTAAAATAGTCTACAAATCGGAAAATAAATAATAAATGTTATCAAAAATTCTGAAAGCTTTAACAAAAGTCATAGGGCTCGAAGTTGATTGATTTATTTTCTAGTGATTTTAAATTATTGCCATTTTACTTTTTGTCGAATTGTTATACCATAATCTACTCCCTAATAATTTCAATGTATTGCTGTTGTCTAAGGGCTTCAATCTCACAAAGCACTTGTGACTGCCTTGCTACATTACGGGTGAACACAATACAGTAAACATTCATAAATACAGCACAATACATTAGAGAAGTACAATATATTTCCGTTAATGTTCGAACACTTAACTCTCACAATAAATTCACCAACACTTATACGCCCCGGTGAGTTTATTCTATTAAATAAATGCCAGGCAGAGAAGCTGTTAACAACAAAATGAATGCTAAATTTGTTAATGCAAACAACTCATATCTCTTTTCAGCCCCAACGCTTGACAGCTGATGAATTGATTCAAATGATTCTTATATTATAAGATTTATGCCAACACCAAATAGCCAGCCATCTGTAAAAGCAACAACAACAACCTCAATTATTATAATCATTTGTGGTAACATTAGCAATAACAAAAGCTTAAGCAAATCATTTGTGTGGAAAAAACTTGAGTTACTTTTGAATTTTTATTCCATTTCAATTTATTGTTTGTGAGTCTGCTTGTTCTTGTGTTACATTAAAGAAGTAAATATTATTAAATAAATATTTATTGTGGAAAATACAGCAGGTTAGTTTTATTTTTTAGTTTTGTAATACCACAATTTATTATTAGCGAACGCATTTCGAGGTAAAATATTCGGCATCGAGCTTGCCATTCATTCCACATTTGCAAAGTTTGACAATAATTATTGCTATGAGATATTGTACTTAGCTCTTTGGATAAACAAGGGAATTAAATGGCCACTAGGGCAGTGACAACAACAGCAATAACAGTGCCAACACAAATAGTAACAATTGAATAATTAATTATATTTACGATTGAGTTAAGTTAGTTCTGAGCTCAGTTATATTTTTATAATAAAGACCGTTCCTTTTTGTTAACGTATATAAAGAGTAGTTTCGTAAGAAACCCGTTTTGAAACGCTTGTTTCATGCCAGTCGAAAAATTGTTGACTTTGATTATACATTGATCGGTTCTTGTATCTTCTTTTACGGGTTCAGTTCTAAATTCACTGAGATATACAAAGAATAAATTTCCACAAAATTTGGTTTTTTGTAAGAGAATTCACCCTTCGACAGAATTCATTGAAATGGGAATGCCAGGACTTGTGAGTATATTCAAGGAAAGTTAAATGACCATTGCAAACTAAGATTACTCTCAGATCTAGTGACTAAATCACAAACAGCTTGGGCTTGCAAAAACTCTATTAACAGTTACACGACTCGTGGTGAACTGCGCATCGTGTAGGTACCAGGACATTCCCGAATAACTGCAAATGACAGAATAACTGGAAATGTAGTTTAATAGTATATCGACTAATAGGCGTTCAACGCGGCCGGAACGTTTAGTCTGAATTAAAATCAAAATATGAACTTAATCAAAATATGAACTTGCAAAATTGAAATCAACCTAAAACTAACAATTGAAATACCATTGGGTCGTAAAAAAATACACAAATGAAAAGAATTGCATTATATTGATGTTTATATTCCGAAAAAAAAATAACGCTCAATGAGCACATGAAATGCGCTCTTTCTGCTATTAGCAGCTGCAAAGCATAAAATATGCGATGCTACTTGTTCAAATTTAGACAAGAGCTCAAGTTGTTTATTGTTGACAGAAGCAGCGTTGGCATTTCAATTAAAAAGTGTGAGATTCAAAAATGGTTTCAATAATATATGTACATATATATTTTAGTGCTAACTATGCTGTGTTTAAATTACTTTGATATTTCTATCTATTTCTGATCTAATTTAACTTCAGATTCATACTTTTGCACCAAACTTAAAATTCATAGAGTAGATGTACAAAATACTAAATGTTAATGAAATTGCTGTTCAAATGGTTTGTTTTTTCGCACAATGTTTGATATATGTATATGGCATTAGTAATTTGTAGAGGACTTGCCTAGAAAACAATTTACAAAATGTCAGGTAAAATCGTTTAGAGTAGGATTTCAAAGCATTCGAGTAATGGTTTGGTTTTTGAAAGAAAACATGTTGTGAGCAAATGCGGTCAGTTGTATTTTATGATACACAAAGTGGCCGTAAGTAAACACATTTGAAAATAAAATCACATTAACAATATTAAATGACTATAAGTTTTCTGTTTGATGGCATTTAACTAAACAGACTATAGATATTTCGAGGATTTTATTTAATGATAAAAACGAATGAATAAAAACGATTAATTTACAGACTAAAAGCTAAAGGAATGTAAAAGTAGAGAAAAGTTGTTGGGGCCTTGCAGCAATGAAATTATAAACTTATAAGCTGCCCAACTCGCAAGCGAAATTTTTTTTTTTATACTTAATAATAAGTACGTATATTGACACAAAAATGTTTAATTCATTCTTTTTTCTCTTTCTCTATGTTTCTTATAAATTAGCTATTTAATTATTTTATATTACCAGTAGCTTTGCCTTAAGACTTTAACAATTTTGTAAAAATCACTTTATTATTCATACTTGTAATTTTAGTAATTTTTTATAGGCATGAATAAATTAGCAGGACTTTTTCAAACAAGGGGTCACTTTCAAAAAAGAGTGATATAAAACGGCAACAATCATTTAAGTATTTTATATGCCAAAACAGTTTATGGCAATTTTTCAAGAAAAAAAAACAATACAAATTTATTTGAATCCCTTTTTTAAGAGCAACATAATGAAAACGTGTAAAAAAATGTTCAATAAGCTGTGCCAGATGTCACAGGCATTTCCATTTAATTATTTATCTAAACTGTTGAAATGTTATCATCAGTAAAAAACTACGTAACTGCAATATAAACTCCTCCAGTTTTACTAGAATATGAAATTATTTAGCAGTTTATTTCATCGATGTGTAAAATGCAACATCGAGGATTCCCAGTATGTGGGACGAAAGCCGATACTGGGATTTTAAAACCTTAAAGATAAAAGTCTATAAATAAATTAATTTGTCATCTATAAGAATTACTACTGGCTATAAAGAATTTTGAAGAACTCTTATGTAATAATTGCAGTAAGGCTGTCTCAAATATATGCATACAACTATGAGGTTAAAAATACATACCTATAGTTTTTGACAGCAGCGCTACAAAAACACACAAAATCATATGAACGGAAGCAATGACTTAATTAATGGGGCAGGAATTGATCATTTTAACGTGTTTCTTTAAATATTATTGTCTTCACTTGAAAAAGTATTAAGCGATATATGTTTTTATTATTTGCGATTAAAAACGAGACACGAAATACAGCACGCACATTAAAAAACTGGTAAGCTGTATTACAAACCAGTTTAGCAGAAACTATACATTGAAAAAAAATCGTATTTAGTAAAACCCAAGAAAAGCAAACCGATTTGGTGAAATTATAGCTATCCGATCTTCCTAAATATTATGGGTGTCGGCATAGCAATCGATTTCGTGCCATCGACTTCTGAAAAGCTTTTTGCAAAAAAAAAAATTAATTATTTTCTCATGTCAAAATCTAATAAAAAATCGATAGCACAATAACGACAAAAGCGAACTACCCTAATATTGAACCTTTGCAATGCAAGTAAATCCGGGGACTGCTAAAATATTATTGTTTGTGTCATAGCAAAAATGACATAAGATTTTGCCTTCCATTAACTCACTGTCATCATTAAATATCACCGTTCACTCAGTCACTGCCAACAATAACAACACCAATAGCTGAGTAAAATATCCAACCAGCCAACCAACCAACAAACAGCAACTGTACTGTTATTACCATCACCACAGTTCATAACATGTAGGGAAAAGCAATCACATTGTTTTGAGGTCCAGTTTACTAGTTTTGTGTTTCTTTTTATCAAGAAAAACATTAGTCTCATCAGCATTTACTATGATGCATATTTTTATGTCTCTTTTTTGCTTGTTTGTCGTATGAAGACGATATTATTAAATGCTGAAACAGAAAAAATTTCTGTTGCTCCGCTCTTGGCCTCCAGCTGGTCATACATGCACCAAGTAAATGGCATCAGTACTTCTTGTATAAAAAATTAATTTAAAAATTTGCGAAACCTCCATTAACGTTGTTTTAGCTGCTTACAGCAGAAATGTGAGAAAGAAAATCAACACAAATATTTTTTGCAAAATATGACTATTAAAAAATTTTGTTAAACTGAATAATAGTTCGCCTCTTGTGTAATTAACCAAAACTGATACAAAATTCGTGGGTTACACAGCACTGGTTGCGAACTTAATAGAAGCAGAATCTTTGCAATTTTATGTGACAAGTTACATAATACAACGCATAGAAATCGTAGACACATATAATGAGCAGAAACAAATGTTCTCAAGAATTAAGCCCTTTAACCAAGTACATTAATTCGTAAATGCATACGAGTACTGCTAAGCGCCTTTTCCAGGTGACGCTTATACCTTTTCACATTTTTCTCCAGTTCAAATCACAATTTCCAGAGGAACTGAGTTTAAAATTCAAAAAATATATTCGTATTAGTTGTCGTATTAGTACTTATTAAAAAGTTCTATAACAACATTATGACTTTTTTATTAAATAAAATATAATCAAATTTAATTTCATTATTTTACTTTACAGACGTTACAAACACACGCAGAAAATTTGTTCACTTATTTATTTTTTTTTTTTGCTTAAACAAAATACATTGATATGTATATACTTATTCTCTACCATATGTTAAATATATTATTTTAAAAATTATATAAAATAAACTAGTCTGACAACTTTATAAAAATGAAATTCATTTTTCAACAATAAAATTTTTTTTCAAGCTTTCTATGGTTTCAAATAATTAAAATATAAAAATTAATGTTCAAGTAAAATATAAAACTAATAATTCAAAAAAGCGTTTAGAACAATAACTCATGCAATAAAAAAATAAATGAATTAAATAGCGCAGCTATGCCGCTCGTACGATGATGTGCTATAGTACATATTGTTTTTTGCATGCTGTTTAACAGCAATTAATTTGCAAATTGTAAAGCTATATATGTATGTATACATAATATTTTCCAATTAAAAACAATAGCATTGACAAAAACTTCGTACACTCAGAAAAAAGTATGCATGCAAGCACAGGGCATATACATATAATAATATAAAAAATTTTAGCAAAATGTATATATTCTTTCATTAATTCATGCAGCTTAATGCAGGCCCTTAAGAATGATATCTTGCTTCTCATTACTCAAGTTTTGTATAAGTTTCTTCGAAGCAAAACTACTGGCGAAAAAGAATTTACTATTAATTACAAAAATTGTACAATTCTGCCAAGTTTTTTCCTTGTCTTTTCTTATGGCCGGCAATAAGAAACCACACTTGTAAAATTTTCTAAGATTTCGAATCTATTGTTTTGTTGGAAAAAGAAGTATGCATGCATTGAGGTTTTATAAAAAATTATACAAAACACACAATCACATGGAATAAAGAAAATATATACATATGTGGCAAAGAAATAGTATAGACGTATTGAAACTTTCTTGAAACTACTTGCCTTTGTGAGGAGCAAACAAAGACTAAACAATTAAATGTCAACAAGCAGTACGGCTAGTAATAGAATGGGAAGATGCCACACAGTTTGCAGAATATTTTTCAGGAAAAATATTTCCCTTGAGAAAAAAGGATGTGAAGATTTTGCTGGTCCATTTATGTAGTATATAACTCATAATAAATAAGTGAAGGATGTTGCTTAATTGTCTTCCTCTATAATTATTTTTTATTACAGCTATCGCATTTAGGTTTATTATGTATAATTGTTGGGATTGGTATTAAATAAAGTAAAGAAAAATCAAAAACAACTTACAACTATCTCATTTGAAGTCGCCACACTTCTCGTCAGTAGGCGTTTTTGAACTCATTGATGTGCATTTCTAAAGTGACACGTAAACCACTCAGCTTCCCAAGTGGCTCTATGCGGACCGTTTACAAATTCATTTAAGTTGGAATAGCGTTATTCACTTAAAGCGAGCGCGCTTGTAGATTGAGGGATTTCTACTCTTTTAAGTTTTATTTATAACCAATTTAAAGAAAGTAATAAAGATTGCGAAAAAATATTCTTCTACATAGCGGAGAATAACAATTTTCTAACAAAGTGTGAGGAAAAGGGAAGAGTTGGAGCTATGATTTGCTATTCTACTTTTATCTAGCGCTGTGCCGTTTAATAGTTAACTAAAATCAAACAATAAAAAAAATTTGACACCATTCAAATTTAGATAGAATATATATAACAGCAAGGGTTTCTTATTGACATCACTGTCTCTCGAGAAACATGAGCTTCTGAGTTCAAGCGCGTATACTGACGAGGATTGTGGCGGTTTGTCCCCTATTGTCCCCTATTGTCACTGTCTCTCGAAAAACATGAGCTTCTGAGTTCAAGCGCGTATACTGACGAGGATTGTGGCGGTTTGTCCCCTATTGTCCCCGGTTGTCCCCTATCTTGTGGTTTTGGATGTTTTGTTTGCCTCATTTAACCAAAAGTGACCGCAACAGTAATAAAGAATGAATTTTAGTCGCATAAACGTTATACAAAATACTTATAAAAGTAAAGTTCAAATAACAAACGATTAATTTTTATTAAAAATTGCGTGATACATAAATGGAATTGTTCGCCTAAACATTAAAAGAAACAATTTTTACCTGAGCTCTAAAATGTTGCTTTTAGTCATATATTTTTCCACCCATATGCCACTTTTCTAGTGAAAAATTGCTAACAGTTTGAAAAAAAACTTTTATTACATTGTCTGTGTTGCCGAGTTTTTGAGTACACCTTTGCTCTCATTAGAATCGTAAAAACAGTAGTATTATAAAAGAAAATTTCAAACAGTTTGAAGGTTTTTTAAACTCACCTCATAATCTTTATAAATGGAAAGATTGTGATGTATCCAGATTTACCATTATTTCGTAAGGTGTACTAAGAGACCTCCTGTAGTTGGATTTTTTTGTTTCAGCTACAATATCCATGTCGTTAAAAGAAGCATAGCGTTTTTTCTTTTATTAAATATAATAGCAATATTTAATAGTGATAATTACTCGACCAAAATCAGCTGTTAATCTTACAGCCTTTTATTAATATTTTATTCCCAAATTTTTACTTTTGTACAAAATTGTTTCTTTATTATAAAATGAAATTTCAAACAGTTTAAAGGTTTTTAAACTCAGCTCATAATCGTTATGAATGGATAGAAGCCAGTGCTAGAGTCAAATACAATAAATTTTTTGAAAAATGCACTGTATTATTAACAGATAAATGATTCTGATGTATCCAGATTAACCATCACGCACACATATTAAACAGATGTAACGCAGTCTACCATTATTTCGGACCACCTGTAGTTGGATTTTATTATTCTTTCTACAATACCCATATCGTTGAAATAAACAAAGTGTTTCTCTTTTATTAAATATAATAGCATTATTTAATAGTGATAATTACTTGACAAAATCAGCTGTTAATCTTACAGCCTTTTATTAATATTTTATTCCCAAGTTTTTACTTTTTATTCCAAATTTCTTCTTTATTTAGCTTACAAAAAAATGTATCATATTGGGGAAATTAACAATATTTTAATCAAAATGTTTTTTTCAAATGAAGCGGCTTTCCAAAGTGAGTATTATATGACAGAACCACATAGTCGTCACTACAAGCAAAGGATTTGTTTTTTTTTTTTTTGCATATTTCTATTCCATCTGTCACAATGTGCCAAATGTAGTAGATTAAGTATTTTTCACAATAAGTAATTGAATTTACATAGTTAGGTGTTAGTTATCTTAACTCAATTAATAAAATAACTTATGTCGAATGAAACACCTACCTAAAAAAAACTTAGTTATAATGGCCCTGGAGGTTCATGTCGTACTTTTGCTGGCATCTGTGTGAGTTCCGCGTTATAAAAGTGTGTAAAGCGAGTTGCTGTCAGGAATGACTTCTTTTAATGTTTTGACATTTGGATCTTCATGTATATCTTCATCTCTAGCGAAAGATTATTTAAAAAAAAATTACAATTATCTTAGATTTAAAAGTAAGAGAATCGCACCGAGCTCTTGTGAAATCCAAAACGGCGGTCACAAAGTAAACTATATAACTCTGAACATAAACTATATGACTCACGCTTAACATGTTTGTTGCTACCTCAGAAATCGCTGACAAATTTACTATTAGCTAAAAAATTTTAGAGCTAGCGGCTGAACCAGTCTTGGGAATGGACAGTTTCAAATCGCTACTACTTTCACTGTAACGTTATTTTAAAACTCGTTTTTTTTTTGTCTGTAGCTTAGGAAAATTGAAACCTACTAGGCAAATAAAAACTTGTTTATTGCAAAATAATAAAATGTGTTTATTGAAATGGAAATTTTATACTATTATGGGAATAATAATTTTCTAGTTGAGAATACACAACAACAAAAACACAAATTTATAAATTTTAAACTTCAAGCTAATTAGTAAATTTTGAAATCATATCAAATAAAATAAAAGTTCTTATTTTATTTGCTCTAGGTTAACAATAGCAGCAGCTATTGTCGCCGTTAAATTAAAAATCAAAAAAAAAAAAAAAAATCAGCCGCAAACCGCAGCTGTAAGTAAACTGTTTAGTGTACTACATTCTGAAAGATGTTGTATTTTTGATCAATAGCATCTCAATCTTTTGAGAAGTGCCAAAATTCTACTAGAAGAGGAAAAACATGTTGTTCATAGCTTTTTTTTTAATATAAATTTTCATTGCGAGGTATACCTTTCATTTTGTAGTATTTTTGTAACATCAACAAAATAAACATGGTTGCATTTCTCCATTAGCTCCAAGGCCGCATACTACTATAGATGACCATATTTAATCTGCAAAAAATTTAAAACATACATATGTCTTTAAGGTAATGTTCATTTGGATAACAGTACAACCAAGAAACTGCACCACATTTTGAAAGCTGTTTTCAAAAACGCTTCTTAATTTTACTGTTGCCAAAAAAGAAGATCTTTACACAACAGACTAAATATGTGAAATAAATAAAAGGGTGAGAGTATTGATACTACAAATATAACTTTTTAGTACACGCAAACGTAAACACTTATACGAATTATAGTGTTAATGTCCGCCGAATGCAAATACAAAAATGTATATAAACTTGAGGTCAGGCTTAGAATATAGAGTAATACCTTTAATTTTATAGAAAAGATACGTAGTTCTTTATTTTACAACGGAATGCCAACATGATACTGAAAATAATAAATAATAATTCTAATAATAATTTCTGGCATTTCGTTGTGGCCTAAAATATTACAAACTATATTTTTTACGAAACAATGTTTAAACGACTTAGGTTAGGTGCTCTTTTCAACAAAATCCGTTGTTTTTTCGTTTTGAAGTGTTCTGAGATTCCCAAGTTGACAATGCTGCTTCTTTCTCATTTGCGTATTAGAGTTATAAAATATTCATTAATAGTCTTCAATTCGATTAATCATACGTCACCACAGCTTTGTAACTGACCATCAGAAAGTATTCAATAGTTTATGTAAAAACACCATTGCGTATGATTGATATACAGCGCTATGTTATTTGTACCTTAGTTTCAATTGTTAGTTTCATTGAAAAAACATGCAGTAGTGTTTTGTTTGATATACAAAATTCGTCTGTATTGAGACATGAATCAATGCCAATAAGTCACTCACTACTACAACTTGATTGTTTGTACTAAAAATCATAGACAATGGGCATGATGAATTCCTGTCTTAATGAGGCGAATATAAATCTTTATTGTTCGCAACCACAAATACAGCAATCGATATCTGAATTGATGTGACTTGCAGCACCTGTCAAAGTTCTAAATTTAAAAGGAAAAATTAAATAAGCCTCTTAAGCTGGGATAGACTTGAAGGATAAAAGGTACCGAGAGATTCAACTTTGATGTTACATATCCTTACATTTTACGATCTGATTATTAATAAGACTTATACTGATCCATTTGTTACTAGAAATAAATCCGCGTATTTATAAATAGCTAAAGTCAAGAGAGTCAATAAATACGTTTTTATAGAGTGAGATGGCTATCCGCTGTTACAAAAAACAGTATTAAAATTTAACCCATCTTTAGGTTTATTTTTACTACCTCAGAACCAAGACCAATTTTATTTGTTTATTTATTTTTTGTTAAACTGTATTTTTAAGTAGCAAAGATGCAGGAAGTGTGATGGATAAGCAATAACGGGTTATCCATTTTGCGGTTTCAAAAGCAAACGTAAGCAAACTACATATCAAATATTGTTTTCCATGATAATACTATTTTTATTAAAATTTACCGTTTACACACTAAACCATTTGGTTCTTTTCAGGTAGTTTTTGACCACTTTGACATATATAGGCCGGTATCTCACCCACACCTTTTGTTGGTTATTAAGTGATCAAGAGTTAAAGGTCTATTTGCATAAACACGGTCTTTCGCGTAGCTGCATAAACAAATGGTCTAATGGTGCTAAATTGAATGATTTTGGTTTCCAGTTGGTATCACTACGACGAAAAATTACAAGGCCAGGAAATGTCTCTTGCAATAAAACCATATTCGTTCGAGTTGTGTGGCATGTGGCACCGCCGTGCTGAAACTACATATTCCCCAAGTCATTTGGCATGTAAGTTTAACGCTCTGAACCGACGGTGATGGTCGTTCCATCGTCGTTTTGGAAGAAGCAAGGTCGAATCACACCTTGGGACCAAAGGCTCCGAAGGACGAAAAAAATTATTTTTTAAAAATGTTTAGTTCTAAGTTCTGTAAATGGTTAGTAAATGAACTTTTATAAATTACTTATTATATCTACATGCTTATTGTTTTTAAGACTATGACCCACGTTGGGTATGGAGTTTCGCACTACAAATAGTTATTGTTTATTTTCATAAGATGTTCAACTTTTATTTTTTAATAAAAGAATATTTGGCAACATATCCAAGTAAGGTAAGCGCGAAGCAAAACTATGCAAGAAAGTAAGAGCAAAAGAAAACAGTCTTAACCTTCTTATTTTGAATTTTAAAAGTTTTAGTTTTTAAGCCATCATACACGATGGTTATTTCTTATAAAGTAACTGAAGGGGGCTGCCAAAAGAAAAAACGTGCGACAGTTTTTTAAACCGTTTTTTTAATCATAAACCGTTTTTTTAATCATAACTCCAAAAAATTTCTTGGAAATAACAACAACTTATTTATGAGGTTTTAGGTAGATATATGTTTGTATGTATGTGAGTGAATCTGGGACTGCTGGCCATGTATCGGCAGAGTGCAGGCGTATAGAATACTTACTTTAGGTATGTGGCGTTAGTACGAGTGGTTTCCAATAAATAATTTTCCAAAGATCGTTTCAACTTTACATATAATATATAATTTATTATGAATAGAAAAACCGACTGCACTACGCGAGAGTTTAATTCCAAAAAAAACCCAAACTAAATAAAAAGTAGTGGCCTGTTCAAAGGCTGAAATGTGAGTGCTTCAAAGGAAATAAAACATAGTAATCATTGGACAAAAAAAAAACTTTCGTTAAACAAAGAACCGATATCGGTTATCGAGCAAAAGGATGAAGGGTCAGGGATGAAGTTTTTGTACTAATAAAATAATGCCATAAAATCCAACTCTAAATTTAGCTTGCATCCCATCGCCTTTGGAAAAAAAATATAGAATCAAAATAATCTTAATATTATTAATATTGATAATATTAATGAAATAAGAATAATTTACTTATTCGTAAACGTAGTTTACTCGTTCGTGAACATCAGTTTTCCTTTGAAACTAATATCACATACAAAATGGCTGCAACTCAAATAACTATAAAAGTAGTATACTAAATGCAAAAAACTTAATGCTAGATAAATAAAATTTCCATATTTGTATTTTACAAAGTTTTAAAATCAAACAACAAGAAAAAAATAAAAGGAAACTCTTAAGTGCTTATAAATATGTTATGCATGTCCCGAATGTACAAAGAAAACTGTTGGTGTTAGGATGAATATAAAAGACTACAATTGCTCACATAAAAGCACTTGTTTACGCAAAATATCCGAAGGTTTTTATAACGAGACTCAAATTGTGAAGATTTTTTAGGGTAATCCTAATAACTGTTAAAAAGTAAAAAAGAAATATGAAAATAGAAGATTTAAAAAAAACGTTCATATGAAAAAGTTGTAAAGGAATTAACGGAAAGTTAGAATGTAAGTGCTAAATAAAAAGACTGCATTATTATTACTTCCCTAAGATTGTTAACCAACAAATATGAATTTTTCACGTATTAAAACATATATTTTTTTCAAATCAGTAATATCGTTTTGACTTCTGCCATAAAAAATAAGCACTGCTGCCCCGTTTAAATTAAAAAGGTGTGTAAAAATAGAACAATACTGCATTGCTGTTCTACACAATAGAGACGCTGTCAAGTAAGACAACAACAAAAGCACTTCTAAAATAGACAAAGTAAAGAAATTAGTTTTACTTAACACTTTAGTCATAAAAACACATCAAAATATTTTATTAGCAAGCACAATTTTTAAAGCAATAAACCGAAAAAATATTTGTTAAGCTGGAGTAACTTCAAACTTAGCACACCCCTACTTCTAGTAGACATGAAAATGTGACAATTATTTTTTTGAAACATGTTTACTTGCCAAGTTCTGGTATTCTTGCGCCACTGATAGTTTAAAAATTTTAGTTTTTTAAAGTGAAAATAAGAAAAACGTAAATGCACAACTAAAAATTATTTAATCGGTCTTAAATTTGAATTTTACTTCCACAGAACTGAGAAAAATTTTTTAACTGTAAATTACAAAATATTGTTAAACATAAAAAGCTTCGACCTGTTAATTTTTTCTGCAAATAAAGCTTAAAGTGTTACTATTATGCTAGAAAAGTTCTACAATAAATTTAAAGGTTATGCCAATTTTTTTCAGAGCCAGAGGTAATAATTTTCAATAATAATCTTCAGCAATTGCTAATACTTTTTTTTCTCAATTTTCTCTAACTTTCTTACTTTATACATTTTTTTTATACTTCCGCTGAATGAATAAGGTTTTGTAAACGCTAAAACGACGCTGTGAAATATTGCGGCATTACTTGATTTTCAAAGAAATGCTAATGTTGCAGAATGTGTGCGAAATTGCATATGTGTTTTAACGTTGACTATGCATATGTATAAAAGCAAGCAAACATATAATCGTGTATGGTTGTCAAATTCCAAAAATGTAGGTGACTATTTTACATAGCAACAGTTATGTACAATCAATCGCCTTATTAAGTATCCGTGTAGAAAGCACTAGACTTTGCCACACTTCAATGCTAAGAAAACGCTTTTGATATGCGATAGTTTACATTATTTGGTAAAATTTACTACCATATGTGTTTTTGTTCAACGCTTTGCTGCTAAACTTTTCGCTGATCAACTTGTTCACTTGAGATCTTGGTTTAAAAAAAAAGTTGCACTTTTGCTTCATGTTTGTACAAATTATCGTTTCCTGTCAGGGATGTACTGTCCTTACATTTTGTATCTATTTTTCTTTTCGATGCCTCTAGTCTGAGCAGTTTCTTTAATATTTATCTTGTGATCATACTGTAGATATAAATTTTACCTAGTGTTACTAAAAAATCATTATCACAAACATTCTCGAGCTAGTATTCTTATTAGCACAATAAACTGAGGTTTAGCCTAACTAAAATTACTAAACTATACCAAAGTCATATTCGGATTGTTAAACCAACATTATTTATTTATTTTTCTGGAGGTCATAAAAATCTGCAGCGAGTTCAATAGTTTGAATCTCAGGTACCCTTTTTAACACTTTCTTTGGAAAGCATATTTTGAATGATGTCTTATTTCTCGAGTTTCTTAAATCTTTAAACCACAGCACGTACACATACAAGTACACATGTTTCAAAAACGGAATTAAAATAAATCTCATATTTCTCATAATTTTTCTTTATTATCCTCAACTATTGTACATTTGTGGTACTTTCATTTGGCCGTCTTCGTAACATGTTACAGATTTGAGTTTTTGCCAACAATATTTTTAGAAGAAACTATATATTAAATAAAGTGCAGAATAAGTCTATGAATATTTGATTCTAAGTTGGAAATGCTTTTTTTTTAATTCAAACAAAATTTCAGCATAAGCGGAGTGCAGGGGAAGGCCATTGTGTTTTCTTCTCCGCAACTCTCGTTGTCAACTGTTCAATAATATGGAGAGTAAAAAGTTATGGAATATACCACTATTGTAATATATAAATATATTGGTAGCTATGGAATACGCTTAAAAACCTCTTTGGATATTATGCTTTAATGCAATTCTTTCTATATCTCTTAAGCACATAAGGATAACCCGTTACAAGCAGATCTTTCAATTTGGTTTTTATTTCTCACGAAATCTATAGAGCACACTGCTGCCAGATAATTGGGCCTATTCCGAAAACACGATATAATTTTTTTTAAATTGGGGCTAAGATTTTACGCCAGAGTTTGAGAAATACATTTAGGACAATTTTAATGCTTAGTAAAAATATATATAAATTAGCAACAATTAATCTGAATTATTCAATATTACAAAAATTAATGTTCTGTTTTTATGTCATAATGTATTTGCCTCATCAAACGGCCACAAACACTCCGCATATTCGTTTTTTTTTTTTCACCCACCAGTCTCTCTTTCCTAAATTCCTAGTTCCTCTGCAACGCAGCGCATGTATAGGAGTCATCCCCTGAGTATTGATCCCCCAGTCTAAAAAAAATAAGACCAATTGAGGACAGATAAATAATCACTACTACTTACAAATAATATACAATTAGTCATTCATTACCCAGATTCCAAGCAAATTGGGTTTTGATAAGCAGTGTGCGGGACCAAGAAGTCTTTAACTTCACTTTTCTCTCCTTGGTCAGATACAAAAATATAATACGCGAAAATGATGTTTTGCATATGCCTTAGTGGAACCTTTTTCTCTGCAAGCCAAACACTAACAGATATTGATGGTACAATATTGACAAAGTTTTGTCTATACAAAGTAATCCAGCACAGCATGTATACACATATATACATATATGTGTATATAAGACCACCCATGAAAGGTTTGAGATGTACAAAATGTATTTTTAGCTGAACGGCTGTCGAAAAATAAGAAATTTCGTACCTATAGCTAGCCAATGTGTTTCTATTTACTTAGCCGAAATTTTCAGCAAAAAAGCATAATTTCTTAACTGAAAGTTTTTATCAGTTGAGTTCAACCAAGTTCTTTCCTCGCTTTACAACACGATACAATTTCTTCAAATAAGTTTTTAGATCATGGCGGCCGTTTTTATTTTTTTTTTTTTTATGTATGTTAAAATTTATCGCTTTCTGATACAAAATTTTCGTCTAATTAAGGAAGTATGTACGTTTTCACTTTTAATGTTTAATAGCAATAACAGTGTAAAATACGATCAATAGATGAGCATCTAGATATCAATGATATAAACAAGAACATGTATGAAAAAGCTCTTATATAAAGAGCAAATAACAGTCTTCTGAGATGACAAAAAAACATCCATAATAGACTGCAAAAATATCATTGCTTTGGCTAATGTTAGTTAGTTTTCTTTACTTAATTAATCTTGATTTAAAAGTGACAAACCAAGGGTTGAACTTGAGCCTGAAAAGGAATTTAATATAAATGTATGTAAAATTATCATAGTTCAATAAAATTAAAAATTTCAGTAAATTGTTTAATATTCTTTAAAGAATTCGGGATGTTTGGCTAGTCTTATCGGTGGGGAAAAACTTCTGCGAAAAATCATTGTTAAGTAATATGTTGCATAAAATGTAGCATGCAAACCAAAACAGTCCTTGTAACCACTCCAGGATGAACATTTGAGCTTTTATTTGTTTTTTACACATAACGGGCTTTAACCTAACCTGCATCATGTCTATATTATTCTATTTAATAGCTTTTAACGAAAAAATATATATTATTGAAGTTCCTTGTTCGTTTATAATTTAATACTTTACACCTTGCCGTTTTCTATTTATATTGAGCTATTAGCAAACTCTTCGCAACCATCCTTTAACTGTTAAAAGGTTATCACAAGCTGCTGAAAAGTCTCGCGAACTTAGCCGTTCGCCGTTCATTTTTTTTTTGCAGCAGTTCTTTATATACGATGCAAGTAAAACACCTTCTAAATATAACAAAAGTGTTTAAGTTGTTATGATACTATTTTTAGTCTTCTTTGCTTTGAGTCTTCTGCTAGAGTATTAGAAAACAACTGTTAAGTACTATGTTAGTTGTTAAAGAAGTTGTTACTTGTTACGAATTGTACATATTTATGCTAGGAAAATTCTTAAACAACGAAAATAAACACTAGAAAGAGGATAAAGAGCAAAGCAGAAAAAAAGTGGACGAAAAGAGTGCAAATTTCTAACTATACCTTAAACTTAAGATAATTTCGTCATGAATCCATTCTTATAAAGAAGTGTGTGAATAAGCAATTATATACATGATTACGTTTTTATATACTTTTTCAAACTACTTCAGCGAGTATGTGATAATAGCGTAAGCAAAATGAAATCCAAAACAGTGGATAATATTTACACTGGTGTTTGTTTTTATGATAAAAGTTCGTCATAACGCTGGCACATTTATGGCAGCATATAGTGTTTGGATTTATCATTGCGTACATGACTTTTCACGTTTTGTGAATAAACAAAGTATTATGTTATTGTCTGATAATATTTTTTGCGTTACACGGCTGTTAGTAAAATACTGTGCACAGATATCGCATGGCAGGAAACAGTTTTATATATGATACAAAACTTTTTGAAATATCTCTTAGTTCAAGCAAGAATTTTTCCAGCTGCTTTAACAATTCGGCAACCAAAGCTCACTCAATTTTACTTTCTATTTATATACTTAACTAACATTAACCAAAGCAGTGATGTATTTGCAGTCTGTTGTATGGATGCGTTTTTTTTTTTTCTTATCAGAAAATTGTTATTTGCTCTTTATATGAGAGGTTTTTCATACATGTTCTTGTTTGTATCATTGAGATCTAGATGCTCATTTATTGATACAACTTGAACATTTCCGTAACGCCATGCGTTGTTTGTTAACAATTTAATGAAATTTTAATTTTATTGAACTATGATATTGTAATTTATTTATATTAAATTACTTCTTCAGGCTCAAGTTCAACTCTTAGTTTGTCACTTTTTGTCCACCTGGCTATACAAATTTGACTTTTCTTTTCTAACTTAATATTGATAGAAAAGTGACAAGCCAAGGGTTGAACTTGAGCCTGAAGAAGTCATTTAATATTAAAAAAAAAAATCATTTTAGTTTGGCGTATTTTTGGTGCCTCTACATTTTACCGTGGTCAAGTAGATTTGAAGTAAGTTCTTTTCATATATGCTTTTTAAACCTTCTCTTTATTTTTTCATAAATACTTTGCCCATTGAAAAACTAAACATCATGGAACAGATTTTTAAATTTAAAGTGAAGTTCAAAGACTCACGAATTTTCATTGCCAAAAAAACATTTATAATTTAAGTGCACGTGCAAGTTGAATTATTAACAAAATTTCTTCAACACTTAGATACGCACATGTCATGTATCCCAGTTTGTATATGCAATTTAAATAATAGCTTGACAAGCTTCTAATAAGAAGATCGCTAAATCATCCAAATTTTATTGGAAATCAAATTCAAAAAGCCAAAGATTTTCTTTCGCCAATTACATAAATGCTCAATTACATTAACAAAGAAGCGAACTCAACCATGTTTTGCAAACGCTCAGCAAATGTTTAAAGGGAAATCAATTTCATATTTGCTCAAGTGAAAAATTCAATCAAATATTTTTTTTTTTTTTTTTCGTTAAAGACAAATAAATCTTTGCATATTTTTAAGATTTATACGAGTATATTTTGTTACGTTAAAAATTGTGCAGGCTCTGTATCTGATTTGCTTTTGGTTTTCTGTCTCTCTGTCTCTCTCTCTCTCTCTCTCTTTTTTCTTTTAATCCCTGTATTTTACCAGCAGCACCAATTGGAATTATTTTTATACGACAAAATATATTTAAGTTCCCTGCAGATAAATGTGTAACTAAATATGTTTTGCTAGAAAAGAACAATAGTAAAAAAAAAATAAATAGTAAAATGATACAAAAACCTTAATTGTATGTCATTAACAAAACTACAATATCAACGGCTTAGAACACAGAGTGGTCAAAAAATAAATGTTAGGTTGCTAGTTAGAAATATTTTCCTCCCTTCAGGCAAGGTAAAGCATTTGTAGAGGAGGACTTACAAAATATATTGCTCTTTCTTACTGCTATTGCAGTTTTAACAATTATCATTGAAAGGGTGTTCCAGCTGACTTGCCTTCTTAGCATCCATGTTTAGTTAATACTCTGATATTATAGATAATATTTGCAAAGGAGTTTTAAAAACATTAAGAGAAGATCACCTTCTGGCTAGGTCCGAACCTGTCTGTTCCGTACTACAGCTCTGCCTATGTACGGTGATTAGGAATAAATTAAAGCTTTGCGGGTCGCGAAGATTGTTGGCTCATGCTTACACTCTTTCGCTCAGTAGAAATGTGGTCATGAGGAGCTTTAATGCAAAAAGCGAGGACTGGCTATCAAGAAAAATCCCATCACTACCACGAGTTTTAAACAGCTGACAAGGCAGCAGTTATAGTAACTGTGCAAGGCAAATTGTCAAAAAAGCTCACACAGAGAGAAAAAGCTAGTACTATATTTAAGGTTTCTCTACTTTATTTCAGTACAAAACAGACTTGTATTTAAAACAAACCAAAGAAAAAAATTAGTAAAGAGAACCAATGTTATGCCTGTCATGGCTTAAAATGAATACAAAGGACGTAGAGCGTATTATTCCATATAGGAATTTGTCATTAAATATATATCAGAAACAAGTGCACAAACAATCATCACACTCAATGATTTAAATGGTTTTTGAGTTAAGAGAATATATATAGTCCTATCTCCTCCAATTTTAAGATAACGGTATATCTCAAAAAAGGAAAGCTAACCTAAAAAACGGTTAGCACCACTGAATTCAGCACACCCAAATTTGGTCACTGGGTGCCCCTTCTGACAGCTTTTTCAACTAGAACAGTGTTATCAAAACATACTACAGAAATGAAGATTCTGCCTCAGCCACATGTCATGATTTAAGAGGAGATTATGCTTTACATAGTCGTCCAACTACGCAAGCAATTGGCCAAGTTTTTTTACATAATGCGCAACACGATGAAGGAGATCTGAGGGTGTGGTAATACTTATTTTCTTTGGATTTTATCGACTTTTTTAAATTGATATTATGCAAAACATCAAGACTATATACCCTTGAAACTATTAGTGGGGGCTTATGTTCCAACTGAATAACGGCTATCAGCACTGGAGCAAGGAAGCGAACAAAAATATAGCATAGCTAAAAAACATATCGAAACACGACTTAGAGCACCAATCAGGGGCCTACATAGCTTTGTGGGATACCCTGAATGAAAAAATTTTAACAAAATTTATGCCAACTCAATATTTTGGAAAAATTCAAATGGAGAGATATTATCTCATTACTTAAAACAAATTTAGTTTCAAGAGACATGCGAGTTTTATTATTCATTTATTTATTGTTTTCTCTATTTATTCTTTCTATTTATTTATTTATTTATTTATTTATTTATTTATTTATTTATTTATTTATTTATTTATTTATTTATTTATTGATTTATTTATTTATTTATTTATTTATTTATTTATTTATTTATTTATTTATTAATTTATTTATTTATTTATTTATTTATTTATTTATTTATTTATTTATTTATTTATTTATTTATTTATTTATTTATTTATTTATTTATTTATTTATTTATTTATTTATTTATTTATTTATTTATTTATTTATTTATTTATTTATTTATTTATTTATTTATTTATTTATTTATTTATTTATTTATTTATTTATTTGTTAAATTATTTTTGTATTTCTCTAAAAAAGAAATAATATTTATTTATTTGTTTACGTATTTATTTATTTGCTGTTGTCATGGAAATAGTTTTGTAATATGCTTATATTAATTCCAAATTAACGTACTACCTTGTAAATTGCCTGAAATACAATTCAAATTCATAACAATATTATGAGGAAGCAATAAGGTGATTCGAATTTCTAACCCAATAAATGCAATCAGCCTTATGTTGAAATTTACTTTATATGCACAAACATGTATTAACTAAAGCGATTTCTAGGACGAATATACTAACTACTCAATATTACATTGTTAATTTTTATTTCAATAGTTGAAATGCTCAGCAGAAATTTTTGCATCACTTTGCCCAATAAGAAGACAATACACAAAATAATAATTCTTTCGTAGATAAATTGTTTTTATGCAGATCATTTGGGAAGACAACGAGTTTCAAAATCAGCAGCTATTGCCTAAGGGTTGTTATAACACCGATTACAGTAGATTTAAAGTTCTCGCATATGCATTTGTGATTCAGCTTAATATCCAACTGTATTAGGCCACGTTGTGCTGCACACAAAGGTGGCTGCAATATAAACGGCAATTGGCATGAAGTGTGGTTTAGTGGCCTATGACCTCTGCTTTAATTCCTTTGCTGCGCCTTTATAATTATGAAGTATATGCTTTTTTATTTTGTTAAAAAGCAATTACGAGCTTCGTTATCAAAAACTTAAAAGAAATTTAATCCCAAGTTCATAAGAAATACTGGTTCTTGAGTTAAGTGTATGTATAGGTTCATGTATTTCTTCTTCGCTCTCTTACAAAAATATGCTTTTTATGAATTTTTGCCCATTCCCTCCATCTTGTGCAATTATAACAAATTGGTTTGAATTGCAATTTTTCACTTCATTAGATTTGGTTTATGCCTGGCTGGCAATTTGGTTTATCATTAAAAAATCACGATGAAAGGAGGCAGGGACGCAATTGGATGATAATGCAAAAGGTTTGAATGCATTTCTTCGACGGTATGACTGGCGAAATGAGTGCATGTTTTACCACGAACTATTTCAATTAGGGCTTAAAATTTGTGTATAAGTACATACAAATGTGTGTAGAAAAATTTAACAAATGCACATTTAAGCAGCAATAATGCAACAAGGGTTGAATTTTGGTAGCGGATGCAAGTGTTAATAATATACCCAAAAAAACTAGTAAACAATTTTATTATCAAACACAAGTCTGATAATAATAATCAATACTGCAAGTATTGATTTTTATTTACAACATATACTAAAGATAATGCAACAGACAAAACCATAATATACATATACTTTAGATATGTTGTATTTCAGATTCTATTGATTAATTTGCTGGGATTATTCTTTCCAGGCTACCGAATTTTTAAGGAGGCTGCTGCGCTCTTTATGTAATAACCTAGAAGTATTCGCAAAGCTGTAAAATTGAACCAGTTTTGTTCCGTTTTAATACCAGTTTTTAATCACAAAAGTCTAGAATCGAACTTAAGCCCGATAAAACTATTAACAATTGCAAATCAAATAATTCGATTATAAAGCTAAAACCTATGCCTAAAAATCACTAGACCCGGCAAAAAATTTTAAACCTTTGTAACTTCTGATACAATAGCAACAGGCACAAAAGTCAATTAGAAATCGATTGGATGTTGTTAAGAGAATATAATTCCAATCAACAGAAGAACCCAATAATAAAGTGGGTGCTTCTGATCAATTTCCCACAACCAGTAAGCAGGTGCACTGAAAGAAAAAGCTCGTTCTAAATTTAAGTTTTTTTTTCTCCTTGACTTTAGTACGAAACATACTTGAAATTTTAAGTACTTTTAAAACCAAGTGTACTTAAAGCAGTCCATGTATAGATTACTAAAGGGAATCAATCCCTTTATGGCTTAAAATGAGTACGAAATGCTTGAGTATATTTGTAACCAGCACTCGTGTGTGCTTGTATAAGTATTGAATTTTATTTCATTTTTTCAATTGCTACGATGGTTGAATCGGTAGGATGGCTGGACTGGTAACAGTTAGGTTCCGAGCTCAAATTGGTAAGCGACAAAATAATTTATAAATTATTATTGAATTAAGAAATTTTATTCTTCCGTATTTGAATCAAACCCAAACGGCGTCAAAAGTATGCTAATTACCAATTTTTTTAAATCCAGAACAACGTTCTTGTTTTTAAGCATGGATTTGAGCTATATGCAATCCGAAATCAGGCTTGGATATGGCTAACTATGATCGAATATGGCTAAAATTAACTATTTAGCGCTTGAAAAATTAATAATAAAGAAAACCATACTTACCGTACTTCTGACACCGCTTGGAATTGACTTAAGTAGGAGCTGATTAAATTCTATTAATTCTTTTTTCAGTGTGGTAGAATTTCTATGCGGTGCTGCTTAAAAGAAGTATGCAATTAGTCACGGCCTGGCTTCGAAGCAATTTGGGTGCTGATGAGTATAATAGTGTAGATTTAATTGCCACGATGTACACATCATCACATCAGTCAAGAAGTATTTAACTTTTCTTTTCTTGCTTCTTTAAAAATATTGATCGCTACAACTTTAACACAAAAACTTTTTTGTTAATGCTGTCAAAAATCAAATTTACGTTTCATAAAATTATGAACATTAGCATTATTCGGAAAGGCGCTTATAATATAAATAAAACAATGCCTTACCCATGAAGAAAATTGAGCAAGTATTTAGTTGGTTAAAAATGAAGCAAAAATACCTAAATACGTAAAATTTGTTAAATGCTTGTATGGCTATGTTTGCAAAGATATCACCAAATTCTAGCTGTACCGAAACAAGGCCTTCTGGAAAGCTCTCCTACTCCATATTTTAGATCCATGCCTTCATATGCGCTGTCAAACCATTATAAACATGAAGCCCGTTAATAGGATGCAGAAACTTACCGATATGTAGCAAATAATTTCAACGAAGTGGATCTACGTGGCAAGTCGCTTTGTTTTTTATAGATAACAATAACAAACGTTGCACACAAATAGATATTAAGGTGGTGCGAATAATTATTAAGGTCTTTTAGTAGGTCTGCCTTTTTTTCTTTCCACAGTTGTGAGTATTATTTTCTTGCCAAGCAAGAATATCATGTGTGCTATTGCCCTCGAAACCCTTATGTAAACCGATTTCATCAGCACTCATCATCCCCAGTAACTTTGATAGCTGCTTCTTTGTTTTTGATGGCATGTTAAAGCAATAAATTTTTAAACAAAACTAAACAAAAAATAAAAATGAACTCGACCATCCTTAAGTTAATGATTTGGCTACTTACGATTCAAGTTTGTGGACCACAACAATTTATTTATTTTGGTGTTTGTTGTAACTGTTAAAACAAATAAGCAAACTGATTCTTCATTTTAGGACTGAGATTGTAAATTTTTCAAACATTGCTGCTGCTCTTTAAAAGAAAAAGGCGAAAAGAATAATCTCTCCTGAAGAGGAAAAAATTCTTTCGTTTTTATCGGCCTCCTGGGAAATAAATGAAAACGTTTCTTGTCTACTCACTCTTTGTAATGTCTTAATAAAGTTTTCTATAGTTCATCTCAAACTTAAATTTATATTTTATGTTGAATTAAAAGAAAAAGATAACAGCGATTTGTTATTAAAGCATGTGTAGTTAATTTATAATACAGATGAAGACATAAAAAGGAAAAGTACTGTGGCAAGAAATTTACTAGTATGTATTAAACTGAATGAATGAGCTTGTGCTGCACAACATTCTTAATGGTTACAAATAAAGATGTGATTTTTCTTGACCAGGGTTAAAGAAAACGAGTTTTGTTTTATACTTCTTTTTATGATTTTATTGTACTACAAAGTGTCATTTTCAGCACGATTGCTTAGTCCACAGGATTAAAGGAATAATGTGTTAAATCACAATGTGGTTACCCACATGTTTATTTGCCATATTTTCTGTGATAAAATGTCAGAATAGGCAAGTAAGTTGTGTTAAAAATTTGAAGCATTTTTTTTTTAACGAGCGCCTAAAATTTATTTTGAAGCTTTTGAGGGAGAGTATTTGTCGATGTGTGACTAAGCAAAAGAATTGTAACATAAGAACTAGGCTACGGGATGAGTGTAGCGTCATTCAGGCTGAAGTTTCGGCGATAAGATGGGCGATAAACTGAATGAGGTACTATAGGATATACGGGGAACATATCATTATCTGTACTGACAATAAAGCCGCCATTAACACGCTTGCGGGTGTTTATTCAACATCTCGGTTGGTTCAGGAATGCCGGGTATCTCGAAATGAGACAGCTAGACAGCTGACCTGGAGCTTCGCTGGCTACCTGGACACAACGGTGTGACTGAAAATGAAATAGCAGATGAGCTGGCAAGATCAGCAGGAGGATAAAGACGAATTCGTAGGTGTCCCCCTTAATAATTGCAAGCTGCTAATACAACGACAGCTGCTAAGAGCTGCTTAGAAAAGGTGGTCGAACGAAATCACCTGTCTAATATCGGGGCTCACATGGCCCAGGTATGAGTATAGGAAGACTGTGGCCTTGTTGGACTTTCCGAGGCATAGGCTGCATTCCCTTGTGGCTGTTCTAACGGGACATTGCCTCATGGGAGTTCATGCGAGAAGACTAAATCTTCCATATAATGATGTCAAACACTTTCTCTGTCGATGCCCGGCTCTCTCTTTATAACAAGAGAGCAAATTACTTAGGCAGTACGACACTACATGGATTAACAGAAGTGTGGGAATGCGATTGGATAGGGTGGACTCCTTTGTCTGTTCATCGGGCTGGTTCAGGTCGGATCTGACGGGGCATGTGTAGGGATATCTCCCAACAGCCTATTCGGGTAACACAGCGGGACCTTTCTAGGACCCAAGTAATCCAGTCTCATGACCGGCGGCCCGCGTAACATAACAAAATATAAAATAAACACTAACTGTTTTTACAAAGTTGAGTAAGACAGAACAACAACATTTAATGCAACTTCTTCAATATTGCAAACCTTAGATTGTAGAAAGCGTAAACACAGCCAATATAACAACCGCAACAAGACCTATTACGAAAGTTCACTTTGGTCTTTCGTATCTTGTTTGACAAATATCTAGAAATAATTTGTCAAATATGCTAGTAGACCCACATTCGTTGACGTACTACGACTACACACCTTATGCCAAGGACCAGAAAAGCACGCATAATCACATCGAATGTTCACAAAGAAACTTCAATGCCCATTAAAAAGTACAGTTATTTTTATTTCGTCAGTAAGATTTTTCTTATTAAAAAGGACCAAAACTATATTTTTCGCTTTTGTTGCAAAGTATTAGATGCTTATAAACCATCGTCTTATCAGTGTAACACATGCTTAACCCTTTAGAAGTCATTTAACAATTTATTGTAGATGTAACGTACACTACAAAAGTAGCAGTGAATAATGTTTAATGTAGGAAATTTTGAAATACTACAAACCATCTTGTTTAAACCTTCTGGGTATGAAAGGTTTCGACTTACTTGTACTTGTTTCCTGTTCTATATTTTTGCAGCAGCATAAAACTTGCAAATGAAACTGATCTACCTCCAAATATTCTGAACAACTTGAAAATGTTGCCAAAATAAAGCAGTCTGAAAAGTTTTTAGAAAAAGTTATACTAATGAAAATTTTTTCATATCAAGAATACAATTCACAGAATTACATTAAAGAATGTTAAAAACAAATTATAAAATAATTGAGAGTGAAATAATAAAAAAAAAAAAAAAAAAAACTAGTTGTTATGAATATTCAAAAGTGGATTTAACCCTTTCGGTACAAGTTTAAAATTTTTTACAAAGAAAATCAAATTTTGTAATTGGTTGCAACATAATGAGTTGGGTAATGTAACAAATAAAAACTTTTTCATAAAATTTTGCCTAATTGTACTTATTTAGAATAATTCCATATGGTATCGTTTTAACTTGTTGGAGCAAAGTTTATTTTAAAATGCTGAGTTAAAACCAACTTTAGGTATTTAATGTGTTTTAATTAAATAACATAGCAAATCTATAAAAATAAAATCAAGCTAATTAATTCACTTTTAATGTTTATAAAGCTACGAAAACAAACATTTTTGAAATCTTTCTCGTATTAAAGTGTCCCTTTTATTGTTAGTGGGAACGACTTTTCCAGATGAATGACAATATCAGAACAATATCGCCAAATACTGTATTTTTACCTCGATAAATTTCAAAATCGCATATGTTTTCGTTTGAACTACAAAAACAAAATATGATCATGACCCATTTTAGGGGTGTTTAGGGCATGTGCTACCACAACACCGTTTTACTCTGAAACGGGACAATAATTTCGTGAACGCAGGGTCTCCCATTTCTCATTAATAAACAAAGCTTTTTTTCAATGCAACCAAAATGGACATTCCTTTTTATTTCTAGCTAATGGGAATATCAAACAAATAAAAACGAATTCTTGTCATATTTAGACGAAAAGATCCCATCTGCTCTAGTCCAGTACATTCCCAGGTGGGTTAAAAACCAACTGATCATCTCACTATATAGCTTACTTTTACAGATGACCCCGCTTTTATTATTATATATATACTAATTAGTTTCGACACGATTTTGATATGGTGCTGAGTATTCCAAAAAATATGCTATCAAATATTTTTTTCATCATCAAATTTTATAAATGTGCTTCAGGGAGTCCACTCATTTTTATCCATCAACACTCGTCTAAATTTTTCAACAGCTTCTTCTTGATTAGTGAATATCCCCAAAAACAATTTTACCCTAACTCTGTCATGTTGAAACTTTATACGCGTTTGATATTTCGATCAACAAACAATTAAAAAAAAAAACTAATTGAAGAAACAACAAAATTTTTAATTCAAATAAAGGAAAAACAGAAAACAAAGACACGATGAAATCTACAAATAGGAAAGAAATACTTTTGTACGCTGATTCAGCAAACAATTACACAAGGCGAGCTGCGTAAATTAAAGCTTGTGAAGCCTACAACGCGTATAAAGATTGCTCTAGATTTCCACCTTAAAAGCAAATTAAAAAGAATTATTTCAGGTATACATAGATAGATTTTATTAAGGGCTTCCTGTTTTTTTCGGGCATCCGTATGCTGAGTTCGTTTTAGTTAACTCGTCAGTAGACTCAAAAAACATGAAACAGTTTTTCACATCAAAAATTGTTTCACATTACTACAGGGTCCGCTATCTAAGCATTTTTTTCAACTAATGCTTATTTCGTGAATGGCAGCATTTGGCTCATGCCTGCTTTGACAGATAATTAGTTTTATCCTTCTGCTGAGCGAATATGGCGGTGTATATGCTTTCCGTATGTATTGCGTTCCGATTTTGGAAGAAAAGAAGCACCGTCAGCACCGTATGCTCGTTGTCTTGTGAAAAAAGTGAAAGTAACTGGCATCCTCATCGATAAGCCAAGGCGTGAAAAGCCAAAACAGTACCTACATCCGAGAATACTGCTGCTGTGGCAGAAAGTGTGCGTGAAGCGCCATCAACATCAATTCACCGTCGTTCTCAACAATTGAACATTTCGGAGACACTATTGAGACGAATTAAATTAAATATAAAAAAATTTGAGAAAATATTCAGTAGTTTTTATAGCATTTTCAAAAAAAAAAATGTTTTTTGGCGGACCCTTTACTTACAGGGATGCCGATATTCGCACGTGCAACGTATTTTTGCTGTCTATATCGCCCTTTTCTTTACAAAACCCGTAGCTTAGGCTATAGTTACACACTTGATGCGCTAACTTAGGTTAATCTCTTATTCTATTATTCTCATGCACGCAAGGAAAACCATAAATTTGCAAACAAACATATTGCAACACTTAAACTTTTCTTAAAAACCTTATGATTTTTATTTTAAAAGTATTAAAAGGTAAAATTGTTTCTATGATTAGACAAGCACTGGCTGAAAGCTCTGCAATTTAAAAAAAAAAAAACCATACAATTGGCTGCGAAGATAAACATTGCAATAACCTTCAAAAAGAGTTTAAAGTGCATGAAAAAAAAAGTGTTTGAAATCTCGTTTTAAATATTTTCCTTACTTAGAAATTTTAGTACTTTTTTGAACCATACCTCGCATACCATTCGCACATTACAGGTGAGTGAATGTTATTTCGTATGTATGTAAATACACATTTATGGCATGAAAAGATTTTGTGTTTTGGAATTTTTGCTCAAACATACAACATTGCTTAATGAAGTAAAAATTTTGCTACACAAGATGTTGCCACTTTTTCTGTAATGCCTAATATTAGATACATATCTACTTGTACATTTGCTTTATCCTTTTGCATACACACGAAACGCAGAATGTGTAAGCAGTATGTGTATTTAAAAAGCATGTTACATACATTTGTTTAAGGAAGTGCAAAAACTCCATTTTTCACATGTAAGTGCATGAATGTAAGTCAAGTTACATCGTCACCTTTGGCATCTGCTACATTGTGACTTAAGTTTTAAACTTTCATGTCCTTGTAAAATAAAACTTCATTCTACTTATCATTATTGCTGCAATATTATTTGCAGCACAGAACTTAGACACACTACGATTGATTCAATAACTTTTGAACTTTACGCACAAGTACAAAGTATTTAAGAGCGACAAAAAGATAATAATAAATAAATAAATAGATACAATAGCATACATACATATATGAAAAGTTATTACAAATATTTATGAAAGGTTCATTAGTTAAGCATTTGCTAAATTATTGTATAAAAAGATTGTTAACCTTCTACACTAAAGTATTACTTAACAGTCAAAAACCAATAAGAGCAGTCCTTTGAATTTTTCAGCTTGTGTTCTTGGCATAAATATTTCTAAGGCTTCCCCGTATTCGATACACTTAAAAAAATAGTGTTTTTGTTGCTTTTAAACAAACGTGTTTGCGATTGAGAGCAGGGAAATGCACAACAGAGAACATAATTGGTGCTAATCAACTCATCAGCTGACTTGAAAAATTCTGTAAAAGTTTGTTTGAAACTTAACTACATATTCCATAATTGCCATGAACAAAATGAGAATCAGAAATGTTCAAACGAACCTTCAACACAGCAAACATTTATTTTCGTTTTTGCAAAGAAAAGTAAGAAATTCTCACATTTTATGGTGCTGCATTTTAATTTTACTCAATATTTGAAACAGCTTTGTGCTAAATGAATATCATTTTTTTTATTCGAACATAACATGTTGACTTTTTTAACAATGAACTTAATTATTTATTCGCTATAAGAGCCAATTGAAATTTATTACTTTAGGTCTAAAAAAGTAGACCTTTTTGTTTTCTGTCTGTTTTGACAGTTTGTTTGAGCATTTCTGATTCTCATTTTGTTCATGAGAATTTTTGAATAAGTAGTTGGGCTTCAAACATTCTTTTTAGATTTTTTAAGTCTACTGATGAGTTGTTTAGCAGCAGCGGGTGAAAAAAGACAGAAGCCATTAAAGTCTATTCAACTAACTTTTTGGAACGAAGTTCCTTAACGCGGCTTGCTGGTAGTGGAAATTAGTAGAAATCGTCACGAAAGCGTGTGAGCTGTTTATATGTATTGGTGTACTGTCGAAAAGCAATTGTGTATGATTGGCAGTGTCTCCACTGACCGCAGCGGAGCCACATACAAATAAATATTAATTAGTTTGAAAACGTTCCAAAAATTTAGGGAATCATAAAATTTCAAAATTTTAAAAACAACACAAAATAAAACATACGGATTTCAGCTTGTATTACATTTAAAGATGAAAAAAAACGTAAGGAACTTCGTTCCTAACGGGGGTCCCCCGACCACATTTCATTTTTTTTATAGAAAATTGAGCTCAGTAATGGCATTAATGGTGATAGTTGCAATAAATTTGTCTATCTCAATACGGTATTACTACATATCCATTGTAGATATTGGCTCTCTTGCTCTTACGGTTTCAGAGAATAGGACTTCTGGCGGACGAATAGCGAAGTCTCAGTAATAAGATTCCGTTTAACTCTATAAAATCAAAACCCTTAAAAATGTGGCATATACATATGTATGTGTATTATTGTTTTTGCTGAGATAAGAAGAATGAAAATCCGATCAAGTTAGAACTAATGTAAATACATTCATGCAGACTTGGTGTAAGAAAAAAAATGTGTAGCTATGTTCCTGATTTGTTTCGCATTCAAAAAGGAGGAGTTAATAAAATTGTTTACCTATTTCTAAAAGAGCTTGTCAATACTTGGTGAAAGAGTATATGAAGAGCCAAAAATTGTCCGTTATAAATAGCTGTGCACTTAAAAACTACTGGAATAAGAGCGAAGTATTGGCAAATAAACAAATAAATATAAATTGGCTAAGCAGAAAAAATAGCTGTGTGAGCTATTAATGTGCTTCAAAATATGTTCTCCTATTGCAGAAGTGTGGCAACATGTTAGTTCAATTGAAATTTTATGAAAATCATAAAAGAATATTAGTTCAATTGTAGTAAACAGCTCTTTTCAAATATCTATGAACACTAACAATCTAAGTAAAGACAAAACTGTGATATACCAAAATTATTCAGGGGTTCTCGTGTACAAGTTCTGTTTTGTCTAAGAGCGTAGATAATAAAAATACTCTGAGTTAGTTTAGGTGACTTCGTAAAGTCATTTTATAACAAATTAAATAGATATGATTTTTTCCAAGATCTAGGCCAAGTTTTTATATTTTATTTTTTTGTGACAAAACAAATAAATAAAATATAAAAACTTGGCCTAGAGCTTGGAAAAAATCATATCTATTTAATTTATAAATAAACAGGCTGAATTGAAAAAATTACAAGAAGTAATTTTATAACATTAAATGTAGTGATTAGTGGAATTTTTTGAGTTTTTCAATTGAAAGAGTCATATCTTCGTTGTTTCCCATATGATTTCTATCAATTTTTCTGTTTACGAACTTAACATTAGCTTTCGAACAAAGCATAGTTAGTTTTTGTAAATCGTGTAGTATAAATACCTAAGTTATAGTGGTTAAAATGTACAAAAAAAATGTTTGCACAAACAAAAATTTTTCATGTGGCTTAAAGTTGCTTTTGTGATACTTAGAAATATATATTCATTATTGCATAAAAAGCAAATATTATGTGGGCTTTCTAAAATGGCTAATTACAGATTAATGCGTAAAAAATTTATTTTTGTTCTTATGAATTGCTTGACATACAAATCTGAATTTAGTAAACTTTTTTTTAATTTTATATGCCCATTTTACTGCTGTAATTTCTGAAAACTAAAATCTTGTATTATCTGTATCTATATCAAATCCAATTCAATTTGTGACCACGATAAAAAAACGTTTTTTTTTCGTAATCCTAATAACTAGATAGCATTTAACTATCAGAGTTAGGATTTAACTACCCTGACTATCAATTTTGTGCTACAGTTTTTCATTTAGAGACAACCGTATTTCATTTCGTTTTCATTTTTAATAAAGTTGTATATGAGCAATTTGTTTTTCCCCTCTTAACGTCCGAAATAATAAATTACCAAATATTCATTTGGTCTTGCTGAAGCATTTTATAAATCATTTTACAAGAAAAAGGCATTTACAATAAATACTGTTTTTCTACACGATTTAGTATTTATTATTTCGTTGACCCATCCACAGTAACTAACATTTTTCTTTCTCACATTTTATTAGTGCAAAAAAAAAACTGTTTTGCTGAATATATTCCTATTATATTATGTATATGTAAGTGTCTATGTTATGTTGTTACACTTTCTTAATTTATAATATTATCAAGAAAAATAGAAACAACTTCTTATTACGCTTTTATTGTTATAACGTTAAAAAATGTCTTGATATGGTATGCGCAAAACCCACAGAGCTTCAAAACATTTCCAGCGGTAAAAATATATATTCTTGACTTCATCTATACTATAGCTTGTGACTTTCCAGGATTTATTTTAGTGTGCCGCTAGTCCTCTAGTTTATTTGACCGTTACTAGATTTTATTTTAATATTGTTATATTGTTCAGGCTGAAGAATGTCATTTTTATTTACTTATTTCAGTTTTATTCATTAAATTAGAAGACCTTCAGCTCCGGCAATAGATTAGTACTTTAATTTTCAATTTAACAAATTATTGCAAAACAAAGTATCGTGAAAAAGTGTCATGAACATTTTTTCCCCTAAAATTTTTTCCCATTTCCCAAGAGTGCGATCATGAATAACTTTTCCCATAAAATGTGTTCCCATTCGAAATTTTCCCTTATCGTGAATGGATTTTTCAAAGACATTTTTCCCATTTTTTGTGTCAATTTGTTCATTTAATTTTCTTTGGGGAACTAGAAAAAAATGCAAGTAGTTGCTACATTTTAATGGATATATAAATTAGCTGAAAACTATTTTTAGGTCTAAATCAATAAATAATGTGCAACATGACATGCTGCTCAAGAGGGTACAAAATAACCGACCCATTGCATGTGGTTTTGTGAAAGTTTCTAAGGATGTGGTGGCCGAATTTTGGTATTCGCTTACAGAGGAACTAAAAAGTGCTGGTTTTCCTATTAAAAAAGTTCATAAATGGAATTTTATCCATGGATATTTTATCCATTCTGCGCAGAGACTTTTCTAAAGCATCCAACACTTTAGAGGGCACTTTGCAAAAAGTGGATTGCGCCATTCGTACATCGTAATCTCTTCCAACACTTTTTTTGTTATCCACCCTCTGCAAAAAATACGTAAGCATGCGCTTAGTTTTACGATGGGCGGAATACCAAATGATTTTTTTTTTTTTTTTTTGTTTCCGGCAGAGAATCTGTCAAAATATTCAACAGGCATGAAAACACCGACTTATTCACCCTTTCCACCTTTTAAACAAATTATAAATTTCTGTTTATTAGTTAGAACACAAAAAATTAAATAATTTTTGCATCACTTACAAATTTTCAATAAATTTCCTTTGTATTTATATTTTCTTCTTCCCAAGCGTTCCCATAATATTCATGATAGCAAATCTCCCTACTTGGGAATTGAAAATTTTATGGGAATAAAAATTTCACATTTAACTCACGATAGGGGTGAATAATAAATTATGGTCTTATATAGGAGCACTGGAGCGGAAAAGCTGCATATGGATATGAGAAACTCCTGTTCGATTTAAAATTCATAGTAAAGGAAATAATATACATAGATCCCTGCGAAATATCCATAACAATTCTGTACAGTTCTAATCACAAGAAATGAATGCGAACCCTTAAAGGAGAAACACTTCATATTGTTTTAACAGATAGCAAATTAATTTGTTTGCATGAATTATGTCAGACAGTATTACAAGCCTCTTCAAAAGCTAAAGAAGCATCATGGCACTAAATTTTTTATTTATGAGAGAATTCTTTTCGAAAATAATTTTTTAATATCGTAAAAACTCTATTGTAAACAAAAAGTCAACTGTTGTTTTAACGAAATGTGAGAGTGGAAATATGAGATTTGTTTACCACTGGGTTCTCTTGTAATACTTTGATAGCATATTAGTTGTCAAGGCAACAGTAAACAAACTTAAACAGTAACAGGTAACAACGAAATAGAAGTAAAGGCAAGAATATAAGAAGAAATGATACACATGCATAAATATTTTTACGGCGAAAAGCACAAAATGATATAACTCGTGTCGTTTAATCGCATCCTGTTTTGCTTAATAGTTATTTATATTTTTATTATCTTAAGTCTTGTTACGTCCTTATCTAAGTGGTAACTATTATTTACCTCGATTTGTTCTATGAGTTAACGTGATATATATCCGAACTTAACTGCCAACCACACAAGGTTCAGTGACAATAATTTTCTAGATTAATGCTAAAATACATATGTATGTATTTTCTCTAATTAGTTTCTACATATACCTATATGTGTTTTATTATTTATTAAATAAAACTACTGAACTTAGCACTTAAGAGACCGCCATTTATTTATTTACTTATTTTGAGTCCAGGGGTAAATCTACTTGCAGATAAGTAAAATAATTTATTATATAAGGGAAAATAAGAAAAGAAAAGCTGTGAAGGAGGCAGCGTAACATTTAAAAAGAAAATGTTGCGGAAAAAAGTATTTTTTCGATTGTCTTAGACTTGTGCAGTTTTTCAAGAACATTTAAATGTTATCCATGAGCAATAAAAAACACCTGAAGAAGCGATTTTAGTGTTCACAAAAAAAATTTAAAGAAATAACACACTGAAGGGAACTACATCTTCGCAAGTTAAATTTTGTTTTTTATTTGATTAATTATAAAAGCTTTAGATCTTTGTTTTTATAAAAAAGTATTTTAGAAAGTTATATTTATTTATTTTCAATATTCCGCTAACAATTTGTTGGCATCTTTAGGAAAATAATAAAAATTTGCTTTTTGAATTTTATAATTATTTTCCTGATGATGCCCACAAATTAATGACGAAATATTGAAAATAAATAAACAGAACTGTTTATTTTTTATAAAAAACAAAGATTAACACCCTTCTTCAAAAAAAAATATTTCAGGCTTAAAAGCCTCTTATTTGACATATTTGTATGGAAAATTTGTCAAATAAGAGTTTAATAAAGCAAAAATATTTATTATGAATAAGACCCCTTAAACTTGAATAATTAATTAAATAATATAAAAAGAAACCAATTTGGATTTTTTATGTTATTTTAACTTGAATTAGTTTAAAAGTCGATTTAAAATTTATCAAAAAAAATTTATTCATATTAAGTCAAAGATATTATTAATAACTTATTAAAAATAAATTGAAACTCTCATGCCAGAAAGGGACATGCTTTAAATATAAAAAGACTTGCTTTAATTATATACTTTTGTAGAAGTTCTAATTAGAGTATTCGAAAAACTGATATTTACTTAATTTTTAAATAATATATTTATCTCTTACAGTTTTTTGAAATAAAATTGTCTCTTTAGTGGTAGATATTGTAAATGATACTGCTTGATAACAGAAATTTTGGTAAAAGACCTGCGTATGTTGCCGCGAAAAGTCCACTCCATGCACAACTGCTGACGATCGACCGCCAAACGCGTGTAACCTACGCCAAAGTCATCTGCAAGCTCGAACGAAGTTAGAGATTTTCAACCAAAATAATAATGAGAGATGAGGGTCATTTTCACATCACTGGATGAGTGAATAAGCAAAAGTATCGCTTCTGGGACACCGAAAATCCACGAGTAATGCACGAGGAGCCACTACTACGTGGTGCGGTGTTCATGATAGAGAAGTTATTGGGCAACTTTTTTTCGAGGACACCACCGACCGACCCACAACAGTGAACAGCGCGCACTATAAGGTCATGCTCACCTAGTTTTGTCTGCCGCAACTGAACGCATTAGTTTTGGGGGACATGTGGCTTATACAGAACGCAGCAACGGTTTTGAAGATTTGCACCTGCCCGCAAAATATCCTGATCTCCCGCCAGATCTCGCGACTTAACCGTCCCAGACTTTCTTGTGGGATATTTTGAAGTCCCACATTTACGTAAACAAGCCCGAGATCCTGGAACCTCTCAAAGACAATTTTTGGCACTAGGCCCGAGATTCTAGCCGAAGTGACAAAAAATGCCATAAAGACAATCAATTGGGGCGGCACCCATTTCTCCGATATCATCTTTTTGGCTTAACAAATAAAATTCTCAAGGTTCAAACAAACCTTATGAAAAACCATAATCGAATTTTTCTATTATGGAAAAAAGAGAGCCCAACAACATCGGATGACTTCTTTTAGTCCACCTTGCAGTACATTGTGTCTTTTTTTAAAACTTTGTGTCTTTTTTTAAGTCTACATGCCCTTGAGTGTGTCATTTAGTTACAAAGTAAATTAATAGAAGTTTTTCACCAGCAACTAAAAATTCATTCAACTGTTTGGAACCTTCTTCAAGAAGTTTTGAAGAAAATAAATTTATGTTTTTGGCTCGTCGCATATTATACATTGGCTTGTACGCGGTTACACCTTTCGGATTTAAGCAAGTTGTATCTGTTAAAATGAATCAAACGTGCTGCAAACTCGGAAGAAAGAGGAGGTTTGTAGAAATAAAAATATTTCCAGGAACCTTTTGCATGTGGATAAAAAATTAAAAATAAAATCTAAAAGAGGTCGCATTACAAAAACTCCGGCGGGTTGAATTATTCAGAAAAAAAAAATTCAATTTGTTCTTTGGTTCTATAAATCTGCAAAACTCGGTTGACTGGTTTCAACTACCGATTTAGAATACAGATTTTGAATACTATATTTCCAAGCCAGCAGAAATCCCACAAGAGTCGTCTATAAGTAAGTGATGAGACGTATGTTATATGTTGGACAAAGATTTTTAGAAGCTCGTCAAAGATGTAATTTCTTCACCGCCATTACGAAAAGAAAAGAAACAGGTTCATAGAATCTTAAATAGTTATTTCTAAAAGGATGCCATGCACTTGCTTTACTCCCAACACTTTAAGTTCTAATTGACTTTTATCTATCTTAACTAAAAAGTCCATCCAAAAACCATTTTTTATTCTGATACAAATCTGAGAAATAAAATTAAATTCTTATGTACGTTCCACAATTAGTGTTACTGAATTTAAAATGCTCATAAATTTGCATTTATTTTGTAAATGAAACAAAAATAAGCAAACAAAAAATGTTTAAATAAAAAACATTCAGCAAATCTTTAGTTAGACCATAACTTTTGGCACTAACTTTTTCGTTCAACCAACAACAAAATCAAAGTGTTGATTTATGCTCAAAAAGTTTATTTTTCCTTTTTTCCAACACAAACTCCTCGTATCAACACATTTCGAAAAAGCCCTTTCATTTTATTATATTTCAAAACTTTACAAAATAAAAAAAAGGAGAAAACTAAAATCTGAATAAATAAATTCATATTCATATGTGGATAGAGATGTTTATACTCATGTGCAGAAGATGTGAGGAGTTTTTGTGTTTGGTGCAGAGAGAAAAAAAGCAGTTGAAAGATTCAAATTGATTAAAAACTTTTGAACAGAAAAAAAAAAAACTTTTTATAACAGATAATTTGTATAACGTGTCACAGTGGAAACACAATCAAACCAACTGCAAGTAAACTATATCCAACAAGCTGATGGTCAGGCTCAAATTAAAGGAATATGTTAATATATTTTAAATCAAAAGACAACAAAATTACAATAATATATACCTATTAGGGTGTTTCTTATTAGGGTGTTTCAATGGCAATTCGAAAAATTCGATTTCTGTTTCACCTTAAAATACAGCCCACTCAGGATTTAAGTCCAACTAAAAAATATGATGTACCGTTGCCATGGCTTGCCGGCAGCTTACATTTTGTCTTTGGTAGTTTTTTGATTGTCAGTCAAATACTCGATACCTCTTCTGAAATATTGAATTATTCTCAACTGACGACTTGTCTTTTCATATCAAAATGACGCCCTCTAAAAATTTGTCTCCACTGCTGTTTCATCGATCTTAAAGCTCTAAACACATAGATGGCAGCAGATAGCAAGCAGCAATATGTCAAAAATAAAATGCATGTGTTTAAATGAAAACGATTATTTTGACGGCAGCAGGGCAGCACAAGTGCACAACAGCATTTGCTGCTGCTGCCAACTAAGGCTATTTTCTATTTTGACGGGCAGCAAATAAGCAAATATAGTGTTGCCATTATATATATAAATTGGACAAATTAGAACAAAAACTTTTTTTTTAATTTTAATTACAAAAGAACATTGCAAAAATACAATAAATAAATAAATGTATGTGTTTTTATAGTTTTTTCGTGATATTATTACATTTTTATCAATATTTTCAATTTTATTCATTATGAAATAAGAAATACGGCATCCCTGATATTAGCATTGCTAAAATACACAGCTGTTCATTTTCAATATCAAAACAATTTTTTTCGTTTGAGCTAATTTTTTGTGATGTTTTATTTAATTTTTATCCTGGTTGCTTTGAAAAAGTGTTCTTCATCTTTTTCCTTGAGCTGTTGTACACATGTTTTGTAAATGCCCTCCTCATCACGGGTTATATTTACTGGGCGAACCCATTATCTTCGGTTTCTTGTACTATTCGTCTTATGGGCTTTATACACTTCAGCTGTAGTCTGAGCTATTTTAACAATTGTTGTGATAAAATTCGCTAAATTTTCTTCGCTCATTTTTTATATTTTTAAACTTTGAATTTGTAATATTTATAAAAATACAAAATTGATTTACACACCAGCTGATTATTATGTTGTTGCTGTCTTCAAAATAATTATGAAGCCGACTTCAGAGCAGCATTTGAAGTTGGCTGCATTTGAAGTTGGCAGCATTTGCAGTCTGCTGTCGTCTATGTGTTTAGAGCTTAACAAGTCTTAAAATCAACCATATATATATACACAAATTGTGACTCCATTTTCATTTACCAGAATTTTAATTTCCAACCAAACATACATTCTGGATCAGTGTTGTTGGTAAAGTGGTGTCCAGCTGTTCTTTTGTCTTGATGCTGTCGAAATAAGGTTTTTGAGAATACTATTTGACTCGGAAAAAATTTTAAGACTGATGTGTACATGTTTTCTGCCATGTCTTTACTTTAAAAGATTCAGTGGAATTGGCTGACATACATATATTGAAAACACCTGTTTTTGAGGAAATGAATTGAGAATTTTTTATAAAACTTTTTTTTGTGAACACGATGTAACTTGTGGTAGCACCCTGATTAGGGGGATTGAGTGGACTGTATGGGGAATTTATACCAGAGAACTACCTTTCTTTTATTCGTGCTGCTTGTATGTTTATAAATTCTCGATGTTTCAAGAATTTATAAATAGGGGTTAATGAAATGAGAAATTTAGAAGATTGGTATTTGAATTATACAAGTTTATTATAAAAAGAGATGTTCACCATTGGCCAGTTAAATTGCTAGTGCCTTTGGCGCTTTTTCTAATAATCTTATTACACGACATATTAATCCATTTTGGAGATTTTAAGTGACTGCATATTCCAATTGTCAACGAAAAGTATAATTCACAATAAGCAGTTACATTCTTTCAATTACAGAATAGTGAAAATTATTTTAAGTTTAAATTGAATGTTAAAATATACATTTTTTAAGATATATTAATAAATTCAAATGTGTAGAGTGTATCTTCAAGATGTATAATATAAAAAAAAATTATTTAAGGTTGCAGGTTATAAATGCAATTCATGGATATCAGAATGTTTGTTAAAAATATTTTGCATTTTGAATACATTGTTTTTTACGGTCATATGAAAATTAGAAATTTAAATGATATCGGTCGTTTATAATAGTATAATATAGCTTTATAGAAAATATCAACTTGCAGTAAACTAAAGCTATATTATATAACAAAAACGGAGTCTGTAGATAAAATAAGCTTGTAAAGGATCAAAAATATTTTTTCAAAGATCGCTGTATAGAGAAACTGGACATTAAGGAAATTTTGGATCATAAGCAAGTTAAAAAAATTTATTATACCATAATATGAATTTGAGTATGTAAGAAGGTTACAAGAGTCGAAAATTCTTTTCCAGATATCGCTCCATAACCGGAAAAGTTAATCTGATGATAAAAGGATGATTTTAATAGTAAAAAATTCTTACTCACACGCTTATCCGTATAAGCCTCCGAATATCAAAAACCATGATTTTAGAGAGAACCACAACTAAGTGTAAGCTAAAACCATTTTATTCAAATCACATTTTGCTTTCGTCGAGTCTCTTCCATTCAGACCAAAATAAGTCAGTAATCAATAATCTGTAGCTTGCGCCATTGACAGTGGCCAACGCTTTTCTATCGAAAAATGGACGTCTTTCAGCGACGTTACTGATGTCTTTAAAAGACGCCTTTCTAGATTTATTGTGACCAGATTTATTGTGACGACCGAATTTTAACAATTGCATCAACAATGTAAAAATTGTTGTAAAAAGTTATTCATTCGTAGCAGCACAATTTTAGTTGCTACCACTGAATTTTCTATAATAATTATAATTGTATAGTTCCTCTATTTCCTCTGACGGGATTCCAACCGCAAACATCATGACTTATGAATAGCTACTCTGCGCACTCAGTCGTCCCAGGAAATAAAATGAATGCAGTGGAGACATAGTTTCAAAGTAGGGTTTTTTACCATGCGAATGGCTTGCATAGCTAAAGTGTGAACAAGATTTATTTATTTTACAATTATTGGTAACGATAATGGAATCAACCACTAGCTAGAAAAATATATTTAGTAGTAGCAACTACTCATAATCGGTATTAAAAAATAATACATAACATATACATACATATGTATAATCAAAAAATCCCTTCAATTTAAAATAATTCATAACATTTTATCAAGTTATGCTTGTCATACATATTCAGTAAAGCAGATAATCGGTTGTTTTAAAAAAAATTGAGAATCGTTTTGAATCATATGCCATTTCTTTAAAATTATGATCTCATGGTGATGATAATCAGCTGTTTCTCAAAAAAATTTCAAAAATATGCCACGGCTGTTTCACATCGTCCTCAATGTTCAATGATAGCCAAATTGCTTCAAACTCAAGTTAAAATTAAATGATGTATAGCTGAAAGTCTGTGATTGACAATATCTAATTACCCAAAAATTAATTGTACTATTTACTGGCTGTTAGAGATAATTTAAATATAATATTTTAGGTCTAAAAATAGACCTTGCTAATGTTGTTTGTTTTTTTTTTCAGCCCCCTATGTGTCGCCTACAATTCATTGATGCTAATCAACTCAGCAGTAGACTCGTAAAATCCTTAAATAAATATTTTAAACTTACCTAGTTAATCCATAATTCTCATGAACAAAATGAGGTTCAGAAATGTTCAAATAAACCCTTAATAAGGAAAACATAAACCAGATCTATTCTTAGACCTAAAACAATAGATTTCATTTAAATCTTATGGCAAATAAATAATCAACATCATTTTTTAATATTGAAAGAAATTTTTTTTGATAATTTCAAAAATTCAATCGTAATAACTCGTTGTATAGAAAAGTGAGGAAAAGTAAAGGAGTCGCAAGAGGAAAAAATGTTTTCTGTATTAGAGGTTTCTTTGAGAGACCTTTCAAAGATTTCCCACTTGTAAGGATGTAAATGTTGATGTTTAATTTAAAATTATTATTATTGATCATATAAATTATGGTCAGAAAACCATACAGTTTAGATCTGTCTTTAAGTTTTCAGCACTTCTACATGGCACCGATATTTCATTGGTGCCAACCTACTCGTTAGTAGAGTTGAAAACACTTGGAAAACATATTCAAACATTCTACTTTATATTCTAACATTTATAATCAGCTTATGTGAAATCAAAAATTGGAAGAAAACAAATTCAGTGAAAAATATAATATAGCTGAATTGCATTTCTGGTTACATATATTTGAATTATTTTGAAATAAAAGTTTATTATTTGCTTTAAGGCCGTAGTAAATCTTCAAAAACCCCAAAAGTTATTTTCTGCTATTTGAATAAAAAATAAATATTATTTTTTATACTTTCAAATATACCAATCATAGTATCCGAGGGACACTCGTTGCATAAAGTTGTAGAGATTAGTAAAATATAGGTGTGTATGTAGTAATAATATTGAGCTGTAGACTAAAATAATTAGTCTACTGACGACTTGGCTGGCACCAGCGAAATGTCGGTGGCATTTAGACATACTAAAAACCGAAAGACCGAAAATAGCTCTATGTTATGAAAAATTACCCTGGGCTTAAATCAATTAATTTTTATTAAAAATTTTATTTATGTCACAAGAACAAAGAATTTATCTATTATTTTGTATGTATTTTACCAGTTTTCGTTCCACAATTTTATAAACCGAAAAATCAAATGAAATGTACAAGTAAATTAAATATACTCTTATGAAATTATTCCCTTCAAACAAGAACTCCCATTATTTTAGGAAAGTTAATACTTAATTTCGGATCTCTCAGAAAACATCTCTATCAAATGTGTCACCATCCCTCTTTATGTTCGTGTTACATAAATAATTGTATATTAGTGAGCAAGAAATTGAAATTTCATGTTGGTGACAGCATTGAAATTTTTTTTTAACAATCAAATACAACATAAATGAACAGCATATGCTCAAAATATTTTTATACAAAGATTTGAATTCAGTGGAAATTGAAGCACTAAAAATTCAGTTTTATGTATGAATGAATGACTTGAGTCAGATTTTGTTCCCATTTGTTTAAAGCCTTTAGGTACTAAACTTTTAAACTCTTTGAACTGAACGCTTCTCAGAAATAATGAAAAAAAAAGAAAAATGCGTTTTATTTGTAAACTGGAAACTGGAATCGTTGCCAAGCAAATTTTTGTCGTTTGCCCTATCATAAAATTTTTGTGTAATAGCAAAATTGTTCATGGGTAGTATTATAGGTTAAACTGATACCATCAAGTCGAAGTTTACAACAGGTAATCTTGAATTATACTGTTCAGAATTTTAGGGATTTTGATAACTAGTTCTTAAAATTTGTTTTACTCTTTTTATTAGTTGCAATAGGTACACGAGAAGGTATAGAAATGTTAAAGATTTTAGCAAAAAAAAAGTATATATATTTTTCAATCTGGAATTCGAGTTTGCGGAATTTTAGAGCTTTTGCTAGTTATTATTATTTTAAAATTGCTATGTTATTTTTATTATTTGAGGTAGATGCTCAAAACCGTGTCGTAATGTTGAATATTTTATTTAAAAAAAACAAATTTTGTATAAAGGAAGTGTCCTCAAGCTCAAATTAGTTAAGCCCGTATGACACTACATTTTTCTTGCATTGTTCAAATTTTGGAGAACAGTGCAAATATAATGTAATAGTAGAATTTAGTATGTGCAACGCGTTCAGTTATATTAAGATAAATGCAAAACTGTCAACATTTTTGTTGAAGTTATCGATAAAAAATGAGATTATGTCAAAAAAAAATGTAAAATTTTTCAACTTAAAATTGACATTTCAAACTTGTATGTTGCTGAGTCAGCGGTTTATGGACAATTTTTGCGATTTAACGCTTCTTTTTTGGAAAATTTTTATTTCCTAGCGCTTTCTTGAAATAAAAAGAATACAACACTTACAAAAAAGATGCCAGTTTTGTTTACGTTTTGTATATTTGGTTCTTTCTAGCAATTGCTGTTTCTTTCTATCAATTCTATACCAATTAATGAAAGAAAAATGAAGTATCATACGGGCTTTACGAAGGTCAAAAACCTATTATCTAGATTTTGTAAATTGTACTTTGTTTTCATTTATTGCCTTTCTATGTTGCGATAATTTTGCTGTTCTTTTTGCCTCTGACAAGATTTGAATTGTAACCAGCTGAGCAGCCACCATATGTAATCAGCCATAGCGACAATTAGAATAAATGGAGCAACAAGCATTTTAATACATTTATATTAAATTACTTCTTCAGGCTCAAGTTCAACCCTTGGTTGACCACTTTTTATCAATATCAATTAAGTAAAGAAAAGTAAAATTTTATAGCTTGGTGGACAAGACAAATTCGAAAAGAAAAATTCTTTGTAGGTTTTGAGAAACAGGTAATTTCGGAACTGTTACTGTTACCATTTGTAGTAGAATATCGAAAATATCGTACAACGCATACACACACAGAGAGAGAGAGAGAGAGAGAGAAAGAAAGACTGTTAGCATTTGTGGTAGATTATCGAAAATATCGTACAACGCATACACAGAGAGAGAGAGAGAGAGAGAGGGAGAGTTCCTCAGCCGTACGGTTCGTCTGTGGAACAAATTTCCAGCAGACATATTCCTTACCAGTTACTATATAAAAATTCTAAAATCAAACGTACACAAACACTACGCCATCATGGCTCATTCCCAAAATATATTTTCCTTGCTCCGGTACGATGCACAAGATCAATACGGGTTGTTTCTGAGTACTGGTACAACTTTAAAAAAAAACAATATTTATAATATTCCTAGTTTGGAATATTGTAAGCAGTAATACCAAAGCAAAAGGCTACTCGTTACAAACTACCAATATTTTATGTCTATAAAGTTCCTAATTTTTGCAGATTAAAAATTTATTCAGCAAAAAAAAAAACTTATAAATATAAAAAAGTTTTTAAACGTTTATGCTTGTATCAATCAGAAATTGCCTTTATTCTACATTCCCAATACAAGCAGCTGCAATGTTTATTGTTAAACCATGTTTGTTTAACACCTTGTGTGTTTCGTAATGTATTTTATCCTCATTTTTGCATCTGGCTGGTGTTTAAATTCACATGACATTTCTACCTTTTACATGACACTATTATTAATTGTATTTCCGTCATATATCACCATTTGTTTTTTTTTTTTTTTTGTTGCTTCAACATTATTATAATTAATTTAATTTAGCAAAATATATATTTTTTTGCGGTTACATAAAATCATTATTTAATTTTGCTCTCGTTTTCATTGTTCATGGTTTTAATTTATGGTTGTGTTTAAGGCTAAAGGTTAATATGTTGAAATTGTTAATGCATGTTAACACAATATGCGCATTTGCACCATGTGGCTGTTGGAAACACAATTGCTGCCATTGTTTGAGCATGCACATATGTATATACCTATCCTTTGTGTACACATGTACACTCGCTAACTCACAATACGCTGCAGGCTTTTAGCAATTTATTTTGGTACAACTAGTAAATGAAAACTAAAGAAAATGGAAAAAAAAACTTTGGTTTTAATCTTACGCGCTGCCTTCCATACAACCATTTAAATACACAGCAGCCATAAACACACTTACAGACCTCAACAGCACACCAAATTGCGTTGACAAAAATAAAAAAACAATGAAACATAAATACGCTGGTTATTCGCCCAGTTATTTTAACATCCAAGTTCTTTAAACACACTTAAGAAACATAAGGCGATCCTGGCTCGTCTTTCCTTTGCACAAGCTTCATGGATGAAAATATATCCAGTCATATTTATTACGGCAAATGAATGAAAATATATCTAATCATATTTGTTAGTAGTCCATATTCGACATATAAAAAGCTACTTCCACGAAAATTGATTGAAAACCCTCAATCAATTTGCATATTTGCTTATTTTCTATGTGAATTCTCAATATGTGTATACTTTCTATAAAAATTTTCTTATTCTGCAAATAGGAGGCCACAAGCTAGGCATATTAGTAGCCTACAATAATAGCTCTAGTAGGAATACATATTCCATTATACACACAAAATTATCTACATAACATTTTCACTTCACATCTTGTAGTCAGAATAATACAAATGATTACATTTCAATATTTTAAAGCAGAGTTGTTAAATTTTGATTTAGGTTGGTAATCGATTACATTCTTTTTCATAAAGACAAAGACTCTTAAACTAATCGGGACTACTTTTGATTATTGAAAAGTAATCAGAGATCCATAAAAACAATGCAACTATTCTTCGACATAAAAACGTACATATGTAAGTATATGAGCCCAACAGAGCTTGAAAGTGAAAAACTAATTACACAAAAACTTAAATTCTATTGCAAAATTTGTTTAATAAAATTCTTAATAAATTTCCCGTTACAGATGAAAATATACAACTTTGACACAAAGGAAGAAATTCAAAAAAAGTTTGCACAACACAAAAACTGTATTCGTATTAGTTTAGAAATGATTTCAGCAGTTGCAAACAATACAACTGGAGTTAAAAGACGAAAATTCGCAAAATATTTACAAAACACAAAAGATATATTCAAAATGTTTTAGAAACGATATAGACAGTGGATTTTAGATAGAAGATTGACTTGGAAGCCACATATAAAAAGCAAACTGACTCAGTTAAAGTTCAAATTACGCAAGCTATACTGGTTGATAGGACCACAATCTGAGTTAAATCTTTGCAACAAACTAAGAATCTACAAAATAATTCTTAAGCCAGTGTGGACATATGGCATTATGTTGTGGGGAACGGCAAGCAGATCGAATATCGATATTCTGGAAAGGTTCCAGTCAAAAACTTTAAGGTTGATAACTGCGGCCCCGTGGTTTATTTCAAACAAGAGTATAAGGAGAGACTTAAGTATACCCCTGGTAACAGAAGAAATTAAACGGATGAGTGAAAAATATCTTTAAAAATTAGAAAGCCACATCAACCCCCTAGCCAATGTACTACTAGATGACAGCAGCACAACCCGAAGACTGAAACGCACACACGTATTAGACATACCTGCAAGGTTATTTTAGTTGTAAATACGTAATTATTATTATTATTAAATACTAATTTTATTATTTTGGATATGTGGCTCATTGGACCTGCATATCTCCTGTTAATTATTGCTTATGAGTAATAAGAATTGCTTATTGTCTTAAAGTAGACAGATTGCAGATAAATATAGACTTAAAAAAAAAAATTTGGCAAGAGCGCGAAAACTTTGAACAACACAAAATATATATTCGAAATGTTTAGGAACTGATTTAGACAGTTTGCTAAACATAGAAGTTATATTCAAGCGCATTCATGCATACGGCAGTCCTTCGTTAATGAATTAAAAAAAATGTTTGCAATTTTGTTGTTTAAGCAATTTTTTTTTTTTTTTGATCCAGTTGTGCTCCGTACAACGGACTTAATCATTTTCCTGCCACGAAAAAGTAATTTAACATAAGTAATTTAATTTTACATATTTATTTTCTTGGGCTAAAGGTATTTTATTAAAATTATTTAATTATTTTTGTCGATATTTCGCTCTCCTTCGGATAACTTTTTAAGGCCAATAACAATGGAAAAGATTTTCAAATAAGAAAGATAATTTAATATATATCAAAAAGTGGACTCAAAAAGCGCTTTAAACATAAATGCTTTTAAAATGTGTCTTGTTGTTTCCCTATTAAAGGTGCATTGAATAATTCCGTCACATTAAATAACACAAGAAGTTGTAAGAGTGTTGATTTTTTCTTTAAATTTTGCCAAACGTTTTCGAGTTTTTGAAATACGAATGCAAATTTCTAGGCTTTATAAAACCTAACAAATACCACGTATCTGTTATGTTTTCAACTCTTCTATGTACAAAACAGACTATGAAAAATAGGAGAGACGATAATTTGTAACAAAAAAAAAAAATCCATTAAAACACCCAAGACATGAAAAGAAAATTTTAGCTTCATAATAATTTGGCAGAAAACCAAGAAAATCTAATAGAGGCATTATTTTTGATGACTTGAAAAGATACAAACACAAAAGGGTATGAATGGAAATAACTTTTTAACATGCTTAGCACACACACGTGCTACATACACACACACACACACATACTCTAACAAAAGTTTTAACATTTGCCATATACAAGGACTCTTTCATACTCGTACAACAGATATAGAAAAATAAACATTTCCGCAGGCAAATGAACACAACCAGCAAAGTTTTAAATAGTTTGTACTAAAGTGAAATGTCCACTTGGCCATACTAATATTTTGTGAAATGATGTTGGCTCACCCAGGAACAATTTCAAACTCAATTTCGAAATACCAAAATAGAGGTTATGGTGACATTAATTTACTTCTTTAAGATACAGAACATTTACGTCTTGTCTGTAGAAAACAAATCGTTATAATAAAACATTACAAACCATGAGGAATAAAAGCCTTTTCGAAAGAGTTTTGTGGCAGAGTAATTGTTAAGATAAGACCGTAATGGTAAGATGTTCTTATTTAGGGGGCCACCGGCACAAATACTGGGAAAATTTACCATAAACTTTGAATTGGTTTTTAAATCAATTTAGGAAGCGAAATTCAACTTTTTTTTTGCAAACGTCCAAAACATTTAGAACGAAAGGCCATTTAAAATAGAATCTCTTGATTCTTTCAGCTTAAACCGCCTCTTTTACACACCATTTACACGTGCAAGTATTTTGTTGAAAGTTGTGTCTACATATTAATAACCAATACATTGACAGTGACGATAAAAGCTGTTACTACTTGCTTGATTGTTTACACAAGCAATTGCAAGCTGATTTTCAAAATGTCGTCAAGAAAATGGTTTCAAAGAAAAGAACAAAATGAAACCAATTATTATATAACAATTATGCTTAAAAAGAACTATTAAATCACTGTTCCATTTTTTATGCTTAAACACCACTAATTTCTGCCTTCTTTGTGTTTTATTAATTTTGCTTTTGTTCGTCTACATGACTTTCTAATTGCTGGGTTGCCAAATCATTGTCACACGAACGGTTATGGGGAAGCAAATTATGCGAATATCTCTTTTATCAAATAAATAGTACATTTATATTACAAATCAATAAAGGAAATATTTAACTTAAACTTTCTTATTTTTTTTTATCTTAATTTTTGGTTTGTAAGATCAAATGATAATGTACTAAAAATAATTTCTTGAAAGTTATCTATTAAAATTAAAATACATTCCTTGTAAAGTAACACCGTTTTCCACTGTAACCAGCACTTGCGTTTGCTTGCATATGTATTGAATTTTTTTTTTCAATTTTTTTAATTGCTGCGGTCGTCAGTAGCAAAGTTCCTGGTTCAATATGGAAAAAAGCCAAAATAATTTATAATTTGTTATTAAGTTAACGAACTAGAATGGAAAATTTCAGGTATGAATTTGGTATAAAAACGGCCTCAGAAAGATTAAATTAATGTTTTTAAATGAAATATAGCATACTTATTTTTAAGCTTAGATTTTAAGCATATGCAACCAGAAACCAAGATTAGATATGGCTAAAATCAATCTGAAACTGGGCTTTATTATGACTAAAATTAAGTAACTACTTAGCGCCTGAAAAATCCATACTTTAAACAAGCGTAACGTGCTTGCCGTACTTCTAACACCAGTTGGGATTGTTCTAAGAACAAATGGTTTGATTTGTTTTTTCAGTATTATTTTCAGCAGACTAAGACGTTAATAATGTAAAATCAATAATTTCTTGGGTGCCAAACGGATGTTATTTAGACTCACTCAGCAAAGGCTGAACTTAGTTTAACTTAGATCTCAAAAATCCCAGCCTAAATGTCTTTTTTAAGGCAGTAGAACACATACAGTGATACATTTAAACTTTCCTGGAAAAAGTTTAAAGTCTGGTGACGACATGTCGACAAATCGCAAACTCGAAGAAAATTTACACAAAATAAGATTAGCTGTTTATATGTATTAATCCATTGGCTCTTAATGATAATAATGAGTTCATCATTAAACCTGCATATCATTGCTGTAGGCATAATAGCAGCTGTTTAGATTGAAATACCCCTCATTTTTTTTTTTCTTATGCCCGTATATAAAAAATGTGTTCCATCTCTGTTGGTATCTGAAATAAATAAGCAAAACTAATGGGGTAATTGTTTTGGGAAAATATTCATTTTCTTGAGGTTGTTTTTGCATTCTTTTTCTATTCTATCATTGTTGGCAAGTAAATGTATTTTATTAAAGTCTGCACACACACTCACACACACATACAGACACATCAGAGCTGAACGTACATCTACCTCTAAAGAATCGACAGGCACAAAAACTTCTAAACACGAATGGCTAGACTAGAAATAAGCACATGAAAATATACATATTACGTTGCCCATCTTATGAACTATGAAGCTTTCAAGTAAATTCTTAAATAGAAAGTTGTGCAGAAATGTTTTGTTATTAAATTTTATTTTTCTTTTGGCTTATGTCATTTAAAATCCAATCTTGGCTTGTACAATCTATTAAATATGCTCAAATAAAAGAAACTGAAAAACAAAAATGACATTATACTTTCTGGTAATGTGGTGGTGTGATAACAAGAAAGCTATTAGACCAAACATTTGTTTTATTTGTACCACATTAGAAACAGTGAAATTGTTGCCCTCCTTCCGTTCCCTTAAACTTTCGACATGCTGCTCTTTCATACAACTTTTCAAATCGATGTGAACAGGAACTTTTTTGATTCATATTTTATTTAATTTGCCATTACCACTTGACAGATTTGTGATTTTTTTAATAGATAGCAATAGATAACGTCTACCAAAACAGATTCGTCAATTGCGGGGCTTTTTTTGTTGTTGTTAATTATTTCACCAGACCTTAGCTCGATTTTATTTTTTCAGAATTGAGTAAGATTTTGTTTTCTCTTTTATTGTGGTATAATAGTATTGATCACCATTTTTAAAAAAGATAAGAAAAGTAAAGTTGAAGATTTACTGGCTGGGGTACATAGCATATTTGTTCCACATCCCCCACGATGATCGTCAGCATTCACATGGTTTCGAAATCAGGTCATAACTAATTGAATACTAATTTTTAAGTAGTCATCCTATCGCCAGAGCACTTCATCACATACTGGCTAAATCATTAATACAATAGCAACAAGCACTAAAATCTGTTGGAATCTGGGAATATAAAATGTATTCCAATCAACTGAAAAGCACAGTGATAAAATGTAAGGTTGATCAATGAAATTAAATACAGACCGACAGTAGTGAAGAGTTCAGGTGGTAAGATAGCTACGCGCAGCTGCTTAATAGCAATATACTTGTGTTTCACCTCCCTACCGTTCGTCATCAGCACCTAAATTGCTGACTGCATGATGTTTTTAAGCAACATCCCTTGGCGAGTTTACTACCTAAATTTTATATTCTCTAATCACCAGCTAATCAATTTCCGATTGGTTGTTGTGTCTGTTGCTATTATATCAAGGGAAGGCAAAACTTTCAATCTTTTGTAAACATCAATTTACTGTGCAGTTCATGATTTTCAATTGTTTGAAATTACTGGGCGTTAATTCAATTTGACTGCCTCAGTTTTAAGAAACATTTTTCTTTTTTGTGGTAAAATTAAAATGATCCAGAACATCAATTGGGAATCATTTGCATGGTGGTTAGAAAACTATATTCTATCTAATCCATAATTTAGTCAGAAAATAAATGCCTGAATGTTGCAATATACTCACACTTTTTTACTAACACACGCACAATTTTTTAACTTCCAACTCATCTTTCAGCAAAATTTTACTGAAAGTAATTTTTTGACATTTACTGAATGTAAAGTGACAAGGTACTAAACACAGCTGCCTACTACACGGCACATACAAATTTTCAGAATTTTCAGGAAGTAGAATAAAAATTCTACTGCAACTTTAAATTGCAAAAAAATAGTTCTACTGCAATTTTAAATTATTTTGTGCATTAGAAAACATTTAAAACATTTATACAGCAAGTATGAATAAAGAACACAAATGAAGTATATTTATAGTGATAATTATTAAATTAATTAATAAAAGTTTAGCAATGAAAATTATTTTCGAAAGTTTCCCTAGAAATTTGTGTTTGTAGTAGTCGTGGCAATTCTATTTCAGTAATAAACAAAACTATAATACTTACAACTCTTCTATTTGATGACATTTTTAAAATGAACTTTCACGTTCTTTTGGAATTGAGCAAGACATTTTCATGAAAGTCGTTTTCATTGAAATTTTGATTCATTGAATTTTGAATGCATAATACGTATACAAAAACGTAATGAAAGTACTTTCCGTTAAAATGCCGGGTAACTGAAAAACTCTGTGATGCAGTCAAAAATTGATACATCTGTTAAGTATAAGCAAATAGTAGTAAAATGTTCCAGTAGTAGGCTGAGAGCTGTGGCTTAAAAACATTATATAAATAGTAACGACCTAGGTTTTGAGCCATTTTGTGGGCTGATGATCATCATGGTGGACATGAAACAGAACTGACAAACTTTTCACCCAATAACCCTTAAAGAAAATTTTTCTTACACCTAAATTTCTATTCCATTTAATTTTGTTTTATTTATTTTTATTGTCAATTTCTTATATTTCACTTTGTAGTACTTTATTTAGTACACGGGAAAAAAATGTTGTGTTCTATAAAATCACCTGAAAACCAATTCAAAAAAAATTTTAACAAATTTATTTTGTATGGTAAATTCGGGTTTTAATTACCGGTCTGAATGTTAAAACCAAATTTTCCCTAAAACCAGTCAGTGCATAAACTCTGTAACTTTATATTCAATCAAATTTATGATTATATTTTATATATTTATTTGAGCTAAAGGTCTTTTAGAATTTGATTATTTGAGTATTTTTGTCAATATTTCGCTCTCCTTCGGATAGCTTCTTCAGGACAATAATAATGAAAAATGTTTTTATTGGTTGTTTTTTTTTTCAAAGAAGCTATCCGAAGGAGAGCGAAATATTGACAAAAATACCCAAATAATCAAATTTTAAAAGACCTTAAACTCAAATAAATATACAAAATATAAGAAAAAAAAGGGGTCAAAATAATTAAATATCAAATTAATGATTTTTATTTAGTATTCTAATTGTTCATTTAGATCAAGACATTCCTGAAGAAGATATCCATTGTGATATCGAAATATCGAATTTAATAAACATTTATAAAAAAAACAAGTGACCTTAAGGCTCGAACAATTAAAATACTAAACAACAAGAGTCGAAAAATTAGCATCAAAAAGATTTTTATTTATTTAAAAAGAATCAAAGTGGTGTGTTCTTATTAAAAATTTAAAAACTATAACGTGCTACTTTTTGGACATCTTGATTAGTACAAAGTGGTTTCTCTAATAGGGTGTAACCCCTACTACACTCTCTAATTACTAATAGGCCAAGTTTTTTGTGGGAGAGTTCAGACAGTAAATTAGTGCTTGTCCGTTTTTTGAAAACATTTCAACAACATGTGAGTGTTACAGCTGACAGGCAAAAAAAAAAGCATAATGTCTTTCATATACATGAAGTCTTTCTTGGGCATCTCATTCCCGTTGAGTATTTCATTCTTTCAAAAGTTTCTCTACACGGGTACAAATGCAGTTTCAAAAGAATAATTTTAAAAGTTTTTTAAGCGTCACAATATGAAACGGACCTGTACTTATAAAAATTTGATGTTTCACAATTAAGTGTTACTATTTTTGCGTTTTACTATTAAGTACATAAAATAACCATCTTATGTTTTTTACTTCTTTTCAAATATTGCTATATGGAAGCACTTTTTTCAAAAACAGTACACGATTAGTCATGGCTCAGCTTGGAAGCAAATTCTGGTGCTGATAATCGACGTGGTGGTCGTGATACAGCCATGGCATGTACCCCAGCCAGTTAGTCTACAACTTTACTTTTCTTGTCTTCTTTAAAAAATGTCAATCACTAAAATTTTATTCAAAAAAATTTTTCTCGATTTTGAGGAAGTAAATATCGACCTCAAGTCTGAAAAAATTGCTAACAATAGTAACTAACATAGCTAACAATATTTGATAAAGGTCTACAACCTTTTTGCTTTGCATTAAATATTTGGATAATTTATTGGATTTTATTAGACTGCTGTTTAAATACCATATCATGTTAAAAACATTAATATGTTAATTAATACAATATTGTAAATATCTATTACATAAAAAAAAAAATATTAAAAACAACAACAGTTTTATGTTTCCAAGAATTAATTGTTTATCCTATCAACTTAGAAATAAACGAATAAGTATAGCAATGGCAGCAATTTTCTTGTGCAATTGATTTAAAACTTCACATCTTACAAGATTTGAAATTCATGCAGCAAACACCTCATTAACTCATATGACATATACAAATAGAAATTGTACATACACATGTATAAAAGATTTTAGAATTTTAATTAACAAAATTTTATGCAAAATTTTAGTATTCGTAATTTTCACTTTCATATACATACATACATAAATACATATTTATATGCGCATAATGTTTGATAACTTGATTAAATTGTATTTGCATAAATTTACAAGCAATCACTTGTCGTTTTGATATTCATTTGATTGGCTTTTGTTTTCTTAAATATGTAAATAATAATGACGAGAGCAAGAACGAGTTTGTGTTACAGTCACATAATAAGAATTACAGAATAGGATAAGAGTTTTAATAAATTCAATTAAAGACATTTACATGCATAATACAACCAATTAAGTATTAATATTTTTGTATTTAGTTAAAGGATATAAAGATTTGCTGGTGTCATTGTTCAATTTGTCATACAATAAAAACTGAATTCTTCTTCAAAGTATTGTTGTTTCAGGGGTCATAAAATCTATTGAACAATCAAAATTGAAGTTATTAATAATTTTGCAGCTACTGTGTTATACTGCAGGATACAAGTAAAATAAATTTTGGTTTTTATTGTAGTGCACAAACTTTTACTATATTGAGGTAGTTAATTTGAAATCTAGCGTCAAATCGTTGCATTCATGATCGAACAAACTCTGTCGCTAATGCTGTATAATTGTTGTTTATTTTTGTTTTGAGTGTAAATTTTAAATTCTTAACCATTAGTTTTTAGTTTAAAAGCGAATTTTAAGATTTACAATTGTTCAAAATTTTATTAAGCTTAAGTTCGATTTTATTTTCTCAAAATTAAGAAAGAAAGTATTCCTTCAGTTCTACACTGACATGATTTTCGTTCATAGCTCTCATTAACTTATTTGATAAATATTTTGTTTCTTCCTTAATCCAATGGAAATTTCAATTGTGGTAGTGAAATTTCATGGATCTACTGAACTAGCTTCGTTAAATATTTTTCATTAGGTTTCTTAATTTCTGTCTAATTTATATCATTATAATTATGAAAAAATTTCATTAAATCAATGACCTCGTTCACTGACTTTTCAATTCTTATTTGATTTATAAAAAAAAACTGATATGACAAAACTATTTAATATTTTGCAAAGACTGCACAAAGTCTACTTGCTAGAAACAGATAAAAATGTGATCAACCGCAATTTAGTTATTTTTTGCCGTTTTTTGTAGTGCAATAGATCTGTCATTAAGTTTATGTGCAGCCTTAATGATATACTACTCACAAAGCATCGTTCTGTTTTCATTAGTACAATGACAAACTTTATACGTTTAATGAGCCACTGTATTTAGTTAATGATTTTTGTCATTCAGCTTATGAAAAACCGATCGTTAATTTTAAATTAATTCAATGGCTCCATGGACTTACACGTTGGTTGAAAGCTAATGAATGTTTTCAATAAACTAAAGCCAGAATTCACAGGACTTGTGAACAAAATATTTTCAGTGCAGCTGGTGAGATACAGCGCTATGTAAGGAGTGACCTTATAGTGTCTATACCTCAAAAACGAAAGCTGAAAAAGAAAAACAGAGTGCAGACTTAAAAGTAGAATTTTCAAGATTGGTAAACAAGAGCATCAAAAACCTCCACTCATCAGCATTCTACATGCACAAAAACATACAACTTCAAACAGTTTACTGTCCTATAGAAAAAATAAAAAACGAAAATGTGGAATATTAACAACTATTACAATTTAGTAAAAGTAGCGCTATTATAAACTAGTATAATAGCGCTACTTTTACTAAATTGTAATAGTTTTTAATATTCCACAATTTCGTTTAATAATGGCGGTATTCACACCGAACTTGTTAATTTGTTACTCGTTAGTTTGTAAATTTGTTAAAGTTCGGAACTGTGAACGACCACTTTTTCAAACTTTGTTAGTCTGGTAACTTTCGTAGTAAACCAGCTGATTTATTGTTCCGATACAATTTATTTTTCTGAAAAAATTAAACATGCCACGAGAAAGTGTAGGAAAAAACAATTGTAAACCATTTAATTACTCATGCTTTGACACAAATAACGTTTGCTAACGGTAAGTAGACAAAATTTATCGAAGTTTAATAGTTTAATTACAAATAATTTATGAATGCAGAAATTTTCCACGATGATTAAGATGAAACCGAAAACGTACTCGATGAGCTGTATGAAGATTTAGATGTTGACTTTCGCCACTCTTCAGCTTTATTAAATGTAGCTTTCCAGTATCGAACATCGCAGCATTTCGCATGTTGTCAATTTGGTCTGGTCCAAAAATTTTTCATAGTAGAATATACTATTCGGTTTCTGAAAAAACATATATGTATGTCATTGGTATAATCTTATAAACATATAGAAAATAGTACTACATTACTTCAATGTCCACATTTTCCAACACAAAATCCAACAGCAATTTATGCTCCATTTCACTCCCCTTTTTTTGCATTTTTGTTCGAATGCGCTTTTTCTTTTGGTTATCCACTATAAAAACAGTTTATGATATATTAAAATAAAATAATTTAATTAACATACCTCGTCTCAATATACACGAAAATTGCCCAACCACAATTATTTTTTTTAGAAATGTCTCACAAATGACTTTTATTATTTAGAAAGTGCAACAGCTGATTGTGAGTTAACAACTAACAACTATTTTATCAGGGATGCCGTGTCGTTAATTTGTAAAATGTTAATCCAGTAGTGCGATAAATATACAAAAACAAAATACGTGTAAAAAAGTAACTATTAACGATTAACCAACTAACAAGCTCGTTGTGAAAACCCCTAATGCCTATTCTAATAACCACTATGGGTCACTACGTTCTCTCTCTTTCTTATAGGTCCGGCCAGGTTGAACTTATTTTGCGATGTCGGTTTCACTAAGAAAAGTATGCAACGAAATATATAAATGCAATGATTTTTTTCTTGGAGCCTTTTGCATCATTAATCGTAATATTAGATTATTTTTAAGTCATTTAAGCTCATTATCACCGAAAAGAAGTCTGTTGAGTTTTATGTTTTATAGGTATTTCTCATTATAAAATTACTGCCAGAGGAAAGGATTTAATAAGTGCGATCAAGCTGGAAGCTCTTTCACACTATAACTGCTTCCACATTTGTATAACAAGTTGTAGGAACAAACTTAAATTATTTTTTTCGAGAGAAAAAAAGTGCTTCCATATACCACTTATTTCATTCTGCTTAGAAACTCTGAGCTAATTTTGATTTCTTTGACAAGTCCACTGTGTGTCAACAAAAATGTTCTCTTCTTACTACTCGAATTAGTCCGGTACTTATTTAGATATATATTGTTGCTACTTGGCAATTTATTTCAACTGCATGCAGAATAATTGTTGCTTCCCTTATATATTCTACAAAACTCGCAATTATGTTTATTTTAAAAATTGACAGATATTTTTTTATAATTTGTCACAGAACTTCTATATTCCATACGCTTTTTTTCTGTACCCATTTCAAACGCAATTCTATTTCTTGCAAATCTTTTGATTTTACTTGATGTTTTCTTTACTCTAATTATTTGCTAAAAAATTTACAAACTGAAGGTTTTAAGCAGCAATAATTTCATTAGCATAAAAGCCAAAGGTTGAAAACAACAACAAAAATTGTGGTTGTAGCAGAACAAGGTGAAATATTACTGTTATACTCTGTAGTAGAAATCAAATTTCCTCTGTATAAAAGAGGAAGTAGAGACTACATGCGTATCGTCTGTAAATGCTCTGGGAGTAGAAAATTTGTATAACAGCTCAGAATTTTTGTAGTTTTGTGGTTGCATTTGATTCTAAGTGTTAGGATTTTGGCTTGCCAAGGGTTTTGGAAATACTGATTTTAGAAGAGATACAAACATGCAAGCTGCAGATGACGTACAGCTTTATTTGAGCAGTTCTCTACAATCAGTTGCATAAGATGTTGCAAAATTAAATTATGATTTTGACAACATCTTCCGATGAGCCGCAGCTAACGGTCCGCTAAAATCTACGTCTTTAACCATTTACAAGAGAAATACAAACAACGTTCATAATGGAGAACATGGTAAAGTTGAAAGCACTACCAAAAATCTCAGCTTAATTTTCAATTGCAGGCAAAACTTACACTAAATTAAGGTCATCTTGGCCTATCCAGTTTTATACACCTTTACACTTAAGAGAACTCCTTGCCAAAACCTTTTTGGTGCCTTGCCTGTTATATGGCTGCGAAATCTTTTCAAGATGCGACTCTGTTAGTAAACGTAAGCTAAATGTTTTATATAATAACATTTTGAAAGCATATCGTGTTTCTAATTTTTCTTCGAAAATTTTGGGCGTTTCCCTGGATAATCTATTTAAGATTCTTGTAATCATATTTCTTCAAAATATTATTTATCTGCAAACTCCGTCGTACCTTTGAGGTAAAGTTAAATATACCAAATCATTTAGGAGCAGAAAAACTATTATTGTCTGGTTTCATTGAGGCAGTTTTTTATTCATAAATGCAGCTCGTGTTGGGGACCTTCTACCAGCTACTCAGGACCTTAATAGCAACACAGAAAGTATCAAAAGGTTTTTGTTTAATAATTTGATCTAATTTTATCTAGAATTTTTTGACTTTTATTGTTCAAATTAATAAAACTATTTTTTAAAGCTTTAGGTCTTTTATTTTTCTTTAATAATTTTTCGATATTACGCTAACAATTTGTTAGCTTCGTCAGGAACATTTAAAGATTCCTGACGATGTTAACAAATTGTTAGCGAAATATCGAAAAAGTAATAAAGAAAAATAAAAGACCTAAAGCTTTAAAAAATAGTTTTATTAATTTGATCTAACTTATTTTATTATTTTTTATTTATAATTTGTTTGAATTTTCTCCAGTGGTGCCTAAAACAAGTCGTGCTCTTTTAAAGTATTTCTGTACTTTAAATATAAGTGAAATCTTGTTGTACAAGAAATGGAAATAAATAAAAAAAAAAGTTAGCAAAATGTTAGTTTCATGCTATTTGCATCCCCTGCCGGATTGTCAAACGTTATCAATACAAACACATTTTTTAATCAGCTTAATAATTATTTTTTAGTTTGGTTTAAAAATGCTTTAAAATTGTGTTTCAACAGATCTCTTTTAAGATTTCTTAAATACCTGATTGATTAAAACTTATTTGTTGTTTTGGTAGTCAATAATTATTCTGGTTTCAGAATCATAATTTAAGTTTATTATTTGTTAAATTATTGGAAAAAAAAAATTGCAAACAATGTTTATAAGTTGATGAAAATGCCACCATGAAAGCAATTATTTTTTATAAAATTTTTTTCATCCCGCTTCAATGCTGCATCTAAAGATTTTTTTTTCATTAAAGTGATTTTATATTATAGAAAATAATTTTTATTTCAAAATGCTAATAATTTGATTCTAGTTGGATATTTTTCAATTATAAGTCACTGCATATAAAATAGTTTTAATTTATTTTTTTTTAAAAATTCTTCTTTTTGCCAATTTGCAACGTGACAAAATCAGAAAACCATAACACCGTAAATTGTAATCAGCTTAAGAATAAATGCGAAATGAAAAATTATCAAACTTGAAAAAAAAAACTACAGAAACTACAGTGGTTTGTAATGAGATTATATACTAAAATAAAGCAAATACCTAGAAATGTTTAAATAATGTTTAATAATGAAATGAGCTGGAAAGACAAATTTATTTTCAAAATCACTTCCAATTTTTAATAAATTTAGCGGGCTTGAGTTCGATTTTTAATTCCTGCAAATTGAAAACGATATTTTGCAATAAAATTGGAGTGATCAGCATTTTTAAAGAAGAGAAAACAAAATTGAAGTTGAAGTTACTGGCTGCGATACATACCACGAATGTTTCACGACCACCCCAACGCTTATCTTCACCCAAATTTCTTTCGAATGGAGGTCATAACGAATTGAATTCTATTCTTAAGCAGCAGCGCATAGCCACCCTACCACCTGAGCTCTTCATTACTGACTGTCAGTATTAAATTTTATTGATCAATTTTGCATTTTATCCCTGTAAGAAACTCAGTTAATTTCTTAATATAAACTTTTTATTTAATTTTCAATTTTCGCTCAACCGTTCTTGTTCGGGTTGGTTTGATGAATGATCTTGCTGTTACATTTAGTGATTATTGAAATGTTAAGATAATGCGTAATTATAAATGTTCCAAAACCAGTATTATTTATTTTACCTAGATATGTATGTTTGTTGGTTTTAATATTAACGGACTTGTTCATTAAAAAAGCATACGCAGTAACGATTGCAACGATTGACCATTGTTTGACCATCGCTATAATATGCTGACAAACATACATATTTACATATGTATATGCATCTCATTCACAGGCAGTACCTTAAGAGTATAAAATCTTTAAATAAATACACTACAATCCCTGTGTCTTTCTGTAGACTGGAACATATTTTATATTCGCTCATCAACATCTAATTGGGTTTCAATTGATTTTTGTGTTTGTTGCTATTGCATCAGCAACAACAACAACGGTTTCAAAATTTTTTCGCCGTGACCAGCAATTTTTAAGCATTAATCTTAACTTTATAATCGAACTGTATGGTATATACATTTGCTAGTAATTTTAATCAGGCTTGAGTTTGTCAGCAAAATTTCATCACAAAAATTCTTTCTCAATTTTGAGGAAGTGAAAATCGAACTCAAGCCCGATAAAATTAGCTAAAAAAAATGTATAACATATAGTGTGACTATAAAGTTAAAATTAATGCTTACGTCAAGTGATAAAACGGAATACAACTCTAACTGTAAGAAAAATTCTTAATATTAAATTCGACGACAGTCATTTCAAATGCCCTTAGAATTTTTTCTTTCTTATTATCTAACAAATTTATGAAACTGTATAAGAAAAAGAAGGATATTAAGATTAGTACCAATTTCTATGCAATTTAAACTGGTGGTATCGTGAGTCAATTGGTGATTTTTGCTAAAATTTTTCATAATTAATTAATAACTTATGTTATATAGCTTTTCGTTTTTTGTTTCCAAAAGCTTGCTTTTACACTTAAGATTTGAAAAGATATTTGGGCGATATTTGCGGTTGGTTAAAATAAATTTTCCGTTGGCTTTTGTGTAATTTATGTTGTTGCTTGACGTTATTTTTCTCATCTTGTCATGATTTTGAATTAATAATTTCTTACTTTATTCCACTGTGCGCTGCCAACATCATTTATTTAGATAGAGAGGGTGTCACAAAACGCATTTTAAGGAAAGCAATAATTTTCCAGCTTAAGTTTTGCTATTGTTCGTGTTGTTTGAGATTTCATTCGCTTTTGGCATAAATTCAACGATAAGAAAGTAAGAAAGCGCGTTTTTGCCAAAATAATGTAAATACTCAAGTGAAATAAGAAGATAAATATGTTTTTGTGGACGCTTTTATTAAATTGCTAAAATATTAAGAATAATATATATGACTGTATGAGATAGAAAATTTGCTATATACATATGTCTGATTATAACAATAAAATTTTTTTTTTTTTTATATGGACAAGTTCCGGAAACGGTCAATGAACAAAAAATCTTCGACAATGAACAACGTTGATTTTTTTTTTTGAGGGAATATTACACAAGACATCTTATTATATTTTATAAGTACGCAAAATATATTTCGATGGTCATGGAACCAAAAATTGCATTATATATAATGTATGTAATTACTCCAGGCCTAGATTTACCACATTGAATGTGAAATTTTAATGCAAGTGATAACTAATATCTTACTGCTCAGCTCATAATAAGAAACAGCTTGTAAAACTTTTAAATTTTCAGAAAACTCAGTCAAAACCGAAAGCATGGCTTGATTATGAATGATATGGTATCTATATGGTATATGCTATGAGCATACAATTGCGCAATTTGTGTCTATATATTGTGTAATTTTAAAGGGTTTTAAATTAAATTATACTCTCTGCTTTGTAGAAACCAGCATTTCAAGCTGCTATAAATACAATGAGCGACAAACAAAGGCAGCCGTTGCTGCAAATTAAGACGAACTATTTACAAAATCGCAAGCAACAAAACTTGCATGAACTGCAGTCAAGCGCTCAAAATGCATTTACGCGTTAAATGCCAAAGCGAAAAAAATAATAACAAAGAACTTAGAGAAAACAAAAGAGTGAAACTAGAAAATGTTGAATAACTGATTGCACTGATAGCGATACCAGCAGCTCTGAGCATTGTTTGGCCCTGTTTCATATATACAAGAGTGACAACTCCCAACCACCACTTATTTTGGTGAATTCTTAAAGTGTAAGAAGCAAATTTATTTGTAAAAGTTTCTTGCTGCTTAAAGTTGAATTTCCATTTAGAATTTTGTGTGCTAAAACTTATTTAATAATTTACACTGCTACCAAGAAATTTGTATACTCATGACTATTTCTTAACGTAAAAAAAAAAATGTTTATATAGTTTTTTATTCACTAAAAGATACCTTCTTTGTACAAAACTAGATATTAGATGGTGTGATGACATTTGCTGCATAACATCAATAAGAATACGAAAAAAACTTTTAAAAATGTTCAGCATCCTTAAATAATTCAGAAAACATTTTCTAATGAAACTTTTCTTCGCAACTAGAAAGTCTGTTATGAGTGCAATCAAGCTCATATATGTATAGTTGGTCCTCTAGATAAGCAAATAAAACCAGTGACTTCAATAATTTTCTTTGTTCGCTTATATATTATACTTTTACTCAGTCAGCAACTTTACCGGTGCCAGTATGAATCCGGCCCGTTTTCTGGTCCCCGCTTTATGGAATGATAATCTTAAACATCAAGGAATTTATTGGATGGCTCCTCTCAGTGCGGCCGTTGTTGGTTCATACTGTTACAAGTTTGCCTTTTGGTGTGATGTGAAATTGGATTAAAATAAAAAAATTTATTGTATTTTATATGTCATTGTACTAAACTCGAAATTATTTTGGATTTTTCTTTTAGAATAAGCTGATATAATTGATATGTTTAAATTTTTTAAGAGAATAAACTGAAAAAATCCATGTGATCTACCAAAAAACTAACATCTGCCTCTTCTTTAGCCACCCAATAATTGATTGTCGATCTTTATAATGTGCAGCTGACTATAGAGAAGCGTAAAAAATTATATACGAAGCAAGAAAATAAGCATTAATTTAAAATTTGTCAAGACCTGGGTTAATAACAGGAAATACTCAAAAACGTGTAAGCTTTTATATGCCAAATATGAGTGTTTAAAAACTAACACACAGCTCACTGAAGTTTGTTTCCATTATCCATTAAGATAAACGGTGGTCGAAACACAAATCACCATGTTAATTATGAACAAACAAAAACTTTTTCATTATTTTATAATAATAAAAAAAATCTAAACAAAATATATGCATATTTCAGAAAGCTCAGAGAAAACAAAAGAAAAGCGCTAGCTTACATTCTTTTAATCTCGGGTTTTTTGCAAGATTTTTGAATATATGACTCTACAATTCATTAAAATGTGAAAAACTCACGGGATTAAAAAAAACTCTAGTGAGGGGCTTTGCACATGAAATTGTCTTCGGTGACCCATATTTTTATTGACTCTGAGACTTAATTAAGATTCATTGATATAAATGAGCAAAAGTATTTCATCGCTTAGCTTTGTAAATGTTCTTGGCTTATAGGTGCAGGATTTTTATTAAAATATCTCCCAGAAAAAAAAAAACAGTCTAACAAGACTAAGTCACGCGATGCTGGACGCCAAATAGCATCACTGTGAAGTAAAATACCTGCGTATAAAATATCTAGCAGAAGAGAGCTATTGTTTCCCTGATCATGTAGCAACTGGCATAATCAGTATGAAGCATAATATCGTACTTATCCATATCCTTACTATCTAGTTACAAGATATTTGATAATATTATTCCGCTAAAACGTACACCTTGATAACTGCTCGGCTGATCTTATTTTCGAAAAAGTACAGCCCGATGACTTCACTTGCCCATAAACCGCACTAAAGAGCCACTCTTGGTGGATGCAACCGCTTCTCAACAAGCTCTCGTTGGTTTCCATTTGGGTAAATGCTACAATTCTGCTTGTTTAGAAAACCACTGCGATCGATAATTATGCTGACTAAAAAACTCTTACTGCCTGTTCCTCTATATCACCAGCGATATATAAGCGATGGAAATGTAGTCGTTGGATTTCGAATCAATTCGGATTTCTCTATTTCGACAGCTTGCGTTTTTTTTTTTTTTTTTTTTTGGCATATTTTTCACAAAGTTGCCAGATCAGTAAATTAGAGTTTTGTTTGATGTCTTATTGACGAAAATTACTAAATTGTTCTTATGTCAAGACACCTCTTCTTAAAACTGGCCAGCGAAGTATGACAAACCAAAGGAAATACACACATAAACAATTATAAAACAGAAAAGCAAACATTTTAAAAGTGACGAAATAGTTTTTGTGGCATTTTAAAATTTGAAGATATTTATCTATAAAAATTTAATCAGCAAATCGCCGTTTATTTCGTGGTAACCACGGAAGAGCCTAGTGAAGAAGTACAGATTGCTGCAAAGCTGTTGCCACTCCTCTTTCATTGGACTTTTTGATGAACTGATGACTGGCATTCCTCTGGCAAACTAACAGACCAACCTAAATTGGCGCGTTAAGCGTAATATTGCCGTCTAAGCCACCCATTTTCATACAAAATTGGTGCCAATAATACGCTTGACGCACCAAATTAGAATTGCCTGTAATGATTTTCTTCCATCCAGCGAACAAGCAAGTGTCAGCACCTGTTGATTTGTTGATTTTTTAAACTAATGCAAAACTGTTTGGAAAAACTACACACATACATATGATAATGGTTTATTATAACAGGTGTTTTTTTCGATGTTTAGAACTTTAAGTTGGCATTACTGTTCAAGATGGTGACCGATTTAACAGCTGTCAAGTGATTTATTTCCAGTTTGGTTTGGCAATTCATCATGAATAGACTCACGCCTCAACAACGCTTGCAAATAGTGCAATTTTAGTGAAAAACGAGATTGCCGTTGTTCCAAATTTTTATAAGCGAATTTCGTTTAGCGATGCAGAGGCTCACTTCTGGTTGAATGACTACGCCAACAAACAAAACTGCCACATTTGGAGTGAAGCTAATCATCAAGAGTATGTCGAAACACCGTTACATCCAGAAAAACTGACTGTTTGGTGCGCTTTATGTGCTGGTGGAATCATTGGTCCGTACTTCTTCAAAAACAATGATGGACACAATGCTACAGTCGATGCTGATCGGTATAGAGCCATGATTACTAAATTTTTCATTCCCGAATTGAATAACATGTCACACAGCTTGTGCCACAATCGATTTATTGAAAGACACGTTTAGTGACCGCCTAATTTTACGTTCTGGACCTGCGAATTGGCCTCCAAGATCTTGTGATTTAACACCGCTAGAATACTTTCTGTGGGGCTATGTAAAGTCATTGGTCTATGCGGATAAGCCACAATCGCTTGATCATTTGGAAGACAACAGTCGCTGTGTTATTGCCGATATACGGCCTTAAATGTTGGAAAAATTCATCGAAGGATGTCCAGATTGGACTACATCCACTCCAGCCGTGGCGGTCATATGCCAGAAATCATATTTAAAATGTAATGCCACAAGATTATCTTTCGGATAAATAAAACTCATGTCAATCGAATAACCCATCGTTGTTTTATTGCATCTTAAATTTCTATACATCGAAAAAAACACCCTTTATATACTTAGTGAAATAAATAGAACGAAAATGAAAATATGTGGATTATTCAGTTTTATTTAGGAACTTTTTAACAAATTATCATAATATTTTTTCTATAAAAACTTCTTCTCGAAGCAAAACAACAAGTGATTGATTGTGACAATTGTGTGCGCACTACTAACAACATGATGGACATAGAGGAAACGGATTTGATGTCTTACGTCTTTTCAACTTGTCGATCAAGTTATCGTTCGAATAATAGAACAGCATAGAGGAACCCCAAACAATTTCTTTTCACTTAGAATACGAGCAATCTGCGATGGGAATATTGCTGTAGAAGTTTTAGTAAACAGTCAAGTTTCAATCACAAAAACAGCCCCAGTCGCCGCTGGGCAATACTACGGTGTCATATCTCAGCATTGTTTTTAATTAAGACCAGGTTTTAAAGCAGTAAATATTTTTGAACAATACTTATGCTTTACAGTCGAACTTTTATAATTTACATTTGCCAACTAATTTTTGCGCTTTTAACTTGGGTTTTATGATTAACTTCCACATGAAACTCTATTCATTTGTACTTTGGGCTCAGTCCCACAAACAAAATTATATATTTAATTAAACACCATCTCATTTGCAGACAATTGTATCAAGATACTTGTGTCAACTAAAGGAATGGCAGTGCTGTCTGCTTACTGCTAGTTAAACATACACTTTAGTTTGTGCCTGCATTTCAATTTTCTTTCAATTAAGATAAGAAAGAAACTATTACCATCTTTGCGTTACGACGAAGCATATATGTAGATATTTAGCTCCAAGAAGTCGTCGTTGCTGTGTCGAAATTAGTTCAAACCAATACAGCCAGTTCAACTTGAGAACATTGAAAATGTTCCCTCATTACCTTAAACAGTGATTAAATCCAATTGCTCTTGTTTATTGTGTTAAATTGATACTTTGAGAATTAAATTACTGATATGGTAATAGGATCACGAAACAAATGAATTTTGCCATTGACGTTTAACAAGGTGTGTTAATTGAAGTCGGAAAGTTCAAATACTTTGTGTACTTTCATACAGAAAATTGAATTTTATGTTCAGTTGTTGATACAAACAGTCATTTCGTATTACAGGCATGTTTGCTTTTACTCTTTATTAGCCTTTATGTATGTTCTTTATATATTTATAAAGGACATCCACGTAGTAAGCACATTGAAGGAGAAAGCTAAAGCCTTTTAAATTGTGGGGTTTTGGTGAGCTTATTTGCAAGCTGTTACAGATATGATAATTGCTTTGTTCTTGATGAAACAACTACTATATTATTTATATCGTAATAAAGTAAAATTAGTTTTCTTTGCAAAACTGCTACCCTGGAGTAACACAATGTTTTATCTTTTCAATCAGAAAATCATTATGGCGTTATCTCCTCGCATATGAGATAACGGAGCACAAAATGATGATTTTAGCTTAATCAAAATGAAACTTTAATTGTAAATGGCTAAAATTTTCCAAAGGTAGTATAGTCTAAGATACCAAATTCGCCTAAAAAAAAGTTAATTTAAACTTCAATAAAAAATAAATTTTCTTTTTATATGAAAACTAGCTACTTTTAAGAATTTTAAGAGGGTGAATATCTAATTTTTTGTAGTGTATGTGAGATGTGGAGTTTTGGTAATTGAACGTCCATTTTTTTATTTTGTTGTTTTTTAAGTCGCCATCTTATGGTGGCTCAACGGTGCACGTTGCAGATAGAGAAACCTGCCTTACGTCAAGCTTAATTTCATTTATACAACAATTTACCATTCCTTTATTTTAGTGTGTGGCAAGCCGAATCATGAAGGGCAAAGCTGAATGGAGACTACAAAATACAGCATCTTTAGTGGCGGGACACCATTTAACTTCAGTGGATTCGTTAACTGGCAGAATTGTTGTATTTAGGCAAATAAGATTCTATGACTGAGTAAAAGGGAAAGCAATGCATCCACAACGAGTCACGGTTTGCTATGAGTTTTGGTCAAACGACGCCATTTTTCAAAAATGAGGTCAGATAAGCGGTTACCGTGTATGGTGCCAGCAATTGCGAGAGGGCCACCATGTTCAGTATTATTCTCAATGTTTAAAATTTTAACATTATCCACTTCTGGATAGTGATCTGTATTTGTACAAGGGGATGTAAGAAATAACTTTGTCATTTGTTTTTTTTTTCAACAGTTCTGGTTTATAATTTGTTACCCGTCGTACCAAAATAAACTTCATCGTATATTTTGTTTTTATTATCATTACATTGAATTTTGTACAACAATTTACACAAATCTTCATTGTCAAATTTGTGTGTTGTTCGGCTAAATAATCTGTGCCATTGTTTTTGGGCTATTTTATATTTGAGTTATCAAATATCTAAAATTTCTGCATTCGCTCTAAGAAATTCTTAGTTTTCTTCACTTCCAATTTTGTCACAAAAACTTTTTCTTAATTTTGAGGAAGTAAATAGTCCTAGTAGGAACTAGAAAGCCCTATAAAATTACTTAACTTGTAAATCATATAGTTCACTATAAAATTAAGTTAATACTTACCAATTGTTAATGAACTATTGGACAGTTAAATAATTATCTAAAGGGAAATTTATTACTTTAGGTCTAAAAAAGAGACAGAAAGCATTGAGGCCTATTTTTTTTTTTTTAGACCTAAAGTAATAAATTTCAGTTGGCTCTTATAGCGAATAAATAATTAAGTTCATTGTTGAATATTCAAAAACTTATACTTTTTTATACTCTCAAGAATACAAGTTGTTGGTAACCAAAGGTCACCTGTTGTAAGGAAGTGCTATAAAAAGTAAAGGTGTTGCAAGACGTAAAATGCTTTCTGTATAAAAAGTTTGTTTGAGCATTTCTGATTCTCATTTTGTTCATGAGAATTTTCAAACATACTGTTTTGCTTTTTCAAGTTTACTTATGAGTTGTTTAGCAGCAACGAAATGTCGGCGGCATATAGACGGCTGAAAGAGACAGAAAGCATTGAGGTCTATTTTTTTTAGACCTAAAGTAATAAATTTCAATTGGCTCTTATAGCGAAGAAATAATTAAGTTCATTGTTAAAAAACAATTATATTCCTTAAGAGTAATGATTTCGACCACTTTTGTAAGCACTAGGGGTTTTATTTTAATATATTTTATCTTATTTATCTAAATATATTATTTATCTAAATATATTTGTCGATGTTTGGCTTCATTGTCCTGAAGAAGCTATCCGAATGCGAGAGAATTATATAGACAAAAATATTCCAATAATTACATAAAATACATTCAATAAAAAGACCTTCAGATCTAGAAAATAATAATATTAAATCGACTTAAGCAACACAAAACTTAGAGGCTCCTTGCAAAATTAATGTATTAAAAATAACTATTTCTCGGAAGGAATATTTAAAATTTTATATATTTATTTTCTTGAGTTAAAGGTATTTTTTTGTTAAAAATATTTAATTATTTTTAGCAAAAAAAAATACCTTTAGCTCAAGACAATAAATAAAATTACTTAAAATATAAAAACAGGGGTCGAAAAAACTAAATAATGAATATTTAAAATTTAATAGCTGAAGTTGTGTTGGTGGTGATATTCAAACTGATTTAATAAAAACATTAAATACAGCTGCGAAACACGTATTTATTTAGTTTGCGTAAACTAGCAAGTGTTATTAAAAGAAATTACATTAAAGTACAAACTGCAAACTTTTGTATAAAACTTTTACACCGGTATTCATAAAAAATAAAACGTAGTTCAAATACATTTTAGAAAAAATTTTATATGAAAAATTTGTTGTAAAATGTGTTTCAACAATGTTTTATTTTTTATGAATAACCGGTGTTATTATTTTGTACGTATCATAAACATCAGTTACTAATAATAAATTGTTCATTTCAGTATTTATTTTTTTTTCAAATTAATACACAAGCTTTCATCAACTAAGAAATTTATTTTTAATCTTTCAATTTTTCATTTGTTGATTTTTTTTCCCAAAAATGATGTTTTTGAGCCAAGTTCACTGGCATCACTGTTTACAACGCATACACACATAAGACGAGGGTCATCTCGAGACTTTAGTCTCTAAGTGTATGTGTTAGAACATAGAACTTGCCTTTGTTTTATTAAAAATGAAAAAGTGTAATATTCTACCCTAAAATGGCACCTTCATCAACAACCGGCGATGGCTCAGAGATGGTGTTAGCTGCTTATCAACCCGCATAATGCTGGTTCGAGCCTTTGTTGTTCTCTTTCTTTTTCTTTCTATTTATTATAATACAACAAATGTGGTAAAAATGTTAAATATTTTTTGCCTATATCTCAGTAATTATAAATCCGATTTTGCTTATTTTCAATCCGAAAGCAGAGAGGACATTTATAAAGCGATTAAAGTAAGATTTAGATCAATAAGTTGTCTGGTGGTATTTTATGACAAATCTATATATACCCTTTTGGCAAAGGATATAAAAAGAGCTCCAACATTAAAACACAATAAAAGTCTAGCTTAGCGAATTTTAATGCCAATACTGAGTAAATTCTATTTTTCTTTTATTTGAAATGTATCTTTTCCTCCAAGTATTACCAGCAGTCATTGAAAAAGAAGCTTTGAGATTTTATTTTTTCTACTTCAGCTGCCAAATATGCACATTATTTTTTCTCCTCAAAAATTTTCCTTAAAATCCAAATTTATGACAGAAGTTTTCTTGCTGTTTGTGGTTAAATCTATCGTGAAGTAACAAAGTAAAATGATTGTGGATGTTTCTTTCGCAGTTCAAGTTTTTATTCAAGTGGAACTCTTTTCTTTCTCCAATACCAATCAATTTTCATCAAACGGTCGTTCTTACAAAAAGATGTTGTACTTAAACAGAGAATGCATTTATTTCCTTGCCAATAATAAATAACTCGTTCAATATACATACGTACAAAAATAAAATGAAAAATAATTTCTATTGCATATAAAACACATTTACAAAACTCCACAATTAAGTTTGAAGTAAAATATATTGAAAGTGACAATCGTTATTAATTCAACCATGAAATATTCTGTTCACACAACTGTAGTGCATTTTTTCGCAATATTTGTAAGAATATTTAAGCTCCCATTCTCTTCTTCTTCTTCTTCTTCTTCTTGTTGCAGATACAAGTAAGGAGCTTTGTAACGTTTTCATAAGTATTTCTTTGAGAAAAAAATCTTGAAAGTATCACAATTCCAATAATAAAATATGTATAAAAGTTTTTGGTTTTCACGAAATTTATGTTGCACTGTAAAATGTTGGAGCATAAAAGCCATACAATATTCAACTGTTTACTGGTAAAAAGTTTGATAGCAAACGAAAATGAAAACATTATTTATTTGAATTAATGCTCCCTCTTCCAGTATTTGTAAAACAAAAATTTAGTTTTGTGCAGAAAGGCGTTGGAACCATGTGCTCCGAGCACTAAAACGCTTATGTTAATACGAGTATCCCAGCAAGCAAAACATTGAACATATGAGATGGGTTTGTGAGCAAAAAAATTATATTTTGTTCACAAAATTTAAATTTTCGTTTTTTTTTTTTGTTTTCAATATTATAGTGAAATACCAGTAAACAGCAATAAACCGTTTAAGAAGCCTACATAAACAAGAAGGTAGCTCATATTCTGCCCATTCAAATAAATGCCTCTCCCATACCGTTGGATACAAAAGCAAATTACCTCGACATGACAATTGACTGAACCACATTACATCTTGTTGAAAAAAAAAACAAACTAAACAACAGATTCAGATAACTCTTTTGGCTGCTAGAGAGAGAATCGAAACACAATTATGGTACCAATATCAAAGTACGGCGTAGAAATCTGGGGCACTGCAAGCGTAGTTTATTTTAAAATTATCAAATAATCCAGCCTAAAATACTGTGATCTATAATCAGCGCTAATGTCTAAGGACACACATCGAGATCGAAATTTTCAAAACAGTAAAAGAAGTCATCCGTGACAGCAGTTTCAAACATACAACTCGTTTAAGACAGCATTCCAACGCGCAACGCAGACAGTTGCCAGCAAAATAAACAAGTTCACTCAGAAGACTCAAACGATATGCACCTTCAAAGCTAGTTTACCGCTGCTAAGAAGGTCATGATGTTGCGTAAAATTAAATTTTATTTATGTATCTTTATTATATACCATTCGTCATTAGTTATCTTATTTACTAATTTAAGATAAATGACACCCGACTATGTAAACGGAATTACTTTTTGTGACAGGTGTAATAAAAATGGAATTGAAAAAAATGCATATATTTTGGCTGTCAGGTAAAAAGACTACACGATTCATAAACTGCCCATTTATACAATAGCACAAAATGATGGTTTTCAACTTCGAGTGGATATGTAGTACTATAATGTACTACAAAGACGTATGGGCATATTCATAAAAATTAAATTTTGAAATGAGTTTCATTTCACAAAAAAAAAAAAAATGTCTATTGTAATGTATTTTTTTCAGAATATATACTTTATACTGAAGAGGAAACAAAGTGAAGAAAACAGCATAAAGGTTTATATAAAAAACGTACCTCCTGTATAGAATCACCATTTAATTCTCAATAAAAGAAACTTTCACAACTGTTCGAATGGCACCACTCAAATATTAGTGTTGATGGCTCCCGAATTCAAATAGTTTTTGTTGCGAATCTGATTGCAAACCAAGACTCAAGTGATCTAGTTTGAGCATGTATGTAAAAAGTAATGATAAGACCACCACAGCCAACAGCCAATGAGTCAAATTGTGATGCAGTGCAGTTTTTGCTTTTCCTGTAAGTTTTCAAATGGAATTAAAATGAAAAGAATTTTACAAGACGTTTACACACAAAACCATTTTTAAAAAAATAAGCTCTACAATAAAATTACAAATAAAAGTAGCGAAGTTGTGGAGAAATTATCAAACATCTTTTTAATTCATTATTTCGACAAAACAGATTGGTCGACAGTTCCTAAAATTTACGGTCTTCCAAGAGCACGTAAACCTAATATTTGTAAAGAGTTTTTTATCCCTACTATTTTCTGCTAAGATCAACTGGATGTTATCAAAAATTTCCCTGTTCCATCAATAAATTTATCAATTTGAAGCAAATAATTACAAAAAGTTTTTTACAAACAGCATGAAAGAAAACAATTTAATCTCAAATCGTTGTGTTTATTTGCTAAATAGAAGAGAACTGTGAAACATACTCTCTTTATAATTAGGACTGAAACTTATTTTTGTATTTTTATACACGAAGCTGGACAGGAACAGCAAACTACAGTATGTACCCCAATGGGGGTAAGTAAGTCTACTGAATACCGAGTACTCCATCAAAAAGTGTAAACATCTCTCTCTCTCTCTCTCTGTGTGTCGCAAATGAGCGACTAAATGTACCTTCTCAAAATAAACAAAACTGTTCTAAATATGTATTTATTGTGCTTGGTTTACAGTGCTCTCCAAAAATTGAGAAAAACTAATAAAACAAATAGAAAATATTCGGTTAATTCAAAGCTTTTTATAATTGGTCGCTAATTGAATTTTATTAACGAACTATAAAATATATACTCTGGCTTGAGTTTGAGTTTACTTCCTCGGAATTGACAGTTTTTTTTTTTTTTATAAAATTGTAGTGACCTACAATTGACCGTACTCATCAGAGTGAAACGGAACCCTATTAGCGAGACTACTACGTCTGTCCGTCCGTCCGTCCGTCACAGTGTGCATTCTCCATATGATTTACAATTGTGAATAACTTTATTGGAGTTTCTAGTTCGATTCTTACTTCCTCAAAGTTGAGAAGGATTTCTTTGTGTAATGAAATTGAAGTGATTAACATTTTAAAACAAGAGAAGTTAAACACTTACTGGTGATTACATACTGTGGCTGTTTCATGTCCACCGCGACGCTCATCAGCACCCAAATTTATTTAAACCCAAGTCATAACTAATTGTAAAATATTTTTAAGAAGCACCGCTCAGCCGATCGTGCTACCAGAGGTCACCATTAATATCCGCCTTTATTTAATGGTGTTGATCAAATTTCAATTCTCTTGCTGCAATTTTTGTTTACTGGAATGAATTTTATACTTTCCTACCAGCATCCAATTAGTTTCAAATTAATTTTTGCTTTTGCTGCTATCATATCAGTGATGCCAAGGGTCCAAGCTCTTTATTCTGAAGAAATAAGATCGAATTCATATTTACCCGTTTTGTTTCCTCCTATTTATGGCAAGTACATTTCCATCATGTTTTAACCCAATCTTTTATTTTTCTGAACGCGTATAAGTATCAAAGCGGAAACATTATTCTCGGATATTAACAAATAAAAGTTTGTCATGTACCATCCTCTTCTACTTTTTATTAAGAGCTGTGAACTACAACATACATATACTTCAGGCACAGCAAGTGGCTTAAAAACTTAAGCATAGAAGAAAATGAACACCAGTTGTTCAATGAAAATTATAATACTATTCGAAGACATTTGTAAATAAAACTTAAGCATATGTTTTTCTTTATTTCGTTTTTCACATGTGTGTGATCAAGTTGCAGCTGATAAAGAAAATATTTGAAATAAAAATGAGCAAACACAAAGCATAGAAAAATTATATACAATTTCCCTTTTATGGCTCTCAAAAGTGGCAATAAATATCGTACTATTCGGTATTTCCGCTTTTCCGAATGCAATTTTTATTCAGTTTCCGACCACACGCACATTCACAGTTGTTTTACTTGTGTGTATGTACATTGCAAAAACTGCATATATGTGAATGAGCATTTTGTATATTTTAGTTTGCGGCTTTCTTTTATCCAGCTAGTTTTCTTTGAAAAATAAAAATAATCTTTCGCCTTGCGTTTGTAGCAGATGGTAAAGTGCTCAAATGACAACGTAACTGCATAACACATAGTGGGGCGAAAAAAAGATAAATAAAAAAAGCATATACAAGAATGGTAAAGAATATTGTATTTCAATGACAATATCTTGCAATAAAAATGTAATATCTTCAAATACAATGCCAGAGTAATATATAACATTATATTTATATGCATATGTGCATATAGCAGCTATTGCAAAACCATAGATATTTTCTACTAATTTAACTTAGAGGGTCCAATTATTTATTGGAAAGCATTCTTGTGCTGAAACAAAAGTAACTGCTTAAAAAAATCATTCAATTAGTCGCGACCTACCTTTAAAGTGATTCGGATGCCTAGGGCCGTAGTGATGGACTTGTAACAGCCATGCTATGTACCCCTGTCAATAAGTTTTAAGCTTTACTTTTCTTGTCTGCTTTCAAATAATTGTACAACAAAAAAATCTTTCTCAATTTTGGGGAAATAAAAATCTATCTTAAGCTTGATAAAAAAATTAACAATTATTTTCATTATTTTCAATTTAATGAATTTAAAGAGAATTTCATTTTCCTGCTCCTCAGATGAAACTTGCATCAACAAGTGTACAAACAACTACCACACTAACTAACTAAGACACTGCCGAAAGATGACGGTCATCGAAGATTTGTTAAAGAATTGGTAAACTTAATTCAAGCTTTGAACTTTTTTAAAGTCTTTATGTGAATCTTTTGATGTTAAGGATGCAAAGCAGAACCTGTAAGAAAATGCTCTCAAAGAAAGAACAAATAACAGTCTTCTGTGATGACAAAAAATCATTCATAAAATAGACAATAAAAAGATCACTGCTTTAGTTAATGTTAGTTAAGTACATAAATAGAAAGTAAAGCTGCTTGAGCTGCGGATACCAAGTGGTTTAAGTGTTAAAATTGTGAAATTTAATACATCCTAAGTTCATAGGATGCTGATGGAGGGTAATTGCTACCCAAAAACAGCCGGTTGTCGACCTACACACGGAGAAAAAAAGAAACGCGGTCGGGGGACCCCCGCTAGGAACAAAGTTATTTACGTTTTTACTTCATCTTCGAATGTAATACAAGTTGAAATCTGTATGTTTTATTTTGTGTTGTTTTTGAAATTTTTAAATTTTATATGCTTCTTAAAATTTTTGGAACGTTTTATTTTTTACTTTTGACACATGCACTATTTTTTTTGTCAATCTGCTACAAAACGAAGAAAATTTTTCAATATTGCTGTTTTTTGTTGTGACATACTTTACTTTAGCGATAGCTATCAACTGATAGTGTCCGGTTTAGCAACTAATTAATATTTATTGGTATACACAATTATTTGAAGACAGATACACCAATACATATAAACAGCTCACACGCTTTCGTGACGATTTCTACTAATTTGCACTACCGGCAAGCCGCGTTAAGGAACTTTGTTCCAAAAACCCTTTAAAGCCTGGTTGCGATAACAGCATAATGATCGCTACAACATCGTGTAAAGTTGTGGCAAATAAGTTATTTTTATTTAAAATACAGTAAACATACTTTTGGTTACTACAAATACATTTTTTTTTTTCAAACTTTGACCATGCTTTTGTTCCTATCATTGATAGGAAATATTGTTGCTTTATTTTTGGAAAAAAAAAATTTTCTACGGCCAATGTCTAATGATTTAATAAATGATAACCAAGATTTGTGGAAAAAATAAACAAATCATCGAGGACTTTAACAAAGTTTTCATTGTTGCCGTTGACATCTTACTCATTTCTCAGCTTTGTGTTGTGTTTAAAAGCTTGTGTGTGCGCTCGTCGTATGCAAATTATTCTTACATATAAAAAGTAAAATAATTCAATAAACTGCAGCTATTAATGCGATAGAACTGTGTAATGTATATATATATATATATATATATATATATATATATAGATGTATATATATATGTATATATATATATATATATATATATATATATATATATATATATATATATATATATATATATATATATATATATATATATATATATATATATATATATATATATATATATATATATATATATATATATATATATATATATATATATATATATATATATATATATATATATATATATATATATAAGTCATGGCCTGAATTCGAAGCAAATTTGGATGCTGATGAAAGACATGGTGATAGTGAAACTGCTATGGTATATCCTACAATCAGTAAGTCTTAAACTTTAGTTCTCTTGTCTTCGTTAGGAATTGTTGATCACTTCAATTTTAGTGCAAAAAAAAGAGATGTTTTGCAATTTTAATGAAATAAAAATTTAGCTAGAAAGCCCCACGAAAGTATTAGAAATTAAAATATAATTGAGTTTTACTAAATTTTGTTGCGTTTTGAAATCTGATGTAAATCTTAAGTAGTATTTAGTTGCCATAACTTTCAAAATGAAGATAAACTGCATTAACTGAACTAAAGCATTAAATCATCAACGTGTTCTTTTGAACAAGGAAGCAGACCCTCTTAAGACCCTAGACAGACTGACACCCATTCCGGCTGAAAAGAAAACTGCATTAATGAATTAACTTTTCAGAACTTTATTTGAAAAAATTTTTTTGTTCTCGTACTTAAAGCTATTAGCTAATATCGCTTTTGGCATACACTCCTTCGATGTGTATAAACAACTTCTGGTTGTATCAAATAAACACATTAATGAACCAATTATGTGGATGTCATTTCGCTGGTTCCCAAGCCATCATCACTCTTTTCATGTGTCCAAAAGCAGAGTGTTGATGTATTGACACAAAGCAGGTTAAAGTTCTGATTGAAGTGACATGGCATAAATGTAAAAGTGTGTATGTGTACAAAATATATATTACTCAGAAAAGTATTCTTTTTACAGTAGCTTAACTACTATATTTATTTATTAAGGTTTGCGATATAACAAATATTTGAATGTTTGGAGCAGAATTCACTCAAGACTCAAGGCGTCATTAAAAGCACTTTGTTGCAATTTTTTTTATACCCTTCACATAAATGTGTAAGGGTATATATAAGTTTGTGATTCCGTTTGTAACGCATTGAAATATCCATCTAAGACCCCATAAAGTATATATATTCTGGATCAGCATCAATAGCGATTACGATTGAGCGATGTCCGTCTGTCCGTCTGTCCGTCTGTCCGTCTGTCCGTCGGTCCGTCTGTCCGTCTGTAGTCGTTGAAATACCGTTTCTGAGAAAACGGTTTGAGATAGAAACCTCATTCTTTCGCTAAAACGTGTGAAACCCTGGTAGTGGGTCTGCTATTGAAATTCAGTAAGATAGGTCCGCGGATAGCCGAGATATATTCAAAAAACCGGGTTTTGAGGGATATTTTGTGTAATTTTTGTATTCAGGTTTTTGAAAAAAAATTTTTTCTTAAAAACTAAACCATATCATTTTTAGTGCTCATTAAATCCTAGAAATGAAGGAATTTTTGCAATCGGCCCATATATATCCGAGATATAGCGTCTCCCGATTTTTAAAGAAATCGGCTTTATTAGCCAAATAAGACAACTTTTGGCACCGAAAATCAATCAAGATGGTATATATAGGCTATTTAGAGGCAAAAGTGAAAAATTTTTCCACATCGGCCCATATACACTCGAGATATAGTGCCTCCCGTTTTCTCAAGAAGTTGGCTCTAAAAGCCAAATAAAACAACTTTTGGTATCAAAAATCGATTAGAATGGAACATATAAGGTGTTTAAAAGCAAAATTGGAAAATTTTTGAAATCGGTCCATATATATCTGAGATATAGCGACTCCTGATTTTTCAAGAAATCCGCTCTTTAAGCCAAATAAAGCAATTTTTGGCACTAAAAATCAATCAGAATGGTACATATAGACTATTTAGAGGCAAACATGGAAAATTTTGGACATCGGCCCATATACACTCGAGATATAGCGCCTCAAGTTTTCTCAAGAAGTCGGCTCTAAAAGCCAAATAAAACAACTTTTGGTACCAAAAATCGATCAGAATGGTACATATAAGGTGTTTAAAAGCAAAATTTGAAAATGTCTGCAATCGGTCTATATATACCTGAGATATAGCGTCTCCCGATTTTTCAAGAAATCGGCTCTATAAGCTAAATAAAACAACTTTTGGCACCAAAAATCAATCAGAATGATACATATAGGTTAGTCAGAAGCAAAACTGGAAATCTTTTTGTCATCGGCCCATATATGTTCGAGATATAGCGCCTCCCGATATCTCAAGAAGTCGGGCCTGGAAGCTAAACGAAACAGTTTTTTGCACTAAATATTTGTCGGAATGGTACATACAGGCTGTTTAGGTGCAAAATTAGAAAATTTTTGGACATCGGCCTATATGCACCCAACTTTTGGTACCAAAAATCAATCATAATGGTACATACATATGTACATAATATTATATACATATGTATATAATATTTGCGATCATGTATGAATGTATGTATGTATGTATGTATGTATGTAGATACGTTTGTATGTACGTAGGTATGTATGTATCTACATATGTATGTATGTATGCATGCAAGTATGTTAGCGTAAACAATTTTTTTGCTTTGGTGTAAAAATGTGTATGTACATATATATACACGAGCTTGAAAATGAAAGTGATATAAAGAATTGTTGAAAAAAGGGTACGCAATGAAATTCTTTTAAACAATTGCGTCTTCAAATTCATTCACACAAAAAATCATTTTGGGTTTCCCTACGTACTTACATATGCACATACACACACACATGTGTATGATGATACGCAATAGATCATCAACAACGTGCACAAGAAAAAAATAATTTTGTAAAAGCAAGCAATGTAAATATGTATGTATGTATGTATATATGTATGTACATAATCATTGTTTTATGGAACACACTGAAAATATTCAATAATAAAGAATTTATTTTAGAGTTTTCTATTATAGATACATACATACGTATGCATGTACCCACATACGTAAGTAAATTGAAAAGCAAATCACACTTAATGGCAATGTTTAGCATTATAATTCAAAAATAATGCAATTATATGCAATTTTTTGTTAAATAAATTTTACTATAAAGTTAACTGATAAACAATTAAGAAATACATTTTGCTTTTCTTTATTTCATTGATATTAAAAAGAATTGGTGTCACCCAGTGGTTGAACTTGAGCATATAGGAATTATTTAAATAAAAGTTTTGCAGCCTGTGTTAAATCCCGGTAGTGGATCTGATATTGAAATTCAGAAAAAATCGGCCCATTTAAAAGCCAAATAAAACAACTTTTCGCACCAAAAATCAATCGGAATGTATGTACCATTGTGAAGGGTATTTAAGATTCGGCCCAGCCGAATATAGCACTCTTACTTGTTTTTTTTAAAAACCCAGAAGAAAATTAAGATCGACATATTGATGAGGTAATTGCTACTATTAAGAACTGTGTTTTTATCTCTTGTGTACAAAAATTTAATTCGAATAATAAAATGGAAAATTTAAAATATTTCTTCTCGTTTCAGTGTTTCTGTCCAAGGGAGCAAAGTTGAGGAACACCATGAAACTGGAGGCAAGAACTTCTTCCATGGTTTTTAAGTAGCCATAAGCATAATATTGTAACTACTTGCTTTAGTCCATCTAAGTATTTTGTAGTTTTAGCTGGGTAGTAAAAATTAGCGCCTCCTGGCTCTTCTCCGCAAAAAACTGTTAACTAAATGTTCGGAATTCGAAAAATTTATAAACTACTACCGGTCATTATTTATAATGGAACACTAAATCGCTGCCTTCAAAATAGTTTAGCATAAAATAGCTTTCATACCGCCAGGGTGTGTAGTATTTAGATGCACAAATTTAGTTATGCAGCGATACTTTTATATTTTTTTATATTTTTTTATTTGTTTATTTATTTCCCTTTTTATATTTATTTTGATTTGACATTTATCACTGACACTGCAACACAAACAGACTCAAGTCCAATGTTGATTTTTTTCTTAGCGATTGGATTTCTCATATCCGTGTATGATTGTATGTTGGCGGTAGAATTTGTGTGGCCTAGTAAGCCTTAACTGATCCGTAGACATCAATACCTTCAAATATATATATATATATATATATATATATATATATATATATATATATATATATATATATATATATATATATATATATATATATATACATATATATATATATATATATACATATATATATATATATATATATATATAGATTTTGAATCTATTGGCATTAATCTATTTCAACAGCTACCATTTGTATGGGCTTACGTCGAAAAATTTTTTTCATTTATTTTACAGACTTTAATTGCCAAATGGATAGCGTCTAAGGCATTTACACTGAACACTAAACAGTAACGTAAGCAACAGTTAATCCTGACTTACTCCGCTTTGCAAAAATAAATATTTTGTTTTCACGTTATAATTTTTTTTTTTGTGCTTGATCAATCGTCCACACACGCTCCCGATATTTATTTTGGAATTTATCAGTTCCAGTACAATGTAATGCATATGTAGGGGTCATGCCGTAAGTTTATATAAAAAAGAACAGGGAAATATTGTAACCGATGGTAGCTCATTGTAAAGCAATGAGTTGCAAGACGAAAACATATTTATATATTAAACGTTTGTCAGAACACTTCTGATTGTTATTTTGTTCGTGGGAATTAAGGAATAAGTAGTTGAGTTTCAAGCATTCTTTTAAGATTTTGCAAGTCTACTGATGAGCTGATTAGCATCAAAGAAATGTGGGCGGTATATAGGTGGCTAAAAGGGTCAGAAAACATTAAGGTATGTTTATATTTAGACCTAGGACATTATATTTCTATTTGCCCTTAAAGCACCTAATTAATTTAATTTAAAAAAAAAAATTATTTCTAAAAACTAAATATCAATTAATTTATATTATTTGAACTTTTTCTTCTACAACTATTTCTGTATTAAGTTCATCAGGCTCAAGTTCTTTCTATATTATCTTTGTGATTGATATTAATTAAATTAGACAAAGAAAACATCAGAAAATTAATTTCTATTATTTGAACTTTTTCTTATATAATTATTTCGGTATTAAAAAAAAAAAATTTGACAGAAAATATACAACAACGTAGGTGGCTGAGTGGCATGGTTGTCGCTTTAGAAACATGAGCCCCTGAGTTCAAAGGCTTCGAAACAACTAGTTGTCCACCCTGCTAAATGTCTTTGATGTTTTCTTTGTATAATTTAATCACAAAAATAATATAAGAAGAACTTGAGACTGACAAACTTAATACAGAAATAAAACTAAATATCTCTAAAGCGAAATTACTTAAAATACCTTTTATTCCTGTTGTTTTAATACGCAAATAGCGTTGTGCCGAAACGAGTTAGGAGTACTCAAAAACTAGAACTGATGGAAAAAATTTAAATTAGCGGTCTAATAAAGGTGCCAAAGAGTGACATGAGTCCCATGCAACATCAATCAGCAAGCACTCACAAATTGAAAACTACCAACATCCAATAGAGAATTTATACTATCACAATCAATTTTGTTATTTCCCAAAAATTGTAATTAAGTCAAAATTTGTGAAACATGTAAACCAAAAAGTAACTAATTTGATGTTGTGGTAAATAAACTACATGCTAGTATACAAAAAAATAGAATAATTTCTATTTGTATGTTTTTTATAAATTTTAAAATAAAAAAAATTAAATTGGTTTTTTCATTTCGTTTTCTTCAGAAATATTTTTTTTTTTTCAAAACGCACAAACCATTCACAAGTTATTCTTAAATATATCATGCAAGTGCCATAACTTTTAATATACCACTATTTAAATTCAGCAACTAATTAGTTAAGATCAAAACTACAGTTCCCTGCAATTCAATTGATACAATTGGCTTTTTATTTGTGAACAGCGAATTGGAAATCAATTCCATTTTGTATTATTTCAGGTATAAAACAACCTCCATAGCTGTTTCGTTTGTATTTTTCAGCCATCTTTACGTTGTCAATATAACTAGTGACACAAACTTGATAAAATTTAACATCTGCTCACTAAGGCCCACTAAAAGGCCATTTGAGTGGTTTAGCCCCTGCAGAAATGCCACACTATTTAATTCGTTTTAATGTTGGCAAGTGTCTGATTGCATGTGTGAGTAAATTTATCTAAATGTTTTTATATTTGTGTATGTGTGTGTGCCCGCAATTGTATGGGTGTGCATATTTATTCACAAGTAGCGATGCTAGTGATTTTATCACTTGATAGATGGATGACTAGATGGCTGGATAGATGGATGGCTTTTATTTGATGAATGTAATGAAATGACATAAAGTAGAGTACACACTGTGACACAATGTCACTATATGAAAAAAAAGTAAATTAAACCGAAATGTGATTAAAATATTTTATAGATTGTATCCTACAGTGTCAGTTGTAGTATTTTTCAGGTGGCGTTTAAAAGAAAATAATACAGATACATCAATAGTTTATTTTATGTGTATATCTTTACACAGTTTAAAGATGTGCAAGGGAATAGTTTAACGATATTGATGTTAAATTGGGTTTCTTTATACATATATATGTACTTTAAATTGAATATTAAGCTTAAAGAGGTTCTAATCCATTTATATTAAATTACTTTTTAGGCTCAAGTTCAACCCTTGGGTTTTCACTACTTTTTAATCAATATCAATTAAGTAAAGAAAAGTAAAATTTATTTGCTAGGTGGACAACCGGCTGTTTCTGGGTAGCAAACACCCTTCATCAGCACCCTATGAACTTTGGACGTGTCAAATTTCACAATTTTGGCACAGCCGCTTTAACCACTCGGCAACCAAAGCTCACGCAATTCCACTTTCTGTTTGTATACTTACTTATCTGTTTAATGCAAAACTTAATTTTGCTTACGCATTCAATAGTTCTGAAACAAGAAACTTTGGCTTATGTTAAAGTTAACTTCGATAATTAAAATCTATTTTGTTATTACTACCAGTATTTTTTGTATTATTTCCAAAACTATAATGATTCACATACTAAAAATAGGAAGGGAATTTAATATTTGCAAACTTCCTCGAATTTGTTGCGCACAAATTCACTTGCCTTCTAATTTTTTTATTTACCTATTTAAAAGCTCAAAACTATTGAAAATTATTTATTTTTGCAAATATTTTTCAAATTTCTATAGCAGGATAAGATTTGCTGCTAAAGCCTATCTCTGTATCTTCATCAAAAAGATAATTTGATCCATTGGAATATAAGTCAATGATGGAGTACGGTAAGTTCAAGTTCTTTTCCATCAAGTACTTTGTGTTTGTTTCAAGTAGAGATATTCAAGTGCAAAATACTTTGCTTGGCCATATTCTCTCCTTTTTCAGAGAGTAAATATGATTCAGTTATGTTCTGAAAACAGATAAGCCGTAGTTGCTTAAAAATATCTGCACTTACTGGGCATTTGAAACCTATTGACATTGGTTTTAATACACCTCAATTCTAAATAAGAAAAGCCTTAAATGATCAAAAATTAACTTAGTTATTTATTCGCTATAAGAGCCAACATAAATTTATTACTTTAGGTCTAAAAATATAACTTAATGTTTTCTGTCTTTTTTCAGCCGTATATCTGTCTTTTTTCAGCCGTATATCGCCGACATTTCGTTGTTGCTTAACAACTCATCAGTAGACTCGAAAAATTTAAAAATAATGTTTGAAGCCCAAATTTTATTCTAAAATTCTTATGAAAAAAATGAGAATCAGAAATGAAAAGCAGAAATGTCAGCGGCATATACACGGCTGAAAAAAGACAGAGAATTCGACTACAATCAGCTGTTGCATTTTGCAAAATATCTTCGATAATCAACCTCCAAAAATTTCTTGTTGTGTACTTAAACGATAAATTGTGTTTTGTTGTACTTTGTGGTGTTTTGAATATTTGACGTATGATTTTGAAAGAGATGAGCATGGTTTTGACTCTCCAACAGTTGATCGGCGTACTCTTCGGTACTTGAACAATCCTTTTGAGTTGATAATCACTGTTCAGAGTTTTCACCAATTGCATCCACATTTTGCCGAGTTCCACTTTTCCGTGCAATTTTCGGAACTTCTCTTTTGCCAGCCCCGGGTTTTCTGTCAGGAAGTCCGACAAATGGTTAAGTTGCTGGACTGAAGCGCGTCTTTTTTTGCACGAATTCACTCACATACTACATGTGCAAGTGAAAAATATTTCAAAAATAATTTTATTTTACTTTTTCTATTTTATTACTTTAAAATATATTGCAAGGCGCGAAACAAATTATTTTTTTTTTCTATTTCTCTTTATGGTTTTCGATTATTTTGACATTTTGTGGGCAGAGTTGCGATATGATATGAATTTGCTAGAATAGAAACCTATTGATATATACTATCGTTAAAATTTAGCTGCATAATAATAAACCTATCGTTATTGCAAGCGAAAACATGTATCGTCAAATACAACGATTGTCGGATCGGTAAAAGTTACTGAATAGCACTACAGGTCTTGCCGAAAACTCAAGGGTACAATATCGACAAATGCAAATCTACCCAACATAATACAAACGCAATGTCAAAGAGAATTGTTATCGCACAAATACCTGTTACATAGTTTTCACACAAAAAAAAAACAGCTTAAACCATGGTGCCGTACTATTAATACCAACAGCATACCACTTATATCTATCATACGCCAAAGCTTTTTGGAAGAGTTAATGAATAATCTACTGCATACTTTTCGAGGCCCTACAGCAAGCTGACCTGACGTATGATTAATCGAAGTAATGTAAATTGTATGCATATTTCGCAACCTTAAAACGCAAACTGAGGCCGGATTCCGGCATTCGTGAGCGAAAGAATTCATGATCGAATGCTGTGTGTTTGTTGCTTGTTTTGTTTTTGCTTTACATTATTTTCACTATCGAGTTTATTCAATCACGAATGACGGAATTCGGCCCCTGGTCTTTTGATGAGAAACGCAAATTCTGTCTTTTAATTCATATTTCTGAATGTTGCACACAATTCAGAATGAAGGAAAATGAAAATGTATTATTTATACTACGCCTGTGTTTCTGAAAATTTACAATTACTGTATTAGAAATAAAATAGGAACTTGTACAAATTCACTATTATTGTTTGTTTTTTTTTAGGGTGATATGTGTAAATAGTGCGAGACCAAATTAAAACATATTAAAAGTAAAACGAATACTTTCAGAACTGAGAGTTTGTATAAATAAAATCATTTATCATTAATTAAATTAAAAGAATTAAATTAAAAGAAGACAAATAAGTAAAGTTGAAAATATGTACCCCAGCCAACAAATTGTTTCTTGTCTGCTCTGAAAATATTGATCACTCCAAATTGACCCTCAGTTTTTAGGAAGTAAAACTCGATGAGGACCGGTAAATCTATTAACAATTGCAAAGCATCTGTCATTGCTAATTAGATCATATTCAGCAAAGAAAATGAAAAACAGCAAAACAACCTGCAAGAGCAGTATGCAAGTAAGGAGAAAGTAAACAGAAAGGTAAAAGGTATAAAAAACCAGTACAGACATACTTTGTTCATTCACTGAGAGGAATCATTCAGTTAAATTAATTCCTTCATGATAGACTAATCCCTAACAATAAAGTATTTAATAAAAATTAAGAAGTTGTTAGAGTACACAAATTCTAATGTAAACAGTCACAACTTACTCAAGTAAGTTTTTGTTGAGTTTCGATAAATTTCATTTGAATAAGTGGATTGCAAAATTTACTGTGCTCTGCTTACGCAATCTGAAAAACAAACTGAAAACCACAAAGCAACAAAACAAAATAAATGCTTTTCAATTCAACTAAAGAACAAAGTAATAAACACGCATTCAACGCTAACAATTTCCAATTTTTGTGTTGATGTGTTTTCGGTGTTTTAAATGTTAGCTTCTCACGAAAAAAAATCAAAGACTATGAGGATATGTTTTCAGGTAAAAGATCGTAAATTACAGTCATTCAAAGTGCAAAATTCTTTAAGAAAATGATAGACTTTTCGCTATAACTGGGGAGAAAAATATGCAAACTGGTTTTATGGTCCTCCCTGTTACTACCCAGTAGAACAGTCGTTATTTACTGGAGGTTTTGGCTGTTCTGCACATTAGCAAAGCATTTATCTATATTTTCGAGCTTCATAAAATTGATTACGGTATTCAAAATTCAGTTGCTCAATAAACTATTGCTGCTGCAGGTGTATTTGAACAACAAAAGTCTAGATTGTTTACACAGGCCTTACATCATCTTTTTTATATTTTTAATGTTTATCTTGACTTGTAGAAGAAGCGAGTGGCATCAGCTATATTGTTAGGTTGTTGATATGATTCTTAAAAAATCAAAGAGCAACAACAAATTATGGACAAGAGGATAATGATAACATTTAAATTTAAGTGAAAGATGATACGACGTAAGACAAAACACTGCATAGTTTTTCTTAAAAAAAAACGAGGAAAAAATATTTGGATGACTTAAAAAGCTTTTATGTACAATTTTTTATAAAAGCAATATCTTTAAACTATTTTTCCTTTACCTGCCTGCTTTTTCTGGATCTTAGTGTTATTTTTATTTTATTTTATATTTTTGCTATCGTTTTTGGCCAATTATGTACCTCTACCAAAAATATATTTTGTGCAGATCTGGTTCCCCACAAACTAAAACCTAGGCTGCTAGGAAAATCAATACGATCGCAGGTGTTATTTTACCAGGGTCAATCAAATCCAATAATTCAGCACCCAGGTATATGTTTCTGCATATGGAGGCAGCGCGACCTTCACGACTGATAAGTTTGCTTTCTTTTACTCATTACAGAGATTTGCTGCCTACCACTTTTAGAACCTCAGATGGCAATTTAGCTTAAAGTATCATATCACGAGTCCTACACATAGTCTAGTATCTTTTCTCCTGGGAAAAACAATACAGTGGACCTCGAAAAGGCTTCTCAATTCAAATTTCTATTGAATGTTGTATTTTAAACTTCTGTTAGCCCCGCAGAAAAGTTCAGGACGTATTAAGGATCTTACTGCGACTCTTTTGGCTAATCAGCACTCCATTTCATTTCTCTTATGCCGTTCCGGAACCGACAGCCACACGAGAACATATATGTTTTTTAAGGTTAAGACTAGCGCTTTAAGAGCTGCATAGCAATGCACTTGTTGGGTCTAGATATATTCCTACGTAAGCAATCACAAGCACGATGCTCTACAATTTGGACCTTCACCATTTCAGTCGTTTTGTGACTGTAAGGGCTACTATTTTAGTCTCTGTATCTTTTAATTTGTAGCAATCTACAGACCAGAGATCTTGCCTTTTCCCAGCTTTTGAATTGATCTTTAATGAGAACTGAAACTGAAAACACCATTACTAGCTCAAAACGATTTTTAGTTTTTGCACTTGTACAAAATCTTCACACCTAATTCCTAATCTTTTGCTGTTGTATAAAAATCGTTTGCTGTTGTATAAAAAAGTTGGCCACATGAATTCAATGCACTATAATTGGCATTAATTATTTAACCCACACACATTCTGGTACTGTTACACCGGTAACATTTTTGTTTTAAATTTAAAGTAGGCTGTTGACTCCTTTTTTTGTGTTACAAGTATTACTAAACCCCTGTCTTTGTCTCGTATGTATGAATCACAGCTCACTGAATGGTAAGAATTTACTTTTAATATCTTTCATCTCAAACGCCATCACGTTCTTTTTCTCTGCATAACCATTGGATGATGTTGTTAACTTTTATGATAATTATGCTGATTGCAGAACAGTGAATTAAACTCAGTATTAAATGCCAACACGTGCTACCTTTTTTTTGTTAACTGAAAAATACGCCCTCACAAACGCACATACACACACTGTTTTAGCGTAAAGTAGATTTTAGAACATTTAGCAAGATTTGTAAAGAATGTCTTCATGTTTAAGTTACCGTCGAGTATAATTAAGTTGTTGCCGTTTATGTCCCCCATTAGTGGCAACATGTGATACCTTATTCGTCACTAAGTCGGACATGGGCTCAATTTTGTTTTGTTTTTCTTTTGCTGGAAGTAAGTACTTGTTATTGAATACACGTGTGTGTCCTCATTGTGCGAAATATCTTGAAAAATTTAGTCATCGTCAAAGTCTGTTTACACCAAAGTAGAATCTGACGTGCTTGAAAACTAACAACTCACTGCAGAAGCCAATTCACCAGTTAAAAGTGTTTCTTTGGTAGCGACAATTTTGGATGGAACAGTAGTAAATTCGAATTCTTCTGCGTTTCATACTAAAGCTGCTGGGAAATATGTATGTCTAAATGAATTCACTTTCCAAAATGCTGAAAAACAATTTTAAAAGACAGTCACTGACGAAGTGACTGTCAGGCCTGGGCTCGAAGCGAATTTGGCTGCCAATGAGTCTTCAGCTTTACTTTTCTTGTCTTCCTTAAAAATGTTAATCGTACTAGAAACCCGATAAAATTATTAACAATTATAAATTATATAGTTCGACTCAAAATCAAAATTTTACATTTTTTAAACTTGTTATAAAAATTCTTAAAACTAGTTTAACATAGAAAAAGTTGTTTCTGGTTTTTTGTTTTTATAAAAAAAACATATTAACTTTCAGCACTATTTTTATACATTAAAGGCCATATTCATAATAATTATTGTAAGTTTATTAAGCTCTTATTTGACGTATTTCTGCGGAATATTTGTCAAATAAACGTTTAATAAACCTTCAATAGTTTTTATGAATATGGGTGTAAATGTCTATAAATTTGAGTTAAGTTTTCTGTAACTTTTCTACGAATCATTCTATTACCTATTGGTCCATCAATTATATGCAACATTTCTAGGAAAAATAATTTGCTGTCGTTACTCTCAATACTTAATACAGAACTATTCTCAAAATCTGGACTGTGATTATTATCTCGACAGTGAATTCCTAAAGCTGTCTTATGAGGGGAATTTCGCAAGATTCTACAACAACAAATGCTAAAAGTTCAAAAAGTTAAAATTTAATTGGCGTTTATGCACGGGATCATACCCTTTAGTTTGAAAATCAGCTATAACGTTTAAACCGTATGATATAGATACTTTGAAATTAACACGGTGCATGTAATTGTGTGACCTATACAACAACAACTGTTAAAAATAATAAAAAGCTTAAAAGTAAAGGGTACACCCTCCGTCTAGAATTTGCTTGGCAACACGGAACCCATGCTGGGCGAGTCAGTCTCATATGTGAATCAATTTATATATTTATTTCATTTAATATATTTCTAACTACTTGCTCATTTTTCTTATTTAGTCTAGTATCACTAATATTAAAAGCTCTATCTCTAAGATTTCTTGTCGTATTAATTAATATTTTTTTAATGTTTTGCACAATAATTATTTATTCTTCCAGATGGCATTGGTTTCTGATGTCAATCTATCAAAAAACAATTATATTTGCTAGAAACTAACGTATCTGAATATGAGATCCTGTTTTCTTGTGTGTTTTCTTCCCAATTGTAAACTTAATATGTAGACCGAATGGATTAAAAAAAAAGTAATAAATATATTCCATACCTATCTATAAAGCAAAAATATCACCAACAGTTGTAGTCAAAATCTTCGGTTCAATCCGTAATTTCTCTGTATACGTATCTATTAGTTTTTCTATAACAAAATTTTCGTTATCTTTTTTCGCTTTTTTTTAGATTATTTTCATTTTTGTGTTGCCAAATAACAAACAATTGTCGTTTTTTTTTTTTTTTATTTGAAAATGTTTTTCAGGTTTCTCCTTTTTTGCCTTACACATAAATATTTTTTGCAGCTGAAAAAGATAAACCAATTTTCGCTTCAACATAATGTTCTCCCATTTTGTCGATTCTTTTTTTTTTTGGTTTTAGGTTAAGTGGTCATTTGGTGCGCTTTTGTTGGTATTGTTTGTTGTTTGATCGAAATTTTTAAATGTGTTGAAAATATGTTTAGTATCGTTTTTAAGTTTGCAGTTTTTAAAATTGGCATTCAAAAGAAAAGACCTGTGACAATTTTTCATAAAACAAAATAAAATACCCAGGAGTTGTTTTGGTAAAATAATTATGTACGGCAAAGAAGCATTCTACTTCCGGCTGGGCTCTAACATGAAATCAGAAAATGTTTAAGTTTTCCGGATTCCGCTCACATAAATTTATACTCATGTTGCTTTATTTTTAAATGCACAAGGACTAGATTGGCACCGGCATTAAAAAATTTTATTTCTATATAATTATACTTAAGTTCTGACAATCGTTGAAATAATTTTTTTTCCAAGTCATTATTAAATTGATCACGTTTTGCCAACACTTTTGTCAGTTACTCTTTACAAGGATAATGAACAACTTTTAGCTTAACAACTTGCTGGGCATTTACTTAAATCAAAATTTCAAAAAAGAAATCAAAAACATTTTGACTTTTTGGCTGCGTTGTTTGTAATCCCCATCAAGCCGCTACGAAAATATCATACTAAAAAATAGAATCAATGATTAAACAGTTTTTCATTAAAGTTTTAGTTGTTTTTATTTACTGTTGCTGTTTAAACAAAATACACAACCAAAATATCTGTAGAAATATGTTCTTAACCTTGATATGTCAATTTGCATACACTGACTCTTGATTCAAATGTTGTCTTTTTTTTCCTTTTACTTTTGTTGACTTAGTTTCAGTGTTCTGAATTTTTTTGTACTTTTGTTGTTAAAGACACTCTTAAGCAAAGAATACTTCAAAGAGAAGATACGCAAAAAATCATCAAATAAAAAGAAAATATTGAAGAAAATAAATGGAAATTCTCAGAAAAAAATATACGCATGATGATATATGCTTTTTTAGGCACATTTGTACACAATGCATCAACAAGATTTAACATAAAATGTTTCAAATAAATTTCAACGATCATTCAGAAAGAGAAGCATAATATATCTGCAACACTGTATATGGGCAGCAACTTTAATTATAAAAATGTTAAATTCTTAAAATACTATTTCACGACTGTTTTAATAGAAAAATAGAGGAGACAATATTTTGTTGTTCGGAGGAAGTTAGAAATTATTTTCTCAGTGTATGAATTCACTTAGAAAAAATGTTAGAAATTCAAAAATATTTACACAAATACTGTTCGATTTGTGAACAGCCGAGAGATGAAAACCTCATATAGCAAGACCATACAACATCCTGCTCAAAATGGTTGTGTGTTTTCAAACATGTGTTCTTTTTTTTTTTTTTTACTTGCACGACAACACAGTACAATTCTCAAATTTTTTGTGTTTATAACCACATACATAAGTGACAGCGTTCTTAAGTGTCAGTAAGTCTACGATAAACACAAGCATATTTTCGAGAAGGAGATATCTTACAAGCCACCAACATAAATTAATATTCATAATTCGTAAGTATATAAAATAGGGAAACGATTTTTTTTGCAAAATTTTAAAGACTAAAAAAAATTTTTTTTTTTTGTATTATTAGCTGGGGAAAACAGCAAGGTTGTACAGTGGTTGCACCCATGACCAAATAGCATCGAACTTAAGTTAAAAAAATTTTGCATTCTGCATATAAAACTGATTTAAGTAAGGTGAAAATAGTAGAAGGAGCAACACAATACATGAAATGGAAATACAGAGCACATATAACGTCAGCTTAGTTTTAATGAAGATTTGTCTAATTTAATAGTGTAAACCAGTCAAAAGACTACATTCTGCTGTGCCGAATCTTATAAGCAATCTACCAAAGTATACAGCAAAACAAAGATGTTGGAACTCAAGCTATTATTTCTCTTATTTTATGGCTGGTAAATATCATGTAATCCTAAGCAAAATACCATAGTGGTGACAAAAGTAAATTGAGACATATATAACGCGTTATCCATTTCATGGTTTCAAAAGTATAGGACTGGAATTCGACCTCTGTCAAAGTAAATTGTTAAAAAAAAATTTTTTCTTCTCAGTTTAAAGTCCGCCGTTGACGTCAAAGGACTCCTTCACCATCACACAACTCATAAAAATTATTAAAACATATTACAAAAAAGGTGATTATGCCACAGCCAATTATCCTGCTTTAAGAGGAGATTATGGTTTACATAATCGTGCACCTAAGCAAGCAATTGGCCAGAAAATTGTGAAGAAATTTGAGGATGCTGGAGCAGTTACAAATATTGTAAGAAATGTGTAACATCGTTTTGCTCGTTCCGCTGAAAGTATCGCTGCTGTAAGTGAAAGTGTTGCCGATGACTGGAATGTATCGATTCCTCGTCGTTCTCAGGAATTAGGACTGTCTGACAGCATATTATGGTGAATTTACATACAATTGCATCCATATAAACTCCAGCTCACACAGTAATTGATGCCAGCTGACCATTCACAACGTCGTGGATACGTGAAATGGGTGCTTGAACAACAGGCGGTGGACGCCAATTTTTCGAACAAAATTTTTCTTCAGCACTGAAGCACATTTCTCACTCGGTGGGTATGTTAATAAACAAAATTGTGGTATCTGGGGTTTTGAGAATCCTTAAGTAATTGAAGAGACAGTTCGGAGCATTATGGTCATGTGATAACCAATTTTTTTTTTTTGCCTCCTCTTGATGAATAAGACTTGGAAAATATTTGATTTCAACAAGACGGTGCTACATGCCACACAGCTCTAGCGAATATGGCTTTATAGCAAGAGACATTTCCTGGCCACGTAATTTCTCCTCGTGGCGATATCGATTGGCCACCAAGATCATGCAATTTGACACCATTAGATTTTTATTCGTCGGGCTACGGAAAAGACCGTGTTTATGTAGATGAACCTTTAACTTTTGAGCACTTAAATACCAACATGCGTCAAGTTATGGCTAAAATACCGCCCAATATGTGTCAAAAAGTGGTCGAAAATTACCTCAAAAGAATCAATGGGCAGTCCCACTCATGTTTTTTTTTTTTACTGAAACTAGGAAAATATTCGGAAGATAAAGGAAGCTGAAAAATAGAAAGCTTTTGACAAGACATGGAAGAAGAAAAAATAACAGAATAATACAAAGTTTTAATAAGTTAGAAATAACTGCTGCTAAGTTAACTTATAAGTCTTCAATCTAATTACCTTCGACATCCAGCCAACAACATCTCACGCAATCTCTACAATATTTTAAGATTTTTTCTACACAAACGAAAAACACAGATGATACAATAACAAGGACAATATCATTTTCGAAAATATTAACAATGACATTATGAATAATTGTTAATAATTTTATTGGATTTGAGTTCAGTTTCTTCTTCCTCAAAATTAAAAAGATTTCTTATGATAAAATTTGAGTGATTGATATTTTCAAAGTAGACAAGAAAAGCAACGTTGAATACTTACTGACTGGGGTACATACCATTGCTGTTTCACGGCCACCAATTCACTCATCAGCACCCAAATTTGTTTTGAACCCAGGCAATGACTAATTGTATGAACTCCTCGCAAATGCGGGAATTCGTCGCCAAGTTTTATTTCAATTTTAATTATTTCAGCCATATTAAAAAGAAAATGTTTTTTTTTCAATAATTTTAATCATATTAATCATATTTTTCCAAAACAATACAATTGTAAGACCTACATACATATAACAAGACCACATTTATATGAGTATTGCTAACAATATATAACAAATGTTCATAATTAGAAATATGTTTCTTTCACTTTTTACTACATCGTATTTAGTGTATCCAAAAAATGCATTATTTTGTCATTATAACACTTTCCATATCATGTAGTGTTAATATTATGCTTCAGTTATATAGATAAATTTAAGAACAGCACTAAATGCTCAGTCTCATTGTGCTGCCACCTCCGCTAACACCATCATGTTAAGTTATTAACGAAAGTTCTCTCTTCTTACTGTTAAAAGAGGGTGTTAACTGTAATAAATGAAAACTGCACGCAAACCAGAAGCAGAAAGAACATAAAAACAACAATATTGTGTATCTACTCGTAACAGACATTCAAGAAAGATGGGTGAGAAAAACTCTTTAAAGCAGCACTAAATCAGGACATGAGAATTCAAATGCTTCTTTTAAGAAGAATTCAGTCAATGTTCTTACTTATGCTCATTCACACTTGCTGCTCATGGCTGAACGTTTTTATTCATTTATTTTCTTAATGTAACGCTCGTGCAATTTTGTAAAAAATATTACAAAAATATAATTGAGTGTTAGAAATTCGAGGTAGCACTAGCATATACAAAACAAGTACAAAATACAAAGGATTGAAAGATTCATGATAATTTTCGTTGTAGGAAGCCTCATAATATTGCAATTGCCATAATTAACAAAACCTTAAGAAATTAATCTATGGTAGATACAATTGTATATCTTATGAACCACAAGTGCAAGATGGAAAATGCTTTAAATGATTTAAGAAAATATTTAAGAAAAAATATTAAAAGTCAGGTCAACTTGGATGGATAAAAATTTATGGATTTTGGACCATTAGGCTTCAGTGAATAATGAGTCCTAGGATGCCTGTAAAGAAGTCAAATTTGTGACCACTTCACACACAACGGCCCCGACCACGCCTCTTTCGAGAGCTTTGATTGGAAAATAATAAAATTGAAAGTGGGATGCCCTAGAAACTATTTTTTGTTCCTGTATTGCAGCGGAACTTTCTTCCCAGTGCCAAAAGTTATTGAAACACCGATGCTACAATATTGCTTGCTAAATGAATACATCCTTACCTGTCTTCCCAAAACGTAACACACAGAAGCATGCTGCAATTGAAAATTGTGTTTAAAAATCCTTAAATCTCAACTTAGAACTTTTACTTGTTAAACGTTGGATTAAAATATATAAAAGGTATAAAAAAGTAGCAGAGTACAAGCTTTGAAAACGACTATTCAGAACTCTGTTTGGCAGTTGGCTTTTATATTTCAGGACTTGGCAACCCTAGTGTTGTAACCTGGTAACTGACAACTCTATCGTAAAATTAGCCATATTAAGGGTTAAACGTACTCATTTGACATACCGGCAGTATTTGAGCCATTTACAGTAACTTAAAGACTATTCCCGGCCCAAAAATGGATTTAATTTGGTAACCATTTTTGTACGAATATTTTGCACAAGTTCCTACGCAGCTTAACTCCGCAACAGTGCATGGATGAACTCAATTCTATTTTTGGCGATGAAGCTCCATTAAATACCAGTGACTTGCGATGGTATGGTGAATTGAATTGTGGGCGCAATACACTCTAAGACAAATTTCAAGAAGGTCGTCTAAAATCAGTTGCTGCAAAATCGTCATGCAACCTATCGTTAGATTAAGACCACCTTACACATTAGTGAGACTAGCATCCATCAAAAAATGTTTTTCGTTCCAACACGATCTATCAATTGCTCAAAAAAAAAAAAAAGACCCGTGTCGATTGGTCGAGGCAAAGGATACAAAAAAAATATGATCGCGTTGCTTCATCTATTACATTGCAGCAGCTGATGAATCGTGGAATTACGCCCATGATCCCGAAAGTAAACAGCATTCGACTGTATGGATGTTACAAGATGAGCAAAATCCAAGAAAAGTTGTTCACGCACGAAACACTTCCAAACAAATGGTCGCCTTTTTTCGGAAGAACTGGACATGTGTGACAACCATACCACCAGAACGAAGCACAACCTTCAATTTTGAGCAGTATACAATGATTTCTTTTGCCATTTTTTTTTTCTAAGAAATCAGGAACACCAAATGCCATAGGTGGCTCACTCTTCACTACGACAATGCTGGCTCGCACACTTCGGCTCAAAAAACTGCCACCCAAAGCATAAATTTAATAAGTCATCCGCCGTATAGTCCTGACTTGGCACCGCATGACTTTTTTTTATTCCCATGTGTAAAAAACAAACTCAGAAGTCAACGTTTTTCGACACCTAAAGAAGCGGTGGCTGCATTAAGAATGCATGTTTTCTAGATATTTCAATCAGTAAAGAAAAATTGCTCTTCCATTTAAATGCATGCCAAAGTGAATAGGTCTTCATGAGGGATGTTTTGAAAAACAATAAAGTGATTTTCCATAACAAATACTTCTTTTTCTTCTCTAGTCCCACAATATATAGAAGGCAACCCTCGTGCAGGCTATTTCGTAAATGGACTGACTATCTCACTGAAATATTTTCAAGCTTTAAATATTTTTTCATTTGTGTCACTACATGACTTAGAATGTTAAATAATACAGTTAAATAAACAGCAAAATTACTCCTTTTTCTTAACAACTTGTCACATTGAAACATCTGATATTCTTTACCTTTAAAAGTTTTTTTTTCTTTCGAAAGAATATGAATTCGTTGATGCATCAAATGGACGTGCCTTTTTTCATGCCTAACAGCATTAAAACATATTTTATACAAAAGTAATTTCCACAAAAGACTGAGTGCTTTTACAAAAACGTAAACAAATGACTTTATGAAAAGAAGTAAAAGGGCTTTCACAGCAAACAAATGCCTTCAATAATGTGTCCCTTGAACACTTGCTCTATTTTTTTTTTTTTTTCGCAAACTTAATAGACTTAAGACTTAAGCAGAATATAATTTACTACGTTCAACCGTTGACACATGCACTACATACTCACATGGCTGCTGCTCAGTTGCACTGGCGGCAGAGCTTGTGAGCAACAAGCTACTTAAGCCAACTCCAGTACCATTTTCAACACTTATTTAAGCCAAGATAATCGCCCCGTAAAAACTTTCCCTTAGTTTTACTTTAATACTAAAAATTATTGTTATGCCCTTTTTTAGCACTTTTATAAGAAGTTTTTTTTTAACGCTTAATAAATTAAATTAAAAAGCGCATTTATGTTGAAAGGGTTCCTTGCATTCATAAAAGTCGTCAACAGCTACAGCTGAGGATATGAGCAAATAAGTCTGCATGTGAAAGTGTTGTTGTGTCTCTGTTTGTTTGTTTGTTTGTTTGTTTGCATTTAACACAGCCGCTCACACAAACACACTTATATATATTCATATATATTTTCTATGTTCCTGCACAATAGTTAAGAGGAAAGTAGAAAAATAATATATAAACTGAATAAAATCTAGAACATGGCTCATGCCTTCACGAACACTTATACCCCCACCAACACACTTAACTGAACTGTAGCATAAACTTTTTTAAGTACAAATGAAGGTAAACAAATACATTCTTATGGTAAACAAAGAAGCAACAATAAAACAAACAAATTAAATAATACAAATAAACAGACAAGCAGCTTTTGATGTTTGGAAAATACAAAATAAATATTTAAACACAATTTAAACACAAAATTATGTCCGCTTAAGTTGTAATTACTTTACGGAAATCGTACACCTTTTATAATATAACATTGAAATAATAATGAAGCTTTCTACTCGACATTTTGCTAGTCAAGATTTTTTTTCACTTGAAAACCATTTTCTGCATAACACTTAAAACAATAATGCCTAAAAATACACCGGCCAATAAGCGCTCGAAAAACAATCTTTAAGTAATAAAAACCTAAAGCAAAGAAATAAATTTTAACCATTAAGGACTTGGTAATAAAATACGCGTTAGCTAAAGGTACTTTTAATACTGGTGAACGATAAACTGACCGCCAAACAGTTTTCATTATACAAACTTACCATAGAGAAAAATTAGTTTTTTGTTCATTTCTGGCAGCACTTTTGAAAAGCTGAAATATGTATGAAAATGAATGAAAATTTATTTATTTTTACTGAAATTTTTCCAATTAAATAAGTTTTTCAGTCTGATACCGCAAAAACACAACCATATACGGTAAATGAAGAAGCTAAAACTCCCTTTAAGTTTTTCGTAGTTGTTTTATTCCAGTAAGTATATTTATTGGTTTTTATATATATGGTCCAAAAACAGGGAAGGATTTCATCACTTCGTTCTTATACATATAAGGGTCTACTTAGCAATAAACATTGTTCCATCGGGTTTTTTAAAGCGTTTGGCGTAGGAAAAAATATTCCCTTACGACCTATTAAAAACAATGTTCAAAGCGTGCAAATTTCGTTTCTATTAATTTTTGCATTAAAAAGGATTTGTGTGTTTGAAAAAATTATTGGAGACAAAAAAAATTATTTTGCCAGCAGTCATACATTTGACTTCTCTACACGTTGTCCAAGACTGATTGGTATTAAAATCCCTAACTCGCGTTTCCTTTAATGTAGATTTTCGCCTCATCCCACCAGTCACCTGGCGTAGGGGTTACCGTGATCATGAAGGCGGTTCCCCCGGAGTGAGGCTTGGCCATTGCACTTACGGTTGAGTTGACCTCCGCGATTATTCCTAATGCGAATAACTCGTGCGTGTAATGTTCCAGTTTGCCTAATGTATCAACAACCAGCAACAGTTTTTTTTTTCACTCTTTTGCACGCATTGATCCCATATTGCGCCTAGTTGGGTGGGGCATCCATAAAAAAATAAAAATTCAATTGTGAACTCAATTATTTACTTGCTTTAAGAGCCAAGTGAAATGTATTAACTCTGGTCCAAAAATAGACCGATCCGCCGACATTTTGTTGGTGCTAATCAACTCAGCAGTAGACTAGAAAAATGCTTAAGAAAATGTTTGAAACTTAACTACTTATTCCATAATTCCCATGTGTCGCCGCCACTGTATTGTATAGAGTCAAATTATCGCTCATTCCACTCAAATTTAAGATGCATTAAACATACAAACATCTGTATAAAAATTCTTTACCAATACATGCATTCCATTGTTTCATTGTGAAACTTGATTGTATATAAGAAAACAAAAGAATAGCGGTTTACAAAAAATGTAAAATTCTTGTAAGTGAAGTTGCGGTCAAAAAATATCAATCTGAAATCAATCGAGCACAAGCTCATACAAGATTTTTCAAAACTAACTGATTGTTTTAATAAAAAGAAATTAAAGTTTAGGTTTGCTAAAGAAAGTTTGTTTTATTTAAAGAAAAATTCAGGTTCATCCTAACGCTGATAAGCGCGACACCATGAACAAACTGAGAAATGAAAATGTTCAAATAAAGTTTCAAACATTGTTTTAAGAATATTTCTAGTCTATTGGTGAGTTGATAAGCATCAACGAAATGTCAGCGGAATATTGATAGCTGACAAAGACAGAAAAAATTTGATCGGTCTATTTTTGGACCTGAATTAGTACATTTCACTTGGCCCTTAAAGCAAATAAAATAAGTTCATATATTCGAAGATTCAAAAAAGTTTTCCTTTTTGATACTTTCAAAAATACAAATCGTAGTAAACGATGGCAACTCGTTGTATAGAAGGTTGCAGAGAATAGTAAAATAGTTGCAAAACGAAAAGAAATGTTTACTGTGTTTGAACATTTCTGATTCTCATTTTGTTCACGGCAATTGAGGAATAAGTAGTTAAGTTTCAAACATTCTTTTAAGAATATTTCAATTTTTGGACCTGAATTACTAAAAACAAAAATATTTGTTTGATATTTAGTAGTAGATTTTTTTCGCATGCCAAGAGCTATCGTAAAATCGATGGCAGAATGTCAGTGGTTACAGCGGCGCACCCTATTATGAAAACGTATGGACATTTTTTAATTTGAAAGTATAATTTTCTAAATCCCTTATATGCCATATGATGTACATAAAAACCTTTCATTGTATGAACATAGTTATAAAATTCCTTTTTAAATCATCAAATTCTCAATTATAAAATGCACATGCTTGCCAATTAGGATTTGATTTCATAACAACATAACTACGTACTACGTAATGTATCAATAAAAACAATATTTTGCACAACAAAAAATCATTCAAGCAATAAAGAAAGTGTCATAAAAATTTATTTTAAAACTCTTCAATGGCAAAGCAATAAGACGTTGGCAAATTGAGGTTTTAATAATCGAAAAACAAACATGTTATAATAAATTGCAAAATAAGAAATTTAAACATGCATTAAAAAATTGAAAAATAAATTAAGGTTTTGCCTTCTTCATACTTGAGATTTATGTTTTGATTTTAAGTAAAAATATTTATGGCAGCATATGTTAGAATTTAATTACTTGAGAAAATTCTTTCAAATATTTTTCTATGAAATTCAAAATTAAGCTTTTCCATTTGCATTAATATTTTTTACTTGGAAAATGATACAATATTCAGGCCAATATGCGGGAAAGCATGCCGAAAACTTAGAAAAAATAAATAGTTTTTATTTTTAATAATTTAATTAACTTTTTAAAAGTTAAATCACACCTTAAGGTCAAGTTTTTGCTTAACTTCATTTGACAATTCATTGCTTCAGCATTCGACGTATTCAAATATGAAGAGTTAGACAATTGAGACGGGCTTTAATTTGCTGGAATCTTTTATCAAACAGGGAGTTCAAATCAAATAGATTTCGTATACTTTGCAATTTTGTTGATCAGTAAAACCACCCAAGTGTTTGGTAAGTGGCCGATGCATCTATAAGGAGTTACTATTTGGTGCGGTTTGTGGGCGTCAGCAGATCATACTTCTTCGGCAGTTACTGTAAATAGTGTTCGCTATTAGTAGATTATGATGTGATAAAGGAAGTATTGTATTCAGAAATTGGCTACATAGAAATAAATGATATGTGGTATCAGAAGAAGGGTACCAGTTACCCCACAGCTAACGAAACAATAGCTATAATAGAAATTCAATTGACAGGTACCTGTGGTACAAAAATAGAAGGAGCTTTTGCAGAGATTCGCAACGTAGCATACAGATTTAAAATACTCTCATTAAGGAAAATTCATGTGCTTTGAAAAAATCGGGCAATAATGCGCCTACCACCCATACATGCCTAAATTTTATTTAATCAGTTTCCCACTTAATTAGTCATATATAAAATCATACATATGCATTTAAAACAATTGCACGTAAAATCGTATGAATCCATAGAATCATCCCCCAGATTACAAATCATTGTGGTTAAGAATTATAAAATCTTTAGTGAACATCAGACAACGATAGCAACGCCACGCCCAGCGTGGCCCCCTTAAATGTAACAAAACTATTAACCAAATTTTCTATATAACTGCACACAAAGCCACAAATTCTCATAGATGATTCATGTCTATTTAAAAATTGGACAATGGGTACGCTTGCCAACTGCCAGTTAAATTGCATAGAGCCGTAAATATTTCAATTAAAGATGATTACAACAAATACGTAAAAAAGAATATGTTTGAAGTAGCCATATGTGAAGAGGAACACACTATTATTGCAACAAATGGTCACAGGCTAACAATATGATCTGTTAAATAGAACATGCATATTCTTGCTTATGTCGCATTCAGTGATTAGGTTATTGTCGCCACTAGCCATGTTATGGCTATATTCATGTCCAACCATATTAATGTCATTTTAACCAATATTGTTGGTACATTCAACAATACTATTGCCATTTCTAGACATGCTTTTGTCTCTTCGAAACATACTGTTGTCAATTCTAACCATGCTTTTGTAATTCCCAACCAAAGCATTTAAAATTCCACTTCATATTATTATGAAAAAGAATCTAGGTTAACCATATTATTGGTTGGATATAACAAAATTGTGGGTAAATTTAACAATAAGCTGATTTTTAACGACAATATTATGACTGAATTTAATAGCAATATGGAAATTGTACTTAGTAAAAAGGTGTATGTTTTGTTTAACAATTAATATTATTATCCTGTATACATATATTTCAAAAATAGTATGTTTGTCTGCGAGTATGGTTACCTCAACCATATTTTTTCTTTACGTGCATATACTGCATAATTGAATATCGCCCTCTAAGCCCTACTGACAGGCGTAAGACATTGCAAGTAATGCTTTCCAATTATCTTATAACTCCCACTGTGAAGAGGTTAAGGAATTGCACTCTAATTTGACCTTTGGGTCTACTCTGCATTACCTTTCAGTTAGTTTATAGTCAGTTAATAGAAAGGGAATCACAAAACGCGACCACTCAATGTCCAACAATACTATATACATTTTAGTAGGTATATTTTTGAGGTTAAAAAGCAATTAAACAAGTTTTGAGAGGTTTTGAAAAACATATATAGGAAAATGTAAGCCTTCGTAGCAGCTCTGATTCAGGAATAAGCACAAAAAGAATAACCTAGGTGAACTTCTGAACACCAGTTGAATACTTAAAATATCCTTGGGAATACTTAAAATAAATAGTGTATTTCAGCAAAACCAGGCACAATCCAGGGGTTGAAGGATTGACACTGCAACATATTTATATCTTAGAGGGGTAGAAGACACGGACCCTCAGAGTTATTGGTTTGCCACTAAATCTATGGCTAACGTTTGAGCAGTATGGCTTCATCTTCTTCTACATATTTGAAAAGAAACATTGAGGTAATTTTTTGAAAACGTTCGCTTTATTTACAAATAATTTTGTGCATTTTGGCCAAGCCGCCCTTTTGGGTCTCCCATCAACAGTGTTGAATGCTGATATTTATCTTATATTATAGATGTTTTATTTCATCACATTTTACCAAATTTTACATTCACCTTATATCCTTCCAATTAAGACAAAAGGAAACAAAGGTAGTAGACTTAAATTATACTTCTATAAAATAAAACAAAGTCTCTTTGTGGAATGTCGTAACAACATGTATAAATTTCCCAACTCCAAAACTCCAACCGCACTCGGAAACATATTTTTCTTTGACATATATTGTATATTCATATGTGGAAACACTATAAATGTACCACACAGTTGTCGATTAAAGTTGCCATGGTAAATTTTAGTAAATTATTAAAAACAAAAGTCATATTTTCCTTTAAACAAATAATCCAAATTTGAGGAGATTTTCACAAGCTGCAGAAGACATGTTTTTGTTCACATCATATACGGTTAAGAATATTCTTATTCTGAAAAAATTAATCCAATCCCTGACACCTTCACTGTAAGTGTCCTGTTGAGCTATTTCTTTGTTTCACTTGTTATTTGTGTCCTTCTCTGTGCTGTTTTTGTCAGACATTTAACTTGAGGTTCAGCATTTTTTTTTTTTTTTTTTGCTGTTTAAACAAAAAGGGAATGTTGTAGAAGAGGGCTGAATGTAGTAAAAGTGTGACAATGATTGACGACTTTTGAACTCCCGTGTGCGTGATTTTACAAAAGTGGAAAATTACTTTTGTGACTCTGGCTGTGACGCCGAACTGCAGCTTCAATCTGTTTGTAACATTGACCAGCCAACCCACATCACAGTTGAATGAACAAACATATGATTGGTTTAAAGACTACCTTTATTGGTTGTAAATTTACTTTATTTTTATTTTCTATTGTTGATACATAGTGTAGTTGGTGTTGATTGATTGAGGAAAAATACACATAAAATGCAGGATAAAAAAAAACCCAGACGTACAGGGTCTGTTGAAAAAATACTAGCAATTATTTCTGTTTGTTTAGGGTAAAGATGCTTTTAAATTAATGGCATAACATTTTCGGTGACCAAAGACTTTAAGCATGATGTTTAAATGCTGAGTTGTTTATTTCCACACTTATATTCTAAAACGATTTAAATTCTATTCTATTATTTTACCTGTGTTGTTTTCTTTTTTTTGGTCACATTATTCTAACATCATTTATTATTAATATAGAAATTAAAGTTGTTATAAATTTTCGTTAGAAACAAGTGTTATCTGCAACCGTCTTAAAATGGCACAAGAGTATTTTATTTTATGTGAAGCTATTACTTTGTGAGAACAATTGATACACTCAGAAAACTTTGTCAGTAAAATTAACTGAAAACAATGTTCAAGTTAAATGAAACTTCATTAAAAAACCATCCTACTTATTTTTCATTTAAATTTACTAATTACTTCATTTGAATTTAAATGTTAAAAAATCTACAGAACCCAATCGGTAAAAATGTCCACTCAGCCAGCGCAACAATCAGAACAAATTCAACAACAATCAATTTAAGTAAAGAGAATGTATGCTACATACATACATATGTATGTATGTAGTAACCAATTTATAAATATGTATTAACAGCTTGGTTCCTACTTGTATGTATGTGTAACATAAATTACCACTGTCATTATTAGCTGTCAGCGAAAATCTGTATTTATCTGTAGTTAGTTTTTCCAAGTAACTGTATAAATCAGTTAGAATTAAAATTTTATTATTTTTTAAACGTTTTTTCATTTAAAACTAACTGCACTGATTACTTCTAGATCAAACTACGGTCAGCTACTGCAAAAATATTCTGAGTGTAATACAAGTTTACTTTGCCGCAAGTCTTCACGAATTCCAGGTTGCTGATGAATTTAAATATGATTTGCGTTTTATTCATCAAATCTACATCTTGATATATGGATTTGTATTAAATATCATATGTGAGATTACAAATATGAGCACGTGTATGACTTGTTAAGGTATTAATTGCCCATTCTAGTAAAAAAAAAAAAAAACAAAGAACTCAAAAATTCGGTAACAAAATATTTCTGAAATTATGAGGGTATTATTTTTAATTTAGCATGGCTTTAAAAAGATCTTTAAAAAGAGCTTTAAAAAGATCTTTAGCAAAACTACATTATTTATTAAATAATGTTCTGGATACTCGTTCTTCGACCTTTTTATTTAACTTTGTTAGGTTTTATAAATGAGCTTAAGGTCGCTCAATTCTCAATAAATATATTTTCTATTTTTCTATTTAATAATAATTATTTTTCATTTAGTTTGTCATTAAGATTTGTTTTGAAATTTGAAAATTTATAAAATAATAGAAAACACATTTTCCTGAAGAAGATACACAAAGGCGTATCGAAATATCGAAAAAATTTATCAATAAATAGAAAATATATTTATTGAGAATTGAGTGACCTTAAGCTCATTTATAAAACCTAACAAAGTTATTGAATAATATTTACTTAATTGGTATTATTCGAAATTTTTCCTGTATAATTATTTTGTTTTACGTTTATCGAGATATTATTGTTGTGATTGATAATAATTAAATAAGGCAAAGCAAATATTAAAGATCGTAAGCTAAGGGACAACTGGCCGTTTAAAAGTCGCCGCCAAAAACTTTAAATTTTTAATTTCTAAAATTCATAAAAAAAATTATTCCAATGATGGTTTTCTATTATAACTCTTCATTTCTTACTCTTTCGAATCAGGTTATTCCATTCAAGTGTGCTTCCTAAACTCTCTGGTAATAAAATAATTATTTACATTAGTATAGTTATAAATATTATTGTATAGATAATAAGTATGTATGTAAAGCCTATTTATGTATGTAAAACTCTTTTTATTTTTCAATTAGTTTGTCATTAAGATTTGTTTTGAAATTCGAAAATTTATAAAATATTAGAAAACACATTTTCCCGAAGAAGATACACAAAGTTGTATCGAAATATTGCATAATTTAACAATAAATAGAAAGTACATTTATTGAAAATAAAATGACCTCGAGCTCAATTATTAAACCAAATAAAGTTAAAAAAAAAATAATTTATAAATTAATATTGAATTAAGAAAGTAGAGGGCATAGTTTCAAGGGCAAATTTGGAATTAAATAGACTTCAGAAACATCCAATCGAGTGCATAATCATCACGAAGTCAAGTTCAATTCTTCTCTACTTAAATCAGTCCCAATCAGTGTCAAACGTATGATAAGTATGAATGTTCTTAAATGAAGCACGGAGTACTTTCATTTTATGTACAAATTCAATTAGAAACTACGATTGAATACGGCTAAAAATAAGTTTTTCGTGCATAAATAATCCGTATATAAATCAAGCACAACGTACTTGATTAAAGAAAATCCATACCTACCGAGCTTCTGACACCGATAGTGACTGACTTAAATGAATTTAATTGTTTTTCGGTGTGTTTATCACACAAACTTTCGTAGGCATATTAAAACAACTGACTAGATATTGGTTACGTAGTTCCTATATTTGTTTTGTTCTTTGTTTTCCCTGCCTAAAAGCTTAAAAATGTTGTCAGTTAAGTGAATCTTATTATACTAAATGTTTCTCTAGTTGACAATTGGAAAAGTCCAGATGTAAAGCTCTACTTTTCGAAAAGCCTACATTTTCCTGTTGAAAATTATTAAAAGATCATTCTGATTTTAACTGCAAGAAGAACAACTTGAATTTTTACCTTATTACAACCTGAATTAACCTTTTTAAAGTTATACCTACCTAAAGTTTACTTACCATACATACACTATTATTAAAAAGAGAATATTATTCAATAAAATCCCCACATTAAAAGGAAAAAATATATAAACCAAATCCCTGTTTTATTACTTTTCCTTTTCCCTATTTCTTATATTATATACATATATATATAAACAATTTTTGTTTGATCCTTCAAATCTAATGAAAATTTTTTTAGCACACAGTCGCAGCAACTCAAATTATTAAAGCAACATTTTATTCATGATAAAATATTGGAAGAGGTAAATGAGAAATTGACTAAAACTAAACTCCATAATTAAAAAAAAAAAATTATTTTACTATTAGCTCGTTTGTAGGCAATGTACTTAGAATTACACGTTATCTTCTTTTTTGCACTCTTTGATTTTGGACAGATAAAAGAAACCCTTTTCTAGATTTCAACTTTTCATATGATGAAAAACGTAGTGTTGGTCTGACTAAAGGGCTGTGTATTTCTTCTAGTGCTACGAAAATCATACAATTAAAATACAGGCGAATACAAATGATTTATTTCTTTACTATTTATCAAGAGAAAATAAATACAGTAGTTTTGGTATAAATAGATGAAACTGTTCATGTGCTCAGGAGCAGTATGTTTATGATGAAAAAGCTTGCTAATGAGAGGCGTGGCGGCTTCGAAACAGCTGCTTCTCTAACAATAATATCGCTCTATGTGCGTATTATAACAGAAGTTAGTGTACGCAGTCATTTAAACAAGAAACTGTAACATACAATGAACAGAATTAAAAAATAAATAAACAATAAATAAAGTTTATTAAATATGACTTTTTCAGGGGTTTTTTTGTTGTAACAAATTTCAGTTCCCCTTTTCCTTCTGTCGTCTCCCACATACACAAACTTATAAAAAAACAAGTATAAAACAAAATTTGTAACAAACCAAAAATATTGGCGTTTATACTTTCTTTTCAAATAAATTTGTATGGAAATTATATTTTATGTTCTTTTGTTTTCAATATTGTCGATTTTTATTTCCTCCGGATGAGTTTACTCCGCTTCGTTTTCTTCTTCTGTATTTTGTTTTTCCATGCTTATCTTTTACTTTATTACTTGATTTTATCTCTGCGTCAATTGATGTGCAAAATTATGTGTGAAGGTTTGTAAAGTATTTAACTTTGCTTGTTGAGTCTGTTCACATGTGTATGTACATATTTATAATCATATACTTGAGCACACGACAAATGTCTTGATAAATATATGTACATATCGTCACCTCATTGTTGGTTTGGCTCTTATGCCGAGAAATTGGATTTGAGAAAGCGACGAAATGGGTTCACGCGAAATTTCTTCAAAGTATACCGTATGTGTTAATGTATGTATGTGTTAAATTTTGATTCGGCATATATTTTGAACAAAAATGGAAATTTTTGTTTACTTTCATGACGGAAGTCTAAAACTGATCTTATTTCATTTGCAAATTCACAATACTTTTTGCCACAAGCACCATGTTTCTTAAAGTGCCCCGCAGACGTCATGTTTTTCACAATGTATTTGTCATGTTTTGCACGTGTAAGCAGCTACATATCGTGTGATACCTTTAAAACATTGCTTGTGTAATAAACATGAAGAAAAATCATACAGCATAATTTCAAATAGAGCGTGTTCTATTTTATGGTGTACAAAAATATGCCATCAAATATCTATGTCATGTGAAAACATTTGTTGACACTATCATTAGCCGGCTGAATAAAATATTTTGCAAGATTAAAATAAATACATTTATATTAAATTTCTTTTTCAGGCTTAAGTTCAAATTTTGGTTTGTCACTATTTTAATTAATATCAATTAAGCAAAGAAAAGTAAAATTTAATAGCTAGGTGGACAACCGGCTGTTTCTGGGTAGCAAACACCCTATGAACTTTGGACGTGTCAAATTTCACAACCTTGGCACAGCCGCTTTAACCACTCGGCAACCAAAGCCCACGCAATTTTACTTTCTGTTTATATACATACCTAACTGACATTAACCAAAGCAATGATATTTTTGCAGTCTTGGACGATATTTTATCATCTCAGAAGACTGCCATTTTTTGCTCTCTGTTTATATGAAAGCTTTTTTCTACATGTTCTATTTTTGCATCATTGAGATCTAGATGCTCTGTTATTGATACAATTTGAACATTTACGCCGTGCCCTGCATTATTAACATTTTTACTGAAAGTTTAAATTTCATTGAACTTCTGTATTGTAATACATTTATATTAAATTAATTGTTCAGGCTTAAGATCAAATCTTGGTTTGTCACTATTTTAATTATTATCAATTAAGTATAGAAAAGTAAAATCTAATAGCTAGGTGGACAACCGGCTTAATGGCATCGTTTTAATAAAAATTGAAAACTCTCGCTTTAATAAACAAAAATAAATATATAAAGTACATATATAATTTTTTCATGCAGCTAAAACATCTAGTAGCTTAAAAAAGCAAAAAAAAAAAAATAAGTAAATCTCCTGTACTTCATTGACGACGCAATCAAAAATAGTCTCGAAGGCACAAGCAGTTTTGCAAACGAACGACTTGGACATCTGCATAGTGAAAAAGAAAAAGCACACAAATAAAATTACATTATTATTATTAATAATAATGTGTTGAATAGCCACTATCACAATTGTTATTATTGAAATTGTGTTATAGCATTTGCTTTGGAAAACAATTTCATCAAGCAATAAAATTTTAATTTTTGAATATATCAGCTGTTGCAAATAAACAACATACATGCATGCCACATGTAATTGTACACGTACGTTTGTGGCCAAAAATTAAAAATCTTGCTCAAATTCAAACATTTTGATAGACATAAAGAAAAACAGGTGACTCGAATACTTAAAAAAAAACACATGTAAAACCACGCCGTGTGATGAATAACAAATTTTTTTAAGAACACATAAATATTTTGTGCGGCATGTGTCAGCTTAGTACATTTTTGTAAATATAAAATATTTAAAACTAATTTCGTTATACATATATGAAACCAACTTCGCTTGAGTGCTTACGAACAATTTCAAAAATTATAAGTTTTAGCTCAACCACTCAAAATCATGCAGGTGGTCATTGAAAGGAGTACATTGTGACAAAAGTGTGATTATTCGCTTAATGAGTCAGTGGATTTTTGATTTATATTTGTCTTTAATTTTCCCAAAGGCGAAAGAATTTTTCAAATTGTCCCAGAAAAATAAATAAAACACAAATTATAATATACGCCATTGTTATATTAGCGTAGATTATTTTACATTGTTATTTTTTTGACCTTAATGCTAGGAGCGCAACTGGGACGAACGAAGAATACGCCGGTTAAAATTCGCTGTGTAAATTCAGCGTATGAAGCACAATAACCACGAAAAATAGAAACATCTGTTATAATTGATAAAGTTGTTTATTGTTTGGTCAAAGATAAAAAAAATTAAGTGAATCAAAGAATTTCAAATTTTGTAAATATTATTAAAATAATGAACATGATCCCAGAGTATATAAACATTCATGAAGTTTTACATTTTCTATTATAATTTCACTTGTATCCATTTTCTCAGTTTTTTAATATTAAAAAAATTAAAAAAATTGGTTGCTAAAAAATTTAGCATTACCAAAAACAAAAAATTTAACACTACAAACATGTTTTATAATCTAATATGTTGGCTTTTTATTTTAAATGCAAAAAGTTAAAGCTTAGCACTTAAAATAAAAAATATTAAAGTAAAAATTAACTATTTTTACTAAAACACTTGAAAACTAAAACCAACATGGCCACATGGTACTGATTTGTTCGTCGTTCGCTGGCGTAAGAAATAGAAATAAATTTATTTCAAGTTCGCCGCGTACAACGAATTTCCACCGAGGCTGTAACTGTGTGCATTTTCATATACACCAATGTGTTTTATTTTTGTCGGCGAATATTCGCGGCGGAAAATTCGTCGTTCGTCCCAGTTGTGTTGCTAACATTACACTTTTTTAATTATTTATTATTATTATTTTTTTTTGCCTTCAGTAGGGTAAACGGTTTTTTTTTTCATTTACAAACGTGGCTGCAGTACACTTTATTATAACATTTTTATACGAATATTAACAATAATGCTGAATACGATGAAAATGACGATGTGGCTATTAAAAGTTTCAATGCCGGCCAGAAAATTTTATGATATAACTGATTAAGTTTACAAACTAAGAACAACGTATAATAAAAAGAAAAAACTATTATAAATCTCGACAAAGCTCACGTTCTGCAAATATAAATTACTTACACTTCTAAATAAGCAATTAGCTTTTGCTTAATAATATCCTTTGATTTTCCAAAAACAGCATTTACATTTCTTTTTCTGTTAAAAAAAAAATCAAAATTCGCATAAAATTTAATTTTAACATTGTAGTTGTTGCGCTTTGCAGCACCCCAATGTTAAAATCATAGAATAATTGAATTCTTAGTTTCTTCGCTTTAAAATTTATCGCAAAGTCTTAAATTGAAGCATATCGCAATACAATCAACCCTTATGACAAAATTGTACATACATGCATATCTACATACCTACAGACCTTCTAGAAAGCCCTTCATGGTGAAAATGAGATAAGTCCATACGTGTTACTTCGAAGGCTATAAAAGTTGTGTGTTTCAATAAATGCAAAAATACTGACTCACTTTAATATATGTTCATAATAATAAATTATGTAAGTTTGTATAAGAAACTAATATAAATGACGCTTGAAATATAGAAGTGTGGTTATGGTGAAAATGTTGTGACATGCATAATTCATGCGAAATCATGCTCTAGTTTTAGGGTACGTGAGCATGATTTAAAAATAAAATTTCATGCGTGATAGGGCATGACTACCATTTTATGGCAGTTCACGAAGTTTCGCGCAATATCGCGAAAAAAATTAAAACACTAAAGTGATTTTCGTTTCTACAGCAACCGGCAAGAATAGTCCTGCATTAAAATGTTTATTGTATTTTATATTTGTGTAACGTTTTAATTTTTCAGTGTTGTATTTTTTTTTTTTTAATTAATTAATCTCTTATGCCATAAAATATAAAAACCCTTGAAAAAGTAGACAAAAAATCGACGAAACGTCGGGTACAACAGTAATTAAAACTTTTTTTTAATTATGAAAGATATTAGGCGTTATAAGCTAAACCAGAAATGGAACAAAACACGTAGAACAAGGAATTGGCCAATATATACAAAAACACAATTTATATTAAATGGCAACATTTTTAATTTTATGTGGCACGCGAAATTCAGAAGGGCGTTGTTTTATTAATATTTTTCTTTAATTATTTATGGTTGCATTGGCATTTTCTTTTGATCTTAGTTTCATTCACTTAAATCTTAAAATTGGAATTTCAGGAAAAAAAAGTGCGAAATAAATGCGTAATTTTTGTGTAGGAACGAAAACGGTTTAACTTCTCTGGTTTAGAAAAACACTTTCAGACATTTTTATTTTGCATAAATTATTTTTCAATGCAGATTATTTTAGCTCAATTTCTACTATACATGCTTCAAAGTACATTAGCCTGGGTCGATTTTTAGGAAAGGAAAAAAATTGCTGGAAATAAATCCACGATTATTTTTAACCCAGTAAACTAAACGCAGTGTAAAACCAAAAAAAAAAAATCATTGGTTAAACCTTGACTTATTGTTTTTTTCAAAACCTGTGTAACTTTCTTGTCTCCTGAGATTAAGTTCAAAAAGTCTGGATTGAAAAAGTAAATGAAATGTTAATAGATCAAACTCTGATATGTATATGTGATATATAAGGAAATTTCTTGCTGTAACTTTTCCTTTTGGCATGATCAAACGTTGAAAAACTTTTTCGAAAACTATTACATTGCAAAGCAAATAGCTCGAAATAGAGTTGTATTGAAAATTAAATTGCAGTACAGATACAAATAAAAAGTGAGTACCAAATATAATATTTTAAAATGCTGGCAATCTGCGGGTAATAATTCACTTTTGACGCAATGAGCACGTATTAAAAGGTAAGGAAGGCTGCGTAGTTGCCTGTGGCTTGCGAAACTGGCATGTGTCGATAGCAACCTATGCCATCTTAAGGGGAGCTACAATATTCTACCAACAGAAATCCATACTGATGTGAATTTCAAGTTGATTGAACACACACACAAATAAACGAGAATTGAAGTAATCCTCAATAAAAGCCCTATAAAACACGCAAGAAACGCCAAATATTATAATCTTTGATTTATCAAAAAACTAAATTGCCCATTTTCATATTTTCAAAGAAATCACTCTACATGGAAAACACAGCTTTCTCGAAACTATATTTTAAGACTTGGGCTGTTATCGTCTCTGACCACAGTTTATATTTGGTTTCAATACAAACGTGATTGTTCGTGAGAATTTGTTTTGTTTTTCATGCGTGAAAATACGTGATTGAAAAAATTTAGCTCATGAGGCGCAAAACAAATGTTCGTGCCTGAAAGTACCTGAGGAAAATTTCTTTGATCGTCAGGAAAATTTCTTTTTTCTCATGCCAAAAGCTACTGACAATTTGACAGCACTCTATTGTACACACAATCCCTAAGAGGCAAATGTAAGCTAAGTCAGACTTGGCCGGTCTCAAAATACACATTTTTATTATACTCTTAAAAACTTAAAGTTTCATCTGCCGCACGCATAAAAGCATCAAATTGTTTTAACAATTATTAGTAGGCCCATATGTATGAACTAAATTATTGTATGTATGAGCATTATTGTTTCAATAGTTTTCTTTAAATGGACTTGTCTCACTTTCAACACAAACGACTCAGCTATATTGGGCCCAAGAAATATTTTGCCTCATTTTCTATTCAATAAAAAGACAAGAGCTAATTAGCATTTTCCTTCAATTAATTATATGTATGAGACAGAGAAAGGGTTCTTTTATTTAAGCACAAACATTGACAAGAACTTTTTAACTTGCGCACAATTTTCTTTTCATTGTAAACTTTGATTCTTTGTAATGAATTTAGAGATGCTATTAACTTCTTAGACAAACACCCACCTACATGCTTTCCATATATTTTTAAATAGAAGAACACACACACACACACACACACACACATATATGTATGTATATACAAGCACGCATATGTTTGTGGAAATGTATTCATTAGATCGACTCACGTTCAAGGCTGACAACGTAGAAAGGTCTAAGCTCAAGGTGTCAAATATCTAAAAAAAACAATCTCTATAATTTTGAATTCAATTTTATTCTTTATTACATTGACATTCATAACAAAAATGAGAATCATAGCAATCATTTGAACTAACAGGCCGTACGCAAATACAATAAAAATGTGAAGTTTATGGCAAGAAAATGGATGCTAAGAATAATTTCTGGTCCAGGTACTATACTAAAGTTTTACTTTTATTTATATTTATATAATGTTAGTAATTTCTTGAGTTAAAGGTATTATAATAAAATTTTGTTTTTATTTATAAAAAAAAAAAAACTATTTTTTGAGTTAAAGGTCTGTTATTATCTAAATTTTGCAGCTATTCCACTCCCCTTTGCAGAGTTTCTTCAGAATAATAATATAAATGGGATTTATTTGGTTTAATAAATAAGCTCAAGGTCACTGTTGTTGTTCAATAAATATATTTGCTATTTATTGATAAATTATTCGATATTTCGATACTCCTTTGTGTATCTGCTTCAGGAAAATGTGTTTTCTAATATTTTATACATTTTCAAATTTCAAAACAAATCTTAATGACAAACTAATTGAAAAATAAAAAGGGTTTTACATACATACTTATTATCTATAAAATTATATATAACTATAATAATGTTAATAATTATTTTATACATAGCAATTTTATAATTAGCAATCACTTGAACTAAAAGCCCGTTTAAAAGTACTACAAATTTTGTTGAAATATAGAGTCCTTGTAGTTTTAATTTTTTATAAATAGTAAATTAAATACATGTTTATTGAACAAAATTTTCTTTCGCACTGACAAAATATATTTGAACGATCAAATGTCGAAAATTATGATTGAAACTACTTCGATGTAGAATTCATATTAGCCCTGTTGCTGTACTCTACTTTGGGATCCCGTGGGATTTCAATTTGCACGAAAGGCGTTCCCGTACTTTAAAATTGGACAAATGAAAGTATTTGTGAGGAAACATTATCCTTCTTCTTCTAGCACGAAACAGCCCGTACTTTTTCTTCGGTCTAGTTTGGGCAAGTAGTTCAGCTGTCAGTTGTTTGAAAGAATAAACAATAACATAAATGTTTTGGGGAAACTAAAAGAAAAATTTAAAATTAATGTGAAAAAATATTTTAAAGCATTCTCTAAAAAATTGTTGATTGTTATATATTTATATTTACGAATTCATTTACATATGTATGTACATGAATTTATGAGTTCTGCTGTGTTCGTAAAAAGTTTTATGCATTTCAACCCTTTTAATTGTTTTGAAAAAACTTAAATTAAATAAAATATATTAATATTTTTTTTAAATAAATTTAGCTGTCAAAACCCTGACGTTTTCTTTTGGGGTAAAATTTTTGTTTTTATTTGTTCCCGTACTTTTGTACATTTTTGTCTCTTATGGAGAGAAATTATAGTTTACTCTCATTTTACCGAACTTTGCCCAAAAAGTAAAGAAACAGAGCTATTGTGAACATAGTTTATTAATTCAAGTATTTCTAACAAACTCGATATAATTTTTTTTATTTCATAAGCGCCTATAACTCTGACAAATTTAGCTTTTCTTTAACAAATTGTCAAATAGTGGTGACAACACTTTCCTGCTCGGTGAATCGTTCAAATGTGCACACATGGTCTTTGCCGGCATCAACACTTCTTACTTGCGCTGTGTATTAATTTCATCCATAATCAAATATGACTTCATTAGGATTGTTTGAAAATTTGTGTAAAATATGTAAACACACATACACACAAATATGTATTTCGCTTTAAGTGTAAATAAAAGAGTGCACAAGTTCAGGCAAATACCGGGCTTAATTTAATTGTGAGTATTTATGTGATAGTGTGTAGCATTTCAAAGCATTTTAATTAGAATTTTTTGACGTTGAGAGAATACAAAATGAACTTGAGGAAACGTTACGAGAACATGAGTAAAGTGGTTATGTAATTTAATGCCATAAATTGGTTTAAGTATACAGACCAATTTTAAATATTTCCAGAGAATAGATATCTCTTAAAGTTCAGTTTTTCCAAGAACACAGCCCTCCTATTCTAATTAATTTGGAAGAAAATTAATATGGGAATTTTGTATACTCAAAATCATTTGTTTTCTGTAGACTGAAAAATGGAAAATCAAACTAAAAAAAATTACAATACCAAAATAAAAAGCGAACACCTTTTAATAAATGAATATTAAAAGTAAATATTATACTGAACATATTTAGCGTTGTTGCAGCTAAAGAAAAAATGTTTGAAAAGCAGCGTTTAACTGATGCCAGAAGACCACTTAAATTGAGACACCTTTTGTAGATATACAAAATTATTATAAATATATGTCAGTAACTTGATCCGGATCATAACCTAACAATACGAAAATAACATAATAGTAAAAATTTAAGTACTAATGCATTTTTTGTGCTGTGTTGTACCGCGATGTCGCTTTGAAAAGAAATGTACAAGTTTTACTTTTGTGTGACAGTAAAAAATTATTCCCAAAAGTATCACCAAGAGAGACTTCTAGTGCTTTCATTGATTTTACACTCAAACTGAACTTAAATATTTTTTCAGTGACATTAACCAAGTATAAAAATGCATTAATTGCTATACAATAAATACTATTTGATAAATAATGTAGCTATTAATTTTTCTTAATATAAAATATTTATATTTTTTATAAGTTCCTTTAGTAACTTGCTGGCTAAATTAGTCCCAAAATAAGATATGTCACTCTCCCTTGTATTTACATTCAAAATACCTAATTTTTTCCGGGGAAGAGTTTCCTATTTTCGAAGTACATTTGGAATAAGGGGAAGAGAAATAAAAGAAATTTACCAGAGAGATTTTATTCACAACAGGAGAGTTGAGAGTAGAGAAAAAATGCCCAGAGAATTTACCCGAGAGATTTTATTCACAACAGGAGAGTTGAGAGTAGAGAAGAAATGCCCAGAGAATAATTATTTAGAATCAGGGTGGTAAGCATTTTATAATACCAAGTGCTAACATTTATTTTTTTTAATATCAAGCGACGCAGCTAATAAGTAAGGCTTAGTCGTATTCAGTGGTACTATTTATTGGACTTACCCATTTTTATTACACTTCGTAATATGGTGACAATAAATCAGTAAGTTCACTTACAGTCCACCCTAAATTAGAGCGTAAGACGCAATGTGATGTAGCGCCTTGCTTTTACGCTTTATTGAGTATACTAAACAACGACGTCAACGACAACAAAAAATTTGTATTTAAAAAAAAATTTATGTTTTGAAATTATACTTCTAAATAATAGAAATAGAACCTCAAGCAAGTATATTGGACTGCAACCCCTTATATAATTGTTACTTAGTAGAAGGTGTTGTAAAGAAATTTAAGACTTGATCATGAAAATAATGTTAACAACGAAAAGGTAGCACTGCTTTACACATCACTTTATTACAACGAAAAACACCAACCAAGAAAGAATCAAACCTCTTTTATATTTATTAAAATTGCTTTGTAAGAGAGAACTGTAGAAAATTTCGAATAAATTATTTCCTACATAAATCAGCAACGCCTTTTTTCACAACAATGGAAAATACTGTCTTACAAATTTCTGCTTATATTAAATCTGTTTGCTTAAAAATTTTACCTGGAATAAAAATCATATGTAGAATATTTGTGCGTGCTGATGTATTTGCTTTATTTAATATACCAGAAATACTATTTGTACCAAAGAATAGAAGAAACATACATATTTTGTTCTGTTTTAAATGATGTGAACATGTAAAATTACCTCTGATTCTTTTGTTTTAAAATTGAATTGTTCTTTTTTTGTTTTAAGCCATTAATTTTTGCTTTATAGCAGGTGGGCCAAAAGAAGTGATCCAATGTTGTTTGGTAATGTTGTTTGTGTGTGCCGTTGCTGCATCCTGTTAGAACCACATCTCCTTCAGCCCTAATTCACAACCTCGTAGATATGTGGAATGGGTGCTTGAACAACAGATGGTGGACGGCGATTTTTCGAACAAAATTTTCTTCGGCGTTGAAGCACATTTCTCACGTATCTCAGCCATAACTTGACGAATGTTGTGGTTTTTAAGTGCTCAAAAGTTAAAGGCTTATCGTTTGCGTAGCAACACGAAAAAAGTCTAATGGTGTCAAATCGCTTGATCTTGGTGGCCAGCTAATATCGCAACAACGAGAAATTACGCGGCCAGGAAATGTAGGCAAAAAATGCTCCGAGTTGACGGTGACAGTCGTTTCAACGTCGTTTTCGCAGAAGTAAGGTCTTTAGGTTCAAGGATTGGAAATGATTTTAAGCATAACGATGATTTCGACGTTCGATCTTAAACGATTACATTTTCAACTACGTCTGGACTTTGCGATGACGATAAATAAATCGGATGGCCAATCGCTGCAAGTTTGCGGAATCAATTTGGAGTATCCCTGTTTTGCGTGCGAACAGTTATACGCCGCATGTTCGCGCGTCGGAAAACCGTTTCATTTACGCATTGTTTGTTCAGTTATGCACCACAAAATAAAAAATACGGTTTATCAGAAAGCTTTAAAATGATTAAGAGACGGCATCATAACCGTATGTGTGTTGAAACCTTATAAGCAACCAGTATTTCAACGAAAATCTGATTTATGAGTGCTGGTGAACAATTTAATGATATCACTTTTTTAATTCTCTTCAGTTTTTGATCTTCAATTCATTGATCATACCACAGTACACATATTTTTTACTTTTAGCATTTACTCTCTTCATTGTCTTATTTTGCTCATAAGAAATTTTTGTAAAATTGCAGCCAACAATTGCAATAAATTTACAACGAAAAGCGCTTTATAATGAAGTTTCAACAAACAGTGCAGAGTGCATAATTATATGTATTTATTTAAATGTAGCACATTAACTTTAATAAACTCCAAACTCATCATGTTACATTTTGTTTGCTCTTTGTAAACTCCTTTGTCTAAAAAACATGCCATACTTTATTTAATTAAAAAACTTCTTGTTCAAATCAGAATAAAGCTGATAATCAATCAAAGAACATCTGCCTTGCTGCACTATTCGTATACGAATATTGAATAATTAAAATTATTAAATAAAATAAGAACTTTAACTTCAATAAATTCCAAAATAAATATTGAAACTAAAATTGATATTTTTGAATTAATTATTCAAGCTTCTGATCTTTGGTTTTTTTATAAAAAATAAGTTTAAACAATTGTTTATTTATTTTCAATATTTCGCCAACAAATTGTTGTCATCTTCAGGAAAATAATTATAAAATTCAAAAAAAGATGCCAACAAATTGTTGTCGAAATATTGAAAATAAAAAAAGAATTGTTTAAACTTATTTTTTATAAAAAAAAAAAACCAGAAGATCAGAAGCTTAAATAATTAATTTAATAATCTAAAGATCAAATAATATAAATATAAATTGATATTTTTATTAAAATATTGATTCGTCAAGGAAAAAGCTCTGATACATTTTCTAACAAGTGAAATTTAAATTCTCATCTTGAACAATAAGTAAGAAACATCAGGTAGAATTAATTTAAAATAATAAAACTTCACTCATATCGACCATGTTTTTATTTCTTTTAACAAATAAAACCGGTTCCTTTTCTTTCTTCTCACATTTATTTTAAACAAAACTTTGGGTTTTTACTTATCTAATGAGGCAGTACGAAATCTGTTGGGTCAGCTGGTATTACATATTTTAAGATGATTAAGAAATTGAAATACAAATAAAACTATAATTCAAAAGTGAATTTAAATATTTTTTAAATGCATGTGAAGATGCAGGAACCAACGTGAAACAATTTTAGAATAAGTAGCTGAGCTGCAAAGGCTCTTTTAAAACATTTTCGAGACTACTGGTGAGCTGATTTGCATTAACGAAATGTTGGCGGCATACAGGCGGCTGAAAAAGATAGAAAACATTAATAAGATCTATTGTAAGACCTAAAATAATAGCACCCTAATTCATAAAATTTCAGGCTCTTATTTGACATATTTGTATGAAAAATTTGTCAAATAAGAGTTTAGTAAACCTAAAATATTTATTATGGATAAGACCCTACAACTATAATTGTTAATAATTTTAACAGTTTAGACAGTCAGTAGTGTAGTAGAGTTAAGATGGTACGACGGCTATGCGCTGCTGATTGAAAATGTATACAATTGGTCATGGCCTGGGTTTGAAGCAAATTTAAATGCTGGTGGTATTTACTCCCCTTGTTTTTTTAAAATGGTTGTTCACTCCAATTTTATCACAGAAAAATCTTTCTCGATTTTGAGGAATTAAGAATTGAAGTCAAGTTGAATGAAATTATTAACAATTGTAAATCATATATGTAGCTTGACTTTAAAGTTAATGCCAAAATGAAACTATCTTAAACAAAACAACTAATTTGCATTTTGCTTCTTTTAGCCAAGGTAAGGCTACTTACTCTAAGTAAGCTTAACTTTAATATTTTCATATATTGATATTTTGAATGACACTCGCGAAATGCACAAAAATAAACAAGATCTTTCATATCAGTGAATCGTTAGTTTTCTTTCAGAAAACTAATGCCAATTAATTTTTCTTTGAATTCGTCTCTCTAATTGTTACACATAATTCAGAACGAAGGAAAATGAAAATGTCTCATTCATACCAGGGCTTTGTTAATCAAAACTTACCAGTGATGTACTACAAGTAAACTAGGTACTTGTAAAAACCGATTATTTTGTTTCTCAAATTTAAAAAAATAATAAAAAGCAGAAGTATTCATGGAGTTACGCAGCCATGAGCCGTAAACACTTACCGTCTAATTCATAAAAATTTTAACAGGTTTATAAAGCTCTTATTTGACAAATTTTCCAAACAAATATGTCAAATAACAGTCTTATAAGCCTGTAATAGTTTTTATGAATTAGGGGGTTAGATGACAGCAGACAGCAAGCAGCAATATGTCAAAAATAAAATGCATGTGTTTAAATGAAAACGATTATTTTGACGGCAGCAGAGCAGCACGACTGCACAACAGCATTTGCTGCTGCTGCCAACTCAGGCCATTTTCTATTTGGACGGGCAGCAAATAAGCAAACATAGTGTTGCCATTATACATATATAAATTGTACAAATTAGAACAAAAACTTTTATTTTAATATTAAACACAAAAGAACATTGCAAAAATGCAATAAACAAATAAATGTATGTGTTTTTATAGTTTTTTCGTGATGTTATTAATTACATTTTTCATCAATAACTTCAATTTTATTCATTATGAAATACAAAATGCGGCATCCCTGAAATTTGCATTGCTAAAATACACAGCTGTTCATTTTTAATGTCAAAACCATTTGTTTTTCTTTTTCGTTAGAGTTAATTTTTTGTGATATTTTATTCAATTTTCATCCTGGTTGCTTTGAAAAACTGTACTTCGTCTTCTTCTTTAAGCTGTTGTATACATGTTTTGTAAAAGTCCTCTTCTTCACGAGTTGTATTTACTGGGCGAGCCCACCATCTTCGGTTTCTTGTACTATTCGTCTTATGGGCTTTGTACACTTCAGCTGTAGTCTGACCTCTTTTAACAATTGTTGTGATAAAATTCACTAAATTTTCTTCGCTCATTTTTTATATTTCTAAACTTTGAATTTTTAATATTTATAAAAACTTGAAATTGATTTACACATCAGCTGATTATTATGTTGTTGCTGTCTTCAAAATAATTATGAAGGCGACTTCAGAGCAGCAATTGAAGTTGGCAGCACTTGAAGTTGGCAGTATTTGAAGTCTGCTGTCGTCTAACCGTCTAATTCATAAAAATTATAACAGGTTTATAAAGCTCTTATTTGACAGATATTCCATACAAATATGTCAAATAACAGTCTTATAAGCCTGTAATAATTTTTATGAATTAGGGGGTAAGTGTTTAGAGCAATAAGCTGCTGTCTGATACTAAATCCACGCAATCGAATACGGAAAGTTGCGCAGTAGACGAATGTCTGGTGTCAGACTCGTAGCGTAACCAATTGCTTGGCAAAACGACTTTATTGGTTTAATTGGTGCTCATTTAAACGATCTCCGTTTCACTGCGTGGCATTACTATCTGTCTCGCTCGCTCATGGCAAACATGTCTACTCTCCAACTCTCTCATCATTTTGTTGTAAGTTTAAGAACTCCAGCAAGACCACAATTGTTTGTAATAAAATTTACACAAATATAGAATATATAAATTTGCAACTCATTCAATTGTAGTTTTGAAATAAAAAAAAATTATATTTCTTTCAAAAATTTCTACTATTTCCAACCGATTAAGGCTTAAATTTTACAACAAAAGTCGATTAAACCTTGAAAAAGTTATACAAATTCTCAACGGCGAGTAATGTTCGTGTCCTTGTGAACTATTTGCAATCATCCCTAAAATATAAGCGGAACTCACCCTTCGTTGCAAATTACCCTTGCAGACCTTGCAGATATTGCAACCGTAGCATATGTGCCATAGTCTGCAACACTACAAAAACAAAATGTATGAAAACGAGGTTTGCATCACTTAAGCAAATATGCAAAACTAAAAACCATTGCAGATCCGTGTTTGCAAATGTTGCTAAATGCTAAAACAGCTGCTTGTTTTACTACATTTCAACACGTAAACTCCTGCGCTCAAAAAACTGTATAACGGCAAGGCCGCCACAAAACATGCCTGTGCTGGAATTAAATTAATGCTAACGTTGCTCAAAGAATTATTTACAAAGTAGTAAAAGATGAATATTATACCTATTATTAAGCATAATTTTTATTAAATTTTATAAAATAAGCAAAAAATCGGGCGGTTGCTTCACGTGCAAATGTTATCGACGGCGTTGCTTTTCAAATATTGGCTGCGGCTTAGCTTATCTCATGCGGCAAACTCGCTTTATTAAATTTTGTAAACAAATAAATAAAACAGGGAAGGAAATGAAGAAAGTAAAATTAAAATTAAGGCAATTAAACAAAAAGTCAACAATAAAAGACGGCCAACGAAAAGATGAATAATAAAATTTTTGCAATTTTTTTCTAAATTTCCTTCTCAATTTGCAAAACAAAAATATTTATATTTTCCGTTACTCTAAAATCAGCTGATATAATTATTTTGCTAAACACTTGAAAAAGACACTCACGCTTTGTAGCAAAAAATCATGCTATATCTGCTAAAATTGCAGATGTGCAACCAAGGGTGATTTCCGCTATAGAAAACTAATATTAAATGAATTAGCTTGAGAATATTTATAACAAATTCATTTGTAGTTATTTGGCTTATGCATAAATATATTGACTAAAGTATGTATATATATTTACAATTTTTTCTTTTTTTGTACAGCACTCATTTTGCAAATCTCGATTACAACTTAACGTTACGCCAGTTATAGATATTTAATTTATATTTAAACAGAACTGTGTAATTTATATAAATCTATTAAATAAATAAATAATAAAAATATTTCTGGCCAAAAAAATTTTTCACAGCTTGAAGAACAAAATGCACTAAACGTTATAAATTTTTGAATTTGGTGTGAAGACTATTTGCGGTATCTGCAACAGACGGCTGCTCATTGTGAACGTATTCGCTTTTCAAAAATCCAGATTCTCATTCAGCTTGTTAACGAGTCCACTAAAGCTCATGCGAGTGCTGTCACTGAAAACAAAGTGCAGGGCATTCATTTTGACTTTAACGCCCGCTTACGTAGAAAGATTCAGCAACTTAAAAGCACTGCTGAATTGTGTGTCAAACACTGAAACAAAGAAATGTCGGTTTTGCAGAAACTTGATTTTAAGGCGTGACCCACAATAAACATCACCAATATCTACGGAATTTGATTATAATATTTTTAGTCCAAAGGGAACTGCAATCAAATTTCATTTAATGTACATCTTTCAATATCATATAAAAAATATTTCGCTTTGGTGATTATTTCACGTTTGAAGGTTTACATCATTTTCTCTTTCCCACATCGAAAGCGAATGCCTTAAAATGCTCTACTTTTTTTGTTGCTACATATTATATCCTTGAACATTTATTCTTAATTTTCAATGGCCAGAAAGCAACATTTTTAATTATTTCAATAAATTTAATGCTCCTTCTGCAGTCACAATTAATCTCAAATTGGTGCTTTAGATAAATTTGTTTTAATGAAACTTGCCCCAAAAAGCTACTACTATACAATAATTAGAATCCTTTGAAGTATGCATTAACTTAAATCTGTTTTGGTTGCATTCCATTTTAATCTTCCTCCTCTTTTTTTTCCTTAGGAGGTTTCTAATATGTATTGCATTCTTTTAGCTCTTTTACATTTGATATCTCTTAAGATTTGTCTTTCCATTTTAAATTTTTAATTATCTTGAAAGGTACAACCTGAGACCAAAAGAAATCACTCAACGCTGATGACTACAGCGGCGTACAGCAATTGCACTTCGGAGGAAAGCAAAAAGCTCTGAGCAAAAACTGACATAGAAATTTGCTTAAGAAAGCGTTGATTCTTTTTTTTTGCCTTCTTTTTCGTTTTTATTTTTTATTGCAAAAGTTTTGGTATAAAAATGACGAATTTAGGTCATAGCTATGCTTGCGGTTATAAAAATAAACAATCCACTGGTTTTTCTTGTTTCTTGTTTTTGTTAAGCTTACATCTTAATTTTTAATTTTCTAAAAACAATTTAAATGTTAAACCAATTTTTTTTTTTTTTTTTGTGGTCTTCTAAAAACCCACTTGCACTCATGAATGCTCTTTGCACACAGCTACAATAAGAGCACCATTTAGCACAAGTGTTTGGCAGTGTTTAATTACTTGATTAAAATAAACTCACGACGAGAGGTGAGAGGTGAGAAAAAAGAGAGTGAGCGAAAGAGGTTGGGATAAAGTAATAATTTGTTGAACAAAACTCTACATAAATATAAAAAAGTAGATAAAAAAAGTTTCAACGAAGTAACTTTAATTGTTTATAATAGCAAAATATATTAATTTATTTATTAAATTTAATTCACCCATTTTTAATTATATATTATTTTACTATTATTCCAGAAGAAAAGAATGAAATATTTACCAATATTCCACTCTTCTTCGAGTGGGTTATAATATTATTACACCGAACAAGCCAAAAGCCAAAGGAACGAAAAAAGAACGAAATACCGGCAAATGAATAAATAAATACAAGAAATTACCTTTAGCTCGAAAACTAAAATAATACTGCTACGTTTTTACCCCTTAATAAAAACGTTTTTTGCGTATTCCTTAATTGCAAGTGGGACCTTTTCTAGGGCCCAAGTGGGCCGGTTTCACTACCGGCGGCCCGCATAACATAACAACATAATTGCAAGTGGAAATAAAACGCACTCAGCTATTTTATTTACAGCACTTTCAAATCAGTTCAATCTTTGCGAATTATTTAGCTCTGTTAAAACACTTTGCTAAAACACAATGTTACACCACTGCTGAAAAATTCATACTCACTGGTTATTGTTGACGATAACACAGTTAAAATAAGACTGTCCTAAAAGCATATGCTTGCCACTCTTAATAGTCGCTTGACTTCCAAAACATTCTAGGTCGAGAACCATCTGCAATATCTATTGCCAGCACTTCTGAGTTGTACGCCATCAATAGACAAAATATCTCGCAAAAATTCTAAGACAACGCTAAACCTTAAGATGTGACAGGTTTTTTTGAGATCGTTTTAGACCAATCGATGGGGTATTATCCTACTCTTTCCCAGATGTCGCTTATAGCAGTACTACCCAAGCGCATGTATTGGATTAATCCATGACGCGCCACTAGCTAAAATTTGCCACAATATTAAAATCTACAAAAATTACACTGTTACGTTTTTACCTTTTAAAACACGTTTTCCGCAGATTCTTTAATTGTAATGAAGTTAAAACGCTCAATTCTTCAGTTGACAGTACTCAACAGTTCAATACTTTATTTATTCAAACACACTCTATTCGCAAACACTTTACTGCAAAACACTTTACTAAAAAAAGAATGCTTACTTATTCACTTTTTATTACTTAAGACACTTTACACGTTAGCCCAGTTAAAAATATACTGACTTCTCAGCGTTAAGCTCAGCTGCTTTTATACCTCTCAATGATCATTACTCGAACAGTCTAGATTCTAGAAGTTTACAGAAGCTGATCACGCCACCTCGCACTAAAACTAATAATGAACAAAAGATATACACACACACCGACATACATACACGCGGCAATGAAACTTAAGCATACATGCACACGCGAGTATTGTATCGTGCCGTGGTGGTTTTTTTTTTTATTATTTACCCTGCCGGCAACTCAGTTAACTAGTAATGAATTATATGCTAACTTTTTTACAGCTGGTGGTGGTTGACACTTAGATTATTTTTAATGGAGATGACTGACTATTTTAACATTACGATGTCCTAGGAGGTAGTTAATTGTCCGACTGTGCATTACTTTTTTTTTTTTTTTTTGTTAGCCTCTGGTGGGAATCGAACCACTAAGCCTCAAGACTGGTGAGCAGCCAACATACCCACTCAGCTATCGCAACATTTAAAACAAATGCGACAATAGGCAGTTTAATTAAAGAGTTATTTACCGTGTATGTGTGTATGTTATTATTTGAATTTTGGGTTAACTCTACACTACGTTTCAGCTAGCTTATAGCCAGTACACAAAAAGTGAATTACAAATCGATTGTATTGTAGCTGATTTGAAGCTAGTCCATAAAAGTGTACGTAAAGTTAATTATTTTAGTAGTCGACTACTCAATTAACTCTGCACTACGTTTCAGCTAGGTTATAGCCAGTACACAAAAAGTGAATTACAAATCGATCGTATTGTAGCTGATTTGAAGCTAGTCCATAAAAGTGTACGTAAAGTTAATTATTTTAGTAGTCGACTACTTAATGTCCGACAGGGATGAACTATAAGTTGATTTTATTTGTAGTCGACTACCAATTTGCTGGCAGGGTATCTACACATGTGTGTCAGTATGTGCACACTCGCTGTGCAGCCGCTTTGTTTGTCAACAAGTTTCTATGTACGCATGTGTGTATATACCTCCTGTGTTCATTTACAAATAATAATAAGACAATATAAGCACATATAAAATAACAACGATTCAGTACGTTCTAGAAAAATTACAATTTTACTGTTCACAACTAAATTCGTAACAATATATTAAACCAAATATGAGAAATATGATGTGTATATCTTTGGCGGCATAGCTGTGTACTATGCAGTTTTAGTGACTCTGACACATAGTTTAGAAGTTCAATTGCCAAATTCTTTAGCTCTTGAAGGGTTTTTTGGCTCATTAAAACTTTTGTTTTCAAATATTCTGAAAGAATGGAGAAAAATGGTGGCAACAATATTAGATACCAGCGCTATAAAATTTTTCGCACAAAGGAGCCAATGTCTTATTGGCGGTGTGGCAAGTGGAGCCGTTTTGTAAAAAACGCATATTTTCCATGTTCATACCATGGATTTCTGATCACCAGAGGTCCCTTATCACCTCGAGATAGCAAACATCATTCACGGTGTCTGCTTAGCCGAACTAATTTTCGAAGCTATTGGGCCCGTTAATGTTTGGTAATTTTGTCCCTATTCAAAACTGGGAAAAGAAAGACGCTGAGAATATTTATGTGATATACATTTTTGTATAGGTAACACACTACCTCAAAGAGATACGTATTAAACATTTGTCGTCGTCAATTTATGTGAGCAGAAAAAAATCTCTGATTAAGAACAATCCCACTGCAATGCAACTTTTACTTCTGTTCCAAAATAATTCCCAGAAACGTACTTTTTTATAGCTACACGTAAAACAAAATAGGGTTGAGGTTCCAAAGAGAAACATACAACTGTTGAGTTAGCTGGTTACAGACTAACAACTTTAATTGTTAAATAAAGCACATTGTTACCTATGCCACTTTCAGTGATTAGGTTATTGTTGTCACATTCAACTTTATTGCTATATTTAATCATAATCTTTCCATGTCCAAGCATACTATTGTAACTTTCAACATATCAAGATACTATAGTCATTTCTTACCATACTATTGACCCACCCAAATACACTATTGTCTTTACTAACCATATATTTTAATTTCCAACCTTACTATATTTAAGTCCAACTATTGTGTTTTAAAAATGGACTCAAGATGCAAGGTTAAGTATTGTGACTGAGTTTAACAATTACATAGTTCCTCATAAAATTATTATAAATTGATTTTGATAGCAATATGGTTAAGCTAAATACCTTTAATTAATATGACCAGATTGGAAAATAATATGGATGAAAATGACAATGGAATGGTTGAAATTATCAATAGTACCGTTGAAATGACAATATTATGATAAAATTTAACAATAACACGGCAAGCAGCCACAGTAATCTAATCGACTAGAATATTTTCAAATCACAGAACGCAAAGAAAAATTTTACATACATACACATCTGTATATAATTTAAAATTTTTACGTGCACTTAAAAAAAAGCTTTTCACATAATTTGTATTACGCAATTGTCTTATTTCGGTTTTAATAACTGCGATTTTTCATTTAATATATTTTTTATTATTTCTTTTCGATAAAAGAAAAATATTCATTTATAAGCACATCCGATTTTCAATCACAACACAAAAATTATAGAAAAATTAACTGTCAATGGCAACGACAAAACTTTGTTAAAAGCAAAAATATTTTGTTTATTATGTGGTTACCATTTGATAGAGCCCAAATACCATATTTATCACAAATAAAGAGTGTTCAAATGTTCATCAATCAAAAGGTTGTAGACATTTCAATTTTAATGGATGATGACAACAAAATGATCAAACTGTTTAGAAAAACGGTGACCGAAAATTGTTTACGGCATTTTAATTAAAAATATCTTGTTTACCACAACCATGCACATCATAATAGAGAAGATAATATTACTGTCGCAATCATATTCAAAATTATTTTTTCTGTGCTAGTGTCTTTAACAGCCTTGAAACTACAAAAAGATCATTGCTTTAGTTAATGGTAGTTAAGTATATAAATAGAAACTGAAATTACGTGATCCTTGGTTGCCGAGTGGTTAAAGCGGCTGTGTCAAAATTGCAAAATTTGACACCTCCAAAGTTCAAAGGGTTCTGATGAATGGTGTTTGCTATCCAAAAACAGCCGGTTGTCCACCCAGCTGTAAAATTTTACTTTTCTTTACTTAATTCATATTGATAAGTAAATGACCAACCCAGGATTGAACTTGAGCCTGAAAAAGCAATTTAATATAAATGTGCTATAAAATTGTACTTTTCTTTACTGAATTAATATTAATATAAAATAAAAATACAGATTACCCAGGGGTTGAAATTGAGCCGATTGAGAACCATACAAATTAAATGTATTACAGCGTAAGTCAACTTAAATAGAATGTAAGTAAATGTTAACAAAACGGCGTCTTTTTTAAAACTTAATTGAAGTTGTATTTAAATATGTAAGCAAGAATTGAAAATTTTTCCAAAAAATATTGTTTAAGTATGTGTCGTGATTCTTATCAGCAAACCAAAGCAGTACCGCTCTGAAGTGTTTTGCTTCAATACCGGCAATTCTTGGTAATTTGCTTGTTTCAAAAATGAAAGAAAAAATCACAATATTTGAGATGTGCAAAACAAATGCTCAGTAGTAAAATTTCTATAAGAAAACATGTATAATTGTGGTTGCGACAACAATGTTATGTTCTGCGTGACAATAATATGGTTGAAACCGATTGTGTAAAGCCATATTATGGTTCTCTACCACCATAATATGTTCAACCATGTTTTTAAACAGTCATACGTTCCTCTTCGAATACATATTTTTTCAGGGTGTAAGACTATTTTTTTAAATTTTCCAACCTGTTCATTCCTTTACTTGCACAATCTGTTCTTACAATACATTTTTTGTGGCATATAGAAAAGCATTTTAGGGTTTTTCATTTACTTTATTTGAATCCATAATCTCTTCGCGAACTAAAGCGTGCAGCTTCAAAATACCCCCTCTACCACTTTACTGAACAGCGTAACTTCATTCGAAATTATTTGTCGTGCGCAATCTTTAGTATTAAACTGCGCAAATTAAACTGTATTCATGCAGAGCATTTTATAATTTCTTTTGTTGTTCATGGCATACATTGTGTAAGTTTTTTTTTTTTAATTTTTGTATCCGCATGGTGCATGCACATTAACAATTTTTATACATTAACCTTTGGCCTTTAACACAACAATAAATTAAAATTATCAGCAGCAAAAAAAACTATTAAAAAAATTAAATAATGATACATACATAAAAATAAAAAAAAATAATATTTTACTAAATTAATTTAAATACAATTTTGTGAGGCCCAAACAGTGGAAACAAAAAACTTCTCCACAAATGATGAGCAACCAATTAATAAAAGTGTCATGTAAAAGGTAAAAATGTCGTGTGAATTTTAACACAAGCCAGCTACAAGGGATTAAATGGCAAAACGTAAAAAAAATGTTTGCAATTAATGGTGAAATATTCTAGTAAATAATTAAAAGAATTGTTTTTTTGTAGGCATGTTTATATAATATTTATGAAAAAACTTAAACAAACAACCATTCGCTTGGTATGAAAATATATCGTTAAAATATCGAAAGTTGTGCGTAACACGGAACAAAATATAAAAAAAAACAACTGCTGGGCTTACAAAAGCTTTAGAATATTAAGCAAATTTATATTGAAATAGCATTCGCTACTCTTTTCTTTAATATTTTTTCTACAGCAATAGCCACTTCCAAATAATCTTTTGGTACCATTTACGTTAAAATAAACTTAAAACGTGTTGATAAAAATATTTAAAAAAAACAACTAAAGTTTACTGGAAAACAATCCGTAAAACTTTGAAATATTTAATTTATTAAAATGTACTGATTCTACAAATGAATAAGTTCAACGTCCATCAGCGCTGGGCTCAACCAACAACTAGTATTATTAAAGCGATCAACATTTTCAGGGAAGACAAGAAAAGTAAAGTTGAATGCTTACTGGCTGGGGTACATACCATGGCAGTTCCACAACCTCATACAAAATTTATTCCCATGCACAGAAAAACACAGTGATAAAATGGAAAGTTCATCAATTAGGTTTGTTGTAGAATCTGATTGCTATCAGACTCAGAATTGAAATCGCCAGAGAATTAATTTTGGTGTCACAGAAACAGATATTTCTAATTTTTGTGTTCGAATCAGAATTGTGTCAGAATTAGGTGTCACAAAATCTGTTTTTGTCGTTTTTTTTTTATTAAAAATAATCTGATCAGCTGACAGGTGGCAGATTTGTATGTTTGTTTTAGGCTGGTAAAAACAATTTGGCTCACAATGTAAGTAAATTTATTTTTTTATTTATTAAACTAAATAAGCAAAAATGTTCATTATCATCCATAGTTAGCTTCACCCACTGAGGGCACATATTCCCTTGCACAACCTTTAGTACGTTGCTTAAGACAATTGACACCGTACTTCTGGCGAGACAAACGGAACTATCATTTCCTATTGATTTTTGATATGATCCTTCTGAAGAAAAACGCAATGTTGCAGGTAGCTGAACAATACTGGAAATGTTTGAAGGCGGCAAATGAACTTTGACAATGTTCAACAGCATTTGAAAAGCCTCTTTGTTTAAACGGAATTGGCTAATAAATCTGTATGTTTATTATAGCTAAAACATCTTTGGCATTCTTGTACATACTATATGTATATTTACGCTGTTTCCGGCAGCTCTAATGGGTTGGTGTAGTCCCCTAAAATCTTCCGTTTCACTTTTTCATTGTTGTTTTCCTCAATCAATATATATAAAGCTATTGCCTGTACCATTTTTTTTTAAATATATAAAAAAATATTTATCAAATTATATGTGAAAATCTACTGCAAAATGTAAACAACAGCACAAGCAAAACAAAACAGCTGATTCGAATTTGGGTTTTACTTATGTTCGAATCAGTACAAAACCAAGACGATTTCATGACACCATTTCAAATCAGAATTGATTTTCAATTCTGATAATTCACAATTCTGACTTGAATTCTGCAACAACCCTGAATATGATTACATATACGAGTAGACAGTGAATAATGAAGAGCTCAAATGGTAGGCTGACTATACGCTGCTGCTTAAAAACAATATACAACTAATCACGGCCTGGGTTCGAAGCAATTTGGGGTGCTGATGATCGACGCGGTGGTCGTGAAACACTGGCATGTGCCCCAGCCAGTATGTCTTTAACTTTGCTTTTCTTGTCTTCTTTAAAAATATTCATCACTCCAGTTTTGTCACAAAAAGTTTTTCTCAATTTATGGCAAGTAAAAATCGAACTAGAAAGCCCGGTTAAACTATTAACAGTTCCATAGAAATTTATTATTTTATTACGACAACTACAAAAACAGCACTTGTAGTATTTTTTTCATTGCATCGCCTTTCTTAGTCCTGTTATAAAGTTTTGTACACCAATGTTTAAAACTATGTAAGGGCTCAGTTTCTGCCCGTAATAGTTTTTTCTCTACCTCATAGAATTCTGAAGATGGTTTTTAAAGACCCGGCTTGTACCATCCTTATTACTAAATATTTTTGAACAAAAAAAGACAAGTGATTTCTATTAAGCTTTTGCTTTGAAACTATTTAGTTTTATTTATCAACAAAAAATTTAGAAAATTTAAAAAAAAATAGAATATTTATAGAGTTTTGAGAAATGTGGCGACAGTTTAGGAAAAATTGATACAGTTAGCATAGTTTTTGAGGCACGAAAGAAAGAATGCACGTAATGTTTGAAGAAAAATTTCGACTTGTATATGCCGAATTTTGATATCGAATTTGCTGATAAAAAGCAAAACAGATCTGACCACTCTACCCCCAAGATATCATAGTACAGATAACACCATCTGAAGACCTATGTTCTCTGCATGTGCTCGCTCCCTGAAAGAAAATTCAACAATATGAACAATAAGACCGGCTTGAAACAGATCAGGAAATAAATTTGAAATTAAAGAAACCGCACTGCTGTTTTAATTCTAATCGGTAAAGTATTTACTGGGTGTAATGAAAACTCAATAAATTGAAGGCAAGTGCTTTATTTTCGGGAAGTAGCAGCAAAAAATTCAGTTGCCAAAAGGAATTTGCGTATTTCGTTTTTATTCAAACTTTTCTTTTGCCATTAACTTAAAGACAAATACATGCGTGTTCAAATAAACTATTTAACTTTATTTTACTAGTTCTTTAGTTTGATTTCTTTTTTCTTTTTTTGCTTTGTACTATATCCAAGAACTTATTTGGCTCACAAAACTTTTAACAGTTTATTACCATATCTTAACACTCTTTTGCCACAAAACTTTGTCTTGGCACTTTTTCTTTCATATGGTTGACATTTTCTTTGATAATCGCATCTATATTTGGTTGTGGCAAAAAACACTTCACTTGTTTTTAAAAAGCTCTTTTTGCATTTAGTTAGCTAGAAAATAATTTTCAGTTGTTGTTGCAAGATTGTAAAAACGAATATTCTTTAGAAGGGTGGCAGATACTGCTGCCTGTGTCTAGATGCTCATGTGTCAAAATTGCAACCAATAACAGTTCAAACTTTTTAAAAATTCATTTTATTAGTTTTACAACCATAAACATTACAGTGAATCGAATTATAGACATAAATATTTGTCGACATGAAGCCATCGATTCTTCGACTATTTTGGTGTCAGAAAAAAAGATTTAATATAATGAATCAAGAAAATATTTTATACATTTATTTGAGCTTAAGGTCTACAGGCACACAAATAATAATTATTTGTATTTAATATCTTATTTGCATTGAAAACTTAGTTTTCAAGGCTTCTCCTTCATGCTTTCCACTTTTTTCGCAAAATCTACAACAAAACCAATATTTTTCCAAACACTTTGCAACAACATTTTTTCATTGTTTATATTTGTTTTTGTGTGCACTTTTGGTGGGTCTCATATACTCATGTTGCTACGATTTCCTGTACTGCTCACTTCTGACTGACCCCCAAACAAATGACATGGCCACCTTACACTGCAGTTACACGACCAAGTTTTGCTATCAAGTTTTTTTTCACATACTGCTTGCCAAAGTTCAATAAAATTGATAGCTGTGACGTAGGCTGCACGCAATTTCATAACAATTCGTTTTCAAGATGCCGCCAAGAAGAAAAAAGTTCTTCATTAAAAGTTCTATCAGAAATAAAGAAAATAAAAGAAGAAGAAAAAAACCAGAGAGCAGAAAGGAGTCGATATGACGCCACATTCATATTCCACAGAACTTCGTGGCTTCTCTATAGCTCTATAAATCGCAGCACATCATTATATTTATTGGTTTTGCACGTAAACATTTTTATTTCTATTTTTAGCTTGAATCTGTTTAATTTTTATCACTTTTAGTTGCAACTTTCAAACAACGCAAAAAAATATTTGCAGACAGAACGAAAAAAAATTGTTGTCAGCTGTTTTCTTGATTGTGACTTGATGCTCTCTATGGAAAGCAAAATTGTAATCCAGTTTGCATCAATTTTCAAAACTATGAGTGTATTAGTAAGAAAGTGTGAATGTTTTAAAACTTGAAAGGCAAAACTTGATCGTGTAACCCCCAAGTTGCAAAAGTCACTTTTGGGATATCTTAGTTTAGTCTGTAGTTTTTATCAAAATTTTTGTTGTTGCCGTTGACAGCTGAGCTTCTGCAAGTTTTTTAATATGATTGAAAATTTGTATGTGATTATTAATGAACATTTTTCTTTTACTAAAAATTAACTAAAAATAAATGAAGTAAAAAACCGGATTTATTCGAATCCGAAATAAGATAATTGTGCAATACAACAACATATGATTAGCTGCTTTTATTGTATTTGTGTGTACGTACTAGCCTTAAAGAGTAAATAGATGTGTATGCGCGTAAAAATATTTGTTTACATTCTTTAAGTATTCTAATCGATTAAGCTATTGTAGCCAGAATCATGTTGTTGTTTTATTTAAACATAATATATTCATGCCTGGCCACACTAGTACAATTTTCAACGTTGATGTTGTTATTTTCAACCATGTTGTTGCCATTTTCAACCGTATTATTAATAAAATTGTTTTAGGGTCCAAATCGGAATATTTTCATATGAAAAAAATTATTTTTTTTTTTTGCTAAATTCATCCAATATTGGCATGTGCATCTTACAATATGAACGTAATAAACTATGATTTGACAATAAAATGCCTGCAAGTTCCAAAAGTATTGTTAGAATGGACAATAATGTATTTCTAAGAGAAAACAGCATGGTAGGAAATTATATTTGAATTGATGGATGTAACAACAATATGGATGATATTGACAACAGTTAAGTCAGCTAAAGCGAGATTATGATTTAATGTAACAATAACAGGGTTAGTGGCCACAATAACTTTACCACTGAAAGTGGAATTAGTAACAATTTGCATAATGTATTTAACAATCTATTTAGATTGTAACCTGAAAACTAAAACCAAAATGGTCACATGGTACTGCCTTGACGTCGTTCGCCGGCGTTAGAAATAGAAATAGAAATCTATTTCAAGTTCGCCGCATACAACGAATTTCGACCGACGCTGTGACTGTGTGCATTTACATATACACCAATGTGTTTTATTTTTGACGGCGAATATTCGCGGCGAAAAATTTATCGTTCGTCCCAGTTGTGTTCCTAGCAGAAGGTTTGATTGGCTTAATTTTTTATTGTATATGGGAAATGACTCCTTCAAATATATATGTGACTTTTGTGAAGACTGCTAAATAGTTGGCCAAGTAGTCTGGCGTCCATTATTTCCCATCTATTTATATTATTTCAAAGATTTTGTGGTCATATTGTATAAACAGCCCAGCTATTAAGTGATCTTTGGGCATTCACATATAAGTGCTAAGCGAGATCCCTGATTTGTACCCATTTTCTTATTTATGTTTGAAAAGATTTTAGAGATTACTATTACCCTATTCCCTTTTGATAACCATCCAATTCAACTTTTTCTTTAGCTAAAGCTCATGGGTCCTTAAATGACACACAGTAACGTAAAATTTTCTGATAAGCCAATGTTATTATATTCCTCCGGTCGGACGTCAAAAAATAGCGCAAATACACCTAAAAAGTTCAAACTAACAGTGCCTGTTTAAATAAGTTGTCTTCTTTTTGCTCTCCTTTCTAAGTTGGTGGTTTTGTTTAAGCTGCTGTTACTTTACTGAAATATTCATTTTATGTTTGTGTAATTATCTTAACATTTTAATTTTGTGTTAGAAGACAGTGTTTAAATTATAATAATGACTGCAATACTGAAGTTGACTTGTAATGACAACAGAACTTAATAACTTAGTCTAGTTTTAGCAGATGCCAAGGGTGATGCTGTTACTTCACTAATATGTATTTGCATACGTGCTTAGCTTAGAAAAATTGCAAACATTTACAAAAACTAAAACTCATTTCAATACATTCCCAGCAAACAAAAAATCTTGAGTATCTAAGCAGTGAAAAATTAGGTTTTCATCATTAAAGCATGTTCCACTAAACTAAAAGAAAATAAGTTTTAGCAAAGCAATATAAATCACATCCTTACCTCACTTTAATTAAAATAAATTAATTCTTTGACCTATTTGGGTTTTCTTTATTTTCGTTATCTCTTGATGTTTAATGTTTAGCTATTATAAACTACGCTTATCCCACTACATGGGCTTAAAAAGGCGGATCAGAGCCTAAAATTAAAAATATTAAAATAATGTTAACGTTTGCCAAATAATACTTAGCTTGGCCAAAGACTGATAATTGAATATGACAAAAATAAACATTGCTAACTAGTGAGAAAATTAACTTTTGTAGCTTCATATCGTTTTTTATATAAAATGATCTAACAATATTATTCAATATAACATTTTGTTAGCATCTTCAGGAAAATATTTGTAGTTAAATTGAAAAATGTGAAAACAATGTGATATATTGCGTTATCCATTTTGTGGTTTCAAAAGTAAACGTAAATGAAACACTTACATATAAAACATTTTTTTCATGATTATAATAATATTATATTTTTAAACATTCTAAATTGATTTCATTAAAAATCAAAGTTTTCTGTTGTCAGCTGTATAATTTATATATATAATAATATAATTTTACTGAACTCTCTAAAATGAATTGTTTTCTGTATTAAAGTCTTATGACATTGTATTCATGGGCATATGAAATAAAGCCTACAGACGAGTTGACTAACACCACCAATATATCGGCGGCATATATATGGCTGAAAAACACAGCAAACAATAAATAAAATCTTATTCTTAATGTCATATTATATATTTCCTTGGTTCGAAGCATTTTGTAATATTGCTCTCTTGTGTAAAACACTACACCATTTAACTCACCACCACGCGAAGTGTCGCAAACATTGATTCTTTTAAGGTAATTTCTGACCACTTTTTGACACATATTGGGCGGTATCTCAGCCATAACTTAACGAATGTTGGTTTTGAAGTGCCCAAGAGTTAAAGGTTTGTCTGCATAAATATGGTCTTTCGCTAAAGTCTAATAGTGTCAAATCGCATGACCTTGGTGGCCAGTTTTTATCACCACGACGAGTCTCTTACCGTAAAGCCTTTTTGCTCGAGTTGCGTGACATGTGGCACCGTTACGTTGAAACCACATATTCTCCAAGACGTATTCTTTAATAGCAGGCCAAAAAAAGGTCGCTTATCATATGATCATAACGCTCCAAGTTAACGGTTTAACCACACCTTCGGACCAAAGAGCGCACCAAACAGTGACTTTTTCTGGATTTAATGGCTGGATGTAATGGCCTCTCTTCAATTACTTAAGATTTCTCAGAACCCCAAAAACGACAATTTATTTACATGCATTTAAATAAATTTTACATGCCCAAATTTTATTCGAAAAATCGCCGTCCACTGTCTGTTGTTCAAGTACCCACTCCACGTATCTACGACGTTGTCAATGATCAGCTGGCTTCAGTTGTTGTGTGAGCTGGCCGTTATATGGATGTAGGTGTAGATCTAAATGCAAAATACGCCATAATGTGCCGTAACACAGTCCTAATTCTTGAAAACGACGAGGAATCGATACATTCGGGTCTTCGGCAACACTTTCACTAACAGCAGCGATATTTTCAGCGGAACGAGCGAAACAATGATTCGCAGGCCTAAGAATATTTTTATCCGCTCTAGTGTCTTCAAATTATTTTACAATTTTTCCAATTGCTTGCGTAGTTGGACGATTATGTAAACCGTCATCTACTCTTCAAGCACGGTATGTGGCTGTGGCAGAAACAACATTTTGGTAATACGTTTTGATAATTTTTATACGTTGTGTGATAGTTTAACAACTTAGTTTGACAGATGTCGAATTGCCTTCCTTTACTTTTGAAACTTAAACTTAAAAACACAATATAATAACAGCAAACAAATTACACAAGTAGAAATAAACTAATTCTATGACTAACATTTGCTACGTTAACACCCCCAACATGTTGCATTGCAACATTATGTTAACACAGCAATCTTTACCCACGGTCTAAAAATAATAATATTTTAATATAATAATCAACATTAAAATACATTTAAGTTCTTACTCTTTTATTGACTAATAATAAAAAATAATCAATAATTCTGCGCTAAGTTCTCTGTGTCTACTCTGAAGTTCATCGGAAGCGTCAATGGTGTTTTTAATATCTCTAACATTTTTATCATGTTACTTTTCCTATGCCATTTTCTCCTTTTAACACTGAAATATTTTGAAAATGAGGATAGTGATTAATTTGCTGGAGTGCATAGATAATGCTATCTTTTGTGAATTTATATGTCTGTACTTTTGGCTATCCTAATTCTTAGTTTGTTCCTTGTAGTCCCTATATATACTTTACCACAATTCTTCAGGCTATTTCCCTTACAAGGTAATTTATAAACTAGATTCGTCATATATAATCTATCAAACTAATCTTTTGACCTACCAAATAATTTATCCAATATCCTATAACTTTTATGAGCTATTCTATACTGTTCTCTAATATATATGCTATATCTTGTTATGCTTTCCGATAGTCCCGGTATATACGTTAAAGGTTTTTAAATGTTTGGTTTAGTTATACTAACTTTATTCTGAGTCAATGTAGCCGGAAAAACATTATCTTCTAAAATATTCCTAATCTTAATATCTTTTCTATGAAATTCCTCATCACCAACCTTGAGAACTCTTTTTACCAAATTTCTAGCTGTGTTCATGATGATACTCTTGCTCTGTTTTGAAAAATAATTAATTATACCAGCTGAAGCTGTTGGTTTCTGGTACCAGTCAATTATTAATTTATTATTTCTCCTAATTATCATGGTATCTAATTATGGAAGTCTTGAATCGCATTTCCTTTCCATTGTAAATTTAATGTAATCATTAAAATTATTCAATACTGTAAACATGTTATTAACATTCCCTGTCTAGAAATATATAAAACAAGTCATCTACCTTTTTTTCAATTATTCAAGTCCTTACATTCAAAACTTCCATAGAACTATCTAGTAGCATCTCCATGGCAATAACTGCAATTATTTGGGAAGCTGAAGTTTAAATTGGAAGCCCATTTATTTGTGTATATACTTTGTTATTATGCTGAGAACATCTGTTGCCCTGTATATAAAATCACAACATATGTAAAAAGAAACCTTTCTCTATTTTTATATGTTGCGCGATTACATCCCTACTTCCTTCTATTGTAGCGATTGCTAAATCTACTGGTATGCTTGTACTTTATCGAGCTTTAGTTGTAATATATTTCCTCAGCTGTGAGATAGATTTTTGTCGTAAAATTGTAGCGATCAATATTTCGAAGTAAACTTGAAGACTTATTACCTAGGAAACAGGCAATGGCTGCTCTGCGTTCACTCTAACCATTGCAAGCACCCAACTTGCTTCGAACTTAGTTCGTTTCCAATTGCATATTGTTTTAAAGCGTAGCTATAGTACTATTAGCTCTTGATTACTGACAATCTCAATTTAATTCTAACGATCAACTTTAAATTTTATCTATTTTATTTCACGGATTCTAAACAATGGTAAGGCGAAAATTTCTTGGCAGTTTCGTTTTTTTTTTTAACAAAAAAAAACTCTTTTGTTTTTGCAGCGTTGTGAAATTAACACGACAAAATTTTAAAAACCACTTGTTAGATAGTCTTACATATAAATATAAAATGATAATCGTCAATCATAATTTAGAGAGAGATATGGATATAAAAAAATATTCTAAACAACAACACAGCAAAGGTTTATTATTTTAAAAGTAAATTTTTCTGTTCCGTTTTCTGACAAGAGTGTTTACTGGTTTATGAAAGAAGAAAATGTTGGCATGTGGGTTCAACTAAAAAAACAAGAAAAGTTTTATTACGTATTACAACTAAAAACGGCAACATCTTGTGTAGCAACGTTTCACTTCATTAAGCAAAGTTGTGAGGTAAGACAAAAAAGAAGGATATAGAAACATAATTGTAAAAAAGCTAATAGTCTTACTTGCTATTCCGACCGAAAAGTTTTGACACTGGATTAGCTAATATTTTAAGTAGAATTGACACAAATTCAGCCGCTCTATCTCTTGTATAAAAAATTTTAACTTATGCCTGCTGTTGATCAAGTAACAGTTCAGAAAACTTATGGGAAATTATTGCGATTCGTGCGAGACAGCAAACACCATATTCAATATGTTATTTCCAGAATAAAAGTTTTATGAGTACTTACACCGCACAAAGGAAAAAAAATAAAATAATTTAATGAATAAAAATATTAATTTAAAAAAAACTAAATTCACTCTGGAAAGCAAGTGTTATGAAGAGTTTCTTTATATCGAAGCTCGCTAAAACAAAGTTTCAATGTAATAGATCGAAACGTTTTTGTGGCTCATTTGAACATGCATTATTAATATGAAGTATACGCCACTAACATTTTCGCTTGAAGGTATGCAATAGTTTTAGCATCAGCCAATTGTTTAGCATAGCTGCTGTAAACGTTAGCAGTTGCGTATGATGAATAAAATCACAAGCAATCATGAAATTATGAAGCATACGTTTAAGTATTGGTTACAGAGCAGATGCATGGTTACGACATTGCATTCAAAATATTTTCAAAGGCTTGATTTCGGCTTTTACTTCTTTAGAGAAAGATTTTCATGTGGCGAAATTGCGAAGGTAAACATTTTTAACGTAGATAAGATTAACTGAAGACCAATTTGCTATTTCACGTTCACCACGATGCTCATTGCCACCCAAATTACTTTGAACCCAGGTAATGACTAATTGTATACTGTTTTAAAGTAGCAGCCTTTAGCCAGCTTAGTATCTCAGTCCTCATTATTGTTTATCATTGTTTAATTTAATAATCAACTTTCTATTTTTATCGCTGTGTTTTTCTGTTGATTGGAATACATTTCGTATTTTCTCACCAACATCCAATTGATTTCCAATTATTAAAAATTTTCTGCATAATTAATAAACGATTGTTAGTTGCTTAACAGTCCGTTAGTGAGCAAAAACGTTTAAAGATGTACTCATAAACCATTATTAACGAAGAAATCAACTATAACAAGGCCATTGCTGAGATGTAAAAAATTATGTACAGAAAAATAAAACAATTTCTAGCTTAAAAATCTCTGCACATTTAGGATTGAGCCGTATGTACTGTATATCAATATGAAGTCTGGGGATTAACCCATTGACGCACCACTGGTCAATGGGTTAATCCAATACAACTGATTGAGCAGTACTGCTATAAGCGAGATCTGTGAAAGAGTCAGAAAACACCACCTTGCAATTTAAATAATGACCCTAATATAGATTGGTCTAAAAGGATCTCGAAAATGCTGTCACATCAGCCTTAGCAAAAAGTTTGTTATCTTAGAGTTTTCGAGATTAATTTGTCTATTGATGGCGTGCAAGTACGGACATTAGGTATTGAAAATGGTTCTCGATTCAGAAAGTTCTGGAAATTAGTGCCACCTAAAAAAAATAAATGAAGTAGCTGAAAATAAATGTTTTTATTAAAAGGTTTTTATATTGTATTCACCCGTTTTTCATCATAAGCTACAAAGTATATACGAGTTGTCGGAACATAAAATGAAATACTCTCAATTTGAATCAATTTCTATTAATAGTTTATGAAAACAAAACCTTATTAAACAATTGACTTACATCTGCTATTCCGGTTTATATATCTGTATCAATATTGACCATGAACTGTTGGTAGAAAAGCACAAACCTTTCGAGTTTTATTTAAGGCCTAATGTATAGTTGTTGTGAGTTGTTTACAACAATATCAACATGGAACCACAACATCTGAAAAATTCGATCGGTGAACGAACTGATATTGGCACAACAAAATCATAATTGCTTAACACTGCAAATGAAACAATGGTCAATATTCAGAAACTAAAATAAATGATTAATTGGGCCACCTGCACAATTGCTTAACGCTGCAAAATAGGCAATTTGGCAAAACCTAGAAGTAAAATAAGAATTCGGTCACAAGCGCTTCAAAATAAAAGTGACAACAAAAGCTGACGGTGCGGAAATTAAAAGATACAGGCAACAAGAAATTAATTATTGATTTTGATGTAAGGTTAATGTTATTGTAATCTAGACACAATGTTATTGTAATTTAATTTTAGTATATAAGCTAGTACAACTGAAAAGAAAAGCAGAGAATGAGCTTAGAATTAAAGTTACTAGGTAGTCTTTTATTTCTGAAAATTCTCCCCTAGAAAATCACTGCGGCATTTTTGCCTATTCCTAATATGGTTGTTACTGTGGCACTAGTTGCCTCGACCACGGAGCTCTCCAGGTTATTAGCTAAAGATAATTCAATTAATCTTAAAGGGTTATTCCTGCAGCAATAAGAGGCTGTAGGAATATATAACAATTGGCGCAACCGGTAGGATCGGTAGCCCATAACATAGTTATATTCTAAAACATGCGTAAATTCAGGCAATTGCAAGAATAATTTTTACAACAAGAGCTCCATGTTCATGTGGCTTAACCCATTTCACTTGGCAAACAGAGGGTGCTACTTGTATGGACAAATTTTAAGAATTTAATATTTCAAGCATTAATCTAATTTTATAGACGAACTGTGGTATAAAATTGTTTATAATTTTATCAGGTTTGAAGTCAGTTATACTCAAACCTGGGAATTATTTGTTTTCGCAAAAAATTTCATTTACTGTTTTAGTATTTATTAATGTAACAGTCAAGAAATTTCACATCTAGTTTCTGGAAACTTCATATTCCAGTTCTCTAGCTCTCACAGTTCTAAATTTATAGTTAAGTTACCGTTATATTGAGAAATATTTAAGCTTTATTTTTTCAGTTTTACTTATTGTAAAGGCCAGAAGATATATTACACAAATATCAAATTTCTATTTCTTACAATGCGATAGTCACAGCTCATTTTCAATTTCTGGTATAGAGCTCCCTCGGCTATAAAACTTTTGTTGCGTTTAGTAATTTTTGTTGCAACAGACGGGACGACTCAAGCCAAGGTATTATCCCCTACTGTTTTAGACAAAAGGAGCTGTGACGGGTGGACAAAGAGATAGAAGGGCAGCAAAGTCGCAGTATTTAGGTTTCTTTTTCACTCGTTAGGAAAGTTAATTGGAAAACTTGAATCAATTTACTTTTAATATTTATATTAATTTTTTTGAATGCTTTAGTTGATAAAAAAAATCGTCTGTAAATAAACAGACATTTTCAGCATCAAACAGCTCAACACCATCCTTGGTAGCTTTAATTTTTTTCAATATTTTTGTTAAACATTTGTTTTTCATTTTTGTTTTACTGCATTTAAATGTTTGATACATGGCTTAAGATTACTTTTGTTGTTATTTTTGTTACCAGTACTGCTGTCGGTGTTGACGATGGGGACGATAAAAGAGATGACTGCTGCATTGTTGCACGTAAAATAGCTTATCACGTGCCACACCATCAAAGTCCTGGCTTTGTAAGTCAAAAATAATGACAATGTAGGAAGTACACGTATTTTGGTATGTTGTTTTACAGCTTACATGTTTAAACTGTAACAAAAGTGGTATCAAAGTATAAATATACAGATTTTTACATCGACTCACATAGTTACGGCAGCTTTACATATATACATATATATGTATATATGTTAAGCAAGATGATTAGAAATAAAAAATTAAGTCAAGTACGAGGCTGGCTCGCACTCTTAGGGTTCCGTACGTATGTATGTGTAATGTATGTATGGAATGGCGTATGTGAATACATGTGTATATTTTATAAATTTCATCTCTCTGTTTTTACAGTTACTTTATGTTGTATGTGGACACCTAGTAGTTTTCCACTTGTTGTTGTTGTTGTAATTTGCTGTTGTAAGGCATCTGGGAATACATACACTGTGCGAATTTAGGCTCTCTATCTCTTACGGTTCGAGAGTTATAGTTATTACTCTACGTTGTAAAGGGACACCTGGTAGTTTTCGACTTGTTTTTGTTGTTAGCATTTGTTATTGTAGGCCATATGCGAGTAAATATATTGTGCACATTTCATCTCTTTGTCTCTTACAGTTTGAAAGTTACGGCTAATGTTTTTTTACGTTGTATAAGGACACCTGGTAGTTTTCGACATGTTGTTGTTTTTAGCATTTGTTGTTGTAGCCCATACGTAAATACATATATTATGCGAATTTCAGCTCTCTGTATTTTACAGCTTAGCAGCTACGGCTAATTGTTACTTTAGGTTATATAGGGACACCTGGTAGTTTTCAACTTGTTGTTGTCTTTAGTAGTTGGAGAGCATCTATAAATACATACACTGTGCAAATTTCAGCTTTCTATCTTTTACGGTTCGAGAGTTATAGCTAATTTCAAGTTTTCGTTGTATGGGGACACCAGGTAGTTTTGGACTTGTTGTTGTTTTTAGTATTTGCTGTTGTAGCGGCAAGGTGCAACAACATCCTGTGAAAATTTCAGCTCTCTAGCTTTTACCGTTGCGGAGAATGGACGCTGTGACGGACGGACGGACGTACTTGTCTCCGTAATAGGGTTCCGTTTCACACTGATGAGTACGGAACCCTAAAAATAGCTACGTTTTTTACAGCATTAACAAGCACCACCTAGTTATATGACTACAAACTTCCATTAGGAAAACTGAAACTCAATGACTTTTAGAAAAATTTTATTAAAACCTTAAAAGAAAAAATTGAATTTTTTCCTTGCGCTAGTTAAGAAATAAAATATTTATCACGTAACTTACACTGTAATGTTGAATAAAAGATAGAACTGCGCTGCAACATATTTGAGAAAACAAAAAATAAATATTCTAAAGTTTTCTCTCTCTGCTAATGATGTATAAAGCAAAAACTATTTGTTTTATTGCATTTACCGCAAAATAAATAAATTTAGATCTGGTAAAAACATATCAAACAAAAACCAAAAAGCCAAAAGAAATTTTAAAAAGCTTGAGGCAGCTAATCATTGCTCTGCTAACCTGTTTCTTACTTTGATTAATAGAACTAGACAGCGCCTTAATAATCATGGTATGGTAATCATGGTGCTTAGTTATGTATATTAAGCATTTGATGCCTTTAAGCGCATGGCCTTACCTAAGCTTAAGTTCAGCAAATCTACCTGTAAATTATTCATATTCGGCTGACAGGTAGGAGTAATTTTCGTTCAATAGCTACTTTAACTCTTCTATGCTTAGATCTTGCAGTGCTGTTTCACAGGGATCCATTTGGGGACCATTGCTGCTTGCGATCTACATGAACGAAACTATTTCCCATATTGATGCGCCAAGCTTTGACACCTTTTTTTTGCGGATGAAATGCATCTAACCTTTATGGATAATCATGAACTTGTCGTTATACATATCTGGAGACTGGCTGCAATATAAATTTAAGGTTCCATTTGAAACCATATTATTTCAAAAATTTCCATGTTATCATTAAATTAAATAATAATATTAAAATATATCACACTCTTTTAGCTAGAGACATTTTTACCAGAGGTAACAAAGATTAAAAAGGTTCTGGTAAATGAGTAAAAGTTGATAGCAGAAAAAAAAATACTGCGAACGACTGCTACGAAGGAAAGAAGTTGACACCGATCAGGAAAGATGTCACATCAATGGCTAACTCTAGTATTAAATTTACAATGGAGAAGGAATGTAATTCAAGACTACCGTTTTTGGATACAGTGATAATTAGGAGAAAGAATAGATAAATTTTAGATTGGTATCAAAAACCAACAGCATCAGGGAAAGTAATTAAATATTTTTCAAAACACAATAGAAATATAATAGTTAACATGGCTAAAAATTTCGTGGAAAGGGTTCTTACAATTAGCGATGGAGAACGTCATGACAAAAATATTATTAAAATTATAAATTTACTGGAAGGTAATAATTCTCCTAGTAAGCTTGCGAAACAATTTAGAAATAGGAGAACTCAAAATATGATTACTGCAAGAGACCCAAAGATTTTTAATTCTGTTGTAGTTACCCCTGTAGCCTCTAAATGCCACACGAAAAAAAAATACAAGTGATAGTGATTAGGGATATCCCTGTAACCTCTAATTGCTAGAGGAATAGCCTCTATCACTAAGTGATTGTATTGGTCGAGACACAAATGCCGCAGTGACGACCAGCTTGGAATGGCAAAGAGTGCCGCAGTTATACCAAGCTCTAGAGAAAAATAAATTTAGTAAACCATTTGTTTTCAGTAAATTATCTTTCTCCACTTTATTTACATTTTGTTTAAGCTTATATACTAAAATTATTCCTAATACCTAATACGGCATACCTATTGGCGGCTGCACTGCTTCAGTTTCTACAATATTTGCTAACGTCTATTTTGTTTTTACTATTGCAGTTTCTAGATTTTTGGTTCCCATCAAATTTTCATCATCATTTGGTTTTCTATTTCAACTTGTTGTGACACATTCCATAATTTGAATGGCCACCAGAATTTGTTTTTTAAGTTTTCTCTATTGCTTTCGTCTCAAATTGCAATATATTTTTTTAAAAGTCAAGTGCAACTGGAGACGATTAATTTGCTGGTCTCTAACGCTTTGAAGTAATGCATTCATTTTTGTGTAAATAAATGCATTCTTTTTTTGATTTTTGTATACCTTAACAATACTTTCACGTATATACCAGAAATATCAGAAAAATTGGTGCTTAAGTTGTTGGAAGTCGTAACACATTGCATAGAATTTTTAGTAAGACCAAAAATGGGGTCGATAAATGGCATATGTCGAATTTGGTGTATAAGATTCCTTGTCGGGGAAATGATCAAGAGAATTGTAATAAAGTTTATATAGGTACTACAAAGAATAAATTAAGGGCATAAATCAGACCAAAAGTGTAGGCATATTAATTCGCAAAGAACAGCATTATCTTCTCCTTGTTCTCCATGTTCACTTTGAAAATGTTTCAGTATTAAGAACAGCAAATAATTATAAAAATCGTTAAATGTTAGAAATGATAGAGATTATTATCACACTAGCATTACAGAGAATAAATTTTAAGGTAGACACTGACAATTTAGGTCAAAGTTATCGATATTTAAATAAAAAATTATTAGGAATTTAATATTAATATTGTAAAATGTTTTTTCTTTGCGTGTATGTAGAAACAAAATGTAAAACTCTCAATCATGCTATTTTCAAACAACAAACAAACAAATGCTTAGACACACATAAGTGTATATCTATGTGACAATAAATCTTTCATATGTATTATACAGTTCTATGGCTTTTAAGAGTTTTCTCAATTATTTTACTTTTTGTTTCTTGATGTAAGAATAGTTTTCATACGAAGTGCTCGTCGTTTTTTTTTTTCAAACACAACAAAAAAATGTGAAAAGAAAATTTGCTCTCAAGGGCAACAATCAAAACTTTGTTAAAAACCACTATAATTTGTATAATTCGTCAACAAACTTTGGCTGTTGGTTATTAAATCAAAGATATTGTGTTTGTCATAAATATACTACGTTCAGTGTATAAAAAAAAAAATCCTGTTTGGCACAGCTTTATGCTATCGCTATAGGGAATATTATGTTGTTTGCTTTAAAATATTTTTTCTCGATCTGTAATGCGTTGTACTTTAGCCGACCGCATAAATTGTTAGATTATTTACAGGTGCGTGAAGCTGGGAGCGAACTGGTTGCCCGCAGAGTTTTGAGATTCATATTCATTTGATCAATTCTAAGGTTTGTTTTGTGTCAGAAATGTTTTATTGCACAACATTAAAATATTTTTTACTATTTCTAAAATTGAAATCCTAACAATTGCAAGTAGCGTCAGCAGCCACATTTGGTTTGTATTATACCTATACCATTGTTATATCCAAAACTATAAACACAAACTTATTTAGGAGCAATAAGAACCAACCACTATATGGCTAACTAACGTGTCATTGCATGTTCCCCAGCCAGTGAGTTCTAAATTTTACTTTTTTTACTGTCTCCTTCAGAAAATGATTATCTCATCTGATTTAATGCCTGACAACACATTTTTAAATAACAAAACTCGACTTTAAATTTATATTAATGTTAACAAAATTACTGTGTCGAGATATCAATTTTTTGAAGGCGTTACATTGCTCCATAGATGTTCTAAGTATCAAAAGCTGCACTGCAAATCGTCAAAAGCCTTTTCACAGAACAATACTAATTTACGGTCAGGTTTATTTTCTTGATTTTCTCATTTTTTGCCGCCTCTGTGCCTCTACTCAATCCACAATCCAATCAAATTTAGTAGTTTTTAATAAACTGAAAATCAAGTAATTGAGTGTGGTACTGAGTTAAATGAAGTGCAAAATAACCTTTTGTAATTAACTTATAGAATGGAAAAACTATTGATATGTGAAAGCAAAGAATTAAAGAAAAAGTCTGCGTACAAACATACTTTTTAATTAACATATAAAAGAACGAAAACTCATTGGGCATTTTATAATCATATAAATGATTTTATACGAGCATAATTACTACATATTCATACGTGTTTAATGTTTTGGTTAATATATGTTTTAGTACACGTAAAGAAAAAATATGATTGAAGTAACCGTATTTGCAGAGAAACACACTAATACTAATGTAACATGCATACAGTAGCCATGTTATTGCTATATTCTCTCATAATCTTGTCATATCCGACCATAGTGCTGTCACATCCAACAATACTATTGTCCCATTCAAATATGCTTTTGTCAATTCTAACATTATTTTTGTAATTTGTTATGATTTATCTCAATTAGCAAGAAGGGCCAAACGATTTTTTTTGGCCGAACTATTTTAAAAGAACCAACTACACAAAAACAAATCAATTTGCTGAAAACCCTGAATATTTTTTTCAATACTATTTCTCCTTTTCCCCGAATTCTTTATTTGTTCAAGTAAATGAAAGGAATGTATGTACTGAACGCACATACATATCAAATTCAGCAACGTACGACATAAGAGAACGAAAGAGATCATTTGTTGCGATCAGTTTAAGTCCGTTACGTTTGACATACATACAATAAACTCTTGTGAAAAAAAATACGACTTAAGATTTGATTGAAGGCAATGGAGTTCGAGCTGCGCGTTCAAGCAGAGTAGAAGCATTCACTCTAAATAAATTTCTTTTAAAAATATACATGTGCTTCAAACAAAAGTAAAAGTACAGTAAATTAAATAATTATTACAATTTTTCATAATTAAGTAAAGTGAAGAAAAACTGGTATTGTTACCATTGGAATCTAAACTCCCTTGGTTCCTAATCGGAAATTAATTCCATACAAAAAAAAAACCAACTTGGACCAGCTTGCTCCTTTCCTTGTGTACATACTAAAGGATTCCAACGCATAAGTGGTACAACTCTGAGGGTCAGCTTCACAGTAAATTTCAGACCTGAAATCAAACCCAAAGTACCTGATGTACTTATCCCCAAAGCTTGGAAGAAACTCTAACCCAAAAGTAAAATCTGGTGTCCGCCATTTTGAAGAACTCAACTGGATCTAAGTATAATTTTTCACCGATTTAACTTAACCTAATTTTTATACACCATTTTTAAATCGCACTACGCAAAATGTGGAAAAAAAACAGATTGTGAAGAAAAATTTAATTAACTATATAATTCTAATCTAAAGCTACTCTCTTAAACCGAAACAATCCAAAACCTGTGACGTAGAAAACACGTGAAATGAAAATTTAATAGAAATGAGCAGGTCTAATCAATATAATATCGTCTTGAAATAAATTAACCGGTTTACGCAATTTAATTTAGTATCTGTCTCATGGTTTATATGCATACATGAGGACATTTCTATATTCCTAAATTTAATACCTAATTTTTCTTTGTTCCGAGTGCCGGAAACCCTAACCTGAATTATATCTTTTATAGTGCAATGGTTTTTTTTATTGATAGTAGCTAACATCTTTTCATCTAAAAATAGCAATAATAATTCTCATCAACATCATCACCATCATATTCCTTGCTGGGCCCATCACTGGAACTATATGGAATGAAACCTACGTACAATAACAACATAATAATTTTATTGTAAGTAAAAAGAAAGAAAAAAAACTATCTTTGCTTAAATTTCTTTTTTTTTAATTCTCATAAAAACTCATATTAACATTAGTCCAATTCCGTACGTTCCTCCTTATTAAATTCTCCAACGAGTAGAGATCAATGCATTTTTTTTCTTTCAAGTTAGTCTTTTAATACTACTGCTACTAGTTGGATGGGAAGATGATTTAACGTACGCACATTTTTTTTAATGCAAATAACAAGAGCAAAAAAAATACGAATTTTATGTATGTACGTACATAAAATTCGTATTTTTTTTTTGCTCTTCGATTTATCCCCTGCACTCCGTATAATTTTTTTTGTGGGTTAAGGTTAATTGCATTCGTTTGCACATATACTTTTATTTATACATATAAACATGTTCTATAATTATATTTTTCTCCTTTTGACTATTTTGAATAAATATGTTATTAATTGAATTTGACGATATGAAGAAGTAAATTTTATTTGTTGGGAATGGCAAAGATGATTGACAATATGGGAATCTTAATGTAGTCGAAAGCTTTATTAGGGATAATCAAAAGGAAATGATGGGTATTTTGATTATACAAGGTGTTGATGAAATATCAACCGGGTGGGAACAATTGTACCCTAATGGCATGACAGCTCGCCTTTTTATGTACGTAGCTTGAAATAAATTTTAGTCTCTACGATTTGGCTATAGGCATGTAGTAGACTTATCTGTCTCGCGTGGACTCCTGAGTTGAGAATCAACTGCCACGTCTCTCAACAGCTAGCTGGGACCTTACTTCTATTATGCCTCTTACTCGGGTTCAGTAGAGATTTTATTTCCATTTTTATTTTGTGAACCATTTAAGGATAGTCTAGTCAACGCGTAACAAATTTCCAACCATGTTATTGTCAACTCCATCTTTATTATCTTCATATTGCAATTTGCATATGACAATGTTTGAATTTGTTAGCAACATGGTTGCCCTAAAACTTTTCTGTAAAAATAACATGTAATGAAAATGCTAAGATAGAAAGTTGGCTTAGCGCTGCTACTTAAAAACAATCATGACCTGGATCCGAAGGAATTTCTGTGCTCACAAGTGTCGTGGTGGACTCGAATCAGCCGTGGTGTATACTGTATTTTTCTTCGTATCCTGGCATTGAAGAATTATCACTACTATTTCGTTGCAAGATATCTTTTTCGATGGTAAGAAAGTAAAATTGAAATAACAATTTTAAGTCATTCTAAATCATAAAGTTCAACCATTAGGTTAAATTTTTTTTTACCTCTTTAATAAGCTTGATGCTGTGGAAGAAACAAAAACAAATTTAGGACTACATTTTTTTTGTTGTTGTGGAGGAAAAGAAACAAAATTAAATTCAGTAAACTCAATTCAATTCAAAAATAAACAGATTTTATTTATAAGATTATTACTTTAGTCATTAACAAAAAGATTCAATTCTTTAGAAAAACGAAATCTTATAAACGTTTTTCCATTTTACATAAACATTTTATTAGCCATAAAATTGGGGCACACAAAGGTGAAGGTAACGAGAATTTTGTAAGTCTTTAATACCAGAAGATTAGAGCACAAAAGTTTTTCTTGATATTTCACATTAGAAAGATTATTATAATTACGGTAAAAGCATTTCCAAGCAAAATTGATAAAAAAAAAAAATAAACAATTTTAGCAGCAAAAGAAAACACTAAGCCATTTTGGCTCCCCCACTATTACTCGGTCTTCTGTTTTCAATTTCAAATTTCCTTTTCACCATGTTTTCATGGCGTATCAATGTAAATAAAACGAAAGACATTCTACGAAAAAAAATCAAGAAACTAAAATGTATTTGAAAATTTATAAATTATCCATCGCAATAACAATCCATTTTTATATTGTACCAGGAAAATAAGAAAAAGACATGGCCTTGAACTGGACAGAAAACAATCTAGAAATTATTTTATAGCTAAAAGTTACCTTTCACTTAAATGCTAATAAAACACAATGTGTAACATGAGCAAGGTTTTTCTTATAAAAATATAAAAACCATAAAAGAGCCATTACAGATCACTTAATACACCATGCCAATGCATGCCAAATTTGTGTTTGATTACACAGCGAGCTTCGCAAAACTATTAATTAATTCAGTAATCTCACGACTTGCTATAGAAAGTCAAGCAAAAAATATTATAAACAAAGTTAATTGATTTTTTTAAACAAACTTATGACTTTTTTAAACAAACACTACTAATACACGAATTCTATAGGGGAGCCAAGCGTGGAAAAAACAGAGGCATTGCTAAGACTTAGCAAATCCAAATTAAGTAGAATTGTGGCACGTAAACTCATGATACAATCGTTATCATTCTTAAGCTCCTAAAATTATGATCACATAAATGACATTTGCAACATTTTCTATTTCCAATCAAAGCACAAATTCCCCTGCCAAGAGTATGGAAAACTTGGAAAATCTACAATTAATAAAATATAAACATTAAAAACTTCAGACACGAATTATCTTTGCGTTACTTTTAGTGTACCTCAAGAAACACACTAACTATATGGCCGGTGTAAAATGAAAAGTTGCTTTCAACTTTAAACTACTTAGGTTCCCTCTACTATTTCCTTACTTTTGCTGGCATTTCTGTAAAGATAGTGGGCCTGCACGATATTGAACTTAAGTTAGATTTTACTTCGCTAATATCTAAAGAAATTTTTTTTTAATTTAAAATTGTAAATTACTTATTATACCATGTTCATACATGCGCCTTTATTGAGATAATCGCAATAAAGTACATTATTGAGCTCAATATTCCATACAAAAAGTACTCAAAATTGCTTTGAATATTGAGAAAAAGGTGAAGCGCAACACTGTAAAAGATGTGTTTAATAAACAAAAGTATAAAATGCGATATGAATGTCAACGAAAGCAAACAAAACAAAATAATAAAAAATAAAAATAAATACAATAAAAATAAAAACATTGCAGCATTTCCAAATTTGTATTTCTCTTTCTTTTTATTATTGCCGCTTTGGAGTCATAACATGAACGCACTACTTGTACAAGTTCCATATTTTTATTGTACAAGACTAAAATCTTTTTAATAAAAGGCAGTTTTTCTTCCATTTTTCTTATTTGAAAATATTTTTGACTTTTTCTTTCTCACTACCAAAACAAAAGCAACAACGTTTTTCCAGCTGTCAAATACTAATTGAGTTAGCGCAATATTTGTATATATGAACGCAAAAAATATTATGTCAATAAACTGAATATTATCTCAATAAGAAATGCATGTATGAACAAGGTATTATTGCCTTAGAATTGTGGTGAACTTTTAGTGATCATGATTTTTAAAGAAGATATATAAAGCAAATTTCAAGAATTTGTACCCATAGAACATGCCATTTTTGTTTTTAAATTAGCAACACAACTGGCAAAAAACTACAAGCTTTCCTCCAACTAACAACATTTACGCAAAAACTTCACTTTTCCTGCGGTGAAAAACAATAACAGGAGAAAACGTTGCTTTGGTTCAATATAAACTGAAGTGACAACATACATATGTATATAATAATAAAAACTAATACTGAAAAATTATTTTCTCACATTTTATTTTATCAATACTAAAATCTAGCAAAACTACATAAAACTGAAAAGAAAAATGTTGTTAAGAACAAATAAAATATATATTATATTTTACGCAAATATATCTACATATCTGGAACAGCATTCTTGACTAACGAACTGTTTCCAATTAATTTATTAAGCAACATTTTAGATTGTGGAAGAAGGCAGATTTTTATTTAATAGCGAGACAACAAATAACTTATTTGTTTTAATAATTTCTCAAATAAATCCGAAAATTTCAGTATGCTTTATAGAAACTTAAAACAAGGAATTGAATTTCAAACCCACTCCAAATTAGACTGCCACATCAACTTTTTTTTTAATCAAGTATTAAAATATTTTGCCATAGCCACTTTATTTTGAAAAAAGGTTTTAAGCTGCTGTACTGTTGTAAACACTAAGGCCATGACTGGCTTTGTAACGAACAAACAAACTACCAAACAATATTTCTGGGTCACATATACATATATTATTATAAACGTTTGCATGAAAACATTAACATGATTGCACTTTCACAAATATTTTTGTATGAAAGAAAACATGTGTGAGTATAAAATACTATATATATAATTTATCATGTTTATTTTATTTATTATCTCAAACGGAATAGTTCATGGATGCACATGATTGTTTGCCAAATATTTGTACTGCTCTTTTTATTGGTTTGTTTTTCTAATAATATGAATAAAACTTATAAACAACAACTTTTGTTTAGCCTTTTGTTTAACATAATAATTTGGAAATAAATTTAAAATATTTTTAAACATTATTTTCTACCTCATGATATTAAAAGCAAAATATTTCAATGTAAAAATATATTTTAAAAAAGGGAGTTTAAATAGTTTTTTGTTAACATATTTTTTGTTTTAGAAATTATTCAATTCAGGCACTCAAATAACATATAACAAGAGCATTATCGGCAAATGCATTTGTATGGTTTCATATGTCTGGATTTGGCACAACAAACACACAAAATTGCATTGAGTCAAATCAAGCACTCGCTCCAATTCTCTGCTTTACAGGTCTTTTCTACGTATGAAGAACTAATCTTCATTTGACACATTCAAATATCAAGTATACGCACCGTAATACGACTAAAGAAACCTGTTTTCGTGAATAATTAATGTTAATTAAGCAAAAGAATAAACTCAAATATGAACTTAATTATTTATTTGCTTTAAGAGAAAATTTAAATGTATTAATTTAGGTCCAAAAAAAAGGTTTTAAAAAGGTTCATTTTTGGACCTAAATTAAAAGAATAAGCTTTTGAAATTATTTTATTTATTTATTTAGCATTAATTACATAATAAAATTATAGTAATTAATAGGAAAAAAAATAGGAGTACGAGCTGCCATGGCTATCCACTCCGAGATCTTTATGAAAACTTATATACTTTCTAAAAGATTGGTTTCAACAATAAATGTAAAGATTAATTTTATATTTTTATCACAAATATTTTTTAAGAGATCTGTGAGTAGCTGGGATCCAAAGATATTTTTCCTTTGTATGTTGTAAGTGGAGCATTCATCTAGGGTGTGAATTACGTTGTTTTGTTTGTTACAGGTAAGGTAAGAAGAAATAATGCTTGTAGAGGAATAATCTGCTTATTTTTCTATCAACATGGATTTAATAGTTATGCAGTGGAATATAAACGGTTTTATTAACAATTACCACGAACTAGAACTTTTAATTAAACACCATAAACCAGATATTATTTCCATTCAAGAAACGCATTTCCCTTCTAACCACCCAAATATTGCTTGTCCAAAACAATATCGTGGATTTTTTTATAATTTACCACAAAACAATACAGCTAAGCAAGACATTGCCATACTAGTCAAAAAAAACGATCCCCCATTAATTAATCTATACAGACTGCAATATAGCTTCCATTGCAATCGAAATAGACACAGGACCAAAATTTACGATTATGAATACATGTATTCCACCCCATCAGGCTATATCGCAAAGTTTTTTAAATAATATTATGAACAATATTAGCACTCTTTTTTTAATCACTGGGGACTTTAATTCCTGTAGCCCTCTGTGGGGCTCTGCTGAATCAAACGCTCGCGGTAAAATCCTTGAAAACTTTATTACAAACGAAGATCTTATAATTCTAAACAACGGGAGTCCGACCCACTTCACCACACACAAAACCTTTACACACGTTGACATTACCTTATGCTTCTCCCAACTAGCTCCATTATGCTCTTGGAATACTCTTAAAAATTTACGCGGCAGCGATCACTTTCCAATTTATATACAAATAGAAAAAAATCTTGTGTACGAAAAACCCAAATTCTGCCCTAAATTTAAAATTGAATCTGCTAACTGGCCCCTGTACAAGAAAATTGTGAACAAAAATTTTCAAAAAATTGTTCCATCCAAGAATGTTAATCAACAAGCAGCATCCGTCATAAAAAGCATAAGATTGGCAGCAAATATAAGCATCCCACAAACAAAAATTAAAAAGTTTAACTCTCGTGTAGTATGGTGGGACCTCCATCTACACAATTTAAGAAACCAAAAACAGAGACTCTGGCACAATTTCAAAAGGATAAGAAGTGACACAAATCTCATTGCATACAAAAAATGCAACGCTTTATTTAGAAGAGCCGTGAAGACCAGCAAAGAAAACTGCCTCAAGGAATTTACATCAAAAATAAATCCTACATCCACATCACAACGTATATGGAGCGACATAAAAAAATATCAGGATGCAACACATTCAACATTATTAAATGTTTGAAAACTGGTTCAGATACTCTTACTGCTTTTGAAATTATTTGATTCTTTACTTTTAAATATATAATATTTAATCTGGCTACAGATTTAGAATTCTTATACTATCCTACTTTTTTAATTACTTTCCACTAATGTCAGAAATACATTTTTCATATAATTTTTTTGGACAAATTCTTGTCAGTAGCCATACGCATATATTTATGTAAAGTCAAGTACAAACATGCTATTATTTATCAGAATATTACCACTAAATTAGAAATATTTTTTCTTTTCTAACAGCAGTGGCAACATTTTAATATCTGGTATACTATGAAACAACATTTAACTTGTGTATATTTTTTTTTCGAACTACTGTTAAAAGGATACTTGGCAAATAAACCAAATAAAAAAATGAACTATAAAACTAAATTTTTGTAATTCTTTGTAGTTCATTAAATGATAAGACTATTCTGGCAAAAATGTTGCAGAAGCTAAAAATTTCTCGCAACCATAGAGAAGAATAGAGATTTTTAATTTTTTATTTATTTTTTTTTTTTATTTATTTCCATTTCCTGTACAACCAAATTTAACTTATATTTAAAATACATAAACACGTTAAAGGGGCACAACAAATTAAATTATATAGGCACCACTCGTACTCGTATTATGGAATCAAAAACTTGAAATATTAGCTATGGCACATTAATAAAAAAAAATCGTATGTCAGTATTATGCAGAAAAATATGTTTAAGAAAAACATTAATAAAAAACTATATTACAAAAAAATAAAAATAAAACAAAATATAAAAAAATTCTTTAAAAGTATATAATAATCAAATACGAACTTCTTTATTTGTATTCAGAGCCAGGTGAAATGTATTCCTTTAGGTCTAAATATAGACCTTAATATTTTCTGCCTTTTGCAGTCATCTATATGCCGCCAAAATTACGTTTATGCTAAAAAAAAAACTCATCAGTAGACTCGAAAAATTCTTAAAAGAATGTTTGCAACTCAGCTAATTATTCCAAAATTCTCATGAACAAAATGAGAATTATGTATAAGAGAAGATTTTCATGTGCATTTTATGGAGTATTCTACAGCCGTCCTATTTACTAGTTAATTTCAGTATTTTTATTTAATATAATTTTTACAATTTCTTTAACTTCAGTCATGAAAACATACGCAATCGATGAACGCGTCAATGCTATTCAGTCCTATTATGAATATGGGCATATCGCGTTTTTCTTGCTTTTTTGCAAATAATAAGAAAACCCGTGCTGTAATTTGAGCAAACCGCGTTCGTAGGAATTGTGAAAATACCATTTCATGCTCAGAACCCTTGTACTGCAATAGTGTAGCTGAAGAGCTGTCCATCTCAACTTGTCATCGTGTCCAATAATTTCATCTCTCACGACAGCTGCTGATGAACACTATGCATAAAGACCTACATTTGCATGCTTACCGGGTGCAATTTACTCAAAAACTAAGGCCTGCTAACCATTCCAATCTTCGTCAATGGTCGGAATGGTGGCAAGAAATGGCAACAAGGGATAATAAATTTTCCCAGCAAATCATCTCCAGTGATGTGGCACATTATCACCTCAATGGATTCCTTAATAAGCAGAATTGCCGCATTTGGACAGATAATGATCCAAGAGTGATTGTTGAAAAATCAATTCACCCTCAAGCAGTGACTGCTTGGTACGGTTTATACTCTGGCGGCATATTAGGGCCATATATTTTTTAAAAATGAGGACTGTCAGGCAGTTACCACGGATGGTGTATGCAATCCTGAGATGATAGCAAACTTTTTATGGCCCAAATTAGAAGCTATGGATGTGGACGATATGTGGTTTCAATAGCAGTTTTATCTCATGTGGTGCCGATATCAATTGACTTCCAAAATCATATGATTTGCCACCGATTGGGCTTCTTTTTTTGGGGTTTTTTGTAACAAAAAAGGTGTACATCGATAAGCCGGCAATAATTTAAGAGCTAATAAATGGTATAATTCGGCAGATTAACGACATAGAAGCGCAAGTATGCCTCTGCGACATTGAAAATTTCGGAAATCAGATGGAGGTGTGTCGCCGAGTTTGCGGCAGCTATTTAGCCTAAATTTGGTTAAATATATAGTTTAACTATACGTATTTTTTTTTTTTTTTTTTTTTTTTTTTTTTTGAAAAACAAACACAAAACTGCGAAGCTTTTTGCCTGTCTGCAGAAACACCCAGAGCCTTCGGCAGGAATCGAACCTGCAACCTCGAAGACTCTTGGTAGAGCACTCTACCAATTTATTCATCGAGGCGCAAGTTATCATAATATGTATGTTATCATAATAAAGATATATGAGAAAATTTCCCTTCTTAAAATCGGCATCGGCCCTTAAAATTTGGTTTTTGTTTGTCTATCATAAATATTTACAAATTAAATTATATTTGGTATAGATAAAAAGCTTTGAGTTTTTATCTAATGACATTACAGTAAACTTAGTATAGATATTAGCTCTGTTTCTTTACTTTTCGGGCAAAGTTCGGCAAAATGAGAGTAAACTATAATTTCTCTCAATAAGAGACAAAAATGTACATAAGTTGTACATATTGAAAATATCTATTATCAACAAACAATACAAAACCTTATGATACGTAAAAACAAGTCTTTATTAATATTTGTGAATTCGGCAATCTTTTCCCAACTATCATCTATAATCTCAATAGCTAAGTCTACAGGAATGCTTGGAAATAATGAAACAACATCTAAGGAAAATATTCTCTCATTATTCTGTATTGTTAAATTCTCTAATCTCTCTTTAAATTGTATTGAGTTCTTCACATTATACCTTGAGTTATTAGTTATTCTTCTAAGAATGTTGGATATGTATCTGCATAAACTATAAGAAGGTGAATTTATTGATGAACATATAGGTCTTAACGGGAAATTATCCTTATGAATTTTCGGGAGTCTAGATTACCTTGGAGCTTTTGCTTTAACTTGCTTTTAAAAATCTCCAAATAACCATCGTCAGTGAAATAAACACATCCAATTGTACAACTAAATTTTACAAATTTCTTGATTGCAGTTTGCATTGAAATTTTGTTTTGGTTGTTTGCCAGAAACTTTTGAACTTACAAGTAGTATTAACTTAAAACGCCATGCTCTGTCTTAAAATAAATAAATCAGAAAACATTTAATACTTTTTCTGATAAAACACACAACTGCAAAGTTGCGAACCAAGTTGAGGCATGCTCTTGATCGTAACTTCTGTTTTCAAAAACCAAGGCCAGCAAGAGGGAAGATGATATTTAGAGTATATGGTTTCTACAAATATGTTTTAAATATTTAATCATTGTATCATACTTTTAGACAAAAACTCCAATATTTATGGCTTGACTAAAACTATGATAAATTTTTTAGTCATATTTATCGTGCAAAATTTGAAACAATAGAATAAAACTTTACAAAAATTACAGGTTTCTGTTATCAGAAACATCCCAAACGGATGTTTAAATTTTAAACAAAATTTTGCTTAAACAAAGCTGTAGTAAATTACCAGTACCTGGAAAATTAGAAATAAAAACAAGAGTTCTAAAAATGTTAGTGCCAAGACAAGATTTACTGCAACTTGGCAAACACTCCCCTAAAAGTAATAAATTGTTTTTTACGTTTTATATTGTTGAACAAATTTTTGAAATTTTTGGTAACCCAATGAGTAAAAAAATACGAATAACTAGAAGCACATTCTGGATAAAAATTTATTTTATAAGTTATGTTTTTTAGCGACAGTTCCCTGAAAAATAAAACTTGTACAAAACTGGGTTGGCATATCAGAAAGATGAAATAAATTTTTTTGCAAAACTTTTTTAACGAAAAAGTGGCTGTATATTTTCTGTGTACGCTTTAATTAATAGCAACCACATTCATTTATACTACTTTTATATTACACGCAACATTGCATTATTACTATTTAATAATTTATACAGAAAATACACAACAACTTGAATGTGTCGCCTTAGAGACATTAGTCCCTGAGTTCAAGAACGCTTGCTGACGAGAAGTGTGGCGCCTTCAAAATAACTAGTTGCCCACCCTTCTAAATGTCTTTGATGTTTTTTATGTCCTATTTAATTAATATCAATCACAAAATTAATATAGAAAGAACTTGATACTGATAAAAATAATACAAAGTAATTACATAAGAAGAAGTTCGAATTAAAAAAATTAACTAATAACCATAAACGAACTTAATTATTTATTCGCTATAAGAGATAATTGAATTGTATTATTCTAAGTCTTAAAATAAAATAAACAAGTCTGTTCGATTTGCTAATCTTTTGAAAATTTTCAAAAACTATCTTTTTCTATGCGATTAGAGGTTGCTTACAAAAGTATAATAGTGTGGCCATTTTGATGCGACTCTTTGCAAAGTTAGGTATAGACAATTGTAAGATCTTACAATACTGTCAGAAATTGTATAGAATATTTTTAATCAATCATGAGAACTTGCAATTTCTTCCTGACAATATTGTAAGCAAAAGCATTAGCAAGCCACCTACCTAACAATTATTTGTCAGTTAACTGTCAATCGTCTGAACACTTTGGCATCATCATTGCTAGTACATTATCAGGCATTGGCATATTGTAAGATGCATAAATTCTCACTACCTTACAATGGCGTCATTGTCAGAGTAATGACAAAGAGTATTACAGAAAAATGTGTGTGTACGAAAAGGAGAGAAAAAACAAGAGAATAGTAAAATTGTGAGTACGAGAGGTAAAAAGTTGCAGAAAAGAGAATAAAAAAATTTTAAAACATGGTTACTGAGCGAGAAAACTAACAAATGAATAATGGCATGTGTGTGTATTTTGATAATGACAATTGGCTGACAATTTTTGATGCGTAGAAAATCTTACATCCGTGTAAGCTGACATTTTTCATTGGTAGTTAAATTTATTGTCAGGCAATTATCTGGCAATAAAAATGTAAGATTTTCTTGCAGTTGTCTGAACTGATAATTTTCTTAATGCTGACAGTTTTGTATTTCTAGTATATTGCCAGCACGTTGTTAGTGATCTTACAATATTGTAAGATCAGACAGCCGTTTATACGAAGCTTAGGTCAGAATTCTATCAGATTTAGCCAGCAATTTTCAGTGAATGAATAGTATGTTTGAGAAGGATAGTGTATCACGCCCTTAAGTAATAATATAATTACTTCATCTGTTTTTTCCTTCATCTCTTTACTTTCAAAACCCTAAGCTGCTTGTGAATGATGAGGCCGCAAATGTTTGCTGGGTAGCATACACTTTCCTCGAACACACAAGCAATTGTGTAGTTTTTGTGTTTATTATGCCAACTTGATAATTCTTTTATATGCTCAACTTTTGTCTCTTAAACGAAAATCTACTAGTTTTTTGTTCGATTTAAGGTAAAAGTTGTCTCTGGGATAAAACAAATGAGAAAATATGAAGAAAAAGAAAATATAATTTTTAAGGGTAGAGTAGCGTATGATGTGCTTACTTTAACTTGACTAAAATATGTTACCTGTATATTCCTTTTTTTTTTTTGTTTTGCTTAAAATTTTCCTCATAAACATGCACGCACACATACATGCAAAAAAATCTGCAGAAAAGAAACTCTATCACACAAGCTGTGACTAACGTTTTACGACAATAAGCATGTGAGTGAATATCCTGCAAAACTTTTGTTTGTAGGAAAATGCACTAAAGTGCAGCCAGGGTTTACATGGAATAGAAAAATATGGAAAATTAAAATTTTTATTCTATATGGGATCAGTAGTCAGAGAATAGCACCTACATATGCATTATATTGTAATGGAAACCGAAAAAAAAAGAAGAAGGAAAGAAGTAAAGCGTGTTTGTAGACCTTTCATAAACGAAAAATTTGCACAACATTTAATTTTCCAAAGTTAGCCAGAAATAGCTGTTGGCCAATTTGTCTGTTTAGTGTCCAGTGCATAAACCTTCGACACTATCCAGCCCACATCACTTAGCGCATCAGCACTCAAATTGCTTCGAGCCTAGGTCGTAACTAACAACGTACTGTTTTCCTTCGGAGCAGCACTAAGCGGTTCTACTGTCTGAGCTCTTTACTACTGACTAAGTAAATTCATTATACTAGTTGCATTCGATATCGAACGATTTCCATCACTTATGCTGTGTGTTTGTTGTTTATTTTGTTTTTGTTTTACATTATTTTTGCTCGATGGTTCATTCGATATCGAATGCGATGATTTGGCCCCTGGTCAATTTTCAATTTTGTTATTGTTTAAGTTATTTAAGCCGTTTCCCCACAATTATGAGAAACATAAATTCTCAGATTTTTTATCGCAATATACATACATATATATTTTAATTCAATTAATTTATTCAAAAGTTACATTTTGTTGTTGACTAGCATTAAAACTCTTCGCTACAAGTTTTTGGTTTTCCCTAAATCCCACTGTTTCATGTTTGAATTTAATCGGCCCTCTGAAAGAGGCTTGCAAACCCTTTCACAAAATAAAGGTGTTTCAGCTGGAAGCTGTACGACTTATATTATTTACAATTATTTTTCGTGTAATATTTTCCTTTATTAGTATTATGTGCGTTGCTGACAACAGTTTTACGGTGGCCCTAAATTTTTTTCATCTAGAAAGTTGAGTTCTATTTAACTATACAATGTGAGATATTACAAACGTAGACTGATAAGAAAAATTTTTTTTAAATTTACTTTTACACAAAATGAGCCAAAAATCATTAAAAGCTTAACACCCATATTCATAAAAACAATTGAAGGTTTATTACACGTTTATTTGACAAATATTCCGTAGAAATACGTCAAATAAGAGCTTAATAAACTTACAATAATTATTATGAATATGGCCTTAAAATTACAAACTCAAATCAAAATATATTTTATCGCTGTTTTTTGTATGTTTATTATTTGGTATTACAATAATTGGGTCCCAAATTCATTTTATAATATTTTTGTTATAAATATTAACTAAAAGAGACAAAAAATCACCACTGACCTTTAGCTAAGAACAAGTAAGTGTTTCGGGGCCGCAATGACTCTTCTCAGCGCCCGTTGTCAACTAAAAATATATGTGTATGTACCCAGCAAATAAAACTGCTTACTTTGCTTGGACTGGTGGAAAGTCTGAAATCATTGATTAGTAGCAAAAAATACAAAAATTAATTGAAACTCAATTGGAATATAAAATATATTCCAATCAACAGAAAAATTCTGTAATAAAGTAGAAAGCTGATCAACAAGATTAAATGTAGACAATCAGTAATGAAGAGCTCAGGTGGTAGGATGGCTATGTGCTGCTGCTTAGAAACGTTATACAATTAGTCACAGCCTGGGTTCGAAGCAAATTTGGCGGCCTATGAGTCTTCAACTTTACTTTTCTTGTCTACTTTGAAAATGTTGATCACTCCAATTCAACCATAAAAAAAATCTTTCTCAATTTAGAGGAAGCAAAAATTGAACTAGAAAGCCTGATAAAATTATTATCAAAACTTCGTACCGTCAAGCTATTTTTTAAAGGAGGCTCCAATTGGAAGCGCTTTAAGTGCACTTTTATAAAGCATAATTTTTATTTTCGAGTCACCTAGAAGCAACAGACTCCGATGGTGGTCTTTGTTTTCTGAATCTGACATATTTTACTGCCCATCGACTGTACTAAAGTAAGTAAAACGCCTCGCTGTAACGTTTTTTGGAACTATAACACAGTACAAAATTTTTCAGGTGATTGAATCGGGACTAAATTCTGATAATTGTTTTTAAAAGTAGGCCTAAAAAGAAGAACTTCTGCATCATTCGTTTGGTCTTGGTACCTCAAATAATAATTTCAAAATTATTTTGAAGTTTGTCACGTTTTAGGCTCTTTTGTTTGTAATAACTCGAGAATCACTAGTCCGAATAAGCTGAAATAAATTTGAAAACACTTTTCGCTACATAAGCAAAAGTTTCGCAGTTATAAGTAAATGTATGAAGAAAAAAAATATTTTTTGCCGAAAAAATTGGATTTTTTTAATTTTTAATTCATAAAAAATCCAAAGTGGTAAAAAAAAAGTGTCAAGTCCTATTACTTTCACGTAAAGTCGCATAACCTATGAACAAAATGAGACATAAATCATAAAAAACGATGGACGCGTTTCGCTTTAATTCACAATTATTAGGATCCGTAACCAAGACTAAACATTGGCTCGTTGCATTCATAGATCACGTTGCACCAACATGTGCAGGTATGCAGACACTGATCAGGGAAAACTCGTTTCTCAAAGAATTATTGCAAGAATGCATTTTCGTAATTGGATCGGATGCGCCTGTAAAAGTAAAAATATTAAAAGAGCTTACGTATTAAATAATGTTTTAGCGGCAGTGCTGTCATCGTTGTTAACTTGTACGGTAAATGTTATTATTTTTTTTATAAGTTTATAATGATAATTTTTAATTGATACGTTTATTTCTTTATCCTATTTCCTTTGACGTTTTTCCTTTTTAATTATAAGATTTCTCCGATTTAGACTTTGAAGTCCTTGTTTGTTATTTTAGTTTTCAATATTTCATTTTCCTTTGGAAGAAGAAGAGAAACGGAATATTGAAAATAAAAATTAAAAACGAGGACCTCAAGCTCAAAATTTTGAGAAATCTTATAACTTATAAGTTTGTAAATTGGAAATAAAAGTGGTACAAAGATGCCAAGGCTACTTCCAACACCATGCTGATGGCCATTTTCTGCTAAAAATCCAATTGTGCTGACTAAGTACGTAAGTGATGACACTCCATTTCTATTACTCGGACCAAATGCATCTTTCAGCACATCAAGCACATTGTATTGTATTGTATTGAATTGTATTGTATTGTATTGTATTGTATTGTATTGTATTGTATTGTATTGTATTGTATTGTATTGTATTGTATTGTATTGTATTGTATTGTATTGTATTGTATTGTATTGTATTGTATTGTATTGTATTGTATTGTATTGTATTGTATTGTATTGTATTGTATTGTATTGTATTGTATTGTATTGTATTGTATTGTATTGTATTGTATTGTATTGTATTGTATTGTATTGTATTGTATTGTATTGTATTGTATTGTATTGTATTGTATTGTATTGTATTGTATTGTATTGTATTGTATTGTATTGTATTGTATTGTATTATATTGTATTATATTGTATTATATTGTATTGTATTGTATTGTATTGTATTGTATTGTATTGTATTGTATTGTATTGTATTGTATTGTATTGTATTGTATTGTATTGTATTGTATTGTATTGTTTTGTATTGTATTGTATTGTATTGTATTGTATTGTATTGTATTGTATTGTATTGTATTGTATTGTATTGTATTGTATTGTATTGTATTGTATTGTATTGTATTGTATTGTATTGTATTGTATTGTGACTAGGTTGGTCCAAGATGGCCCTTTGCACTGCGACCATGGATAATCTATTGTGCAACCCTTTGTCCCTCTCGAGTTTAATACATCAAGAAACAGTATTAGCTCCTTCTGTGGAAGCCTTTGTATGTCCTGTAAATAAAACGTATTGGCCTGCCCAGCCTGTGTCTTCTACGGCCTAGTGCTACACATTCGATAATTAAGTGACTCCTCTTCTTCTCCGCAAAATCTGCAGATTGCCGTATTACATAGGCCTATTCTGTATAGCTGCTTCTTGTAGGTATAGTGGCCTGTTACCGCCCCACACAGTGTCCTTAGGTTCTTTCTATTCAGTTTTAGAGTAAGATCCGCCATCAAAGCTAAGAAATTTCTTAGAGTGTTCTAGACCCCTAGTGTCGTTCCGCAGCTTTTCTGTGATGGATGCTGTACATTTCCCCATTTCCCGCTTGAGGATGAGTTAACTAAAGCCAAGGGATCAAGCACATACTTCAATGCAGATTTGTTCAGCCGGAAGTTTTTAATAAAACTAAACGGAAAATTACATGTGTACATATTTTCATAATTGGTTTGCATAATTGTTAAAGCAAATTTCATAATTGTTAAAGCAAATTTCATAACAACTTTCCCCCTGTCATTCAAACCAAAGGGATTGTAACCATCTCTCAAGACTTTTGGCCTCTAGTCGCAAACATCCTCTGTTTTGAGATTTCATAACAACTTTCCCCCTGTCATTCAAACCAAAGGGATTGTAACCATCTCTCAAGACTTTTGGCCTCTATTCGCAAACATCCTCTGTTTTGAGATTGCTCTTCCATCATTCATCAGCAAACAAATCCATTGTTTCTAGTTTTTATTTATTTTTTTTTTCTTAAAAAATATTTTTAATGCCCGTTAAAATATAAACAAAAACAAGTAAGAGTGCTATATTCGGCTGGGCCGAATCTTAAATACCCTTCACAATGGTACATACATTCTGATTGATTTTTGGTGCGAAAAGTTGTTTTATTTGGCTTTAAAAGCCGATTTCTTGAAATATCGGGAGACGCTATATCTGGGGTATATATGGGCCGATTTTTTTTGAATTTCTATATCAGATCCACTACCGGGATTTAACACAGGCTGCAAAACTTTTATTTAAATAATTCTTAATATGCTCAAGTTCAACCACTGGGTGACACCAATTCTTTTTAATATCAATGAAATAAAGAAAAGCAAAATGTATTTCTTAATTATTTATCAGTTAACTTTATAGTAAAATTTATTTAACAAAAAATTGCATATAATTGCATTATTTTTGAATTATAATGCTAAACATTGCCATTAAGTGTGATTTTCTTTTCAATTTACTTAGGTACGTACATATGTGGGTACATGCATACGTATGTATGTATCTATAATAGAAAACGCTAAAATAAATTCTTTATTATTGAATATTTTCAGTGTGTTCCATAAAACAATGATTATATACATACATATATACATACATACATATTTACATTGCTTGCTTTTACAAAATTATTTTTTTCTTGTGCACGTTGCTGATGATCTATTGCGTATCATCATACACATGTATGTGTGTATGTACATATGTAAGTACGTAGGGAAACCCAAAATGATTTTTTGTGTGAATGAATTTGAAGACGCAATTGTTTAAAAGAATTTCATTGCGTACCCTTTTTTCAACAATTCTTTATATCACTTTCATTTTCAAGCTCGTGTATATATACATACACATTTTTACACCAAAGCAAAAAAATTGTTTATGCTAACATACTTGCATGCATACATACATATGTAGATACATACATACCTGCATACATACAAACGTATCTACATACATACATACATACATACATACATACACACACACATACATACATACATACATACATACATACATACATACATACATACATACATACATACATACATACATACATACATACATACATACATACATACATACATACATACATACATACATACATACATACATACATACATACATACATACATACATACATACATACATACATACATACATACATACATACATACATACATACATACATACATACATACATACATACATACATACATACATACATACATACATACATACATACATACATACATACATACATACATACATACATACATACATACATACATACATACATACATACATACATACATACATACATACATACATACATACATACATACATACATACATACATACATACATACATACATACATACATACATACATACATACATACATACATACATACATACATACATACATACATACATACATACATACATACATACATACATACATACATACATACATACATACATACATACATACATACATACATACATACATACATACATACATACATACATACATACATACATTCATACATGATCGCAAATATTATATACATATGTATATAATATTATATACATATGTATGTACCATTATGATCGATTTTTGGTACCAAAAGTTGGGTGCATTGGGCCGATGTCCAAAAATTTTCTAATTTTGCCCCTAAACAGCCTGTATGTACCATTCCGACAAATTTTTAGTGCAAAAAACTGTTTCGTTTAGCTTCCAGGTCCGACTTCTTGAGATATCGGGAGGCGCTATATCTCGAACATATATGGGCCGATGACAAAAAGATTTCCAGTTTTGCTTCTGACTAACCTATATGTATCATTCTGATTGATTTTTGGTGCCAAAAGTTGTTTTATTTAGCTTATAGAGCCGATTTCTTGAAAAATCGGGAGACGCTATATCTCAGGTATATATAGACCGATTGCAGACATTTTTAAATTTTGCTTTTAAACACCTTATATGTACCATTCTGATCGATTTTTGGTACCAAAAGTTGTTTTATTTGGCTTTTAGAGCCGACTTCTTGAGAAAACTTGAGGCGCTATATCTCGAGTGTATATGGGCCGATGTCCAAAATTTTCCACGTTTGCCTCTAAATAGTCTATATGTACCATTCTGATTGATTTTTAGTGCCAAAAATTGCTTTATTTGGCTTAAAGAGCGGATTTCTTGAAAAATCAGGAGTCGCTATATCTCAGATATATATTGACCGATTTAAAAAATTTTCCAATTTTGCTTTTAAACACCTTATATGTTCCATTCTAATCGATTTTTGATACCAAAAGTTGTTTTATTTGGCTTTTAAAGCCGACTTCTTGAGAAAACGGGAGGCGCTATATCTCGAGTGTATATGGGCCGATGGGAAAAAATTTTCCACTTTTGCCTCTAAATAGCCTATGTATACCATCCTGATTGATCTTCGGTGCCAAAAGTTGTCTTATTTGGCTTATAAAGCCGATTTCTTTAAAAATCGGGAGACGCTATATCTCGGATATATATGGGCCGATTTCAAAAATTCCTTCATTTCTAGGATTTAATGGGCACTAAAAATGATATGGTTTAGTTTTTGAGAAAAAATTTTTTTTCAAAAACCTGAATACAAAAATTGCACAAAATATCCCTCAAAACCCGGTTTTTTGAATATATCTCGGCTATCCGTGGACCTATCTTACTGAATTTCAATAGCAGACCCACTACCGGGGTTTCATACGTTTTAGCGAAAGAATGAGGTTTCTATCTCAAACCGTTTTCTCAGAAACGGTATTTCAACGACTACAGACGGACAGACGGACAGACGGACCGACGGACAGACGGACCGACGGACAGACGGACAGACGGACATTGCTCAATCGTAATCGCTATTGATGCTGATCCAGAATATATATACTTTATGGGGTCTTAGATGGATATTTCAATGCGTTAAAAACGGAATCACAAACTTATATATACCCTTACACATTTATGTGAAGGGTATAACAAGTAAGAGTGCTATATTCGGCTGGGCCGAATCTTAAATACCATTCACAATGATATATGCACCATTCTGATTGATTTTTGGTGCCAAAAGTTGTTTTATTTGGCTTATAGAGCCGATTTCTTGAAAAATCGGGAGAAGTTATATCTCGGGTATATATGGGCCGATATCAAAAAAAAAGATTTTTGGGATCTATTAGGCATTAGAAATGATATGGCTAACTTTTTAGGAAAAAAGCATTTTTTCAAAAATCTCACCAAAAAAATGGCCAAAAATTCGGCTATTCGTGAACCAATCTTACTGAATTTCAACAACAGGCCCACTACCGGGACTTAACACAACATTTTAGCGAAAGAATGAGGTTTTTATCTCAAACCGTTTTCTCAGAAACGGTATTTCAATGACTACAGACGGACAGACGGACATCGCTTAATCGTAATCTCTATTGATTCTGATCCAGAATATATACACTTTATGGGGTCTTAGATGGTTATTTCAATGCTTTCCACACTGAATCACAAACTTATATATACTCATACACTGGTTTTCATTTAAAAAGTTGGTTGTATCAATTCAAACTTAGGTCAAGAGGATGGCAGCGCCAACTTTGTACGAATTCGTGACATAGAGTTCCCATTACAAGTGATGTTCACAATCAGGCTGTTAATTGTGAAGTGAGATGTCTAGCAGAACGATCACTTCAATATCATGATGAGCAGGTGCAAAGAAATCAGCTGCCATGGTACTATAAATATTGACTGTTATAGTTGGTCAAACAGCTCCAAGAGCTGCACCAAACAGTCACTTATAATGAGTTGATTGGCCCCATAATACCAAGTGTAAATTTTCTGGGCTCAAAATATGAAGATGGACATCAACAGATAAAATTATAATTATTAGTAGCTTTATTGGGCTTTAGTTCAATTTTCATTTCCCCAAAATTGAAAAAGATTTTTTGGGATAAAATTGTCTTCTTTAAAGGAGACAAGAAAAGCAAAGATGAAGACTTACTGGCTGGTATACATAAAATGGCTGTCTTAGGATCACCACGTCGCTCATCAGCAACCAAGTGGCTGTAAAACTACTGAATTCAATAATACCTGTTTTCACTCCAACTGTCTAAAACGCAAAACTTTCTAATCGCACAAAATAAAGTCAAGCCACAATAATTCTCCCGCACCAATTCTATATAGAACTCATTTAATGTTGTTTGTGTGATTGACGGCAATAGAATAGCATTTTAAATGAGTATTGAAACAGTTTGCTAAAGTAGTATAAATTCAAACACCTTTTATGGGTTGTGGCTCAGATCCAGCTTTTAATAAAAAAACAGAACACCACACACTCATAACCATTTCTATAATGTGGCTATTTAATTTTTTCCATGTGTTACTTTCTTAAATATCTGTTTGAGATTTTGTGTGCAAACGTTTTTCTTCCACATAAATATGAATAAAGTTGCTGCACGCAGCACACCGGGATACAAACATTAATTGTACACTTTACATGAAAAATATTTTTCATTATACGTAACAGAACACACCAGCAGCCAGCAGCCAGCAGCCAGCAGCAAGTAGCAAGTGAGCAGGCGAGCAAGCACTCTAATATGATTAAGCACGTTTCCGTTTTTCTTTGTATGCGACTTTTTTCTATTCTTTATTTAGCAGTTAAATAATAAATCAAGTGGAAACATTATAACATTTTTTTTAGCATTTTTACGCTTCTTTATTTTTGCATCGAGGGAATATCTAATACGGTAACGTACATCCAGGAACATTAGTTGTAGTATATGGAAGAAAAAAAACACTCGTAAGGGGGAAAAACACTTTAACTGCAAAAAAAAACTACGCTGAAGCTATTTATTTGTAGCAGCGACATCAACAATAAATAAAGACGTATGCTTTGGTTTTTTTTTTCTCTCATAACAAGGGAAAAGTCCTAAAGCAAATATTATTGTTGCTTGTTATAAATATAAAGATATTGCCACATAAAGATATTAGATTTTATTTACAGAATAGTTAAAGAAAGAAATATGCTTATGACAGAATCAGAGTTCAAAATTATAGAATGGCTCTTCATGAGAACAACTTTATTTATTTGCTTATGCTCACCACTATGGACACATAGAACAGGAAATTTACTGAAACCACTGAGCACCAATTTTAGAAAAATACTTCAACTTAAATTCTTAACGCCAAACACATAATTTTTACAGAAAATACCTGCAGGCAGGTGAAGACAAATAAAATGTGTGCTCATGTATCTATGGAATTTTTTTCTTTGTAAATTATAAAGCTAGCAAAACTATTTTTTGTTAAAGGTAAAAAATGGAGCATTGAAATATTGAAAGCAGTAAGAAAAAAACAAATATATAAAAATAAAATTATGAAAATTTTTGTGAACTACATGCGATCTTCCAGACTCGTCAAAAATCTTTTAATGCCAAACATTTTATAACCAAAACCAAAAATAAAATATTTCTAGAATATTTATATAACATACGTTATTTTAAGGCTAACCGCATGCATTAATTTTTTAGGTCTAAAAATATGTTTTATTGATATTTTCCGGCTCTATTAGCTGTCTATATGTCGCCGACAATTCGTTGATGCTAAACAACTCGTCAGTTTACTTGAAAAAACTTAAAAAACTGCTTGGAACGCACAACCATATTCAAACATCCATTTTGCAGTTTCAAGTGTAAACGTCAATAAAAAACACATATAAAATATTTTCTTTCAGGATATTTCTTTTTTATTATAAAGTTTGAAAGTTGGCAGTATGTATGAAACACTACATTATTTAAATGACCACCACGCCAAGAGTTGTAAGCATTGATTCTTTCATTGATGGCGGTATCTCAGCCATAACTTGACGAGTGTTGGTTCTTAAGTGCTCAAGAGTTAAACACGGTCTTTCGCGTGTGAGCTCACTTGCTTCAGATTTTGATTGCCGGTAATTTTTTTACTTGCAGTCCTTTTAAAAATGTTGAGTTTTAATAGATAATTATAAAGGAATGATTTTTATTACATTATTATTTGATCTTACATACCGAAAATTAAGATAAAATATAAAAAAGTTGAAATAGAATATGGCTGCTATCGATTAGTAAAATAAATTTAATATTTATTTGATAAAAAAAAAACTCTTCGTATAATTTACTTTCCCATAACAGCCCTTATGACGATACCTGCTATTAAAAAACAGAATAAGCAATACATAAAAGAGACAAAAAGTGGTGATTTTTAAATATAAAAAAAATGGAACAGGGATTTTGTAGTTTTACTTGCATAACTGTTTTATTATTATAGTTTTCATTTATTTCCTTTAATTTGTAAACTGAAGCAACTTCCTTTAAGACCATTTTCTTTGACGACATTTTGAAAATGAGATTGCACTTGAATATATAAACAATCAAACCAGTAGCAACAGCTTCGATTGTCTCTGCCAATGGATTGGTTGTTAATGTGAACACACAACTTTCAACTAGTTACTTGCATGTTTAAATGTTGTGTAAGTGCTGATTAAAATTTATTTATTGGCGTATATATTTCAAAGCAAAATTTTAATTTAATAAACAAATAATCCCTTAAACGGCAAAATTTGCAAATTTTCAGAATATCAACTTTAAATTCGCTGATTGAATTTTTGGTGCACAACGAATACCAAAGAGAGAATGAAGGCTTCTAGCTAATACATTATTTTACACAAACAAATTTCACTTCGATATCGGATCTGGAAAGAATATTATGAATTTTTGCCACCTTTCATTGCAAAAAGTTGCACTGTGCAGCGTTTATTTAGGTAAATTTCAATTCTGCTGACTTTTATTTATTTTCCATTATTTGCTACGTTATAATCATTATCATAATATTGCTCTTAATTATGTATATATACAAAATAATAACTATAATGGTTTCACATTTCTTACATGCAATTTACTCATTAAAATATTACATTTCGTTTAATGAGATAGAAGAATAAAAACTATCATTTTCAATAATTGATTTTTAATAAAAACTAATATAAAGGTAAAACATTGAACAACAAAAAATTAAAACATGCTTTATTATTATTTACTCAATACTTCTATTTTGCACATAAACAGTTAAAAAGAGTTATTGTTGCATGAAATTAATTATTTAATGTGTAAATTTTACAATAAGAGAAAACTGAAAAAATTTATATACATATATATATATATATATATATATATATATATATATATATATATATATATATATATATATATATATATATATATATATATATATATATATATATATATATATATATATATATATATATATATATATATATATATATATATATATATACATATATATATTGCTTATATATATATATATATATATATATATATATATATATATATATATATATATATATATATATATATATATATATATATATATATATATACATATTCTATTTTAACCATAATAAATAAAATCAATAGAACTCTGCAACCATGGACACTATTTAATGAAGATATTTTATAATTAGAACAAAGCAGTTACAGCGATATACAACTTTCAAATTTTAAACTTCATTTTGTTCATGCCGTTGACAACTGTAGCAAAGACACTGTTTATTTGTAGTTTAAATAATTTTTATTTTGTTCACGTTACAAATAAAATGAATAAAATTTTAGGGACATATTTGAGAGAAAAAGAAAAACTAATGCATAAAGCAAGTTGATCAAAGTATGCGTTACAGTTTTCAGATCAAATACAAATATCTATGCATAATGTGTTGCCATCCAACAACAACCATCAAAATTTTTTTAATGTATTTTAGTCCCCTTATGGCAAAAGTTATAATTTGTCCAACTCATAAGCTCTTCGTATCGTTGTATCGACTGTGTTACTGAAAAATTTTCCGCAACTGCTTTTATTTTACTTTTTATTTTATGTTATTTATTTCTTATTATTTTAATTCACACATCGAATTCCTATATTTTCAAAAGTTTCTATTAAATCCATATCAGAAAATGCTAATATTTTGTAGTACTAATTGTCTTTTACTCAAAAAAATTTAATCGGCACAAAAAGTTATTTGAAAAATCTTTAAAAAGTTAAAAAACATAAAGCTGGTACCGAAGCTTGAAAGTTCGTGAGAGCGTTGCAACCTGCAAAACTATACCTCAAATCGTTTTTAAAAAAGTTAAAGGTCCAGCCGGAAGCAAACGCGATAAAATCTAGGAAAATTGTTGCATATATCAAAGATGTGTTGTTTCTAAGAATACCAGTTAGTGGTAAAAGGCACAAAAGGCTGCTTCAGGGGTAAGACTGGCAAAGATTTTCCAAACACAGTGAGAAAAGAGAAAGTTGATCATCAAGATCCAACAAGCAGTGTTCCCAGGTCAATGTATTTCTTCCACCCAGAAAAATATTAAAACCCCCAAAATTCAATGTTTTTCTAAAAAATCCCCCGAAAAAAAATTTGGTGAACATTCTGCTTTAGTTTGCGAATCACCAATATTAATGCATTGACAATGCGGAAAATGCATAAAATTGTTAAATTTTCCCCAATTAAAATGAAGTAAAAATTAACTGATTATATTTTTTTTCAGTGCATATATTATGATTACAGGCGTATGTATATTTTTTTTTTTTTTTAAGTTTTTATTTTTTCTTTTTATTTTGATTTTATTTTGTCCCTTGTTCATTTTTTTTTTATAGTATGATGATGCTTGGCATTGAAAAAGATAAAACATAAAGACCTAAGGCTTTAAAAAATAGTGTTGTTTATTTTAACAATAAAGGTAAAAAGTTAGAGATAAAATAATATACTTAAATCTCAAATATTTCGATAAAATAAAACTACTAAAACTAGCTGTCAAGGAAAACACAAGTTCCCATCCTAATGTTTTAATTATTAAGTTGAAGTATGGAGCACTAAGAAATTAAAATTGAAAAAACAAACGCACTACAAAAAGAAGTTGGACATTGTCTGTTGCCACCATGGGCAAAACCGAATGAATTATTTACTCAGGTTTTAACTTTAATTTTGCTTTCTAAAAGTTAAGAGAGAAAAAAATCGGCCAATGTATGACCCACTCCCGACAATTTTGCTCTTCCATATTTCTTTCGAACACACTGACCCCAGCACCCTGTGTATCTTCTATTCATGAGTGCAAAGTAAAAATATTATGCGTATGAGTAATATATTAAAGGAGAAATTAACTCAAGCAAAGAGAGTACAACACAACATTTTTGAGAGTCATCTCATTAGCAATGGGATTTAACTTAAATTTGTAAGTGGGTTGTATGATAAATAATATGGTATTTTCGATAAATTTTGTTTAAATAATTTAAAGCTAGTTCAACTTAAAGACAACTTTATGCTAGGAACACAACTGGGACTAATGACGAATTTTTCGCCGCGAATATTCGCCGTCAAAAATAAAACGCATTGGTGTATATGAAAATGCACACAGTCACAGCGTCAGTCGAAATTCGTTGTACGCTGCGAACTTGACATAGAACTTGACGCCGCCGAACGACGAACAAATCAGTACCATGTGGCCATTTTGGTTTTAGTTTTCAAGTGTTTTAGTAAAAAAATTTATAATTATAGTAAAAATGTTTATAATTATAAATAATTTTTACTTTAATATTTTTTATTTTAAGTGCTTAGCTTTGACTTTTTGCATTTAAAATAAAAAGCCATCATATTAGATTATGAAACATGTTTGCAGTGTTAAATTTTTTGTTTTTGGTAATGCTAAATTTTTTAGCAGGCAATTTTTTTAATATGATCACCCCATCAGCTGTTCAACTATAATAAGATAAAATTAAAAAACTGAGAAAATGGATACAAGTGAAATTATAATTGAAAGTGTTAAACTTCAGGGTTTTTACCATAATGAATATGATGTTCATTATTTTAATTATTTTTTAAAATTTTAAATTCTTTGATTCATTTAATTTTTTATCTTTCAACAAACAATAAACAAGTTTATCAGTTATAACAGATGTTTTTGTTTCTACGAATTTACGCAGCAAATTTTAACCGGCGTATTCGTCGTGTTGGGCGGAATTCGTCGTTCGTCCCAGATGTGTTCCTAGCATTAATTTTCTAAAAAGCACACATTCACGCCACGTGCATCCACAGCATCGGCCATAACCTCCATCCAGCCTTCAAAAGTGGACACTTGCAAAAGCGCCAAATAGCCCATACATACAAGATCAAAGGTTATTTTCGAATCGATCCAGCTAAAATTTTGCTCTATACAGTCCCATTTGTCATTCACCTCCTGGAACAGCCGGTTCTTTGTTGTGCATTTTTGTTTTTAGAGGAAAGAGATAAGTTTTATAAAGAAAAAAAAAATAACATTGGAATTGCTTTTTTGGATTGTCCAAAATCGTTTTGGACACTTATAATTTCAAGGCCAATAGCTTAAATTCTATGTATATATATTTTTTTGTTTTTCTTGAAAGCTGTCTGAATCAGCACATGAACTACATAATTCCTTTTAATACAAATTAACCTTAGCAATAAGTTGGCAATGTTTGAATTTGTACGCAAAAATGAAAGAGAAAAGTAGATTGTAAGTAGTATAACAGTTGAATTTATTGGAAAGAAAAACCAGAATGAAAGAACATTTTTTGAAATCTTTTGGGCAGTAGCCTTTCAACAACTAAAGGAACGCATTGTCATCCTTATACCATTTTTTTGTAATCAAAATAAAATTATTATAACGTTGGTGGAATTACCTGTCCCGTTTTCCTGAAGGAATATATAATATAAAAGGTGAGCTCATCATCCATTCTAAAACTAAGGAAATTAACCCCTTTTTTCTTTTGGTTCCCTTAACCCCTAAATAATTATTATCGCTTTCGAGTGACAATAATTATTCATCCACCTAAAGATTGGCATCATTTTCCTATCATAAAAGCTGCTACTCAAAAGGTGGAGTTAATGATAGTTCAAACTATTTCAGGATTATAAATTTTTTTAAAAAATGCTATTTTTGTTTTTGAGTTCTAGAGCTAAACAAAAATCAAAAATTTTACAATTTGACAAGATCATTTGGCTTTTTGTTGTTGTTGTTTTTGTTTTGTTTTAGAAATATAATAAAAGAGCCAACTCACCGTAACGGGCAAGAGTTCTCCATCATCGATATCGATACATTTGAAAAATTTACCACCAAAAAATTGTGCACCCATTATAGAAAATATTAACCAAAAAACCAAACAAATTAAAAAAGTACATTGAAAATTGATGGTATGGCATACATGAGAGCATTTACTAAAATTCGCATTTCTTGCCACCTGGAATAGAAATAAAATGTTTGTTTCGTTTTTAAAACTCAAAATTGGCAAAAGAGAGGCTGCTGTTTTTTTGCTAAAACGAATTGCTTTTAAAGGATTTTTTTTTATTTATTTTTATTATTATTTAATTATTTATTATTATTAAATTACTATTTTTATTTATTTAAATTTATTTATAATTTTTAGTTTTGTTTAAATAATAATTATTTAAGGGATAAGTTTGTTTTCCTATAACTTTTTACATATGAATTATATTAAATTAATTTTATATATTTTTTTAATATGTTTTTCATTTAAAAATAACAAGCCAATGGAAGATGATAACTGCTGTTAGTCACTGTTTGATAACTCAACTACGAAGCCCTTCATTGCAAACTTTTCTGGCAAAGGCCTTCAAGAAATGAAAATTTGCACTATAAACAAAAACCAAATATGAAGAAAAGACTCAAACCTACAATTGGCCTTTCTCTTTCTCTTTCTCGCCAATAAACGATATACATATGTATGTATTTTGGGTGTCACACAAAAACAAGTTGTTCTTGTTCTTAAAATTTTTTTTCCTGTTTTCTATGTAAACATTCACTTCCCCAGCACAGTTTTTCGATTAAAGACCATTTCAATGACTGCGAATGTTTTTCTTTATAAAGTTTGCACCTTTAAAATGAAAAAAAATACATTGCAAAAATATGTTCATATGTATTTTGTTTTTAATTTCTTTTCATTTATATTTTATTTTTGTTCCTTGATTATTTGATTTTAAGTTCTGACTAACGTTTTATACGTCAGTTAAAATCGGTTAAATTTAACATCCTCTTTCCTGTTAAATAGTGATGGTTAAGACTTATTCAAGGATTGTGAAAGACAATTTAATCATAAATTAATTTATAATCAGACTTGGTACCCACAAGAGGTATAAATAGCAGAGGTGTGAGTTCTATTATTATTTAATGTTAGAAAATCCACATATCGTTTTTATTTAAAAGCAAACTATTTGTAACACGTAATAAAACTTGGGATCCTTCATTTTTTTTAGTAAACCCCAAGCGATTATTGTAGTCATTTTAGTAACCATTTATGAAATCAAATAATTATGTACCTCTATTTTAGTGAAGTTAATATGTAAAACATACACCCTTGCTGTTATTATAATAAGTGATTGTATTTCAAACCATACAAAAATTTTGCCACCATACGTTGCAGTGTACAACATTCAAGGGAAGTGGAAATATTATTTGCATTGTATTTTATTCTACATGTAAGTGAATTTTCCGTGACCAAATGTTTTTCGTTTCGTTGAAAATGTTAATTTTTTCACTTCATTTTCATACAAACTCTTTCTATTATTTCTATATTTTTCACTAAAAGCTTGAGTTCGTTGTTTTATTTTACTGGTTTCATAAAAAAAGTCATGCACAATTTCAGATGCAGTCTAGGAAATTTTAAAAATAATTAAATAATTCATATTATGTGCTTTTTTTTTGTCCGACAGATTCCGCATAATAAGTTTTATATACTTTTAAACAAAATGTACTTTGCATAACTGGATTTGAATTAAGATAAGTGTTTTTTTTTTTTTTTTTTTTGTTTGGTGTTTTATAATGGAAACATAATGAGCTGCTCATAAAAAGTAATGAACGTACCGGCACTGACCACAAAAATGCTTTTGGGTAAAAACAATATTTTAGTGTCATCTGGTGTTAATTTTGTAGTTGGACAAAACCCAGTCAACATTTGTACTTAAACTTTGTGTACCTGAAATTGCACTTGAGAATCGTTCAGTTTTCTTTGGGATGCTTAAGTTCTTGAACGAAATGTCCCATATCCCGTTGCTACGCTGAACTTGGCTTGTTTTCTCCTGTTTTGATGCAAAGCTAAACGTTTTTCAATAATTGTAAAAAAAGGAAAATATACCCCAAATACACGAAATTTGCTGCGGTTGCACTAATTTTTTGATTAGCAGCACTTGCGTTTTATATGTGTTGACAGCACTTGCACATTTTGGCAGTGGTTGCCCCGAAAAATTCATTCGCATGTTAAAAAAAGTTGGGCCTTAACTATAGTCAAACACCGCTTTTGCAAGTGGCCACTTTTGAAGGCTGGATGGAGGTTATGGCCGATGCTGTGGATGCACGTGGCGTGGATTTGCAGCCGCAGCATGAAGCAAATCTATACGCTTATATTTATTTCTTTGTCTTCATTGTATGTGGCTCATTCTTTGCTCTTAATCTATTCATAGGATTTATTATCGATAATTTCAATATGTTCAAGTAAAAGGTAAGCTATACGTGAAGGGTCAATTGATTAGTTGTGAAAGATTTGAATTTAGTCATCTCTAAATCACGCTTTGAGTTAAAAGCAGGAAGTGAGAAGGTTTATAAGGTTTGATTTATTACCTATTAATTTGTTTTCTTTTTTTTTCAATTTTCATGTATTTTACACAACATTGTATTATTTTAAGGCTCAATAAATCTAAATCTAATTTGAATTGTAAAAAAATAATTTAGCCCAGCCATTAAGACCATTAAGTAAAACAAAGAGTTTTATTGCATATTTTATATATGTATGCATAGGAATATTTGCCCTTGTTTTCAGTAAAGCGCACTCTTTTATTATATACATTTTGACAGTTTATGCTTTTATCTATGTACTAGCGACTACCCGGTGTACTTGGCTACCCCACACCCACTTCTTATCCAACTTCGCAAATCTCTCAAGTAATGATATATTTATGTCAACGATGCAGCCGCTTATACTTTTCTGATTAGGCCGTCAAGCAGTATAAATTTTGTCTAGGTCTGTGCGCGGGAGGTCACACCCACCTTATTAATTAAAAATTAAGTTTTAGCTGCTCTTTTCATAAAATCCTGCTGAAAATTTGTAAATGCTTCTCGAAAGGAAACTGCCGTACTTCTCAAAAATACATCAAAAATTAATTTTTGGATTTTTTTTTTTGTAAAGCAAATAAAAGTCGCTTTTCAGGTGGATGGCTTTTAGCTATAAAATCTTTGATTTTATCAGGCTTCACTGCTTACAAAAATTTAAGGTGATGCATCCTGTTTTTGATCGTCACTCACAATTTTCTATTTAGTTCTGCTTGTTGAAGAATTCGTTGTGGACAACCTCGATCGATTATACGGATCAAATACTGCAAAATGCACTTCGTTGTGAACGTCTGTTTTAATAAAAAAAATTCAACAATCTTTGGGCCCTCAACAGTAATTTTATCACAGACTTAAAATAAGAGATGTCAAATAATGTTGGGCGAAACAGTTGAACAGTCAGGGTCTGACTCAAATTTCACTACGATTTTAGATTAAGGGATAAATGAATTTCTTCCCCTCAATCCACTACAAAGTAATTTACTGAATTTCTGTTTAGCGTTAAGCAAATTAAATTTTTACTAAACACTTTTCCCACTTTATTAACGATTCACCACATCTTTGAGTTAAACTACTTTAAATTAATAAAAACTATTTAAATTATATGCAAAAATGAACTTAGTTGTTTCTTTGCTTTTTGAAAGTCAATTGAAATGTATTAACTCAGGTCCAAAAATAGACCTTTCTGTCTTTTTCAGCTGTCTATATGCCGCTGAAAGGTACAGAAAACATTTGAAAGGTATATTTTTGGAACTGAATTAATACATTTAAATAATAAGAGTAGAATTAAACTGTTCAGCCGAAAATTAAAGATTTTATACCCAACATAAATAAATATATAAATATAAAAGTATGTACTTTCTTTTTAACCAACAATAGTTGGTTGATATGACAAAAAAAAAACACTTCCATTGAAATGTTTAATATTCATGGCAGAAACCAGACATAAAATTGCCACACGAAAACTCATAATTTAAAAATTTTATAAATCAGCAACATTTATTGTTTTAATATTCGTTTTTTAAATCACATTTAAAAATAATATCTTCGATTTTAAATTAAGCTCGTATGAGAAAATAAATCATGATTTGAATATATTAAATACATTTAAATAAAATATAAATAATTCGCCAGTTTTAAAGCATAAAACAAAATTCTTTAAATAGCAAAAAATACAACCATGAGCCACAAAAGGGCAGTGCACTGTGGTCGGAAATTTCATTTTATTGGCCAAAAGTCAAAATGTTTACACTCACGAAATATGTTTTTTTTTTTAACGTATAGTTTATTTGATCTTTTCTTTTATTTTGATAATAAATTAAATTTTTAAGGCTTAAGATCTTTTTTATAAAAATTTTTGTAACAAAAAACAAATATATTTATTTATTTCGATATTTCGCCCGCAATTTGCTTCGAAATATGTTTTTGTTTTTGAAATTCCGGAGTCAACACAAGCAAACACTAATTTTGTTGTTGTAATATGTAATTCACCGTTATTCGGTGAGTCATCGAAGTTGAATTTGTTTGCTTTATTTGTAAACAGAATTGCGTTCGGTGTTTTATAGTGCTTACTTCAATTGTTTGCTAAAGCTGAAAACAAAGCGTGTTAAATAAAAGTTTAAATGGAAAAAGAAGGTCATGGTAAGTTTATTAATTTTTTAAAAAATAATACTCAAAAATCGAATGCTCCAAAAAAAATAAAATAAATTTTTTCGAAAGTTTTTAACATTTTGGAATTTATTTTATTTTCTGAAGTTTGAGTAAGCTTAACACATTTTGTTTAGAAGTGTTAAGCATAAGATTAAAAACCGAATTATTTTAAAGTATTTAGTTTTTGAAAATATTTATCTCGATTTGCGGTTTTTTGCGGTTTTTGAGTATTTGATTGAGCAACCCAAGATGACTTTCTTAAAGGCACAGATTATAACAACGTAAAATTTTATCCTATCGATGGAAATCTAAAGTACGGACTTAGTCCACTGCACTCCTGGATTAGATTTTTTGAGTTCATACTACATTTAGGATAAAAAAAAAATAAAAACTCAGAAAAAAAATTTATGTAAAAATGTTTTTTTAATTTTAATTCTAAATGTTGATAATAAAAAAAATTTATTTATTTTATCTTAAACACTTAAGGCCATATTCATATTAATTATTGTAAGTTTATTAAGCTCTTATTCGATGTATTTCTAAGGAATATTTGTCAAATAAACGTGTAATAAACCTTCAATAGTTTTTATGAATATGGGTGTTAAAATATACTGCAAGTTCAAATTCCAGTTAAAAATTCAGCTATTTTAAGTTTTAATAGTTTTGGCCAATAAAAGTGGTGTTTCCGACCATAGTGCAGTGTCACAAAGTTTTCTTGAAAAACAGACATATAAAAGTTGTTCATACATGCACAAAATCACCAAGTTAAAACGCAGATAGTAAGATTGAGTTTTGAGGGGTATTTTTGCCCATTTTTTGGTCAGATTTTTGAAAAAAAATTTTTTTTCCTAAGAAGTTAGCCATATCATTTTTAATGCTCATTAAATCCCAAAAATCGAAAGATTTTTGAAATCGGCCCATATGTGCTAGAGATATAGCGTCTCCCGATTTTTCAAGAAATCGGCTCTATAAGCCAAATAAAACAACTTTTGGCACCAAAAGTCATTCACAATGTCACATATAGGCTATTCACAAGCAAAACTGGAAAAAAAAATTTTGACATCGGCCTATATACACTCGAGATATAGCGCCTCCCGATATCTCAAGAAGTCAGCATTAAAAGCCAAATAAAACAACTTTTGGCACCAAAAACCAATCAGAATGGTACATATATCATTGTGAAGGGTATTTAAGATTCGGCCCAGCCGACTATAGAACTCTTAGTGGTTTATTATGGATTTTAAACGTTGACGCTATGTGTGAAACACTACATCATTTAAATGACCACCAGGCGAAGTGTTGTAAGCCTTGATTCTTTTGAGGTAATTTTCGACCACTTTTTAACACATATTGGGCGGTATCTCAGCCATAACTTGACGAATGTTCGTTCTTAAGTGTTCAAGAGCTACAGGGTTTATCTGCATAAACACGATATTTTCCCTAGCCCCACAAAAAAAGCCTAATGGTGTCAAATCGCTTGACCTTGGTGGCCACTTGATATCGCCACGACGAAAAGTTATGCGATCGCTTGCAATAAAGCCACATTCGCTCGAGTTGTGTGACATGTGGTACCGTCTTGTTGAAACTATACATATTCTTCCATTCATATTCTTCAACAGCAGGCAAAAAAAAGTCGGTTATCATATGACCATAACGCTCCGAATTGGCGGTGACAGTAGTTCCATCATCGTTTTCGAAAAAGTAAGGTCCAATCACACCTTCGGACCCAAGAGCGCACCAAAGAGTGACTTTTTCTGGATGTAACGCAATCTCTTCAATTACTTAAAGATTTTTGGAACCCCAAATACGACAATTTTGTTTATTAATATACCCACCGAGTGATAAATGTGCTTCATCGCTGAAGAAATTTTTGTTCGAATGCTTGTTCCTCCGCCTGTTATTCAAGCATCCATTCCACCTATCTACGAGGTTGTGAATGGTCAGCTGGCTTCAGTTGTTGTATGACCTGGACTTTATATTTATGAAGGTGTAGATTTAAATGTAAAATACACCATAATGTGCCGTAAGACATTCCTCATTCCTGAGAACGACGAGGAATCGACACATTTGGGTCTTCGGCAACACTTTCATTTACAGCAGCGATATTTTCAGCGGAAAGAGCGAAACGATGATGCACGGATCTTACAATATTTGTAGCCGCTCCAGTCTCTTCAAATTTCTTAACAATTTTGCCAATTGCTTGTATGATGGGACGATTTAGCAAACCATAATCTTCTCTTAAGGCACGGAAAGTGGCTGTGGCAGAATCACCAATTTTGTAGTCTGTTTTGATAATTTTTATGCATTGTGTGTTAGTTAAGCGATCCATTTTTGTCACTGCAGACTTTCAACTGAGAAGAAAAAAATTGGTTTAACAACTTAGTTGGACAGATGTCGAATTCCAGTCCCATACTCTTGAAACTACGAAATGTATAACCCCTTATATTTTGTAAAAAGGGCTCTATTTTCCCAGAACATATTCATGACAAGGCTTTTTGAGTTTATAAATATTTTAATATACTTAAACTAGATAAGAAACACTGGATAAGACATACAACATCAACAACCATAACAATAAAAGACAACTCAGAATAATCCGTATTATTCTGGTTGAGATTAAAACGCGACTTGTTAAAGTTAAGTAGAGATTAATTATAGAAGCACTCGAGAAGGCTTAAGAAAAGTTCTTCCTCTTGGAACTAAAATAAACTTATACATAAAAGAGTTGCATTTAAAATGAAACCTATAAAAATTAATTTTCTACTGTGTCTGGTCATGTTCGTGCAATATCAACAACCTGCACATTAATTTAAATGTTTGCATGTGTGTTTTTCTTTTGTGACTCCTTAAGTGTTGCATGTAAACAAAACAATAGACTTTCTTTCTATTTGTATTTCTACTTTAGACTTTTATTGCCTTAACGCAAACATTCATGCTGGACATATTCGTATACTGAAACCAAACTTGCTTAACGTTTCTCTTATTTAGTTTTTATTTGCTTTTTATTCTGCTACAGCTGTCACTTTTTTACCAAACACACACACATACAGTACAACCTTGATAGCTCGGCTAATTGATTATAAAATCTTATGCGGACTTTTAAGGCATATAGATTACCAAACAAACCAAAAAGACTTAAAATTGTTAATTAACTTATCGTACTATATTTTTAATATTCCGTAGAATTGAGAATGATAGTTTTTGTGATGAAATTGTTGGGTTCGACATTTTTAAAGGGGCGCAAGAAAAGCCGAATAAAGCGAATGAAATAGGTTTAAATCATAAAAGTTATTTATTAAATAAGAATTTGCAGCAAAAGTGAATAAATATAGAAGCATGAATTTGCTTGCAAGTATTATGTAATAGAATGCTGTAGGAATTAAAATGCTCCAAGCATGACTAAAAGCAACAAATATCAACTAAATGAACGATTTGAATTCATTCAAGCACATTTGAATTTTTTGGACATTAAAATATACAAATGCTTAAATATATTAACAGGTAAATGATAAAATCTTAAAGTTATTTTGATGCTGCTGTGCTTGTAATGATAATTTGTGATAATATTTTAGTAATTTTTGCTCTCACTTACATACCAAGCTGATTTACGTAAATCGAAAAGTGCTTCATGACCCACATTACCAAAAGATATTATTAAACAACTTTGCTTATGCCACACAAAAGCCCAGAGAGAATAAAATAAATATTACGGGATAAATTAAAATGCATGCACATACATCCAATAAGTTCTACGAAATTTATATTATTATTCTGTGGATCGGCACAAATGGCTCTGGTAATACTTGGATTAAAAATATTTTACACTTCAAAGAGCCCTCAGTCAGACCACACATCTTTGCAGTTCCTTTAAATTTTGCCTGCTTTATATAATATTGCCTTAAAATACTTATATGTGGGTGTGTGGGAGTGTGTAAAAATATAAAAGATTTTGTCAATTTGTAGATGTCATTTGCAAATGTGTGCACAATTGCGGTTGATGTGTGAACGTACCCGAAGCAGCATCCTCTTTGCCATGACATTTTAACCACAAAAATAAAACCATTGCGTAGCGATTGCAGCATATCATAATTAGCAGTTAATAAAATGGTATTCTTTTTTTTTATTCTTGCTTCTTTTATATAAACGAATTCACATACACAAAACAAACAAGCAGCCATGCCGCATGCACACACCCACACACACACACACACACACGAGTGCGTATGGGTACATAATAGATGGATATAGTTGTGGCTTTTACTTAATTTAAACGAAAACCATAATCAAGAAGTACAAAAGACATTTATCGCCAAGTTTGTATTCATTTAGTCAATATTTATCCACAATTATGTGACATAAATATGAAATTGTTTGTTTAACCGAAATTAAGCGATAAATGAATTAATTTGTCATGGTTAAATTAATGATAATTCACTTTCTTTTTATATTTTCATTGAATGCAATAAAACAATAGACAACTGAACTGAATTGAATTGAATTGAATTTGATGTACAGTTACACAAAAAACTCTGCCCACCCCTAGAAAAACGAGTTTTCGAGCCACCTGTGAGCAATGCAGTAATCGGTATCATTAAATACAAATTCAATTTATAACAAATTTCAACAAAATATATTTATTAATAAAAACCTATAAAAATAATTCTTAAAACATAGAAAAGTCTACATAAAGGGCATTTTTTTCAATGTGTAGAACTTTAAGTTAGCAATACTGTTCAAGATGGCAACCGATTTAACAGCTGTCAAGTAATTTATTCTCAGTTTGGTTTGGCAATTCATCATGAATAGACTCATGCCTGAACAACGCTTACAAATAGTACAATTTTAGTGCAAAACGAGGTTGCCGTTGTTCCCGATTTTCATAAGCGAATTTAGTTTAGCGATGCAGAGGCGCACTTCTGGTTAAATGGCCAAGTCAACAAACAAAACTGCCGCATTTGGAGTGAAGCTAATCCTCAAGTGTATGTCGAAACATCGTTACATGCAGAAAAACTGACTGTTTGGTGCGCTTTATGGGCTGGTGGAAACGATGATGGCCAGAACGTTACAGTCAAAGGTGATCGGTATGGAGCCATGATTACTAACTTTTTCATTCCTAAATTGAATAATCATAATGTCCAGGAAATGTGGTTTCAACAAGACGGCGCAATATGTCACACAGCTCGTGTTACAATCCATTTATTCAAAGACACATTTGGTGACCGCCTAATTTCACGCTGTGGACCTGTGAGTTGGTCTCCAAGATCTTGTTATTAAACACCGCTAGACTACTTTTTGTGGGGCTATGTAAAGTCATTGGTCTATGCGGATAAGCCACAAACGCTTGACCATTTGGAAGACAACATTCGCCGTGTTATTGCCGATACACGGCCACAAATGTTGGAAAAAGTCATCGAAAATTGGACGTCCAGATTGGACTACATCCGCGCCAACCATGGCGGTCATATGCCAGAAATCATATTTGAAATGTAATGCCACAAGATTACCTTTCGGATAAATAAAATTCATGTCAATCAAGTAATCCATCGTTGTTTTATTGCAGCTTAAAGTTCTATACATCGAAAAAAAAATACCCTTTACGTTGTATAAGAAATTTGTTGCACGTAAATATAAAAAAAAAATTTACATTAAGTTTGGCTGCCCTGACTTTGTAGAATAGCATTTCGCATAGTAGTGTAATTGTTGGATATTAATTTACATTTTTCAAGAAGAGCGATTAAAAATACACAGGCTATTAAAACGTGTATAGGTTTAAGCGCCCTTTTTCTAATTTGACGATCTAATTCATCCCATAAATTTTCTATGGGGTTCAAATTCGTTGACAGCGGTGGCGACTGAAGTCGATGAGGCCCGTTGTTGAGCAGCCATTCTTTAACAATAGCAACAGAATGTTTTGGGTCGATCTATTGCTAAAAGTACCAGCCTCCCTGCAAGAAATAAACGACCGAAACTAACAAAAAGATACAGCCAGTCCTAGGATGTCACGCGCTAACGTTCGCAAAAGAAAGTCACTCACTCACTTGCATGCGTCTGAGCGCCCCACTAATATGTGACTTGACGTGCGTGTTTTACGTAAACCATTTTCAGGGTGTCAAATACTTGTCGTTGCCATATGCATAGATATTTATCGAAAAAAACGCTTATATGGAAAAATTTGTTCTAAAAAAACTGTAACTCTGTGTGTTTGAAAGACATGAAATTTGTAAACAAATAAAAAGAAAATAAATAAAGTACAAATAAACAAATTTTTATTTAAAAAAAAAATGAATTTTTTTTCGAAATAAAAGACAGGCAAAAGGAATACAGTTAACCCACGGTAATGTGAACTTCCACAATAGTGAACTATCTACTAATGTGAACATTCATTTTTTTATATGTAAACATAATTCTATGACTCTAAATAGTGAACAACAATTTTTTGCAGAAAAACAACTCTCTACAATAAAATAAGCTCATGTTATATATGACATTCATTTAAAACCGAACATATGTATGTTGCTATGTGTTACTCTCAAATGTTTTATAAACTCTTCACGTTACTTTCTTATAGTTTTTTATGATCTCTAGTTGTTATATCACATTTTAACACTTACAATGGCACTCATGCGTATTTATGAATATATATGTATGCATAATTGTTTTTTGACAGTAAAGCAAACATACATATATATTTAAATGGTCTAAGTGTTATTTAAAAAGCAAAAGCAGTCTACTTTTGCCACGCTAAGGAGGCGCCTTAGTATTTCTTTGCCAACTTTTCAGAAGTGCGAATTCATTTGAAGATTCGAATGGTCTGAACATTTGATCATTCGCTAAAGTGGGGTTTGACTGTATTTTTTGAAATCTATTATTTCGTCGACGGCAAAAATGTAAGTGCCTGATATTGACATTTGGTTGCGCACAGATGACAACCAAAATTATTATTGGGGCGCAAATTTGTACTGAAACACTTACCTTGTCACTTATTTGCCACTTGTCGTGCTTGAAATTTTAAGAGAGACGCAAATCAGCTGTTTTGCGTCTAAAATGCTTGCGAACGTTAGCGCGTGACATCCTGGGACTGTCTGATAATTTGTTTACTAACACACTTTCAACAATTTGGGCAGTTCAGGCATATATTGCTTTAGTTCTTTCTCTATATGTAAAAATGTCTTGCAATTATTTTTCAAAATAACGCGGCTTTCATCAGAAGTAGAACTTTTGTGTGCAAACATTTTTGATAAAAAAATATAAGTGAAAAGTAAATAAATTGAGCCAAGTACGAGACTGACTCGCACAGCAAGGTTTTCGCACTAGCGTACAAGTTCTAGACAAATGGTAAGCCTGGTGTACCGTTTAGCTTTAAACTTTTTGTTCATGCTTATTATGAATTCCGTCAGAGGCTATAACGAAATTCCGTTGTACAATGCTATCATGAATTCCGAAATATCTGTCTAAATTTTATGGAGAGACGTTAAGCCGTATTCCAAATAAGTTTTTCTTTTATATGTTCTAGATACTCGTTCTTCGACTTTTTTATTTAACTTTATTTGGTTTAATAAATGAGCCCAAGGTCACTTTATTCTCAATAAATATATTTTCAATTTATTGACATATTATTCGAAGAAGAAGATACACAAAGGCGTATCGAAATATCGAATAATTTGTCAATAAATAGAAAATATATTTATTGAGAATAAAATGATCCTGTGCTCATTTATTAAACCAAATAAAGTTTTTCTTTTATGATTCTTCATTTTTTCATAATAAGTTTGATGCATATCTCAATAAAATTTTGCCAGATGTTGATATTAAGGAAGAATCAGTGGATAAAACACTTTGCCAACCAACAAGTGTAATTTGTAATAAATTCTACCAAGTGTTGATTACGAGCATATACATACATATGTAAGTATGAAGTTTTTTTGCACAAATTACTCCCGAAAAAATAATTTCGTTGAAAGAGAAATTTCGTGAGAATAATAATGATTGAGCTGCTGGTAAATCATAGCAGGCTTTAAAGTTTAAAAAACACTAAAATCTATGCTAATACAATACTTTTATTTGATTCAGTTGCATCTCAAAGAGTCACCTTTTCTTTAACTCAAAACATCTCTAGCACTTAGCATTGTGTGATCTCTTGTAATACCTGACAGAGCCATACATACACGCATTTCATTGTTAATTTTCTTGCCATTCATGCGTACTTATTTACAATCGTACTTGTGTCGAGTAGAGCGTTCTTAAAAATATATTCAAGTATAAACGTAATAATAATACGTACTTAACTGTTGAAAGTTTTTGTGTTTTGAGTCAGCGAAATGGAAATGTCATAAAATTTAAAAGAAATATTCTATGACAATTTGCATTTTTCATTTAAAGGTTTTAATGGCAAAAAAAATTCACCTCTCATACACAGCAAACAATTTAATGCAGATACATAAATATAAGACTTGGAATTTTATTATTTAAATCGTAATAATTTAAGAAGATAATAATAATGAATTAATGTTAGAAATAGGAGCATGAGAAAGATTTTCATACAGTCAAATAACGCCTCGAGGGCAGCATAAAATATTTTCAGATTATAATGCTTCTGTTAAGGTTTCCATGAATGATGAAATTGTTTTATTATTCATGTAATAAAATGATAATGCCTATAGTATATGAATATATTTACAGCACTTGAAACATGGCTGTATTGCTATACAGGAAGCATTTTGCATGGAAAAATTCGTTGCAAGCACATACGAGTGTACAGAGCGTGTTCTCACACTCGAAAGCTTTGAACTCGCCAAGTGAATTAAAAACGCCAAAGTTGTTTTTATATGTTTTGTGACTCACGCTTTTTGCTTGCGATTTGCCTTGTAGTTTTTGATCAGCTGTGTGCTCAAGTTGACATTGCACAGGGTGGACCAAAAGAAATCACCCTATTGGCAGGTGCCCTTATTTTTACAAATGACAGGCCACGTCACATCTGTTTTTACATTTGTGAAGAAGTGAATAAGTCATGGAACGATGCACTCTCCAAAAGCGGGGAATAATCGTGTCTAAGAGGAATTGCACGATTTTTTAACCAAAATCATAATGACTCATCACTACGAGTCTCACTTCCACCTCAGTGCGTACATGAATAAGCAAAATAATCGCTTCTGGGGCACCAAAAATGCACAAATGGCGCACGAGGAGTCATTACACATGCTTATAATAAGTGCAAGGTGCGCTGTTCATTTTGGAGAAGTCATCGGGCAATTTTTTTTTTTGATGACGGAACTGTCTCGCTAAGGAAAACGCGCTATAAGGCCATGTTAGCCGAGTTTTGTCTGGCGTAAGTGAACAAATTAGGTCTGGAGGACATGTGGTTCCAACAGAACGGAGCAACAGCATACACTGCGCGAGCTACAACCGTTATTTGGAAAGCCCAACAACATCGGTTGACTTCTTTTGGCCCACCTCTCATAAGAGAATAATGGATGGTAAAGAAATATATGCTTGAAAAGAATGAGAATAAACGTGTTTGCCTGTCGCTTATAAATATATAAGTTATATCAAAGGCTAGTTTTTACTATTAATGTATTTATTTTTAGGAATCTTTATTTACAAATTTTCCACTACCAAAATCCTCAGCCTTGATTATCAGCTTAAAAGCAAACATTCAATTAATAATTTTTTAATCAGGCTTGAGCTCAATTTTACTTTCTTAGAATTGAGAAAGAAAGATTTCAATGAAGATTTTTCTACTGATACGTTGATTAGCAACAACGAAATGATAGACGGCTGAAAAAGATATAAAACATTAATAATCTATGATATTAATCGCATATTGCTAGGAACACAACTGGGACGAACGACAAATTTTTCGCCGCGAATATTCGCCGTCAAAAATAAAACATATTGGTGTATATGAAAATGCACACAGTCACAGCGTCGGTCGAAATTCGTTGTACGCTGCGAACTTGAAATAGATGTATTTTTATTTCTTACGCCAGCGAACTACGAACAAATCAGTACCATGTGGCCATTTTGGTTTTAGTTTTCAATTGTTTTAGTAAAAACAATTCATTTTAAATTTAAAAGTTTTTATTTTAAGTGCAAAGCTTTGACTTTTTGCATTTAAAATAAAAATCCAACATATTAGATTATAAAACATGTTTGTAGTGTTTAATTTTTTTGTTTTTGGTAATGCAAAATTTTTTAGCAGGCAATTTCTTTTAATATGGTCACCCCATCAGCTGTTCAACTATAATAAGATAAAATTAAAAAACTGAGAAAATGGATATAAGTGAAATTATAATTAAAAATGTTAAACTTCAAGGCTTTTACGATAATGAACATGATGTTCATTATTTTAATTATTTTTACAAAATTTGAAATTCTTTGATTCATTTAATTTTTTTTATTTTTTTATCTTTGAACAAACAGCAAACAACTTTATCAATTATAACAGATGTTTTTGATATTTTTCGTCGTTATTCATAAGCTTCATACGACGAATTCGTCGTTCGTCCCAGTTGTGCTCCCAGCATATGACCTAAAATAATACTTTCAATTGGCTCTTAGAGCAAATAAATAATTGAGTTCTGTTTGAATTGTTGATGATTTTATAAGACTTTAGTTCGACTTTACTTTTCACATTTTTGATTTGAAATAATTTCCGGCTTTTTGTTCGAAATATTGAATTTGATTAAAATGGCGCTGGAAAAAGTGCAGAATTTTTTGGTGCTCCTAAATTTATATAGAGCTCAACGCATGGCGAATATCATTTACTAAATACTAACACCGGTATTCATAAAAAATGAAACGTTGTTCAAATACATTTTAGAAACAATTCAAATATGAACTTAATTATTTATTTGCTTTAAGAGCCAATTGAAATGTATTAATTCAGGTCCAAAAATTAACCTTTTCAAAAAATATTTGCTGTATTTTTCAGCTGTCTATATGCCGACGACATTTATACAAATCGTAGTAACCAATGGTGACTCGTTGTATAGAAGGTTGCAAAGAAAAGTAGAAGTGTTGCAAAACAAAAAAAGAAATGTTTGCTGTGTTAAAGGTTTGTTTGAACATTTCTGATTCTCATTCTGTTCATGGGAATTATGAAATAAGTAGTTAAGTTTCAAACAAACTTTTCAGAATTTTTCAAGTCTACTGATGAGTTGATTAGCACCAACGAAATGTCATCGGCATATAGACAGCTGAAAAATACAGCAAATATTTTTTAAAAAGGTTCATTTTTGGACCTGAATTAATACATTTTAGAAACAATTTCATACGAAAAATTTGTTGTAAAATGAGTTTCAGCAATGTTTTATTTTTTATGAATACCGGTGTAAGAATATATGAATGTGCTTTGAATAATAATAACAATAATAATAACACAAATTTTAAATAACTATTTTCCTGCAACACCAAAAAATTTTCCACTAGAAAAAAATTCATTAAAAAAGCAACTTTAAACACCCGGCCGCCAGCTTCTTTAAATTGAAAAATTTTAAACCACTTTCTAGAATACAATGACTCGTTCAAGTTTTCTATCATTAAAAACTTTCAACCGTTTTATTTACTGGGAATTTTGTTAATATTAAGTTTCGTACATTTCTATTCCAATGCACTCCTAGAATTCCTAAGAGTGCATTGGAATGCATGTGTGTCATTTTGAAAAAAGCAAACAGCTTCCAATTGTTTATACTGTTCACTCGAAAAGTTTCGTTTTACTTATGCCAATATTCTTTTTATAAATTGTTTATATTTGCATACATTAAAAAAGAAGAGAAAAGTTGAAATATTCATTTGTTATTGAAATTGATACGAGTTCCATTATTTTATCATAAATTTTCCAAGCTCATTACTTTTTCATGCAGCCAAAGTAGTTTTATTATTTTTTTTTCCTTTTCATGGAGCAGCTCAAGTGCAACTGATTCTTTGTTTTTTGTTGTTTTTTTTTTTTTTTTGTTGATTACTCTTTAGTTATTAATGTTGTAAATGCTATATGAAAAAAAATTTATAATTTCATTGTGATTATTTACAGCAGAAATAAACAGTTGCTTCCTTTAACTTTTGCAGAAGTTTGTTAAAGCGCAATAAGCGTTTGCCATCAGCAATATTTATTGTTACTAAATAAGTGAACAGCAGCATTAAAGCAGTAACAATAAGTTAAATTAAAAAAATAAATAAAGTTGAGTTTTATTGCCACAATGATTGTTATTATTGGCTTTATGATTGAAGTTTTCGCTTGGAATTATGATGTGCTGTATTGTGTTGTAAATATTTTTATTTCATCACTTGTCCCTAGAAGAAAAGAAATGTATTATATGATTGATTTTCTTTTTTTTTAATGCAATTTATAGCCATAAAGTAGAATAATAAACTCAATATTGCAAAAACATCACTCTCTACGTACGTGTATGTACCTAGATACTACAATTCCCTCAGAGTAGGCAACCATTTATCTCTACACCAGATACAAACTTTGAAAGTCAGATCTTTGAACCATGATTTTCCCACCCAGGTGTTTGTATTTCGAAAGTATTTGCATTTTGAGGAATATATGTATATTTACACTCCAAAATAGAACAACTAAGTTGCCACAGAGGGCAGTTATTTTTAGGGTTCTGTACTCAGCAGAGTGAAACGGAACACTATTAATGAGACTTCTACGTCCGTCCGTCCGGCCGTTCGTAAGAGTAAGAGCTAGAGCGCTGAAATTTCCACAGGATGTTGTTATACCTTGCCGCTACAATAGCGCATAGTAAAAGCAACAAGAAATCGAAAACTACCAGGTGTCCCCATACAACAAAAAGTAAGAATTAGCTATAACTCTCAAACCGTAAAAAGCACAGTGTATGTATTTACAGATGTCCTACAACAGCAAATGCTAAAAACAACTACAAGTCGAAAACTACCAGGTGTCCCTATACAATGTAATGTAACAATTAGCTGTTACTCTCGAACGGAGAGACACAGAGGGATGAAATTTGCATAATATATGCATAATATATATATGATCCACAACAACAAATGCTAAAAACAACAACAACTGTAAAACTACCAGGTGTCCCTTTACAGCGTAAAGTAACAGTTTACTATAACTCTCGAACCCAAAGAGATAGGGAGCAGAAATTCGCACAGCGTATGTATTCCCAGATACCTTACAACAACAAATGACAACATCAACAACAAGTCGAATACTACTAACTGTCCCCATACAAGGTAAAGTAACAATTAAACGTAATTCTCAAGATGTAAGAGAAAGAGAGATGAAATTTATACAATATATGTATGTATGTATTCACATATGCCATTTCATACGTACATTACACATACATACGGAACCCTGAGTGTGCGAGCCAGTCTTGTACTTGACTGAATTTATTTAATATATTTTATATATTTATTTTCTTGAGCTAAAGGTTTTTATTAAAATTATTTAATTGTATTTGTCGATATTTCGATAATAATGAAAAAATAAGCTATCCGAAGGAGAGCCAAATATAGACAAAAACAATTAAATAATTTTAATAACAGACCTTTAGCTCCAGAAAATAAATATATAAAATATAAAAAAAGGTCGGAAAAAACCAAATAATAAATTTATTTAATATACGTATGTATGTATGTATATTAAATAATGAGCTGATGAACTTTTGTTTTCGTTTCATACAAAATTGTGTGTTTTTACTTTATTTGCATTCAGAGAACCCGAAAAGCGTTTGTGAAGGTTAAAAACTGCTAAAATGTTGTCTGTGAAAAATTATTGATATTATAGTAAGCAATGGTCAGTTATTTGTCTATCTTGGTAACATAACACTCACCTACAAGAGCATGTTTTATTTTTATTTTTTCTTCTATTTTTTTACCATTTAATCCAAATTGTTTGTCCTTCCTTACCTCTTATTATGATTTCAGCATTCACAAAGACATTCAATCTGACATTTATAAACTAAAGAGAAATAAATGATTGAAATAAATAATTTTGAATATAAATTCAAAGCAAAGGACAATAAAAATACCTTCTTGTCCTTTGCTTATATTCTGGGTACCTTACTTTGTCTAGTTTTAATTTGACTGTAAGTTCTTCTACAGAGTTCTTCTTCCGACTAGATCTTAGAGATCTACTCGGTTTAAGTTGGTGTTCTTCTCTTTACACGTAAAAAACACAAACATGATCAATCTAGTGTGCGCACATTTTTTTCGATCAAAAACAATCCATGCAAAAGGCACTCAACGTGCACTTAAATATTACTCATAAACAAGACGCTTAGCTTGTAAACAAATCAAATCATTAAATCAAACTGTCTTTGGCGATCTTTGCAAGTAGCCGAATTTTTTTCTTCCTGTACACAACTCGAAAGTGCACAAAAATGCTGTAAGTTTGATTTGATTTGATTTGATTTGATTTGATTTGATTTGAAGTTGTATCTTGTGCGAATAAGACTGCTCGATCATACTTATTGCAGCTGATGACCCTGGTGCTGATGATCAATGTGATGGAAGTAAAACAGAAATAGTATAATCCCCAGCCAATACATCTTCAACTTTACTTTCCTTGTCTTCTTAAAAAAATGTTAATCACTACAATTTTACCACATAAAAATCTTTAAACATTAACGCACAGTTTCGACTTCGAAGTATAACAGTCACCCGGTACGTTTTCGTTTGGCCTCCAACAACCTTCTTCTTTAACATACATGTTTATGTCGCCGAAACAAATAAATTTCGGAGCAAAACCTGTAGAAGCTGTGCCTTAAGGCAGCTTCCAAAAAGCTCAAATCACTTATTATCCCAATTCTTATTTTCCCGGAAAAAAATTAAGCTTGAAATGTAATTTTCAATACAAAATTAAATTAATAATATAATGATGAAGCTGTTTTACTTAAGATAGTTTTTCATCGCCGGTAAAAACCCTGCAAGAAATGGCTGATGGAAACTAACACAGTAACAGCTTATTTACTAACACATGCAAAGCAATTTTATAGCTTTCAGCGTTGCCATTACAATGATTTTTTTAATATTTTGATTTTCCCATATTAGTTTGGTAATTTCATTTGGAACTACGTTTATGTAATATTTTTATAGGTTCATTTGGTTTTTTTTTTTCTTTGAAAAAAAAAATGGTACTGTGGATGTTTTTTCCATATGATTCAGTTTTCTATTATTAAAACTGCTACTAACTACTGTTTTCCTCTTAATTTTATCTAAATATGTCTAGAATAATTTATTCCGTTCTCCTTGTATAGTTGTTTTTTTCATTTTTCGAAAAAAACTCTTCTTTTAATTAGTAATAAAGAAATAAATAGCATTGCATGTAATAAAAGATTTCGAATGTTTGCTTTGCTAAGGCGGTAACGCTGGTTTAAAAAATAAATCACACGTACACGAAGGTTTACATCAGTTTTTTTCATTTTTCCCTTAAGAAAATGATAGAAACCCCGATGGATGAACCCATATAATGGATCATATGACCGACACTATTCTTGTAGGGAAATTAGCTATTTTCATTAAAAAATTTTTTTTCCTCCAATAAAAAGCAGCTGTTGTGTGGAAAGATTTCCATTTAAGTTGGAAAACGAAAGGTGTTATCATACTTTTGATGTAATTAAATGTGAACACTTTTTTATGACTGAAAACTTGACACCGCACTTAAATACATCTTAAATTTAAATGAAAATTAAATAATTTCACTTTAAAATATCAAGTCAAATATTCTACATACGACAAAAACAAAACCCTCAAAGACGTTTAGTGGTTGTTTCGAAGCCGCCATATTTTCTCGTCAGCATGTGTCCGTTTGATATAAATAAAATTTAGACGGTGAAACAACTAGTTGTCCATCCTGCTAAATGTCTCTGATGTCTTCTTTGTCTTATTCATTTAATCACAAACATAATATAGAAAGAACTTAGGCCTGATAAACTTAATACAAAAATAAAATTTACACCGAAAATATAAAACAACTTGGGTGGCTGAGTGGCATGAGTGTCGCTTTAGAAATATGAGCCCCTGAGTTCAAGGACGTGAAAGTGTGGCAGCTTCGAAACAACTCGTTGTCCATCCTACTAAATGTCTTTGATGTTTTCTATGTCCTATTTAATTAATATCAATCACAAAAATAATATAGAAAGAACTTGAGCTCGGTGAAACTTAGTTTAAAATAAATATAAAAAAAAAATACGAATTATAAAAAAAATATATTTAACTTATTCAACTATATACAAATATGAGCAAAATGTGTTGAGAGAGAAATAAAACAATATTTTCGACTGTTTTCACAATGTATGACGTTAATGTTTTATTGTACATCACGAAAAAAGTCATTAATTGTATTGTAAAAACCTACAAAATATTTTTTTCAAATTGGCTCTACAAGCCTCTTCAGTTATTTCAAAAGTATTTCTTCAGCAACAGATGGCGTAATGCCTGTAATATAAAACAAACAAAAATCCTTAGAAATAGAAAAAAGTTCACTTCTCTATTAGGATACCCCTCAATCACCAACATTCTCTTTAAATTTCTGACGAAGCCTTAACCACTAAAATTGCCAATTAATGGAAGAAAGTAAAACAATAATAATCATGAATTGAAAAAAAGGAAACAAAGAAATGGAAAACTACAAATCGTTTAGCAAAGGCATTTTTGTAACATTCTTTGTGTGTGTGTGTGTGTGTGTGTGTTTTTTTTGTTCATTCGGACATTTTGCTATGCTGGGGATCAAACAGTGCAGAGGGAAAAACAAAGAAGTTTTTTTTTGCTGCAAGACAATCACCGTATGTAATATGTTTCAATATTTATCTTAATTTTGTGTGCAAAAAACTGTATCTGATCGAAAAAGCTTGTTTTCCTTTTTGTTGCTGCATTTCGTTTTAAAAGTTTAGATTATTTCCCATCTATAGTTTAGCAATAAAACCAATAAAAATACTGTTTATCGTTGTAGTAAGTTTTTTTTGCTCGTCTTTTTGCGTCATAGTTTGTTTTTCGTATGTTTTTTTTCGTCTCTTATGACCAAATATGAAATACAATTTCCATTTTTTTCCTCTACTCGTTGTTATAGAATTGTAGCCAAACTTGTGCCATGGACATTTTTTGGTGTCTTTTAAACGTTTTACTTTTTGTTCTCCAACAATTGTGATTTAAAGTTATTTTTTTGGTTTTTTGTTTGGCATTTTTTTTAGTAGTTTGGTTTTTGCTGGAGGCAATCAATACACTGACTGCTGGGAAGAGACTTAAATTTCAAAAATATGTTTGCATGTACAAAATATTGGCTGGAAAAGAATATGAGGAAAAAGTTTTACATTAAAAGCAAGCATTTAAGACAAAAAACTAATAACGAGCTTGTACATACAAGTGTGTGTGTGTGTGTATGTGTGTATGTGTAAATATTTGTGTTTCGCTATGTAAACGCTCAATTTGCATTTCTTTCTCGATTTCAGAACGTCGATTTTGTTTGCAATCTTATTTTTGTTACAGCAGTGCTCGGTTTTTTTTTGCTTTTCCTTCATTTTAAAAATTGAGTTTAATGATTTTTGGATTAGAAAATACATCTTTTGCTTATATTTGTATATAGTTGAATAATTTTTTTTATAACTCATACTTTTTCTTGTATTTATTTTGTACTAAGTTTCACCGAGCTCAAGTTCTTTCTATATTATTTTTTGTGATTGATATTAATTAAATAGGACATAGAATACCTCAAAGACATTCAGTAGGGTGAACAACTAGTTGTTTCGAAGCCGCCACACTTTCTCGCCGGCACCCGTCCTTGGCGTCAGGGGCTCATATTTCTAAAGCGACACTCATGCCACTCAGCCACCCAAGTTGTTTTATATTTTCGGTGTAAATTTTATTTTTGTATTAAGTTTATCAGGCCTAAGTTCTTTCTATATTATGTTTGTGATTAAATGAATAAGACAAAGAAGACATCAGAGACATTTAGCAGGATGGACAACTAGTTGTTTCACCGTCTAAATTTTATTTATATCAAACGGACACATGCTGACGAGAAAATATGGCGGCTTCGAAACAACCACTAAACGTCTTTGAGGGTTTTGTTTTTGTCGTATGTAGAATATTTGACTTGATATTTTAAAGTGAAATTATTTAATTTTCATTTAAATTTAAGATGTATTTAAGTGCGGTGTCAAGTTTTCAGTCATAAAAAAGTGTTCACATAAAAAAAAAAGTTTTGAGGAAACTAAAAGAAAAATTAGAAATTGGTATGAAAAAATATTTTAAAGCATTCTGTAAAAATTGTTGATTGTTATATACATACATACATACATACATACATACATACATACATATTTATATATACAAATTCATTTATGCAGTTATATGAATTTGTGAGTTGTGGTCGTAAAAAGTTGTATTCCTTTTAATTTTTTGGAGAAAACTTTTTTTACACAAATTAAATAAAATACATAAATATTTTTTTTTTTATAATTTCAGCTGTCAGAACCCTGACGTTTTCTTTTGTAGTAAAATATTTGTTTTTATTTGTTCCCGTACTTTTGTGCCTTTTTGTCTCTTATTGAGAGAAATTATAATTTACTCTTATTTTACCGAACTTTGCCCAAAAATTAAAGAAACAGACCTATTATTTTAAAAAACAATAACAATGAAAAAATTTGAGTTATAAAAATTCAAAAATTTTAAGCTCAAAGAAAAAATTTATTTTTTTTTTTAATATTTACCCCTTAATGAAAAACTCATACATATTCAAACCAACAAATAATAATTCTACGACTAAAGGTGCGTTTAGACTATGCTAATATTTGTGCAAAATTATAAAAATTTTGTTGTCCTAGTGTAAACTATCGAACTTGTTAGCCTCCAAATATTTTTCGACTGTTTGTTGGTTAACAAAAATGTTTGTTTGTGAAGAAAGCTTTGGATAGTGTAAACACTTTGTCAGCACGTCGCAGCAAATATTTGGCTCGATATTTTGTTTATTCTCGCAATATCTTTGGCGGAACGAACAGCGGCAAATAATTGTAGAAACGTGGGTTGCCAACAGTTATTTTTGCTAGTGCTTAACATATAAAAAATGAAATAAATTGAAATGGCAATACTGGTCAATTCGTTTGACAGATTCATAATCTGTGTTATAATCGGCGCCACTAGATCCAGCTTTATGTGAAAAACATGAACATACATTTAATGTTAATAAGATGAATATTGTAATCAAATTACCAAGTAATTGAAGTCATTTGAACCCATGCGCATGAAGTTTTTATGCAGCGAAGATTCTTCAGAACGCAATTCCTTCAGAAGAATTTTGCAACGTCCTTCCATTTTACGGAGCTGCACCCCAAGCTTGAACCCACATTCTGCTGGATCTTTTTTTTTCTATTTTTCTTTTTGCTGGGTTTCTGAAACTGCTATAACTCCAGCAGTTATTAATAATAAATCTTCAATATCACTGTCACTAAACATTTTAACTTTTCACATTGCTTCACAAACACAATTTGATACTGTTTGACAGAGGGATTTCATAAACAAAACAACATTATTTGACAGATGTTTGTCATACACACCGGACAAATAAAATTATTAGTATAGTGTAAAGGGATACACAAATATTTGTACCAAACATGGCTGACACAAAATTTTCTGTTATTTGCGCAAATAAGTTTCAAACAAATATTAGTGCAATCTAAACCCATGCCCAACCATTTGTCACAAACCATACTATTAGCCCAAACAATTATTTGTTGTATATCAAATGTGTTATTAATATCGACCTTTTTAAATTAGATAAATTGATTCCTTTTATGGTGTCCTTAGTTTATCTTTTCATTTAAAAGAAAAATTAAATTTTTTTCATTTAAATTGTTCCCGACGTTTCGTTGGTTCATTTCCAACTTCTTCAGGGGTAAATTTTTATTTAGTGCAATCTGGCAACATGATTTAAAAAAATGAAAAACAATATTAAGCAACAACAATAGATTTTGGTAATGTAATGGGAGAAACTAATAACAAAATTAATTACACATACTTTTCTTCAAATTAATGATCTTACATTATTTAAATTGTACATGCATGTAAATATATCACAATTTTGCATTGTAAACTGGACAATCACAAACACAAAAATAAATAATTGGTAAAGAACTAATTATCACAAGAAAATATCACAGGTAACCAATCTCACTAATGTCAACTAACTTAGAACTATGTTATAGTTGGCGCTCAACTTGTCAATGTCTTCTTTGTTATTAACTGCCTTACCCACCCGCTCGTTGTTTTATTCTCAAAATGCATTTTTTCTTTTAAATGAAAAGATAAACTAATGACCTTGAAAGCCCATTTTGGTTGGACACCATAAAAGGAATCAATTTATTTAATTACACTGTGCTTGAATTTGGAACTTTTTTTGCCGACAAACGGGGCACCCGGTGACTAAACCTAATTCGGGTACGCTGAATTCAGTGGTGCTATCCATTTTTCTAGCTTAGCTCGCGTTTTCGAGATTTACCGTTATTTTAAAAATGGAGGAGGTTGCACTACATGTATTAAACTAACTAAAAAAATTTTTCGTTTATTGAACTTTAGTAAAAAACCGAAATTCCGCAATAAAATGACCTTTAATATGATATATAATTCATTAAAAAAAATTTTTTTTTTAGAAAAAAAAAATTTTTTTTTTTTTTTAATTATTTTTTGCATAATTTTGCATAATAGTACAAATTATGCAAAAGGGTTTCATAACACTTTTTTAACACATCTTAATGTTAGATAATTACAAAAAACTTTTTATATGAACATGCAGAAATGTACTTTAATTAACAAGAAAATATTTTTTTCAATTTTTGAGGCTTCGTCTGGTAACAGGTTGAAACTGCAATTTTTCATCTTTTGTGAATAAAATCAAAAGTTGCCCACAGATTTTGGTCATTTATAGCTCGTTTTGTTTCAAACATAATTTTTAATATACACGGGAAAATTTGTTGGCATAGCTTAATTTTTCAATTTTTTATGCAGTTTTAAAGATCACAAAATTTCAAGAATTTGCAAAAAATAATTTTTTTTTTTTTTATTTTTTTTTTTCTAAAAACTGAATTTTTTTATTGAATTATATATTAGAATAAAGGTTATTTTATTGCGGAATTTCGGTTTTTACTAAAGTTCAATAAATGAAAAATTTTTTTAGTTAGTTCAATACATGTAGTGCAACCTCCTCCATTTTTAAAATAACGGTAAATCTCGAAAACGCGAGCTAACCTAGAAAAACGGATAGCACCACTGAATCCAGCGTACCCAAATTAGGTTTAGTCACTGGGTGCCCCGTTTGTCGGTTTTTTCAACTAGCACAGTGTTATTTGTTGTATTTGGACAAATATTAGCATAGTCTAAACGCACCTTAACATTTGCTTTGTTAATATCTCAAACATTTTGTGTCTTAACTTAAATTTTAAAGAACAAATGTTACTCATAGAACTATGTACATTTCTAAAAACTGTGTTTACATTATCCCTATAATATTACATTTTACATTATGTACTGAATTTCCTACTGACTAAATATCTTTAACTCTGTGCTACATTCTCTGTATCTATTTTAAAATTTATTCTACGTGATATTGGAGTACTAATAATCTCTTAACATTTCTAACATAAAACGTTTCATATAATTAGTTTCTGTTTTCAATATGGAAACATTGTCAAAATGAGGATAATGATTTGATCTAGCACAATGAGAAGATAATGCTGTCTTCTGATTATTAATATCCTTGTATCTCTGGTCTGATTTAGGTCCTGCAATTCTAGTCCGTAATTTATTCCTAGTTATTCCTAAACAGTATTTTTCGGTTAATTGACCCTACGGTTAATTGGTTTCCACGCTTAATTGAACCATATGATCGGGCAAAAAAAATATTGCATACGAACACCATGTGCATTTCCTCGGATAATTGAGCCCCCGCTTAATTCGCTCAAAATTCATGTCATCAAAAATAAATTTCCTCTTACTTTTACCCGGTTAATTGCATTGAAAAATAATCTGGCATTTTTGCACATACATATTTGACATCATTTGTGAAAAACACTGGGTGGCATCTCTACTATACACATATATGTACATTTTTGCTGTTACTTGCATTTTTTTTTTCGTTTAAGGTAAAAAAAAACTATTTTGTAAAACTTAAAGTGCACATATGCGATTTCTTTTAATTCATTAGTATATAGTTTCAATTATGCGTGATTTCTGTAATTGAACAAACTGTTCAATTAAATAGGGTTCTTGTAATTGAACGAATTGTTCAATTCAAAACGGGTATCGGCTAATTGGTTCCCCGGTTAATTGAACAAAAAATTGTGTAAATTTTGATGTGCAATTAACCGAAAAATACTGTATATACTTTATCACAACTCTCCTGATCATTGCCTTGACAAGGGATTTCATATACCACATTCAAATAAACTATACGTTAAAATAGAAAAATATATATGTACACATGGTTGCAAACATAACAATTGTATTCATAGAATATACCTGTGCGTACTTCAATCCTGCATCAAGATTAATATGCTGTATTTATGTATGTATTTTTGGTGTTTTTTATTCATCACGTTCCATGTTTGCATTACATCGGACCATGTTGTAACTACTTCTTTTTACCTAAAACCGATCATGTACTAAAATAATTTCCGCAATACTGAAGCAAATTAAAAGTGTTCTGAAAATTACAAACACAGTCATATGCAGCTGGCTTAATATAAACTTTATTATTCCTTGCCACATTTGAATATAAAAAAAGAGATAAAATTTCTGATTACATTCATATTGCATTAAATTCTCTTGAATAAAACATGTGTGCAAACATTCGCAAAATACACAATTAACTGAGAATTATCACACAAAACGAAGGCGATAAATTTGCTGACATTAAAAACATTCAATGAACGCGCTGGGTATAAAAAAAACAATATTTGTTTGTTTTTTTTTTTTGCTTCTTACTGCCAAAAGGTCCAGCATAATCAAACATGAGCAATAATAAATGAAGACAAAACCATATGATAAAATTTATCATTCCTTTTATTTTATTTTTTCATTTATGGACAGCGATGTTCTTACAGAGTGTTGCAAGCCAAATAAAAAAATTGTATTAAAAAAGTTGTTAAAAAGTGAAAATGTATGCATAATAATTTATGCAAAAAGCTGGCAAAATCATAGCGCTCTTAAGATACTCATCGCACACAGGGATGGCAAACGTAGTGCAGTCGTCAATACTATTTGGAATTATGATACATTAAACATTTTAAATAAAATATTCAAATAATGATACATTATAAAGAAAATAAATAAACAAATGCCTAATTATCCAGAGATAGTAATATGCTAGCTGTTTTAGTCATGGGCAATAGTTGCAATATACTAGAAATTAGAAACTTATATTTTTATATTCCCAAAATCTAAGAATACAAGAATCTTCATATTTTGAAATGTATTTAAATACATAAAAATATATGATACAAATAAATATAAGAAATATATTGTAATAGGAATGTCAAACATGACATTTGTAGCCGGTCTTCAAATCGGTTCTCACGAAAATTTCCTCCTCTCAGTTTTCACGCTTTTTTTAGCAAACAGTATTTAGGTCTTGAAAATTCTTTATACAATAAAAATTGTATACCCTTTGCATTCTGTACGAAAGGAAAAATATTACCTCAAAACACATGAAGTTTCAACACAAAGTTGAAAGTTGACCCCAGGTAATAGTAGTGATAAAATAACACTGTAGCGAAACAGAAAATACAATGAAAAGAACTGGTTACATGTAAATGAAATATTCAATGCAAACAGCATTGAATCGCATTCAGTAAAAAAGAAAACAGAAAACAGAAAAACATACAATAATAAAAAAGAAGAAAAATATTTAAAAAATATCATGCATGTAAGTCTAATAAACGAAACAATGTACAAAATTAAAAGGACACAAAAGCAAGTGTTTACTTTTAATTAATTATGCTGGGAATGATAATAATGAAAACTGCCAACGAACACACACACACACACTCACACTATGCACAGATAATACATGCACACACGCATACATGTAACAAATTTTATGTCATACACAAACAAAGGAACATTTGGCGCCTGCTGGTAGGCACTAAAAATGTCTGACTTTCTTAGTAATTTCTATTGTTTGAGTGTGAGAGAATTGAAATGCCTGCTCAACGCAATTCAAAACAAAAAAACACACTATATATTTACAATGTATCCGAACTGCAACACAACTGTATTTGTTTGTAACATGCTGGTGAGTGCATCTTTGTATGTTAATTTACTGCTGCTTTTATTCATTTCATGTGGTAACGACAGTAATTATGCTCTTCGAAAAAGATAATAAATAAAAAAAAAGGCAGAGTTCATTACATTAAGCAGTTCGTAGTATGACAATATACTTTTAGTATGCTTTGCATTTACTCGCATATGCATAGTGGTGTTTTCTACAGTGGAACAATTAACAGCCATGAATGAGTAAAATTTTTTTGTGCAACGATTCTGATGGAATATTAAATCCAGCTCGAATAAAATTAAAAAAAAAAAACACAACAATGTTCTTAAATCAAGACACTATTATGAAAATAGCATACTGATGTTAACAGTTAACAGATAGCAATCTTTTCAAATAATATTCGCAACGCTTAATTTTCATCACAGCAAACTACCTAATGATCCTTACCAGTTATACCGGAATACAAAAATTACCAATTTATCTGTCCGACCACATGCAAGTGGCCTTAGACTTAGTTTGAAGGACAGAAAACATGAAAATGTTTATATAGCTATCTCTATTGGCAGACTCCGCATTTGTTTACATTTAATTTTTGGCTGTAAAAATTCAGTGCAAATCTAATGCAAACAAAACACCTTTGTAAGCAAACAAACCATATTTATTCGTTAAGTACATCACTACTCGTGTATGGAGTATGAAGAGGAATTCCTTATGAAATTGACACAACAGCTAGTGATCCCACACATGGAGCAAAGAGCAAATAGTCCCATCGTACGAAGTATTTAACACGTCAAAAACGCAATGTCACTATTCAGTGTAGAGGTAACCAATTCAAATATGAACTTAATTATTTATTTGCTTTAAGAGCCAATTGAAATGTATTAATTCAGGTCCAAAAATGAACCTTTTCAAAAAATATTTGCTGTATTTTTCAGCTGTCTATATGCCGACGACATTTCGTTGGTGCTAATCAACTCATCAGTAGACTTGAAAAATTCTTAAAAGTTTGTTTGAAACTTAACTACTTATTTCATAATTCCCATGAACAGAATAAGAATCAGAAATGTTCAAACAAAAATACAGCAAATATTTTTTGAAAAGGTTCATTTTTGGACCTGAATTGGTAACCAATACATTAATATTAATATTCAATTCAAATAATGAAAACATTTTTCAATTTTTACAGGTAACGACAGGCCCACCGATAGACGATCAACCAATTCATGCCATTTCTTCTGCAATTTGACCATCGTGTTCATTGTGCTACAAATCCGACAAAAAGCAACGAAAAACTCGGTTCCACTACAAGCATTGCACGAAACCTGTATGTCTACAGCATTCACTTGCCAAATATGCTTGCTTTGAATACCGTGCTTAACTTTCATTTAATAATCTATGATAAATAAATTATGATTTATTGTTACCCAAAATATATGAAAATTTGGTTTTATTTTTATTTCATATTTTTACAAACACTTTTAATACACCTTCCTCTATATTAACATATAAATTCCATGTAGGTCTGCGCAGACCTAGTTGTATCATTTAGCGGTCAAAAACCCTTGAACCTCGTAGAGTTAAGACTTAATTTTCAAAGCTTTTCATTCATGTCTTCTAGCTTTTTCCTAACTATTACAACAAAACCAATATTTTTCTAAACGCTTCCCAACAACATTTTTTCATTGTTTATTTTTGTTTTTGTGCACACAAGTTGGTCTCATACACCCATGTGGCCACTAATATTCACCCTTATTCTGCGTTTCGATTACATTCCCGCACTCAGTTACGCTCGAATCGAAAGTAGGTATTCTGCAAAAAAACTGAATCAAAAGAAGAAGAAGAAGAAGAAGAAGAGTGGGATGTGTTTAAACTAGGTTTTTTGTTGTGAAACGTGTGAAATAGAAACAACGAATACAAACAAATTTGTAAACATTTCAGCAAAAAGTCAAATTTAGTGCACAAAAAAATAATAATTAAAACTAAATATTGTGTGAATGATAATTAAATAAATAACAAATGTTAATAAAGCATAAAATCGAAAAAGTGACAAACATAAATAGATAAGTGAGAATGCTTTAACTTCCTCCTTAGGACGCTTGTAATAACCACAAGCAATATCATCGTTTGCTTCCATTAAATTTACAAGCTTTTCGTACTGCTGAGGACATGTTTTCGATCTGTCATAAATTAAATAAAAGTTTAAACCGTTGGTTATATTAAAAATGCTTACAAATCAATTTAATTTGTTTTTTTACTTATATATTTTTAATTTTTTAATTTCACTTTAAATGCTCCAACAAAAATCGAAAAAAATTCCGTTAGTGTATACATAACTTAGAAAAGCGTGGCTTCGATCGTAACGCGGAATACACACAATCGAAGAAACAAAACGAATTGAAGCAAAAACTGAACATAGAATACCAAAGTTGCCGATTGCGGAAAATTTCGATCCGAATCGAAACGCAGAATAAGAGTAATTGTCTTTTATCACAAAAAATCTTTCTCTATCCTGGGGAAGTAGAAATCGAGCTCAAGCCTGACGAAATAAATAACAATATTTCTAACCATATTATTTATGGTTGGAATTCGAAATTGATTGGAGGAGTAAAAACAGTCAAGTAAGTGTTTATTTTCAAGTATAGAAAGTTCGAAATTCGAACGCAGAAGGCAGAATAGGCCCCAGAAGGAAAAGGAGGCAGTCAGAGTGAAAAGTATGGAACACAACGCCTCAATTCTTTTTTCGAATTCTTCAATCATACTCAAGAAAAATCTGCCAAAGTAGGAGAAATCTGAATTACCAAGGGATTGTAATTAATAATAGAGATGTGCGAGTGTCGTGCAAATGACAGTGATTAAATTAAAAAAAAAAAATATTGTGTGAGTGCATTATTTAAAACTAAAATTTCTTGCCGTTTTTAAAGAAGTTAACAAAGTTTTTATTTGTTTATTTTTTTTTTTATTTATTTATTTATTTCGAATTAAGAACACTTGAGAATAGAATTCTTTTATGGTTCATTAACAATGTTACATTGACACATATGGTAAAACGGGGAAAAAATATACATGTACTTATAATATACATCTTATACTAATTAGTTTCCAGTATTAGGTAAACTTTATCAAAATACGTTGTATAATGTTTGAAAGCGATGCAAAAATAAAAAGTAATGACAATTGATAAATATTGAAGAAAAAAAGAAAAGAGATTTGAATTTATTTATTTGAGTACAAATCCAAAAGGGCTTAAGCAAAACTGTTTTTTCCCTGAATGAGTTTAATATATATTGGTAGACCATTCCATAGCTTAATAGCGTTAATGAAAAAGAATCTGGATGTATTGAGGTGCATTTGTCTAGGTGTTATAAGTGTTATAATTCGAGTGGATTAGAACCACAATAAGTTAAAGGTTTGGATTTATTTATTTAATATTTAGAGGTGCGACTTATTGTCGCACTCAAGGGAAGATCCAGAATAAAGGCGCGACTTGTTATCGCACTCGGGGGAAGATCCAGATTAAATTTTACTTTAAATTACTAGGGCTTATATACTAACTATGAGAATATTCTAGATTATAATTTTAATAATAAGTGTGAGAATATTTAAACGTTTAGGAAAAATCTGGCAGTAATATGATTTTCCCCAAAAGAAATAAATATTTCCCATGGCAGTGAAGGTTTTGGTGTAGTTAAATGTTTGTGGCTATTTCAAGTGCAACAACAACAATCATAACGGTGCACCGTCCGTTGTCGCTTGCAAAAGCAGCGACACTTTTGATTTTCATGAGAATGCAATATGCCACTTGATCCATTTAAACTAATAAATTATTTTCCCATGATAAAGACTTAAGTGTGCCACACACACACACATAGCGTTAGCATGTGTTGTCACAGCAAGAGGTGCGCAGGCGGCGGCGTTTTAAAACAATTATTTAGACTGCCGTCTCGCACTGATATTTTAGGGACACTTGATATTCTTTTAGTTACTTTATGCATGCCTTTAAAATGGTGAAATCTTATTATGCTATGGATGTACCAAAAGTGAGTCTTTTTACACAATAATTCATGCAAAAAAGATACACTTCTTATGGATAGATAGTCATTCATATCACACCCTAAAAGCATATTTCGCCATGACGAAACACTACTGAATCGGGATATACCAAATACATAACGTGTTGCGCTATTGAAAGCTACTTGAAGTATGTAATTGCGCCGAATATATAAACAGGGGTAGTATAAGTTGCAGTAGAAGCTTCCTTTTCACAGCTGTTGGAACATAGCTGCCGGTCATCCTCAAATTTCGAAGAGTGAGAAACACATTTCTTACAACAATGTTAATATGGTCTTTGCAGGTTAGTGTAGAGTTAAGTTTCATGAAATTTCACGAAAAATTTAAGACACCAACTATTTTTTTTTGGCTTACAAAACAACTTTCACACATTTTGAGTTGAGTTATTTTTCAATTCAGACACAACAAACAGTCAAACAGTCAAAAGTCGATTCATTTTAGACACAACTTAAATTTTGAAAAGTGTTGCCAACTTTTTTTAACTATAGTCAAAATTAAATTTGTTTTTAAGTTGAACCAACTTCCAGTGGATATTCCATAATTTTTCGAAAATGCCAAGTTATTTATCATACAATCACTTACAAATTTAAGTCAAAGCTCAGCTCTAATAAGATGACTCTCAAACATTATCTACAAATTCAAATGCACACATATATAAATATAAAATTGTATTAAAAAGTAATGGAAAAACATCAAAGCAAATTCAATAAAAGTAAAATTAAAAAAAAAATTTACTGAAATTTTTGAATTACATACATTTATGTTAAATTGCTTTTTCAGGATCAAGTTCAACTCTTGGTTTGTCACTTTAAAATCAATATTAATTCAGCAAAGAAAAGTAAAAAGTAAAACTTTTTATTGAATGTATGTAGTTCAAAAATTTCAATAAAAATGTTAACAAACAACTCATGGCCTGGCGTAAATGTTCAAGTTGTATCAATAAATGAGCATCTAGATCTCAATGATACAAACAAGAACATGTATGTGCTGATGAAGGGTGTTTGCTACCCAGAAACAGCCGGTTGTCCACTTAGCTATAAAAATTTTGCTTTTCTTTACTTAATTAATATTGATTTTAAAGTGACAAACCAAGAGTTGAACTTGAGCCTAAAAAAGCAATTTAACATAAAAAAATTTTACTTGATAATAGTTCTTAAAAAAGCTCCAATTTAATTATTTAATATAAAAACATTTGCATTAAAAAGCTTTTACGTTTAAAAGACATATTGGTTTGCTCAAACCTGTTACTAAATAGATTAAAGATAACTTCTACTGGTTTCTCATCTGTAGTAGACAAAATGTTTACTTTTATTTAGCAAAGATTTAAAATTGCTTACAGCATACTTTTTCAATGTCTATAATTATGGCCCATTTTGTTTCGATACAAACGTGATTGATGGTGACAGCTGATTGTAAGCATTCATTATGTGAGGTGAAAAACGTTCACGAACTCATCTTCAATCAGTGACATGAAATTATTTGAGTTTACTGAAGATTTTCTAAGGTTTATCATAAAACAAATTTCTTCATACTGTTGAATTTTCTTATTTACAAAAATAAAAATAAAAACTCAACCGCACACAGGGTTGCCACTCTAAATTTTTCTTCGGGACCAAAATCTATAAAAAAAATAAATTAAGTCAAGTACGAGGCTGGCTCGCACTCTTAGGATTCCGTACGTATGTATGTGTAATGTATGTATGGAATGGCGTATGTGAATACCTGTGTATATTTTATAAATTTCATCTTTCTGTTTTTAAAGCTACTTTATGTTGTATGGGGACACCTAGTAATTTTCCACTTGTTGTTGTTGTTGTAATTTGTTGTAGTAAGGCATCTGGGAATACATACACTGTGCGAATTTCGACTCTATCTCTTACGGTTCGAGAGTTATAGCTATTACTCTACGTTGTAAAGGGACACCTGGTTGTTGTTGTTTTTAGCAAGTGTTGTTGTGGAGCATATGTGAATACACATATTGTGCAAATTTCATCCCTCTGTCTCTCACGGTGTAGAGTAACGGCTAGTTGTTACTTTACGTTGTATAGGGACACCTGGTAATTTTCGACTTGTTGTTGTTTTTAGCATTTGTTATTGTAGGCCACATGCGAGTACATATATTGTTCACATTTCATCTCTCTGTCTCTTACAGTTTGGGAGTTACGGCTAATTTTTACTCTACGTTGTATAGGGACACCTGATAATTTTTGACATGTTGTTGTTCTTAGAATTTTTTGTTGTAGGGCATATGTAAACACATGAGTTCTGCGAATTTCAGCTCTTTGTCTTTTACAGCTTAGCAGCTACGGCTAATTGTTACTTTAGGTTGTATTGGGACACCTGGCAGTTTTCAACTTGTTGTTGTCTTTAGCATTTGTTGTTGTAAAGCATCTATAAATACATACACTATGCAAATTTCAGCTTTCTATCGTTTACGGTTCGAGAGTTATAGCTAATTGCAATTTTCGTTGTATGGGGACACCTGGTAGTTTTCGACTTGTTGTTGTTTTTAGTATTTGTTGTTGTAGCGGCAAGGTACAACAACATCCTGTAAAAATTTCAGCTCTCTAGCTCTTACCGTTTCGGAGAATGGACGCTGTGCCGGCCGGACAGACGGACGTACTTGTCTCCGTAATAGGGTTCCGTTTCACTCTGATGAGTACGAAACCCTAAAAAGAACCAAACTAAGAAAAAGAGAACCAATTTCTTAAATTTTATTTTGCATACCAGCAGTTCTCACTACTTTATTTAACAAAACATTTATTCAACAAAAAATATAAGTATGTACATATGTACATAAAAATGAATCGTCAAAAATTCTAAACAAAAACTTAAAGTCATTTAATTCAATTTGCACATAGCTGCATCAAACAAATTAGCAATAAATGCCCAATTCACAAGCTGGTCGTATTGTTGTTAAGAGAGGCAATTTCAAATACAATTTATTAAATTCAAATAAATTTTCAAACAATTTATGTTTCTCTTTAAGAATTGTGTTTGAAATTTTCTCTCACGATACAACTTAACAACGATACAACCAGCTTGTGAATTGGGCAATAGTATTTAAAAATATATGGATATAGTACATATAATATACATATGCGTATATAAATGTATATAACTAGTATTAAAATATGCCTATGCCCAGCCGATGTCTTTTACTGACCAAACGTAATGAGGCCCTGACTTTTGCACACAAAGTTCTTTGGACAACATTATATTATTGATTGAACTGAACTCTAATTTATTCCTTAATTTGGTTTTAATAAGACACAGTTCAAAAAATTTACGTTCTGCTGCCGCCGAACTATGTGGGCGGCCCATTAAATCATAAATAAAGTCGGTCAATTCTTGAAGAAATTTCTCATTTATACCATTTTTATATAGACTGACTTTTTCCCAAATTGCGCAATCTTCCATGTCGGGTTTCAGATTACTATTTAAAAAGTCTTAGGAGTTTCCATTGTGTTAGAATAATATCTATATCACATTTAATTAAATGAGAAAAATTACTTACTAAAGGTATTATTGAAATTTCATGCATACATTTTTTAAATCAGTTCTTCCAAAGTCAAACCGTAGTTGAATTTGTTTCAAAAATTCAAGGTAAAAATTTAAAATGTTTGTTTTCATTGTGATTCGTTACCAATCCGTAAAGTTATCGCTTTCAAGAAAGTTTTCTGCTCTACTACCAATAAATATATTTTTTGTTTGTAGATACTTCGTTTTGTCGTTTATATTAAAATTTTCCAGACAATCAATATTTTTTACAAAGTCGTTGTGCATAAAATTACTCAAAATTAGTTTAAAGTGTGCTTCTATTTGGGAGTACAAAAATGGTAAGCGAACTCTTTCAGATTGGAACTCTTTATTCAGAATATTAATTATCTTTCATGCGCAGGCCAAAAACAACATATAAGCTTTTAATTCTGGATCAGCCATTGACTTTGCCAATTCTATTGCTTTAATGCCACTTACTTCAAGACAAGATTTTTACAGGCATGATAAAACTTTCAAAATTTGTTTCTATTATAATCGTTAACTTTTCGTAAAAGTAAAAAAGATGAATCAGCGAACCAAATGTAAAAAAAACAACCATTTTTGGTTCAATTGCACACCACTGTGCCACCTTGTAAATAAGTGCATACAACAAGTAAGAAAGAATAATTGTTTCATCTTTTTTATTATGACATGATCTTACCATAACATTTTTTAACTCAAATATTCATTTCATTTTCATATTTTTCCATTACGTTGAAATGTTTTGTGGCTGTATGTGTGAGCCTGAGAAAATGTGCGTTTGTGTAAACATGAGTTAATGAATAACTGAGTTGTAATAAGTAGAAAACAAGCAATGGGTTAAAATGTTTCTTTTGAAACTAGAAGACCCTTTCAGCATTAACAGTGGACACTAAAAGTGATGTGATGATCCTGAGATATTTTTCCAAGGATAATAATGTAATATTATTCCAAACTGACAGACCTTGCAGAATGTCTTAGTTGAACTGAAGCTCTATTTTTTAGTTAATATATAATAGAATTACTTATAAAATTTTCTTTACCACTATAAATGGTGAGTGGCTTGTTTTATCACAACCTTTGACCTTAATTGTAAATAATCCATTAAAGCATGCACGCAGAGAAATAATATTCTAAAGTATGGTGGCGATAACATCATAATGTTCTTTACATCGCTGTGTAAAGTTGTGGCAAACAATTTATCTTTATTTAAAATGCAGCAAACAAACTTTGGGTCACTACAAACACATTCTTTGTTAACGTTTAACCATGTTTTTGTCTCCGTTCATAAAATTGAATTATAGTTACATTATTTTTGAAAAAGAAAACATATATCTACAACCAAGGCCTAAGATATTATTAATTATGCACGGTACGAAAAATTGAACGAAAAGAAATATCCATTGATGTGCAAATTGCAATTATTCATTCTTGCGGTATATGATTTCCACCAACTAAATTTAACGTCTCTGTTTTCAAAGTAAGTTTCGCAGAAGCGTTTGGTAGAAAAGTACATTCCAAAAGCGAGTTGTGTGTGCGATTTGTATAGTTTAATAAATATGAATGCTATTGTTTTTTTTCGAATATTAGTGAAAGTTATTCCTTGTACACCCGGTTGGAAAGAAGAGTTTTGTAAATCTGAGACGTGTTACAGAGGAACGATAGAGAGTGAGTTGAAATAAAGAAATGTCGGTCTCCTGGAAAATAAAAATTAAGGCATAAAAATTAAGGCAAATAAATGTTCTTTTAAAAAATCCTCCTTTCACAGTGAAACTGCAAGTTAAGCCCCGCAAGAAACAGTATTGCGATACCTCTCTCCAACCACCGGCATCTTTTACAGTTGGTCCGGAAGCATCTAATGTCAGCGCCACAACTTCCCAAGAATTTGCTCATGTCTGGATGCTGGATGGCGTTGGGGATAACCACAGGATTTTATTTTTAATCCACTCGATTAACGCTTTGGTTGTGTATTTTTGTCTTTATTATTTTATCTATAATTTTTGACGTTTATTGTTAAAATCAATAAAACTATGTAACGACTTGGACTCGCTGGTTGCTGGGATAGCTCAGTCGAGTCCAGGGTCTGATATAGTGAAGAAGAGAAACACGCCACACAGTGGAAGTTTCCTCCTCTTCAACCACAATGCTACTACCCGTATGTTCCAGGACAAACAGTACTGGACGGGTACGATAGCTACGGGATTGTGTTCGTCCAACGACCACCACAGGGAAAGAGGCAGGTTTCTCTCTGGACGGTGATTCCAGCCGTTACAATATGAATTCAATGCTTACAAATTGAATGGATTTCTAAATATAAAATTAAATAGTGAAAAGAAATATGTGAGTATGTAAATACATTTAAATATAATTTTTGAAGATAATTTTTAACGGGATAATAAATGTACGTAGCAAAAATATTGATCTACAATATTTTTTTCTGCTTCTTAAAAAGAATGCATATTATTTTTTTTTTTGCTTTACAACGGCACAATAATGTTTGTTGTTATGCAGTGAAACACAATAAGGGGTTCACTATTTAAAAAATAAAACATTAGGGGATTGAGTGTATATATAAATGTATACAATGCAAAAACTAAAATAAAAAAATAAAGAACTTCCTTCAGAAGTGATGCACAAAAATATAAACTCCATATGGAGGTTGTGTTTGTGGACCCAAAACGAAGCATTGACTTTGGGCGTCACAACTATTTCTTAAAGCTTTAGGTCTTTTATTTTTCTTTATTAATTTTTCGATATTTCGCTAACAATTAATTGTTTTTATATATATAATATTGATTTGATCTTTTAATTATTTGAAAAACTATTTTATACAGCTTCAGATCGTTTTAATATAAAAATTTTTATTAACAATATTTGGGATAATATTATCAGGATAATATTATCCTGAAGATGATAACAAACTGTTATCGAAATATTGAATAATATTGTTAATAAAAATTCTTATATTAAAACGATCTGAAGCTGTATAAAATAGTTTTTCAAATTAATTGTTTTTATTTTCTATTATTTTGTATAAAAATTTTTGATGCTAATTTTTTGACCTTTGTTGTTTAGTATTTTAATTGTTCGAGCCTTAGGTCACTTGTTTTTTTTTTTTATTAAATTCGATTTTTTTTTTTATTAAATTCGAGTATTTATTAAATTCGATATTTCGATATCACAATGGATATCTTCTTCAGGAATGTTTTGATGTTTCTTCAAAATTTTTTTTTTTATAAAAATTTTTAAACAACAAATACATACAAACATACCTACATCCCAATAAGCAGAAATTTTTTGTGAATTCCAATGTTAAACTCCAGTGTGAATCCAAGCTTGAATTACATTTAAAATCCATTCTCTTTCCAGTCCGTTTGAAATTTGTTACAAAACAACAACAAAATTTGTTTGAAGCATATGTTATTTATGGTAAAATCAGGTTCGGTTCTACTTGCATCACACTGTTATTCAAGGCTGGAATTACACTGTAAAGGTACTGTTTTGTTCGACTGTAATTCAATGGTTAATTTTGCTGGATTCGCTATTGAATTCAACAGTGTTTCAACTGTAATTCAACACTGGAAATTGGAAATTGTGACTGCATTTCAAGAGGAATTACATTACAGCAAAATTAACCAATTAATTTCTCGTCGTGGCGGTATCAACTGGCCACCAAATCATGCGATTTGACACCATAAGACCTTCTTTGTGGAGCTACGCAAAATACCGTGTTTATGCAGATAAACCTTTAGCTCTTAAAAACCATTTTTTTTTTTTTGGAGCTTCTGCTTTCAAAATATTTAAGAAGCTGGGTAAAGGCGACATATGAAGCCGGCAACATTTTTAGTCGTGTGTTCAAGTAGCCTGTTGTGGCAAATGTGTTTATAGCAGCATGTGTTAAAAGTTTGTTTGCACATTTTAGATTCTCTTTTTGTTAGCAGGTACCATGAAGTAAGTAGTTGGTTTTCAATCATTCTTTTCAGAGTTTTTCGAGTCTACTGACGAGGTGAGTAGCATCAGCGAATTGTGCAGCATTTAGACTGGCTGAAAAAGACACAGAAAACATTAGTAAGGTCTATTCTTAGACCTCAAAATAAAATATTACTTTTCAAAATGTCTGTTTTTATAATATTGCGGGAGCTGAAATACAAAAATAAATAAAGGTTTTATTTTGGCTCTCAATAGCTGCTGATTTGCAGTTGGCATAGTGTAATATCCTCCGTTGCTGAAATCCTTTAAATATGTATCTATATGTTCAATGTGTTGGCATAATATTCGGTAGTATAGACACACAAGAAGTATGCTGTAGTTTATCTTTTTTGGCTTCCCTGCAATATCTTTTAAGACATCATTGCGATAATTTAATTTTACAGCAAATTAAATGAAATAAGCTTAAGCCTAAACAAAGAAAAGAAAAGTTTATATGAACCACAATATAAAGTTACAAATAGTTGGTTATCTGCTCCAGTTACAGTCCTGCCCAGATGCACACTTGCATATGCATACAAAAAATATTTATTCTTAACTTAAATTAAGTTTTAAATGAAAATAGGAATTAAAATGGATTCATAGTCTATGCACGAGCTCATACACCCATTAAACGGTCTTAGTTTTCACAAACTCCTTAAAAATTTTTTAATTTTCCTTCATAATATGCCTGCGTGTGTGTGTGTGTGTGTGTGTGCAGCATATTTTTTAATAAAAGCAAAATTTATGAAGAACAAAAAATATTAATAATAATAACCCGCTGAGTATATAATTTATTCCCACTTCCATCACAAAGCTTGTAAGCATACATAAACATACGCACACACACATATACGTATTATGCTCTCATATATATGTATGTACATATATACATATGTTTATATTTTTCCAGAGTGAGCAGAGTATGTGCTAAAGTATACTGTATCTTTTGGCTTGTGACGAGTATGATTTTTATGCGCTTATAACATAAATGAAAGACAAGTTTCATTATTATCTCTGAAATTACAGATAAAATAATAAAAGAAAGAAAGAAAAAACGAGCAAACGATGACAGCGAAGAAAACACACAAAAAAAACCAATAAAAGCATTTCGTTTGAAAAAAGCAAATGTTTTTAATGGGCCACTGTGCCATTAAAGTGCGTATGTGTGTTGCATATTTATGAATTTCCTCCACTATTGAGTTGAGCAAAAAAAAAGCAAAAAGCATACTTACACACACTCAAACGCAAAATACTTACTTTTTTACGAAATTCCCAACTGTTTTACGCGTAATTCAGTATGAGTTGTTGATTTCGTTTCGTTTTTCAGACTCTCCTTTTTGCGTTAACTTTTTCCTTTATGCATACGACAGCAGCACCATTAAGCAATGCACGCAGCAAATTTACTATTCCGTTTGGCATGCAGCAAATGTATGTAAATGCGAAAAGGATATTTAAAATGCAAAATACATATGTTTCAGCAGACAAGTCAAGAAAAATAAACCCTCCACCACGTACTCACTTCTTATCGAAAGTATTAAGTTCAAAAGAAATGTCTCAAAGTATTTACAAGTAGCGAAGAAAATAAAATGTCAAAGAGTGTATCACTTTTGAGATAGCAAAAAAAAAAAAAAAAATAAGTAAAACATACGTTATTTGAGAGGGAGGAAATTTTCGCTCAGTTATTTTAAGCTGTACAGAGTAGGGCTGGCAAAAGATTGAGTATTGATAGAGTACTGAGTAGTAAGTACTGGATGTTTTTACTTTTTTTCTTTTATTTATTTCTTATTCTCCTAACACAAACGTCAGTAGTTAATTTCTTGTTTCAGAACACCACTTTTTAATCAAGCAGACCTTTTAGAGAAATGATGCTGCTCTATCCACCATTTTGGTGTGAGTAAATATGGTGGCTCTAGATATTTTCAAGGTATTTGGCAGAGTATGGCATGGTGCTTTTCTCTCGTAACTCATTGCTTTTGGTGTCGGCAGCGACTTCTCTGGATTCATATCGAGTTTCCCCAGAAACCGCAATATGCGCACTGTGATAAATGGGGCCTCTTCAAATGAGTTTAAGTTGAATTCGGGGTCACTGCAAGGCTCCATTCTTTTCTCTGTCAAGCTACAAAGCATATCCATTCTTTTGCAGACGACAGCAGCATTTGCCATTTTAACATTTTTTATTGTTTTGCTTATAACCCAGCGAGCGGTCGTTGTCAAGTGACATTATGAACCCCCGCTGGATGGTGTGTAAAAACACAGTTATAACTAAATATCCCAAAAGTGATGTTTGTAAAGCAAACCGCCAAATTTCCGAACAACAACTCCTTCAAGATGACTTAAATTCTTTTTTTGATTGGTGTAAAGTAAACCTAATGGATCTTAACCTAAATTAATGCAAACACATGCGTTTCGTTAGAATCAAAAAGTGTTGGAGTATGGTTCCATTATATGGGATCCACTATATAAAAAGTACTTTGATGCAGTGCAAAAACAGTTCCTGATTTTCTGTCTCCGATCGCTACACTTTGAGCCAACAAATCTACCACCATACTCTGCCAGACTTTCCCTCATAAAGCTACCGACGTTAAAAAGCCGTAGATCTGTGTTGAATATATCGTTTATTTGCAACATAATAAATGGCGACGTATGCTCTGGTTTTTTAATCACCGATATAACTTTCAATGTGCCTCAACGCCCTTTACGATATTTAGTCCCGTTATCTGTTGAATTCTGTAGAGCTATCTATGCTAATGCGGAGCCGCTGAGAAGGATGTACATATAATGAATTCAACAAATTTTTTAAGTTTATTGATTATTCTCCTAACACAAACGTCATTTAGAACAATTTACTGATTTATTTAAATTCGTAATTATTATTCTTTTACTTCTTTATTGGCTTTGTACTCAGTTTTATTGTTAAAATATTTTTTTTTTTTTTCCTTTAAAATGTCTGTAAACGGATTTATATTCCATTGACATATAATAATAAATAAATAAATGAAGTAAGCACATCAGGTGAGCAGGGGCAGCCAGAATTAAGCGCTACAGCAAACTGAGGCAAGGCGAGTGTATTAGAACAACTAGGGTATACAGAAAATCGGATATAAATCATAACAGCTGTAAAATGTTCGCAAAAATTAATGGTTTTGTTATAATTTTTTCTAAAAAAAAAAAAATATAGCAAAATAAGTTTTAATTACACTCCATGCAATTGTAGTGATGTACATAACACAAAAAGTTATTAAACACAAATAACTATGACTTGTTTGCATTAGACTTTCAAAAAAAATTTTTCCAAAATTAAATGCAAACAAATGCAAAGTCTACCAATAGCGACAGTTTTATAGATATCTTCATATCTCTATCCTTCACTGGCCACTCAAACCTTGCATGACTGCCACTTTGATGAGACTAAATACAAAGAAAAAAGTGTAGCCCGGTGAACTAGTAGTATTCTTCTGATGGTAATCTGTGTAGAAAAGTAATTGGGCTTCAATTTAATATAAACAAACGGGTTATGCATTTCGTGGCTTCAAAAGTATAGTACTGGAATTCGATATCTGTCAAACTAAGTTGTTAAACCGATTTTTTGCTTCTCAGTTGAAAGACTGACGAAATGGATCGCTTAACTATTACACAATGCATAAAAATTATCAAAATACACTACAAAAATTGTAATTCTGGCAGCATATTGATAATTGAGCATAATTTTGTTAGTGAAATATAGTAAAAATATGATTTTTTCATTAGCTGTCGTTATTCGAACTTTCCTCTATAATAATTTGGTATTATATTTATGGGCCTGTAGTTTATTCTCGAATGACGTTAATTACACTGAAAACATTAAACGGCTGCTGGCGAAGAGTGTGGCGGTTTCGAAACAGCACCTATAGGTGGGGTACAACTAACTTTAATTTGATTAATTATATTACAACAACAACATAGAATTACCTTAAGCTCGATAAACGTTATAAAAAATATTAATTCAGGTCCAAAAATTAACCTTTTCAAAAAATATTTGCTGTATTTTTCAGCTGTCTATATGCCGACGACATTTCGTTGGTGCTAATCAACTCATCAGTAGACTTGAAATCGTAGTAACCAATGGTGACTCGTTGTATAGAATGTTGCAAAGAAAAGTAGAAGTGCTGCAAAACGAAACAAGAAATGTTTGCTGTGTTAAAATTTTGTTTGAACATTTCTGATTCTCATTCTGTTCATGGGAATTATGAAATAAGTAGTTAAGTTTCAAACAAACTTTTAAGAATTTGTCCAGTCTACTCATGAGTTGATTAGCACCAACGAAATGTCGTCGGCATATAGACAGCTGAAAAATACAACAAACATTTTTTGAAAAGGTTCATTTTTGGACCTGAATTAATACATTTCATTTGGCTCTTAAAGCAAATAAATAATTAAGTTCATATTTGGTTATACAAAATAGTTATAGAAGAAAAGTTTTAATATTAAAACATAACTAATTTACCAATCGCTGGAAGCAGCAGAACATTTCCGTACTGGGACATGGAAACTAAAGTTAGCAATACAAGAAAGTAAGTAATAATACAACTTGGTTTTCTTGGTGTGGAGAGAAATTTTTAACTGATGCATATTACAATAAAAAATATAACTAAAATAATAAATGTTATGTTTAATAAAATTAAAAAATAAATTGGACCCAAAATACAACTTCAATGGCTGAGTGCCCTGACAGTCGCTTCGCTTTAGAAGCATGACAAATGACTTCAAGGAAGGGTGCTGGCTTCGCAGCGGCATGTTCTCCCCCAGTTCAAGGTTTTTTATGTTTTCTCTGTCTTCCTCAACCAACATCAAACACAATTGTAACATGAAGTGAATTTAAGCCCAACAACAGCAATGCAAAATAATATGTATTATTCTTCACAATTGTTACTTACATATGCAAACAGCTTAATACTAGGAACACAACTGGGACGAACGACGAATTTTTCGCCGCGAATATTCGCCGTCAAAAATAAAACACATTGGTGCATATGAAAATGCACACAGTCACAGTTCGTTGTACGCGGCGAACTTGAAATAGATTTATTTCTATTTCTTATGCCAGCGAACGACGAACAAATCAGTACCATGTGGCCATTTTGGTTTTAGTTTTCAAGTGTTTTAGTAAAAACAGTTAATTTTTACTTTAATAGTTTTTATTTTAAGTGCTTAGCTTTGGCTTTTTGCATTTCAAATAAAAAAGCCAACATATTAGATTATAAAACATGTTTGTAGTGTTTAATTTTTTGTTTTTGGCAATGCTAGGTTTTTTAGCAACCAATTTTTTTAATATGGTCACCCCATCAGCTGTTCAACTATAATAAGATAAAATTAAAAAACTGAGAAAATGGATACAAGAGAAATTGTAATTGAAAATGTTAAACTTCATGAATGTTTATATAATCTGGGATCAAAAGAATATAAAAATGTCCAGAAAAAGACGGAAATATGGGAGAAAATTGGCGGCTTGGAAAATTTACCCGGTAAGAAGAAATTGAAAATGTTCTATGCCATATTTTTACATACATACATATGTATGTATATATGTATGTACTTATACATATCAAAAATGGAATTTTTCTTTTTCGTCGTTATTTTGCTTCATACGACGAATTTACACAGCGAATTTTAACCGGCGTATTCGTCGTGTTGGGCGAAATTCGTCGTTCGTCCCAGTTGTGTTCCCAGCATAAGCTTGATTTGAACTCATTAAACATAAGAAAACTTTAATCTCAGAGAAGACAAGAATTTTACATTTGAAGATTTTTTAGCTGGAATAAAAACCAGGGCTGTTTCACGTTCAGTACAACGAACTTCAGCACCCAGCTCAACCCATCCCAAAATGTCACTGGGTGTTAAAAACTCTTGCGCAATAAAATTTTTATTTTCTTCAAATTTAAATTAAGATTTGTCTCAGGGAAACTGCTAAACATTTATTTTTTACCATTTTCGAAATAATATTTGGCAACAATGCCACACAAGCCAACTGGCATGTGTATTTTGAATATCATTAGAAATGCAGCTTAAATTTGCAATTGGCTTCCTTTAAAGGTGGCATAAATAATAGGTGACTTAGGGAGTTGCTAGTCTAAATAAATACTAAGAAGAAGAAAACATTTAATTTTATCACATAAATGCCTCAACTCAATCACACGCTGTTATTAGAGAGTGACGTTTAACCATCCTGTTACCTGAGCTCTCCACTACTGGCTGCTTACAGTCAACTTATTCATCAACATGCGCTGCTGCTTAAAAACCAATACACAATTAGTCATGCCCTGGGTTCGGATTTCAGCAGATTTGGGTGCTGATGAGCGATGTGGTGGTAGTGAAACACTGGTATGTACCCCAGCCCGTAAGTCTTTAGCTTTACTTTTCTTGTGTTCCTTAAAAATATTGCTTATTGCATTATCACAATCACTTTTTCTCAATTTATTTTATATTCTCTTTTTTTAAAAACCAATAACTGCAATCTTGAAAAACAGAATTACCTTAACAACAGTATTCTGTCAACCCTCGCATATAGAAACGAGTTTCTTTTATCACTAAGGAATTTTGTTTCTGTTTATTAAATTTTGATTAACGATTTGTGTTAAGCCATAAAAGTTTTACTCAAATATTAATTCTCAATGCATTCATTCCCGTTGCGTTCTAATACATGCTTACACTTCACGATGGTAACGGGTGACCATCAACTGCTTATGAGACATAAAGAAAAACAAATTGACAATTATTTTTCATGTGAGCATCGTAATATTTTATGACGTCTAAGAGGAGAACAAAAAAACTGAATGATAATAAAGTAAAAAAAAAATCATCCTTTATGTTTTTCCATAAATTTACGCGCTGCGAAAACGGCCAAAACTTTTTCTTTTTTTTTGTTCAGGCTGCCGAAAAAATGCAGAAGCAAAGTAGAAACAGGCAAAAGTTATAAATCGTTGAATAATTTCAAAGGTTGGTGTGGTTGCGTTCGTTTACAGGGCGGTTGGCACCTTTGGGCCAAAACTTTTTTTTTCCATTTGTTTTCTTAAAACAAGTGACTTATTTTTTTTTTTTATATACACTTTGCGTTAATGAAATTTTAATTTAATATAAGATAACTTTTGCTAACAAAGTAAACGCTCATAAATAATTTTAATAAAAAATTGTTTAATATAAAATTAAACCCTTAATAAGTTAAACTGTAAGAAAGTTTGCTTAAAAGCTTTTGCCAAACGCAATAAAAAGTTCCGCCAAAATTAAGTGACAATTTAACTTTGTGAAAAGTAAATCAATTTCTGTGAGAGGGGTTAGCAGTGAAAAAAGTCAAGTTGAATATGAATAACTATTAGTAAAAAGTTTTGATGAAAGAGCTGTCTTAGGACTTTTAGGAAAACTCAAATTGCGGCTACAGAAATAATAAACAAAATGTAGTTTTATTATGTTTCACAGATGAATATTATTCGATGTTACGATGTTCACTAACCAGTAAATAAAAAAAAATCTTATACATTAATTCAGGTCCAAAAGTAGACCTTTCAAATGTTTTCTGTCTTTTTCAGCGATTAGACTTTTTTTTTTGTGGGGCTACGCGAAAGGCAGTGTTTATGCAATCTTTAAACCTTTAACTCTTGGGCACTTTAAAACTAACTTAAGTAAAATTATGGCTTGGCAGTTCAGCTTGAGGTCCTTTAGTAAATAATTTTACACCAAATTTAAATTGATATAGCAATTATTTTATTTTCTCCAATATTTCGGTCAACTTTGTTGGTCATTCTCAGGGAGTTCTTGAATTTACAAAGAAACATTAAATTATACTTATAATATTGCACATTTTAATCTATTTATATATACATCTTTTTAATATTTATTCTATTACATTAGTAGTATCGTCAGTTGTTAACGTAAGTAACTTTTCTCGCCTACTGTTTTGTTATTTGTATGTCTTATTATGAGTTATATTTATTTGTTGATTGAGTATCTGTGTATAGTTGATTATAGTTGATCCGTTTATCTGCAGATTACTTAATAATATGAAGCATCTCTTTTAAATATCTCTTCCTGTAATTTGTCTCTCAATTTGTCTCTCTTTCTAGTATTCTCACTCTGTTTAAGTCAGGTTTATGTTTGGTCACAAATTTAATAAATAAATAATGCAAGTCCCTTTAATGCCGCTTGCTTTGTGGACTTTTCATAGAATTTTTTGTATTAAATAGAATCTTGAAAAAGACATTCTTTTCTTCAATATGCCTTAATCTAAGTTGAACATATTGGGCCTTAACTATAGTCAAACACTAAAGTCGGTTCTTTTTAGAAACAACTTAAATTTTAAAACGTATTGCTAACTTTTTTCTAACTGTAGACAAAATTAAAGTTGGCTTTAAGCTGAATCAGCTTTAAATGGGTGCCACATTATTTATCGAAAATGCCAAGTTGTTTATCATACAAGCTCTTACAAATTTAAGTGAAATCCCATCTCTAATGAGATGACTCTCAACAATTATGTATATGTACATGTGAACACACAACTACATACATAAATGTAAGATTGTATTAGCGAATTGAATAAAAGTCAAATTTTAAAGAAAATTCTGATTAAATAGTTATTAAAAAATCTTTACTTTAATTATTTAATTTAAGAAAGTTTACATTAAAAAGCTTGTTTTTTATTTTTATTTATTTATTTATGGATATCGCTTCATACACAAGACTTACACCGGTATTCATAAAAAATAAAACGTTGCTCAAATACATTTTAGAACAAATTTTATATGAAAAATTTGTTCTAAAATGTATTTTAACAATGTTTTATTTTTTATGAATACCGGTGTTAATGTTTTATATTGCAGTGTGGAACTGAGTTTGTACTAATATTGAAAATGTATTAATAATATTTTAAGAAGCATACAACACAAAAAATAAAATGAAAAATATATATTAAAAAAAATCCAAAGTCTTATCAAATATGAAACAATAGCTCTGTTTCTTCACTCTACTTTGGGATCCCGTGGAATCCCGATATACACGAAAAGCGTTCCCGTACTTTGAAATTGGGCAAATGAGAGTATTTGTGAGAGAACATTTGTAACGACACTTTTAGCTGGTTGCTGGGGTAGAGCTCAGCGACGGCCAGGGTCGTTATTCAGTAAAGATATTTCTGCTTCGGTGGAGTAAAACGCAGAGTTTACATACGTTATAAAATTTATTCTCTTTTGCTTTCGAATGACTGAGTGGTGTTAACGGCGGTGTGTGGGTAGTCCTCGGTGTGGCACGTATTTTATGGCGCGGTGGCGGCAGCGGTGCGGTGGCGACAGCGATGCGGTGACTACAGCGGTGCGGTGGAGACAGCGATGCGGTGGCGACAGCTATGCGGTGGTGACGATGTGGTGTCACCAGGGCGGCACAGGAACGTTGTTGGCTGGTAGCAAAACAGCGGCGTGTTCTGGCTCAGGACGTCAGTGGGGGCAGCGTACTCACTGACTGAATGGGTGTCATCAAAGAGGTGACAGGCTGTCAACGTGCAGCTTAGCGTGAAGCGCTGAAGTCGGCTTATGGCGTAACTCCTAAACAACGTTGTATTCTATGGCAGCGAAGTCTGGAGCCAGACTGAATCCCACCATATAGTCCAAATGTTGTCGCGTACTGTGAGATTTGTACTTCAGGTCAGCGAAGTCTGGAGCCAGACTGAATCCCAACCTCAGGCGCAAATATTCACAGCGGAGTTTGAGCTTCGGGTCAGCGAAGTCTGTACCCAGACTGATCCTAACCCTCCGCTCAATATAAAAAATGATTAGTGCACTGGCGCTTCGGGTCAGCGAAGTCTGTACCCAGACTAATCCTTTACCCTCCACGCAAAATAAAAATACAATTAGTGCACTACTTACTACTACTCTGTGATGACAGTACCTACCGCTTGGCCAGTTGCCGGCTAATTAAAATTCTTGCTAAAGTGCTCGCCCTTTTATACGTCACGCCTGTGCACACACAGACACACACAACCGTATTCAAACAACAAACACAACAACGTAACACCAGTCAGTGCGACAACAGCTGTTCACAGCTGTTGGCTGTGAGGGTTGTAATTTGTTGAGTGGCCGTGACTACAGTCATTCGTTACATTCAAATTCTTAACGGCTAAAATAACAGTGATTTACTTATATTATTACTATGCAATAATTAAGGAAATTCTACAATTCTAATCCATTCTAAGGCAATACGAAAATTCATTGAATTTAACTTAGGTAAGATACATATGTACTGAAATACAGTATTAATTAATAATAATTAAAAAATGGGAAATGATTCAATAATCCTGGTGCGATGACTACGTTACCACATTCGAGCCCAGTGATGGAAACTAACATTTGTTGTGGCCAAAACGAGCCTGTTGACTTTGGCCATCACACATTATGCTTCTTCTTCTTCTAGCACGAAACAGCCCGTTTCGTTTTCTTTGGGCTAGCTTGGGCAAGTGGTTCAGCTGTCATCTGTTTCAAAGAATAAACAATAACATAGAAAAAAAAAAAAATTCGGTCGGGGGACCCCCGTTAAGAACGAAGTTCCTTACGTGTTTTTTTTTCATCTTCGAATGTAATACAAGGTGAAATCTGTATGTTTTATTTTGTGTTGTTTGTGAAATTTAGAAATTTTATATGCTTCTTTAAATTTTTGGAACGTTTTATTTTTTTACTTTCGACACATGCAGTATTTTTTTTTTTTTGTCAATCTGCTACAAAACGAAGAAAACGAAGTGTCCGTTTTCACAACTAATTAATATTTATTGGTAGGTGTCTCCGCTGGTATCAAATAGTTTCGCTACTTACCGCCCATCATACACAATTGTTTGTCGACAGATACACCAATACATATAAACAGCTCACACGCTTTCGTGACGATTTCTACTAATTTGCACTACCAGCAGGCCGCGTTAAGGAACTTCGTTCCAAAAAATGTTTTGAGGAAACTAAAAGAAAAATTGGAAATTGGTGTGAAAAAATATTTTAAGGCATTCTGAAAAACTGTTGATTGTTATATTCATATGTACATACATACATGTATATATACAAATTCATTTATGTAGTTATATGAATTTGTGAGTTGTGGTCGTAAAAAGCTTTATGCATTTCATTCCTTTTATTTATTTTTTTTTTTTTGGAGAAAACGTTTTTTCAAACAAATGAAATAAAATACATATGTAAATATTTTTTTTTTATAAATTGAGCTGTCAGAACCCTAACGTTTTCTTTTGTGGTAAAATATTTGTTTTAATTCGTTCCCGTACTTTTGTGCAATTTTTGTATCTTATTGAGATAAATTATAATTTACTCTCATTTTACCAAACTCTTTAAATTGGTGTGCGTTACTTAAGACTTGAAGACTATAAGGAATCGAATTCCAGAGTGATACCGCAAATATATAAAAATGCCACTTTGATATTAAGCAGTTGTACCCGAATGCTCTAATTCTCTTGCCTCTGCAATTTTCCGCAAAAGTAAGTCGCGCATAAATTATTTTGTGCATAAAAACCAAGACTCTCAAGTTAAGCAAATCATGAAAATGTAAGAGAATATAATTCTTAACAATTAATTAATAAATTGTGATACATACTTTTTGGTGTGGAAATCACCAGGATAAAATTCATAAAATTACAAAGTTTATTGAGTTACGAAATTACTCGACGCTACGAGCAACCAGCTCGTATGATTTCTGATTTTCTGTATGGATGGCTAAAGATGGCTAAAAAAAGACGCATGTTCTTGAGCTGACCTTAAATACTTTCGTTGTTTGCAAAGTTAGTAAAATCAGAAAATTATAATTTGGCGATGCCAGACTTATAAAATAAAATCATTAATTTTGGTGTTGGCATTAAGACCACCCTTTACGAAAAAAAGTAATGTGTGTTCTTTAATTTGAATACTATATAACATCATTCAAGAGAACACAACTAATTTAAATCACTTCACAAACTATTGAACACTACAATTTATGGCACAGCAATGTACATTTTATATTTAAATTGTACCAGATTTATCAACTCTGTATTTCCACTATATAAAATATAAATTTTTGTCTTTAAAATCTTTTCTTCAATTAACTTTTCCATTACCAAGTTTGCTATTTTAAAAACTAATCAAGCGAACTTCTTCTTTCTTTTCACCTTTTTGCACAAAAATTATAAAAATAATAAATGCACTTTTTTATAAGAATATTTTTTTTTTCTTTGAAGCAAAATTCAGTTTTCTTCTGTTCTCTTTTCTTTTTATTGTGTAAAATGACCAAAGGGTATAATTTTAAAGTTTCCTATTTTTTTTAATTTCCATCCTGCTGTTCATTCGTTGTTTGTTTTATGCACCAATTTATATTGCTGAACTTTGAGCAAATATTGTCCTTCAATCGTACGCCAAGCAGCAGCAGCAGCAGCACATTGCGTTAAAAAAAAATTTAAATTTATTAAAAGAAAAAAAAAACAAAATTATATTTTCAGCTCCCTCGGGTGAAAATGTGTTTACTTGTTTTTTATTTTTATAACAAGAAACAATAGCGGCGGCCACACTAGAAACAGCAGAAGCCAGAAAATATCAACAGCAATATGACTGGACAATGTAAAACAAAAAATAAGAGTGGAAAATAGAGAGAGAGAGAGAGCGAGAGGGAGGCAGAGAGGTAGGGAGAAATGTAAAGTTCGCATTACACAAGGAAAAGCAAACTCTTCAACTGGGTAAAGTCGCTCATGCAATAAGCTAAAAGTTGCATAAGCGCAAACATTTACACTAACGAATTATTAAAAAACAGTTTTAAACACACTTTCACATACAACATTAATTGAATGTTGTCTGCTTGTTTCAACACAAGACAAAGAGCATGCAGTAAAAGCTGTTGAGCAGTTTTAAGCCCTGGAAATCGTTACGCTTTGCTATTGCCCAATCTAGGGCCCCTTTTTGATATTTCTTCTTTAGAGTTAGCCAAACTTATATGCAGCTTAAACAGAAATTCGGGCCAAAAAAATATAAATTTCCCTTTCATGCCTTTTTGAAGAAGAAACAGCACCCTGTTTCTAACCTCATGACTTCAAAACTTAAAACAAAGTATCTGATAGTAAATTTATATTTTCAAGCACAATTACTACTAAATCGATGAAGCACCGCGCATTCGCTGTGGCGACATTTTATAAAAGTAATGATTCTGACGCTGGTCGATAGTTTTGCTCAAAAATCAATATTCGGTGAGAGCGTGATGGACCGAGTCTAAATCTAAATCGCTCAGGGGTACACAGACTCCTCACAACTGCTTCGGCTATGAGTATCTCACATCCAGGGCCCGAGTTGACTTTCAAGAACTCCAGAAAATTATGAAATTAAAATACGATATCTTTTTTATATCCCATTTTTATTAAGTAATTGAATTTACGTAGTTGGGTGTCACTTATTTTAAATCAATAAATAACATAACTCATGTCAAATGAAAAATAATACATATACACATATCAAACTAGGTTTAATGCATCATCATGACCACCTCTAAGGTAAACTAGCTCTGAACGTGCGCAGCGTTTGAGTCTTCTGGGTGTTTGGGTTTCTTTTGCCGGCAACTGTCTGAATTCTGCATTGGAATATTATGTTAAGAGAGCTGTATGTTTGAGGCGGCTATCACGGATGACTTTTTTTACTAATTTAACATTTAAATTTTGATGTATTTCTTCATCTCTAATGTGCTATTTAGCGTTGACTATAAAGCGCAGTAATTTAAATTGAACTCTTTGAATTGTTTTTAGATTAAAGCCAAAAGAACTGAAACAAAATGACATTCATGTTTGCAAAAACTTTTGTGAAACGTTGTTGGATAGCTTTTGCACTGTAAATCCCCTTTTTTGGAGCAACGAACCTCATCTTCACTTTAACGGTTATGTCGACAAGCAAAATTGCCATCACTGGTGTCAACAAATCCTCAATTCTCTATTGAAATAGCAAACAGCACTACATTGCCTCAGGATAATTGTTCGAAGTGCCTTATGCACGCATTGGATAATTGGTTATGGAACCATTTTTTCCCAAAAACCTCAGAGGTCAAGAAGGGAATGTCAACGGTATAAATTACCCAGGCACGGTAACGGAATTTTCCCAAACTTTCAAATTTATCTAATGAACTCCCTAAACACGTAGTTTCAACAGCATAGGCAACTGTACACTCAGCCAAAGCTTCGCTACATTGGTTTTGAGAAAATTTCACCCAAAAACTGAAAAGTCACTTTGAGAACATCTCATGGCCACCAAACTCGCTTAATCTTACTCCCATGGACTTATTTGGAGCTGTATCAAAGAAAAGCTTTTGAATGACAATCCCTAAACTCTTGTGGCTCTTAAGGAAAATATTCGTCAAGAGATCAGAGGCCAAATCGTCGCATTCGATATTGAATGAACTGCCGAGCAAAAATAATGCAAAACAAAAGCAAAATAAACAACAAACACACAGTATAAGTGACGGAATTCGTTCAATATCGAGTGCGACGATTTGGCCCCAGTTCGTTTAAATTAAGCTTACTGCAGCGTGTAGTGAAAAACAAAAAGCTTAATTCATTGGAAGACATCTGGACAAAAAACTCTTTTATAACAACAATCCGTATTATCATTTTTTGTTAATTGCTCTTAGCGAAATTTTACGACAAATGTTACGTTTTTTATTTAAGTTTGAATGTATAAATCTGCTAACAGATCTACCCTACAGAAAATAGTATAAAATATTTTTGAACTTCAAACTGTCATTGAGTTTGCTGATTTTTCAAGAAATGATTGTTCTTTTTGATATTTGGATACTCCGCTGTGTATTTTTTTCGAAGAATAGTTTCTTCTTGAATCGCAAGCGTTTTCAAAAAACCAGTAATTTGAAAAATCCAAAATACCTAACAAGAAATGTCGTAAAACGTGCAAAACGAACTCCTATAAGCTATATCATAGCAGAAATGTCTGTTAAAGAAAAATTAGATCCATTATTATTTTCAATATCAATTTCGAAGCATTCGATTTGCAGTTCCTAAAATTTTAAAGAAAACCTATATTATTCTTCTACAAATTATAGTATGTTACAGATTAACTAAAAAAACAAACTGATTAAGTGAAAAATAAATAATATTAGTAACAAAAAAATCCTGGATTTTTTTTATCAGTTGTGAAGTTTTTGTTGGCCGATTCAATTTTGATTCACAACCGAACTAAAAACAGAAAATATTTCTCACATAGGGAACAATATTTTTCTCACTAGCCATTCAGAAAAATATTTGCATTTCTTTTAATGCGGAGAATTCCAATATTCTGCATTTTTTTGCCTTAAACTTAGATAAATAATCCAGGAATGACCCTTGCTTATGCATTTCTTAATACTAGAACTAGGAAAACAAAAAAGGAAGAAAGAAATAGTGGTGATTGGTGGAGAGAAAGTGCGAAAATGGGATATTTTTAAGGGTTTTTGATTAAAAAAACAAATTAGAAACTAAAAATAGAACGTTTGGTTTTGCAAACTGGAGTTTAAATCAATGTGTAGTGTTCAGTGTATAAATGCGACACCGTCCAGTCAACAACACTTAACACAATAGCTGCAAAGTAGCAAAACTTCGACTGTACAGAGGGAAAACAGATCCGATACAATAACTACAAAAATACCTATTAAGAATATATTTTCTTGAAAATTACCTAAACGATTTAAATAATCCAACAAATAAACGTTCAGGTCTTAAGACTTGACGCCCCATGCACGTCCGCTCTCATCAAATGTTTACAATTAATAGCAAATAAAAAGAAAAGAAAATTAATAAAAATCAAGTTCACATTGGTTGCTTAATAAAACGTGCTGGTGAAGTAGTTGTTTACAACAAAATTTCAAAAATACAAGCCAGTTCTTTTTGTAGCTCACACAAAGAATGAGATAGTTGCATTGATTTATATTCTAGCAATGCATTGGAAACAAACAAACAATTCGCCATATTTTTTTTTTTGTTTGCCATGCAAAATTTCAGCGTCTTCGGCTCATTTTCACCATAGTTACCAATATGATTTTTCTTGTAATACAAAATAATTGTTTATTACTCATACGCCCACAATAATTAATGTAAATTTACGCTGCATTGGTCAACATGACTTGGGTGCGTATACGCGATAAAAATTAAAGTACTTAAGCTCTAAACACATAGACGACAGCAGACAGCAAGCAGCAATATGTCAAAAATAAAATGCATGTGTTTAAATGAAAACGATTATTTTGACGGCAGCAGGGCAGCACGACTGCACAACAGCATTTGCTGCTGCTGCCAACTTAGGCTATTTTCTATTTTGACGGGCAGCAAATAAGCAAATATAGTGTTGCCATTATATATATAAATTGGACAAATTAGAACAAAAACTTTTTTTTGATATTAAACACAAAAGAACATTGCAAAAATACAATAAATAAATAAATGTATGTGTTTTTATAGTTTTTTCGTGATATTATTACATTTTTCATCAATATTTTCAATTTTATTCATTATGAAATAAGAAATACGGCATCCCTGAAATTAGCATTGCTAAAATACACAGCTGTTCATTTTCAATATCAAAACAATTTTTCTCGTTTGAGCTAATTTTTTATTATACTTTATTTAATTTTCATCCTGGTTGCTTTGAAAAAGTGTTCTTCATCTTTTTCCTTGATTTTTCACCAGCTGATTATTATGTTGTTGCTGTCTTCAAAATAATTATGAAGCCGACTTCAGAGCAACATTTGAAGTTGGCTGCACTTGAAGTAGGCAGCATTTGCAGTCTGCTGTCGTCTATGTGTTTAGAGCTTTATTCACAATTGTTAAGGAGCCAATATACACGAGATTAATTTGTAGTCCGTATAAATTTCGTTATTTCCACAACACACAGGGTATATGTGTGTTAGTGTTGTTTGTATTTATTTGACATTTAATAACACTAGATACTTTTTATATTTTTCTTTCTAAATTGTTAACGAAATATCGAACAATTGAGAAAGAAATATATAAAGACCTAAAGCTTTAAAAAATAGTGTTGTTAATTTTAATAATAAAGGTCAAAAGTTATAGATAAAATAAAATGTGACATTTATTCAAAATATGCTGGCAAGACCAATACCGCTATCCAATTGTCGTCATGCGTACACCACGACAGACGATCACAGTAAAAATAAAATACCCAACCTGTTTTCCTTTAAAGATGTGTACGTATTTGTTTTGATCTACTAATACGGGATTGCCCCGTATATTGGTGCAATCATTGGCTCAATAACTTTATAGGGCTTGAGTTCAATTTATACTTCCTCAGAATTGGAAACAAAAAATTTGTTTGATAAAGTTGAAATGATCAACATTTTTAAAGAAGACAGGAAGAGTAAAGTTGAAGACTAACTGGCTGGGGTCCGTACTGTCGCTTCAAAACCTGGTCATAGTTAGCTGTATTTTCTTCTTAAGCGACCAGGATAAGCCATTCTACTAACTGTGCTCTTCGTAACTTACTGCCTTTATTTTATCTATTAATCAGCTTTCAGTTTCATTACTGTGCTTTTATGTGGATTGGAATATGTTGTTACAAATTTAAGAAAAACTTGTATTTATAGTTAATCAGATGTTTTGGCCAATCAAATAAGAGTGAATTTATTAGTACCACAGCAAGCAAAATATATTAATAGCTAATGTAAAATAAATGATAAGCACTGCCGTATTGCGGCCTTAATGGTACTCGAAAATGCTGCACACGATTTAAGATTTGGGACAACTAATGAAGGGTGTTGTGTTTTCTATATTAGTTTCTCCATTGACCGCTATAATAACAACAGTGTAAACTTTAATAGTACTGGCATGAGATGTTGTAGACGGTTCTAGACTTGGAAATTTTTGGAAGCCAAGTTGGAGTATAAATATTGAAACTTTTTCGAGTTTCAGAACAGTATTGTATTAACTGTGCCACAGTCAACCACAAGCTTTTGAAGTCAGTTTAGTTCTTTCCGCCATTTTTTAACAGTGTTAAAAGTGCTGAAGAAGTGTGATTTTAACAGAGTGGAATGGAAAATATTGTGATTTACCATTGAAGAACCTGCCAAACCGTTTTCCTTAAAGGAGAGAAACGTAACAATATTTTACAAGATCTAACCAGTACTGGATTTAATTTGTGAAATAATGAAAAAACTACAGTCGGCAGTTACTTTATATATTTTCTGATTATAAGTTTCAATTGTAAGGACTATAATACTTAGCATATCGATATGATAGTAATAAAGAATAAGGAAATATTTGTTTATTTGGTTTTAACCAAAATATTAAAAAACCAACAATAATATTTTAGCAACTTCAACGCCACGATAACTTAGCCATAATATTGTTGAACCACAAAACAAACAAAAGTTATTCATAGAGTTGTGCTGTATAAAACTATTAAGAATAAACTTAACTATAATATCCTATTTACCAGTTTCAACAAAACCCACAACAACCACATAACTCAACAATATAATTTTCGAGAGTTCGGTAGTGCTTAAAATATTTATCTATCAACTAACACCTAAACGTGTGTGCCACCAAAAAAAGTCTGTTATTTTACAAAATGCAACAAAATGCATGTTTCCTGTACTAGCCAATTAATATGCACATGTAGTGCCGGTATTCTTTACTGCAGGACTACAAGTTTCACTTCTCTGTATTTTACATTCCCCATATTTTCCCCAACACACCAGAAGCATCGCTGCAAAATTTAAAAAATTCACTGAAAATTTCCCTTTAGATTCATTATTTGTTTCCAAAAATATAATTTTTTGTGTTTATTTTCTTGCACCAAAAGCACACGCCATGCGGCAGCCACTATCGCATGGAAAAAACCATGCATCGACTAAAGAAACAATGCAGCGAAAGTAAATAAAATGCCTTTTACTATGGTTGCTTTGACGTTTAATTTGTGTTCATAAGTCATATTAAAGACAAAACAAAGTTTATTTATGGCGGTAGTTTTGACAAGAGAAGTGAATTGAAAATTTAGCCAGAAAAAAAGCTAATTAATAATTTACGAGAAGTATTGTGAAAATTGCTTTTTATCAGCATGACCAGCTGTAGTGCAATATGGTGGATGCGTTTTGCTTGTTGCAAGCACATTGTTAGATAATACAGAAAAACAAAGAACGTGAATTTTTGGAAAGGTGTTTTGTTTTCGATGGCCAATGTGCTCTAATCGAAAACTCAAAAGTATTGTTCTATTGTATGACAGAGAATTACATATGCTGTATTGCATTGTAATATTTTATGGAAATTTAAATCGTGTTGCAGTGAAAAACACAAGATGTAGAAATCGATTTATAGTTCACTTAACGTCAAAGGTTTGCCGAAAAATGAAAACTTCATATGAAATGCTATTTGTTTTTTTTTTTCAGACAGAAAAAGATTCATATCTCAACAAAATTTTAATTATTGTAGACGTTTCGAAATTTCATTAAAGCACAGTATTTTGGTAGAATATACATTGACTCAGAAAACAAATAAAAATTACTAATTTCCTAAACTTCTCTAAGTTTTACCAGTAAAACAAACATAGAAATAAATCAATTAAGACTACTTTTGAATTCCTGCAAGAATATATTCGAACTATATCATCTACAATTAATTGTTGATACTTTTAGCAGGCTTGATTTCGATCTTTACTTCCTGAAAGCCGAAAAAGATTTTTGCGGATAAAACTGTTTTATCATAAAAAAAAGTCTTTTCCAATTCTAAGGAAGCAAAAATCAAACTCAAGCCTGATAAGATTACCAATTTTATATAATTTGGCTCTAAATGCATTATTTCAGGTCTAAAAATAGAACTTAATAACTCTCTATCTTATGCAGCCGTCTGTATGCCGCCAACATTTCGTTGATGCTAATCACATCATCAGTGATCTCGAAAAGTTCTTAAAAGAATATTTGAAACTTAACTACTTATTCTAAAAATCCCATCAGCAAAATGAGAATCAGAAATGTTCAAACAAAGCTTTACTACAGAAAAATTTTTTTTTATTTTGCAACACTTTTATGTCTTGTAACAACTTCTATACAATGAGTTACCGTCGCGACAAGTCGGTTACTACGATTTATATTTTTTAAAGTATCGAAAAATCAAATGTTGTTTGAACATTCAATAATGAACTTATTTATTTGTTTTCACAGCCAATGCAGACGGCTGAAAAAGACAGAAAACATTAAGGTCTACTCTTAAACCTAAAATAATACATTTCAAATGGTTCAGGTTTGACTATAGAAGTAAAATTATTGCTTAAGAATCACTGGGGTCGTCAAAAATTTTAAATTGTTGTTATCACAAACACAACACTCAACTAAAAATCCATTGGATGTTGGTGCGAGAATATAACATACATTCCGGTCAAGGGAATAACAAAGTGATAAAATGGAAAGCAGATCAATAAGATGAAATATAAACGGTTAGTAAAGAAGAGCTCAGGTGATACAACGGCTACGAACTGCTGCTTAAAACCAGTATACAATTAGTCATGTCCTGGGTTCAAAGCATTTTTTGTCAACGTTCAAACTTTATAATAAAAAAGAAATATAAAAATAATATTTTATATGTGTTCTATTTACGTTTTCTTTTAAAACCGCAAAATGGATAACCCGTTATATTAATTTTTTTAATATTCAAAATGATTTATTGAGCTTGAACTAACACTCATCAGCTTTCTTTTTTGGCGTCATTTTGTGTACCTTCCTCAAGAAAACTGTTTTTGTTTTTGTTTTACAAATGTTAAAAAATAAATCAAATTGACAAATTAATTCAAAATTAAAGAAACACACATATGTATGTATACATATACACAAATAAAAATGTTTATTTAATTATAAGCATAATTACTAACAATATTGAAAATTTAATATAATTCATTTTATCGCAAAAAAGTACATATTCAGTAGAAACATTCAACTCCATACATTTTATCGAAAAGAAACCAAAAGGAAAAATATTTCTACGTAAATTGAAACCATAAGAATTTTTAGACAAATACATACTAGTGATGTGCAATATTTAAAAAATACATAATTTGTTTTACTCAAATAGAAACAAAAGCGATTATTAGATACAGAAACTCCACATGAATATATACCTACTTAACAATAATATGCACAATCTCAAATATTGAGATATCTACATACAAACATTAACATAACATATTTTATGCAATGCAAAAATGAAAATTATTTTAAATATTAAAAAATCTAATTGTTTCAATCAATCTTACGTTTTATGTGTTAAGTGCTCATTATTCTGAGGAAATCCGTCTGTATCTTTGGTAAAATTTATGTTTTTTTTTTTTTTTTTTTTTTGGAACGAAGTTCCTTAACGCGGCTTGCTGGTAGTGGAAATTAGTAGAAATCGTCACGAAAGCGTGTGAGCTGTTTATATGGATTGGTGTACTGTCGACAAGCAATTGTGTATGATGGGCGGTGTCTCCACTGCTGTCAGCCAATAAATATTAATTAGTTGTGAAAACTGACACTACCAGTTGCTAGATGTCGCTAAATCAAAGTATGTCACAACAAAAAACAGCAATATTAAAAAATTGGCCAGCAGTTGATTTTCTTCGTTTTGTAGCAGATTGACAAAAAACTACTGCATGTGTCAAAAGTAAAAAATAAAACGTTCCAAAAATTTAAAGAATCATAAAATTTCAAAATTTCAAAAACAACACAAAATAAAACATACATACATATTTCACCTTGTATTACATGAAGAAAAAAACGGGGGTCCCTCGACCGCATTTCTTTTTTTTTTTTTTTTTGGAAAATAACACCACAAAAAATGCTGGTAAGAGTGGCCTCAAACTCAACAAATCATTATTAGTAAAACAAAAGGTCGAAATAAATAATAGCATCATACTCTATGGTTGTGAAATATGGGCAGACACTCTCAAGGTGGAAAGAAGAGCGAAGACCTTGTTGGCGGTACCACGAACAGCACACTGAGAGTCACATCAGTGTATCGCACCGTATCAGGTCCAGCGGCTTATCTGATAGCCGGTATGGTCCCAATTGATTAACTTGCACAGGAGCGCAAACAAATTTATGAATTAAAGCAGAATAACGCTGAGCCATCGGCGATAGACGACATAAGACAGAAAACTATTCAAGAATGGAAAGCACGATGGAACGCTTCAAGATGTGGAAGATAGACTGTCAGGATTATCCCAAACATTGATACATGGCTGAAAAGGAAAAGCGGAGATGTTAATTACTATGTTACCCAGAAGCTATCAGGCCACGGGTATTTTATGAAATATTTACACCAAATGAAGAAATTTGAAACACCGTTCTGCTTATATGAAAATCATGAAGTACTGGATGATGCTGAACACACCGTCTTCCTCTGCAAACGCTGGGAAATAAAACGAGAAACGCTACAGACACAAATTGGACCGTTTACGGTGGAAAATATTGTAGAAAAGATGATAACAAATGATTTTTAATGGATGGCAGTAGCAAAATATTGCGAACTAGTACTCCGTGAGAAGAAAAAAGACACCGATGATGTCATTGGACGAGCTCAACATCAGAGTCGTAGTGATATAATGCGGGGCCATGACGCAGGCAGATGAGACGGCGAGGCTTACAGCCAAAAAGGGAACCACCCTGAAGTAATGCATACCACTTTCGGGGTGGACATCTTTTTCCGGAGGAAGACAAGGGGAGGCTTTTTTAGTCGCTAAATGCTGTAGCGGAGTCCGATATACCACTGTCGGAAAAAAGGGTCGAAACTTTCATTTAAAATACAATTTTATTACTTTTTTCATACCTTCTTTTCTTTTATTTTATTTAATTTTACTTTTTTCATATTTACTTCTTATATATAGCTTATTTAATCTTATAAAATATACAGTTCCGCTCTGATGGAAACTGAACGGAGAACCCCTCTTAGCTGTCCTGAGAATTAAAAATAAATTGAGACAAGTACAGAGCTGACTATCACTATCACAGCAAGGGCTCTGTGCTACCAAGCAAGTAAAAGACAAAGTGTACCCCTTGCATGGTGTACCTCTTAATTATTTTGAGTTACTTTTTTATTGTAGAAATTAATCAACTGCATACACCATGAAAGTTTTAAATCTCTATCTCTACCGATTAAAACTTATAGCTAATTAAGTTTCCCATTAAGAAGCCCCCTTTAGTTTTTACTTTTTTGTTTTCGCTGTATTTGCTGTTACATGGGCTCTACATGTAACTACACATCCTGGGTAAATTTTAAGTCTCTATTTCTTATAATTCAAAAGCTACAGCTTATTTTAGCTCATGTTCACAGTTTCTTGTATGAAGACTGCCCTTAGCTTTTAACTTTTAGTTGTTTTTGTTGGTACATGTTGTTGCATAGGACTGGTAACTGCATATCCTGTAAAGCTTTTTGCTCTCTAACTCTTATGGCTCAAGAGTTCAGCTGTATTGAAAATGTATTTACAGAGACACATTTTAGTTTGTAACTTTTTTTGTAGTACTTAATATTTGTTGTTGTAGCGGCTGGGTAATTTTAGCTAATTTTTACAGCAAAATAAGAGCATTGAAAAACGATAAAATTGTTTACTTTACTGAAGGTTTGATTGAACACAGAAAAACAGTGATTCTCAATATTTTTATGAAAATAATAGAGCACGTAGTAAAGTTTGAAACATTATTTTAAATTTTTCAAGTCTACTGACGAGTTGAGTAGCATCAATGAAATTTCGTCGACATTTAGACAGCTGAAGAATACAAAAAAAGATTTAATAAGGTATATTTTTCGACCTAAAATAAATGTTGGAGCATTTTACCAAAATCGGAATTCAAGTCAAAGTGCACTCTGTAACTTTTTTGCCCAGCATAATCGATCAGATGAGTCTATAATCGGGAGAAATGGCTGCATTTTCAACAAACCCTTCCAATAGAAAATATTAAAATACCTGCAGTATTTTCCAGCTCCAGAAAGTCCAATTCGATCTTCGGAAAGGAATACTTCTACTTGCCAAAGTGTGGCAAAAGAGCCGTCGACTCTTATGACCCGTTTATGAACTTAATTATTTATTAGCTTTAAGAGCCAATTGAAATGTATTAATTCAAGAATTTTTCAAGTCTACTGATGAGTTGATTAGCACCAACGAAATATCGTCGCCATATAGACAGCTGAAAAATACAACAAACATTTTTTGAAAAGGTTCATTTTTGGACCTGAATTTATAAACCCGTTTGTACATGTTACTTTTGAAGCGTATTGTCGCTTAAAAAACATGCACATTTCCTAGCCGTATTTATCAAAGCTTTAGTAATGACTATTGTTGTGATTGCATGTTAAACAATATTAATTCTAAAGATACATACGAAATGTGTAACGTTTAAGAAAAATCTTTTTCCCTGACATGCATGTCAGCTCAACTGGCATTCATTTAAACATTCCTATCATTTGCTGTAATCCCGTCATTATCTGTCATATTTATGCTCTTCTTGTTATTATAGCTCAAGCTTAATTTGAGGTCTTTAAGCTCATTGATATTTATGGCCGACTCTTAATGAAATCATGTCAACTTAAATTAAATAAAGACACCATAAGAAAATCATACAGAACAATAAAGATAAAGTTGTAATATGTATTACTTTTGTTTGTATGGCATACTGACAGTATAATACGAGACAATAATTTTCGAACACAGAGAAATAATAGATTCAATTAGTAATTTAAGCTTAAAGCTGAATGTTTTAAGTTCCATAAAAGAAATCCACTATTTGATAAAAATTATTCTACTATTCGGTAAACAATAGCTCTGTTTCTTTACTCTACTTTGGAATCCCATGGGATACCAATTTGTATTGAAAGCGTTCCCGTACTTTAAAATTGGACAAATGTGAGTGAGAGAACATTATGCGTCTTCTTCTTCTTCTTCTTGCACGAAACAGCCCGTACTTTTTCTTCGGGCTAATTTGGGCAAGTAACTCAGATGTCAGCTGTTTCAAAGAATAAACAATAACATAGAAGAAATAAATGTTTTGCGGAAACTACAAGAAAACTTGGAAATTAATGTGAAAAATCATTTTAAAGCGTTCTGTAGAAAATTGTTGATTGTTATATATTTATATTTAAAAATGTTTTTTATGTTTCATGCATTTCATTTTTTTTTTAATTGTTTTAAGAAAACTTTTTTAACACAAATTAAATAAAATATATAAATTTATTTTTATTGACAACACTATTTTTTAAAGCTTTAGGTCTTTATATTTTTCTTTCTTTATTAATAGATCACATTTTTTCAATAATTTGTTTATTGTTTTTTGAATATTATAATTATTTTCTTGAAGATGCCAACAAACTGTTGGCGTAATATTGAAAATAAATAAACAATTGTTTAAAATTATTTTTATAAAAAAATCAAAGATCAAAAGCTTGAATAATCAATTTAAAAATATATTAATATTTTTTTTTTATAAATTTAGCTGTCAGAACCCTAAAGTTTTTTTTTTTTTTTTGTGATAAAATATTTGTTTTTATTCGTTCCCGTAGTTTTGTGCATTTTTGTCTCTTATTGAGAGAAATTATAGTTTATTCTCTTTTTACCGAACTTTGCTCAAGAAGTAAAGAAACAGAGCTAATGCTCACAAATAGTTTTTTGTTAACATTTGATGAGAGCGAACATGTTGCTTGGGATCCCCTGTATAAGTTATGAAGCCGAAATTGCCGACCGAATGTTTATTTTTTCTGGCTTATTTAAATAAAATGGTACCCATCCAATACACTCACGTTTATTTGCCAAGTGTTGTATAGATAACTGTCAAATGAGAACTTAATAAACATAAGATATGTTTTATTATTATTTTTTTTATTTATTATTTATTTATTTATTTTTTTATATCCTGTACGACAAGATTCAACCTTATATTTAAAGTACAGGAAAGCAATATTCACAAGTTGCAAAAAAGATCACACATTTGAATAGACAAAAGTAAATAAATAAGGTTACAATTTATTATACTAAACAATTATGTTCTACTGCGGCGCAAAATAATCAAACAAAAATTTCTTAAAACTATTTGCGTTGCTATTAAGTTGTTGAGCTTGAGGAAGACAATTCCAAAGGCGTGCAGCATATATGAAAAAATGCCTTTCAGATACAAGAAAGCGATGGAGGGGAATTATGATCTTTTTACCTCTAAGTGACCTGGCAAACCTAATATTATTGCTAAGATATTGTGGAGCTTCCGAATATATAATCTTATGTAAAAGTAAGAGTGCGCGAATATTCAAAAGATCATCAAATGATACACCGTATAGCTTTGAGGAAAAATTGGACACATGGTCATATCTTCGTAAGCCAAACACATATCTTACAATGTTATTATATAAAACATTCAGCTTTCTCTTACTGATGGAATCGCAATTTGCAAACAGTTCACAACCGTACATTAAGCCTGGAAGAAGATAAGATTTTGCCATCATCTGTCTAATATTGAGAGGTGTATAATATTGTGTTGACCAAAGACACCTTAGCTTCCTATAAGTTTGACCTACCAGAGTGTTGACATGATTTGTCCAATTGAAGCTATTATTGAAAATTAGCCCAAGGTTTTTGGCAGCATCCACAATATTCAGCTTTACCCCATTTATTAAAATGTCAAGACCAATATTGCAGTCAAGTTTTCTCCTACGAATTATTATGCATTTCGATTTATTAGGGTTTAGGCAAAGACCATTTGCCATGGCCCAGCGATAAACGTTATCTAGTTCATTATTGAGTCTCCCAATTTTTTTGGCGACAGATTGTACTGGACTACTCAGATATAACTGCACATCATCTGCGTATATATGAATATTGCAGTGCATGAGTTGTTTTGGCAGATCATTTACGTAAATTGCGAAAAGCAGTAGTCCAAGAATTGACCCTTGAGGCACACCTCTAGATAAACCTAGCGAGGAAGATTGGGCATTTTTCCAATAAACGAATTGCGAGCGATTTGAAAGGTATGATGACAAAAGCCGTGTTTACGTTTCAGAAAAATTAAAAAAGTGTCTCAACTTCATGGACAACATGCCGTGATCAACCGTATCAAAGGCTTTTGAATGATCAAGAAGGACCAAGAAGTTTAATTTGTCTTCATCTAAATCGCGTCGTATATTTTCAGACACATCCAGTAGTGCGGAAACACAGCTATGATTTGTCCGAAAACCGGACTGTTTATCGAACAACAACTTATTATCATTTACATATGTATGATGACATCTGAAAATTAAGAACTTTTTCTAGGACTTTAGAGAGATAACACAGTATAGCTAATGGCCTAAATTCAGAAACAGTTTTTGGTATTGGCACTATTTTTGCAATTTTCCATTTTATAAATAAAATCGCCTAAATTTTTAATAAGTAAATTCGAAATATGTATTGCCGCGGTCGGTCATTGTATAGAACCTGTTGCGGTCAGTATAGTCGAAGCATGAAGTATTGAAGAGGTTGTCATACTTCTTGTTGACTGGATAGTGTCGAAAGTAGATACACTGAATACTAAAAGGATAAATCAATAGCGGTTAATTCTGATCCTTTTAAGTTTTCGAAAATAATTTGATTTGATTCTTAACTGGCTCCAGTTCAATCCTTGGTTGGTATTTTTTTTTATTAATATCAATGAAGTAAATAAACGTAAAATTTTAAAGCTAGGTGGACGACTGCCTGTTTCTGGGCAGCAAACACTCTTTATCAACACCCGATGAACTTGGGAGGTGTTATGCCATGTTATGTTACGTTACGCGGGCTGCCAGGTCATGAGACCGGCTCACTTCGGTCCTAGGAAAGATCCCGAATAGGCTGTAGACAGATATACCTACATGCCTTCTGCTGGTTCCGACCTAAACCAGCCCGCTGAACGGATAAAGGAGTCCACCCTATCCAATCCGCATTCCGACACTTCCGGTAATCCATTTAGTGTCGGTCTGCCTAAGTAATTTGCTCTTTTGTCAGAGAGAGCCGGGGATCGACAGAGAAAGTGTTCGACACTCTCCTCCTCTTTCTCATCTCTACAGCCTCTGCAGAAATCATTATATGAAAGATTTGGTTTTCTCGCATATGCTCCCATGTGACAGTGTCCCGTTGGAACAGCCACAAAGGTATGGATCATATGCCTCGGAAAGTTCAACAAGGCCACAGGGCCATAGGTCATACTTGGGCCATACTCATACTTGGGCCATGTGAGCCCCGATATTCGACAGGTGATCTCGTTCGACCACCTTTCCTGCGCAGTTCTTAGCAGCTGTCATTGTATTAGCTGCTTGCAACTATTAAGGAAAACACCGACAATTTCGTCCATATCCTCCTATTGAAGGCGGGTACCAGATCTTGCCAGTTCATCTGGGATGTGTTTAACTGCACAATTCAACACTGCCGCTTGGACCACTCGGCTACCACAGCTCACCCAATTTTACCTTCTATTCATGAACTTAGATAACATTAAGTAAAGCGGTGATATTTTCGTAATCAATGCATATGTAGGAGTCATCCCCTGAGTACTGATCTAAAATATAAAAAAATTATTAATCGACATATTTTCAACTCAATTACAAATACTATCCTGAAGATGCTCACAAACTGTTAGCGAGATATTGAATAATATTGTTAATAAATTTTATATTAAAAAAACATTCTGAAGCTTTATAAATTAGTATTTTCAGAAATTAAAAAGATCAACTAAAAATTATATAATTAATCCATACGTTTTATCCGAAACAATGGATCGTTTGGTAAACTACTACAAAATGATTAGATAAGATTATTAGTATGAACGCACCATGTGCCAAAGAGCATCACATCTAGGACGTTGATAGGACCCTAAAACATCTTGGAAACTCCTCTGATGTTGTGGGTGGGGTAACATTGGTATTTACTTGTGATTTCTCTTCCCATCGTTAACAGATGTGTGAGATCATCAAAGCAGATTTGATATCATCTCCCGCATAGACTGCGATTGAAAATTTAAAATTATGAACGAACATATTCATGCAATTGCAGATAGTGATGGCCTGTAACAGCTTTTAAGATTCGGGGAATGAATTTTTCTCATTTCAAATTTAATTAGAACTTATGATATCCTTTTGACTGAGCTTAAACACTGAAAAGTTCATTATTTGCAAACTTTAAAAGATTCTGTACAAACTGACATCAAACAGTTGGACGAAAAGGATTTTCAAAGATTGTTTTCTAGACCAAATGTGTCACTTAGAATTAATAATGTGAATAAAATAAAAAATTTAATTTTTCAAAAACCTCCTGGCCAATTAAAAATCTACAAATTGAATAATGACACGGAACGTTATGTTATGGCAAAAAGAAAATCAGCCCTTCCGAGAACCACCTAATTTTTTTGCTAGTGTATTCTGCGATTTAATTAATCCCGATGATTCTTTGAAACCTCAATCAATTAGCAATACCAAAGTTTGGCTTACAAATAAGAAACCGCTAACTAGTTACTAGTGATTACAATCATCTATTATTATTTAGCAGAAATTTTTACTTGTCTTGATTCTAAAATATATTTTGAAAACCGAAACACATTTCAACATCATAAACATTGTAAAAAATAAACAAAATCAACACAAGAGCAAAGAAATTATTTTAAATATGTTTCTACATCATGAATTATTGAAATAAATTTCACCTTTTCTGGAGCTTTTCACACCTGATGTGTAATTACGTGAAATTATAATTTTTTGTGTTATTTTTTTTTTTTTTTTTTTTTTTTTTGAACTCATAATGCTCGTGTTGAGCTGAACAGTGTTTAAATTAAAAACATGACACAAGACTTGCAAAAAGCATAAAAAACTGGTTTACCGAGTTAAAATAAGACAATCAAATTAAACCAAAACGAAACCAAAGACTGATAAGCACCCCCCTCCAACCACCCCCTCAACCTCTTATTGACACATAAAAAACATGCCAGCACACACTCAGACGAACGAACACCTTTTATGAAGGAGAAAATTCCGAAAAAAAACAAACACCGCTAAAAAAAAGATTAAATTTTTCGTATTGGGGTTAAGTGTTGCTAAATGCAGGTAAGAAAACCAAAAACAAACGACATAATAAAAAAAAACACACACACACAAACGAAGAACAATATGAAAAAAGTTTTAGCAAATATTTTCACAAACAAAAGCATAAAAAAGTTAGGAAATACTTTATAAAGATTCGTGGAAAGAAACTTCCTTGTTTTCCAAACGCCAGCATTAAATCCATAATGGCAGCAACACAAAACGACAACAACAGCAGCAACCACAGCCACTTTGCGGTCGTCTAGTGTATGATTGTAATTTTGACTTATAAAATATTTAAGGCAGAGTTTATTGGTTAGAAAGTTGGTAACATAATTTTAAGAGCCAACATTTAATTTTTGTTAACTCTTCATCAAGCGAGGACTTGATATATTCAGAAGTAGAAGCAATGTTCAAGTGATTGCCGTTCAGAAAGCTGAACAGCAACTCTCTAAATTTTAATGATCCAATAATCGTAATTTTTTTTACTCATTTCATTGCTTCCACACACAAAAAATCTATTATTGAAAAATACGATTGATGGTTATAAGCAGCCGAACTATAAGGTTGCCTAAACCATGGGCCAAAACGTCGCATTCGACATCGAACGAATTCCGTCACTTATGCTGTGTGTTTGTTGTTTATTTTGTTTTTGTTTTACATTATTTTTGCTCGATAGTTCATTCGATATCGAATACGACAATTTGGCCCCATGTTATATGGATGCAACCACAATATGCTTATACAGATCATAACGCTATTGCCGCAGTCATAATTAAACATGTTTTTGCTTTGCTTGCAGTAACCAGTCTATGATAACCATACCAAACAGCTGCATTTTAGCAATACTCATTTCGATTTATGTTTCTTAATTTTTTAAATATTATTCTGTTATTAAATATTAAATTCAATAACAACAACAAAATGTTGGCGGCATGAAAACACGGAAAACAATTAATAAGGCCTATTTCTAATCCTCAAATAATACATCTTAATTGGCTCTTAAAGAAAATAGGTAATTGAATTCGCTAAAAAAAAAGTAATTAGCGAAAACATAGAATGATCATAAGCAAATTTTGTTTAACGATACAGAGGCGCACTTCTGGTTGAATGGCCAAGTCAACAAACAAAACTGCCGCATTTGGAGTGAAGTTAATCCTCAAGTGTATGTCGAAACACCGTTACATCCAGAAAAACTGAATGTTTGGAGCGCTTTATGGGCTGGTGGAATCATCGGTGGAATCATTCTTCAAAAACTATGATGACCAGAACGTTACAGTCAGTGGTGATCGGTATGGAGCCATGATTAACTAACTAACTTTTTTATTCCTGAATTGAATAATCATAATGTCAAGGAAATGTGGTTTCAACAAGACAGCACATCAGCTCGTGTCACAATCGATTTATTCAAAGACATATTTGGTGACCGCCTAATTTAACGCTGTGGACCTGTGAGTTGGTCTCCAAGATCTTGTTATTAAACACCGCTAGACTACTTTTTGTGGGGCTATGTAAAGTCATTGGTCTATGCGGATAAGCCACAAACGCTTGATCATTTGGAAGACAACATTCGCCGTGTTATTGCCGATATACAGCCACAAATGTTGGAAAAAGTCATCGAAAATTGGACTACATCCGCGCCAGCCGTGACGGTCATATGCCAGAAATCATATTTAAAATGTAATGCCACAAAATTATCTTTCGAATAAATAAAATTCATGTCAATCGAATAATCCATCATTGTTTTATTGCAACTTAAAATTCTATACATCGAAAAAAGACACCCTTTATAATGACACATGTAACAGGTCTGCCAAAAGAAGTCATCTAATTTTTTTGGCTTTCAAAATATTGATTGTGGCTAGAGCAGAGTGGGGCGTTACTCCGTCCTGTTCGAACCACATGTCCTCCGGATTTACTTCGTTGAAGTGCTACAGAGAAAACTCACTCAACATTTCCCTATAGCACTTTATCGTTTGACCAGCGGTGTGCTCGAAAAAAAACAGTCCAATGACACTTCCAGTGTGAACAACGTACTATGCAGTCACTTTAAGTGCTTGTAATGATTCCTCATGATGCATCACTAGCGGATTTTTGGTGCCCTAGAAGTGATATTTTTGTTTGTTCTTATACCTGCTTACGTGGACATGATCCCCATCGCTTACTATGATTATGGTCGAAAAATCGTCCATTTCATCATAGACATGACATTGTGACGTTTTTGGGTAGTATATTGCTGCACTGCTTGTTGGCTTATATTTTATTGCTGTCTAGTTCACAAATTTTAAAAACAAATTTGACATTAGCCGCAGTTGTAGAAATAAGAACAACTTCGAATATGGTGATTTCTTTTGGCCCACCTTGTATATGTGTTTTTAACATCTTGTTCCTGACATAATTCAAAAACCCCTGAAAAAGTCAACAAAATATTAAAAAAAAACATTTTTTTAAACACATCAGAAGACTAAGGCCTAGTTTGCGCAAAACAGAAAATAGTTTCCCATATAAGTAAAATACAAAATACTTTCAAAATCCACATACTATAAACTACTAATAATTGCTATAAGCTAATAAAAAAAATACTCGCTAATTTATAGTGGTACCTAAAAGTATAATATCACCCCAAGTACTTACACACATAAGCACGAATCTTGCTTTATTTGCTGACAATTTTGCTTCTTCAAAGAAATCCTGCCAGCATTAAAACTGTTTTGAAACATTTTTTGAGGACGTGTGAGACAAAAATATGTCAAGAGTTTTTATAAAGCGTGAAATTTCTGTGCTAAAATTTGTTTTTGATGGTATTTTTTTTTTTTTTTTTTTTGTTGTAAAGAAATAAAAGTTTTAACTGAGCGTGAAGTTAATTTAACATCTAAGTATTTGCTCCTCAATAAAATGTTTTATGCTTTATTGTTTACTGATTCGAATTAATAGCGCAACGAATCAAAATTTGTCCTCTTTGCTTACCTATTGAATGAAGTATTAGAGTGACAAGTTTTGAACTTTGAAATAAATCTTTATGTTAGTGAAATTTTCGTACTCTAAAAAGAGTTTTGTGAAAAGCTCAACTGAAGCAAATGCAAACATATACAGACAGAGCCAGCAGTTTCAATTTATTCCTCAGGCTTGCAAATTATACTTCAGAATATTTTCTATCGAATGTAACAGGAATAAATCAAATAAAATCTGTAACAATATTATATAAGAAATAAATAATTCAGTGGAGAGTATTGAAAATTAAAAAAAAAAAATTCGATGTTCTAAACAATGCGATATATTTCTAAGAATTTGAAAAAGGAAGAGAAAACTAAGATCAGTTATACTACGCTCTTTCTACTTCCATTAACAATTAGAGAAAGATTGTCTATCAAAATCTAATGTAATAACAGAAAGCAAACATCAAAATCAAAGCTAATTATTTATTTGATATAAAGAATTGTTTTGAACGTTTGTGATTCTTAATTTGTTCATGGTATGCAGTTTTTACAGAAAATTTTTACACTTCAACAGCCACAACTCAGTTGCTTTTGTATACTTACTCTATGCGACTTTTGTAATAGTAATCCTTATTTTGATCGTCAACATTTAAGTATATGAATGTACTCATTTGTCTTACTGGTGCGAAATGACAATAAATATATGCACATGTACGTATATATCAGTAATAAATTGGTGCAATGAAAATGCACAGTACAGATGCAGGCTTATAGAAAAACCGACAATAATCGCTGCAGCGTAAGTCAGCAAGCTCTTACACTATGCAGCCAAAATTTTATAAAGCAAATATTAAAAAAAAAATTAAACTTTCCAATTTGTACTATTTTTCGTAGCATTTGTTACAATTTTTCGTGCCATTTTCGCGCTGCTTTAAACTTGCTATTAACAATATTATTTCATGTTTAAGTTTTTTAATAAATTGCCTACTTCTTGTTAATAATTTTTTTGTTCGTTATGCTCTTCAATTAATTGAATAAATTCTGCGATTTAATATTGCTCTTGTTCCGTTTTCAGTATTTTCATATGGCTGATACGGATTTGTATTAATATTAAGTATACGCTACCAACATTTTCGCTTGAAGGTATGCAGTAGTTTTTGTATCAACCATTCCTTGATGGTTGCTGATGTATGACAATAGTGGCGTATGATGAATAAAGTCACAAGCTAATTTGGTATTAAAAAGTATACGCTAAACAGAGATTAACGCACAAAGGGAATGAGGGTTTTAAGTTGGCGTGGAAATAAAAAAACATTTTCGAAATAAATTCTTTTATAAATAAATAAATAAAAATTAAAGAAAAATTCGATAAATAACGTAAAATTAATCAATTGGCATGGAAGAATTCAATATGCCTAGCATCACCTAATTATCGGTTTAGCAAAATTGTATTGGAATGGAGGATATATAACATGAATCTAAAACTTACTTAGCGAAATTTCACATAGTTTTTCAGATATTAAGTGTTCATTTTATTTTATATGAACCGTTAAAAAAAATTAACAAACTCTGAATCTGAAATTCTGATGATTTTTGTGGTTAGAGAATCACACCGCCTCACAATAAGTTGATAGTTATAAATAGTTTTTTTAGTTGTTGCATATGTTGCATAATGAAAAAAATTATAAAACTAAAAGCGATAGGATAGTCTATATACATGTGTAAGTAGGGCTGTTATGAAGGGTCCCAGCCAAATATAGTTGTTGGCGAGGTATCTGCTTTGGTGGCTTCCACTATAGATTATAAATGCGCAAGTCTAATTTAGTTACAATACAAAATTCAATTTTAATTCAATTTAAATGGCCTTGTGACTTTATTAAAAATTAGATACTTTAGTTTGGCGGGATAACTCAGCTAAAAATGGCTGATTTCCAACCCTTTTATCTGCACGTTAATCAGAAATCCGCGTGGAATTCTTTTGGATTTTTATGATCGCGTAATAAAATATAAAGTCACTCAACCAATACAAACATATAATTTGACATTTAGTATTTTATCCTGTTTTGTAGGTATATCACAAAAAAAATTCTTCCCAATCCTCACAACTACACTTTTGTTAAAAAAAAAATTTTAGCCAAATCTGTCTTGAAGCTGATGTTCTAAATTTATGCTTGCAGACTCTTGCGTTAAAAGTATTCACACACAAAAACTTACCTATAGTCAATCGAATTTTAATGTTGAATACTATTTTCCTGCACTCTTCTTCAAACCTAAAAACAACAAAAATTCAAACGTATGGGCTTGGTGTTATATAAAACAATCAGTTGTCTTTAAGTTCATATAAGACACATATGGTCACTTGATATTTCTTTCTGATTAATCTGAATGGTGATATGATACCATTAGTAGGGAAGCAAAATTGTATGTTCTTTTATAAAGCAATCATTCTGTTTTTCCTAAATTGAGCTTGTGGTAATTTGTTTCAAAAACTCAAGAGATAAATTAGAAATCAGCATTAAAAATATAATAAATATTTTCCAAAGAAGAAATTTTAGTTTTACAATTCTTCCTCAATTTCATTTATTTCTATTTAATTGTTTCCCTTTGCTAAGCACCATAAATTTTACGTTTAAAGCCAACAAAAGACTTTTGTGCTGTCATAACTTTGCCGCTAAAAAGACACCTAAAGTCCAACAGACAATGTATTTCGCAGCTAGTACACAAACACTGAATCCGCAATAAAGGCAACAAAATTTTTAGAGAAAATGAAACTTAAAATTCGCCGAAATAAAAATAAAGACGCAATATGTGCTGTAAGATAACACATTTTAAAATATGTTAATAAATTTTAGTAGAGCCTTAATAAGTGAAAATAAAATAAAGGTTTGTCATAATGACAAAAAGCTTAATGTGAGGCTATTGGCGGAATGGCAAACAACTAATTTGCCTGAGCTATACCATAAATTAAATTCCATGTATTATAAAAAACCCTCATTATCTATGACACAGATGTTAATTTTTTCTATAAAATTTATAACAAAACCCGAAAAATTAATAATACGTTGAGTGCTTATGTTAGAAAAAATTTCATATTCAGCGCTGAAAGTAATTCCCAAGAAAAGAATTTTCAAATCAATTGATCTCCCTGGAATAAATGTCTCACGCATTTAAATGGTATGAGAAACTTAAAACTTTACTTTATGAACAGAAACTGCAATCACAATGGCAGCAAAATATAACTTAGTTTCTAATGTTTTGGGTAACACGTATCGTTTTATCCTCCAAAAGCAAGTAAAATGCTGGATTTTGTTTTTATACGCTTTATTTATTTATTTGTTTTTTTTTTTTTCTAACCTGCTCACTGTTTGCCTGCCATGAAAATTTATTAGATTGAAACAAGTTGTTGTATCGCATTTCAATCCTTCTGGGTCATGTTACAACGTTACTCCTGTTCTTAAGTCACAATCATGCAAACAAATGCTCAGAGGTGGGCCAACATGCACGTGCACGTAGAAGCAAACGCCACATAAATGCTTAATAAAAGGTCATCTTAGTCTACGAAGGGCAGGCTGAAAAACATTTTAAGTGTGTGTAAGCACACAATTTTTAAAATTAGTTTATTCAAAATTTTTAATACTTGCGGCTTAAAGTAAACAAAAAGGATATAAGCTTATTAACATGTTTACTAAGTGAAACTAACTATTGAAACTTAGTAAGAATATTCCACTTTTAGAATACTGATTGCACTTTTAGAATACTGATCTTTATTTTTTTCTGTTATTGGGTATTTTTATGAGTTTCAAATAGCTGTGGTATGGACTCCACCCCCTAATTCATAAAAATTATAACAGGCTTATAAGACTGTTGTTTGACATATTTGTATGGAAAATCTGTCAAATAAGAGCTTTATAAACCTGTTATTATTTTTATGAATTAGACGGTAAATCTTCAACTTTACCTTTCTTAAAAATGTTAATCGCTCCAATTCTATCGCTAAAAATCGTTCTCAGTTTTGATTTTTATCAATATCAAACTCTTGATATTGATAAAAAATATTAACGATATCTCATAACATTGCCTTTGATGAACTTTACGTAGACCTCGTTGCAAGCTCCAACAGTAGTCTATCATTTAGATATGTGAGCCCCAACTTCTTTGATATCGCTCTTCAATTGCCCAAAGATTCTGATTAAATAATTAACTCTGCTCCTCACTAAACCAACTCGGATTTTGTGGAAATCAATCCAAGTGCAAATGTGTTTTTATGTTCATATTACACCCTAGTTCTTGTGAACTCATTGGCATGCATTCTACAAGTTCGATATGGCTATAAGATTTCTTTATGCCTGGGAAATTATGCATAACCAAAACAAATGAGTTCCAAGATTTGCATCCAATTTCAGCCACTGATTGCACAAAACTATGATCTTTCACTAATCGTCTAATCCATGGCCCATCAAAATCGACAGAATGTGCCATTTTGCAGCACCATCAAACCCTGCAAGAACAGTGTCGGTCATATGATGGATCACTGCTGATGGATTCATACACCAGGGTTTCTATCATTTTCTTAAGGGCAAAATGAAAAAACTGATGTAAACATTCGTGTACTTGTGCGCTATTTCTTTAACCAGCGTTACCACCTCAGCAAAGCGATCGTTCGAAATCTTTTTTTTTAAATGCCCACAACCTTTTCAAAAAATATTTGAAAAGGTTCATTTTTGGACCTGACTTAATACATTTCAATTGGCTCTTAAAGCAAATAAATAAGTTCATATTTAAAAAAAGAATTTTTCGAAAATTTTCAAAAAACAATTCAAAGAGAATATAATAAACTATATTAAAAAAATGGACAAATGAACCTATAAAAACATTAATGCATAAACTTAGTTCCAAATGAAATTACCAAATCAATAAGGGAAAATCAAAATACTAAAACAATCATTGTAATGACAACGCTGAAACCTATAAAAATGCTTTGGATGTGTTAAGTTGTAATTAAGTTGTTAATGTGTTAGTTTCCATGGTGTCGGTAAAGGGCAATTCAGACTATTATACTGTGTATTAATACCTGCCAAAAATTCAAATAATACGTGCAAGTGTGATGGTGTGAATGCAATGTGTTATGAAAACGAGAAATAATACGATAAAAAATTGACATCCCAAAAGACTTCACCGTTTTTTGAAAATTTTCTAAACGATAATACATTTCATCCGATCAGGGTTGTTTTTTTTTTAACACAAGCAGCTGTTGAAAAATTTACTAGCCAGTTGTTTCACAGCCGATGGCGTGCCGTCACTGATGGTATTTGATTTCGTTATACAAGGGTTCGAAATTCGGAATTTGGTTACCGTATACAAATGAATTTTGCTCTAGCTGTATTTAGAAGATAAAATATTTTTGTGTTATTCAATTCGGTTCTGTCTTACATAACTATTATTTTAGCTGCTGAATATTTTGTAGCGCCGGCACATCCACCGCCAACATGAAATTGCTCTTTTGCCGCCGTGTAAAGTTTTATGTTGGCACGTTTATTCTGTGATTAAACCATATATGCCCAAGGTAGTAGTATTGGTGAGAGTGACGAAATAACACTGGAAGAAAACAAGTTGCTATTCATTTTATTCATGGCTTTGTGAACATCTTCAAAATGTTTTTTTTTTAATTATATTTCTTAGTTTTTTTAAATGTCTTATGACAAATAAGACATTGCATGTCATGAAAAGCATTTTGTAACATAAAATACTGTTCGGCTGACATCATTAATATATCGGAATAATTTGAATTTATGTGTTCACTGACAGCAGCCTCGATGACGATTAAAATGTAAAATAAGACACAGAATTTCTGCAAGTGTAGTTTGTCTCTCCCACTCAACATGGTGATTTCCTATTGGTTGATTGACGATCAAACAAAAGAGCGTAATAATACGTGTGAGTTTAATTTGCTGATATCAGCCACTACTGGGCATCTGTGGATTAAACGTATGTATGATTAACGTATGTACATACATTTGCAACAGCTGTTTTCTTTTCCACTCAATTTTTTATTTTATTTGTAGTGTGATGGTGTGAATGTAAAATGTAATTAACGTTAGACTTTTTGACAGTCGCAAGAAATCTAATTATACTTTCATCTCACAAAACTGGATAAAAGTGTTTATTCTTGTATAATAGTCTGAAGTGCCCTTAATGAATTCTTTCGTTTTATACGAGTGTCCAGTTTCCCCAGAGAACGCACTATACGAGTTGTTATAGATGCGGTGTCTTCAAACGAGTTCAAGATTTATTGTTTATCCTACTTTGTTTCTTATCTTTCTTAATGATCCTTCCGATCCGAGCCACTCTATTGCATATGACAGTAGCACTTGATATTCATACTCAACCCGCCATAGATGTGGTCGCCTATAGATCAAGGCAAAAAAGCAGAACAAGGATATTACACTCAATAAAGATCTACGTATAATCTCGGAAAATAATCATAAAAATAGAGTCGATTTCAGTTCACACAAAACCCAATGCTGTTTACTAACGCATGGAGGAATGACCGAAGAAAGGTGGCATCAATACTGAGAAATCGGAAGCCCTTAAGACTTTTGGCTTGAAAATTTAGATTGCGAGTTTTTAAACTTAATACATTTTTCACGTCACTATACAACAGTGGTTAGATACAATTCACTCCAGGCGATCTCCTGGAGTTCAACTAAACCGCTGACACACCACTAGCCATAATTAACATATACAATAACAATATATCATTTTGAGAGACAAAAAGAAAACGACAGAAAGCAAATAATAATTTTTGTCCTTGGTTGACCCAAGGCATATTCTTAAAAGACATCCCTTCCTGCCCTCGTACTTGACTAAAATAGTTTTGTAGCACAAACTGTGAAAGGAAGTTGAGTTTATGACCCTGTGTTCTTGTGTGTATGTGTGTGTGTGACTTTGTTTGTGTCAAAACAAGTGCGTGTTCATTGTTTATTTAAGGCAAACATGCTGCAAATAAAAGTATTTGTTTGTAAATTATCGATATCATGTTGTGGTCAATTGTCACCTGGCTCTTTAAACTTGAATGGCTCGTTTATTATCAGATTGTTATTTATTTATTTTTCTCTTCTCGAGCTCAATATTAAGGAGAGAAAGAAAATGGACGAAAAAAAACAAAAAACTAAATAAAATTCGTTTTCAATTTTTCTTCTCTGCCATTTTTATTTGTTCTTTTCGTGTCTTTTCACACACGAAATTTTTAAATGTTTCTACAAGACAAATTCTAATGGGATTTACGTGATTAAATATTATTTCGATTTTTAAAAATTGCATTTTTTTGTTTAAGTGCAACAACACAAGCTTTAAAAGTTGAGCATAAATCTAAACTAAGAAAATGCATGTTCATTTAGCAAACACTTCCAACCTTATAGCTGTAAGTGGGAAGCAGCATTACGAAGTCATTATTTGTTTAAGGACTTTATTTAATATTAGAAGTTTACCGCTATACCTTTTTTCTAAACTCTATTATACATAATTTTTAAAGTATTTTATTTCAAAGCTAAACTGGGCGTCCTGATATTCTGCAAAATTGTGATTTTGAGCAGTTGGTATTGCAATCAATTTATGCAGGTTTAACCAGAATCAGCTCAAGCCATCAGACGTTTAACATTAACCAAAAAAAGGGTAAAGTAAAAGCTATTAGCGAATCAGTCGATTTGCACCTCGAAAAAATTAATCTTGGGCCTGATTAGAAATTATATAAACATATTTCACTCTGTTAATACCACGGCTGTGAAAACTAGAGCTTTTTATTGAAGATAACACAGTATGAAGCAACACTGATCTCAAACTCGAATGAGCGCTTTTTTGTACTCCAAATTATCTTCCAGAAAGTTTTAAGACAAAAACTCTCGATACTTCTGCTGTGCAAGACTTGAGACAAGTAATATTAACGTCGTTTCGCAATACTACCACTTACTTAACTTACACTGTACAACACATGATTTCGGGACTCAATTCTGATAATTGTTTATGAAAGTAGCTCCAAAAAGAAGAACTCCTGCATTATTCATTTGGTCTTGGTACCTTAAATAATAATTTAAAAATTAATTTGAAGTTAACAAGTATCGTGTAGGGGAGTTTGTCACGTTTTAGACTCTTTTGTTTGTCATAACTCGAGAACCACTAGTCCGAATAGGTAAGAACATCGTGATTTCTACAAGTCGTTACAATATTCTAGCTCTAAGGAAAGTTTATAAATAGTAATCAGCCATCTTTGTGCCACCGACACATCGTTGATGCGACTCAACTTGTCTGTAGGCTCGATCTTCCTAACCTTCGCACTGATTCTAAAAATTATAAATTTAATATTCGGTTTTTTTCGATCTCTTTTTTGGAACGAAGTTCCTTAACGCGGCTTGCTGGTAGTGGAAATTAGTAGAAATCGTCACGAAAGCGTGTGAGCTGTTTATATGTATTGGTGTACTGTCGACAAGCAATTGTATATGATGGGCGGTGTCTCCACTGGCAGCAGCGGAGACACCTACCAATAAATATTAATTAGTTGGAAAACGTTCCAAAAATTTAAAGAATCATAAAATTTCAAAATTTCAAAAACAACACAAAATAAAACATACAGATTTCAACTTGTATTACATTCAAAGATGAAAAAAAAACGTAAGGAACTTCGTTCCTAACGGGGGTCCCCCGACCGCATTTCTTTTTTTTTATATTTAATATGTTTTTTTTATATTTAATATATTAATTTAGGTCCAAAAATGAACCTTTTTAAAAAATTTTTGCTGTCTTTTTCAGCTGTCTATATGCTGACGATATGGTGCTAATCAACTCATCAAACAAACTTTTAAGAGTTTTTCAAGTCTACTGATGAGTTGATTAGCATCAACGTAATGTCGTCGGTATATAGACAGCTGAAAAAGACAGCAAACATTTTGTAAAAAGGGTTCATTTGCGGACCTAGATTAATACATTTCAATTGGCTCTTAAAGCAAATAAATAATTGAGTTCATATTTGTATATTTAATATTTTTAATTTTCTTTTTGATGCTAATTTTTTTCGACCTTTGTTGCTTAGTATTTTAATTGTTCGAGCCTTAAGGTCACTTTTTTTCTTGAGCTGAAGGTCTTTTTTATTATAAGAGTATGTGTATATGTTTTTTTAATATTTTTGTCGATATTCCAGAGCTGAGGGATGAGATAATTCGCGGCATAGAAACTCAACTATGCCTCAGCGTCAGCCAAAATTTGCACCATCAGATGGAAGTGAGTCGCCAAGGTGGCATCTGTCATTTGGCTGATATTTTCTTCCACACATAATTGCAACGTATCAATATTATCATAATAAAAAGAAATTACAAAATTTCTTAAGTAATTTGTGCTTTATTCAAAATCAATATCTGCTCTTAAAATGCAACCACCCCTTACATATAAATCTCCGAGATTAAACAATTAAAAAGTCTTTGAAATGGTAACATTTTGCAAAAAAGAACAGTCTGAGGGAAATTAAGTACCATAAACAATTAAAGCACATTTCTCTTTTTAAAATACAATCTTGCAAAAATGTATTCAAATGCAAACTCATGTTTGCATGTACAGACATCCCAAAATACTTGTATTACAACATCTAATTCAACCCAAACACCATTTTGTTTGCTCTCCCAATTTTATACTGAATTGTATAAAATTCAAGCTACAAAAGGTATACATATGTATATATTTAAAGTTGCCTATTAAAGATATAGATATGTATGTATACCTTTATAGTTTGAATTTGGAAAGAGTTTTGCAACAAGAGATCAATTGAAAAACGCAACTGTAACATAAATTTTGCAGAAAATTTTTCTTAACCACAGTTTTTATCTTCTAAAGTCCTGCACGTTCCACTACTTCTGATTAGCCGAAGGAAAGAATATTCCTGTGAAGAAAAATATCCCCTCTATATTTCCACACCCTTTCACAGCATATAAAATGCAACTTTAACTTAAAGACTGCAATGCACTGTACACATTTAGTTTGCAAGTGAGACGTGAATCTTCTCTACTCTGTTACTTGTACTTTGTGCTGAAATATACTTTTGGTATTTAAGCTTGACTGCTTTTTATATTTCAGTTCAATTAGGCTAAAATTTGTTGCAGACATCCTCCTCTTTGCATTTAAATGGCTTCAGTTTGCAGTGTTTGTAATCGTAGTGCAGCTCAGCTCTGCTCAGCTCGGTGCAGTGCAGTAGTATTTTAGAGAGCAGAATTTACGTTAAGTGCAAGATTTCATCACATAAGCCTCAAGCATTTTTTATTCAACCCACTCAGTCAGTCAGCCAGTCAGTCACTTACTCATTTATTCATTCATTTAATTCAGTTCAATTTTGTTTTAGAATGCTTAGAAATAAAAAGACGAAAGATATTCAAGCACCTTTAGCCACAGCATTACATTGCACTCAAATTTCGCAATAAAGGGATAGTTGTATATTTTAAAACACACACACACACACACACATCTCCGTGCATGTGCAGAATTTTAGTTTAAGGGTACTGTAGGAATACCTAAACACTCCCGATAGAGAATTTCATCAGAAAAATGTTGTGCTCAAATGAAAATTACTTTTGAGCAACACAAGATCAGATGAAATTTTCACTTGCTGTAAACAATGACACTGTTAAGGAAACAAAAAATTTACTTTCTTTTTGTATTGTCGTGTAAGTATTTGCATCTCGCTTTCTATAAATAAAGAAGTCGACACGTTGGTGGTTGAAAGCACAATCAACCTTATTACGAATGCCGACGTCGTTACAAGTAATATCGTCAGCACATGCCGTCAGTATCGCCGCCCTCAATATGGAGAGTAATTGAGAGTTATCGTCGACAAGTTTGTATTAATCAAATATAAGTCAATATTACGCCGTCATTGACCCTCGTTGGTGCTGAACGCGAAAGAAAATTAAATTCATGATTAAACAGAGAGCTTTTAAATGTTATAAATTAACTTTTTTCTTTATCTTAGGTTAGGTTGGGTTAGGTTGAATGGAGGGGTTCTTCTGCCCATGTCTTACGACATACACCTAAGCCAATATAGGCTTGTTGTGCGCTCCGTGGGTTTAACCGTGAACCAGTTTGACTCATAGGTCTATAGCAACACCGTGTCAATCACAAAGTTCCTTAGTCTCCTCCAGCATACGCCCCGTAATTGGGTTATGTCTGGTAAGGTGTCTCTTCCAAAATGTCGGGATCATATTTGTGAGAAACCGGGGCACTGACATAAATAGTGATCCAATGTATCTTCCAAACATGGCATTTAAACTAAAAAAAAACCTTTTTTGTTCTAGTACATATTTTGATCATGCGTGCCCCGTCTATGCAGCCGATAACGCCAGGAAACCCGTTCTTCTCAAAAAAGTACAACTTACTTAATTCTGTCTTCTATTCCTCAGTCATTTCAAATTTAATAAAAAGAGGGCAGATGACTCTTTCCAAAATATCCAACATTTCTTCCAAAATTAAAGATACAGTAAGTTGTGATAATCCAAGATTAAAATCATTACCAACAAGGCTCATACCAATTAACATTGGTATGAGCCTTGAACCAAGAACCGCAGAGTTGTAGCTAATTTTAACGTGGTCGAAATTAATGATGAACGAATGGCGGCGTTCCTCATTAAAGGCTCAATTTTTTTTTAGTACAAATGTGAATGCTGATTTGTTGAATCGAAAATATTCAACAAAACTGTTCAAAAGACACAGAAAAAAAAGCTTACGTTTTAATACAAATACTCAGCAAACTGTTTGATTACTTACCTGTAGTGCAATTCAGTAACTTTTAAAGACAATCCAATCGTTATGCTAAACATCTCCATTAGGTGTTTGCACTAACGATTTAGTGATTCATAAACTCTCATATTCAACATAATTTTAAATTGAGAATCAAGTGGCATCATTGCGGAAAAGAATTACAAACAATAATTCACCACCACTGATAATTTGTAATTAAGTAGTCGACCCAAAGTCAAGTCACATTAATTGGCTTATGACTCGACTAAGCTACAGAACATTGGCTTGTAATTATACTAGAATACTATAACATTTTGTGGCTAAAGTAAACTACAATCAAGTTTTGTCTCATTACTCTTCAGCACTGCTTTCACTTGATTCAAACATAAAAAACATTTTTTGACAAAATTAAGGATTAAAAAATTTAGAAATCAACTTTATTAAATGTCAAATTATATGGAGATGATATTTTCGATCGATAACACGTCGACGTCAACACATGCGCACAAATTAATATCAAATGCACACAAATTAATAAAATTTTTCATACACATATAAACATTATTGGCTAATGACGATGAGCTGTAAAGGCTCCAAATATATATGTAGATCTAAAATATCAATAGTTTTATTTGAATTTAAAGGCGGCAAAACAAATTCAATTCTGGGGAAGTAAAATCGAAGCCCGACAAATAAGAGATGGATATTGAGGAAATAAACACAAAAAGAAAAACTCGTTCTAAATTAAAATTTTTTTTTAAATTTAAATAATTTAAGCAGCAATATTTTCAGCGGAACCAGCGAAACGATGCTGCACAGGCCTTACAATATTTGCAGCCGCTCCAGTCTCTTCGAATTTCTTCACAATTTTACCAATTGCTTGCGTGATGGGACGATTATGTAAACCATAATCTTCTCTTAAGGCTCGATATGTGGCTGTGGCAGAATCACCATTTTTGTAGTATGTTTTGATAATTTTCATGAGTTGTGTGAGAGATAGTTAAGCGATCCATTTTCATCAATGTCAGACTTTCAGCTGAGAAAAAAAAAGTTGGTTAAACAACTTAGTTTGACAGATGTTGAATTCCAGTCCTATACTTTTGAAACCACAAACTGGATAACCCGTTACATGTATTACAAAGCCATGGTTCAATATAATTACAATTTCAGCAACAAATCTCGTTTATATTTCTTCCTGAACTCCATACCGGTGTGCGAAAATTTACGCAAGGAATTTACCCGCAAGAAATTTCGTAAATTTTTTATTACAGGCAGTCATTATGGAAGCGTAAATTTCCTTAAGACCTCCATAACGGCCTTAAAGCTGAAAAGCGTTACTTCATTTTAGTGCCAGCTTTTAAAGTTTTTAAACACTTTTGTTCTCTCTCTCTCTCTCTCTCTCTCTCTCTGTCTGTTAAGATCAAATATCTCAAACACCCTACTGCCTGCTGCCAATCAGTTCTGCATATACGAAAGCTGATTGATACAAGTGTAACGCAGACATTACTATTCACTTTCTCTTTTTATCACTAGTGGCTCACTATTCAATCAACCATTGTGCTAATCGTCCACCAATTTATTGCTGTAAAATAAATTAAATTTAAATAAAAAATAAAAGAAAGTGTGTTCCTTCCATACAAAGTGTATTTTATTTCACGATACCGGCTCATCGAATTTCCACTTTCCACCAACATATTCACAACCTACAGTCCACTACTCTATTCTGAAGTAACAGTCCCTCTCTCTCTCTCTCTCAAAATTTGCTACTGGCATACCAGTTTGTATCTTTACAATTTTATTTGATCCTTAAAAGAAGGATATAAATTAAATTTTGTTCTTTATCATATTATCCTTTTTCTATTACTTCAATGAACAACATACACTATTCTGTTGCAGATGCTAAGCCCTGATATGCGAGCAATATGTTTAAAACGCTATAAGTCAAATTATGATAAAATTTCAGGCAATTTTATTAATTAAAGAAGGAATTTACAAATTGGCATAACCTTTAGAAAGTACATCTTTTTATTTGAAAGTATTGAAGGTAAGAATTTTAGCAGGCTAGTGTAGAGCAAAACTGATACCTAGAAAATAGAAAAAAACAATGTGTTAATGCTGATAACCATAACACGATAACTGATAACACGAACTGCACGCAAAGAAAAAAACATTTTACAGTATAGATGGGTCAATAATATTATCTTATCTACGATAATACAAAAGGTATACAGCCACATCATTGGCCCTGTATATAGTGTAATATCTTTTCTGTTGAGATTCACAATAGCGTCGTATTTCATTCTGCTGTGATCTAGTTTTTTTTTTTATTTTTTCCTTGCCACATACCCTTTAGGGCTCTCCAGTAGCCAGCAAGGCTTGCCTTTTCCTGCTGTCATAGACTGTTGCTAACCCTTCAGAGCCTATAAAGCGCCTTACTGTGGCCTTTTCGGCTAAGCAGTCCTCCCTTTCGCTGCCCTCAAATCCTTTATGGCCCGGTATCCATATGAGAATTGATCTGCTGCTCAAGAGTAGGGCCTGAAGGCCTAAACTAGCCTTGAGTGGAATGAGTAAAATAGTAGTAGTTTTGAGCTGCTTGTTTGATCAGAGATGATGCACATGTTGGCTTTAGGTGCATTCCAACGGCAACAATCCCTTTCACACAGTTCTATGGCGCTGAGCTCCACCTGGAAAACTGTGACTATTTTCCCTACTGCAATCGCTTTCTGCACTCCAGCGCCTGCTTTAGATGGCTGCAATTTGAAGCCATCTCTAAACCAGTGTTGGGAGCCCGGTTTTACAAACACGTTATCATTTCTTCACGATGAGCGGTCGCTAATGACCACTTTAAAATTCCTAGAGAATAATAGTGTTTTGTATATTAGATTTGCTTTTCGCGAGGAGGCAACGTCCTGGTAGACTTCGTGGGACGCATTCAATAAAATAATATTCAATAAACAGGTTATGTTTTCGCAATGAGAAAAAGGCGAAAAAGCTTTTCTTAATGTAAGACAGTTTTGTTCTAAACGAGCAAATGCATGCAACTGCTTTTTCTTCTAAAATATCTGGTTCATTTTGCGCTACTTTTTTTCTTCTTCTTTTTATGCTTCAACCTCATGTTGAAAGCGCACCTCATGTTTTCACCTGCATGAGAATAAATGAACGAATATATTGTGCAATTTAGCTGAATTTTGAAAAATTTACATGCGCTTAAGAAAATACTTTTGAATTCGTAAAAAGAAAAAAAAAGTTATTTTACATTAACATGAGTTTTCATGTTTCTTGTGCAATTTCTTGCCAAAAAGAAAAATGCTTTGAACAATTTTGTTTCTTTGTGGGTTTTTAGAAAACACTCTTTAAAGAAATATAATTCGTTTATCATCTGACATGTGGAAAATCTAAAGTGCTGGTGCTTAATGAAAAATGAGCTGAAAAAAGGAGTTTTATTTGGAATAATAGAATTTAATATAATAAAAGTTAGAAAACTTTGCTTTTTGTTTGCACTACTTCGCATACTTTTGCCATCTTGAATGCAGGTAAGTCACAGAGAGCTGCACTATGAGTCGTTTCAGTCCAACATCAAATGTTACTTTTGCAGGTATTGCAGTGTTTCCACTGATTTATTTGCAAAGTAGTGCGAAGCAAGTTTATTTATTCTGATGCATTCATTTTAATACTTTAAAATATGTATTTGTTTTCAATAACTAAAAGGTTTTATTTATATTTTTAATAAGCAAATTGTTTTGAAGAGCAGAGACAGGGTGGAGAAGAATATAAAGAAATTATTTGCGTGTGAACTTCCCAGTCTCACTGCATAAAAAACAAAATTTATTTAAAAGTACCACATCCATAACAAATAATGTGATTTTGTTTCTTACTAAAATTAAGCGATTTCCCAAAATAAAATATAAATTAAAAAATAAATAATAAAAAATAAATTGAGCCAAGTACGAGACTGGCTCGCACAACATGGGTTCCGAACTACCGTCCGAGTGGTAGACAAAGGCTACTTCTGGTATAATGTTGTTGTATAGTGTAATTGTACAAGCATATCATTTACTTTATACTCTCTTATTATTACTCTCACTATATCTATGTATAAGACTGAGTGAGTCGTTTCGGATTGGTAAGATAGAACACAACAAATGTATCCTTTAGTATTTAAAATTTTATTATTTTTAGTATTTGCTGTTGAAGGGGCCAGACAACTACAGGCACCGTGTAAACTTCAATCCCCCCATCCCTTACGGCTCGAAAGTTACAGCTGATTTTTAAACAAAAGGGTGTCCCCGTACATGAAAACCAATTAAATTTTAACTTTTTGTTATTCTTGGTATTTGTTGTTATAGAGACTTGTGAACTTCATATATTGTGACAATTATAAGTTTGTAACGGGTTATCCATTTCGTGGTTTCAAAAGTATAGGACTGGAATTCGACATCTGTCAAACAAATTCTTTTCTTCTCAGCTGAAAGTCTGACATTGACGAAAGTAAATCACTTAACTATCTCTCACACAACGCACAAAAATTATCAAAACATACAAGAAAAATGGTGATTCTGCCACAGCCCCATATCGTGCTTTAAGAGGAGATTATGGTTTACATAATCGTCCCATCACGCAAGCAATTGGAAAAATTGTGAATAAATTTGAGGAGACTGGAGCGGTTACAAATATTGTAAGGCCTGTGCATCATCGTTTTGCTCGTTCCGCTGAAAATATTGCCGAAGACCCGAATGTGTCGATTCCTCGTCGTTCTCAGGATTTAGTCTTACGGCACATTATCGCGTATGACCATTCACAAAGTTGTAGAATGGGTGCTTGGACAACAGCAGGCGGTGGACGGCGATTTTTCGAACAAAATTTTCTTCAGCGTTGAAGCACACTTCCCACTCGGTGGGTGTGTTAATAAAGAAAATTGTCGTATTTGGGGTTCTGAGAATCCTCAAGTAATTGAAGAGAGGTCATTGCATGCAGAAGAAATCACTATTTGTTGCGGTCTTTGTTGCGAAGGTGTGATTGGACCTGACTTCCTCGAAAACGACGATGGAATGACTGTCACCGTCGCTTCCGAGCGTTGTAGTCATATGATAACCGACTTTTTTTTTTGCCTGCAAAAGAATACGACTTGGAGAATATGTGGTCTCAACAAGACGGTGCTGCGGCAGAATCACCATTTTTGTAGCATATTTTGGTAATTTTTACGCATTTTGTGTGATAGTTAAGCGATTTAGTTTTGTCAGGGTCAGACTTTCAACTGAGAAGAAAAAAATTGGTTAAACAACTTAGTTGGACAAATGTCGAATTCCAGTCCTATACTTTTGAAACCACGAAATCGATAACCCGTTATTTTATATATGGAATTTTATTACACTGTATTTTGTGTTTTGTATTTTAAATAAACAACTTTCATGTATTTTGTATTTTAAATACATCAGGCCATGTACATATGTTGCCCAGCACTGTCAAGGATATAGTCTTTGTTAATAGTTTGCAGGTTTTTTTGAATTTTAAAAGTGCATTTTTTTATCTCCCATAAGAAAAGCTGAGGAGAAAATTATAATCTTTCAGTCTACTGATGTATGATACATGCATATGTACATTATTTTTTTCGTTGAACTGTATAATACTCTGTTCATACATGCAGCAATATTCAAATTATAACAATTAAGTCCATTATTGAGAATAAATTTTCATATAAAAATTACAATTAACTTATTGGCAATTAAGAGATAATTGTTTTAATAATGAATAAAATGTATAATGGAACACTGTTAGATTTGTATGAACAGTACTAAATGAACAAGCTTTTACAACAATAGTACTCATTGAACACACCTTGTTCAAAAGTTAACTAATCAAACGTCAACGAAATAAATAAACAAACAAAAAAACCAAATTTTTACAGAGAAAATTTAAACAATAAATTCTGCACCTGTCAAATGAACACCAAAAAGGTATTGTCAATTAACTGAATATTGTTTCAATTAAAAAGGCATATGTGAACATATTATAATGTTGAAATTTAATATTACAGTATTTTTCGGTTAATTGCACATCAAAATTTGCACAATTTTTTGTTCAATTAACCGGGGAACCAATTAGCCGATACCCGTTTTGAATTGAACAATTCGTTCAATTACAAGAACCCTATTTAATTGAACAGTTTGTTCAATTACAGAAATCACGCATAATTGAAACTACGTACTAATGAATTAAAAGAAATCGCATATGTGCACTTTAAGTTTTTAAAAATAATTTTATTTTACCTTAAACGAAAAAAAAAATGCAAGTAACAGCAAAATATGTACATATGTATATGTGTATAGTAGAGATGCCACCCAGTGTTTTTCACAAATGATGTCAAATATGTATGTGCAAAAATGCCAGATTATTTTTCAATGCATTTAACCGGGTAAAAGTAAGAGGAAATTTATTTTTGATGACATGAATTTTGAACGAATTAAGCGGGAAAATCAATTAACCGGGTTCAATTATCCGAGGAAATTCACATGGTGTTCGTATGCAATATTTTTTTTGCTCGATCATGTGGTTCAATTAAGCGTGGAAACCAATTAACCGTATGGTCAATTAACCGAAAAATACTGTAATATTTATTTATAAAGTGAGTTCGCCTCTAGCCGAACTCACATTATTTTTTTCGCAGAAACTTTTCACTGCAGATGTGTTTATTCATTGTAGAAAGGCGTGGGAAAAGAGGGACTGAATAAATTTCTGATCACAATGGAAGGGCTACTGAATTTTATGTTTATTCGATATAGAAAGCGGTAATTGTCCCCCACAATTTGCCTGCACTATGCTGGCCAATCTTAAACTGATTAAAAGCCACATGCCCAATTATATCCAATGTAATGTAATGTAACCAAGTGTTTCCACTTGGCCCAGGTTTTATCAATTTATAATTTGTATGAAACTGGTGCAAGCAAGGCGGTATTCTTGCCAGTGCTCGTCCCCAGTTCAATTATTAGGCACAGCAGTCCTAAACGGTCTTTCTATACCTTAATAATTTTGGATGGTTATTATTTCTTAAAAGTTATTTTCCATTTCAAAAAAACAACCGCTTCTGTTCCTTAAGGGCCTTATTCATAATAAATATTTTAGATTTATTAAACTCTTATTTGACAACTTTTCCATACAAATTTGTCAAATAACAGCCTTATAAGCCTGTTATAAGGGTGTAAATATTTATTCATCAATAGTCACCAGAAGGGAAAAGTACAACATATGTACCTTAAATTTAAATTTTTCACAAACAGAACGATTAATAAGAGATGCCAAAATGAAACCACAAACGTTTAATAAACTGTGTGCATATGCATGTAACCGCTTGTTGAAAGAAACCAATAACGTTGTCCGAAGCAATAATCGCCCCATGACAATAATCGCATGCCAGAAACTTCAAAAACATAAATTGAAAACAAAAATTATTAATAAACCACAATCATTTGTAAAGCTCCATAAAATATGAAGCAAAGGACAAACTAAAACAGCGATTATAATTGAAACTTCAAACAGCAAAAGCAAAAATGAATGCAATGCCCAGTACAATGACATGAACAAAGCAATTAAAAATCATTACGAAATAAAAAGTACATAAATAAGAAATAAATATTAAATCCATAGCAAAAAACATAGTAATAACATGCTCTCTCACGTAACGAACCAGCTACTCCCTCTCTAAGCGCAATACATATGTATTTATATGTACAGGGTGGCGCAAAAATAACCTTTCGATGTTTTTTTAGCTGTAATTAAAAAAAAATGAAAAACTTTGATTCTTCTTGTGGATTATTTTTATTTGGTCTTTTAATTTTTTTGCATCAAGTCCAGAATATGATGTAGTTGATTGTCATTTGAGCCCTTTTTATAGAATTTTCCATCACATTGGCCAAAACTTCCGGCGATAGGTCCTCACATTCTGGACGGATATTGTCTTTAAGAGCTGCAAGAGTCTGAGGTATGTTGACATAAACCCGCGACTTCAAAAGGCCCCACAGAAAGAAGTCTGCAGCGGTCAAATCGGGCGATCTTGCTGGCCAGTGCAAATCGCCAAAACGGGAGATTAGGCGCCCGGGAAATGCATCCTTCAGCATATCGGTTGTGGCACTTGTAGTGTGTGCCGTAGCACCGTCCTGTTGGAACCACATGTTTTCCAATCCCAATTCATCAAGTTGCTGCAAAAAGAACTCGTTGATCATTGCTCTGTAGCGCTCACCATTCACAGTAACCGTTTGGCCCGTGACGTCTTCGAAGAAAAAAGGTCCGATGACTCCTTCAGCGAAAACAGCACACCATACAGTGACTTTGAGCGGGTGTAATGGCTCTTCGTGGGTTACATGCGGATTTTCAGTGCCCCGGAAGCGTAAACTTTGCTTATTTACGTACCCGCTAAGATGGAAATGGGCCTTATCACACATGATTATTTTTGATGAAAAATCATCTTCCTCTTGGTGGTGATTAAGGATGGCTTGAGCGTATGTTAGTCAGCAGCTAACAGCTGATGCACCGTCTGGACTTTGTACGGAAACATCTTCAAATCTTGTACCAAAAATTCGCTGTAAAGACCGTCGACTAATACCCATTTGCGTGGCACGTAGTCTGGTCGATGTCGACGGCGCTTCCATGATATCCTCGGCTACAGCAGAAATATTCTCTGCAGAACCGCTACTCCGGGGTCTGCCACGCCTGGCAGCATCTTGTGTTGTGCGAGTCTCTTCGAGGCGAGCGGCGAAACGTCGCACTGTTTCACCAGTAGGCGTTGGACGGCCAGGAAATCTGCGACAAAATTCACGTTGTGCCAAAGTGACCGACCGATTACACTGTGCTTGAATTTGGAACTTTTTTTGCCGACAAACGGGGCACCCAGTGACTAAACCTAATTCGGGTACGCTGAATTCAGTGGTGTTATCCGTTTTTCTAGGTTAGCTCGCGTTTTCGAGATTTACCGTTATTTTAAAAATGGAGGAGGTTGCACTACATGTATTGAACTAACTAAAAAAAATTTTCGTTTATTGAACTTTAGTAAAAAACCGAAATTCCGCCATAAAATGACCTTTAATTTGATATATAATTCATTAAAAAAAAATTTTTTTTTGAAAAAAAAAATTATTTTTTTTTTTTTTAATTATTTTTTGCATAATTTTGCATAATAGTACAAATTATGCAAAAGGGTTTCATAACATTTTTTTAACACATCTTAATGTTAGATAATTACAAAAAACTTTTTATATGAACATGCAGAAATGTACTTTAATTGACAAGAAAAAATTTGTTTTCAATTTTTGAGGCTTCGTCTGGTAACAGGTTGAAACTACAATTTTTCATCTTTTGTGAATAAAATCAAAAGTTGCCCACAGATTTTGGTCATTTAAAGCTCGTTTTGTTTCAAACATAATTTTTTATATACACGGGAAAATTTGTTGGCATAGCTTAATTTTTCAATTTTTTATGCAGTTTTAAAGATCACAATATTTCAAGAATTTGCAAAAAATAATTTTTTTTTTCAAAAAAAAAATTTTTTTTTCTAAAAAACAAAAAAATTTTTTTAATGAATTATGTATATATCAGATTAAAGGTTATTTTATTGTGGAATTTCGGTTTTTTACTAAAGTTCAATAAACGAAAATTTTTTTTAGTTAGTTCAATACATGTAGTGCAACCTCCTCCGTTTTTTAAATAACGGTAAATCTCGAAAACGCGAGCTAACCTAGAAAAACGGATAGCACCACTGAATTCAGCTTACCCGAATTAGGTTTAGTCACTGGGTGCCCCGTTTGTCGGCAAAAAAAAGTTCCAAATTCAAGCACAGTGTTATTGGTCAAATAAATAGACATCAATATTCCGCGTTCTGGAGCAGTGTAGCGTAACATTGTTTCTTAACGTGTATTTCGTATGTGTTTACTACACAAATGTCAAAACAGAACTGACATTAGGGGTCAATCGCAAAATTTATAGCACTTTCTGATAGGAGGATTACTTTTGCGCCACCTTGTATATAGATAGAAAAAATATATACTTTTTCACTTTCTTTTAAATGGCAACTTCCAAACCAAACCAAAAAAGAAAAAAAAAATCTGCACTAAAACCTCAAACTATTGAAAACTAAAAGATTAAATATTGTAAAACGAACAAAAACAAAATCAGAAATGAAAAAAAAATTATTGAAAGAATAAGTAATTAGATAAAAAAAAATAAATAAAACGAGAGAAACCACCAATACTTCTTGTTATCATAACGGGTTTTGCAAATAGAAAGAAGCAGAGTAAAAAAACAAAATCCAAAGTTGAAGAAAATTACAATTGAAAAAAGTTTACAACAACTAATTGAAAAATAAAAGCAAAAAAAAAAACAACACACTCCCACGTTTAATATTTAGTGAAAAAAGAAAAAAATTATAGAATATTTTTTATTGTTGTAATAATTCATTTTATTATTTATTTGTAGAGCTATTTCAACTTCATTGCAAGGAGATGCCGGTGATATTTATGACGATGGATAAGGATACCAGGGATTGGCTTCAGTATTTAACTTAATCACGACAAATGCGCTTTGGTGGTGGTTCAACATCATTGTTGCTCATCGATTGCCACATGCTACAGTTGGTATAGTTACCGAACAAGGAAAGCAACAGTGCGACTCCGTAACCGGTGGCACGTTCTCCCTGAAATAGAAGAAAGAAAAAACACACACACAAACATTTAAAATCGATATACTACATAAATATTCAACAACAAAAGGAAATAGAAATTACCAGATTGAACACAGTAAATAAAATGTGAAAACGGAAAAGGGTTGCAATGTGATAGTAGCAGTTTGATTTACTGAATTTTATTTTATTGAATTTCTTTAAGTAAACAATGGAACAGGTTCATTCATGTCTTCTGCTGTTCTGTAAGCCGAATCTGAGCAAGCGTTTCATTTTGAAAATAAATTTTGAATTTGTGTGCACTTTAAAGAAGTGCGCGTGAGTGTTTTTGGCTCACATCACGCACCACAGTGGGGGAGTTTGAAAAAAAAGAACGCAAATAACTCTGCAATTTATAAACGCACCACAGTGGGGGACTTTGAAAAAAAAAACAATGGAAATAATTCTGCAATTTCTAAACGGGTAATCCGAAAGCATGTCAAACTTATGGTTTTGATCCAAATAAAACGAAATTTTTAAGCTAAATTTTTCTATTCAAGAGCTTTAGAAAAAAATGTGCCTCAATAATGGATTTTCATTTGCAGGTTAGAAGATATACGACGAATACTATTGAAATGTTTAGCTTTTTTCCCCGTTCTGGCCCACTGTTTCGCTAATAGCAAGGACAAAACTAGTCGGATTTGGAAAATCTTTTTTTTCCTGGATTTAAAACAAGCCGCTAAGCGCTACTTCTTGAAACCCCGTAATTCCCAGAAAAAAAATCAAAAAATCCCAAAAATTGAATTTTTTTTAATCATTTTGCTGTATTTTTTGTATTTTTCCCGAGGTGCAGCAGGAAGTATGCTGAATTTTTAAAAACATTCTTGGTCTTAGGATCGTATAAAAACTTATTTGTTTCTAGCTTTGCGATTGGAGAAAAAAAGCCATAAGCCGAGAACTTGCTATAAAAATTTCTCTATTTGGCAACATTCTACTTTCTTAAAAAAGGAAAATTTTCAATTTTCTTTTCTGTCGCAATACACAACATAGTATATTCTTTCAAACAAATATAAATATAGAGTAGATACTCTCGCAAAGTTTTTTTTTATAATTACGAAATAATGAACGTACTTTTTTCAACAAAGAACGGGTAAAAATTCAGTTTTTTAGGAATTTCAACTTAAACTATGTATAACTTTTGACTAGATAAGTTTTTCAAACTAATTCTTCTTTCGAAAATTCCAAAATTTTGTTTTAAATCTGAGAAAAAAAAAATTTTTGCTAATCCGACATCAATGGTGCACATTTTTTAAAGCTCTTGAATAGAAAAATTTCGTTTTATTTGGATCAAAACCATAAGTTTGACATGCTTTCGAATTTTTCTTTATTGGACAAACTGTGAGTTAAAACTTGATTTTAAGCAATTCGTAGTGTGATACAAAATCCTATTTTTATGGTTTTAACGTTAAACCCAAATTTTAGCTATAGGTGTGAAAACGCTATTATCTATTTATTTATTTTTTTCTCACAAAATCCATATTTTTGAAAATACGGAAATTGGTTTAAAATAGTTTTCAGTATATGGACGAAAAATTAAAATGGCAACGCTTTCTAAAATAAATAAAAAGATATAAGAATTCTTGACTGCCTATATTCAAACTGTATTTATATCTCAAGTTACAGTTTTTACTTACGCAGTGAACCGGTGTTGCCATATCAACATGCATCCAAACGCCCGGATAATCGAAACCCAGGTGGGCGCCAACAAACAGACCAGCACAGGATGACTGAGCATTGTTGCGGTCCTGGAATATAAGAAATAAAAACAATAGAAAATTAAATAAATTTCTAAATGTGGATTTTGTAATTTGAGCTTTATTATCATAAACAACGTAAGGAAGGGGTGGTCCAACCAAAAACTTTATTTTTCTTGCATTCTTTAAAAATGTTTATCACTACAATTTTACTACAATTTTACTACTCTCTCTCTTTCTCTTTCTCTCTCTCTCACAAAGGAAGTAAATCGAAGAAAAAGTCTCGATAATTTGCGAGAGCATTGATGTTAATTGTAAGTAAAACAAAATGTTTTCCAATAATTATATTAATATTTTTCATGTATTATTTTAGATCTAAAAATAGACCCTATTAATGTTTTCCGTCTTTCTCAGCCATCTATATGTTTGTTGCAAAACGAAATAATATTTTCTATATTAAAGGTTCGTTTGAATATTCCTGATTTGGTCATGGGAATTTTGGAATTAGTAGTTGGGTTTAAAACATTTTTCGAGTCTACTGACGAGTTGATTAGTATCAAAAAAATGTCGGGAGCATATAGACGTCTAAAAAAGACAGAAAACATTAATAAGGTATATTTATAGACCTAAAATAATACATTTCAACTGGCTCTCAAAGCAAATAAATAATTAAGTACATTTTCAATATTTTTTATTATCAGCGAAAGACCTATGGCAAATATGTCTGAAACAAAAGATCGATCAGACAGGCCACAGCTTTGGTGGCATATCTCTATCCGATGGTTCATATTTTCAATGACTCTGAGCTGTACTGGAGGTTCAATGTCGTTAATGTGCCGAACAGTTGCATCCTTTAGCGCTTTAATAGGGTCTGGCTTATAGAAGTTTACTTGCCAAAGACAGAAGTCTAACGGCGTCAAATCCCCTGATGGTGGCGGCCAATGAACATCGCCTCGAATTGAGATATCCGGCCATTGAAGGTCTTGCGCAGGGTAGCCATTATTTCGTGGACTGTGTGTCACCATCCTGTTCAAACCACATATCGTCTGAGTCTACATCTTCAATTTCCGGCCACAATAACTCCCCTGCAAGAAACAGCTGATGGAAACTAACACATTAACAACTTCATTACTAACACATGCAAAGCAATTTCATAGCTTTCAGAGTTGCCATTACAATGATATTTTTTTAATATTTAGATTTTCTCGTATTAGTTTGGTAATTTCATTTGGAAGTACGTTTATGCATTAATGTTTTTATAGGTTCATTTGCCCTTTTTTCTTTGAAAAAAAAAAATGGTGCTGCGGAATTTTTTTGTCTATATGATACAGTTTTCTATTGTTAAAACTGCTACACTAAAATAGTTTATTCTATTTTCTTTGAATTGGAGTTAATTAACTTTTATTATTCAAACCTTTTTGTATATAATTATTTTTGGATAAAGTTTATCAGGCTCATATGATAATATAAAAATATGATAAATATAATATGATAAATATAATATGATAAATATAAAAATAAAATCAAATTGGTGTGCTTGATATAATTAAAAATTTAGACAGGTGGCTGAATGTCATGGCTGTCCCTTTAGAAACATGAGCCCCTGAGTTCCAGGACGGGTGCTAGCGAGAATGTGTGCCGGCTTCGAAACAACTAGTTGTTCGCCCTGCTAAATGTCTTTGATGTTTTCTTTGTTTTATTTAATTAATATTAATCATCAGGCTCAAGTTCTTTCTATATTATTTTAGAAAGAACTTGAGCCTGATAAATTTAATACAATACTAATTCTTTGAATTGGTTTTAAAATTTTTCGAAAAACTTTTTTTTTTATTTAATAATAAAAGGATTTTGAAAAAAAGATTTCGAATGATCATTTTATCGAGGTGGTAACGCTGGTTTAAAAAAGAAGTCACACGTACACGAATGTTTAATAAAATATAAAAATAAAAAAAATAAAAACATAAAAATTTTTAAACATTGCAGCATTTCCAAATTTGTATTTCTCTTTCTTTTTATTATTGCCGCTTTGGAGTCATAACATGAACGCACTACTTGTACAAGTTCCATATTTTTATTGTACAATACTAAAATCTTTTTAATAAAACGCAGTTTTTCTTCCATTTTTCTTAATTGAAAATATTTTTCACTTTTTGTTTCTCACTACCAAAACAAAAACAACAACTTTTTTCCAGCTGTCAAATACTAATTGAGTTAGCGCAATATTTGTATGTATGAACGCAAAAAATATTATGTCAATAAACTGAATATTATCTCAATTAGAAATGCATGTATGAACAAGGTATTAGTTGTTTCATTTTGCCCTTAAGAAAATGATAGAAACCCTGATGTTGCATGAACCCATCAGTAATGTCGGTCATATGATGCATCAAATGAGCGACACTGTTCTTGCCGGGTCTGTTATTATCGCGCGATAGCGAACACCTTTCACGGCAACTGCTTGGCCCGATTTCATTTTCCAAGAAGTACACGGCACAATTACGCCGCCAGCCTATAAGACACACCAAGCCGCCACTCTTTGCGGAAGCATGGGCTTTTCAGCAATCACTCCTTGGTTTTTATTTGCCCAGATGCAGCATATCTGCTTGTTAACGATTCTTCTGAAGTGAAAGTGCCTGCCGTAGCTGAAAATGAGGCTGCTCGAAATACATTTTGATTTGAACAGCCATTTTAGGGAAATATATTTTAGCGCACTGCTCAATTGTGTACGTTTCCATGATTAAATTTGCACAATTACTCAAACAAAGAAGAACTTGACGTTGAAGTGTGGCTCACAATTATATCTGCTCAGCTCGCTTCTGAAAATGAGCAAAACAAAAGCTTTTGTCGAAACACCATTACGTCCACTGAAAATTACTGTTTGGTGCGCTTTGTGGGCTGGCAGAGCCATCGGCCCACATGTCTTCAGAAACAATGATGGTCAGAATGTTTGTGTCAACGGTAAACGGTTTGAAATTTTTTCGCACCTCAACTGCGTGGAAGCAATCTTACTGTTATATGGCTCCAACAGGACAGAGCTACATGCCACATAGCAATTTGATGAAAAGATAATTTCACTTAATGGCCACCACTGAACTATTTCCTTTCCTTCTGCAACATCTCCAACATTCGAAATACATCCGAAAATATGTTGAAAATTGATGTCCCATATTGGAAATTCTGCGCGCCAGCGGTGGCAGCCACATGGTAAAAGTCATATTTAAGCATTAACTTCATGAACTTTTCTTTCAAAAAAGGTCCGTTTGATTGATATAAAAAATATATTTCTTCTCTTTATTACGATTTAAGCTCCTGTCAGTCTATAAAAAAAAAACACTCTTTACATCCTTGCCATCTTTGCATTCAAGTTCAAGTTTTAAATTGTTTTCAAGATTTTATGAAAATACAATAAATGTTTTGAGAATAATTTCATGTAAATTGTTCTTGCGAGTGCCCTCAAGTTTGGCAATTAAGTAACAACATTGAATCGATTTTCGACACTTGAAGGCAAATGAAACATCAACACACATCCAACCCAATCAGTCACTGAGTGAAGCTGCAGCGGAGGGGGGGTTTATAAAGAGTTTGCAAAATGATAAGGACTTTGAGTTAATAATACCCAACCAATTCCTCATGATGTCCTCTTGTAGCACTCATCTTCATATGGATGTGTCTGTGTGTGTGTTTGTATTTGTTTTTGTTGTGTTTGCAAATGCTAATAAGGCAAATAGAATTATTTACGAGACATCACAACAACAAAGTTTATTTGGCAATCAATTTATGATTTTAATTGTCAATATGTCAATAAAAGTTTAGCATAATTGATGAGCAAAGGCATGAGTAGAAGAGGTTTGAGCAACAAAAACCAATTTTTTTTTTTTTTTCAATTAAAAACAAAAACAAAAAAGCGAGTGAGTGAAGTGTGACAGAGTTGGCAGAAAAACCAATCACATTTGATACATTTGCTATTCAAAGCGTAAATATTTTCGCAAATAAACCTACAACACTTCAAACAGAGCAATCAGGAAAAAAATTTTAATAAAACTTATTGAAAGGAGGATTTTTTTTAAGTATCAATATCAATTACAATTCTTATTTTTTATTTATGTGCAATAGATATGAATATAACGGGTTATCCATTTTGCGGTTTCAAAAGTAAACGTAAATAAAACACTTATAGAATGTTGACATTATGTGTGAAACACTACATCATTTAAATGACCACCAGGCGAAGTGTTGCAAGCATTGATTCTATTGAGGTCAGTTTCGATCACTATTGGACGGTATCTCAGCCATAACTTGACGAATGTTGGTTTTCAAGTGATCTAGAGTTAAAGGTTCATCTGCCCCACAAAAAAGTATAATGGTGTCAAATCGCACCATCTTGGTGGCCAGTTGGTATCGCCACAACGAGAAATTACGCGGCCAGGAAATGTCTCTTGCAAAAAGCCATATTCACTCGAATTGTGCGGCATGTGGCACCGTGTTGTTCAAACCACATATTCTCCAAGTCGTGTTCTTCAATAGCAGGCAAAAAAAAGTCGGTTACCATATAACCATAACGTTCCGAAGAAGAGAGGTCTAGTCACAGCTTCGGACCAAAGAGCGCATCAAACAGTAACTTTTTCTGAATGTAATGGCCTCTCTTCAATCACTTAAGGATTCTCGGAACCCCAAATACGACAATTTTGTTTATTAACATACCCACCGAGTCAGAAATGTGCTTCATCGCTGAAGAAAATTTGGTTCGAAAAATCGCCGTCCACCGATCGCGTGTTGTTCAAGCACCCATTCCACGTATTTACGACGTTGTGAATGGTCAGCTGGCTTCAGTTGATGTGTGAGCTGGACTTTATATGGATGTAGGTGTAGATTTAAACGTAAAATACACCATAAAGTGCTGTAAGACATTCCTCATTCCTGAGAACGACGAGGAATGGAGACATTCGGGTCGTCGGCAACACTTTCACTTACAGCACCGATATTTTCAGCGGAACGAGCGAAACGATGATGCACAGGTCTTACAATATTTGCAGACGCTCCAGTGTCTTCAATTTTCTTCACAAATTTGATTATGTAAACCATAATCTCCTCTTAAAGCACGATAGTGGCTGTGGTAGAATCATCATTTTTGTAGTATATTTTGATAATTTTTATGCGTTGTGCGTTACTTAAGCGATCCATTTTCGTCACTGTTAGACTTTTAACTGAGAAGAAAAAAATTGGTATAACAACTTAGTTTGACAGATGTCGAATTCCAGTCCTATACTTTTGAAACCACGAAATGAGCACAGCCTTGCAAAAAAATACCCTTTTTCTGCATTTAATTCCTGGAGTGGCAGCAGAATAAACAAGTTCATATGTGTATGCACACACACACACACACACACACATATATTGTTGTGAAGTCAAATTAAGTACATAAGTACACTTTGTAAGTGTGTATACAAATCCAATGATTTGTGCCAGTATCGTAACGATTGTAGCAATAGTATATGATAAAATGTAGGTGATACTTTGATAGGATACTAATAAAATTTCAACAAAGCACCTAAAGGATTTCATTTATCCAGATATCGAGTAAACAAGAAAAAGACCAAACAAAAATGATAAAAATAACGATTGAATATGAATCTCAAAACAGCATTTGGTCATCAATTTATTTGCGAAACAATTGAATGGATTTGATGAGCTTCGCATACATTCACACAAAACTCAATTGCAATTTAATGTTTGCAATTTTATTTTAGCTCTTGTGTACATGAAACATGAAACATGAACTGTGAATGTTGGATGTTTGTAAATGTCAGATGAATGCTTATTTTGTGGCAAATATCAATGCAAACCAACACCTACACACACACACACATTAGGTCGTATCGATTTGTAGGGAGCAAAATAGTTTTTGCCATTGATTTTTCGAAAGCTTTTGGCATGAGGAGAAAAAACATTAACGGCGACATATCAATGCTGAAAAATGCAGTTGTTTGAGCTGATGTGTTGTGATGCGTATCGGCGCTTGGTTTTCCTTGATTTCTTGGAAGACAACTGGCAAATAAATCATTATGTACTACTCAAAATTGACTATTCCTTTAACACAGTTTGAGAATCAGAAATGTTCAAACAAACTGTGTTAAAGGTTTGTTTGAACATTTCTGATTCTCATTCTGTTCATGGGAATTATGAAATAAGTAGTAAAGTTTCAAACAAACTTTTAAGAATTTTCCAAGTCTACTGATGACTTGATTAGCACCAACGAAATGTCGTCGGCATATAGACAGCTGAAAAATACAGCAAATATTTTTTGAAAAGGTTCATTTTTGGACCTGAATTAATACAAATCAAAAATAACTTTAATTTTTCATTTAAAAAAGTAAATATCAAAAATAACTCTTATTTTCTATCTAAAAATATAAAAATCAAAAATAACTCTTATTTCTTGTTTGTTTTTGATAAAAGTCATAAGAGTTACGGTCCCTGCTCAAAAGTGTTCAACTATGCGATAAAGCTGACAGCTGCCAGATTGCAACACTGGGGTGCCAAATCCCAAAACATAAAGGGTAACCCTAGTATTTTTGTATGGGAAACATGGCACGGGGTCGGTGTGTTTGAACAAAATATTGGGGACCAAAAATTATTACAAGTTGATTATACATCTCACTCCTCCACGGGCACTCTGTGACTGATTAGTGTGATGAGGGAAAATTCAACCCCAGCACTGATTAGTCCCAGTGACATGTATTTTCCCTCCATCACCCATGTATGACCAACCCCCAATCGCCAATATTTTCCTTTTAACCGTTAATCGAGCCTTAAAAAAAATTCATAACTTTCCCTTTGTATCATTTTTGATACGTGCTTGAAAAAGTGGAAGCAATTGACTGAATAAAACATATTAAAATATTGTTAATTTATTATTAAGTATGTTTTGTTAAGGTTATGAAATATTTTTAATAAAGTTTAACTTTAGGAACTATTAACGCAATCTACGCAAATAGTTTTTGCGTGCCTGGCATTGTTTTTGAACAGAAACAGAAATTTGTTTTTATTTTCGACCAAACTGTAACATTTTTGACAAATATGGCTGAATTTTCCATACATAGCAAGTACGCGAGTCAACAAGTAGCCAACATTTCAGTCCATACCTCTCTGGCTTCGATGGAATATACTGACGAAATTTGCAACGACCATGAAAACCAAGCAAGTGCTCTCATCTACCGTGACACTATCGTTAGGGCTATAGAATGTTGAAAGGCTTGCAGACCATTTGTCCTAAAAGTTTCTAATTGGCGCAAACTTGTCTTCACTTCTCTGGGCACGCCTGGCTAGCACATCATCAAATCTTATTATCTTGTGTATATAGAGAAATATTTTTTCAGACATTATTGATCGAAATATATGTAGGCCGTCCATAATGCACAACAACACTGAAACAATCAAACTGCGGTATGTATCAAATGTGACAAAGGTAAAATTATGAATTTTTTGAATTTCTCAAAGCCTACTTAGAAATTTTTTCTTCAAATGGTGTTTTAAATACGGGGAAAGACAATATTTACAAATTGTGAAAACCAGAGTTGTGCTAAAACAAAAAACGAAATGTATCACTTTTGATACAAGGCCCGATTAACGGTTAAATCAACGTGGTATTGCCTGCTTAGGAGTCTACCATACAAAATGAAAAAAAAGAAACAAAAAATCAAAATCGGACACCTTGAAAATAGTTTTTTTTTTTAATACATGGATTTGATGAGTCCTGACTTGCACCGAATGACTTCATTTTAATCCCGTACATAAAAAAAACAACCTGATAGGTAAACGTTTTTCGACACCCACAGAAGCGGTTGCTGCATGCAGAATGCAAGTTTTGGAGATACCTGAATCAGAGTGGCAATAGTACTTCAACAATAGTTTCAAATGCATGCGAAAGTGTATAGATATTCATGGGGAATATTTTGAAAAACAATAAAGTGATTTTTGATGATTAATATTGGTTTTTGTTCTCTAATCCCGAATTGCGCTCGCAAAAAAAATTGGAAACCGGACAAATGGAATTTGCTTCCTCCCCCCTCCCCCCTCCCCTCATTCAAAAAGCTATCAAAAAAACGATGGTACAATATCGATAATTTTTTGTTCATACAAATCGACCCGGCCTAACGTGTATGTAGTGGAACTTTTTTTCCTCTTGCCAAAAGCTATCGCAAAATCGATTGCTAAATCGACCTAGCCTCTAGTACACATACTTACATACATTATTTGTAGCACAAATAAATACATACATATGTACGTATTTATGTATCCATTGTCTGGTGGTTATGAGTGAAGTGTCCTTCCAAACGAGAGTGTAAGTGCGTAAAGCAGGAAATATTGTTAATAACATTTTTATGAAATATTCAATGATTATGTATTTATCTAGAGAAAAAATTCAAAAGATTTGTTTAGATAATGAAATTCGGTAGACACTGTATGAATCCATCTATCAATCTGTCAATCTGCAAATCAGTCAATCTATTAATCGGTAAATCTAGCGATCCTTCATTCCATCACTCCATCAATCAGTCAATCTATCACTCTGTCAATCTAGCAATCTATAAAACTATCAATCTATCAACTTGTCAATCTATCAAACTATCAATCTGTCAATCGGAATCTACCAAACTATTAATCAATCTATCAATACATCAATCTATCAATACATCAATCTATCAATATGTCGATCTATCAATCTATGAATCTGTCAATCTTGTAATCTAGTATTCTATCAACCCGTCAATCTGTCAATTTATAAATCTGTCAATCTATCAATTTGTCAATATATCAATATGTCACCTATCAATCAATCTATCAATCTGTCAACCTATCAATCTATCAACCTCTCAATGTATCAATCTATCAATCTATCAACCTCTCAATCCATCAATCTGTCAATCACTCAATCTGTCAATCAATTAATCTGTCAATCTATCAATCCATCAATCTGTCGTTTCCTTTCAGTGCTGTTTTTGTTTGTTGTTGAAAACGCTATGACGAATCTTTTTTATTTTTTTACAGAACACGAATCAAAACTGCTATGAAAACGACGTTGAAAATGAAAAGTTTTTTCACGTTTTCAAAACGTGAAAAAACTTTTCATTTGATCGTTTCACAGAAGCAGAATCGACGCACAGGTATGTATTTTAAACTGAAAACCCTTTTTTTATAATTGTTGCCACCATTGGAATTTTGTTGAAATTACGTTAAACGATACTAAAGATGGTTTTTAATAATAACACTGTGCTTGAATTTGGAACTTTTTTTTGCCGACAAACGGGGCACCCAGTGACTGAACCTAATTCGGGTAAGCTGAATTCAGTGGTGCTATCCGTTTTTCTAGGTTAGCTCGCGTTTTCGAGATTTACCGTTATTTTAAAAATGGAGGAGGTTGCACTACATGTATTGAACTAACTAAAAAATTTTTCGTTTATTGAACTTTAGTAAAAAATTCCGCGAAATTCCGCAATAAAATAACCTATAATCTGATATATAATTCATTAAAAAATTTTTTTTGTTTTTTAGAAAAAAAAATTATTTTTTTGAAAACAAAAATTATTTTTTGCAAATTCTTGAAATTTTGTGATCTTTAAAACTGCATAAAAAATTGAAAAATTAAGCTATGCCAACAAATTTTCCCGTGTATATAAAAAATTATGTTTGAAACAAAACGAGCTTTAAATGACCAAAATCTGTAGGCAACTTTTGATTTTATTCACAAAAGATGAAAAATTGTAGTTTCAACCTGTTACCAGACGAAGCCTCAAAAATTGAAAACAAATTTTTTCTTGTTAATTAAAGTACATTTCTGCATGTTCATATAAAAAGTTTTTTGTAATTATCTAACATTAAGATGTGTTAAAAAAGTGTTATGAAACCTTTTTGCATAATTTCTAATTCGCTTGAAGAGCACCTTAAATTATTCCATCAAATCAAATGACGCAAAAAGTAGCTAATTTTTTTGTTCCAGTAATTGACTTAATAACACGGTGTTTCAGATACTCATTAAAATTACAAGCGGTGCACTTGAAGGAAATGTTTGTATTATATATTTTGTATTATATAATTTCAAAATCCCGAAAAATCCCAAGATTCGGGATTTATTAATCCCGAAAAATTACGTATTTCGGGATATCCCGATTGGCATCCCTAGTTCTGGTAGACTATTTGCTTAAGAAAAATGTAGGTATTAAAGGTCGCGAATTTCTATTTGCTTACATCTCAATGTAGGTATGAAAGGACGTAATTTTTTATATACACGGGAAAATTTGTTGGCATAGCTTAATTTTTCAATTTTTTATGCAGTTTTAAAGATCACAAAATTTCAAGAATTAGCAAAAAAAATAATTTTTTTTTTTTAATTTTTTTTTTCTAAAAAGTAAAAAATTTTTTTAATGAATTATATATAAGATTAAACGTTATTTTATTGCGGAATTTCGGTTTTTTACTAAAGTTCAATAAAGGAAAATTTTTTTTAGTTAGTTCAATACATGTAGTGCAACCTCCTCCATTTTTAAAATAACGGTAAATCTCGAAAATGCGAGCTAACCTAGAAAAACGGATAGCACCACTGAATTTAGCGTACCCGAATTATGTTTAGTCACTGGGTGCCCCGTTTGTCAGCAAAAAAAGTTTCAAATTCAAGCACAGTGTAATCTTTCGAAGTATGCTTTTTAATTCTGTTGAATTTTGTATATTTTGAAATCTAGGAATTTGCTTTTCTTTTGCAAAGTTTGCTTTATCTCTGTGACAACAGAATATTCCAATAGTACCAATTGCTAATTGAATAGACTAATTGTTCGAACATAAAATCCCAAAGTTAATTCAAAGTCGTATTGCCTCAATTAAAATTTGTATATGAAGGGGGTAGAAATTTAAAAATTAAGTGTAAAAAATTTTAGCCTGGCGTAGACCAGTGTGCACTGGCATAAATTCTCGTTTAAATATTACACTCAAATGAACGCAATTTTATTGTTTTTATTGCCATTAAAATGGAAATTTATTTTTATTGTTAATCCTCAGATGATATTTTAAAATTAGCCGCTGTTTAATTGAACAAAATAATTTGTGTTTGTACCTGTAGAAATCTTTAAAAGTAGAAGTTGTAAACATGAAATAAATATTTTTGGCTTGAAATGGAGAAAAAATAAAGTAATCAATCAAATCAAAAAGTAACACATTTAAGAATATCAAAATTAAAAATGGAATAACTAATTGTATGCTCTAAAATTGACAAAACAAACAAATTTGAAATTGTAAAAATTTAATAATAATAATAATAATACAATGGTTAATCACTTAATCGGGTTTGAGTTCGATTTTACTTTCTTGGAAATGAAAGAAAATATTTTTTACCTAATATAGTGTTACAAATTTGGTCGTGAACGGACCGATTGTGATTGTTCTAGAACGTACTAAATCATCGTTATTTTATATGTGCGTATATTGTCTTGTTATTATTTGTAAATGAACACAGGAGGTATATACACACATGCATACATAGAAGCTTGTTGATAAACAAAACGGCAGCACAGCGAGTGTGCACATACTGACACACATGTGTGGATAAATAAGCACAACAGCGAAATAAAAGAAAGATACAATATTCGTGTGTGCATGTATGTGCGCGACTCAGATGCTTGAGTTTTGCTGCCGCGTGTAAGTATGTCGGTATGTGTGTATATCTTTTGTTCATGATGAGTCATCGCACATCGCACTATAGATGTGGCGTGATTAGCTTCTGTAAACGTCTAGAATGTTCTAGCAATGATCATTGGAGGTATAAAAGCAGCGAAGCTTAACGCTGAAAAGTCAGTCGATTTTTAGCTGCGCTAACGTGTAAAGTGTCTTAAGTAATAAAAAGTGATTAAGTGAAAGTGTTGTTCTTTTAGTAAAGTGTTCTTAGTAAAGTGTTTACAAGTATAGTGTGTTCAAATAAATAAAGTGTTGAACTGTTGGTTATTGTAAACTGAAGACTTGAGTGTTCTAACTTCATTACAATTAAAGAATCTACGGAAAACGTTTTGAAAAGGTTAAAACGTAACAATAGTAATGATATAGAATTGTAAATCATAAAGCAGCTGTTTGAAATTTGTAATTCACCAGTTGCTTTTGCGACTATTTAACTTTTTCAGAAACTATTTTAAGTAATTTTTTGCAAATTGCAAAATTTTTGTTTGTGCGCTGTTGCTCACCCTGTTGTTGTTCTGCAGCTCCATTTGATGTGAATTTGATGTGCATTTTACAACTGTTCACGAATTTTCACATGTTGGCACCAGTTGCATCAAGTAATTGCACAATACTTTTAAAAATTATATTATAAAACATTTTGCATAGTGATAGTGATTATTTTTGCAAATTATTTTGATATGTTTTGCAATAGTAAAATTATTTAGCAAAAATTGAGCTTCTTTAAAACCTGTTTGAATTTACATTTTGTAATTTGAAAATTTTATAAAAAAATTTCACGAGGAGTAGCGCAAACTGCGCAAACGAAGCAAATGTGAGCAAAAACGCTCTGCCTTTTTTCACACAACAACAAAATGCATGTATTTGCAATTTGCTTCATTTTTCCTCATTTGCACTAAGAAAACCCATTGAGCAAATAAAAGTGTGCAAAAATGCTCAGCTGAAAGTTAAAATTAAAATTCAGTTTTATTGAGAATTTCAAGTAAAGAAAGGCGAAAGACGAAAATATTAATATGGCTTAGTTGAAAATAAATATTGTAAGCAAACAATGGATAGCGCCTGCGGATGGCGAAGCCCACTAACAATTTTCTGCGCAAAACATATTCATGTGAATTAAAAATAAGATTTTTTTCACCATATGCAAAAGCATAAACTTTAATAACGACAAAAGAATATATCGCATTTTAATTCCAATTTATATGGGTATATTTCCAAAAGCAAAATGAGATCGGCGGCGGCTGCGTACCAACTTGACGCCGATAGACTTTTGCCCTCTGTAACATTTCGCGTGATATTATTTACATATTACAGTAGCGTTATTTACAATTTTGAAATACATCAAAGAATTTAACCAAAGGAACAACAATTGTGTTCTTAAAAATAAAATATAAAACTTGTTCAGCTCAAGACCTAGTGGCTATAGCTTAATCTTGTTAGCTTAGAGCTAAGTATATATTTAATTTAGCTTATAGTAAATAAATAAATAAATGAAAGAACTTGTTAACTAAAGCAATGAATTTTCAAACCTTCAACAAGCAGAAGTTATAAGAAAAGACCCGGTGTTAAGCCAAACAGATTGTGTAGATTTGCACAATCAAAAAAAAAAAAAACAGTGCTCTCACGATCAAGAATCAAATAAACAAAATATTTACATAAAGCATATTTTCACAGCTACCATAATGAAAACCCTTATTGTTGAGCCCTGACAATTTGCAAATTTTTGGTCATTTGCATCAATATTTTTTTTTTGCAACTAACCTAACTTGATATTTTCAAGCCACCAAAAAATTAAGTAGAATCCTTATTTAAATTTTTTCTTATTATACTTTTTTGCAGCTTCTGTTTCCAAAATATTTAAGTAGCTGGATACAAGGCGTCATATAAAGCCGACAGCGCTTGTAGTGATGTGATCATGTAGCCTGATGTGGCGAATGTGTTTATATGTAGTATTACTTTTGAAAAATAAATTATGAGAAGCTGCATTTGTGACACAAAGCATTACGTTTCGCTTTCAGCAGAAAAAAAGAGTAATTTCTCCTTTCTGAAAGTTAAGGTAACGAAATGCATATTTTTGGTAAGGAATATAAAAATAATTCTTTAAAATAATTGCAGCAAATTTGCTGCCAAAGTCAATTTTTAATATTTCAATTAAACGAAACTTAATATAAGCCAAGGAATCTAAAGTTTAGTTTCTTTATTTATGCTCATTAAAAATAATTGCTGCTGAGTGAAAATATCAAAAGTGTGATGAGCATTATACAATATTCATTAATTCGACTAAACTGAAGGACTGTAGAAACACAAGAACAAGCGTAGGCACAGACTTAAAAACAATTTTTAACGGAGGAAAAGCAAAAAATGCAAATGTAACAGATTGAGATGAGCGTAGGATTTACCAGTTGCTGATTTAGACTTGTAACTGAGACGCTCTCAGTTCATGTGAGATATTAAGTAACTCCTACATGAGAGAAAGTGAAATAAATATAATAACGGTAGTCCCCCTTAGATGTTGTGATTGAGAATATACCATACTCATACATACATAGAGCATAAATATTCTCCCACTATGCAGTCATTATATTTTATGAGCGAAATATAAATAAATAACACAATGGGTGGAGAGCCATTTATGCTCGTGTACACCTTGGCTGCCACATCAGCAGCAACAACAACAACAACAACAGCTACTACAGCAAGAACTTGTATAAAATAATTATCTTTGTAAATACATACAAAATACAATCAAGAAATACTAAAACAAAAGGCAAAAAAAATGCATAACTGAAAGCGAAAAAGTGTATGAAAAAATCAAGAGGAAAATAAATATGTACATATGTAAATATTTAATACAAGGTTAAAAGAAAATTATGTATCGTGTATTATGTTGTTGCATTTTGTTTTCTTGCAAAGAACAGACAAAATCATCATTTAACAACGTTCTTTCAGCATAAACTAGAAAATGGATAACAAAAAATGTGTTCAAACAAAAACCTTTTCATTAACAACACATCCTGACATTAGGAGTTTTATTTTGAAAAAACAAAAAACAAACACACCCACACATACACATACACACTCTTGTATATGTACCTACAACTGTTAACAATCTGTGAACCGTATTGAGTGCACAAATCGATGATATTTTTGCGATGTTCCTTCCTTCGACAGAAAAATAGCAGTTTGTGTTGAATTAAACTCCCGGAAAATGCTTCGATTAGATAGAACTGAAAAGAAAAGTCAAGAGCCGCCCAAGCATACGACCGACCAACTAACCAGCCATTGGACGTCATCAATGATATTGCAAACCAATATTGTACGTGTTCATACAGCGTTAATGTCTCTTTTAACTACACACTGAACAGTCGATGTTCAGCGTTATTTAACACAACAATGTGCAGTCAGGTTTGCATGTTTGAACGTCTAAAAAAAAGCCAAAGTATTTTCAGTCGTTTTCATTAAAGCAATACACTTAGCTGTTTCTTTCTTTCTTTTTGCATTTGTCGTTAGTTTTTAGTTTCTCCATGAATCCTGTAAATTGACCTTAACCAACTTTAAATTTATGGTCTTTTGTATTGAATTTTCTTTTTGAACGTGATTCGAAGTTGTAATTTGAAGCAGAAAATCGTTTAATGCCGCTATTGCATATACGTACAATTAGCTTATTTGATATCTACTTAAAAAATAATAATTTTAATATAAGTTATGGATTTTATAAATAATTTTAATTAAATTACTTAATTAATACACACCAATCAATCGAAACAATATTCTACTAAAAAGAAATTGGAAATATATACAATTTTTCACTATCAAAACCTCGTAATGTTGAAGTCCGTTAAGCCCGTATGATACTACATTTTTCTTGCAGTGTTTAAGTTTTGGAGAAGAGTGCAAATATAATGTAATAGTAGAATTTAGTATGTGCAAAGCGTTCAGCTATATTAAGATAAATGCAAAACTGTCAACATTTTTGTTGAAGTTATCGATAAAATATCAGGTTATGCCAAAAAAAAATTTAAAATTTTTTAACTTAAAATTGACATTTCAAACTTGAATGTTGCTATGTCAGCGGTTTATGGACAATTTTTGCGATTTAACACTTCTTTTTTTGAACATTTATTTTTCCTAGCGCTTTCTTGAAAATAAAAAGAATACAACACTCAAAAAAAGAAGGTTGTCAATTTTGTTTACGTTTTATTTATTTGGTTCTTTCTATCAATTCTATACCAATTAATAAAAGCAAAATGATGTATCATACAGGTTTTACTCAAAAGTAATTAGCATTAAAAAACAGAATTTTGATTACAATTAGTAATTACTTTATTTTTCAAAAAAAAAACCTAATGATTTTACACAATTTGCTTTTAGTATTTGACTACGGTGAAAGGAATCTAAATATGTTCGGGAGTACTATATTCGATAGAACATATATACAACATCACAACTATACAGAAAGTTCAAAGATTCTGCTGTCTTGGTATAAGTGAGGGTTCCAAAACGACACCACAGCGAAACGATTAAAGATGATGGATGAGTGCATCAATCAGGGACACGAAGCGCATAATCAACAAATCTTTAGAGCCGTAGGCGAGTCTATACTGGAAAATGCCACGTCAGACCGCATACGGGGAACCAGATTAGAGGCCAATGGCGAAACATTGATTCCTGACCATTCCTGGTTGACCAACTCTTTGAACCAGATCCCCAAGTCGCTTCATTGTTTCACGGATAGATCACGGGCGAGAGGAAAAACAGGAATTAGTATTTATATACATATGTAGAAAAAGCCACGGAACTATTACACAGTTTGGTAGGCAGAAGATCATGCAATTACGGAGTTTATTAGGGAGTTCAATGAAATGGGATACGATAAGTCGGTGCATTAACGGCATAGAACCGCATAGAAAATTTGAATAATCGGATGGTGGTGTGCCGCCCAATTCGCGGCGGCCATTTCGACGATATGTATGGAACCAATTTTATCATAACACTGTGCAACGCATGATTTCGGGACTCAATTCTGATAATTGTTTATGAAAGTAGCCCCAAAAATAAGAACTTCTGCATCATTCGTTTGGTCTTGGTACCTCAAATAATAATTTAAAAATTAATTTGAAGTTATTAAGTATCGTGTAGGGGAGTTTGTCACGTTTTAGGCTCTTTTGTTTGTCATAACTCGAGAACCACTAGTCCGAATAATTGTGAATAAAAGCGAAACGCGATTTTTCCTAATATTTTGCGTTTCCTTCAGAATCGACATCGCTCCTTAAAAGTTAACCACCCTTTTTTATTGCCCATCGTAAATTATGTTTTGTCCGTATGTGAACAGCGCATACAAGTCGAACTTTTTCCTGTACATTGTACAATCATTACAATTTATTACAGCATATAATTCGTTCACATCTATGAGTATGGGCCAGTAGATTAAAGCTTTAGTTTTTCAAACTCATTAAATTTAAGATTAAAACAAACACTCGTTAAAAAAAGGGATTAAAAATAACAGCATAGAAATCAATGGAACTTAAATAAATTTAATCCATTACAATTTCAATGTAACGTGGTTCAAGTGCACACTCATGCAGCATTCGAGTGTGTTAAGAGTAGAGTATAAGAGTACATTCACAAAAGCGATGATGATTTTTCTAAAGCATTTATTTGCAACTTGGAAAAAAAGAAAACGATAAAGAGTCAAGATGTTGTTGATGAAAGTGCACAGGAAAGTGTGCAAAACTGTCCATGAACTGGTGTAATAAAGCAGCAAAAAAAAAACACTTTCCCTTGCAGCAGCAGCAGCAGAAGCAGCAACGACCATGAGGAAGATAAAGAAAAGATGAGCAAGAAAAAGCAAATAAAAAGTTTTTAGAAATAAAATAATTTAAACGCCCCCTCCCCTCCCACCGCACAACATACAACACACACATTTTATTTTGTTCGTATTAAACAGAATTTAAAATGTTGACAAAATTTAATTAAATCGCCGGCAAAGGAGAGAGAGAGAGAGAGAGAGAGAGAGAGAGTAAAAAGATGTTAATTGAATTCAAAGCAAATTTGTGCTTTGAAAAACAATGTGTCCTTGAGTGAAAATTAACGTTAGTTTCTCTTTGCAAATCTGTCAAAGGGGTAGTTGTAGTAGTACAGGGAAATGAAAATTTGTAAAACAAAACTAAACTCAAATATAATCTTAATATTTAATTCAAATAAATTTGTACGCCTGCACCTAATTACTTACATAAGCAAGTTTAATTTTCGAAGGAAAAACACAAGAAAACAATAAATTGCCCTTGACAAAACGCTGTAAAATTGTCTTTCTTTTTTTCTTATTTGTTCGCGCTAACAATGGAAATAAATATATAGTCGTTTTATAGTTGCTTTGCAACGAAAAATCATAAAGAACGGAACAAAAGAAATCCAAAAATTAAACGAAAAGTCATAACCAATATTATGATGCACTCTTAAATGTTGCTGGCGGAGGCCAAGCTATTCGACAATCAGATTTTGAGAGCGAATGTAGTTGGTTCATGTTGACCCTACTTGCGAAGCATGAAAAATTCCTGTCTTCTCTAATTCCCCCAGGGGAATTAGAGACATTAGGGTCATCTTGATGATCGTAACCAGCTTGATGTCCTGTCAACGGGGTAGAAGGGGTGCAGGATATTTCGGCTGGGTCGGTAGCTAAAATTCTTAAGCAAGTTCCGAGGGATAGCGGCGTGTCCTGAGGGACTTGCTGAAACCCCTCACCGAGGAGCAATTCGGCTGTACGGGGACCGTAGCCCCGAGATGACTCTACGGAGTCGTCTCGGCGATCATAGTTTGAGGTGCCTCCTTGGCTGAAACGTACTGGCTGTGGTTGCTACCATAAGTTCGCATGCAAGCGAACGTTGGTAGCTATACGGATCATAGACGTGCGGGTCTACCATGCTTATACTAATGACTTGAGCGCCACCAACGGACAAATTCATCTTGCAGGTTCTAAGACAACAACCTTTGTACTAAAGTACAAACGTAGACATAGCAGCACTTTTTAAGATCATTTTCGAATAATCGATAGCGACCGTTTATTTAAATTGCCTAGTGGTGTTTTCTTTGGGAAAAACTGTGTTTCCGGTGACCAAAGATTCTTGTTTGCCACAACCTTACGCATCGTTATAGATAACATTAAGCTGTGGTCGCCACCATATTGTAAAATGGTTTTTCTTTGCGTCAACTACGATCCTTATTTCCATTCTCAGCTTTCTTCCGTCTTCGAAAACAAAACAAGCGATTTGCAACGAAATCTTGAAGGTACAACTTTTTACAAAATTTTAATTTGTTTTGAATTAAATATTGTTATCAAGTAATTCTCATTCTCCTCTATTGGCAGAATAATCACAACAACAAAAATACACAAAAATTTAAGACACAACTTTTCACCAAGAAGAAGCACAAGATGTAATAAAATGAACCACAAACAGGGAGCACTTTAACTTTCCTCAATGCAAATCTCATTTGTTATTTAAATGATTTTATTTTACAGCCATTCTTTGAATGCTCGATAACAAGAAATATGCAAACATAAAAAAAGAACAATAAAACAAAGAGGAATGTGCAAGAAATTAACAAAAACACCGACTACAGCAATGTACACGCAAATTAAGCAAAATACAATGAGAAGGATTCCAAAAGGACTAACCAAAAGAATGCACCAGGCAGGAGTTGGAGAAGCTGAAAACAAAAACAATACAAAACAATGTGGTAAAAACTAAATTAACAAAAAGCAAGAAAAAAAAAGCATGAAATAAAGTTAAAAAATGCTACAGGAAATGTTAACACTACTGGTACAACAGACACACAAACAAACAGAAATATTTTAAATAAACCCACAAATACAGAGGTGGTAGAAGACACACACACACACATTTCTAATTAAACAGTGGAACTGCAGAATTAAATAAGCCTGAGTTGTTCTGAAGGCAATAAATTGCATTGGTATTTTCATGTGCACATCAGGATTGGCCCATAACCCAGCAAACAATTTAACCCTGCACTAAAACTCAAATGCAATCAAATCAACACTGAACACAAAAATCAATTATATATAACAGATTATCCATTTTGTATTTTCAAAAGTAAACGTAAATAAAACACATACATATAAGATATTTTTTTCATGATATTTTTTTTTGAACGTGTTTACATTATGTGCGAAACACCACACCATTTAAATGACCACCAGGCGAAGTGTTGCAAGCATTGATTCTTTTGAGGTAATTTTCGACCACTTTTTGACACAAAAATTGGACGGTATCTTAGCCATAACTTGACGAATGTTGGTTTTTAAGTGCTTAAGAGTTAAAGGTTTATCTGCATAAACACGATCTTTCACGTAACCCCACAAAAAAGTCTAATGGTGTCAAATCGCATGATCTTGGAGACCAGTTGATAACGCCACGACGAGAAATTTCCCAGCCAGCAGATGTCTCTTACAACAAAGCCATTATTTTCTCGAGTTGTGTGGCATGTGGCACCGTCTTGTTGAAACCACACATTCTCCAACTCTTATTCATCAATAGCAGGCAAAAAACAGACGGTTATCATATGACCATATGCTAGGAACACAACTGGGACGAACGACGAATTTCGGCCAACACGACGAATACGCGGGTTCAAATTCGCTGTGCAATTTCGCCGTATGAACCACAATAACGACAAAAAACAAAAACATCTATTATAATTGATAAAGTTGTTTATTGTTTGTTCAAAGATAAAAAAAAAAATAAATCAATCAAAGAATTTAAAATTTTGTAAAAATAACTAAAATAATGAACATTATGTTCATTATGGTAAAAGCCTTTTTGCTTGCACGTAAACATTATAATTTCACTTGTATCCATTTTCTCAGTTTTTTTTAATTTTTATTTTATTATAGTTGAACAGCTGATGGGGTGACCATATTAAAAAAATTGGTTGCTAAAAAATTTAGCATTACCAAAAACAAAAAACTAAATACTACAAACGTGGTTTATAATCTAATATGTTGGCTTTTTTATTTTAAAAGCAAAAAGTCAAAGCTTAGCACTTAAAATAAAAACTATTTAAGTAAAACACTTGAAAACTAAATGGCCACATGGTACTGATTTGTTCGCCGTTCGCCGCCGTAAGAAATAGAAATAAATCTATTTCAAGTTCGCAGCGTACAACGAATTTCGACCAACGCTGTGACTGTGTACATTTTCATATACACCAATGTGTTTTATTTTTGACGGCGAATATTCGCGGCGTAAAATTCGTCGTTCGTTCCAGTTGTGTTACTAGCAATAACGCTCCGAATTGACGGTGACATCGTCGTTTTCGAAGAAGTAAGGTCCAATCACACCTTCGGACCAAAGAGCGCACCAAATAGTGACTTTTTCTGAATGTAATGGCCTCTCTTCGATTACTAGAGGATTCTTAGAGCCCCAAATACGAAAGTTTTGTTTATTAACACACCCACCGAGTGAGAAATGTGTGCTTCGTCGCTGAAGAAAATTTTGTTTGAAAAATCGCTGTCCACCGCTGTTCAAGCACCCATTCCACGTATCTACAACGTTGTGAATGGTCAGCTGGCTTCAGTTGATGTGTGAGCTGGACTTTATATGGATGTAGGTGTAGATCTAAATGCAAAATACGCCATAGTCCCAATTCCTGAGCACGACGAGGATCGACACATTCGGGTCTTTGGCAACACTTTCACTTGGAGCAGCGATATTTTCAGCGGAACGAGCGAAACGATGCTGCACAGGCCTTACAATATTTGCAGCCGCTCCAGTCTCTTCGAATTTCTTCACAATTTTACCAATTGCTTGCGTGATGGGACGATTATGTAAACCACAATCTCCTCTTAAAGCACGATATGGGGCTGTGGCAGAATCACCATTTTTGTAGTATGTTTTGATAATTTTTATGCGTTGTGTGATAGTTTAGCGATCCATTTTCCTCAATGTCAGACTTTCAGCTGAGAAGAAAAAAATTGACTTAACAACTTAGTTTGACAGATGTCGAATTCCTGTCCTATACTTTTGAAACCACGAAATGGATAACCCGTTACAATCGGATAGTCCTCTTTATTGCAAAAGTTGATATGAAAAAATAACGCTTAAATACACGTGCCAAATTAGAATTACTGGTGATGTGAGTGAGACCATGTGATATGAAAGCATGTGGTTTTTTGAAATTACACAATATACACAAATAAATAAATGCCATTTTCTCAAAGCCCTCGCAAAGATTGTTGGGTAAGATTGCCACTTGCAAGCCATAAATTGCACTTTTTTTAAGAAAATATTTATATGTATGTATGTATGTATGCATACACACACATACATATGTATATATAGGAGCATTTAAAAAAGAATTGTAAGCCATTGAATTGGAATTTTATTTGTGGTTTTGTTCTACTGAAAATAAATCTCTTTCATACTCCTCCCCGGTGACCAGAGTTGAAGCAACAGTGCCACTACTGTTTACATCTTTATTAAGGGTACCAATAGCGAGAATAGACTTGATATTTTAAAACCATATTTTACGCAAATACTTGAAGTTAAAAAAAAAAAGAACAATTAGTCTAAATTATAAACAAACACTTCCAGCTCAACAGGAGCCCAGTAAATCATTTTGTGTCTTCCTTTTTTGACAGATAAAAACTTAGGACTTAAGATAAAAGCAAAGGCGTAAATTAATATTCCTCGAAAAATTATTTTAGGTCCAAAAATAAACCTCATTAATGTTTTCTATCTTTTTCAGCCATCTATGTATATGCCGCCGTCACTGCGATGATGCTAATCAACTCATCGAATATCATCTTTAGTGATGAGGCACATTTGCATCTCAGTGGAGTCGTCAATAAGCAGAATTGCGGCATTTGGGCGAATGATAATCGAAGAGCGATTATGGAAAAACCAATACTTTCAGAAAGAGTGAGCCGGCTGACGGCATCATCGGACGGTATTTTTTCCAAAATGAGCCAGTTACTGTGAATGCTGCTGGCTATCATAGGATGATAACGAACTTGTTATGTTCCAAATTGGAAGATATGTATATGGATGATATGTGGTTTCAATAGAACGGTGCCACTCACCACACAGCCAACGAAACAATGGCTTATAAAAATGGTTATCTTACGTGGTGGCGATGTCAATTGACTGCCAAGATCATGTGATTTGACACCATTGACTTCTTTCCTGGGAGTTATTAAAAAAAAGGTGTACGTCAGCAACAATTCAAGAGCTAAAGACTGAGATAATTCGGAACATTAATGGCATAGAACCTCAATTACACAGTACAACATTTTTCAGGTGATTGATTCGGGACTCAATTCTGATAATTGTTTATGAAAGAAGCCCTAAAAAGAAGAACTTCTGCATCATTCGTTTGGTCTTGGTACCTCAAATAATTAGTTAAAAATTAATTTCAAGTGTAGGGCAGTTTGTCACGTTTTAGGCTCTTTTGTTTGTCATAACTCGAGAACCACTAGTCCGAATTAGCTGAAATAAATTCTAAAAAGAAGAAGAACTACAATTCCTTTAATCTGTTCATACAACGTTTCGCTACATAAGCAAAAGTTTCGCAGTTATAAATAAATGTATGAAGAAAAAAAAATATTTTTTGTCTAAAAATTTGGATTTTTAAAATTTTTAATTCATAAAAAATCCAAAACGGTAAAAAAGTGTCAAGTCCTATTACTTTCACGTAAAGTCGCATAACCTATGAACAAAATGAGACATACATAAATCATAAAAAATCGATGAACGCGTTTCGCTTTTATTCTCAATTAAGTAAAGATATGAATTTGGAAAAAAAAAAATATTGAAGAATTTTTTATTCATGCTTTATTTTGCATGAAAATATTAGATTTTTATATGTTATCTATGCAAGGAAACAAAACTTAGAACATTTTCAATTATTATTATATTATCCATCCTCGTTGAAATTGACGAAATTGTGGTTGTGATGCCCTTATTTTCTTCATAGGTTGTTCATATTCATGTTCTGAGTCTGCATCGTCATCATCCGAGATAGACATAATATTCGACGGCATGTTTTGTTCAGTGTGTCCACTTTTATCAATATCGGGTGTCCAATCAGCATCATTCAAATTGGTCGGATTGGTGAAAACGGTTTCGGCTTGCTGGGACACAGTATCCAGACTCGGAGGTTTAGGTGTATCGGTATCAGCAGCGCGTTTCACTGGAAGTGTGGCAGTAAAAGCCGTGGCAGCCATTTGGTCAATATTTTGTTCCATACAAAATTGAATTATATAATTATATTAAAATCAACATCGGCCCCTAAAATTTAAACACCGTTCAAAACAAACACAAGTCTTTTCTGTGGTCTGCAGAAGCAGCAATATTTTGTCAGTACCGCACAACTTATCCACCTGTTGACCAACAATTTCTTGGTTGATACTTGTATTATGTGGGCTGCCTTTTATGTTTCGACACTTGGCCGCCCTAGTGTTGTACTCTGGCAACTGACAGCTCTAATTTGGACATGTTTAAGGTTATACGTGCTCAGAACGTTTTGACATACGACCACTATTTCTATTGTCTATAGTAACCTAAAAGATTCATCTCTCGGCATACTTTCGTGCGATTATTTTTTACCACTTTCGACGTGGATTAACACAGCAACAGAGCATGACTGAACTTAATTCAATTTTTAGCGATGAAGTTCCATCAAGGACCATTGTTTAGCGATGGTATGGTGAATACGAATGTAGTCGTAGTTCACTCCAAGACGAATTTCGCAAAGGTCGTCCAAAATGAGGGCCCAAATCGTCGCATACGTGATCGAACGAATTTTATTGCCTGGGCCTTGTGGTTGTTGTTCATTTTGTTTTTGTTTTATATTATTTTTACTCGATAGTTCATTCGACATCGAATGCAACGATTTGGCCCCAGTTATGGGTCCCTAAGCCATTGATGATGTCCGCGAACTGATATTGCAAGATCGTCATGTCACCGATCGTAAGATGGAGGCATTAGTGGCACCAGCATCTTAGCACGTTGGCTAACACACAATTTGTGAATCTCTCAAAAAATAACATCGTGGTGCTGCGAAACATGTCTATGACATCGTGATAGGTGGATTTAGGCGTATGAGCCCGAAAGTAAATAGCAGTCGACTGTATGGATGTTGCAAGATCAGCAAAATGTAACAAAAGTTGTTCGCGCACGAATCACTTCCAGGTAAATGATGGTCTGTTTTTCGGAAAAACTGCACATGTCACAACCGTACTACTAGAACAACACAGAACGGTCAATTCTAAGTGACAAACAACGACTTGTTTACCACTTGTCTTCCAAGAAATCAGGAAAACCAATCGCCGAATACGGATCACTCTTCACCACAACAATGCGAGCTCTTACACTCCGCCATATAGTCCTGAGTTGGCAACGAATGACTTCTTTTTATTCGCATAAGTAAAAAATATATTAAAGGATCAACATTTTTTGACACCTGAAAAAGCGGTTGCTGCATTCAGAATGCATGTTTTGGCGATAACTCAATCAGAGTGGAAAAAGTACTTCGACTATTGGTTCTAACACATGCAAAAGTGTATGTGTTAGATTCATGGGGAATATTTTGAAAAGCAATTAAGTGATATTCGATTATTATTCGTCCCTATCATGAATAATTTTTCCCCTAAAATGTTTTCCCATTTCCTAAAATTGCGATCATGAATAACTGTTCCCATTCAAAATTTCCCCTTATCGTGAATGTATTTTTCAAAGACGTTTTTCCCATTTTTTGTATCAATTTGTTCATTTTCTTTTCTTTTCTTTGGGCAACTAGAAAAAAAATGCAAGTAGTTGCTACATTTTAAGGGATATATAAATTTTTTTTTTTTACAAGCCCTCTCGGGATTCCAAAAATTGCCGTAGTGGACGGTATTTCACGTCCCCATGGCGGGGTATTGGTTAAAGTTTTCAACTAGCAATAATCGCACCTCGGTAGAACCTCATTGGTTACGATATCGCCTCTGCGCAAAGCTGAAAATTATTTTTAGGTCTAAATCAATAAATAATGTGCAACATGACATGCGGCTGAATAGGATGCAAAATAACCGACCCATTGCATGTGGTTTTGTGAAGGTTTCTAAAGATGTGGTGGCCGAATTTTGGTATTCGCTTACAGAAGAACTAAAAAGTGCTGGCCCTCATATTAAAAAAGATCATGAATAGAATTTTATAAATGGATATTTTATCAATTCTGCGCAGAGACTTTTCTAAAGCATCCAACACTTTAGAGAGCACATTGCAAAAAGTGGATTGCGCCATTCGTACATCGTAATCCCTTCCAACACTTTTTTTGTTATCCACCCTCTGCAAAAAATACGTAAGCATGCGCTTAGTTTTACGATGGGCGGAATATCAAGTGATTTTTTTTCCGACAGAGAATCTGTCAAAATATTCAACAGGCATGAAAACCCCGATTTATTCACTCTTTTTACTTTTTAAACTACAAATTTCTGTTTATTAGTTATAAAGCATAAATTTAATTACTTTTTACATCACTTACCCACAAATGTTCAATAAATTGCCTTTGTATTTATATTTTCTTCTTCCCAAACGGTCTCATAATATTCATGATAGCAAATTTCCCTACTTGGGAAATGAAAATTTGATGGGAATAAAAATTTCACATTTTCGTCACGATAGGGGTGAATATTTCTTTTTGTTCTCTAATCGCGAAATATAAAAGGCGACCCTCGTAAGATGCTGCACATCATATTCCTTCAAGAAATGTTGAATTTCTATACATTTAAATGCAGTCCCTCTATCGCTCACCGACGTTCACCTCTAAAGTACTCCTTTATACGACACTCCACCTCCTTCGGCTTAGTGGTCTGGTCTTTGTCGGATAAAGTCTTACCAATGTGGAGCTCGCACCGAAGATTACTTTTAAAGGCAACCCTCGTATGTGTGTGTCTTTGAAAAAGTTTAGACTTCAAAAGTCGTCCATCATTGTCATGATACGAGTTGTAATACACTGGGGATATGGGTTAAGTGGTTGCGATAGTATGTGCGTGTGTATGTGGGAGTGTGCGAGATTGCAAAACAAAAAGTGAAACACACTTTATTACGTGAATTTCAAACAACGTGACCACCAATATCAAACATGTTTTTTTTCAAACACGGTACACTTCAGCTACCAAAAAAATGTGAAAATGTAAATGTTGGCAGCGATGCATAAACTGCCAAAACACAACGAGAGTTTATTCAGTATGAGCAGGAAAAAATTTCCAAAAATAATATATTAAAGTGAGTTTCAGACCATTTTTCCACCATCAGAAAAGGAACCACAAAAAATAGCAGGGCAAAATATGATGAGCCCATGTAAAAAATACGCATATTTGCATACACACATCCTTTTATACATACATACATATGTATATGGATGTATGTGTTTATGTATGCATGTGTGTATAGACGTTTGCTGTGGGAGTAGATCGTACGTGAAGCACTGTCCTCCTCAACTCTATGCACTATTAAAGTGATTGTTGATGGTTTGATTAGTAAAACACATCCTTAAATGACAGGAGACCACTTTGTCAGTTATGAATTTGATGAAGTGTTTAAAATGTCAAGCATTTTTGTTTTCTGTTTGTTATTTTTTTTTTTTTTTTTGCCTCAAATAACAAACAGCCATATTGTGTTGGTTGTGGTTGAGAGCGGGGCAAATAAAATAAATAAACAAAAACAGCATAAAGCAGGAGTATTTTACCATCGTCACTGTATTGAAAAAGAGGTCTAGTTGTGTTTAGTTTTTCTTGCCGATATGACATTAAAGGTATGTATATTTATCAAGCAATGGTGCATAAAAGGAAAAAAAATACGTTGTGGAAAATCGATAAGAAACAATGTTTATGTCATTTGATTTTTAGAAAACAACGTGGCGAGGCCTCTTTCCAAAACAACTTATTTCGAGAAATGGTGATGTTGCTCGAGCTCTACGGTTGCCTGCTTTGACTACCACGGAATTCTGTTTGTAGAGACATCTGAAAAGTCAGATTTATACAAACAAACCAGAAACGCTGGAGCAACTCAAGCAAAATATTTCCGATAAAATTAATAAAATGCCTCGTGAAATGTGTGAGAATGTAATTAAGAATTTATCTAAAACGACCCGCATTTTTTAAGGCTAACAGAGCCTGACATTTATCTGACATTAAATAAAACATTTATCAATATAAGATCCATGCTCTTTCATTCAATCAAAAATTATAAGCGATCAAAGTAGTATACCTTCCCGGTAGACAGGCTATATTTACCGATAACATTGAGTGTAGACCCATCTTTAGCTATCAAAAATAACGGCTTATCCATTCCGTGGTTTCAAGAGTATAGGACTGGAATTCGACATCTGTCAAACTAAATTGTTAAACCAATTTTTTTTGTTTTCTTCTCAGTTAAAAGTCTGACATTGAGGAAAATGGATCGCTTAACTATCTCTCACACAACTCAAAAAAAATGATCAACAAATACTACAAAAATGGAGATTCTGCCACAGCCCCATATCGTGCTTTAAGAGGAGATTATGGTTTACATAATCGTCCCATCACGCAAGCAATTGGCCAAATTGTGAAGAAACTCGAAGAGACTGGAGCGGCTGCAAATATTGTAAGGCCTGTGCAGCATCGTTTCGCTCGTTCCGCTGAAAATATCGCTGCTGTAAGTGAAAATGTTGCCGAAGTCCCGAATGTGTCGATTCCTCGTCGTTCTCAGGAACTAGGACTGTCTGACAGCACATTATGGCATATTTTACATTTAGATCTACACCTACATCCATATAGAGTTCAGCTGACCATTCACAACGTCGTAAATACGTGGAATGGGTGCTTGAACAACAGGCAGTCGACGGCGATTTTTCGACCAACTTTTTCTTCAGCGATGAAGCAGATTGCTCACTCGGTGGCCATGTTAATAAGCAAAATTGTCGTATTTGGGATTCTGAGAATCTTCAAGTGATTGAAGAGAGGCCATTACATCCAGAAAAAGTCACTATTTGGTGCGCTTTTTGGTCCGAAGGTGTGATGAGACGACTGTCACCGTCATTTCGGAGCATTATAGTCACAGGATAACCGTCTGTTTTTGCCTGCTATTGAAGAATACGACTTGGAGAATATATGGTTTCAACAAGACGGTGCCACATGCCACCAACTCTAGTGAATATGGCTCTATTTTAAGAGACATTTCCTGGCCACGTAATTTCTCGTCGTGGCGATATCAACTAGGGACACTATTAGACTTTTTTTGTAGGGCTACGCGAAAGACCGGGTTTATGCAGATAAACCTTTAACTCTTGAGCCAACATTCGACACGTTATGGCTGAGATACCGCTCAATATGTGTCAAAAAGTGGTCGAATATTACCACAAAAGAATCAATGCTTGCAACACTTCGCCTGGTGGTCATTTAAATGATGTAGTGTTGCACACACAATGTCAACGTTTCAACTTTATAATAAAAAAGAAATATCATGAAAAAAATTATTTTATACATATGTGTTTTATGTACATTTACTTTTTAAACCGCAAAATAGATAATCCTCCCGGCAAACACCGCATATTTACCGATATGCGATATAGACCCATCTTTAGCTATCAAAAATATCTGTCTTTACTCAAGACGCTTGTGACGTGTACGAAGCATCGCCCTCTTCGATGCGTTTCATGCGGCTCTCACAAAAGTTGAATCAATGCAACTGTGTGTAAAGGTGGGATCACACGATTGCCGCAATGCACCAATTTTTGTTAAATTTTGTATGCCAATCGCGTGATAACACAATTTATTGGCTTATGTGGCAACCAAAGCGAATGTTGTTCCTATTTGTCGCAATCAAATACAACCCTGATGCGACAACCGTGGCAATAACAATTCTAAAAATGCACCAATATTTATTGTGTTCTCATGCGGCAACCAAAGAAGACAATACGCGTCAATAATATACATATGTATACATTTATTTAGTTTCAAAATTTTTTAAACGCGTCTTTCAAACATAATTTTTGTTTTTCAGTAAGTAAAATTCAATTGTTGTTGCTATTATAACAATTGTAAAATTCTTGCAGTTTCAAAGAGTGCATTGCTTTATTTTCGCTAAAAGTGTGTCATCAGCTACAACAGCTGTTTCTCCAAAGTTGCCATACAATATAACAATCGTGTAACTATAATGCGGCAATTATTGCTACTAAATTGTTTTGCGACAGTAAAATGTGACAATCATGTGATTGCAAAGAATTTTATTGGGACAAATTCTTTATTGTGCTCCAATTCAGCCCAATAAAAATTGTATAAAATTGGTGCATTGCGGCAATCGTGTGATCCCACCTTAACAAGTAACTTATCACAACGCGGAAAGCGGATCTACGCCGAAAATTCAACATTTATGCGGGGCCAAAACTTAATATTAAAAAGTAGAAGTGAGCAAAAAAAACAGTGTTTCTAGGTTTTGCTTGAAATCATAAAAATACACCGCCGCCGACGCATCTCCCTTCACCACCATAATACGAGCTCTCACACTTTGGCTCTAACAACTGCATTTTTGAGTACCCAAAACATCGATTTGATGAGTCATCCGCCGTATAATCCTGACTTGTCAACGAATACACTTCTTTTTCTTCGCGTAAGTAAAAAATAAATCGAGGGATCAACGTTTTTAGACACCTTAAGAAGCGATTGCTGCATTCAGAATGCAGGTTTTGGAGATACCTCAATCCGAGTGGCAAAAGCGCTGCGACAAAAGTGTATAGATCTTGATGGGGAATTAAGATGATTAATTTTTGTTTTTGTTGTGCTCTCCAATCTCGAAATATAAAAGGCAACCCTCGTAGCCGACCCAAATGTGTTCCTATAAAGTACTATGTTCGGATTTTTGATCCTACAAATTTGGTACAAAAATAAGGCTGAATTGCTCTTTTTTTCTTGCTATAGTTCCTCTGCAAAAATTCAAAAGTAAAAGTAAAAAAGTTTAACTCCGACATTCGCGAGCTCAGCTGTTTTTTTTGCCCGCAACTGTTTTTCCTTTTATTAAGATTTTTTTTTCCTGTTGGCCATTAATTAAAAATATTTTGTGATTTATATTCAATAAACTTAATTGAAATTACATCATAAATGTTGAATAAAGTTTTAAAGCTTGGTTGAAAATAAGTTATCCATCATTCACGATATATTTGCATGTGTGGTGGCTGCACAGATTTCACTTTCAATTATGTCACAACAACAACAACAACAGCAACAGCAAAAATTGCAGAAGCTTCTCATTTAAGAAAAACAAACAACAAAATAACCAATATTTTACCGCTCGTTTAAGCGAGACTCTTCCGTGCCCCTTACCCGCCGTATTCACCATACGGGCATCAAGTGCGTTCAGGAAGGAGTTTGTGTGATTGTGTTACAATTTGTATTTTGTCTACTTACCGCTACAGAATTCTTCATATCAGCAATAGCTGATGCAAATTCGGAAAAATGCATTTCTGGGCAATAAATAATGGGAGCCAATAAATCTCCAGATTTGCGTCCAGCTTCCAATGACTTGACTTCCCATTCCTCAGAATTTGTCAATATGGCACCATGATATTTGCCCGTAGCAATACCCTGCAAAGACAAATGAAACAGTACCAAAAAAAAAACAGAAATTAAGTCAAAGTCAAATATTGAATGAAGAGTGAAAAAGTCAATTTAATACCGTTGTTAAGTCACACATGCACGCACACACACACACTCACACACCTCATTGCCTGCCTGCATGCATGCATATGTACGTACATACATAAATGCTGACTGTAAACACTTATGCAATTGGGGGAAAACAAGGAAACAAAGTCACGAAGCAACAGTAGCAAAAAAAAAACGTTCATGAATCATTGGCATTTCATGTTTAAGAGAGCAAAACTACGTGTGTGTGTGTGTGTGTGTGTGTGTATGTGTGTGCTGAGCACAGATGGGAAAGGAAAAGGAAAATTGTGTGAAACCAACTTAAATGCTTAACAGTCAAATGACGATGATGCCAATGGGGACATAAAGCAAAATATAAACCAGAACACCCAACAACAATGACAGACGACGTCTTGTAACCATGGCAAGACAATATAAGCCAAAGCAGTGGAGATTTGAGCACCAGCACCAGCAGCGGCAGCGGCAGCATCACTGGGGAAGACGAGCAATGGCAGCCAATATTAGTTGGTTTTTTTTAGCGTTTTCTTTAACTAAAATATTGAAGCTGCATGTGCGTTTGTATGCGGATGGATACATGGATGTGTCATATCAAAATATTTATGAGCTATAAAGATGATAAACAATTAATTTATTTTCGCCACGAAAAAAAGAATGGCGAAACTTTAGAATAAGGAGCTGCCAGGCTTTGAAAGAAATGAGTTTTATAGGTTTGTAGAGGGGGGTCGTAGACCTCCCAACACTGAAGTCACAGTCTGCCGGAGGCTTTTACTTTATCAATAATTTGATATTGAAATTGCGAAATTCACTAACACAGCAGTTACACGATCAAGTTTTGCTATCAAGTTTTTTTCACATGACAAGCAGTCAAAATTCAATAAAATTGATAGCAGTGACGTAGGCTGCACGCAATTTCATAACAATTCGTTTTCAAGATGCCGTCAAGAAGAAAATTAAAAATAGTTGCTTCATTAAAAGTACTATCAGAAATAAAGAAAATAAAAGAAGAAGAAAAAACCCAGAGGGCAGAAAGGAGTCGATATGACGCCACATTCATATTCGACAGAACTTCGTGGCTTCTCTATAGCTCTATAAATCGCAGCACATTTTTATATTTGTTGGTTTTGCACGTAAACATTTTTATTTCTATTTTTAAGCTTGAATCTGTTTAATTTTTATCACTTTTAATTGCAACTTTCAAACACAACAAACAAATATTTGCAGACAGAACGAAAAAAAATTGTTGTCAGCTGTTTTGTTGATTGTGACTTGATTGATGCTCTCTATGGAAAGCAAAAATTGTCATCAAGTTTGCATCAATTTTCGAAATTGTCAGTGTATTAGTAAAAAAGTGTGAATGTATTAAAACTTGAAAGGCAAAACTTGATCGTGTAACCCCCAAGTAGGGAAAATTTGAAAATGTTGGTAAAACAGTGCTGCCAGACGAAAGTTTTTGCACAGAACATAAAATCGCGAATTCATAAACTGGAACACCCGAAATCGTATTTTTTTTACATTTAATTTAATAAATTTGTTCATAGGTCTGTAAAATTGTCCTTGACAACCGGCCTTCGGGCGGGCTAAGGAATTTTCTCCTCCATGGTACCGGCTTCGTGTGCAAAATCTGCATGCATCTGGCAGCACACTTTTTCATTTTACGGCAATTGGTACCATTATACTAAAGCCGACCCTAAAAATTAAATTAGCGAATTGAAAAAGGAGATAATATAGATAGAAAACTATAATTAAATAAAATGACCACCTAAGAAAAATTAAAAAAAATTTTTACAAGTTGATTACTTATGAATTATTTGACAGTTAGAATAAAAGAAAAATCATTATTTTTACCGATTGGGTTCCGTAGATTTTAAATTCAAATAAAGTAAATAATAAATTCAAATGAAGTAATAAATAAATTTAAATGAAAAATAAGTAGAACGGTTTTTAAATGAAGTTTCATTTATTTTAAAGACTGTATTCAGTTTATTTTACTGACAAAGTTTTCTGAGTGTACCACTTGGACGATACGGTCTCAGGGCATGCTTTGACTACTGCTCATCAGCCCAAATAACCGCTAAGGGATACAACGTAAGCCCGCCATTAGATAGCGTCGAAATAGATCAATCAGAGGAGTTGATGGTGGGTGACCTTCACGAATGGTCCCAAGTCGAACACAGAAGTTGGTGGTCTATATTTATCCTCCGATTTCAACAGAGGATCAGCTGCAAGCTACGTAATGAGTGTGCCCACATCCAGGCTGAAGATACGGTGATAAGGAGAGTGGTAAAGGTCCCCACAGACGACGTGTTTTGCACATTGTATCTGTCAAATTTTACACGTGTGTAAGCAGCTATATACATACCGTGTGTTACCGTCAAAACATTGCTTGTGTAACAAACATGAGGAAAATTCATAAGACATATTTTCAAATAGAGTGAATTCTATTTTATTGCGTACAAACATATGCCATCAAATGTATATGCCTTGTGAATAAATGGCGGTACATGCATTACTTATGCAGAGTTTCTCACAAAGTAGTGGTATGCCAAATTTATAGCTTATAACTATAACTATAGTTACATGCCTAATCATGCACAGACACACACAAGTGCAATCAATATATTAACTATAAAACAAGCACAATCTTAATTGTAAACAAGCACCTAAATATTAGGGTTCTCGGTAATTTTTTTATCATGATTTTAAACTCGGTTTTTTATAAGTGTTGGTTTTTCAAATGTCTAATGCACGGGGTTTCATACAGAGCTGTTAAATTTTGATTACGATTACTAATCAATTGCATTCTTTTTCAAAAAGAATCGTAGTGATTACATTAATCTTTCTTCAGGCAATTTCTAATTAGTAATTGATTATTAGGACAAAGAATCGAAAGATAATCGAGATTACTTTTGATTATTGAAAAAGAATGAGAAATAATCAAAAACAATGCAATGATTCTTGGACATGAAAACGTATTTATGTAGAGCTTGATATTAAAAAAAAAAAAATTACACAAAAACTTATATTATATTAAAAGAATTTTTTGCTCGAATTCAAAATAAATGTCCCGTTGCACTTTAACACAAATGAGAAAATTCACAATAAGACTGCACAACACAAAAAACAGATCCATAATATTGAAGAAGAGATTTCAACTGGACCAAAAACGCAAAAATACCCAAAATTTTACACAACACAAACAATATATTCAAGCGCATTCGTGCATGCGGCAACCCTTCATAAACAATTTTAAAACAATTTTTGGAGTTCGCCAATGTTTGTGTTTTGCTCCAGTTGTGCTGCTTGCAATTGACTAACTGACTGTTCGTCAATGTCGAAATCGTGCGATTGTTCGTATTCTAAGCGAAAGAAAATTTGTTTGGGTTCCTCTATGATGCTCTTTTATTTGAACGATGACTCGATCGACAAGTCAAAAAGACGTAAGTGTTTCCATACAAAATCTGATTCCTCTATTTCGATCATGTCGTCAGCACTGCGAACACAAACGTCAAAATCAGTCACTTGCTGTTTTGCTATAGAGTGGATGTTTTTATAGAAAAAACTTTATATTTACGAGTATTTGTTAACAAACTTTATTCATTTTTATTTTATTTAAGGCCTACTCAATCGTACGATTCATTCACTGAAAATTGCTAGCTAAATCTGATAGAATTCTGTCCTACTTTAAAAAGTCGCATCAAAACGGCCACACTAGTATACGTTTGTAAATAAGTTCGAAAAGGCAACTCTGATCGCATAGAAAAAGATAGTTTTTGAAAATTTTCAAAAGATTAACAAATCGAACAGACTTGTCAAAAAGTCTTTCACACACATACACGTTTAGTCGAGACTATCACACTTTTTGGACACACATGTCATTTTTAACAGATCGTACGAGTCAATAGGATATTGTATCACGGCCTTTAGTAAATATATTAAACAATTATCATTTGTATGTTTGTAGTTTTGCTAAACAGTTCACTTTTTCGCTGGATGGAAGAAAATTCTGTGAGTGCCAGAGGAATACCAGTGTTCAGTTTGTCTATCAAATGTCTATGCAAAAAAAAAATACTTTTAAATTTTAAAACACTGCAAAAATTATTTCCGCACTTTCAAAATAACTATTTTCTTTTTTATTTTGTACTTATTTATGTATGTATTTATTTTGGCTTATCAGATGCTGCTGACCAGTTTTAAGAAGGGTTGCATTTACACAAGAACAATTTAGTAGTTTTTGTCAATACTTTAACAAAAAATCAAGCAAAACTTTAATTTGCCGATCTGTATGTCTGTAAAGTAAACGAAAAAAATTTCTTGACGTAAGTCCATGCGAACGCAAACGGTCGAAATAGAGGAATCCAAATTGATTCGACATCGAGCGACTACATTTCGTTGACTTATATTTTCTTGCGACATTGAGAAACAGCCAGTAAATCGTTTCTAAACCATTTTGAATATATATCTTATGTTGTACATATGTTTTGCGAGATTTCACGCTTTTGGTGTAGCAGTGTTGTTTACGACTGTTTAAATCTTTTATAACACGTTTGTAGCACATATTTTCGATTATTTGCTTCCGTTGTACTCTTTGTGGTTAATCAAATAATTTTTACAATTTTAACATCTATCGGATGAACATCAAAAAATTATGTTTTCTAAATACATAATTAAATAAGAGTTTAGGAAAAACTTTACTCAGCAACATTTTGCCACATAATGATCGCCTTAAATGCAGGCAGCAGATGCTTTTCAATTATTTTCAATATAAAAAGTTCATTTACTTCTTTAATTTTAACATTAAAGTCAAATTATATGATATACAAGGTCTGATAAGAAAAAAAAATAACCGTTACTTTCAATTTTTTAAAAAAAAATATTTATTTATTCATCAATAACTATATTGTTCGCAATGGGACAAGGGGGACAGATGTGGAATGATTTACGTGAGTACCTGCCACTAGGGCCCAACCTCACGCTGGTCAAACCACGTGGTGTAATCAAGACGTTACACCACCGCCCCCGAGCAGCCGGAACAACTGCTCGGGTGGCAATTTATTTGCTACGTTACCTGGCCATAACAAAACCCCTTGCTCAGAAGTTGAGCTATCTAATCTCTGCTGCATTGCAATTCCCCAGACGGCTAAGGATACACGACTACCGTGGTAGCCCGAAGTTCCTAAGATCATCAGTCCTTGAACCAACGCTAATGCTCCCGCCAATCTGGTTCCTTACAAAGCAGCGTCTGTTGCTTAGCAACAGCACTACGGGCCCATTTGGGCGACCGAACATAGACCCGAGGGTCTATGATCAGTATAGCTACCAACGTTCCCTTCCATGCGAACTTATGGTAGCAACCACAGCCAGTACGTTTCAGCCAAGGAAGGCTCCTCAACCTATGACCGGCGAGATGACTCCGAAGAGTCATCCCGGGGCTCCGGTCCCCGTACTGCCGAATTGCCCCTCGGTGAGGGGTTTCAGCAAGTCCCTCAGGAGTCGCCGCCCTCCTTCAGGAAATGCCTAAGATTTTAGCCACCAAGCCAGCCGAGGTATCCTGCGCCCCTTCTACCCCGTTGACACGACACCAAGCTGGTTACGATCAGCAAGATGCATTTTGTGCCCCCGGGGGGGGGGACAAGGGAGACAATGGGAGATTACTTTGGTGGGACAGCTAATTTTTCTCTAAGTTTTGTGTTTGAAAATAAAAGTAAATTAAATAAAAAAAAAAAACCCGCAGTTATTAAAATCGAAATAAAGCTGGTGTTTATGAAAGGAAATAAAAACTTTTTTGATTAAAAGTATTTTGTATTTCAAATACTTGCTTTTAGAATGCAATTGCAGTTTTCACGCTTCGTATTAAAGTACTATTGTAGATCTTGGAGATATTTTAAATTTAATAAATCTTGATAAATTTAAAACAACAAATCTAATAAATTTTTAATTTATTACATGAAAACCTCTGCAATGCCAAAAACAGTAAGAGATTTACTAAATGTATTAAGTTCATTTATTTACAAGTATGAAACAGCTGACAGATTTGGCGCCACATTGTTTTTTGCCTACATATAATAAAGTGAATTGTAAACATTTCTTCAATTTGCCATGGAAAAGACTTTTGGCGGTAAAATATCTAAACAAAAGTCAGCTGTTTCAACTTTTTTACAATACCAAAAAAAAGTCGCTCACACTTAGAAGTTTAAAATAGTATTATATTTAAAAGTATTTTAAATATAATACAAAGTGTGAAAACCGCTAATATTTTGTATTTTGTATTTTAAATACGTGGAGAAAAAGTATTTGTATTTTTTATTTTAAATACACAACTTTCATGTATTTTGTATTTTAAGTACATCAAAGCATGTATTTTGCCCAGCACTGGGCCAGTTAGTGTGATGGAGCGACTAATCAGACCCAACATGTACGTAGAGGAGTCAAATGTATGACCAATTTGTATGAATAATTTTTTCTATTTAGTGTTTCTTTTTTTTCGAACACAGCGACTCCGTACCACGCCTTCTTAAGGGAGTTACCGTAAGAAAATACAAAAAAATAAATAAAAAATTTAAATCGTGTAACGTTTTTAAGCAGCAGCTCATAGCCATTCTGCCATCTGAGTTCTTCATTATTGAATGTCTGTCTATAGTTATTAAAAAATTTTGTTTGAAAAGTACTTAAATTTTTACATTCAAAATGGTAATCAAACGACAATCATTTGCATGCTTTCCCAGCGTTACTAACGCCTTACTAAATGCTTTGTCAATATTGGCTGAATTGTAATTTTGCGTCTGGGTTGGTTTCTTAAATTTTGTATTCTTAAACTACTCGAGTCTCGGTATTAAAAAAAAACGAGAGTCAAATAATCGATCGCCCTACTAAATATTTATGCATTTACGCATATAGAACATATCTGAGATATTTATTTACTTACCTGGGCACCTGTTAATGTTGCCATATCCAATATTATGTTTGCCTTTAGGTCCTTGTGGGCATAACAAACACCATCAGCCAATACCAAACGTCCCTCTGCATCTGTGTTATTAATTTCAACGGTACGTCCAGAATACAGTGTGTGAATATCATCAGGTCTGCTCATTTGTTATTGTTGTTGTTGTTGTTGTTGTTGTTGTTGTTGTTGTTGTGCAGAGTTAATTGTTTGTTTTTGTCGGTTTGGTTCCGTTGGGTGGTTGGAGTTGGATTATTATTATTTTTTTTCCATTTTATCGTTTTTAGAGTTAATATGTGCGACCGTAAAACAACAAAAGGCAAGCAAGGGAGCAAGTATGTATGTGTATATTTATTCATTTTTTTTTTTTTTTTGTTTTTGTATCATATTGTTTCCCATGGGTTGGATGGATGTTGTTTGTGTTAACATTTGCACACAACACAAGTGCAGATGTTAAGAATAACAAAACAAGCGACGTTGCGAAAAGAAAGGAAAGCAAAAGAAAGTCAGTTTATGTAGGAATTTGTATGTGTGAGTGTGAAGGGGTTATATTTAAGTAAAGAAATGTATGTACATACAACATATGCACATACATACATATGTATGACATATGTATGTACGTTCATAAACACGTCCATGTATGCATGGAGTACGGTATTAAAAGTTTAATTAGAAAATATTTTCGTTTGTGCAACAAGTCATATTCAGCCACATTAATTGAAATATTTTGAATTTTTTCTTCGTTCTGTTTATGAGAAGTAACGAGAAGTATTCTGCTACAAATTACACTGCACAATGGGCAAGACAAAAACAAAACCCATTGACAACCAGCATATTTTTTGTTTGTTTTATGAAGCGTTGCCAAAATTCAGCTGAAAAATACAACAACATTTTTTGAAAAGGTTCATTTTTGGACCAGAATTAATACATTTCAATTGTCTCTTAAAGCAAATAAATAATTAAGTTCATATTTGAATATTCAAAAACTTTTACTTTTTGATACTTTCAAAAATACAAATCGTAGTAACCAATGGTGACTCGTTGTATAGAAGGTTGCAAAGAAAAGTAGACGTGTTGCAAAACGAAAAAAGAAATGTTTGCTGTGTTAAAGGTTTGTTTGAACATTTCTGATTCTCATTCTGTTCATGGGAATTATGAAATAAGTAGTTAAGTTTCAAACAAACTTTTAAGAATTTTTCAAGTCTACTGATGAGTTGATTAGCACCAACCAAATGTCGTCGGCATATAAAAAGCTGAAAGATAGAACAAACATTTTTTGAAAAGGTTCATTTTTGGACCTGAATTAATACATTTAGAAAAACATTATTTCCTAAAAAAGTTTTTCAAAGGAAAACGAAATATCAAGCATTAACTCGTATTTTTTCCCAAAATAAGCAGGGAAATGCCGTCACCATAAATTCGCTGATAGCCGATATTTTTTGTGGCCACAATTGGACCATGTTGACATAATTGGCCTTGGATTTCAGCAAAACGGCGCCACAAAATACACAGCCGGCCAAACAGTTCAGTTATGCTAGGAACACAACTGGGACGAACGACGAATTTCACCCAACACGACGAATACGCCGGTTAAGATTCGCTGTGTAAATTCGTCGTATGAAGCACAACAACGACGAAAAACAAAAACATCTGTTATAATTGATAAAGTTGTCTATTGTTTGTTCAAAGATAAAAAAAATTAAATGAGTCAAAGAATTTCAAATGTTGTAAAAATAATTAAAATAATGAACATCATGTTCATTATGGTAAAAGCCTTTTTGCTTGCACGTAAACATTATAATTTCACTTGTATCCATTTTCTCAGTTTTTAATTTTATCTTATTATAGTTGAACAGCTGACGGAGTGACCATATTAAAAAAATGGGTTGCTAAAAAATTTAGCATTACCAAAACAAAAAATTAAACACTACAAACATGTTTTATAATCTGTTGGCTTTTTATTATAAATGCAAAAAGTCAAAGCTAAGCACTTAAAATAAAAACTATTAAAGTAAAAATTAACTGTTTTTACTAAAATACTTGAGAACTAAAACCAAAATGGCCACATGGTAGTGATTTGTTCGTCGTTCGCCGGCGTAAGAAATAGAATTAAATCTATTTCAAGTTCGCCGCGTACAACGAATTTCCACCGACGCTGTGACTGTGTGCATTTTCATATACACCAATGTGCTTTATTTTTGACGGCGAATATTTGCGGCGAAATATTCATCGTTCGCCCCAGTTGTGTTCCTAGCATAAGAGACTTCGAACTTGTCTTTTCGAAGACATTGACGAAGCAATACTCAAATGGGTTACGGCCGCTCGTGCTAAGAATCTTTCCGTATCTGGAGTATTATTGGTATTGAAAAATGGAAAAATGTAGTTCAAACAAAAATACGTAATTATTTTAAATAAATAAAAAATTAAAAATAAATATTTCTGTATAATGAAGTCTCTATATAGTAAAGTAATTTTCTGTGCCCGTGGAGATGGAAGTTCGACTGTAATATTCTCATATAGCAATAACATGGTGAGTTATTATGGTCACTAACCATGTTATTGCTATATTCAATCATATTCTAAGCTAATCACTGAAACCAGAATCAGAAACAATGTGCATGTTTTATTCAACAATTAATATTGTTGGCCTGTAATCATATATTTATGATAAACATTATTTATATTCAAATGAGCGTGCAAAAATACACTTCGATTTGCTCCAGGTTGTTTTTTTTTTTTTTTTTATGCAATTGAGGAAACATGAAGCCAAGTGCAAACACATTTTGTTATTGTGTGACTAAAAGCAGAGCATTTTTGCTCGTTTGCACAGTTTGCACTCCCCTCGTGAAAACCCTCAATAATTAATTTCATTTTTGAAGAAAAAGAGATAAAGCAAAAAGATATAAGAAAGAAACTAATGTGAAAAATATGATCAAGAAAGGCCATACAAGTGGCTTCAGTAAAGACTAAAGGCCATATTCATAATAATTATTGCAAGTTTATTAAGCTCTTATTTGACGTATTTCTACGGAATATTTGTCAAATAAACGTGTAATAAACATTGAATAATTTTTATGAATATGGATGTAAGAACATCGACGAAGTCGGGCGGTTAGTTTAAAAAATAAAAAATAGTTTTACGGTATTTAAATAAAATAAAAAATATATTAATTACCTTGTAGCATTGGGACCCACAGAGTTTTCAGCCATGCAGAAGATTGCATGTAGATTTTCCTTGAAACCACTTTTAACAGCTGCGTAAAAAGCACCCAAAATTGCCGCAGCTCCGCCACAATCCCTCTTCATGCCAGGCATGGCGGTTTTCCCTTTAATACTTAAGCCGCCAGTGTCATAAACAATACCCTTCCCCACCAAGGCAATAGTCTCTTGCGCTCCTTTTGGTTCATGGGACAACACCACCAAAGCAGGGGGCACAGTAGCTGCCTTGCCCACACCATAAATGCCGCCAAAGCCACGTTCACGCAGTTCCTCACCTCGTATTACCAGGGGCTCAATACCCAACTCCTTCCCAATGCGTTGAGTCTCCTCAATGAAGTGGCTGACATTCATTTCATTGCAAGGCGAATCAACAATGCGAGCAGCCAGACGTATACCTTTAGCCGCATCTTCCAAGCAACTAATTTCAGACTTATCCAGTGGTGTCTCAGATATGCCACCATTTTTATCAATAACAATGAATTCTACATTAATAGTACTCTGAGTACAATTCCCGCCAGTGCGACCATCAGAGGCGTCTACAGAGTTGCCCGGAGAGCTGCCAAAAACTCCAGAAGTTTTACGTGAGTACAAAGGAAAAGCACGCACTACAGCACAGGCACTTGCAAATAAATCTGTACGCTCGCACACGATCACAATGCTCTCCTCATTAACATTGACTACATTGTTTTTAACCAGACGCATTATAGCATGAGCCCGGGAAGGCGTATTGTGACGGGAGCACTTTAAGGGTACCGCAGCCACTGTGGCCACATCTAAGTATAAAGAAATTTTATCCGTTGGTGAGGGATGCAAACAGCCAATGGCCTTGTAAAAAGTTTCCTCAGTAACGCGGTTCTCCAATTTACACGACACATCAGAAAATTTAAGCAAATTTAAATGCTTCAATTGGCCAATTATCAGGACTGGCTTAAAATGCGGATCACAGGCAGTGAGCGAAGCATTAAACTTCAAATCGACGGCCATCTGGAAGAAAATTAAATAAACGTACAGATCATTGAATGGAATTGGCATTTAAATTACATAAAATATAAACGATATCGTACGTGCACTTGTTTTTTTCGCCTCAACATGTTGCTCAGATTAATGAAATGCAAAGACTAAAATTGATAAAGCGAGTTTAAGCAACTGTGTGGTGTAGAAAAAAGAATGTATGTATGTATGTATGTATGTATTATACAGTTATTATAAAGAACAATATACATACAATTACACTTGCCAACAAGCAATTTGCACTTCAATGAACAAATCTGAATAGAGTTGGAATTTCCGATAACAAAAAAAAAAAATAATAAAAATACTGAACGATACAACGCACAGTGGGGCGAATCAGTAATGCAATTCACTAACTTATTTTACCGATTAATTCTGGCTTTCTGATTCATTAGCGATATTTGACCACTGTTACTGGTGCTAACTTAACAACTAGAAATTGATTGTGGTTTATTTTAACCACAAAATGTTATAGTATTCTAGTATGATTACAAGCCAATGTTCTATAGCTTAGTCGAGTCATAAGCCAATTAATGTGACTTGACTTTGGGTCAACTACTTAATTCAAAATTATTAGTGGTGAGTTTGGTTTGTCATTCTTTTAAGTAAGGACGCTACTTGATTCTGAATTTAATAATATGTTGAATATGATAGTTTAGGAATCACTGAATCGTTAGTGCAAACACCAAATGCGGGTGTTTAGTTTAACGATTGGATTGTCTTTAAAAGTTACTGAATCAAACTACAGAATAGGAGAACAAATCCGTAATTGCAAAATTTCACTACGCGTTTACACTAGGCAACTAGCGAGCAAATGTTTTCTTATTTTTTATTACTAGAATATAGATTTTTCGTGAGCCCACGTAACTTTAATGGATTTTGCTTTAATGTTCTCTCACAAATACTCTCAGTTGGCCAATTTTAAAGTACGGGAACGCTTTTCGTGCAAATTGCGATCCCAAAGTATAGAGTAAAGAAATAGAGCTATAGAGCCTTAAAATGTTCCTATTAGTTATACATTGTATGTAGTTCGCAGGTCTCTACAACAACAAATAACAAAGATAGCAAAAAGTTAAAATTTAATTGGTGCTCATGCACGGGGACACCCTTTAGTTGGAAAATCAGCTATAGCTTTTGAACCGTAAGAGATAGAAGCTTAAAATTTACACGCTGCATGTAGTTGTCTGGCCTCTACTAAAAGGAATAATAAGTTAAAAACTAAAGGTTACTTTACACCAGCAAGAAGCCTTTGTCTACACTCAGAATATTTTTGCAGTTACCGACCGTAGTTTATCCTAGAAATAATCAGTGCAGTTGTTTTGAAATGATAAAACGTTTAAAAAATAATGAAATTTTAATTTTAACTGATTTCTACAGTTACTTAAAAAACTAACTACACGGATAAATACAAATTTTCGTTCACACTTAATAATGACAGTTGTAACTTATGTTACACGTACATGAAGGAACCAAGCTGTTAATAGCGGATTTACATTTACTCACATCTTTGAGATGTGTGTTGAAGATGTTGAAAATTGAAAAAAGCTGTTTACATTACATTTTCAACATCTTTCATCTGTCAAATATTATTTCACGTGTTTGAGCAAACTAAAAAACATTACACACACAAACTTAAAAACATTATTTTATTCTTTTTTACTAAAAATAAAAGTATTGCATTACTATTATTATATTATGTTTAATTTAATTAAAATTGAAATACATTGTTTGTTCACGCTCATTGTAAAAATGTTTGACACTTGTATATTTTCTAGTGATGATATGAATTTTTATAATTTTTTTAACTTCTTTTTAGTGATGACATTAAAATAATCGAAAGATGTTGAATACGGCGAAATGAGAAATGAACATCTTGTAAAGATGTTGAGAGATATTGAGTTTTTTTCATATAGAATTTGTATAGGAAGATGTTAACATCTTGCCAAAATGATGAAAGATGTAAGATGTGAGTGTAAAGTGTAAAAAGCCTATAATACGTATACACATATTTATAATTTGGTTTCTACATACATACATATGTAGCATACATGCCCTTTACTTAAATTGATTGTTGTTGAATTTGTTCTGATTGTTGCGATGGCTGAGTGGGTATATGGCAGCTGCTTCCAAGTCGAGATGTTGCATGTTCGAATCCCAGCACAGGCTTTGCAGTACAAAAATAAAATTAGCGAATTGAAAAAGGTGATAACACAGATAGAAAACTATAATTAAATAAAATGACCACCTAAGAAAAATCAAAAAAAAAAAAAATTTTTACAAGTTGATTACACATTTACCGTCTAATTCAGAAAAATTATAACAGGTTTATAAAGCTCTTATTTGACAGATTTTCCATACAAATATGTCAAATAACAGTCTTATAAGCCTGTTATAATTTTTATGAATTAGGGGATAATTATTTGACAGAAAAATCATTATTTTTAACGATTGGGTTCCGTAGATATTTTAACATTTAAATTCAAATGAAGTAATAAGTAAAAATAGGTAGGACGGTTTTTAAATGAAGTTTCATTTATGTTAAAGAGTGTATTCAGTTAATTTTACTGACAAAGTTTTCTGAGTGTAGCACTTGGACGATAGTACGTACGGAGCCCTTGCTGTGCGAGTCAGTCTCGTATTTGGTTCAATTTATTTGTATTAATTTAATTTGAGTTTAAATTTAATACGAGCATCGACAAATGCCGCCCTAACAATTAACATTAATTAAGTTATGAAGTGATAATAAAAATTTATTGTGGCTAAATAAAAATAAATTCTTCAGAAAAATTATTATTTTGCTCGCGATACGACGATACAAAACGATAACAATATAAACAAATGCATTAAAAGTATCCAAATGAAATATGTATGTATATACGTGCGTATGTATGTGATCACATGAAACGCAGTTGGCAACAGCAATCAATATGGAGCAAAATAAACAATTTGTATAAGCATATTGTTTAGGGATATAACCAACTATAGTGGCCCTAATGAATAAAAAAACTCAACCAGAAATACGATTTTGTCAAATCTCCCAAAAAAAAGAAGATACACCATTTTTAATCATCAGGTTCGAGGATGACAGTATGCAATTAGTCATGGCCAAGGTTCAAAGCAATTTGGACGCTGATAAGCGACTTGCTTCAGCCCGTAAATCTTCAATTTTACTTTTCTTTTCTTCTTTAAACCACTTTTTTTTTTTTTGTTATAACTCAGTTTTATTACACCTGTCAACAAAGTGACAATGAGTAATTAGATGTACTTAGTTGGGGTGCTAATTATCTTAAATCAATACTTAAGATAGTTTATATCGTATGTTAATAAAAATGTGTGTTAATAAAAATGGCCCTTCTAGTAACGGGTAACTAGTTCTGATGGCGCATATCGCTTATGTTGATCGTGTTCATTACTCCCAGTTTATCACAAAAAATCTTTATCAATGTGGAGGTATATAGTAGTAAAAATCGATCAAATTATTAACAATCATTAATTTTAACTTCATAGTCGAACTTACAACTAATAATTATTTAAGAACTGATAATTATTTGAGAAACTGATAATTATTTCAGAAAGATTTTTTTGTGATAAAATTGAAGTGATCTACATTTTCAAAGAGCACAAGCAAAGCTGAATGCTTATTGGTTGGAGAGCATACCATGGCTGTTTCACATCCAGCACCCAAATGGCTTCGAATCCAGTTCATAACTAATGGATGAGGGTAATAGTAATTTCGCACTGCCTGGTTTTAAGCAAAATTTGGTTTTAACCAAAAAAAATCGTTATTATCAAGCCATAAAACCTGGTTTTATCATAAAAAATTATTTTGTTAAAACCATCTTGAAACCTTTTTGAATTAGTTTTAAGTTGATTTTATACAATGCGACTTTGATTTTCATATGTATGTGTGTGAAGATAAATTTTAAAATTTTTTAACCACGGACACAAACCCTCAAAGTTAACAGACCTCTGTTAACGTGATAACATGGCTCTGTTAACCGCAAAAATCAAATTTTTATAAAAAAATACATTTAAAAACAAAAATTTAGAAAAAACGTATTGTTAATTAACACCAACTAATATTTTCAAATTGAATTTTAATGAAACGGAGTCACAAAAGTGTCAAACGAAGTCGCAAAAGAGGAAATTAAAAAAAAGGACTTTGGTCCTTTTCTCGAAAACGGTAGATGGGCGAAAAAAAAATTATTGGACATCGTTTTAGAGCCCATCTAATATAATGTCCAATAGTCAAAATGTTTGAAGGTGCGTTTTTGTGGAAAATATAAGCATTTTTAAAAAAATCGACCCCTGAAATTTCAAAAAGGACTTTGGTCCTTTTCTCGAAAACGGTAGATGGGCGAAAAACAAATTATTGGAAATCGTTTTAGAGCCCATCTAATATAATGTCCAATAGTCAAAATGTTTGAAAGTGCGTTTTTGTGGAAAATATAAGCATTTTGAAAAAAATCGACCCCTGAAATTTTAAAAAGGACTCATTTAAGTATATACAAATTTATTTATTTAATACTTAGATTTTAGTATTAAAACTAAGATATTCCTTGTTCCTAGAGCATACTTAAATAAGTCCTTTTTAAAATTTCAGGGGTCGACAGCAGCGGAGACACCGCCCATCATACACAATTGCTTGTCGACAGTACACCAATACATATAAACAGCTCACACGCTTTCGTGATGATTTCTACTAATTTCCACTACCAGCAAGCCGCGTTAAGGAACTTCGTTCAAAAAAAATTTTTTTTTGAAAAAGCATCAAAACATTCCTGAAGAAGATATCCATTATGATATCGATATATCGAATTTAATAAACATTTATAAAAAAAACAAGTGACCTAAAGGCTCGAACAATTAAAATAATAAATTTAAAATTTTTGGTTTTTTATTTTTTTACTTTTATTTTCCATTAAAAAATTTGTGTTTGCTGAAGTGTTCCTAGAAGAGTACCTTTAATGAAATAAATGCAAAAATTTAATTATTTTGGAAAACTTTCATAACATAGTTTTTTTTTTAATTTAGGTCCAAAAATGAACCTTTTTAAAAAATATTTGCTGTCTTTTTCAGCTGTCTATATGCCGACGACATTTTTGGTCGTTGGTGTTTGTTTGTTTGTTTGTTTGTTTGTTTGTTTGTTTGTTTTTCCAACAAACTTTTAAGAATTTTTCAACTCTACTGATGAGTTGATTAGCACCAACGAAATGTCGTCGGCATATAGACAGCTGAAAAAGACAACAAATATTTTTTGAAAAGGTTCATTTTTGGACCTAAATTAAGGGCCTATTTCTCACCTGCGAACGTTGTCGTTCGTTCGCACAATTATATTGAAAGAAAAACCGAAATTCAATATTTTGTTTTTGCTTTCAATGTAATTGTGCGAACGAACGACAACGTTCGCAGGTGAGAAATAGGCTCTAATACATTTCAATTGGCTCTTAAAGCAAATATATAATTAAGTTCATATTTGAATAGTTTTTTTAGATACTGTGGACAAAATAAGTTATGAAATTAAGAAAATATTAAAATTATTTCATGTGAAGCTAACAAAAAAAAAAAAAAAAAAAAAACGAATTATATTCATTTTAGCCGATTTGACTAACAATTAGTATTAATGTAGAAAAAATCATGTTAGTACTCTAAGGTTAATAAGGTCTATTTTTAGACCTGAAATAGTGAACCTCAACTTTTTATCAAGCGCAGGAAAATAATCTGTAGAAAAATAATTGTTTTGGAAATTAATTAATATGTTAGGCACTCTTAATTTCTACGATCAGCACATTTTGCAATATATATGTACGCATGTATACATGCATGCATTAATACATACATAGGTACATATAAATACTAAAAATAAATTTAAAAAATACTTTTTGAATACATTGAATTATTTTTTGAAAGACATGGTGATCACATGCATATGCCCATATACACAAAGTGTGTTTTTATAAAAAAAAAATTATGTATGTACATATGTGCAAGGTCACAGATTCTGCATTAATGTGCGTAATTTTTAAATATTTTTAAAAACTTTTTTAACAAATTTTAAGCACTATATACCTACATATGTATATAAACACCTAAAAGTTAATACATACTAATGGTCGTCATAAATTCTTTTTATGTAACCTCCCTCTCTCACGCTATTGATAGTACATCCAAAAATGTAGAAGTTTGTTAAAAGAAACACGACCCAAAAATGATTACAAACCTTAAAGTTGGCCTCTGCTTTGAATGACTGTAACAATGTTCCTGATATTGGTGTTGAGCTGCTTGCTGCGGAGAAACTTCTAATTAAGCCTGTATTAATTTTAGAATTTTTTAATTCTGCAGTTGTTGTTGTTGTGGTCAAGGATCGTTGCTGGCTGAATATATTTGTGAAGAGCTTTAATTTAATTTTTTTATTAAAATTTAACAACAAATAAGTAAAATGCATGAAATTGTTGAAATAAAAAATCGTTTAAAAATTAAAAATAAACTCGAAAAACAAAAACTTGTTTTACTTGAACACAAAAAAAAAAGTTTTCCGATCAATGAGATGGATGTTATACTGTTCGATAAACAAATAAAGAAGACTGCGGTGGATTTTATGAAGAATATAAGAAAAATAAATTATTTGGAAAATATTTTAAAAGTATTTCAATTTACTTTGCAATTCTAAAGCCTATATCCTTTGTTTTGTAAATTTAATAAATTTTTACACAATCAACACAATAGCAACAGCCGGTATTTTGATTAACACATATGTATGTGTAAGAATGACGTGACTAAACGCAGACGTCAAAACAAATTGCACACTATAAAGTTGCCACCTCAAGCAATTATAATCCCATGAAAGGAATTAAAAGTAAAAAGGGGAATTAGGGCAGCTTAATCACTAGCAATTTATTTTGCATATACATATATACAAATGCACTAAAAGCTCGTCATATATAAAGTTATTATATCAGTTTTCAGTACTTAGCGACATGATGCAATAAAGCAAAAATTTCTAAAACATATTTTGAGGAACATAAGCTTCGACGACAAATCTTACCAGTGAGTACACCAGTCTGGCAACCATGCTATGTTACCAAATGACACGCAACAGAGGGCGCCTAAAAAGCTTTCAAAAGTTCGCAAATTGCCAACAGTTTTTTTTTGGAAGTTACCAGATAAGAAAACGAAAAAGCTAAAATAATAATACATACAGTCAAATCCCGATTAGGGTACTAAACGGTCGGTCCACAAAAAAATGTGTGACATTTCCATACTTTTCGCTAATTCATATTTTTTTTCTAAACAAAATCTTCTTTACCTAGCATAACTCGTTATTGTTTGCTAACTACTACTTTTGATTCGTAATAAAAACAACAGAAACATGGAATGAATGATTTTTTGCTCACGTATGTATATGTACTTTTACTTTGTAAGTATTTTAAGTTACAGAAATGAATGTTTAGTTTCTATTATTATTTTGTTTCTTTCTTGCTTTAAAATTACTCGCATTTTACCCTACACAAATTTGCTATTACATATTTTATTTTTAACAATTGTTTTTATGTGTTTCTTTTACTGTTTTACTCGTCATTTAGACTGGAAAGTATATGCTTGAAAGTTGCAATACATTCACACTTTTTTACTAACACACTCACAATTTTCTAACATTCAACTCAGCTTTCAGCAAAATTTTCCTGAAAGTAATTTTTTTTAGCATTTACTGAAAGTAAAGTGACAGAGCAGCAAACACGATTGCCTACTCCACGGCACATACAAATTTTAAGGATTGCAGTAGAATAATAATTGTGAATTTTAAATAATTTTGTACATTGGAAAATATTTAAAGCATTTTTACAGCAAATATGAATAAAGAAGACCAATGAAGTATATTTATAGTGATAATTATTAAATTAATTAATAAAAGTTTAGCAATAAAAATTATTTTCGAATGATGCCCTATAAATTTATGTTTGTAGTAGTCTTGGCAACTATATTTCAGTAATAAACAAAACTATAATACTTGCAACTCTTCGCTTTGACCATGCTACAACTAATGAGGTAACCTTTTCCCTACAACAAGAGCAACTTCAATAAAAATAACATGCACTTCGTTATTGTAGAACTTCCGTAAACTGTCAAAAAGACTCCGCTTCTACATTTATAGAAGAGAGATATACAAAGCTTACACTGATTCGCTGTCTCGGTTTGGCTGTCTTTCATCTCTGTATTCTCTTGACAAACTAAAGTAGGCAGATTATTAACTGTTTAGCTGATGAGGCTACCTTAATAGTTGTATCATGGCTTTGACGACATTTTTGAAATGAATTTTCACATTCCCTTGAAATTGAGCAAGAAATTGTCATGAAAGTCACAGATTTCATTGAAATTTTTATTCATAATACTTATACGAAAATTTAATGAAACCACTTTCCCGTCTAAATGACGGGAAAACTCCAGCTAATACGTACATATAGGTTTTATTTAAACCCCGCTAAATCGAAAACTCCTATAATTCTTAAGAAATGGCCGGTCTCTTGCTATTACGAACTATCGGGTGTCCACTGCACAACTGTTACAAGAAATATGTATTAAACATATAATGGTATATTCATGAGTGGTAGACGAGTTTCCTCCTGAAAGGTTTAACTGTCTACTCGAAAGAAAATTTTACAAATGTGATCGTTTAAAATTGTGCTCTTGCACCCCAGTTAGTTTTTCTTGTAACGTAAATTTATCTGGCAAGCTTTTCGGATAAGCTTTATGAAAATAAATGGCAGCACTGAAGCGGAAACATGAAATAAAGCTTAACTACATATGATAATTAATTTTGTATACGGCTACACATACTTATCTGTATAAACTAAAATTATATCTTGCTTTAATATTAAAATAATACGATATTTATACAATGTTGGCATAAATTAAGTTTAATTTGATATACTTTCATTACGTACTTTAAGAATTGCAACACTGGCCACTTACTAACACTTTACTAATTTTATTTTGGTATCTCGTTCGCTTAAATTAAATACGAATTGATTTAGCAAGTTGCAGGCAACAGCTGTTTCGTTTTTTTTTTTTTTGCTTTTATGATGTTTTTTTTCTAATAGAATAGTTGTTGACAATATAAAAATAGTTTTAGAAATAACAGTAAAATATCTATATTTTTTAAATTTAATTTGTTCATCATATTGAAAAGATTCAATACGTTTAGCTGTATTAGTCTAGCAGAAATAAGGTGTATTCTCTCTTATATACATTATGGAAATTTATTAAGATATTTTATATCTATTATAATTAATATTAATTTTGTTATCTTTTGTATAAAGTTTTGCCAGTCCAAGCGCTGTTTCCACAACATTGTATATTGTCAAAGTAGCTTGTCATTTTGATACATATGTACATACTACATAGAAGAAGAGCGTATATGTTGTTGTAAGACTGAAGCCATCATACGAATTCCCTTGCTACTAGTCACACATCTTCGTAGGTAGTAGTCGTGGTTTGATTCAATTAAAAGCAAAAAAGCTAAAGCAGAAAAAAAAACCAATTTAAACGAATTCAAAGGGAATTTTTATCAGTTAGTTGAGGTGTCGGTTTGCAAGCAGTTCTGTTTAGTTGGAACAAACGATTGTTTTAAACGAAAAAACATCAAAGAAATTTATATACAATACATTTTTGTTTAATAAAAAATAAACCGACCGATAGCGTTTTAGTGTGTTGGTGTTTTGTTTAGTGTGTGGAAACAAAAATAAAAGTACATAATGTATCATTTGAAAAGTTTAGCTCGTCAGGCTGCTGCTCGCCAGGATGTTGCTACGTTGGTAAAAGCATTGCCAACTGCTGCTTTACAAGCACGTGGCTATTCCGACTACCAAATTCCAGATCGTCTTAAGGATGTACCCACTGCCAAAGACCCCCGTTTCTTCGATATGGTGGAATACTTCTTCCATCGCGGTTGTCAAATCTCACAGGATCGTCTGCTGGAAGACATGAAAGGAAAATTGTCTGTGGAAGAGAAAAAGAAGAAGGTTAAGGGCATTTTAATGCTTATGCAACCTTGTGACCACATTATCGAAATCGCCTTTCCACTGCGTAGGGATTCTGGTGACTTTGAATTAATTACAGGTTACCGTGCTCAACACTCTACTCATCGCATCCCAACAAAGGGCGGTAAGTGAAAACAATTTGCCAAATATGTATATTTAAATACTTTCCTCCTACATAGTAGTTGAATTGTGGAAAAATTTTTTAAAATTTTGCTGCATAACTACATACATTTTTGGTTAATGAAAAACTTTGAGATATGGTCTGGAATAAATTCCAATAAATTTTTTTGTTTTCTGAAAAGTTTTCTTTAGTGCATTATGTAATATTTCTTTCTTTTGCCTGTGTTCTCTTTAACATTTTGTAGTCGACGCATTGTTTGTGCTGTGACGATGTGTGCCTGTGAAAATGTTGTATAAAAACAAGTAAAAAGGCAACCAACCACATGTCATACACACATATGTACATATGTATATATACTATATAGTATGCATATACTGTGTGTAAATTTTCTTATTTGCAAAAAGAATCATTCATGTTTTTGTTTTCCTATTTTTAAACGCACATGACAAATTTTGCAGTGTTCATTTTAATGTTCCCGTTCTTTCGGTATTAATTATAATATGAATGAAAACTGGAATACATACATATGTATGTGCTTATGCATGCACGATTGTGTGTGGCATTTGCATTGCATAAGTCTCGACCCCACAAGAACATCGATTTACCAACCCTTTAAAGTGTTGTCAGTTTCCTGTATTGCAGACGTAAGCAAGTTTTTTAAGTGCACTAAGAATAGTGTTCCCAGATTATGTTGTATACAAGCATTGGTTTCCCATTATCTTTTGATAATTTTATTTTTAAATGGGCTGCTGACCTTGCCCTGGTTTAAGCACTTGTTAAGCACGCTTGACATGCATCATATCTGTGTATGTATGTAGACTATATGTAGTCGCTGTAGTATTTAAACGAACGGTTTCCCAGTTTTGCATACACAGGTATGTACGTATACGTACATACATACATACATATGTACATAACTGCAAGAAATTTAGTGAACGTACACTACGCGAAGTGAGGCTATTTGGTTGAATTTGGCGAAAATTAATCTGGGCTTAGACATACATACATACTTATGTGTGTAGGTACCTCCATATAACAACTTAAATCTAATTTAACCAAACAACTGTTCGGCATGAAGGCAAAAATAACTTTTTGTCTTAGAAAATTTAAGAAAATAAAAAATAAGTAGCAAATCCGTACGGGGAAAATCTTAGCGACGAAAAAAATTTCATTGATGAGCACAAAATTTATGGAAGCTCTCTGGAGTCGTTAAATTGTGTCTACCAATATTTTTCGCAATCAAAAAAATGTTTGAAATTTTTTTATTTTTTGCTTTGCTGAAACTTCGGGTCGGCTGTAGTACCTATAATGGTACCAATTGCCGTAAAATGAAAAAGTGTGCTGCTAGATGCTTACAGATTTTGTACGCGAAGCCAGTGTTGGTTATAACATGGAGGAGAAAATTCTTTGGCCCTGTCAAGAACAAATTTTGCATACCTATGAAAATATTTATTAAGTGAAATGTAAAAGAAAAATACGATTTTCGATGATTGAAACCGTTTTATACCGTTTATGTGCAAAAACTTTCCTCTCTCAGCCTATTTCTCACCTGCGAACGTTGTCGTTTGTTCGCAGGTAAGAAATAGGCCCTACATATGGTCGTTCGTTCGCAGGTAAGAAATATGAATATTGATAGATATAAAAATGATTGATAAATATAAAAATAAAATAGAAATGGTGTCTTTGATAGAATTAAAAATTTAGACAGAAAATATACAACAAATTGGGTGGCTGATTTGCATGGTTGTCGCCCTGCTAAATGTCTTTGATGTCTTCTTTGTCTTATTTAATTAATATCAATCACAAAAATAATATAGAAAGAACTTGAGCCTGCTAAACTTAATACAGAAATCATTATATAATAATAAAAAAGAAATGCGGTCGGGGGACCCTCGTTAGGAACGAAGTTCCTTACGTTTTTTTTTCATCTTTGAATGTAATACAGGGTGAAATCTGTATGTTTTTTTTTGTGTTGTTTTTGAAATTTTGAAATTTTATGATTCTTCAAGTTTTTGGTACGTTTTACTTTTGACACATGCAGTATTTTTTGTCAATCTGCTACAAAACGAAGAAAATGTTTCAATATTGCTGTTTTTTGTTGTGACATACTTTACTTTAGCGACATCTGTCAAGTGATAGTGTCCGTTTTCATAACTAATTTATATATATACATATATGTATATATATGTATATATATATATATATATATATATATATATATATATATATATATATATATATTTATATATATATATATATATATATATATATATATATATATATATATATATATATATATATATATATATATATATATATATATATATATATATATATATATATATATATATATACATATATATATATATATATATATATATATATATATATATATATATATATATATATATATATATATATATATATATATATATATATATATATATATATATATATATATATATATATATATATATATATATATATATATATATATATATATATATATATATATATATATATATATATATATATATATATATATATATATATATATATATATATATATATATATATATATATATATATATATATATATATATATATATATATATATATATATATATATATATATATATATATATATATATATACACATATATATATATATATATATATATATATATATATACCTACACAATTGTTTGTCTACAGATACACCAATACATATAAACAGCTCACACGCTTTCGTGACGATTTCTACTAATTTGCACTACCAGTAATCCGGGTTAAGGAACTTCGTTCCAAAAAGTTCGAATAATAGAAATTAATTATGATTAATAATAATTGACTGCCGATTTTTCTAAAACGTGCATTTGTACTGAAAGCAAAAACAAATGTTCATATTTTGTTATTGTTTTTAATATAACTGCCTGTTCCTCAATGTCGCAGTCGTACGATTGTTCGTTTTCTAAGCGAAAGAAAATTGCTTTGGGTTCATATATGGCGTTCTTTTATTCGAACGATGACTCGATCGACAAGGCGAAAAGATGTAAGTGTTTTCATGTGTGTGAATTAGCTTCGTTTTTAACATCTCTGTTTTTGTTTACATTTTCTAAGCCAAATGCTGTTATTTTAACAGAATGGTCTGTTTGCTAACATTTCTAGCGTATTGCATTAACATAGAGCATTTTTAGAGAAAATGTTAACATATTTATTTATGTTAACAACGAAGCTGTGAAGTTAGCTCCGTTTTTTAATAATATATTTAAAAAATTGAGAGTGATTGCCATTATATCAAGAATTTAAGACCCGTTTACCTTTTGTTCAAAATGTTTATAGGTTATGAGCAATCGGGCCATGAAGATAGAACATACTTAACATGAAAATTTTTTTTTTTCAAATTATTTATGTATGTATTTTTCAATACTGCAATAAAAAATTAACCAAAACTTTAATTTACCGATCTTGCATCTCTGTGATGTAAATGCCAAATATTTCATGACGTAAGCCAAAGCAAGCTATCGATGTAGCGGAACCGAAAGTGATTCGAAATCGTGCGACTACATTTCGATCGCTTACATTTTCTTGCGATATCGAGGAATGAGGCACAGCTTTTCGAAATCAGATTTAAACAGTATAATTTTTTGAAAGTGAAGCTGATCTTCGAACTCAATTCATTAATGTGGTAACTAAATCCTAATCGATTGTCCCAATCAACTCGATAATAGTACATTCAAGCAAAATAGATGGAGTAGAAATAGAATGCTGTGGTTTGAAAACCATAGCTTTGGATTTGGTAGAGTTGTAATACTGAGATTACTGGCCCTCATTCACCTGAGATACGTTTGCCAATAATGCATTAATATCATGTTCGAGGGTATTGATGAATTTAGGATGTGTAGTGAACAAGAATTGAATACCATTCGCAAAGGCAAATGCTTGGTAGTCAAAATTGTGAAGTAGGGTAAAAAAAATCATTCATGTAACGCACGGAGAGTAAAGGGCCTGCACCTGAGCCCGGTAGAACTTCCCTCACCGCAGATAAAAGCTGCGAATTTTTATTACCAAAACGAACATATTGTGCGCGACTAAAAATTAATTTTTTGAGTTGCAATCAGCTGTATTCTTCCCCTGTAAAATAATAAAAAAGATGAAGGTACAGTTGTGACTTTGGCGAAAACTGTATGTATGTTACATGTGTACATATGTAAAAATACATTTGTTGCTGCCATACCAGATACCAAGGCAAATTATAACTTTTTTTAGTTTTCTGCTTCTGAAATTCTGCTATCATTTTTTAGATAGACCTTGTACGTGTTATTACGTTTGTGTGAAGTTTATTTAGCGTTTTTAATATTTACACGATTTTTGTTGTATATAAAAAATCTAATCGGAATATGTTAATGTGTATATTTTATATAAAAATAATACACAATAATACATGCATATGTATGTATGTACGCTGATATTTTATTTTTTTGTTTATATTTTGTTAGATAAATAAGTGAGTAAAAAATTAGTACAGTCCTACATTAGCTAATTATATCCCAGATGAGCACGACTCTCCAATAATCGCAATACATGTTTTTTCTATATCGGCTCTTTTGCCAAATCGACTTCAAGAATACTCCTTCCAACACTTTTAGATCATAATGATCGCATGCCGAAGACCAGACTTGAGGCCAATTGCGAAACATTGATTCGTGACTTCCATTCCTGGTTGACCGACCCATTGAACCAGATCCCCATGGGCCATCATTGTTAAACGGATGGATCAAGGGTGAGGGGGAAAATGGGACAGGCTATTGTCCGGGTTTTCAGGTGGAAGTTCGGGCAATTATGGAGTGTGTTAGGGAGCTCAATGAAATGGGAGGGCCAGGACCTGTGAATATATTCACGGATAGGCAATGGGCGATCTTAGCTGAGCGGATTAAATCACAAACAGTTTGGGATTACAAAAATGCTAATAACAGTTACTCGACTCATGCTCAACTGCTCATCATATGGGTGCAAGGGTAATAATTGGAAATGAGAGTACAAACTCACTTGCTTCCAGAGCAACAGATTTAAGCAACATAAGTTTAGTATACGCGAAACCTTTCGATGCAATTAAATCTGAGCTAAAGAATTGGGCACATATAGCCCATTTAACTGTCTGGAATAACGAATTCTGTGGGGTGACCCCGACGAGGAAAAAATGAGGGACTGCTAAGACTTACCCCCGATTTTTGACTTGGGATTTAAATACAAAATTAGTAAATTTTCCTTAAAATTTAAGTTGGATTTAAAATAGCTTTCTGTTTTACAGTCTAAAATTATTTTTGGTAATTAATTGTAATAAAAGGACGGCAGCATAATGTAAGTGTCAAAAACAGCTGTTTAAACAAATTTGGAAGCAAGTGAAATTGTGAAAAGTTTAGAAAATAATGAATTGTTTTGTAAAAATTATTAAATTGAGTAGCAAAAGTGATAAAAGGGCTCCCAATTTCACTGCCACAGAAGTTGATTACCTTCTGGAAATAATAAAAAATCAAATTATGAAACAACAAAAAAAAAACATGTGCAATTTTCTTAATTTGCAGAACAAAACCAAACTGTCAAAATCATATTGCAGTACGAAAAACTAAAATCGATTTTAAATGGGCACGGCAGGCCGTTTAAGTTTGATTTATTTTGTATTTAAATCAAATTTAAATTGAAATGGCATTTAAAATCCAAGTCAAAAATTGGGGATTAACAAGCCCGATTTAAGTAGATTTAAGTTTTGACAGGTCATTCTCAGCTACTGGCACACTTTAACCGCATGGGTATAGTGGCAACAGATGAATATAAGGCATGTGGGGAGGGGGGCGAGACATTAGAGCACTATTTATGCCAGTGCCCCACCTTCTCACAAACACGGTCCCAATATGTTGGGAGAGACTCTTTACCAGACATAACCGAATTACCGGTCATAAGCTGGAGGAAATTAAGGAATTTTTTGAATGACACGAAGTTCCTATAGACCTATGAGTCTTAACTGTTTGTGGTCAAATCCACGGAGCGCACAACAAGTGTATGTCGCAATCAACCTGATCTAGTGATCCACGGCCATGTACCCAGTTCCAACAGCCCTTGAACAGCGAGAACTTAATCATAGTTATTTAGTTTGTTTATACCAAAATCTATTATTTTTGTTCATTGGCTTTGCCAGTAAATACTGGGAAAATTCACATTCCCACTTCATACCTTGAAGGAAACCAAGAGTCAAGTGGCTCCAAGTCGCTGCATTTGTCGACTATATTGGTGACTTTGTTTTTATCAAATTGTTAACAGAAAGTCTCCAGTTTTTTGTTGTATGAATAGTGTTGTGATTGTTGAAATTTAGAAGCCCACCAAAATCGTGAAATAAAAATCGTTTTTATTTGGAAAGAAAACATTGAGTTGACAACATTGTTAATGAGTAGACAAACTTTATTTCTTGACTTTTCAATTGAGTTTTTCTACTGGCATTACTGTCAGGGTAGCGACAATGTCTATAGAGACATGTCGCATTAGAACCACCTAGTCACTAGTTCCTTCCTCAGTAGTTGATTTGCAATGACAAGCACATGTTGAATGTCAACAGAAAAAATCATTGCATGAGGTATAATATGTCACTAGTACTAGTGACCATGTCAATAGTAAATCACTAGAGCTTTTCTACTGACATTTCCTTCAGGGTAAAAATAGTTTTCCAGAAAAAGAAAATATTTTAAATATGTAATACCTCAGTATTTTAAACTAAAGAGTGCCTCATTATCGTCACAAAGGGTTCACATACGATAAGAGCACAATTGCCTTGAAATTAAAAACAAAAAAATCTTTACCAATTTTAAGCGTAAACAATATTGTTTTGAAATTTCGAATGAAAGACACTAAATTTTAACAGAATTTTTTATATTGTTGATAATACGTTTGTTTTATTGGTGTACATGTACATATGTACATATTTACCGTCAACAAACAAAAACAAGGCAATACATTTTTTTTTTTTCATTTTACCATTAATATTAGATTAGTAATAATAGCAACAAAGAGGTAAAAGAATTCCATAATCACGCTTAGATAATTTTCACCGTTCACACTCGTAGCAGGCCCTCGAGAATTTTCGAAAAACAAAATGGTCCATTTATCTAAAGCGCGGATAAGGCACATCAAACAGTTGCCCTGGAGCAATGCAATGGTTGCTGAGTTTTCAATGGAGTGTTGCCGGTTCTTAAAGACCAGTAACGGCAGCAGTTCTTCTTGTTTAAGTGAAAATGAGCCTCGTCGCTCCATAAGATGGAACTTACAGTGCGAAAACATACCAACAAAAAATTGTTGCGTAAAGAAAGTAATTTCAGTTCAGTTCATGAACAATTTGAATTTTAAAAGGATGGAACTTCAGACCCTTTTTTTAAAATTTCATAAATACTCGCTCTTCAAAGTTCCAGAGGCTCTGCTCTTTTCCGTATTGAAAATCACGAATTTTCACGTAAACTGCTTTCAACCATCGATTGGTCCCTAGCCGTGGGACATTCGTAGCCGAAGCAGTTACCTGGAATCTCTGCATCCACGAACGAACTAAATTTACACGCGATCCATCATGTATTCGCAGAATACCAAACTTTGAACAAAATTGTCAACGTCAAATTGCGTAGGATTCATCACTGTTAAAAAATTTCTACACAGCGAACGCGCGACAAATCCGCACAATCAATAATTGCAACAGCGCCACCTTCACTCCCTCCCTCTGCTCTCTGCACCGTTTATTACCGTTTGAAATAAAAACGAGTAAGAGTGCTATATTCGGCTGGATCGAATCTTAAATACCCTTCACAATGATATATGTAGCATTCTGATTGATTTTTGGTGCCAAAAGTTGTTTTATTTGGTTTATAGATCCGATTTCTTGCAAAATCGGGAAACGCTATATTTCGGGTATACATGGACCGATTTCAAAAATTTTCGAATTTCGCCTTTAAACATTATATATGTACCATTATGATCGATTTTTGGTACCAAAAGTTGTTTTTTTATTTGGCTTTTAATGCCGACTTCTTGAGAAATCGGGAGGAGCGTTATCTCGGGTGCATATGGTCCGATGTATAAAAATGTTCTAATTTTGCTTCTGAACAACCATTCTGACAAATTTTTACAGCAATTTTGTTTCGTTTGGCTTCCAGGACCGACTTCTTGAGATATCGGGAGGCGATATATCTCGAGTGTATATGGGCCGATGTCAAAAAATGTTCCAGTTTTGCCTCTAAATAGCCTATATGTACCATTCTGATTGATTTTTGGTGCCAAAAGTTGTTTTATTTGGCTTATAAAGCCGATTTCTTGAAAAATCGGGAGACGCTATATCTCGGGTATATATGGGCCGATTTGAATTTTTTTTAGATTTTCGTGGACCGATCTTACTGAATTTCAATAGCAAACCCACTACCGGAATTTAATACATTTCTATCTCAAACCGTTTTCTCATTTCAACGACTACAGATGGACATCGCTTAATCGTAATCTCTATTGATTCTGATCCAGAATATACATACATATATACTTTATGGGGTCTTAGATAGTTATTTCAATGCGTTACACACGGAATCATAAACTTATATATCCCTTACACATTTTTGTGAAGGGTATAATAGTTAAATAAATAAATTTTCCACTAGACACCCTGTATTTTAACAAAACTGTAGAAGAAAAAAAAAAAACAAATAACTACACCTTAGATTACATTTATATTTATATGGATTTTTTTTCTATCTCTTGAAACCCGTAGACTAATGTGCTACACACGAAAAGCGCCTTGTGTTTTATTTTAAATAAAAATAATCAACATTTACTAACCAAATAAATTTTACGTGTCAAACTAAATGAATTTAATATTTCTTACAAAGCAGGTTTTCTTTGTTTTTTAGAAAATTATGAAGAGAATTAAATACTCGCACATGTTTTTATTATGCTGAGCAAAATACAAAATTTTTATTATTGCAAAAATTTACTTTTTCACGCACAATTCATCTTTAATTATTAAGCTGATCAATAAAGTATTAAAGATATTTGGAAATCAATTAGCAACAAACTATATATGTACATATGTAGTATAATCAGCAAAAGTTTATAATAACAATTTATTTCAATGCAAGTGCCCATATGAGCGGGGGGATATGTACAGTCTTGGCAACAGAGTTAACTGCAAAAATTTTATTGTCGAAAATACAAGAAAAAAGAACAGCCATAATTTTTAATAAATTTTTATTATTTGGAAATTCAATTGGTGTTAAATAATCAAGCGCGTTTTTTATTTATCAAAGGAAAAAAAACAGCAAAAACTTAATTTTTGGTAATTGTTATATTTAACAATGCCTCATGTGTTGTGGATGGGGATATCAACAAGCATATGAATAAGATACGTACTGGTAAATATGTATGCATATAAATATGTCTGTAGGTGTAAATTAATATAAGTAAGCTTTTGTATACATTCATCATACATACATACATACACACATACATACATACATATGTACATACATACACACATACATACATACATACATACATATACATATATACATATATACATACATACAGGGCTGGGTAGTATTTGAAATACATGTATTTGAAGTACGTATTTAAAATATAAATACGTATTTTGTATTTGTATTTTAAATACGTCTCACGAATGTTTGTATTTTAAATACTAACCGCTTGAGTATTTTGTACAGTAGAATCTTAAAAAAGTTAACCAAAATGTTCCAAGGGGTATTAACTTTTCTGAACTTTAAACTTTTGTAAGCGAGTTTTTTTTTGGTCGAAAAATTTAATAAATAAAGTATGTAATAAATTTTAAAAGTAATACACAACTTTTTTAGATACAAAATGTTATATTTTATTATTATTTATTATTAAAAGGCTTAAGTGGTTTTTATAAGAATAAGAAACTTAGGTTTAATTTGTACTGGGTATTAAATTTCACAGTTGTGCTCAGCGTAAAAAAATGTTTTAAAAAAATGTACACGCTCTAAAAAGTTAACCGAAAAGTTAACTTTTTAGAGCTGCTCGTTGATAATGAAAAAGGTTAACTTATCCGCGTGTTTAACTTTTACGCGAGTAAACTTTTCTAAGATTCTACTGTATTTCAAATATTTGTGCTCCCAAAATACATTTTTCAAAATACATTTTTCAATTTATGCTAGAAAATATGCACTAAAAAATATTCCATTCATACATCAACTAAAACGCAAAAATCTTGTTACTGTTTTGTTTCCAAAAAATGACAATACTACAATTTATTCACCCAACACAAAGTACTTGTGTAAGGTAGAAAAGCAACTGAATGCATACACATTGAGAAAGTCGCCAAGTTTTAAGAAAGTTAAACAATGAACAAGTAAAATATAAGGAAAAACAGCTTTTGACATTTTGATCTAAAACAAGAGGAGAAAAAAATTTCAATCAGATGTTGACTTTGGATATATGTACTTTATATATGTATGTATATAGCCTTTGGTCAAGCGTTTTTTAATTGTCACTTATTTCTTAATTCCATTGTTTCTATTTCAATAACATATCGTTTCTTAATAAGAAATTATTGAGATTTTGTCGTTAGCTGATTTTATTCATTCGCCATCAAGAGGTTTTTTGTCTGATACCACATTTGAAAAGCTGGTGTTTATGAATGGAAATAAATGCTTTTTTGATTAAAAGTATTTTGTATTTTAAATACATATTTTTGTTACACTGTATTTTGTATTTCAAATACTTGCAGTATTTTGTATTTTAAATACGTGGAGAAAAATTATTTGTATTTTGTATTTTAAATACACAACTTTCATGTATTTTGTATTTTAAATATATCAAAGCATGTATTTTGCCCAGCACTGCATACATACATACCCTGAAGGAAATGTCAGTAGAAAAACTCTAGTGATTTACTGTTGACATGGTCACCAGTACTAGTGACATATTATGCCTCATACAATGATTTTTTCTATTGACATTCAACATGTGCTTGTCATTGCAAATCAACTACGGACGAAGGAACTAGTGACTAGGTGACCACCATGGTGCTATTGTTTCTCTATAGACATTGTCGCTACCCTGAAAGAAATGTCAGTAGAGAAACAATTGAATAATCAAGAAATAAAATTGGTCTACTCATTAACAATGTTGTCAACTCAATGTTTTTTTTTTCCAAACAAAAACAATTTTTATTTCATGATTTTGGTGGGCTTACAAATTTCGATAATCACAACACTGTTCATAAAACAAAAAAACTGGAGACAGTCTGTTGACAATTTGATTAAAAAAAAGTCACCAATATAGGAGAAAAATGTAGCGACTTAGAGCCACTTAACTCTTGGTTCCCTTCAGGGTACATACATACATTCATGCATACATAAGCATGTATGTACATACCCTGTCGGATATTCAGTGATCGACTACTTAAATAGTTAACTTTAAGCTAACTTTTATGCCCTAGCTTCCAGTTAGCTACTATGCAATCGGTTTGTAATGAAAAGTAATGTAGAATTGACACAAATTCAAATAATAACATACAGGGCTAACTCATTACTTGAGTACCTCCCACACGACCTGTTTTTATATGTGTGTGTGTGTGTTTTTTTTTAAGTCTTCGAGTCACATGTTTTTCTTTATGTCTATCAAAATTTTTGAATTCACATAAGGTTTCTAACAAGGTCCAGTGCTCAATTTTCACCAGATCGTAAACACCAAATACAAAACTACAGATGTTGTTCCTTTCAATTCTATATTTGAATGTTAAAATTACTAAATAAATTACAAAATTAGTACACTGTATTAATTAATAAATTTCAATAATTTTACTTTCTTAGTGTGAAAACAAGCGCATTAATTTCAGGTTTCTTGGATTTACTTTAACACAAGTTGCTTATAACTTTTGTATTTTTATAAACTATGCTCACTGTTGAGCGCCAGAAATGCATATAATAAAATCTTAAATCGTATCGAAAAAATGTGCGCCTTTTTTTCTAGAAAAATCTTTTCTCCTTTTTTCCAATAATTAGTTAATTCAAGTAATTGGTACATAAGTAATTGTTATAACACTATGACTTTATAACTGTGACGGCGTCCATACGGTAAATAATTAATCGGCAGTGACGAAAACAGGTCACAAATTACATTTGCAAATCGTACAGTTCACTATAAAATTAAATTACAAGCAGTTTTGTTGTTGTTGTTGTTGTAAAGTTGCATTGACCTGATAAATAGGCCTTGGCTGTCTCCAATACAAATGAGCGAAAGGAAGCTTCGATCGCATATATGTACATACATAGAGGAACAGCCAGTAAATTTGCCACTTCTTGTATGTGTTTACTTCACAAATGTCAAAGCACAAATGACATTTGCCGCCATGGGTGACAACTTTTGCAGCATTTTGTATAAATAAACTTGGATTTTGTATTCTTTTTATGTTTTTCAAGGTCAAGAAGTCAAATATATTTTGTTTACTGCTGCGATAAGGAATAAATAAATTATGAAATAACCTTGTGTTTTTCTCTCAATATTTTTTAACTGGTTCCAACAAGTTAGAAGATTATTAAAAAATTTTAAATTTGAAGAGGTGACGTAGTTGTCGTCCCCTGAGTACTGGTCCATGATAAAAAGTGTGTAGAAAAGATTTGGCAAATTTTATCAATCGAGGAATCTAACAAGATTCTTTCTTTGAAGAAAATTTAAAGAATTTTAAAATTTCTAAATCAGGCGGAATGTATGGCATTCGCCAGCTGTTGCAGCTGCAGCAACCAGGCAGTTCGCCGACTATAGATATTTTTTCATTTGTTAATTGTGCCTAAAATTTCAGTTGCTCTTTTTTTTAAATTTATCACACATACGTCATTGTATATCAAGTCAGTCACATTGAATTCATTTAACCACCCATAATTGATAGATTGCTAGTCGCTGAGAGGGTTTCGTTGAGCTTAAAGCAATAATAAAAATAAATGTTTTTTAAACATGTATTATTATCTATACATTTGCATTAATAATTTTTTTTCTGCTTATCGTCCATTAAGAGCATATCAAATATTTATTGGTGTCATTAATGAAATATAGTGCGGCTTTTTTTTTATTAAAACTGCTGACAAATTGCTCGCACAATGCACTTATCAATTTATTATAATGATTGTGTTTAACAATAAAAGTGTAAACAAATGTAGAAAATTGTTGCTGTTCTTTGACACTTCTAAAACCAACACAAAACTATTACACTGTCTATCAAGTTTTAACATACCAAATACGGGTTTTTTTTATTTTGGACCAGTACTCTCACATGCATTGCATTGTGCTGGAACTCCTGGAAAACATTTTTGGAGGAGGAGGGTGGATGGAGTAGTATTTGTAGGCGTTTAAATAAAAAATAGTAGTAATAATAAAATAAATAAGAGTACTACATTCGACTAGGCCGAATCTTAGATACCCTATTGACTCTTAAACCCGATGTATGTAAATTGTTATCAACAGTTTTTGTGTGTTGTACAATTATTTTATTATTGCAACAACTTCCTGGCGCCAACATTTGCTTCAGTTCACAAACATGTCGTAACCTCTTGAGGTATCGCCCTGCAAGAATTAGCTGATGGAAACTAACACATTAACAACTTAATTGCTAACACATGCAAAGCAATTTTATAGTTTTCAGCGTTGCCATTATAATCATTTTTTATTTATTTTTTTTCCCCCCAGCAAACCAAAACGATTTAGAAACAACTTTTAGTAAGCTTACTAAAAGTGTTGTGACTGCTATTATAAAAGACTTATTAAAAAAAATTATTTAGTAATGAAAACTAACCCCCGATTTTTGACTTGGGATTTAAATACAAAATTAGTAAATTTTCCTTAAAATTTAAGTTGGATTTAAAATAGCTTTCTGTTTTACAGTCTAAAATTATTTTTGGTAATTAATTGTAATAAAGGGACGGCAGCACAATGTAAGTGTCAAAAACAGCTGTTTAAACAAATTTGGAAGCAAGTGAAATTGTGAAAAGTTTAGAAAATAATAAATTGTTTTGTAAAAATTATTAAATTGAGTAGCAAAAGTGATAAAAGGACTCCCAATCTCATTGCCACAGAAGTTAATTACCTTCTGGAAATAATAAAAAATCAAATTATGAAACAAACAAAAACATGTGCAATTTTCATAATTTGCAGAACAAAACCAAACTGTCAAAATCATATGGCAGTACGAAAAACTTAAATCGATTTTAAATGGGCACGGCAGGTCGTTTAAGTTTGATTTAAATAGCAACTGTTTGACTCAATTTTGTATTTAAATCAAATTTAAATTGAAATGGCATTTAAAATCCAAGTCAAAAATTAGGGGTAAATGTGTGAAGTATTTAAGTCCTGGGACTCAAACCACAATTTTTAGCAAAGCCACATTTTGAAGTTAGCAGAGCACTGTTAACAAGCTAACAGCGCTATTTTTATAACTGATGACAATTGTGGAGAAGATGAGTGGGTTTTATGGAAAAATGAGGACTTCTGCGAAGTACTGACCATATGCAAATGGGGGCCTGGAGGGTTAGCTATGGCTTTTGGTACTTGGGATGTCAGAAATAATCTTTGGAGTCCCATAAAATGACTTAAAAACACTCCATTTAAGAAATTTCTGGAGAAGATGAGTGGGTTTTATGGAAAAATGAGGACTTCTGCGAAGTACTGACCATATGGAAATGGTGGTCTGGAGGGTTAGCTATGACTTCCTTGTACCTGGGATGTCTGAAATAATTTTTGGAGTTCCACCAAGGTCATAGCTAAACCTCCAGGCCACCATTTCCATATTAAAATAAGGCTTAAAATAATCATAAAGCAGAATTTATGTAACACTTGATTTTCTTTATTGTTTTATTGTTTTTATCACCTGACTGCGAATGGACGTCATTTGATTTTTAACATTTTGCTAAAAAAAAAAAAAAAACAATATTTCACTTTGACTTTTTGCGTCCGAAAAGGCATTGTATAAAATCTATTTACATATTTTTCTTATAAATAAATTGGGGGTAAACAAGTATTTCAACGAACGAGCCCCCATCTTTTTTTGTTTTTTTGTGATGGCTAAACGTTTTTTTTTACGTTTCAATGCCGTAGTGTTAGTCAGGTTTTCTTGTTTCTAACCCACAGTGGTGGTAGTGCGCTAACACGAGAGTAATTGCTCAATACATTTTCGCTTTTATTTTTTTACATACATACATGCACACACACATTACGTTGTGTTAACAACAAAAGCGAAAAATAAAATTTTGAATTTTTAACCAGAAAAGAATTTATTTTAAAATGTTGATAAGATATTATTGTGTGGTTTCTTTTAGATAAAGATGTAGGTATTGTATGGTGTGTCACGCGATTTTTTCTCTTGGCAAAAATAAAAATACGATTTGATTACGTATTCAAAATTTCTTGTTTCATTTACGGTACAGTGCATTCGAAAGCAATAGATATCGTTTATGAACGTATTTTCCCAATTAAACTTTTCAATTTGGTTGTTAGGCGCCAATTAATTTGATATAAATTGAAATAAATAAACGCAATTTTTTTTTTGTCGATATGTACTCCCAGTTCAATTACAATGCTGAGCAGCATTGCACTTAAGAATTCCATTCGACACGTGCTGAATAATTTTGTCACAACAGCGGAGAAATTCTGCAAAATTTAATAAATGTGATAGTAATAATAATATTTTCATATAAAAAAAAAACGGTTAAAAAGTGGTTTCTTGCTATGAATCTGTACTCGCTTCAATATAATTATGAATATCTCAAATTTATATTACATACAGCTGCGGCAAGGAAAATAGCACCATCAAAGCCTAATAATGCTTATTATTGAAATGAAAAAAAAATCTCTTTTAAACGAAATATAGTATTAATTTTAGCGTTATAGTCGAACAATTGTTAATAATTTTATCGGCGTGATGGACGCATGTACCCCAGCCGGTAGGTATTCAAGTTTACTTTTCTTGTCTTTTTTGGAAATGCTGATTATTCCAATTTTATCACAAAAACATCTTTTTCGAATTTGAGGAACTAAAATGGAACTCAAGCCTGGGGGCTAATTCCCTCATTCGTTTGATGAAATTTGATTTCGATAATTCGTAATTTTCTAATGATGTTACTCGACACGCTACGAATCGAGTTTTTCTTTCAGTGTTGAAAAGAAAGGTGTAAATATCAATTTACAACACTGAATAAATTGTAAACAAAGTCATAATTTTATGTACGACAAAAGTTCAACAATATTTCATTTGTGCCAAAAAAATATTGAAGTTTATCTTAATTAAATACACATAAAATGGATCCTATTTTGCTCTTCCAATTATCTTCTTCCGAGTCTGATGACTCGGGGATGAAAACGTTAATATAACGAGGAAAAAATTAGTTCCACCTTCTCATTTAGTTCCACCTTTTTATTATTGATTTCAATGAGCTTATCAAGCCTTTTTAACATTTCTTTTTGGTAAATTTCCACAGACATTATATTTTTCTCTAGCAAAATTGTTTTATTATCTCTTTTCCTAATTTTTGGCAAAGCTTTATGTTTCAAGCTAGTTTTAGTTTCATCTAATGTCTCCTCCTCCTCATCAATTTCCATAACCGATGCGAAATCGTCATGTATTTGATCTTCGCTAGAGAACCCTAAGCAGGGGCAGAGAGATGAAGCTTTATTGCTTTCATGGGATGCTATTGAAACATCATTTTCCTTAGCTGGTGTGCTATAATTTTGGGTGCCAAAGCTTCGGACATACTTTGAACCCTCAACAGCTACATGAATGCTGCTGCAACCATTATTTGTTCCTCTACTTGGGTTAAAACTTTCTCTTCGTAAGGGCGCCCACCTGTGTGTTTAATTGACGATTTATTAAAGGAAAGCTTCTTCCTTACGTTTTGTTTCTGGTCAGCATACACCGTTATAAAAAAAAATTCATTATGGGTGTATTAAATACATTTTTTTGATTCTGTGGTAGCCCAGAAGCATTCAGCTTGCATGTGAGGTGCTCCCAAACTTGGTTAGTTTTGGCTTTGCCTTGCGAGCTACTGGGCAAAATATTTTTAGCCCAATCAGTATGCTTTGACATGAAATTGGCTAAGATTTCTTTTTGAGTATAATTTATTTTCGACCTAAATTAATACGGTTACTTATTACTTTTTTCTTAAACACATAAAATTTTAAACTTACATTTTCTTTTTTCCGCTTCTTTATGTTAAAAACTCGCATGGTTGCATTCGAATGATCATTCACTGTCGAATCACATCATCTCAAATTTCGATACATTTTATGCGATATCGAGTAAGGGAATGCCAAACGAGCATAAACTCGTGAGTTCGAGTGAAAAATCGCTCGCAAGCGAATGAGGGAATTAGCTCCTGATAAAATTATTTCAAAATTTTGACTGGCTTTTCAATATTTTTGCAGTGGAACTTCGTTGCAACGAACTTCAATGTAACGATAAACTCAATATTAAATATGTTTTCTCTCTTTATTACAAAGTTTTTTTTACAAAAATACATTAGAAATTAGTCTATTTAGAAGAAAGGATAATAAATATTTCCGACAGGGTGAAGTATCCTGCGGTCATTCTGGATAGGAAATTAAAATAAATACACCACATAGATGAAAGAGTGCATAAGACTCAATCTGTAAACGAGCCATAGGCACAAGATAGGGGCTGGATCCAATTTGGACATACTGGCTTTATAGCAGCGTTATCAAGCCGATTATCACCTACGCTTCTATAGTGTGGTGGATATCGATGGAATATAAATGCAACATCAAAACTATATCTAAAATTAAAAGAACCTGCTGTCTTGGCATAACTGAGGCTCCTAAAACGAAATTCGTATAAATTGTGAAGCGATTACAGATGATGGGTGAGTGGATCGATCAGGGACCATAAGCGCATCATCAACAAATCTTTACAGCCATAGGCGAGTCTATACCGGAAAATGTGACGTCCGATTGCATACCGGAGACTAGACTAGAGGCCAATTGCGAAACATTGATTCCTGACTTTCGTTCCTGGTTGACCGACCGTTTGAACCAGATCCCCATAGGGCTTCATTGTTACACGGATGGATCAAGGGCCAGGGGAAAAACAGGACTTTGTATTTATATAGAAAATACCACGGAACTGAAAGACTATTGCACAGTTTTTCAGGCGGAAAATGGCCATTAGAGTGATCTCAACTGAACGAATTAAATCACACACAGTTTGGGATTGCCAAAACACTATTAACAGTTACTCGACTCATGGTGAACTGTGCATCACATGGCTGGAGAATTAGGAATGTTCAAACAAAACTTTAACCCCGAAAACATTAAACATTAAACATTATTTTAAGAATTTTTCGAATCTACTGATGAGTTGATTAGCGTCAACGAAATATCGGCGGCATATAGACGGCTGAAAAGGACAGAAAACATTAAGGTCTAGTTTTAGACCCAAAATAATACATTTCAATTGGCTCTTAAAGCAAATAAATAAGTTAATTTTTGAGTAGAACTTGAATAATGAAAGCTGTAGTTATACGGAGTTCCTTTGCTCGTCAACAACACAGCCTAGTGTTGCCAGAGAAATCCGTTTTTTAAGTTATTTAATTTTTAACCTTAACGATTTTATTAACTAATAAAATGTTTTTTAATAAAATATTCCCTGTGATAAGCAAAAAGTTAAAAGGCTCCCATATTCGGGTTGCCCTAGCAACGAAACCCTGTCCTTTTAATGAATAAATTTCATTAAAAATTGTTCATTAGTTTTCATAATTTCGTTAAAAATTATCATTAGATTTATGATAATATGCCATCAAATCAATGAACAATTTGTTCATTAAGTTTTCAATTCTCATGTGGTTTGTAAAAATTCGGGTATATGGTAACATATTTTAACATTTCGCAAAGGTTTTAAAGTCCATTGCGAGTAGCACGTCAAAAATGGCATCCAAGATAAAATGACGTTTTGTTGAATATCTCTTATTAAGATTATCCGTAACCTTAGTAATAAAGAGTGTTTTTTTCGATGTGTGGAACTTTAAGTTGGCATTACTGTTCAAGATGGCGACCGATTTAACAGCTGTCAAGTGATTTATTCTCAGTTTGGTTTGGAAATTCATCATGAATAGACTCACGCCTGAACAACGCTTGCAAATAGTGCAATTTGAGTGCAAAACGAGATTGCAGTTGTTCTCGATTTTCATAAGCGAATTTGAAGCTCACTTCTGGTTGAATGGCTACCTCAAAACACCGTTACATCCAGAAAAACTGACTGTTTGGTGCGCTTTGTGGGCTGGTGGAATCATTGGTCCGTACTTCTTCAAAAACAATGATGGCCACAACGTTACAGTCAATGGTGATCGGTATAGAGCCATGATTACTAACTTTTTCATTTCCGAATTGAATAACCATGATGTCCAGGAGATGTGGTTTCAACAATACGGCGCAAGATGTCACACAGCTCTTGCCACAATCGATTTATTGAAAGACACGTTTGGTGACCGCCTAATTTCACGTTTTGGACCTGTGAATTGGCCTCCAAGATCTTGTGATTTAACACCGCTAGACTACTTTCTGTGGGGATATGTAAAGTCATTGGTTTATGCGGATAAGCCACAAACGCTTGACCATTTGGAAGACAACATTCGCCATGTTATTGCCGATATACGGCCACAAATGTTGGAAAAAGTCATCGAAAATTGGACATCCGGATTGGACTACATGCGCGCCAGCCGTGGCGGTAATATGCCAGAAATCATATTTAAAATGCAATGCCACAAGATTATCTTTCGGATAAATAAAATTCATGTCAATCGCATAATCCATCGTTGTTTTATTGCAACTTAAAATTCTATACATCGAAAAAAAAACCCCTTTATGAGTCATTAAAAGTATGTTTTGTTTTCATTAGATCAATAAACGAATCCTATATATAATGAATTGTTTCATTTACTCAATTATTTTTTGTCATTCAACTAATGAAATAATTCATTAGCTTAATGACTAAAATTCATATATTTAATGGAACGATAATTAATCTAAATTTAATGAATCGAAATTCGTTGATTCAATGACCCCAACGTTGGTTAGAAAATAATTAATTTTTTCATTCATTTAGTGTCGGAATTCATTGGATTTATGAGCAAAATTCTTTCAGTGTATACTAAAAATACAAAATTAAGATCTCGAAAAAAAATTGGCCTCTCTCTGCAACACTAAAACATTGGTGTATTTATTACACTATTAAGATTCGACTGTCTTAAGATGTAGCGTAAAAAATATAAAAAAAAATATAAAATATATTGTAAAAAGGCGACCCCTACACATATGTATGTACATACATATATATATATATATATTTTTTTTTTTTTGATTTTTTGAAACTGCCTCACAAATGTATTTCATCTTAGAAGGTACATGTATGGATAAAAAATGTGTAAAGTACGGCCTAATGTGCATACATTACGTATGTATGTACATATTTAAGAAATATTAGATCAGAAGCCAAACATCCTGAAAGAACGGAAATACTTAACAAATTAAAAAGACTTGAAGCCAATTTTTGCTGTCCTTTATTTTCCTTTTTTTTAAGGAAAATAGAATAACATACAAAATACTGAAGCATTCATTGTTTAGTTCGTACCGTTCTGGGCAAACATTAAAATATCAACAATATCTGGTACGAGTACGGCTGAATCATCATTTCATTTCATGTAGACAAATATAAATGCATTCATGGTTGTTTATTTTAAACCGATTTCGAATTTAGTACAATATTTAGTACAGTATTTTTGACTTAAGCAAACATTTTATCTACATTCTCAAATACACATACACACACAGAGGCATGCAAACAAACAAATTCTGTTTGTTTTCGGTGATCTCATCACAACCGCCCAGACATGTGATATTCATAATTTTTGGGGCAGAAAAAATAGAATGTATGCATCAAAAACTGGTTACTGAAATTGTTTTTTTTTTATTTATTTAGTATTGTATTATGTTGGAAAAGTAACAAATAAATCTACTGCAACACTCATACATAAATATGTATGTATGTACATTAGGGTGGGATCGAATTAGTAATCGATATTGATCGTTTTGAAGTTTCCATTTTTGGTGGTTCACGTTTGGGGACTTAAAACGTTAATTGATACAAGCTATAATCTCAAATAAATCGGGTATTTTACTACACCTTAAGTGTAACTTTTAAATATGCTACTGGCCACACTGGTCTGTATACGTATGTACATGAACTTAACGGACGAAATAAGAACTGTGAATGAGCAGAAGAAAAGGCTGAAAAACAAGGTACCTCGATACCAGGTAGCCTTACAAGCCCAGCTGGCTACTGCCTTTAGCCTGAAGAACTGTCAAAATGCACAATATAAACTCACAAACGCGAACAAATGGGCGACAGAATTCAAAGTATTTCTACCAACAATATACATGAAATGTTTGTTGTTTGACCATAACGCTCCGAATTGACAGCGACAGTCGTCGTTTTCGAAGAAACGAGAACCAATGAGCGCATCAAACAGTGATGTTTTCTGGATGTAATGGCCTCCCTTCAATTACTTGAGGATTCTCTGAACCCCAAATACGACAATTTTGTTTATTAACGTACCCACCGAGTGGGAAATGTGCTTCAGCGCTGAAGGAAATTTTGTTCGAAAAACCGCCGATCACCGATCGCCTGTTGTTCAAGCACCCATTCCACGTATCTACAGCTAGCTTCAGTTGTTGTGTGAGCTGGACTTTATATGGATGTAGATGTAGATCTAAATGCAAAAGGCGCCATAATGTGCCGTAAGACAACAGTCCTAATTCATGAACGACGAGGAATCGATAAATTCTGGTCTTCAACAACACTTTCACTTACAGCAGCGATATTTTCAGCGGAACGAGCGAAACGATGATGCACACAGGCCTTACAATATATATAACTGCTCCAGTCTCTTCAAATTTCTTCACAATTTTGCCAATTGCTTGCGTGATGGGACGATTATGTAAACCACGATATGTGGCTGTGGCAAAATCACTATTTTTGTAGTATGTTTTGATAATTTAGTTAAGAGATTTACTTTCGTCAATGTCAGACTTTCAACTGAGAAGAAAAAAATTGGTTTAACAACTTAGTTTGACAGATGTTGAATTCCAGTCCTATACTCTCGAAACCACGAAATGGATAACCCGTTACATTTAGATTTCGTTGAAGTCAGATAGAGGCCACTTTGTGAGGCCCACGAGTATATATGGTTTAATTCATTATTAGTTTTCTTGAGTGGAACTATAATGCAACTGCACCTCTTTTACGCAGAGGTGAACTTTGCAGTATGAGTCGCTGATGTATATCATTGGAGTACAAGCAGGAAATAAATTGTCCCAGAGAAGATCCTTGAGGCACAATATTTTTTGCATTGACTGCGATTTAGACCATATTCTATTCATGAAAACAGATTGTGTTCGACCTCTTAAATAACAAGATAAGTAGCCTTGTGGACGTGGGTATTCAGTTAAGGGAGTGGTTCAATTTGTAGCACAGGGGACGTTGTACTCCTTTCTGGTATGAGTATTAATAGGCCTATTTATTTTTTCTTGAGAATCTTCATTAATATTGTTAAGATTAAAGAACATTTGGCCTTTACAAAGTTGAAAATAACTGGTTTTTATTTTGGAATAACTATCAATAAAACTAAATAAAACCTGAAAACTGTTATATACAGTAGCTATTATGTATTACAAATATCTGTTGCACTTTTCATAATCTTTTACAACCAATTCACAAGTTTTTTTAAGCGATGAGTAAAAGCTGGTGAAGTCTGAGTAATATCTTTTCTTAATAATGCGGAGTCTTACACAAATATTTTTTCTTGGACATCACGAAAACAGTTTTAGTGCGCCTTAAATACTTTGATTGTTTCGAGTTAATGTAACATTGCTGAATGAGTGCGATACATTCGCTTGAGCCAGCTGCTCCAAAGCTTTTGAGTAATCAAGCATATCATCTGTAAACCAGCCACAGATCCAATATGTTTTCAACTTTACTTTTCTTGCCTTCTTTATGTTAAATAAAATGTTAACCAATACCAAAGAGTTTAGCGCAAAAAAAATCTTTCTCAATTTGGAGAGAGTAACAACTAAACAAAGACTCGCTGGATATTTAACAGTATTGTAAACTAGCATAGAAAAATAATTATTTTAGGTCTAAAACTAGACCTTATTAATGGTTTCTGTCTTTTGCAGCCCTCTGTTTGTCGCCGACATTTCGTTGATGCTAATCAACTCAGCAGTAGACAAATAAAGTTGAATACTTACCGGCTGGGGAACATACTATCGCTGTTTCCGCCAGTCCGCCACGGCTATCATCAGCAGCCAAATTGCTTCAAACTCAGGCTGTAACTAAATTGCTTACTGTTTTTAAGCAGCAGCGTAAAGCCTTTCTCGATTTAGATGTATTTTAAAATGCCTTACAAATGTTGATTTTTCGATATATGACTGCGTTGGAGCGCGATATGTACCCTGCCGGCAACTCAGTTAACTAGTAATGAATTACATATAAGCTAACTTTTTTACAGGTGGTGGTTGACACTTAGATTATTTTTAATGGAGATGACTGACTATTTTAACATTATGATGTCCTAGGATGTAGTCAATTGTCCGACTGTGCATTACTTTTGAACTAACTTAAAGTTAGCTACTTAAAAGTCAGTACCCACAGAAACAAATGTACAAATCAAGGCTGATTTTACATTTTTCGGTGGTAATATTTTATTTTATTAAATTAAATTTCATCTTACTTTTTTTTTTTTTTTGTCAGCCTCTGGTGAGAATCGAAGCACTAAACCTCGAGACTGGTGAGCAGCCAACATACTCACTCAGCCATCGCAACATTTAGAACGAATGCGACAATTGGCAATTTAATTAAAGAGTTATTTACCGTGTATGTGTGTATGTTATTATTTGAATTTTGGGTTAACTCTGCACTACGTTTCAGCTAGGTTATAGCCAGTACACGAAAAGTGAATTAAAATCGATTGTATTGTAGCTAATTTGAAGCTAGTCCATAAAAGTTAACGTAAAGTTAATTATTTTAGTAGTCGACTACTCAATGTCCGACAGGGATGAACTATAAGTCGATTTTATTTGTAGTCGACTACCAATTTGCTGGCAGGGTATACATATACATATGTATGTATTTATGGCAAAATCCCATTTCAATAATTTTGCGGAATGAACAAAAGGTTTCTTTGAAGTGGTGCCATTAAATGTTAACGCATAAAAATAAATTTATTGAGCACTTTATCTTATCCAACATTTTAAAATAATAATTTTTTCTGCAAGCAAAATGCAAAGTTCCTCAAATCGAAACATGAAACACGTTTCAATAATGTCATCATCACATGTTTCAAATGGTTTTGGTTTCTTTTAACCGGGAAACACATGTGCATTAAAACGTTTTGCAACGTTAAAGCAACCCATTTCTTGCCAAAAACATCAGGTGTTTGTAACAAATTGCTAATAATTCACTAGACCAATCAACGCCATAACAATAGCACATACATATATAATTTTTCTTCTAAATACTTATAACATTTGTAATAGCAAGTGAACAACAGACTTTTGTCTAAATTTAAACCATTCGAAAACGAAACTCGTTGGCGTTGGGCCAGAACCTTTAAAAACAAAATAAAACATGACATTTATTCTACATTTTAAGAAGTAAATGCATACATACATATGTATGTAATAAAACGAACACATACTAGAGTTGTTAGTTACCCTAATTGGGTCTTGTTGGCCATATTCATAAAAACTAAAATGAACTTGAGCTGAGTTTTAATTTCGAACTTCCACACAAAAACAATGGGCGAAAATACATAAAATGATTTGTATATGGAAGCTCTGAAGAGGGGATAAAAGTTTTAGAAAATCCAAATGGGAGAAATTTTTAAAAATATTATTGTACAGAAGTCTCTCAAGGAGTAAAAGAAATATTCCATGAAAAAGTGGAAGAGAAAAAAATGTACAGGAATCAATCATACACTTGTCTTCTTATTACGATGCGAGAACATTTTTCGGGTTTCGTACTCAAAGAGTGAAAACGGAACTCCATTATTGAGAATTCTACGTTTATCCATCCGTCACAGACGCCATTCTCCCAAACGGCAACAACCAGAAAGCTGAAATTTTTACCCGGTTACCCGGCCTCTACAACAACAAATACTAAAAACATCAAAAAGTTTAAAACTAAAAGGGATCCCCATACAAGAAACTATGAAAATTAGATAAAATTAGCTGTAACTTTTGAACCATAAGAGCTAGAGAGCTGAAATTTTCACATGATATACACACGCCCTACAACAACAAAAACTTAAGAACTAAAGGGTGTTCCCATACAAGAACCTGTGATCCTGTTGGGGCTTCGCACTCATAGAGTGAAAATGGGAACCCTTTTATGAGACTTCGCTGTCCATCCGTCATTCCGTCACAGGCTCCAGTCCGCCAAACGGCAAGAGCTCTGTAACCACAGGACATGTGGTTACCCGGCTTCTACAACAATAAGCAATAAAACAACAAAGAGTTAAAAACAAAAGGGAGTCCCCATACAAGAAACTGTGAAACCAAAAATACAGCTTTAACTTTTGAATCATGTGATATGGACTTGAAATTTTGCCGGTTACCCGGCTTCTACAACAATAAGCAATAAAACAACAAAAAGTTAAAAATAAAAGGGGGTCCCCATACAAGAAACTTTGCAACCAAAAATGCAGCTTTAACTTTTGAATCATAGGATATAGAGACTTAAAATTCGATATGTGGTTACATAACAAACAACAAATACCGAAATTAACTTTAGCTTTTGCACAGTAAGAGATAGAGGCTTAAAACAATAAATATCGAAAATAGTAAAAAGTGAAAATTTAAATGTTCGCCTTTATACGAGGACAGCCTTTAATTTGAAAATTAACATTAGTTTTTGAACCGCAAAAGATAGACTTGAAATTTTTCACAGTGTACATATGTATATATGTAGTTCGCAGACCTCTACACATTCTCTCACAAACACATGACGTCCCATGACATGCTGATGCAAAAATCATTGTTATTTTTTTTTATTGTCAATAATTTTATTGGGCTTAAGTTCGATTTTTATTTCCTCAAGATTGAGAAAGTTTGTTTCTGTGATAAAATTGGGGAGATAACACTTTTAAAAAAGACAGGAAGAGTAAAGTTGAAGACTTACTGGCTGGGGTACATACCATGGCTGTTTCATGACCACCACGTCGCTCATCACCACCCAAATTTGCTTTGAACTCAAGCCCCATAAAATTATTAACAATTGTAAATCATATCTAATCTACTATAAAGTTAAAATTATTTTTTTTTTGCTTAATGAACTGGATGGCATGAATTTCAATCCATGATTCAACAGCATTTTGTCATGAATATTAGTGCTTTAAATGAAAAATATTCGAAAATGACAAACACTTCGACATGGGAAAATCGACTTTTCGAAAAACCTCGAACAATTCGAAAACCGGTTTTGACAACTATACTGCTGACTGAGAACGACTTGCTGGGGCCACATCCTGGCATTTGCGCTCGAACGAATACGTGATCGAATGCTGTGTGTTTTTTGCTCATTTGGTTTTTGCTTTACCATGCTCACTATGTGTATGGAGATAAATATGCCGAGTCAAATATGTTTGACGTAACGAAATAACGTAATGACATTTTTGAATGTAGTGAAGATAAATATGTTAATCTGTGAAAGTAAATGTGTCCATAAATATACATAAGTAACTTATAATAAAATAAAAGAATATTTAAAAATATGAATTTCAGCCTTCAAAATTGAGAAAATTAGAAAAAAAATTAAACAACGACACCGTGAAAAATCGATGATCTTCGAAAGAATTTTGACACATATGGGCACATTTTTTGAGTGTAACTCAACTGGACCACATGGAAAATGAAGCCAAGCCTGTGATCTATTTGGCGGTACAAGTGTCATTTCTCAATTGTGTTTAAGAATTTTTAATAAATTTTTTTAATTTTCGCTAAGTGAAAAGTCGGAGATCTTCGAAAGAATTTTGTCATATTCAAATATGAACTTAATTATTTATTTGCTTTAAAAAATACAAATCGTAGTAACCGATGGTAATTCGTTGTATAGAAAAAGGTTGCAAAGAAAAGTAAAGAAGTTGCAAAACGAAAAAAAATGTTTGCTGTGTTAAAGGTTTGTTTGAACATTTCTGATTCTCATTTTGTTCATGGGAATGGAAAGTTGGAATAAGTAGTTGAGTTTCAAACATTCTTTTAAGAATTTTTCGAGTCTACTGATGAGTTGAGTAGCATCAACGAAATGGCGACGGCATATAGACGGCTGAAAAATACAGAAAACATTTGTAAGGTCTATTTTTGGACCTGAATTAATGAATTTTGTCACATTTATCTTCAAACTCAAATATGTCGTTACGTTATTTCGTTACGTCAAACATATTTATCTTCACATACATGTCTTTACTATCGAGTATATTCGATCGCAAATGCCTCTGGTCCGATTTGGCGTGGTTTTTTCTGTTTGAGCTGCAATTTGCGCAGGAAAAACTAAAACATCTGGGCGAAAATTTCAAAATTTTGTTTAAGAATTTTATTTGTCTTATATGTTATACCTTTTTCCAAAGACTAATCAGGCTTGTTTTACTTTCTCATTACAGGTATTCGCTTCTCCATGGACGTATCCCGCGATGAAGTCAAAGCTTTGTCCGCTTTGATGACCTTCAAGTGCGCCTGTGTTGATGTACCATTTGGTGGGGCTAAAGCCGGTTTGAAAATCAATCCTAAAGAATACTCTGAGCATGAATTAGAAAAGATTACGCGCCGCTTCACTCTGGAGTTGGCCAAAAAAGGTTTCATTGGACCTGGCGTCGATGTGCCTGCTCCCGATATGGGAACTGGTGAACGTGAAATGTCATGGATTGCCGACACATACGCCAAAACCATTGGTCACTTGGATATTAATGCTCATGCTTGTGTCACTGGAAAGCCCATCAACCAAGGCGGTATTCATGGTCGTGTTTCTGCTACAGGTCGTGGTGTTTTCCACGGCTTGGAAAACTTCATCAATGAAGCCAACTACATGAGCATGATTGGTACCACTCCCGGCTGGGGAGGAAAAACTTTTATTGTTCAAGGTTTCGGTAATGTCGGTCTTCATTCAACCCGCTATTTGACCCGCGCTGGAGCCACTTGCATTGGTGTGATTGAACATGATGGTTCCATCTTCAATCCAGAGGGTATTGATCCTAAGGTAAGAAAGTAAATAAATTAAATAAAACTGCGTTGTGGATAGGAAACGCTATGGCGTTTTTAGCTTTATTGATATACATACGAGCATTGCTAAAGTTTCAATTAACTTTCCATCATTTATAAAAATAAAAAAACTTGGAAATTAGGAGACGCTTATGAGGTTTTTAGCTTTATTGATTTGTTGCTCAAGTTTTAATTCACTTTGCATCATTTGCAACTGCTAAACGGTTACTGTATTGTGTCGCTTGTCTAGGAAAGTTTTCGAATGTCTGAACTTTGTAACTTTGAAAGTTATTTTGATTTTGGCGTATTCAAAAAAAAAAAAAAAAAAAAAAAATCATTGTAAAATCTTCTAAACAGATCTGTTCTGAAAATCTTTTTTGTTCATATAATGTTATTTCTAAAACCAAATTGCATCAGAAACCTGACTTTTTGACCACCACTTGAGGAATATTATTTTTCATAACTAAACCTAAAATTATTCCCCATTTATATGCTGTATTAAAAAAAAATTGTTATAATTATGTCTTAAATAAAAAAGTTATAAGCAAATTCAAACACCTTCGTTCATTTTGGGCCACCCTGTACTTATCTTTAGTGATTTTTCTCATGTTGAGCCGTTTGAAATGTTATTACGGACTGCATTTGCAATAGCGGTACTCAGTGTTTGGTACGTTTTTGGTTGCGACTATTTGCATTTGCGATTATATTGCAACTGATATTGAGCACCCTTTTTAACAACTTTGCAAATTTTATTGCACTCCAAATAACAGCTGATAAATTAATACACAGTTTTTAATTTTTCACGTTTTATTTTTTTTGGTAATTGCTGTTGGCTCCATCTCTACAATTTTTTGTTTGCTTTGTTTTAAAATGTCAGCTGTTCGAGTGTCAGTGTTGCAAACGCAATACTCATACGAAAAAAAGCAACACGTAATTAGCGGTGCGTAAATGCTAAAATATTGCGAGTGCAACCTTGTATATTTTGTTGTTGGGTTGCAGAGAAAAAGCAACGATTTCTTGCATTCGCACTTGCGCAATACATTTGCACCAAATAATGAACTGCGCTAATATAATATTCTATATTGTCGAAGTAAAGCTCATTTTGAGTTCAGAAATCGCGTGATTTGAAAGCACGATGACCGATAATTCAAATTCTTCTTAATATTCGTTTCAAATAAAATTAATGTTAACATTTACTTATGTATTATGATGAAGGGCGTTGTTACCCAGAAACAGCCGGTTGTAATTGCCTACCTGCTGTATTGTAACATACATATATTGATCTCTTAGGAGAAATAAGCACATTAACTTATAAAATTGTAGGCACAGCATGTATTGAGTATGTTATGGGGATAGGAAATACTGTGGAAAATAATGCATGTTTGCAAAATGTCATCAGAGGTGTGTGTTTTGTGGTCGTTTCGTTCTGTTCTGTTCCCGAAAGGGTTAAATCAAAAATATATATGTATGTATGTGTTGTAGTTTTATATTCGGCATGAATTTAGATCATTTTGTAAAACAAATAAGGGATTTCATTGAAGAAACCCAAAAAATGCTCTTTTTATACTCCTTTCACATCATTTTTTTTTTTTTTTTTTTTTTGGATTCGAAAATTCATAAAAAAATGTTTATGTAATTTATCTTTCAATCCTTTGCAACAATAAAAGATTTCAATGTTTTCTAATAAATAGCAAAAAAAAAAAAAAAATTAAAATTAGTATAACAATTTCAATGCAGGTCTACAAATTTAACTATTTTTAATAAATGTCCCCGGCTGAAGTAGACCGAAAACAATTGATAAGATCTATTTTTTTTAAATCTCAAATAACGCATGTGTCTTGCATTTGAAATTACTTTAAGGCCTTGGAAGACTACAAAAATGAACACGGCACCATTGTTGGCTATCCTCTTGCCAAACCCTATGAGGGAGAAAACTTGATGTTCGAACCTTGTGATATTTTCATCCCTGCAGCTGTAGAAAAGGTTATCAACAGTGAAAATGCTCACAAAATCCAAGCTAAAGTAAGTAATTGCTTTTAAATAAATGCGACTTGCATTATTTTATATTTATTTATTCCATTTTTTTTTTTTTATTTAAAAAAAACAGATCATTGCCGAAGCGGCCAACGGCCCCACAACACCCGCCGCTGATAAAATATTGATTGATCGCAACATACTGGTCATTCCCGATTTGTACATCAATGCTGGTGGTGTAACAGTCTCTTTCTTCGAATGGTTGAAAAACTTGAATCACGTTTCGTATGGTCGTCTCACTTTCAAATATGAACGTGAATCCAACTACCACTTGTTGGGTAAGTCCATTTATTTATGCCCCATGTACTAAAGGTATTATTTAAAAGTTATCTTTGGTTTTATTTAAAAAGGTTTTTTGGCTTGGTCTTTCAAAATTTTGCACAACAGAGCCAACATTAAGCTAAATCTCCATAATTTATATTTTCTTCTTATATGCTATAATTTTTTAACTCTGTTATTTGGTTTGGCTTTTATTTAATATAATATTTTTTAACAGTTTTACTTTTACTTTTCATCTGCATATATTTTTTTTTTTCTAAATTCATTTAATTTTCTTATGATTTTATAATATGGAAGTCAAGATTCCTAAATACATAATTACATTTACATTAGTTTTGTATTGTACTTATTGATTGATGGCATCTTCGCTATAGTAATTCGTACTTTTTTCGTTTTCTATTTCTTCTTAAATCCATTTAGCCTCAGTACAACAGTCTATTGAACGATTTATTTTGGACGGTACAGTTCTCATTTTTATTTTTTTTATTTAACGTCTTTTTATGTTTTTTTTTCTAATTTATTTATTTTTTTTTTTTTTGATCACTTATCTTAAACAAGTTTAAAGTATTTTGATGTAGTTTTAGTCTGTCCTCTTTTTCATTTCATGTATTTTTATGTTTAATGTGCCTAATTGATTGTTTTTCACACCGATTCTTTGAGAAGAAAACTCATTTTGATTTCAACAAATGATAAGAGCCTAAATTTAAGTTACAAATGAAAATTTTTAAAAGGATCGTAATTGTCATGCGTGCATGTGTGTGCAACGAAGCATGATTTTTTAGTGATTGTCGGATTAATTCCGTTGCGATTACAATTCACAGCGTATTAATCTGATTAGGGGAAAACGAGCATTCAAAATTCGACAATTTTTCGTAATGGACATAGAATATTTTTTAGTCTTACAAAATGATACAAATACAATAGCGGTTTTCACACTTTGTATTATATTTAAAATACTTTTAAATATAATACTAGCGGTTATCACACTTCGTATTATATTTAAAATACTTTTAAATATAATACTATTTTAAACTTCTACGGGTGAGCGACTTTTTGTTTGGTATTGTAAAAAAGTTGAAACAGCTGACTTTTGTTTAGATATTTTACCGACAAAAGTACACAAAAGAATTTCCCAATTGGTGTTTAGTAAAATATTAAAAGAAATCACATCTAAAAAAATGCCTTAGGAAACCGTAAAAGAAAAAATTAATAACTATTTGGTTCAAAATGCCATTGATCAAATCGAAGTTAATGAAATGATGGAGTGCAAAGGTACATACATACATATGTATATTTATTTATTAACAAAAAGTAAATGTATGCATAACCAATCTCTCAGTAGATAGTTACAGGAACGATATTGTTGAACATATCTTGGACGAGGTTATCGATGACGTTATTTAGTCGCATCGTATCGTCGCAGAATGTTTAGTTCAGTACCGAAGGCAATGAAGTGGTCCTTAGATATTTTAACTGGACTAGATGACAACAGATTTTTACAACAGTCTACGAGTGAGCAGAATTCAGTTTCATTCTCTTGTTGTTTTAATTTCGGATTATTTTGAATTTAACCAACCTCATTCATGTGAACAATTCCCAGTTGAGTACCAATTGGCAATTGTTCTGTACAGACTTGGATCATCTGGAGAGGACGCAAGTATTCTAGCAGTGTTTTTACTTCCAGCTTTTTTCGCGATTTCTTTTTATAACTTTTTTAATATTTCTACTTTTTTGGTCTTTTCCATTGCAAATTTAAGAAATGTTTACAATTCACTTTATTATGTGTAGGCAAAAAACAATGTGGCACCAAATCTGTCAGCTGTTTCATACTTGTAAATAAATTCTCTTACTACATTTAGTAAATCTACTACTAGTTTTGGCATTGCAGAGGTTTTAATTTAGTAAATTAAAAATGTATGAGATTTGTTGTTGCCGAGTTTTAAATTTATCAAGATTTATTAAATTTAAAATATCTCCAAGATCTACAATAGTACTTTAATACGAAGCGTGAAAACCGCAAATGATATTAACTAGTTATTGCAGCTTGTAAGCTGAATGCAATAGATAATTTGTAGTTTTCAGAAATTCGATTACATTCTTCAAAATCAACTATATACGTATATAATCTTTTCACCGAATTTTAAATTTGAAACGGTGTTGCAGAAGAGGATTTCTTAAAACATTTAAATAATTGGAAATCAACAAATATTTGAAAATCTACACTAAAACTTTCTTAAACCTTTTCACCTTTTTAACGGCTCCGAACTCATAGACAGAAAACGGAACCCTTTAACTGTGATTTCGCTGGCCTCTCCATCCGATGGTTCCAAGTCGTACATGATTATTGATGGGTAATTTATGTTGAGTCAATTGTACTCCAGACAATTCCTGAAACTACTATTTAAAATTTAAAATTTTAAGTGTGGGTGTTATTGAATATTGACTCTTAATGTTGTAATAACAACAATGTAGATTCATTGTTTCATGGACAGACAATTCATTATAATATTCTTGCTGCCGTGTAGATGCCTTTCTTCAGTTTACTATAGGGGAACTTAGTTTTTAAAAGTATACATAAACATAGAAAAAATGTATTCCAGCAGGCAAAATCAATCAAGAACTTTCTTTTCTTTGGGTTTGATTGAAGCAAACGCAAACATTTTTAAGCCTTCATGAAGAAAACACTTCATTTGGTACGCAATTGTCGAAGTGATGAAAAATGTGCATGGATGAAAGAAAAAGATAATTTTACGGTTTATTGAAAACTATCTTTGTGCAGGAGAAAACATCACAAAGCAAAAATAACTCCACACCCGACGGCATAATAGAAACGAACGCTACAAAGTCACACACAAAAATTATGATGTTTGACATCTTTTATTGCATGTCTGCAGCAAATTATTAAAATAAACGTTACGCACGCAACCAAACTGTGTGAAACGTTTCTTGTGTACCGTAAGAATTTCTAGTTATTAAACAGACCTATTATTTGATTGACTTCAATGACTCAAATTATCAATCTCTGATTGGGTTACCCGCGCTTCATTTAAGCAGTTTAATCTAATAAGAAATAATGTCAAATCATCAGCATATGAAAGACATTTTGATTTAGTAAAGCAATTATTGGCAATTAATAAAGAAGTTAAGGAATAACAGACGAAAAACACTGTCTTGGGGTTTACGGATAAGATACTAAACTATAACTTTTAATGTTCACAGATACATGCTGAGGGGTTTCAATAGTGCAAATGAGGAAACATAAAGCAAAGTGCAAATACATGTGTACATTTTCTTGTTGTGTGAAAAAAATCAGAGCATTTTTGCTCACACTTGCTTCGTTTGCACAGTTTGCACTAGCCATCGTGAAAGCCCGCAATATTAAAATTCGACTTCTGATCACAATATTTTTTCCAACATTAATTTAGTTTACTTAAAATTAGTGCGTATTTGCTAAATTTTAGTTTAATTTGCTCATCAACTTTTTGTATTTTTTCACTGTTTGTTTCATAATAAGCCAGCTATTATAAAGCCGGTGCAATACAGGTATTCATAAAAAGTAAAACGTTGCTCAAATACATTTTAGAACAACCTTTGTATGGACAATTTTTTGTAAAATGTGTTTCAACAATGTTTTATTTTTTTATGAATACCGGTGTTATTCATAAGAACAACAACAACAACAACAACAAAAACGTTTGCTAACTATTTAAAGGCAAAGTTTTTTGTGTGCAAATTCCCCTAAAGGAAAGGTAGCAGAAAGTTAATTTGTCAAAAGTTGTTCGTCATGAATAATGAACGCTTATCTATGTATGTATGTATGTACACTGTATGCTAATTTATTTTATTGCGTTTAGTACAATTCTAACAAAATCATTTTGTATATTATTTAGTTTTATATATTTTGATTTATAAATTTTTGTATACCCACCCCCTAGTTTGCTTTTCTATTCCTTATCCTTGAAGCATATGTATTTATGTTTATAAACAAACAGCCGTTTGAAATTGCCTTCTCATTTTGATTATAAATTCTTTTTGTCCTTAGAATCCGTGCAAGAATCTTTGGAACGTCGTTTTGGTCGCGTTGGTGGTCGTATTCCGGTTACTCCTTCCGAAGCGTTCCAGAAGCGCATTTCTGGTGCTTCTGAAAAGGACATTGTACACTCAGGCCTGGACTACACCATGGAACGTTCAGCTCGTGCTGTAATGAAGACCGCCATGAAATACAATTTAGGTCTGGACTTGAGAACCGCTGCTTATGTCAACTCCATTGAAAAGATCTTCACAACTTATCGTGATGCTGGTTTGGCTTTCTAAAGTGCTTAATTAACAAACAAAAAATATTAAGTCAATCCTCTATGATGGTGCATACTTACATAAATAAATAACACATACATTATGTCAAGTAATTTCTAAGTCTTAACAGATCTAATTTTAAAATCTAAACCAACCAGTAATCATCTTTTAAGCTAAAAATTCGCTCGAAGCAACCATGTAAAACAAAGTAGTTTAAGCAATATTCTGTAACAGTTGAGAAAAGAAAACAACACAACATTAGTTAGTCCTGCCAATTGTCACAAAACTGTTTTTAAGAAAAATCTTTGAAATATTAAAAAAAAAAAAATCTAAACTATTGCCATCGCAAAATGTAAAATCACCAGAAGAACGTTACATTCTGACCGCAGCGACTTTTTATTTTCCTCGTATCTTAATGTATTAAATATTAAACAACTTTACTGTTTTATTTGTTTATTTCCGCCCCCCTTTTATTTATTTCTAATTGTACTTTTAATTGTTGCTATTTCGTTTTTCATTCAATTTTAAGTTTTAAAAATCAGTCCAATAAGCAAATGCATTTTAAATTTAAAAAAAAAAAAAGAAAACAAAAAGAAATATCCATTAACATGGAAATAAATTCAAAATAAGATGAAAATGAAAAAATAAAAAATATACATACATACATGTTTATTTGAATTTGTTTTATTCAGCTCAGAGGACTATTTTAAGGAAAGAGGACCTAGCAAGGCAGATTAAACAGGTAAAATCACTAAAACAGCTGCTCGTTGTTTATTAACTGCTTAGTGTCAAAAGTTTGTTTACAAGCTGTTTAACGTGCTCTGATTTCTAAGAAATGTGCAAGTGATTTTGTACCTTTTATTGAAGAAAAAGTAAAATAAGCCAGTGATTTTGCTTCTTTTATTCCATAAAAAAGTAAAGTAATAATTTTTAAGTGGTTTAAAGAAATTTATTTTATGAAATTTGTGTAATTTCGTTTTTTGCATACACTCACAAACCAGTTTAACAAAACAAATGAGAGAAGAATTTGACAGTATGCAGTTATTTTTCTACCAACAACTCTCGTGTATTTTTTTATGTTCTGCTAGTGTTTGTACCTAGTAAATCTGCCTTGGGACCAAGTAATAAGGAGAATGTTTAAAGTAGATAAACGGTGTTTGCGCAGCATGTGAATTTGAGAAACCGAAACCAGGGGCCTTATATCTTGGCGCTTACCTCAATTCCAAGCTTACATGGCAACATACTGTTCAGGCCAGAGCCGACAAGGCAGGTGTTGCCTTACACTTGTGCCGAAGGTTCACTGGTAAGAACTGAACAAGAAACTTCTATTGGCTGTTCGATGCGGTTGTGAAGACCATATGTGAGGCGCTTGTATGGTGGACGGCAGTCGAATGATCTGCCACCTTTCCTGCAATGGAGGAGTGATGCTCAAACCCAAGGTGGCTACGAGATGACTCACAAAAATGGTACACTGATGGATCCAAGTCGATCTAGTGAGTGGGAGCGGGAATAGTGGGGACTAGGGCACGCAGAGCAATAACAGTTGGCAAGGACACCATAATTTTTAAGGCGGAGCTATATGCTATACTGGAAGCTGTAGGTATCCTATCCGAAAGGGGATACAGGGGAGTCAGAATCAAGATACTCTTCGACAGGCAGTTGGTACTCAAAGCCCTGAGCAGCTGTACGTTCACATCCAGGACAATACTGGAATGTCACGACAGGCTAAATCACCTGGCCACTCACAACCAGATCACTCTGATATGGATACCAGGTCATGAGGGGCACAAGGGTAACGAGTTGTCTGACACTTAGGCAAAAAGGGGAGCCAATGGGGCCTTCATTGGAACGTCACTAGGGGCCTGGAACACTCAAAGAAATGTCTTGGCTTTGATGCTAAGAGGGCGCACCTTGCTCTGGGGCGCCAACAGGCCATTATACCTGCAAGAAGCACCTATACAGAATGGGCCTATCCAATACGGCTATCTGCAGATTTTGCGGAGAAGAGGAGTCAATGGAACACTTAATCATCAAATGTGTGGCACTAGGCCGCAGAAGACACAGGCTGTTGCAGGCCAATACATTGGATTCACAGGACATGAAAGGGCTTCCTTTCCAGTATTAGAAGGAGCTAATACTGTTTCTTGATGTATTAAACTTGTGAGGGACAACAATTTGTTTGTTCCGTTAGGCTTTCGTTATAAATGTAAAATTTGAGCGTAAGCTGGATTTTACACTTGAAAGACAGACAGAGACGAAGTTTGTTGGCATCGGAGCTGTGCGGTAGACTGTGTAGTACACAACTATCTGTACTAGATATCCAGCCCAAACATGAATGATAATTCCGTGAGAGTTGATAAATTCCTTAGGAAATTTTTTTTTAACCTTCCCTGTTTTAGCCACATCGAAGGGGAAAAATAGTCGGCGGAGGCAAAAATAGGTATTTTAAAAACTAGGTTTTTGTTTTTTTTCCTATAAAAAATTTCGATATTACCAACTTTTTTTTTGTTTCTCAGGTAATTTATGATTGGAGGAATTTTTTCTCGAGAAACGTATTTTCATTAGGAATAAAATTCCTTGAGAATATTCATGATGGGGCTGATCATTTTTTATTCGTTGCTTCCCATAACTTTTCCCATGCCATCGTCATTTTAATTCTATAAGCTATGTGCGGTTGTGCGCAGCGGATGTGTAGAATTTCTGTATATTGATTTCCCAAGTGTGTAAGCCTTGGACGGACCAAAAGTGAATTAAAAAAAATGTCTGCCTTTCAATTGCCGAAGTGTGAAACCGCTTTAAGAAAAATATCTATATTGCAGAATCAATCATATTGTAATACCACTGTAATACTGTAGAGATGATACCGCAGCAACGGAATGAGCTGCAAATTTTGTTTCTGCATAAAAAATGCTTTACGCAGTCGCGGAACGGAATCAATAATCGGACCCATTATGTTTTGTGCAGGAACTTCTTTTTTCTTAATTTCTCTAACTTTACCACCGATTATCAAACTACAAGCCTCCAGCAAGTTTTGACTTCAATTTTAAGCTATAACCCCAAAAAACTGATTTGTTTCGAGGCCTGGCTTTTTACTTTCAAAAGTTTACACGAAAAAGCTGTTGATTGAATTCGAATTAAAATAAAATGAAGAGTTATTTTTATTTTCATTTATTTTGGCACACAAATAGGAGTTTCAACTCTGTTGTTCACATTAAGAAAAATATATTTATTTTGAAACTTTCAAGTGATTTTTTCTTTAAGTGCAATGGAAGATGAGTTTACTTTTTTTATAATTAAAATAATTTGTTTTGTTCTTTTTTTTTAGCAAAATGTAAATAATATAAAATCAATATTAATATCAATTGACTGGCCGCTTTTGCTTTTGTTATAAATGTATGTGTAAAATACAATTTTTAATGAAGATCAATTACATGAGTACAATAATACTATAAGTACACTTTCAGAAGGATATTGGTTAAAAAAAATGGAAGGGAGAAATCAATCACACTGATTTCTTTTTTATAATATGCAATTAAACATAAATCATTGCCTTAAAAGTATAAACCTGTAAATTGACATTCAAAAATTTCTGCGGAGCAAAGTAGTCCCATAAATAGTTGATGTGATGTATGGTAATACTTTTTAAGATGCCGATAATAATTCGAATCACTTTTTTCTTTGCCCTTTGGAAGTTTTTGTAAGGCGGATGGCAGGTTTACACTTTAAGCCGACGATGTACCGAGTTAATTAAAATGAATGTCTTTTTTTCATAAACGTATTTGGACTTATTCTAAATATATCTTTAAAAAATATCAAATTTCTTATATTCAAAGGATTTCAACCCACATAAAATGAGGTGCAGTCTATCAAGGTTAGCACAACTCTCTTAAAATATTTAATAATATTGTATGTATGTAACAACTATCAGTTAGTTGTTCTTTCTGCCTTCAAAAGACCAAGGATTTAGGAAATAGTTTTTGTTCAATGTAGTCATCCACCATTGCCTTTACCAGATCCGTTGTCATTTTGGGATGCTTCAGTTGGTAGCCAAACTCTTTAAGTTTCGTATTATCCAAGTTAAGATGCTTGTGATACAACTGCTCTTCATCCAAATAGGGAGTAAGCGGTGTGTTGGTTAAACCATTTTGTTGACAAATTTCAGCCCAAGGTGCCAAATGCTTGTCGTTAATTTCACTGACAGTATCGGACAGACTAAGCTGCAAGTATATAAATATGTTATTTTCTAAATACAGAGATGTATTTTCAGCTTAAAAATATTTTAAATACTTTGGTTAAATTTGACATCATTATGCCAAAATACTCAATATTAATATTGAAGATTTCAGCTAAGACATCACTTATGGTTCCCTGAGTAGATTCAGCATCATCAACAATATTATATGTCTCGCGATTAGCCTTGGGACTGGTAGCTAGCTGCCAAGTGGCAGCGCACACATCGTCAATGTGGACTGTAGACAATTTCATGGCATCGTTCCAGAGCAGCTTCATAGTTTCATTTAAATGTTTGTAAATGGCAGCAATAATTACACGGGGCACTGAGGAATACATTTTTGTAATATTTAGCAAGTCATAAGAAAATAAATTAATAGCAATATAAAAATAAATCTAAATTACAAAAAGCGTGTGCCATTTTTCAGCTTGGCTTCATTTGGAGTACAATATGAAACATAATCAAATGAAGGTGTAGCATTTTCGTTTGCTCTGTTATTGCAAAATTAAAAAGTAATGATCTTTTTCATTTTGCAACTCTTTTAATTTTCTTTGCAACCTTCTATACAACGAGTTACCATCGATTACTACGATGTGTAAAAGCTTTTTGAATATTCAAATATTTTTTTTTTTTTTTTTATACCAATCTTTTTATTTACAATCTATTTTACAATATTTAGTAAACTCGATAAAATTAAATACAATTATTAAACTACACCAAGCTTAATAAACTGTTTTTGAGAGAAAAAATATTATTAAATTAGTGTTATGTGTGTATACATAAAAGCTATTTTCTATACTGGAGATCTAAAACATGAAGCCTATTAAGCCTTCTAATTTCATTTGTTTCATCTAGCAGGGAAATTGCCAGTATATTACAATGGTTACTAAGTCGGTTAACGTATCGTGTACTAAATCTGTTTATTTCATCCATAACAAAGAATATTCAAATATGAACTTAATTATTTATTTGCTTTAAGAGCCAATTGAAATGTATTAATTCAGGTCCAAAAATAGACCGTTCAAATGTTTTCTGTCTTTTTCAGCTGTCTATATGCCGCCGAAAAAAAGTTAGGACTGTTTGTTGAACATTTCTGATTCTCATTTTGTTCATGGGAATTATGGAACAAGTAGTTAAGTTTCAAACATCTTTTAAGAATTTTTCAAGTCTACTGATAAGTTGATTAGCACCAACGAAATGTCGGCGGCATATAATAGACAGCTGAAAAAGACAGAAAAAATTTGAAAGGTCTATTTTTGGGCCTGAATTAATACATATTATGGCAACACTATCTATACAGCTAGATGGCAACCTAACTGCATACAACTCTATTTTTACTTTAATCTCTTTTGTGCTTTTCATCCTAGTTTTCAAATACGTAAATGTACCGGTTGATTCTCACTCTCTAGGCCACCACACGTTTGACTGCTCATAAATACGAAACATAGTAATACTACTGAATAAATATACTTTATTTTTCGGCTGCTGACTTTTTTCGAAAAATCGTTACATTAATGCAGAGCCAAACTGTATGTTGGGTATCAATACTTGATAACACAGCATAACACAGCCGATTTTTGGTATCGGTAAAAATGCAGATTTCCAGTTTTAACGGCAGGTTTTAACACAGTTATTAATAAAAGTTAAATCTATTTTAAATACATTTTAAAACAAATTTTATATGAAAATAGGTAGTCATACATGAACAAATATATGCTGAGTTTTGCCTAAAAAAAAGTGAACACTGTTTTCTTGTTGACTTTTTTTCTGCATATACATACAACAAACAATAGCGAACAGAAGAAAAAAAAACAATTTCGAAAAAGTCTACTTCAAGGTTATGTTTGCTCAACGAGCAAATAAAAAAATTTAGGCAAATTCGTATTTGCTCTTGCAAAGTTTTTGTAAGATTAAGCAAATATAACCTTGAAATATACTCCTGTGAAATTAATGTTTTTACGTTTTTTTTTTTCTTCCATATATAAGGACATAAGAGGCATTTTAGGTGTTTGTATTCATGTACTTGATCAAAAAAGAAGTCAGAAAGAGATTAGTGGTCCCGTTCCTTCGGTGCAAATATTCGCGATCGTACCATTTGTGTGCTTAAAATGGATTGATTGTGATTTTTTTGTAAAATATTAACACCGGTATTAATAGCAAATCGGTGTTTATATCAAAATCGATTTCAAATACATTTTCAAACAAATTTTATATGAAAAAATTTGTTGTAGTTTTTTCAAATATTTTATCATCGTAACAGGAATTATTTAAAAATTGGTTCAAGTAAATTTAGTAAATACTCTGAAGGAAACCTAGAGTCAAGTGGCTCCAAGTCGCCACAAATTGTCAACAGAGTGTCTCCAGTTTTATGTTTTATGAACAGTGTTGTGGTTGTTGAAATTTGTAAGCCCACCAAAATCGTGAAATAAAAATCGTTTATATTTGCAAAGAAAAGATTGAGTTGACAACATTGTTAATGAGTAGACAAATTTTATGTCTTGATTTTTCAATTGAGTTTTTCTACTGACATTTCTTTCAGGTTAGCGACAATGTCTATAGAGAATCAATAGTACTATGGTCGTCATATAGTCGCATTATAACCACCTAGTCACTAGTTCCTTCGTCAGTAGTTGATTTGCAATGACAAGCACATGTTGAATGTCAACAGAAAAAATCATTGCATGAGGTATAATATGTCACTAGTACTGGTGACCATGTCAATAGCAAATCACTAGAGTTTTTCGACTGACATTTCCTTCAGGGTATGTATATGTACATACAAAAGTATGTGTAGTTTTACTTACTCAAATAACGTTTATCTCCACATCCATAAACAACTGGCAAACGCACAACGGTGTAATTAAAATTTTCCATGTTTTGTAATTCTTTTTCTACCTTCAATTTGTATTTAGCGACCGCTGTCCAGGGATCATGTTTGCAATCCTCTTTTAGAGCATATTTTTCTGAACTGTTCACGCAACCAGAGCTGAATTCGATGTACCGCTGTGCCTTAATGGTCATTGCTTCATTGGCGCAATTAAGGCTCAATTTTTGTATGCCCTCTTTGTATACTGCCTCTGTTTGATTGGGACGAGTTTCAGCTGCACAATTAAATACCAAATCCCACGAACGGCCAGTGGTTGGGTGTGGTACAAAAGCATTCTTACAGGAATCTGTCAAAAAGAATAAGAAACAGATAAGAAAACATAAAAACGTTTTTCAATATGAAAAACAGCCCACATTGCATTAAATCTTTATGCACAAAGTGGGTATGTATGTATGTATGTAATAAAAAAAAAATAAAGCCCACTTACTTGGATTTATCAAATTAGCACTGCAAAACTCAACTTTGCCGTTGTCGAAGGCTTTCGATTGTCTCACATTCAGCCAGGCCATTTGTGGAGGCGTTTTATCAACAACACGTATTTCCTGTGACAAATCATTTTCTATCAAGAATGTTAATAAATTGCGTCCAACAAAACCGCATCCTATAAATAAATAATTGAATATGTGAATACAAATATCTCACATATTTATATATGTACATAATAACACTTGCTTTCATACATATATATGTATGTATGTATGTAAAATTGAATTCAACCGAAACTTAAATATATACATACATATGTATGTACCTACATGTGCATTAACTTAAAAAGACTATAATTTAGTTTGATTCCCATGGGTTTTGGACACCACAAGCATACACACATACAACACTATGTATACAAAATTACATGTTCAATACTTTGGCATAAGACATACAAATTTATGGATCATTTTATGAAGAAAAACTCTAACCCCCTAATTCATACAAATTATTTCAGGCTTATAAAGCTCTTATTTGAGATATTTGTATGGAAAATTTGTCAAATAAAAAGAGTTCAATAAACCTAAAATATTTATTATGAATAAGACCCTAAGTGCATACATTTTTTCACGTAGTAGATTTAGTTTAAGGATATATATACATACATACATACATACGCATGCACATACTCTAAAAAATGTGTAAACATTAGGTTGGTATCTATTAAAAGGATAATTGCCCTTTTCGCATTTATGTACATATGTGCACACAGGATATATGCAGCATACAAACCTGAAATACATATTTATACTTGTCGCCAATATACATATGTACATAGGCTTATATATATATATACATATATTAATGTGTGTTCATAACAAGTGGTTTTTAATTACTCATTCGTAGTATTTGTCATTAGTATTTATATACAAATGTATGTATGTATGTGCGCATGCATCCGCTATATAACTTACCACCCAATAACAAAACTGTTGGCTTTTCCGACATAGCTTTATCTTAATTTAGGAACCTTATTAATTAAAACAATTTATGTTTAATGCCGCTTAACAGTATTGTTTTCTTTATTTCACTCCTGTTATTCAAATAATATTCAAATCTTTCCAAAGAAAGCAAAGAAATAATGCAAATCAAAATCAACAGTGATTAAAAATCAAGACAGACAGAGTTGTAGAAATTGGGTTTAAATTTCACATACTATATTTCATGCACAGTTACTCAAAATGTTACAAAACTTTTTAAAGCTAAAGTTACATGACACGCGCTTACGCTTTCCATACCAACTGGGCGTTGTACGCCACCTTGAATAAGCAGAATATATAAAAACATATTTTAACTTCACTCTATGTTAGGTGTGGACATGGCGTAACAAATTTAGAACATGATACAACTAATATCTCATTGCGTATGATACAACTAAAACTCATTGCGTATAAGTAATCGATAAACAGTATATGAATTTTGTTCATAAAAAGATATGTAGTAAGAATTTTTTCAAAACTTAGCTTATTCATAAAAATGTTTGCAAAATTTTTTAAGAATGCGTTTTGTTACAAAAAATTTTAAAAATTATTCCGCTGTTATTGATATTGTTTTTCTGAGACGTGTGCCATGTACACAAGTATATCTACTCCACGCATTGTGTAACTTGTCACATGCAAATGCACTGATTCTATTTTTTTAACAGCTGCATATAAACTCATAAAAACGCGTGCCAAGTGCTGCTGAAATTTTTGTTTTTATTTTATGTTGAGGCTTGTAAATCAAATGTCACACACACGCTGACAATGTGAAATTTTAATGTTCACAAAAATATTCAACGGGAAAAACAATAACTACAAATAATTGTGAAGTTTACTCTAAAAAATCTTAACATATTAATTAACAATCTATATTAGGAGTTAATATATCTTACTCATGTACCGCAACAGTGTGAAACCCCACTGGGCAAGAAATCAAGAAACCTGGCAACTCTGATACTGGTTTTGTCACAAAGTGTTTTGTTGTCTCAAACGATTTCTGTGCCTTTTGTTTTAAAAGTTTGAGCGCTCTATTTGTTATTGTTTATATTTATCTCAGACGAAAAAAAATATAATTTTTGTAAAATTAATAATGCCGGATAGGAAGAAATTAGATCTTTCAATAGAGGTAGATGTTCTTACTGCCGGAACAACTGCGGAAATTGTTAATGCCATATTCGAGACTCTCCTTTTTCAAAGAAATCAAATACCTTTCGTATATAAAACCTATCGGTATTATATAAACAAATGGCAGGAGCAGGAAGAAAAGGAGCCGAATCAAGACAACCAGGATGTCGACTTGCGTAGTTTTCAGGTGCAGAGAAAAAAACAACAAGCTACAAACACAAAAGAGGCTATCAGTTCAATGCGACAGGTGATGTATTTAAAAAGAAAAGGTGATGTGTTAAAAAATATTAAAACTATTTTTGATACTCAGGTCATTAAAAATGCTTTTGGAAGGAAGCCAATAAAGTGTATACGATTTTTGTTCGGTCCTACAATCTTTACCGCCAAAGAAGCTTACACTGTCCACATACCGACCGAAAATATTGCAATTAATCATTTTCATGAGCACCACGAAATGTCGCCTAATAAGCTGAACCAAACTCTACTGTATGTCATACAGGATACATATATACATACATACAAAAGTGTAAACATACTTTAAATTATATTTTCTTTCAGTTCATTATTAACGAGTGAAGAACTTTATGCCGTATTTTCAAGCAATTTGAATCCTACTAACATTTATTTAGAACTAGAACTATTTGAAGAGGAAAATGTGGATATATTGAACACCAAGAGTTCTTTACAAACCCCTGAAATCTTTCCGAAAGACTCCTCGTCACTACCAGCCAGTTGCAAGGACATACACATATATTTAGTGCCTAAACAGAGTCAAACTACTAATTATGAGGCACTTACATGTTGTAAAGAGCTGCAGGTCTTCGAGGATCTTGTAAACTTAAGTTTGGATGGTGATATTAAAAAGTCGAAGAGCCCTACAAATGAAAAAAGTAAACAAAACTTAAAATCTTTAGCATCAGTTTGGTGTGAAGCGGACGTTTTTGTACGTGGTTTTAAAGATCAGCCAATCAAAGGTTTTAATATGTGGACATAACAATTTCATTTCAAGTGTTTTAGAAGAAATTTTAGCGAATTATATATTTTTTTAACTCGAGCTTATAATTTAAAATTTTCACTTGCTTTTTCGCTGATAACAACATAATTGATTCATCGTTGACTCCATAACTCTCACCATAATTGACGAGCCACGTGAGAAATGCTGCTAGATGTTCTATTCAAATTGTAATTTTTTACTGGCTTATTTCATGAAAAATATTTGATGTTTACTAAACGTTTATTGTACAATAAGAGCTTAATAACTGTAAAATAAGTTTTAGAAATAAGACCGCTAAAATATTAGACCATTTTATAAATTTATTATTAAAATTAAATGACACTGCTAAAGTACTAAATAAAAGTCGTTCATATTTAAAATTAGAAAATCCAACTTTTTGAACTCTACACTTATTTTTAGTAGAATAAAGGATATTTAAAAATTACTCAAGAAAACAGCGAAAGATCTTCGTATTTGGAAAGCATTAATAGAAGAATTTACGCATAAATTTATTTTACCTTCAATACCAATACACAAAGCATTTGCGGCCAATTAATTATGTATTTTGTGCAGACTAAGGAAGTGAAAATCGAACTAGAAAGCCCGATAAAATGATTAACAATTGTAAATCATATAGTTCGACTATAAAGCTAAAATAATGCACAGATATTAACTTAATTATTTATTTGCTTTGAGAGCCAATTGAAATGTATTAATTCAGGTCCAAAAATAGACCTTACAAATGTTTTCTGTCTTTTTCAGCCGTCTATATGCCGCCGATATTTCGTGCATGCTAATCAACTCATCAGTAGACTCGAAAAAACTCTTCAAATAATGTTTTAAACTTAAATACTTACACCGGTATTCATAAAAAATAAAACATTGTTGAAATACATTTCAGAACAAATTTTTCATATCAAATATCTTCTAAAATGTATTTGAGCAACATTTTATTTTTTATGAATACCAGTGTTATTTCATAATTCCCATGAACAAAACGAGAATTAGAAATGTTCAAACAAACCTTTAATTCAGAAAACAAATATTCGTCTTGCTAAAAATAAAGTAAAAGACGAGAAAGTGTGTCGGCTTCGAAACAACTAGTTCTCCACCCTGCTAAATGTCTTTGATGTTTTCTTTGTCTAATTTAATTAATATCAATCACAAAAGATAATATAGAAAGAACTTTAGCCTGATAAACTTAATACAGAAAATTATATAAGAAAAAGTTCAAATAATAGAAAATTAATTAACTTTACAGTCGCTGGGCACAGCAGAACATTTGAAAAATCTAAGAAATGAAATTTGAAATAACAATACAAAAATAATATATGTAAAAGAATTTCAAGATAAAAAAATGTACCGATTAATTTTCGTCCGTACAGAAAAAAAAATCAGAAACCTAAAAATTTAAAAAGGAAAACATTTCAATATTTTTTCAGAACTGAAATATATGTAAATCTCATTGGCGTCTTTTTTTGAAGTTTTCAGAAATTGCATTTGACTTATTTTTTTTTTCATTTTATTTTCGCATGCAAGATCTTTGTTAACAAAAAATAATACTACACGACTTCAATAATGTTCGTTTAGCAGTAGTTGATGCTGTCAGTTGATGTTATAAACCTTTAATCTCATACACATCTTTATTCAATAATTTTTAAATATCAACAACATGCAATAAAATGGCAGATGAATGCACATATGTATTTTGTTGTATATGTATAAATTTTCGCAAATAACTATCAATGTTTTCTATACTTTGGAAGAGTTGATGTAAAGAAATTTTTAGCCACATTTCTGTAGATTTTTGCATCACAATTTTGCAAAAAATGTAATTTATACCCAGGTAGCCAGCCATATGTTTGATTCGTATATCGTGGAATTTTTGAATGACAACGAGCGTCATATTTATCGTGTTTTTCTATTTCGTTCTCATGATATTTAACTCTTGAATCATTTAAAGTTTCTGCATAATTATGATCGTATTTCGACCAAAATTTATGTGCCAGTGGTTTCCTATTATAATCTGCATTGAATTTAGGCTCTCCCGAATTTTGATTTGGTCCACAGCAGCTCATTGTGTGGTTGGTTGTTGGGCTTCAAAATATTTGTATTGTAATTTTATTTGAAGTTTTTTGAAAACACAATTCAAATAAAGTTAATAAATAAAAATTTCTCCAGGATTTTTTCTTTATTTTAATTGAAAAAAAACAAAAGTTTGAAATTCGTTTCTGTTTTAACTTGGGTTTTTCTAAAATATACACACATTTTCATTCTTGAATTTTTATGCAAAATAACAGTTTGTTTTTGGAACAAAGTTCCTTAACGCGGCTTGCTGGTAGTGTAAATTAGTAGAAATCGTCACGAATGCGTGTGAGCTGTTTATATGTATTGGTGTATCTGTCGACAAACAATTGATAGCAGCGGAGACACCCATCAATAAATATTAATTAGTTGTGAAAACGGACACTATCAGTTGATAGATGTCGCTAAAGTAAAGTATGTCACAACAAAAAACAGCAATATTGAAAAATTATCTTTGTTTTGTAGCAGATTGACAAAAAAAAAAAAATACTGCATGTGTCAAAAGTACAAAAATAAAACGTTCCAAAAATTTTAAGAAGTGGCGTCTTTTTGACATTTTTCAGAAGTTGTACAAAAACAAAACGCATGTTATTCTTATTGAAGTTGTTCTTATTGTAGGGAAAAGCTTACCTTATTAGTTGTATCATACCCTGCCAGCAAATTGGTAGTCGACTACTAAAATAATTAACTTTACGTTAACTTTTATGGACTAGCTTCAAATTAGCTACAATACAATCGAAACGTAGTGCAGAGTTCACTCAAAATTCAAATACTAACATACTGAATGGGTTAAGGTGGCTGCTCACCAGTCTTGAGGCTTAGTGGTTCGAATCCCACCAGAGGCAAACAAAAAAAAAAAAAAAAAGAAATTGGATGAAATTTAATTTAATAAAATATAATATTACCACCGAGAAATTTAAAATCAGCCTTGATTTGTACATTTTTTTCTGTGGGTACTGACTTTGAAGTAGCTAACTTTAAGTTAGTTGAAAAGTAATGCAGCGTCGGACAATTGACTACCTCCTAGGACATCGTAATGTTAAAATAGTCAGTCATCTCCATTGAAAATAATCCAAGTGTCAACCACCATCAGTTGTAAAAAAGTTAGCTTATAATTCATTACTAGTTAACTGAGTTGCCGGCAGGGATGTTTCAACCAACAAAATACACAAGTGTTTGTTGTAGTTATGCGATTACCTGATATCGAGGTACCTTGGTTGCTAATGTTCAGAAGAAATGTGGGGGCACAATTTAAGAGCAGCACAATCTTGTCTGTGGGTGTGGTCGAATTTTTGAGAGCAATAAAATGATTTAATCAATTCGATTGTTGTTCATAGTGCTTGCGAACGTTAACGTTCATCGTGCAGGCGTGAGATTTCATTTGAAATGGTACATACAAACGTTTTTCTTCATTAGAGCAACACCTATTTGATGAATAAAAAAGCATGTAAGAGAAGTAGTACATACATATATTATTTAAAATTTAAAATAACAAAAATGGACGAAATAGAGAATTATGATAAGGGTGAAAATCGAGATAAGAAAAAACACATTCACTTACACATACACCGGAAAAAATAGTTTTTTCTTTTATATTCCAGCCGCGAGTTTTGCACTGTATTATTATTAGACAGTTACATTGTAAAATACATAAAGTGTAAAAGTTCTTTAAAACAGAAAATTTGCGGCAAACAAATAATGCTTAATTTAGCCACAAAAATGCTGAAACAGTCATGTTGCTGTATATTAAACAAACACCGACTCACAGCTGAAGTTCGTCTAATATCGGCTTATTGTTGTACTAGACTTGTATCGAACTTGTTCCTTTGTTCGTTTTTCCCACGAACTTACGATCGAAGCAATGGGCCAATATACACGAGATTATTTTTTAGTCCGCATAGCATTTGTTCTTTCCAAGACACCCGGGATTAATTCATCTAGCATAAAATTTTATAAATATAGGCAGCTTTATGTGTGTTAGTGTTGTTTGCATTTATTTGATTTGCTTGCAAGACCAATATCTCTGTTCAATTAAGCTTATGTGTACACTACCGACAGACGATCACAGACTAAGGCCCCGATTATGGTTTACAACAGTTGTTCATTTATTGAAAATAAAGTGACCTTAAGCTCAATTATTAAACCAAATAAAGTTAAATAAAAAAAGGTCGACGAACGAGTACCCAGAACGTTGTTCATTTAGTGTTGTATTTTTTAAAAAGCGATTATAGTTTACAACTATTGTAGGAAATGGTTTCAAAAACTTGCAACACATCATTAGATGATGTCGTCAAAAACTTGCGACACCTAATTAATTCAATTTTCGCCCACAAACATGTTTAACAGTGAAGTCATTGCTAAGAATCAGCTTATCAGATCAGTTTAGAAGCTTTTAGCGATGTCTCTAATTTTAGCGAGTTATAGCAAAAAAAATTGACAGCATAGGGCCGCTGCTTTTTTTCAAAAGGTGTGTATGTATTAGTTGAAGCTGGTTGAAACATTATGCCAGCCAAAGACGACTCGCTTCAATGAAAACACCTTTTATGCCAGCTTAATTAATCACGTGTATATTGGCTCCATTAAATAACAGGGTTGCAATCGTTGGGTTGTGGCAAAAACGCGCAAAAAGAACGAGTTCACCGCAATTCTATGTTATACAATAAGTATTACAACGGTGTTTTAGTGACGAAAGTGTATGCAATACCCCATCCTGGTTGCAATACTTATAAGTTCGTATAAAATTTATGCATTCTTATTATTAGTATTTATCTTGTACATATGTATAAAATTCCTATTTAATTTGTATATTTATCTTATTTCTATAATAAGGGCACTTTAAGAGCGTTATGATAAATTACAAAAATTTTAAAATCTTGCTTTTACTTAAGTTCTACTTTGTGGAATATACTGTTGTAAAATATTCGAAGTATAAAAAGACTGCTGCATTACGGACGGAATGTTTACAGTTGTTAATATTAATTTTTAACATAAATAATTTTGTGATTTGCTGATTTAAATGTGCGTTGCTGCCTAAACGTTAATGCTGTCAGGGTTTAATTGTTGAATAACGAGGCAGATATGAATGTTAAAACGGTGACAATTAATAAGGTATTGACGTTGAAATTATAACGGCGACTGGCATGATTTCGCGTTGTTTTGCCTGAAACAAAAACACACACAGCTAACAAATAAATCTTTAAGCAAATTAAAAATAAAATTATTTACCCATTTGGAAGTGAATGGTAGGACTAGACATGCGGCCATCACCACCATTGCTGAAAGCTAAAATGCGCATGTTGTACATTTTACCCGGTGTTAGTTTCGTTATATATGCTTCAAGCTTCTGACCCACTGGTACTATAGTGTCATTTGCTGTTATCATATTTTGATCTGACTCCCATACACGCACCTTGTAGCCTTTTATAGGCTCTTCGTCTTGGGCCGGTGAAACGTAACGCCAGACCGCACGAACAGTAGATGGATTGACACCAAAAACATGTACAGAAGACGGGGGTTTTTGCGGAGCCTTCCTATAAGTACGCTCTGAAAATTAAAAGAAAAGAACAAAACAATTTTTGAAATCCACTTAATTGAAACGGTTTTAGGCATACCCTCTGATCTTTCACTTTCTGGACCTTCACCAGCCGCATTGTAGGCCATTACTTTCACAAAATAATACGTATCAGGTTGAAGACCCACAATCAAAGCCCAATTGCGTACTGTGCGTGATAGATAATACACAGAATCTTCCTCCTGATGTGTTGTCTTCCAATATTTGATCTAAATAAACAATTAACTACTTGAGCTGTGGAAAAGAAAAGATATTTATGCCAACGCCTTACTCTGTGTCCAATAAGTTTCCCTCTTATGTTCTCCCGGGTCAAATCGATTGGTTGCCATGTAACATTGAATGCGGTAGAGTTGAAAGCTAAAGCAATTGGTTTTTGTGGGGCCACCTGAGGCATATCTTCGGCCGAATAAATCACAGCTGGTTCACTTTCAGGTCCCTTGCCAATGTTATTTATCGCCTGTACCTTGACTTCATATTCCGTGAAATAGTTGTTGATGGGCACATTTACCACCGCCATACCAATATGGTCAGGTCGTTTAATAATTTCACTAGCCCACTCGAATTTGCCTTTCAACCGATAAAATATTTTATAATGTATGCCGTGACTATGTTGCTCTTCGGGCAACAACGGATCCCATGTTATGGTGAGGTCACCTATTTTTCCGCCACCACCACCCACATTGTGTGGTGCTATATAAGGCTTATCTTCATGCGTGCTGTAGATGGGGGAGGGTGCCGAGGGTATGCCAATGCCTAAATCATTCACAGCTGCCACACTAAATTCATAAGAAGACCAGGGGGTCAAATTTGTTACTTCAGCCTGTTGTCTGCCAGTGTAGCGATCAACTTCACGTGCCTGGACATGTGTTGAGACATTAACCCAGGTACGATTCCAGTTAGTTCGACCCAAGATATTGTAGTATCGTATGGGCCGACCGTTGCTGGCACCATCGACCCACTCAATAATTGCTTTTGTTTTGCCAACGTCTATAACCTGCACGCCACCTGGAGCGCCAGGTGTACCTTCAATCACCACATTGGTCTTGGCGGAGATTTCATTCACGGAAGACTTGACAACACACTCATAATCGCCGCTGTCCAGTAAAGTAACATTGTGCACCGTTAACCGGTTATGGTCGATGATCTAAAATTAATGTTTGTTTTTCGATTACACTTTTTTTTAGACTGGGACCAGTATTCAGGGGATGATCCCTACACATGAATTGCATTGTATTAGAACTAGGAAAATAGGAGTGTTTGTGGACGTTTCATTAAACAAAAAAAAAAAAAAAAAACAAAAAAAATCTAACATAAAAAAGAACATTTATTTTTGCAAAGCTGAGTGAGCCAGGCTTAACTGTTGCTAATTTGTCTGTTTTGTGTCCAGTGTACACATGTATGTATATACCTTCGACACTATCCACTTAACAACATTTAGCGCAACCCTCTTCAATATTGCAAAACGTTGACTATACAGAACAAAAAAAAAAACGACACAATAACCACGATAAGACCTATTACGAATGTTTACTTTGGCGGACTTATTGTTAAAAATATGTACATATGTATGTATGTATATCATGTTTATTAAGATCTCATATGGCAAATATCTGTACATAAAATGCCAAATAAACGTTTAACAAACATGGAATATTTTTTTTAAATAAGCCAATAAAACAAAAGAAAAAAGTACTCGTTCACCTATTACGGCTACACATCACAAAGCCGCCACACTTTCTCGTCAGCACCCTTCTTGAACTCAAAGCTACACTCATGCCACTCAGCCACCCAAGTTGTTGTATATTTTCTGTCGAAATTTTTATTTATATCAAACACACCAATTATATATTTTTTATTTAAATATTAACTAAATTGTTTATTTGCTTTAAGAGCCAATTGAAATGTATTAATTCAGGTCCAAAAATGAACCTTTTCAAAAAATATTTGTTGTATTTTTCAGCTGTCTAGATGCCGACATTTCGTTGGTGCTAATCAACTCAAAGAAAAGTAAAAGAGTTGCAAGACGAAAATAGAAATGTTTGTTGTATTAAAAGTTTGTTTGAACATTTCTGATTCTCATTTTGTTCATGAGAATTGTGGAATAAGTAGTAAAGTTTCAAACAAACTTTTAAGAATTTTTCAAGTCTACTGATGAGTTGATTAGCACCAACGAAATGTCGGCATCTAGACAGCTGAAAAATACAACAAATATTTTTTGAAAAGGTTCATTTTTGGACCTGAATTAATATTTTTTATTTATTTATTTGTATTTATCATAGTATATTTACTTGGGTGGCTGAGTGGCATAAGTGTCGCTTTGGAAACATGAGCCCCGGAGTTCAGGGACGGGTGCTGACGAGAAAGTGTGGTGGCTTCGAAACAACTTGTTGTCCACCCTGCCAAAAGTCTTTGATGTCGTCTTTGCCTTATTTATCTAATATCAATCACAAAAGTAATGCAGAAAGAACTTGAGCCTGATAAACTTAATACAATAATAATTACATACATATGTATATAAGAAAGTGCGAATAATGAAAATTAATTAACTTTAAAATTAAAATTCGATCGATGTATTCTTTTCTTATTATTAAATTAAAGTTTATGCTTGCATTTTGTTGAAAAAAAAATCTTATTTTTAATACACTTGAATATGTTCTTCATTGTATTAAAATTGTTCGCCACAGACGTTATTTTTTGTTTACTCCTCAGAATATTGTAAGTCGGCTTCGCCATTTGCTGGCGCCATCTATTGTTATTTGCATTATTTATTTACAACTGAGCATTTATGCAAAGTTCTCAAACTCAAAGGTTTTTCTTAGTGCAAATGAGGAAAAATGAAACAAAGTGCAAAATGCAAATGCATTTTGTTGCTGTGTGAAAAAAGGCGGAGCATTTTTGATCATTATTGTAGGTTGAAAAACATACCTGATTGTTGAATTAGGTTTTTTTTCAGCCGTCTATATGCCGGCGACATTTCGTTGGGCTCTTCAACTCGTCAGTAGACTGGAAAAAAACTTAAAAGTTATATTCTGTTATTTATGAGAATAACAGAATATATAGTCAAGTTTCAAACCTTCTTTTAAGTTTTTTTTCGAGTCTACTGACGAGTTGAAGAGCACCAACGAAATGTCGGCGGTATATAGACGACTGAATAAAAAAACAGAATACAGTTAATAAAGTATATTTTTAGACCTAAAATAAAACAAATAATTTTTTCCAAAAAAACATTTTAAGATTTGTAAAAATTGCTTCTTCATTATTGTGTGTTGTCTTACTTACAATTCGTTCAGTGCCATCATGATTATTGCGAAGCAATTCTCCATTGTGTTTCCATACATAAGCGATATCTAAGAGTTCATCGCAACTGGCTTCGCATTGCATAAATATTAGATCGTTGATTTGTGTGGTTATGCGCATTGGCGGCGTTTGAACAAAACGAAGCTCCTCTACAAAATATAAATTAATTTATAGAAATTATACGTTTTTCCGAGTTAAAGGTGTCCAATTTCTTCCGATATTTCCCTCCCCTTCAGATGGCTCCTTCAGGGGAATGAATCTAATGTATGTGAACACAAATAAGTATTTAAGTCCCCTATTAGCAAAGACAAATTTTGAAGTTGGCAGAGCACTGTTAACAAGTTAACAGCTCTATTTGTTTAACAGATGACATTTGTGGAGAAGATGAGTGGGTTTTATGGAAAAATAAGTACTTCTGCGAAGTAGTGAACATATGGAAATGGTGTTCTGGAGGGTTAGCTATGACTCAGTCCTGGTACATGTGATGTCTGAAATAATCTTAGGAGTCCCATAAAATGACTTTTAAAAACACTCCATATAAGAAATTTCTGGAGAAGATGAGTGTTTTTATGGAAAAATTAGGACTTCTGTGAAGTCCCATGTACCAGGAGTCATAGCTAACCCTAAAGAACACCATTTCCATATGGCCACTACTTCGCAGAAGTCCTCAGTTTTCCATAAAACCCACTCATCTTCTCCACAAATGTCATCTGTTATAAAAATAGAGCTGTTAACTTGTTAACAGTGCTCTGCTAACTCCAAAATTTGTCTTTGCTAAAAATTGTGGATTGAGTCCCGGGACTTAAATACGTATTTATCTTCACACACGTATGATTTTACTAAATTCAGTAAATATTATTGCCCTGAAGAGTCTATCCGAAGGAGAGTAATAGTAATATCGGCATAAATATAAAGTAATTTAAAAGAGACCTTTAGCTCGATAAGGAATAGTATCAGAAAAAGAAAACAAGTGTGAGATAAACGAAATCATGAGCTTATAAAAATTTCAACATACGCAAAACAATGAGGTGGGCGTGGGATTCATCGGAGCCAGCATTGTTGGAAGCAACACAGGTGTAAATTCCTGCATCATCTCGAGAAGTTGGAGATATAATTAAGGTACCACTCGGCAGTATACGTCTGTGACCTCCTGCCCCAATAACTAGGCTATCTTTCTTCCACTGAAACTTGGGTCTTGGCGCTGCCTCTGGATCGCATACTATTGTAGTATTGCCATTATAGACTGCATAAATTTCCGATTCTAGTGGATGCTTTTTGAACGAAGGTTTCATAGACAATACCCTCAATTGTGCTGAAGAGAATGCCGTTTTTAATTGATTAGATGCGCCGCATTGGTACATGCCGTTGTCGCGTTCAGGATCTAAGTACTTAATTGTCAGAACATTGTCTTGTATGATAAAACGATCCTTATTGATACTTTCCGGATCCAAACGTTCGGCGTTTTTATACCAGGTATAATTGACGTCCGGTATAGCAAAAGATTCACAAATGAACGTCACATCACTGTTGTAGTCTTTTATTTGATCCTTCAAGGGAATTGTGAATTGCGGTTTCATTTGGATGTTAATGTAGATAGATTTTTCTAAAGTTTTACGTGGATTCGATATGGTGCAAGTGTATTCGCCATTGTCATTGGTGGTGGCGTTTTGTATTACTAAAACACGATTATAATTCATTGTGTAAGCGTTGCGTTGCAAAGGTTGGCCTTGTCTGGTCCAATTATACGAAGGTATGGGGTAGCCAAAAGCCATGCATTCCAAACGGATTTCGTCACCAGCTTTTGGAGCATCGGGGAATACCTGCAAAAGTTATGAGACTTTAATTAAAACTATTCGAAATGAAAAACGCCTTTTTTACCTTGGGAAATGAGTTGGAAAATATAAGCGCCTGATAGTTACTGTTTGGCTTGACGCGTAAGGGAAAGAAGGGACCATTTCGTCCAGTGTCAGATACTAGTGTTTGTACAGTACACGAATAATTTGCCCTGTCAACAGTTTCAATAGAAGAGAAATACAGAGCACCATCATGCGATACAAAAACACGTTGGTCTTCTTCAACAAAATTTGGAAAATAATCCCTGGACCAGTAGTATTTTACTTCAGGATAATGCTGTGGCGGATCACAAAATATTGATTTGCCCCAATTCATTTCGCCCGTTTCCGCTGAACGTTTTAAATTGAACTCCATAATAAAACCAAAATTTAAATGGGCACTTTCCGAACGAATACGACCATATTTATTCTCAGCCACACAATGATATGCCCCCTGATCTAAGGCCTGTTTTGGATCGTATATTATAAGATTGCCACCAGATACTGTGTAACGATTTTGTTTCAAAGGATCTATAGCTTTGTATTCCAATGTGTCATTTTCGTAGACTTCACGGTACCAACGATATGTTGGTGTCGGGTAACCGCCGGCCAAACAACTAAGCGTAACATCATTAATGAGGCGATTTTTACTTGTGTCAAAGGTGGTATCATTTGGCTGCTTAACAAAGAAGGGGCCTCGCGGTATTTTCTCATAGTCACGTATATCAAAGCCATAATGGAATGGACGTTTGGCTTCCAATTTGATATTGATATTATCAGGATTATAAAGCTGCTTAGACTCACAGATGAACAAATTTAATTCGAAGTCATAGGCTGGCATAAACATCCAACGATCATTTTTCTTCGAGAAAGAATATACAAGCCTGTCGCGTACGTAGCCGTTATCATTGTATTGCCCCGGCCCTGAAGGTGTATGTATAAGATTTAAGATTATGCTTTAAAGATTTCCTTATTTTTATTGAAATTGAGAATTAGGGAATTTTAAGTGAAATTCAGAAAATATACAATTTAAATTTAAAGTGGTCGTTTTAGACCTAGATTTCTTTCTTTCTTTATTTATATATATAATCGAGCCCATAGGGCCATATTTGATTAATACATTTGGTTAATTGTAATGAATTCATGAAATAAAATAATATTAGTCTAAAATTAAATCCATATATATATATACATATATATTGTACGATTGCAATGTATGCACATGTAAGCCTTTGCTGGAAAACATTGGTTCAATTATAAAATTTATACAATTTGCGTTTAAAACTTCCTATAGAACATTCAAAACTTCTCAGATGTATGGGAAGGATATGTATTGTAGAGTCTGCACACTCTGATTTCAAATGATCTTTCAAACGTAGAGTTATTGATTCTAGATAAAATTAATTGGGGGTTTCGTGTTGAATTTGAGAACCGGAATAATAGTTTTAAGCAAGATTTAGATTTTATAATAAGATAAGAATCTTATCTTAATAAAATCATAAAAGGAACATTTCAAAAAAAATTTTGTATAGTTTGATACATGTTGATAAATCTTAAGTTTGAAGACAAATCTTATAATGCGATTAAAAACCAGTTTCAGTCTGTTCAAATTCGATGACGTGCAGCCACTATAGATTACGAGGCAATACTGAATATGAGTCATAAGCAACGAATGAGCTAAGTTAATCTTTGTTTTGAGTGGCAGATAAAGATTGAGACTGTATAAAGACCTCAACACTTTATTAACACTAACTGAAACATTAGATATATGAGCGTCAAAAGACAGGGTATTGTCAAGTGTTAAGCCAAGACATTTCATAGTGTTGACAAATGGCACACACACGCCATCAAAGTTAATACTGACTGATGGATGATTGGTAGACCCAAAATATAAAGCTTTAGTTTTAGAGGGATTAAAGTTGAGCTTGTTACGGGTTGCCCAGGTGGAAACTAGTGATAAGGTGTAGTTGATGTTCGATTCATGGCAGTCCAAAGATTTTGTTTCACCACTAAATAAGAGATTTATGTCGTCTGCAAATAGGAAAATTTTACATTGCGTGGAGCTAATAAAATTAACGAAATCATTCATATAGATTAAAAATAAAAGTGGCCCCAGAATTGAACCTTGAGGTACACCCCTCACACAGGGAGAAACAGAAGAACTAAGACAGCCAACACCAACATATTGCGTACGGCCAGTCAAATATGAATATAAAAGCTTGCACGAGAATGAGGAAAGTTTAAATTCAGCAGAGAGTTTATCTATTAAAATGGTATAGTTCACCGTATCGAATGCTTTACTAAGATCAAGTGATACTAGAGTGGAAATTTTTCTTGTGTTAAAATTTTGCCGAACATTTTCGGTTAGACTTAGTAGCATAGACGATGTGCTAAGCAATTTGTTGGCATTTAAGTGCTCTGCTAATTGTTCTATTAATGCTACTTCAAATATCTTTGACAAGCACGGCAATATGCTGATAGGACGATAGTTATCCAAACAAGTTCTTGAGCCTTTCTTTTCGATAGGAACTATTCTTGAAATTTTCCAAATGCTAGGGTAACTTGATGTCATGATAATTGAGTTAAAAAGGTGCAAGAGAAATTTACTAATATATGGGTAGATGATTTTTATAAATTTAAGGGGGAAGCTGTCGCATCCAATCGCATTTGATTTGACCTTAAGAAGAGCAATATTTAGATCATTTTCGCTAATATACCTAAAATTAAACCCGAGTGGAGAAATTTCATTGAAATTTGGAATAGTGCTATCATCAACCGCTTGGGAGGATATAAAATGACGATTTAGTGTTTCCGGGTCAAAAGTATCGAAACAATCTGAGCAATTTGCCTTTTGATTATTTATAATTTTCCACATTTCCTTGTTGCTGCAACTATCAAATTTGTTCTCCCAAAACTTGATCTTATGCTTTCTTAGAACGTTTTTTACTTTATTTCTATATTTGCAATATATTTTCCAATTTGAGTCACATCGATTTTCTAAATAGGCTTTGAAGGACAAGTCCCTCATATTTCTGGCCAATTTTACGTCCTTGACATCCACTAAACTTTTATTAATTGGCTTACTGGTTCTTTTAACCGGTACAGTTTCAAGTAACTTGCTTAGACGTTTATATAAGGTGTTCACTTGGGAGTCAACATGGTTAGTGTAGCAGATTTTGTTTTTAATAAGCCAACATACATACATACGTATGTATTTTCACTAATTTCGTGAAGCAAATTTTTCTAAATGGACATATTCATATGGAAATGTCTTCGGAGTTGGCACTGCAGAGCATTAAAAACAACTCAGAATTTAAATCTTAATTTTATGGGACAATTCCGTTTTCTTTATTTGCGTTTTTTCTGCCACAATTGAACGAATTAGGTCTGGAGGACATGTCGATCCCCAGGACGGAGTAACGGCACACACTACGCGAACCACAAGGGTTGTTCTGAAAGCCAAACAACATCGTATGTCTTCTTTTGGCCCACCTCTTACATGGATGACATACATACATGCTGTTTTCAATTACTTTAATAATTCCATATTTTTTCAGATAAAAAACGTATCTTTAAAATCCTTTCATGCAATGATTTAGAAGTTGTGAAAATTGCAAACTTTTTGAATTACTTCAAAATATTTTTGAATATTAAAATATTAAAATAATAAAGTTATTATTTTGCACTACGTCTTCACCAGAAATTTATATTTCCGAACATGAGACATAACGGCGGCAGAGAGCTGTCAAAAAATTTGACCGGTTTTGAGTTTGAGACATACATAACTGTTTTGTATTGTGTTCGGGCAGTGATTTTCAAGCATGTTTCCGAACACAAACACTTGAAGGTTACACAACCATTTTTTATGTTAGCGTTAGACATTTTTTTATGTCTCATGTAGCCACCATGCTAGGTGTAATTGCTTTCTGTCTACCTTTTCTATAGGTCGCTGACATTTCATTGATGTAGTTGAAATTGTCAGTAGACTGGAAAAAGTTGGAAATACTCTTTTAAGCTTTATTACTTATTTTTTATGAAAACAGCTTATAAAGTTCTCTATAATGTGTTTGTATGTATGTATCTATATGAAGAAAAAGATTACCCTTGGAACTTAAGCTTTTTTCAAACACTGTTTTAAATTACCGGAAAAAACTCTTGAATTATTTAAATCGCTTAACTAATTAATTTTCTCTGGCAGGGACATTATACTTCTTACTGTACCTTTTCAATTATTAAAAGTAAACTTTTAAGAGATTAAGTTGTTGGTGGGGAACCAATATGATACGTGTCTACGAATGTTCAAAATTTCCATTAAAAGATTAAACAATTTTTTTGTTTTATATGTATATATGGATTAATATTGAATTAAAGAAATAACTTATATATTCTAAGAATACATTAAAAATTGGCCTTGGAAGGCTTCCTATGTATTTAAATAAAATAAATAAATAAATAATAAATAAATAAATAAATTTTTATTTCCCAATTTCATTTGAAGTTTTCTCATTTTTGAATTGAAAATCTCATATTTCATATCTTTCACGCGCTGCCAGTCGTGAGACCGGCCCACTTGGATCCTAGAAGGTGCCGTTGTGATATCATATGGAATTTTCTCAATTCTAAATTAAAGTTCTCAATTTTCTTAGCCATTTTCTCAACATCAATGAAACTTTATGTAGTATTATTTGTACAACGACGTATAAGTGTTGTTACTGGTCACCAGTAAAGAAATATACATATTTTTACACTCACCAATAAAACCGCGCAAGCTATTTTGATTTTTGTTTGCAGACCCGCCAATGGTGTTATAATATTGATTTGGATACCGTTTGTTGTAGTCATTCAAACTGTTATGAACTAAGAAGCGATTATCGTGCAGGTCTTCATTTTCAATGGCCTGTTGTTCATCAAACGAAAAGGAATCTTCTATCATTAAGAATGGCGATCCATCATCGTTGCTCCAACTATTTGGGCCCGTTTGATGGGCCGATGTCCAAAAACGATTCTGCTTTTGGTTTTGCAATATCAATTGTTTTAAAATAAATGAATGTTTCTCCACGTTGTCAACGTTCAGCAGTTCAGCATTGTAGGCTTTACAAATTTTTTTAGCTTCAATCCAATTACGTTTAGGCGAACGTATAAAACGGTAACAAGTTTGCCTAAAAGATATCCAGTGCTCGGGGCAGTAGTTCAACTCATCAGTATACGTATCTGAATAGCCCTTGCCAATTGAAGTAAAAGTGTTTGTATTTGAATTACGATTGAATGGGTCGTAAGCCGGACTTTGATTTCCTAATGTGTTACCAACTCCACTCGATTGCTGACGATTTAAATTTGATTGAGAATCGTAATAGTTATTGTAATTTTGTTGCCCTCCGCTATTCAATGTGTTTGTGTTTGCGGACAGTTGTTGCTGCTGGTCCTGGTTGTTTACCAATAGTGGGTTGTCGTATTGTGTTGTACCGATTTGATTTGGTTGTGTGTTTGTATATTGGGGATTATAGCGCGGTTGATATTGTTGCGGATCGTTTGGTAATGGTAATTGTGCTTCTGACCCTTTACTTAACAATAATATAAATGCCAAATAGACGTGGCAGTAAGTTTTCGTTACTAGTTTTTGTTGCAACATGTTTCTCTTCAATTTATTTGATTTGTTACACTTTTAAAGGCACATTTTTTTCACAAGTTTAAATTCGTTACAAATGCACTGAAATAAAAGAGGGTGTTATTTCTAATTGTTAACCACTTGCTCAAATATTCAAATTATTTATTTGCTTTAAGAGTCAATTGAAATGTATTAAATCAAGTCTACTGATGAGTTGATTAGCACCAACGAAATGTCGTCGGCATATAGACAGGTGAAAAAGACAGTAAACTTTTTGAAAAGGTTCATTTTTGGACCTGATTTAATACACTTGCTCAAATATTAAAACCAAAAAACAATTTTGAGTTTTGAATATGCATTATAAAAAAAAATTGATTTAATTATTATAGAACTATCAGTTGTTTTTGTTTTCTTCCTTTTCCAGCCGTTTATGTGCCGCCGACATTTCATCGATGCCACTCAACTCGTTTGAAGGTATTCAACCATTTCTTTTTAGAAGTTAAGCCTTTAATTACTTTAGCTAAATTCACCCATTTTTCTGAACTATATTTTTGTCAGTACAATTTTTTTATAAGCTGCTTGAGTCAGTGGCCTTTATTCAGAACTTTAGTGCCCAATGTATCAATCACCTGGATGTTGTTTGGAAACACAGCCATGTGGAAGTATTTCTTAATGAAAAGCCGGACATCGCTGCAAAAGAATGGTCGCTTATGAATGGTCTTGAGCTTAATACAAATATATCAGTAGGGGAAGCTACACGTTTAATAAATAAACAAATCTGTGCAGATTGGGACGATGAATACAAGAGTTCGGCTTTAACTAAAGAAGGACAATTCGCTAAGATTTTTCCTCAGTTCAAGAGAAAAGCCTGGTTCATCTGGCGATCGATTTAAAGGCTATTGAAGAAAATATAATTAATATACTTACATACATAATTAATAGACTCATGACACTTCGCAAAATTTGTTCAAAAATAATTCGAATTAGGTATCGTCTCAGAATATTGCACTACATGCCGGTTACCAGAAACGGCTGATCATAAAATGTTTAATTGCACTTTATATAAAAGGGACAAAACGAGTCACATTTTTTTTGATAAATGCAACAATTTAACGGATCTCTTTGAACATTTTAATCACACAGGCATTAAAGAATTTGTTGATTTTATTACTTCGTATTTTTTACTCAAATCGTACAAAATCAATTTGAATTTGTTTTATTCAAATGATATTAAACTGAATATTATTCAAATAAATATATAAAATAGGGAAAAAAGGGGTCAAAATAACGAAATATTAAATTATTCAAAATTTTTAGTTTAAAATAGGTACTTCACATTCAAGTTGAATTGTAGGTATTTGAATGAAAAAAAAAATCATTTGGAATATTTCTTGAAAATAATACAAATTTGAAAAACCAAATATGAACTAAATTGTTTATTTGCTTTAAGAGCCAATTGAAATGTATTAATTCAGGTCCAAAAATGAACCTTTTCAAAAATATTTGTTGTATTTTTCAGCTGTCTAGATGCCGACGAAAATAGAAATGTTTGTTGTATTAAAGGTTTGTTTGAATATTTCTGATTCTCATTTTGTTCATGAGAATTGTGGAATAAGTAGCAAAGTTTCAAACAAACTTTTAAGAATTTTTCAAGTCTACTGATGAGTTGATTAGCACCAACGAAATGTCGGCATCTAGACAGCTGAAAAATACAACAAATATTTTTGAAAAGGTTCATTTTTGGACCTGAATTAATTTGAAAAACCTTTCAATCATTTTTTTATAAATAAATTATCTACGTTTCTTCGTACACAAAAATAATAGTTTCGAGTTGTTTATAAATTCTAAGGCAAAACAAAGATTGAAATCAAAATAAAACTATTTTTATTCGCATGTTACAACTATGAAAAAAGAGCCACTACAATATGCACATATATGTATGTACATATAAAAAAATAATTTTCGAGGCTCTTAATTTAAATATTTATTTTTTTGATAATATCCTCCTTAAGGAGATGTGGTACGGGGTCGTACCAAAAAAATTAATGGGGGTTCGTCATACAATTGACTGCCATACGGACACTGTGGGGCAAGTTAGTTTGATGGAGGCAAATTTTCAGTTTAGATATTAAAATATTAATTTAATTAACTTTAATTATATATGAATGTTGTATAGTTATTAAGGTGTGGCTGGCTAATTACTGAACTCTTTTTTAATTTTTTAAGGACACTATGATTATGGTTGGTCACGTTTAAGAAATTTAGTAAACAGCATCGTTTTGGCACCTGACGCCGTCTGCAGCGGAAAATGTAAACAAAAGTTCGCTTCTTCTGTCAGCTTCGCTGCCGACGTCGTTTTACTTCAAATGCCTATTAGTAAGCTTGTCTCAAACCACACCTTAATAGAATTCGATGTGCCAGTGCACTTGCATCTTTAAAAGTTAAATCATTTCTTCACAGTTTTTTCTACAACATTAATTTTTAAGCAATATTATAAATCAAATTACCGTTTTATTATAGGTTTTTGTTTAAATAAATTCAATTAATATAGTTTTTTAAGCACAACAAAACAAAATTAAAACTAAACACGTCCAATTGGAAAGAATGAATGAAATAAACTAACCAGTAGCGAGTAGTCAAAGTACTTGATTTAATTTCATTGCTGCCAGATCTGCACAATCAGTGTACTAAATTCAAAACTATCGAGTTTTTATATGAAAATAGACGTAGTTACTGAAAATTTGGTATTCTGTGACAAATTTATGTTACGAAGAAAACAAAATCTTTAGTAAAAATCCTATATTAAGTAGATCAAGATACATTTCATTATATATACCTCAATCCACATACTGTTCTAAAAATGTCATCATGGAGGGTATGGTAGCACTACCCATCTGTTGGAGTACAGTACTTAGTACTAGTGCATTAAACAGCTGGCGGTAGAAAAAAAGAAAAAGAGTGCAAAGCAGATAAAACGAAAGAATACGTTGCGAATAAATAGCCGCTCGCTTTGGAAGGTGTAGTAATCGTATAAAAACTTGTTGATTTTTTTTATAATAATCGAAAAAGTATCTCAAAAGCGTATATTAATAAAAAAAGAATGCTTTTTCTTATCGGAGTTGAAGTGGTTTGAAAACAAACGCAAACAGAAAACCCTGAATAAGCAGAATCTTTTGAATGATGTCCACCTCTATTTATTATCGTAATACTGAATTACGGAATGTTCACACCAAGGATTTGTATAACTTGGCTGTTATACTAGATGATGAGAATTATTGGCAGACTTTAATGGAAATAATACCCCAAAAACTCAATAATCAAACATTTGGAACGAAGGAAGATTTAGAGAAAATTTCTTCAGGTGCTTCGTACGAACGTAAATACACTAATGATCACATCCGCCTTGTTGAAAATGCTATCCGTCGGCCAGGAGAATCTCGACTTTGTTCTGAAATCTTGTTTGATGAATGGGGATCATCTGGACGTAAAAATGAAAGACCTACTTTAGGTGTTCTTTTGCATTTGTTGATTCAGTCGAAACTTTATCGTGCAGCAGATTTCGTTGCAGAGCTGTTAAATGGTAAGTTAATGGTGTTTCACGAAACAAATGCTATTTAATGCAGGCCTATATTGTCCTTTAGCATAATATTATTGTAGACAAAAACTTGTTTAACTTCCGGTGAGAAATACATATTTTTTTGTTTATAGGTATAGGTATATTATTTGGTGTAGCTATTGTATTTTTTATGATTCATAAAAAATTACGATGGGGCTTCCCCATACAGGAAACTAAAAATAAAATTCAGTTGAAAATAGACACCTACATAAGTATGTATAATTGAGAAAATATGTGGTACAAATGTATAGCAATACTTTTTTTTATGTATGTACATAAATACTTAGGCTTGCAAAATTTTATATTTTTATTACTCAGTTTTTTTATTAAACTGGTCATACCTACATATGTATTTTCATTGACCCTTAAAGGCTTCACATATTACTTTATTGGATTGAATAAATATTCATTTCCCGTGGAAAGCTTTTGTTTTTAGTTGTGTAACACTCGTTCGTGCACTGAACAAAGTAATTTTCCTTCATAGGGAATTTACATTTTTGCATACATATGTATGTATGCACTACTACGAAAACAATTTTAAGTAGATATGAACATAGGTACCAAGGCCTATTTACCAGGTCAGTGCAGCTCTACAAAAATAAGAATCCTGTTTGCATTTTGTTTGTGTAATAATCACAAAAGACTACTGCCTATCACAATATTGTCTGTGGTAATATTAGTGGAGTGGAGAGGCTGTCAAACATACAACGGCCACATAGATCTGTATAAGTTTTGACAGTTTCAGCCTGAAAATACATAAAATCATATGAAAATGCATTGACTTGATTAATGGGCCTTGGTACCTATCTGCGTTATAAGCCAGGCGTGCCTCGTATCGGTATTTTTTTATGAATTCTTTACCGCATGCCTGAACGGAAATGTTCATGACATTTTCTTAAATCTATTAACTTTCACTGTTGCCTTTACATGGCATTGTAATAATAGGTATGTTCGTGTGGGGATACATTCGGTATACTCTCACACTACACTATTTTGTATTTTTTTCAATATAAATTAACGAACGATACAGTTTCTTTTAACTGTAAACTGTTCGCCATTAAAAAAATAACACTGTTCTGCAAAATAACACCTTTGGTTGTGTCTAAACCCAAATCTGCTTTCAGTTTTTCTCCATCATCATAAGGATTTTTTTTAAGGGGGTGGCTAATTTTGCCCCCTAAATTATAGAGTTACGCCCATATATTTAACCACAATTCGGAAGACCATTCTCCAAGTTCAGTGAATAGCACATTAAAAGATGCGCTATAAAATTTTATTTCATATACTGGTATGCAATTTGTTTCTATCTTTTTACGTTTCAAAGTTATTCAGAAATCAATGGCCAAAAATATTTTTTTTCATGTAAAATGCGCTTTTTTTTTTTTTTTTTTTAATATTCAGTAAAGAAATAAAACTGGGCACCATTTTACATTTTCTTAAATTCAACATAAGAAATAAAATAAGCCATAAATCATAAAAATCTATAACACACATGTTGATTTTATTCACAATTTAAAGCAGGTATCTGTAATTGTAATAATTTGTATGTATACATTTGGTTACACAAGTACAACATTATTGCAGGCAGGCAACAGAACTAAGATGTATACATACAAATAAGAGATACCTGCTTTAAATTGTGAAAAAAATCAACCTTTGCCTATGGATTTTTATAATTTATAGCTTATTTTATTTCTTAGACATGCTGAATTTAGGAAAACGTAAAAAATCTAAAATTCTGCCCATTTTAATTTTTTTATTGAATATTAAAAACAAAAGAGAAAGAGAGTTTTGCAAGAAAAAATTTTTTTTTCGCCATTGATTTCTGAATAACTTTGAAACGACAAATAGATAGAAAGAAATTGTATGCCAGTATTTAAAATGAAGTTTTATAGCGCATCTTTTGGTGTGCTATTCAATAAAATTAAAGAAGGGTCTTCCGAATTATGGGGAAATATATGGGCGTAACTCTATAATTTAGGGGGCAAAATTAGCCACGCCCATAAAAAAATCCTCACGTGATAGAGAAAAACTGAAAGCAGGGGCCAAATCGTCGCATTCGATATCGAACGAATTCCGTCACTTATGCTGTGTGTTTGTTTATTTTGTTTTTGTTTTACATTATTTTTGCTCGATAGTTCATTCGATATCGAATGCGACGATTTGGCCCCAGATTTGGGTTTAGAGCACCAAAATACATATAACCTACATATTTTTTTTCCTGAACCCATTTTTACTGTTGTACAGTGTAATTTTCGTTTGAAAAATTTACAAGTATTGAAATAGATAATTTTGAATGCTTTATTATTTTAAGTATAACTTCTCAAGTGGAAACTTAATTCTTTTCGATTTTAAAGAAATACACTGCATTGTGGAGTCGTCCAATGAATACTGGTCCAAGATAAAAAATAAAAAAATACATGCTAAAAGTTTTCAAAGCCAATAAATGGTTCTTTTTTGCTTTTTAGAGGTACATCATACAGTTCTGTGAAATTTTTTCGTTTTATATGATTTTTATTTTCGTGCTTTAGGGGGCTCAACTGTGTTTTGAATTTATTAAAAGTAAAATTAGAAAATTTCACTGGGCGGGAGGGAAAACGTTAAAATATAAAATTATGCTTCAAATAAATGTATGTACTTGCATCCGCTAAATCTAGCCTTGCTAAAGGCGCATCTACACCTTCTTTTGACCGTGGGGTAGCATCTTTAAGAATACATTTATCTTAATGTTCATCTAAAAAGAATTTTTATTTCGCTTTTCAAGTAGGTACTTGTTGTGCATATACATACATACATACATACATACATACATATGAGCATTTACCTGTGTATGTATACATACAAGCAAAAATAATTACCAAATTGTTCAATTGATTTGTTTATTTAAATTATTCAATGTAATAAAATGGTTACCCACACGATTAAATGCACGTGTTTTTTTTTTTTCTTATAGAAATGAACACAGTCGCTGATGAAAAGCGAAAAGAAATTTAAAATAGTATTGCTTCTTAGCCTTGTAGGTAACTGTTGTAGCAAAAATTTTAAATTTGGGCTACGTAGTCACGTACATTAAGGTAATTGCTTTTTGCAGTAACGAGTTTGTAAGCACAATCACGTAAAAATCTAACGAAACAATTTTTTTGTTTAGTTAAAAATGTTGGTACGTGCACACAGATACGAGCATGAAAATAGCAGTACCATTAAAACTGGTGTTACACCAGTATTCATAAAAAATAAAACATTGTTGAAACACATTTTACGACAAATTTTTCATATAAAATTTTTTCTAAAATGTGTTTGAGCAACGTTTTATTTTTTATGAATATATGGCCTGTTAAGGCCTTATTTGTAAGAAAATATTAAAAATTATCTTCTTCTAAATGTCTCAAATAAGTTTTTTTTTTTGTTAGAGTGGGACCAGTATTCAAGGGATAACCCCTATATCTGCATTGCATTGTACTGGAGCTGGAGAATAGGAAATACGGATTGGTGGGTGAAAGAACGAAAATGGGGAGTGGACGTTTGATTGAGCAAACAAATTGTAACATAACCGAAATTTTTTTTTGCAAAGCTGAGCAAGTCAGGATTAACTGTTGTTAATTTGTCTGTTTAGTGTCCAGTGTACATATATGTATATAGACCTTCGCCACTCTCCAGCTAACAACATATAACGCAAACTCTTCCATATTGCAAAACGTTGACTATACAAAACAAAAAGACGACACAATAGCCACGATAAGACCCATAACGAATGTATACTTTGCTACATTTGTCAAATATCTATACATAATTTGCCAAATAAACGTTTAAAAACATGAAATATTTGTTAAATGAGCCAATAAAAAAGGCACGCCTTCACCTATTACGACTACACATCACATAAAATCACGTCCGCTTTGATCAAAAGTTGCAAACTTAGTAAACATTTAGGCCGGTATTCATAAAAATTAAAATGTTGCTGACCCCCCATTTGCACATGCAAGTAATTTGTTGCAAGTTGTGTGTGTACATATTAACAACCAATGCACTGACAGAGACAATAAAAGCTGTTGCTACTTTCTTGAATGTTTACACAGGCAAGTGCAAGTTCATTTTTAAAATGTCGTCAAAAATGGTCTTAAAGAAAATTGCTTTGCACAAAACAATTATGCGGAAAAAACTGCAAAATCACTGTTCCATTTTTTTATATTTAAAAATCACTATTTTTTTTTCCTTTTTGGTGTATTGTTTATTCTGCTTTTCGCTGTCATATGACTTTTTAATGGCTGGGTTGCCAAAGTATTGTCATACGAACTGTTATGGGGAAGCAAATTATACGAATAGCTTTTTTATAAAAAAATAGTAAACTTATATTAAGAATCCATAAAAGCCATATTTTACTTCATTTATATTTTATCTTAATTTTCGGTATCATTTTTATATTATTTAATATTTCGATTGTCAAATTAATTATTCAAGCTTTTGATATTTGGTTTTTTTTATAAAAAATAATTTTAAACAATTATTTATGTTAAATTGCTTTTTTTTAGGCTCAAGTTCAACTCTTGGTTTGTCACTTTTAAATCAATATTAATTAAGTAAAGAAAAGTAAAATTTTTAAAGCTAGGTGGACAACCGGCTGCTTCTGGTGTTCTGCAAACACCCTTCATCAGCACCCTATGAACTTTGGACGTGTCAAATTTCACAATTTTGGCACAGCCGCTTTAACCACTCGACAACCAAAGCTCACGCAATTTTACTTGCTCTTTATGTATGTATATACTTAACTAACATTAACCAAAGCAGTGATCTTTTTTGTCATCCCAGAAGACTGTTATTTGCTCTTTATATGAGAGCTTTTTCATACATGTTCTTGTTTGTATCATTGAGATCTAGATGATCATTTATTGATACAACTTGAACATTCACGTTCATACATTACACAAGGGAACAAAATTGAACTTTTTGAGTGTTGTTTGGAATTCTATAGCAATTTTTTACTAGTTTGAGGTCGCTGATTTTAAATCTAAACTCCATTTTTCTCCATCAGCTCGACATTTTGAGATATACCGTTATGTCTAAAATTAAGGCGCTTCCAGTACAAATATTTAAATAACTTGAAAACCGTTCACCATATTCAGTTAAAAAAAAAAAATTGAAATTCGTCAACAAAATTATCTTTAATCCGTGCCTACTTTGTTTTTAATTTGAACGAGTACTTTCAGAGATATCGTTGTAGTTTTGAAAAAAAATAACAATTTTACATAAAAAAAAAATTCTTATTTAAAAATTCATAAAAAAAGAATGCAACTAAAGTCACAATATTGGTCTTAAAACATTTAGCCTAATATATTTTGAATCAAATGGGCTTTATTTCATTGAAATCGGTCCACAACTTTTGATTTTCTCAACGATTTACTGAGATAACTAAATTGACAAAAATCGCGATTTTCATACACTTATCAAATAAATAGAACAGCACACACACAAACACACATATTAATAAATGTTATTTCTGTATGAAAATCTCGATTTTTGTCAATTTAGTTATGTCAGTAAATCGTTGAGAAAATCAAAAGTTGTTCACCGATTTCCATGAAATAAAGCCCATTTGATTCAAAATATATTAGGCTAAATGTTTTAAGACCAATATTGTGACTTTAGTTGCATTCTTTTTTTTATGAATTTTTAAATAAGAATTTTTTTTTTATGTAAAATTGTTATTTTTTTTCTGACTGAATATGGTGAACCGTTTTCAAGTTATTTAAATATTTGTACTGGAAGCGCCATAATTGTAGACATAACGGTATATCTCAAAAAGTCGAGCTGATGCAAAAAAAAACCCAGTGCAGATTTGGATTCAGCGTCCCAAATTACCTTTAAAACAACAATCAGTTCATAAACAACAAATACCTTGTTCCCTTGTGTTATTTATTTATTTTCAATATTTCGCCAACAATTTGTTGGCATCTTCAGGAAAAAAAACCAAAGATCAAAAGCTTGAATAATTATTTTAAAAATTATTTTTCGGTATGTAAGATAAAAAAAAAGCATTCCTTGTAAGTTAGTAAAGTAAAATTAAAATATGAACTTTATAAGGTAACACTGTTTTTGCTTTTCGCCATTTTACCAACATGCAAGTAAAAACAAATTACTGGCAATCAAAATCTCTTGCAAGTGAGCTCGCAACTTGCAGAAGTATGATGGTATTAGTAAAAAAATGTCAATGTATTGAGTTACTTGCAGTTGCGTGTGTGGGGGATGACATACACAATTTTTTTTAAATGTATAGGGTCCGCTATCTAACGGTTTTTTTTCAACTAGTGCTTATTTCGTGAATGGTAGCACTTAGCTCATATCTGATTTGACAGATAATTAGTTTTAGATGCCGATTTTGCCAAAAAAATAAAATCATCTTTTTAGATGAAGCTCATTTTGATCTTGGCGGGTATGTAAACAAGCAAACTTGTCGCAATTGGGGCACAGAAAATCCACACGCATACATTGAAAAGCCGACATACCCAAAACGAGTCACTGTTTGATGCGGATTTTGGTCCAGAGGCATAATTGGGCCAATTTTCTTCGAAAGTGAGCAAGGAGTGGCCGTTGTCAATGGCGATCGTTATCGGGCTATGTTGAACGAATTTTTGTTCACAAAAATTTGGTTTCAACAGGACGACGCTACGTGCCACACAGCCGATGATATACACGATGTTATGCGTCGTTTAAAAAAAAAAATATTTGGCGTACCTCTATTTTTGTACCAACAGTTTCTGCGAAACTAACCTTGAATTTGTTAAAACAGAGACGTTCAATTTAGTTCGCGGAAAGCGTATGAGAAAGCAGGAATGAATAATTGCAATTTTCATATCGATCGATATTTGTTTCCGTGCAGAGTCAATAATACTACCCAATATGTATGTATTTGTTTTGCATATTTTTTTTTTTTTTTCGTAAAACGGCAGCTTTAATATTTTGATGAGATTAAAAGCAAAGGCATATATTTACATATACAGATATGTATGTATTTCGGAATGAGTATAAAAAGGTAAAAATAAATTATTAAAAACTGGGATCTAATTGTAGAAAAGAAAACCGGCATTGCATTAGTTCAGCACGCTAATAAGGAAACCTGACTCATTTTCTCCACGGAGTTTTTTGTTGGCCGCTGTTTTTAGTTTCTTATCACATTCTATACTATTTTGGAATTATCGGGGCTGTTGGAAAAAAATATTTCTCACCCCTAATGTACATAGATATTAATTCTACACATAAGGTGCGTTCAATAACCAAACATTTTTACGAATTTGTAATAATTGTTACTGGAAAGCGTTTATTAAAAAAAAAAAATCATCAAAAAAATTTGCAATGAGAGAGCAACAAAAGAGAATTCTTGCATATTTTTGCTAGTAAAATTTTTTACTTGAAAGTAAAGCTATTGAACAGACCTAATGTATTTGTTTTCAAATATTTTGTGGAATTCGTTACATATGTACATTTGAAAATGTCTGTATAAATTATATCTTCAGATACATATTGTGTATTCTTTTGTTTTGTGTTTGTTTTATTTATCTCTTTTTAAATAAACTGCATTAGAAAAATATCTATGTATGTATGTGCGTGTCATCAACATTTTTGACTAGAGAGTAAATATTTTTATGTACATAAACTTGGGAACATTATGTCCACAATTGCACAGTGTACATAGGAATGTCACTTTTTGAACATTTTTGATATTTTTAAAAAATATGTACAAATGCTACAAGCAACAATAGAAACAAATATAACGTAAACATTTTCATAAATATGAGTATTTATGAAAATATGAGCTCAGTGTTATAAATAGTTATGAATACTTTCATGAGGAAAATATCACTTACGAGGGTACATTTCGGAATTAGAGAACAAAAACAAACACTAATCGCTTTGCAAAATATCTATACAGTTTTGCAGGCGTTTGAACCAAATGTCGAAGCACTTTTGACACTCTGATTGCGGTATCTCCAAAACATGCATTCTGATGCAGTAACCGCTTCTTCAAATGTCGAAAAACGTTGACCTCTTAGTTTATTTTTTACGCACGACTATAAAAAGAAGTCATTCGGCCTATACGGCGGTTGACTCATCAAATTGATGTATTGGCTGCTTGAGAGCTCGCATTGACGTGTTGAAGAGTGGTCCGGCTTCGGCGGTTGGTTTTCCTGATTTCTTACAAGGCAACGGGCAAACAAATCGTTGTATACCTCTCAGAACCGACTATTCTGTCTTGTTCTAGTAGTACGGTTGCGACAGGCGACTATTTGCCTGGAAGTGCTTCGTGCGCGAACAAATTTTGTTCGATTTTGCTCATCTTTAAACAACCCTGCAGTCGACTGCTGTTTATTTGCCGGTTCATACGCGTAAACCCACTATTCATCACCTGTCACGATGTCATAGACGTGTTTCGAAGCACCGCTATTTTATTTTTTGATCATTTCTTTTAACCAATCAACACGAGCCTTGTTTTTTGAGCGATTGACAAATTTTGAGGGATCCAACGCGAAGAAATTTTCTGGCAGTCAAATGTTTATGCAATTTTGAATGTATGCAGGTCCCAGTAATGTCTGAAGTTTTCTCAATCTCACGATAGGACACATAACGATCTAGCAATACCAGTTCGCGCACAGCATCAATGGCTTTCGGAACAGCAACTGACTTTGGACGACCTTCACGAAATTCGTCTTGGAGTGAATTACAACCACGATTGAATGAACCATACCATCTGTAAGCACTGGCCCATGATGTAGCTTCATCGCCAAAACTTGAATTGAACTCCACCATGCACTGTTGTTGAGTTCATTCACTTCGAAAGTTGTAAAAAATAATCGCACGAAAATGTTCACGATTTAATTCCAATTTTGGGTCGACGTGAATCTTTTAGGTTGCTGTAAACAACACAAATAGCGCTCGTATGTCAAAACATTCTGAGAACGCGTAACCTGAAAAAGGTACAATTTTACGATACAGCTGTCAGTTGCCAGATTGCAACAATAGGGTGGTCAAGTCCCGCAACATAAAAGGCAACCCTCGTATCTGCGTTGCAGAATTAAATTTTTCTCGTACTGAAAAAGATTTTCTTATTAAATTAAAAAAAAAAATAAATAAATAAAAATGTTTAATTTTTCTGAAGTATCGCACATCAGTTACGAGTTGTTTGAAAACTAGTAAACTAGTATGTACACTAAATTCAATGTGTTAATCACTCCTTGAACTTGCCTGCAGTAATTATTGGAGTACATGATTCGTTTTAAGGAGTAGTCGAAATATGGTCCGACGTAATGCAAACATGACACTACTCGCAACACATACATACATAGTTACCATGTGGTTATCCATGGAGTAATTTCAAGACTAACCCTGTGTTAATAATGTGCAGAGTAGTTACTTGGACTAGTTTTTGGAGAACATGGTCTTCTCCTAGGAAATTGTAATGTAAAATGGAGCATGTTTTTCCCATATATTTGGATTACTTTTGGACTAGTCCTGGTCCCTTATCACGTACTCTTTGCACGCGTGCAAGGAGTCGTCCCGATTGCTGCAGGGTTAGATCGCTTTGAACAAAAAATGTATTCATTGTGCACAATACACAACACAAAATGCCATACATATTTCCTTTTTTTTCCTTTTTGCAGAACCAAAGCCTTCTCGCCCTAGTGAAGGACCTGCTGCGGAGTTTGAGTTTGAAGTGGATGTTTTCAAAGATATTCAGGAGGCTGTGAACGATACACGCTTTTATCCAAACACTGAAGAGTTGCACGAAAATATCAACAACGATATCAATAATGATTATTATACAAAATATCATCAAATTATAAATAAAAAAATTCCCACACCAAACGAAGAAGACTCAATAGTGGCAAACGTTCCAAAGCCACCTCCTCGTTTGCTTAAGTCAGCGAGATTACTAAAGCAGCAGCAGCAGCAGCAGCAGCATCAAATTCTACAGCAACAACAAACTGCCAATGAAAATCATTCTCCGAACAGAGAAACCGTGGAAGAATATTTGAATCAGCAATTACAATTGAATACTGTTTCGAACAATGAAAACATACCAATGTTGTCTTTGGCTTCATCCAATAATATTCCAAAACTGTCAGCTCTCTTGAATACTACAGATGGTGATGTAAAGACAACAGCAATGAATAACTTTACAGCTTGTGAAAGCATATTACCAAACTTGTCTGCATTGAATAGCAGTTCCGTGAGCGATGGTGAAGATAGTTTAAGTAGTACTCCCTCTCTAATTTATACAGATTCAAATATTGTGGAATATAACGAAGATCAACAATCTAATCAAAATTGTTTGCCACAAGTAATTTTAAGCAACGGCAAGAGCGCAGAGCTCAATTCTGACCAAGCTGAAACACAAGATTTACCAGCTATCAGCGCTTTGAATCTTAATGGTGAAAAGGACAATGATCAACAGCAAACAGATAACAGTGTTGAAAATGTGCCCCTTGTAGCTTTGAATTTTATACCGCACCAAAGTGAAATCTTCGACGAATGTCCGGCAAACAAGACTGGCGATTCAAACTGTAATCGACATTCGTCAAGGCATCAATTAGATGCAATCGAAGAAGATTATAATGGCATTGAGCATGAACATGATTTCGATGATGACGAAGATTCTATACCCAATTTGAGTTTCTTAGAGAACCGCAGCTCAAACAACGAATCGAGTCTCACAAGTGTTACAAACACAAGCGGAGAAAACAGTTTCGATCAGAGTGTAAACGATTGCAGTTCAACTTCAACCGATAATGTACCATTCTTAAGTGTTTTAAATCAGTAATATAATTATTTAATTTGTTCAAAATTTTTTTATAATTTTCATTATTTTTATCTTCATTATTATCTTGTACAAATAATGTACTTTTAGCTAAGTAGTTTTCTATTTATTTTAAAATTATCAAACATTGCGTACAAAGCTTTTAACACTTTTATTTTTTGTTTTTTTTTTCATTCTGAAATGTGTTATTTACAAAGTCTTTTTTATTATTTTTTTTTTTATCTATACTTGCATAGATTTGCTGCATAAACAAACTGTTTTGTAAATTTAATCACAGTGTTCATGTTAGTTTCAATTCTTTTCATTATGTAGACCCAATAAGTAAGCTTAGAAATTATGGTTACACGTGTGTATTTGTGATTGGCGCGCAAAAGCGGGGAGAAAGGCCTCCAAGTATTAAATTTGTCATTCCTTTCTCTTTTTTTTAATAATTTTTCTAACAAAGTTTTGCCAATAATTTATTATTTATTTGTTAGACTTTAATTTGAGGAATAAATTTGAGATTTTTTTTCTAAGAAACTTTTTACGCATTTTTATATATCAAAGATTAAAAATAGTTATTTATGTACGTGTTTATTTAAGTAATATATGCATATGCGTATAGTGAATTCTTCTGTATGTATGTATGTCCATTTACATTTGATAAATTGTATTAATCTACATATGTATGTAAGCTGCTTGAACCATTATTGTTAATTCAAAGAATATTCATGTTTAAAATAAAAAAAAAAATTCAATTCAATGTTAATAAGACAAAGTTTCAATGTCATAAAAAGAACTTAATTTTCTATTATACTACACCAGTTGCCGCATATTATCTTTCTAATTCTATTCGAATTTTCAAAATCTTTCAATTTTAACACAAATTCGAAATTGTCGCAATATGTTTGAATTGTTGTCAAACCCAATTGGCCATATTCATTCCAACCGCAAGCATAAACTGAGCCACAATTCATTTGTAGCATTGTATGACGGGCGCCGGCAGCAATATTGACTGGATAACAGGAGTTATTGCAACATGGACATGTAATATCTATCAACTGTGGCAGTGGGTATACCGACGGTTCCTTAAGTACTTCTGCCGAGCTCTTGTAAACACGCAAACTCAGCTGGCCCGATGAATTAAATCCCCAAGTATAGATGTCACCAAATGCTGATATGGCCGCGCTATGCCAACCACCAGCTGCTATAGAAGTAATCTATTGAAGGCAGAATGAACATATTAAGGTGAACTAAGATAGTAGCTAATGTTCGATAAAAAATAAATAAATAAAAAAACTACGCTGAGTACGAGACTGATTTGCACAGCAGGGGTTCCATATTGCCGTGCACCTTTAGTTTTTAACTTTTTATTGTTTTTAGTATTTGTGGTGGAGGCCAGACAGCTGCATACACTGTATAAATTTCAAACCTCTTCACGGTTCAAAAGTCATAGCTAGTTTCCAAACTAAAGTGTATATGATCAGCAATTGAATTTAACATTTTTGTTATTTTTGGCACTATGGAAGTTTCCAGTTTTTATCGCTTATGGTTCAACAGTTACAGCTAATTTCAGTTTCTTGTATGGGAGCACCCTTTAGTTTTCAACTTTTTGTTGTTTTTGGTATTTGTTGTTGTAGAGCTTATGTAACCACATATCAAGTGCAAATGTGTCAAGTCTATATCTCATGATTAAAAAGATACAGCTAATTTTCATGATTTCTTGTATGGTGACCACCCCCTTTAGTTTTTAACCCTTTCGCTATGTAGTATCCATATGGATACGCGTTAGTTTTTCGCCGTTTTACTCCAGTCCAATTTATTTAATTTTTTTTAATTTGACTAATTATAATATTTTAAAGTTTAATTTACCATTAGATGTTCTCTTTTTGGTATATTTCCCGTTTATAATTAAAAAAATTAATTTTTAAGAAACTACCATTTTACATCACTTGATTAGGTCAAAAAGCGATTTTTTTATTTTGTTCTTATTATTAAAAAAACAAAAATTTTTGTATAAAAATTCATCATACCTGTATTAAAGGCTTTAGTTTAAAATTCTGCATTTAAATTTTTTTGTATAAATCATTTATAACAGAGTACTGATTTTTATAAAATGCGTGTATCCATATGGATACAAATTTTAGTTGTGGGTATGCTTCTGTGTAGAAAAAGCAAAACATTGTCATTTATGTTTTAATGCTTGAATTGTATAGAAGTATATTCTTGTTGCTCTTACATTAATTTTTTTCATTGAAAATGCCAAGAAAAGTAAAAGATTCTGAAATTGAAAAAATTTTGACAAATTTTTGTGATTCAGACATTTCGGACGAAAATGATTCAGAGGAATCTGATGTTATAAACAATTTATTTCACGCTTTTGATAACAATGAAAGTTTTGTTTTCGAAGAGCTTTCTAGAGAAGGGCCCTATGAAATAAATATTGAAAATATTAATGTTGAAAATGATGAGGAGATCAGGAACGGAGAATATAGCTTTGAAGAGTTAGAAGTCGCGAACTCAATTGAAAGACCAGCTGTTTCCGAAAAAATTCAACATAAAAAAGTTGACCAATTTCGCTGGAAAAAAACTGCCTGGAATACTCCAGAAACTATTTTTTCAGAAACACGTAGCGAAACAAATGTTAAACTGCCTGTGGAATACTTTTTAGAGTATTTTACAGAAGATTTCTTTAGAAATATTGTTTTGTGGACAAATCAATGGTCAATAATTAAAAATGGAATATCCCTAAATGTTAGTTTTGAAGAACTCCTTAGATTTTTTGCGTTAGAGATATTTATTGGTACCATCGGTTATCCACGTATTGAAATGTACTTGTCCGCTGGTACGAAAATCCCAGTATTTTTGGATAACATGCCTAGACAAAGATTTCATTTTTTGCGAAATAATCTAAAATTTGGGGCTAATGAGGTGCAAAATGACAAACTTCGAAAAATTCGTAGCCTAATAGATGTTTTCACAAAAAAGTTATATTCCCTTCCAAAAGACGAGAATCTCTGTGTTGATGAGATGATGGTACCTTTCAAGGGCAGAACCGCATTGAGACAATATATGCCAAAGAAACCCATAAAATGGGGTATAAAAATATTTTGTTTATGTGGCGCCAAAGGATTGCTTTACGATTTTGAAATCTATCAAGGCAGGGGAACAATTCTTTCTGGGTCATCATTAGGCTTTTGCTCGGACATAGTTATTCACCTTTCAAAAACTATTCCTGAGCAAAAGAACCATAAAATTTTTTTCGACAACTATTTTACAACTTTAAATTTAGTTATGAACTTACATCAGAAAGGAATCTGGGCCACAGGAACAATTAGAGGTAATAGATTTAGAAAAATCGATTTAAAATTGGAAAGGGAGTTGAAAAAACAAGGTCGTGGAAGTTTTGATTACCGAATAGAAAGATCAGACAACATTTATCTGCTAAGATGGCTTGACGGAGGAATTGTGCAACTAGTTTCTACAATCCATGGCCATGAACCGCTGAATGTAGTGCGCAGATTTTGCGTTGAAAAGAAAGCAAATGTTGAGATACCGCAACCATACATTGTTGCGGAGTATAATAAAAACATGGGCGGTGTAGACAAACTGGACTTTCTTTTGTCGTTATATAGAATTTCCATAAGGTCTAGAAAGTGGACTTTGAAAATATTCGACCATTTTATTGATTTGGCGATTTGTAATTCGTGGCTAGAATATAAGTCGAACTATGAAGAAACCAACAATAAAAATAAATGCATGGACTTATTGAGCTTTCGTAATGACGTCGCGAATGGACTTATAGCTCGGTCTAATCAAAATGCGTGCTCTCGTAAACGTGGACGTCCAACAACAAGTTTGATCGAGGATACCCTAAAAAAATCAGCGAAAAAAACCAAAAACACGGTATTATCTAATTCGGTACGATTTGACGGAAATCAACATTGGGCAGAACATTTAGCAAATAAAGGAAGATGCAAACGTGAAGGATGCAAGGGGCAAACGCGATATAAATGTTCCAAGTGCGATGTGCTATTATGCATTGCTAATGGATCAAGAAATTGCTTTAAGGACTTTCATTATAAATAAATAGTTGGTAAGTTTTTCTTTTAATATAAATACATACATGTGTATAAATTTTTAATAAATATTTCATACTGCAGAAGCCGATAACTGTCGATATAGTAATTTTAATTGAGTTGGAGTGTAACCGATTTCGAATGCCGCAGTTTGGCCGCTGAATCTTTTAATTTTATTTTTTCTTTATAATTTTTGTTTATTTACAATTAAATATGTATGTACATATGCATATTTAAAAAAAAAAAACGTTTATGTAAGTAAAAAAGTTTAAAAACTAATAAAAATTAAAAAAAATGAAAAAAAACGAATACAGAATACTAGCATTTTTCTCTACCACAAACTAAATTTGTATCCGTATGGATACAGTCCAAAAAACAGCCTTAGAGTTGAAAATTTTTCAAACCAATTATACCATTTTGTTTCTAAGGCCAATAGCAGGAAAAATCCAAAAACTTAAATTTTTTGGACCGTTCAGTTAAAATTTGTAGCGAAAGGGTTAACTTTCTGTTGTTTATAGTATTTTTGGTGTAGCGGCCGGGTAACCACATGTACAGCTCTCTAATTCTTACCGTTAGGGTTCTGAGTCAAGTCTCAGAACCCTAAAAAAACTGCTCCAAGCATGATAACACTCGTGAAGAGCTTATTTACACCATGCCAACAAGTATAAAAGTTATACTGATAAAGTAGATAGAACTTGCAGTCGTGACGAGAAAGAAAATAACTAAACTCACAAAGATGGGTTACTTTTTTGGTTTCCGAAAACCAATAAAATAAACATTCACTCAGTTATTGTATTGTTATACCTGAGACTTGTATGATTTTTCCACACCAGAAGCAATTAAATTAAATTCATCTTGCAGCAGGCGCCTTTGAATTGAATGAATCAAAAAGTGCTGCCAAGTTTTCACACACTTATTGCAGTTGTAACTTTAAGTACACAGCGTTTCCGCATAACTATTGTATTTATTGAAATACTTCGTTATTATGCGTACATTTCAACTCGTTTTTGCTAATAGCGCATGCGTTTATCGGTTTTTTTTCACAAGAAACTTACTTTTATTCCAGCTAAAGCTTCAATCAGTATAGGAGTTTCCTCAACGCGCAAAACTTCTGAACCCAATTGCCCTCTCCTTAAAAAAGGATATTAACATTAAAAACGGTTCATATACATGTGTATGTATAATGCTATGACACAGAAAATTACATATGTACGTACAAACCATTTCCCCAAGCGTAAATATCACCATTAGATGTCAAGAGTAGAGCGTGCTCAAAACCGCATTTCAATTGCTTTATACGATGATGTTTGGGAAATTGAAATATCTCAATAGTACCACTAAATACACAGTTCATTGTACTAACAGCTATTGTTATATTATTACCACAGGCAATGTGAGCAATTTGTAAAGTGATTTCCTTGGCTTTTCCAAATATATTTCGCTTTTGTTGCATATTCCGTAGACTTGATTGAAATCTAACCTCATTGAAGTCATTTTCAACTCCGGCCCTGATTTTGTGCACTTTCCCATTTTCTGTTAGAAGTAAGCAAAATTTATCACATATATCTAAATATTTTATTGGTGATTCTGTTTGTATTGATTTAGCGGAATGTGTGGAATTGTTTACAAAACCCTGTAAGTACAGGGAGCATTCGTGAGCTATTGCTAAGCAACTCCAAGAACAGGCTACCAAGATACTACCGTTAATTGGAGTTTGAATTTCTATAAAAGAAAAAAACGAAAAATACATTACTATTTTTACCTACTTTCTTTTTAAATCCAGTCACCTTCAAACTGTAGCAATTTCCGTTTATTTTCAAAATTTAATTGTCCAAATCCATTGAATCCACACGCCAATAATTCTTTTTTGTTTTCCTTACTTTTCTTTGTCGTATTGTTTGCGGTTGCTAAGTGATCTTTATTACATTCGCTGAAAGAAGAACCTTTTTCGTCGCCACCATCCATAATGCGCTCGTATATACACGTATGTATGTATGTATGTACATATGTATAAACATTAACCCACGAATGTCGCTCAAGCACAATGTTTTTGGTTCTACAGCTCTCAGTGCGTATTAAACTTTACAAGTACAACGTTGTTTTTATTAACTAGAATTTAATTAAATTGCACCACACACAAAACACATCCGAACAAGAATTAAATCTTCTCTATTTTTGTTGGTAATTGGAGCATGTAAACAATCATACTCAACAGAACCATAAAAAATTGTTTGCTAATTACAGATTAAGCAGTTGCAATTATGGTAAGACATTTTTTCTTTTAATTTTATTGAATTATTTCACTTTTTACAAATTTCTTTGTTTACTTTATAAATATTTACCATGGCAACCGGAATTGAAATGAGAATACTTTAGTGAGCGATATTTAAATAATGTCATTATAGCGATTTTTGTATCAAAATAACCTCAATAATAGTATGTACTTTGGTGTTTGCAGTTTAATGCAAAGTAAAATATGTTGATTTAAGCACAACTAATGATAATAAATTGTTATAGAATCTCGATTTCAAATTGGAATATATCATGAATGAATTAATTCCAGTGAATGATTCCTTCAACTTAATGAATGAATTACTTCTGTATTTGTTTTCTATATCTTTCACCCTTCTTCTTTACAATAATATTTTGATGATTTCAATTTTATAAAGTTGTTAGAAAAGAAAAACAAACATTTTGATTTCAATGTTATTTAATAAAAATAATTTTATGTGTATTAATTCTCACTTTTAAAAATATTCATATTTTTAATGTGTTAGTTTTGACGTTGCGCTATTTATACAACGTATTAATACCTGTGGCTGAGTAAACCCACCTGGAGCCTCTTTCTAAAAAAAAAATTACTTTTTGTTATTATTTTTTCAATTAAAAAACAAAAGTTATTGGTTTTAAGATGCCAAACCCTGGTATGAATGAAACATTTCCACTTTCCTTCATTCTGAATTATGTGTCACATTCTTTCTGAATGAATGAATCATGAATTAATTCTCATTAATTTTCCGAAAGAGAACGAACGATTCACTAAAATAAAACATCTTGCCCAATACATATTTAACAATTATAAAAGTCTGACACTGGTATTCATATATAAAATATTGAAATAAATTTTAGAACAAATCTCTTATAAAATTTGTTCGAAAATGTATCACAACAACATTTTAATTTACGGCATGAGTTTATAGTTTTCGCATTTTAAAAGTTATTAAAAATTTAAGTTATAAAAATTTAAAAACCCAAATCTTTTTGCCACATAAGATTACGTTTATCGGTATCAAGTTCGTTATATGTATATTATTTTTGTGATTGATGTTAATTAAACAAGACAAAGAAAACCTCAAAGACCTTTAGCTAGATGGACAACTAGCTGTTTCGAAGCCGCCACACTTCTCATCAACACCCGTTCCTGAACTCTGGGGCTCATGTTTCTAAAGCGACACTCATGCCATCCAAGTTGTATATTTTCTGTCTAAATTTTTAATTATAGCTTTTTAGGGTTCCGTACTCATAGAGTGAAAACGGAAACTGGAACTTCTACATCCGTCCGTCCGTCACAGGCAACATTCCACTAAACGGTAGAACAGCTAGGGAGCTGAAATTTTCACAGTACGTATAGTTACCCGGCCGCTAGAACAACATATAATAAAAACAACAAAATGTTGAAAACTAAAGGGGGCTCTCCAGTTGTCAGCAAGACTTTAAAGGGCCTTGATGTCCCCTTTTTGCTAAGCAGTCCGCCTTTTCGTTGCTGTCATGTCCTTCATAGCCTCAAAGATAGGGTCTGAAGAAGTTCGTAATATTCCCAAACTAGTCTCGACTTGAATGAATAAGATGCTAGCCCTTTTGGAGTATCCAAAAGGATGAATATGTCGGCTCTAGATATATTCTTATGTAAGCATTCCCTAGTACAAATCTCTATGACGTGGACCTCCGTCGTTTTGAAAAGTAGGTATATTCCATGATATAACTAATAAGGCAACCTTTTTCCTACAATAAGAACAACTTCAATAAAAATAACATGCATTTTGTTTTTGTACAATGTTTGTAAACTGTCAAAAAGACGCCGCTTCTGCATTTATAGAAGAGAGATGAACAGATCTTATATTGATTTTCTGTGTCGTTTTGGCTGCATTTCATCTCTGCATTCTCTTGACAACCTGAAGTAGTCAGATGATTAACGGTTTAGCTGTTGCGGCTACCTTATTAGTTGTATCATGGTCTATTCCAGCGGCTGTGCTGTCATCCTCCAATTTAGGGTCATCTATTAATCAGAGTTGGGAACCCTGTTTTACAGCCACGTTACTATTTCTTCAGGATGAGCGGTCACTCATGACCGCTTTGAAATTTCTGGAGAATAACTGTGGTTTTTAAGTGTTCTGAGAAAATAAAAAAGAAATTGTAACATCATAACAATAAGTTCTTGAATCTTATTTTTTCCACAGTTTATTCGATACCGAAAATGGTTTCAACATAACCTTTATTTTGCAGATTTTGTAGGTCTTGATGATACAACTAATAAGATAGCCTCATCAGCTGAAACGTTAATCATCTGACCACTCAAAACTGTCAAGAGAATACAGAGATGAAAGGCAGTCAAACCGAGATAGCAAATCCGTGTAAGCTCAGTGCATCTCTCTTCTGTAAATGTAGAAGTGGTGCCTTTTTTACAGTTTTCAGAAGTTGTACAACAACAAAATGCATGTTATTTTTATTGAAGTTGTTCTTATTGTAGCGAAAAGGTTACCTTATTAGTTGTATTGTGGTCTTGCTCAAGGCACCTCGATACCAGGTAACCGCATAACTACAACAAATAATACACCATAGTTATTCAGGCTAAAAGCAGTAGTCAGCTGGGCTTGTAAGGGTACCTGGTATCGAGGTACCCTGATCTTGCTTAGCCTCATCAGCTAAACCGTTAATCATCTGTCTACTTTAGGTTGTCAAGAGAATGCAGATATGAAAGGCAGCCAAAACAAGATAACAAACCCGCGTGAGCTTTGTTCATTCATCTCTCTTCTGCAAATGTAGAAGTGGTGTCTTTTTGACAGTTTGCAGAAGTTGTACAAAAACAAAATGCATGTTGTATTTATTGAAGTTGTTCTTATTGTAGCGAAAAGGTTACCTTATTAGTTGTATCATGGCCAGAGGCCGTTAGTTGCCATATTTGAATTTTTATAAATGTTTAGCAAAAATCTATTATTTAACGTATTATACTGACAGGGGTTGTTATCGTTGCTGCGCAAATTGAGGCCCAATCCAGAAAAGGAAGCAAGAATACTATTACTTGGCCTGGACAATGCTGGCAAAACAACAATATTAAAGCAACTGGCAAATGAAGAAATAACGACGGTAAATATGTACAATATGATTTTCAATCGTATTTTGTATGTTTATATCAAAGTGCTAACAATAACTCTCACATGCACGTACTCAGGTTACACCGACTACAGGTTTTAATATCAAGTCAGTTGCAGCAGATGGTTTTAAATTAAACGTTTGGGATATTGGCGGACAATGGAAAATTCGTCCGTACTGGAAAAACTACTTTGCAAATACGGATGTTTTAGTAAGTTTTTATTTCTCTCTCTCTCTCTCAACTATTTAATTAGTGAAAAGTTTGCACATTACATATGCGTAGGCATTCGTTTGGTTGTGTTTGCATGATTTTGAATATTTTCTTTTTCAGATTTACGTAATTGATTGCACGGATCGTGAACGTCTAGCTGAAACAGGCAATGAACTTTTTGAAATGTTAATGGACAATCGTCTTAAACAAGTTCCGCTTTTGATATTTGCCAATAAACAAGATTTACCAAATGCAATGTCATCATCCGAAGTTGCTGAAGCTATTGGACTGGTACGTCTGGAAGAGCGAACTTGGCAAATTAAGGCTTGTTCGGCAGTTGAGGGTACTGGTATCAAAGTAAGATAATATTTGAAGATTTTCGTAAGCAGAGCAATAATATTAAACTGTTTTTATACATACATACATATGTATGTATTTGCATTTTAGGAAGGCATGGATTGGGTGTGCAATAATATGAAAAAGTAATTTCAGTTCTTTATTGAAACTATAAAACTTGTGATCTTTTTGTGTCTGCGTACACATACTACACAGTTTCATGTGAGCATTCATACATATGTATAAAAAAGCTATTAAAACTTATTTTTGAACTTAAACAATTTTTCTTGTAGCGCAAATTATATTCTTTCTTTCAATTCAGAAGCATAACATTGAATTATTGGTTAGTAATAGTTAATTTCTGTAAAATTAAAAGCATGTAACAATGGACAAATTTATGTTTCGCAATGTAATAAAAACTAATCTGATATGTATGTGCATACGTATGTTAGGTGGAAAAATATTATTTAGATGGAATGAGTATATACTGCAACAATACTCATTCAAACCAATGAATATTTTACTACCGTAAGAACATATCAGTTTGGTTTTTATTATATTGTATAGTTTTAAATAATATTAAGTTAAAAATTGTAATTAAAAATAAATGTGTCCCCTTTTCTGATGATTTTTTTCCAGAAGCAAAAACAGTTTTAGACATCCTTGTATAAAGGGTCGAGTTATTAGAAAATGTATTTTTTTTTTCGAATTTAATTTCGATTTAGATGCTCATTCTACTGGCAAACCATGATACAACCATGATACAACTAACAAGGTAACCTTTTCGCTACAATAAGAACAACTTCAATAAAAATAACATGCATTTTGTTTTTGTACAACTTATGCAAACTGTCAAAAAGACGCCACTTCTACATTTACAGAAGAGAGATGCACTGAGCTTACGCGGATTTGCTACCTCGTTTTGGCTGCCTTTCATCTCTGCAATCTCTTGGCAACCTAAAGTAGTCAGATGATTAACGGTTTAGCTGACGAGGCTACCTTGTTAATTGTATCATGGATACAACTAATAAGGTAGTCTCAAGGCAGCTCCATTCCAGGTAGTCGCATAATTACAACAAACACAACACCAACAAACACATCATATATTTTGTTGGTAGAAATAATGAACTACTGTCACCCATTTGTTCGTGTATGTGTACTTGTGTTGTGTATTTTGACAGTTCTACAAGCTAAAAGTATTAGTCAGCTGGGCTAGTAAGATTGCCTGGTATCGAGCTGCCTTGGGTAGTCTCATCAGGTGAACCGTTAATCATTTGATTGCTCAAAACTGTCAAGAGAATACAGAGATGAAAGGCAGCCAAAACGAGGTAGCAGCACATCAGCGTAAACTCTGTTCATCTCTCTTCCGTAAATGTAGAAGTGGCGTCTTTTTGATTTTTTATTGAAGTTATTCTTATCATGATGCAACTACTCATCAGCTAAACCGTTAATCATCTGACTACTTTAGGTTGTCAAGAGAATGCAGAGATGAAATGCAGCCAAAAAGAGACAGAAAATCAATGTAAGATCTGTTCATTTCTCTTCTATAAATGTAGAAGCGCGGCGTCTTTTTGACAGTTTACAAAAGTTGTACAAAAACAAAATGCATGTTAGTTTTATTGAAGTTGTTCTTATTGTAGGGAAAAGGTTACCTTATTAGTTGTATCATGGTTCTTACCCCCAATTTTTAACTTGGATTTTAAATGCCATTTCAATTTAAATTTGATTTAAATACAAAATTTAGTCAAACAGTTGCTATTTAAATCAAACTTAAACGGCCTGCCGTGCCCATTTAAAATCAATTTAAGTTTTTCGTACTGCCATATGATTTTTACAGTTTGGTTTTGTTCTGCAAACATGTTTTTTTTGTCTCATAATTTGATTTTTTATTATTTCCAGAAGGTAATCAAATTCTGTGGCAGTGAAATTGGGAGTCCTTTTATCACTTTTGTTACTCAATTTAATAATTTTTACAAAACAATTTATTATTTTCTAAACTTTTCACAATTTCATTTGCTTCCAAATTAGTTTAAACAGCTGTTTTTTATTGAGTTATCGATAATTTTTTGACACTTATGTACATTGTGCTGCCGTCCTTTTATTACAATTAATTACCAAAAATAATTTTAGACTGTAAAACAGAAAGCTATTTTAAATCCAACTTAAGTTTTAAGGAAAATTTACTAATTTTGTATTTAAATCCCAAGTCAAAAATCGGGGGTTATTGTAGGAAATAGGGTACCTTATTAGTTGTATCATGTGGCAAACACTTTCCAAAAGCAAAAACTAATTTTGAAATTCAAATTTACAAAGTTAAAAAGGCAACTTTTTCGATTGCGAAAAACAAACGTATGTATGTACTCATGTTACCGATAAACATTTTTAAGCATTAATTTGAACTTTATAGTCGAACAATTGCTAATAATTTTATCGGACTTGAGTTCGATTTTTACTTCCTCAAAATAGAGAATGATTGTTTTATGATAAAATTGGAGTGATCAACATTTTTTAAAGAAAATCAGAAAAGTAAAGTTGAAGACTTATTGAGTGCGGTCCCAGACCATGGCTGTTTCACGACCACCACGTCGCTCATCAGCCACCCGAATTTGCTTCGAACCCAGGACATGACTAATTGTGTACTGTTTTTAAGCAGTAGCGCATAGCTATCCTACTAACTGAGCTCTTCATACTGACTGTCATGCCATTGAACTTGATTAGGTTGTAGGGGCGCCTTTAAAAATATACATAAGTACACATTCACCTATTCATATGTATGTATACATATGTATGTGTGTATATCTTCCGCCTTTCATTAAAGCCATGTAGCTTTATAAAGCTGCCTGCCATTAAATTTGTTATTCGAATCTGTACTCTATTTTTTTAAATGATTTTTAAATGAAAGCTACACACCTCTAAACGAGCTAAAAGCAGAGCTTCGATTTAGAGGTGTGTCGTTAGCCAATTAACTAGTTAGATCCAAAGAACTACTTATACGACTAAACTAAAGGATCTGCTCATAATAGCGACCTTTTCTGATTCCTTAGTTCGCCACCATGTTCCATGTCAGTTTTTTTTATTTCTATTTTGTCAAAGTCTACCAATTTCAATTTTTTTTTTGTCTTTTTCATTCGCATTTCAGTTTTAGCCGCAGAGTAACTTTTTATCTGTATCGCGAACGACAAATCTACCCCGAACTAACGAACTAGAAGAGCACCCTGGTTCAGTGAAAAGAGCAGAACTAATAAAAATTCAGTCAAGTACGAGGCTGGCTCACACACTTAGGGTTCCGTACGTACTTATGTGTAATGTACGTATGGAAAGGTATATGTGAATACATATGTATATTGTATAAATTTCATCTCTCTGTCTCTTACAGCTTGAGAGTTACGTTTAGTTGCTACTTTATGTTGTATGGGGACACCTAGTAGTTTTCGGCTTGTTGTTGTTGTTGTTTTTGAAATTTGCTGTTGTAAGGCATCTGGGAATACATACACTGTGCGAATTTCGGCTCTCTATCTCTTACGGTTCGAGAGTTATAGCAGTTACTCTACGTTGTAAAGGGACACCTGGTAGTTTCACAGTTGTTGTTGTTTTCAGCATTTGTTGTTGTGGAACATATGTGAATACATATATTATGCAAATTTCATCCTACTGTCTCTCACGGTTCGAGAGTAACGGCTAATTGTTACTTTACGTTGTATAGGGACACCTGGTAGTTTTCGACTTGTTGTTGTCTTTAGCATTTTGTTGTTGTAGAGCATCTATAAATACATACACTGTGCGAATTCCAGTTTTCTACCTTTTACGGTTCGCGAGTTATAGCTAATTGTAACTTTTCATTGTATGGGGACACCTGGTAGTTTTCGCTTTGTTGTTGTTTTTAGTAATTGTTGTTGTAGCGGCAAGGTACAACAATATTCTGTGAAAATTTCAGCTCTTTAAATCTTACCGTTTCGGAGAATGGACGCTGTGACGGACGGACGTAGTTGTCTCGGTAATAGGGTTCCGTTTCACTCTGATGAGTACGGAACCCTAACAATGAGCTTGCACTTGCCTGTGTAAACATTCAAGCAAGTAGCAACAGCATTTATTGTCTCTGTCAGTGCATTGGTTGTTAATATGTACACACAACTTGCAACAAGCTACTTGCATGTGTAAATGGGGGGTTAGTGTTCCGGTGCTTTTATGCATTTTTGTCCGTTATTTAGAGAATTTCGTGATTGTTCTCATTTTACCGGACTTGATGTTGCATCGATTTAACGGTAAGAGATACGTTGGTCTAAATGCATTTAAAATAAAAGCAAATTGCAAAAATTTGCTTTCGCCTGACATATGTTTATGCTGCCGTATATTTTTAACTACATGTTAATCATCTTGTTTGCAAGTTAATCATTAAGCATTAATCAAACTCCTTTCAAATTTCTCTTAAGTGTTTATTTAAAATCAAACGTTTTTCACATCATAAAAACGAACTAAGGATATTTATGTATATACATTTGGTAATGAGATTTGTATTCACAATTTCAAAAAATAAGTGATCGAGAATGCACTTACATTAATTACATGAACGCAATAATAAAATACATACATATTTATTTGTGACAAATCTTTTTCTTTTTTTTTTCTAAATTATATATTCTTAGCAGATAGAAAAGTTAAACTAATTAAGATCATATGTTAAAAATAAGCTGCAAATATACTATATAGTACCAGTATTATAAATTAAAAAAAAAAAACTTTGTAACACACAAACTCGGGTAATTACAATTCACTATGCACATATTCCGTAGTCACTTTGGCTTCGCCTTCATGAAAACCAGTACAATCAACAGGATATTTAACCTAGAAATAAAAATATTTTAGAGATTGTTTGGTCAACGTTATGTTTTAATACAGAAGACGCAATGAGCAATGCCATTCGATCAGAACAAATAAAAAAACACATACACACACACACACACACACACAGTTCAAATGCTACAACTTGTTTGAGAAACTTGTTAATTTGCTCTAATTTCACAAATCAAGGAACAAAAAAAAAATAAATAAATAAATAAAAAAGAAGCAAGCAAGCTTGACTCCATATTAGATTCCAAGAACTGCTATAAATTATTTGCTTTTTCTTACCGCACAATCAGATGCTGAAGTAATGACGTTAAACAATGTCCAGAATGGTGTGCCAGTTTCAGTGCTAATGAAGAAAGCAGCAGCCATGCTGCCAACTTTAACAATTTTTGGACTGACACCCGAAATTAGACCACGAGATTCTTCGGCCGAATACTGCTCAGGATCATTCAACTGACACAATACATAATGATCGCAGTGGTTTTGTTTTAAAACATACCTGTAGGCACGATGCACTTTTAGCACGGGTTCAATGACCTGCAAGATGAGAAATAAATAATAATTTACTAGTGCGTTGTGCACGTGCATAGCACATGTAGAAAGGTCCTAACTCGAAAATCATCAGTTTTTTCTATTAATCTTTTAAATGATGCAGCTATTTATTAAATAAAAAAACAAATATCTAAAATTCAATTTTAGTTAATTTTTAACTGATTTCATTAATATATTAATTTACATAAATTTAATTTTATAATCGAACTTTATGATTTACAATTGTTAATTAATTTTACCGGGTTTTAGTTCGATTTTACTTCCCCAAAATTGAGACAGACTTTTTTTTTATGATGAATTGTAGTGATCAACATTTTTCAAAGAAGATCACAAACATAAAATTGGAGAATTATTGGCTGGGGAACGTACCACTACAGCACTCATCAGCACCGAAATTACTTCGAGCCCAGGTTATAGCCAATTGCATTCTGCTTTTAAGCAGCAGCACTTAGCCATGCTATTACCTGAGCTCTTCATTACTGACTGTCTATACTTAATCTATTGTTCAACTTTCAATTTTATCATTGGGGTTTTCTGTTGATTGGCATACGAACATCCAAATGATTTTTGGGTTTGTTGCTATTACATCAAGTGATGAGGATGCTTTCAAACTTTGCGCCGGGCCCAGCGATTTTTGAACATTGATTAGCTCAGGTAGTAGATTGCCTAAGTATGCTATTAGTTATGACCTAGCTACGAAACCACTTGAGTGCTGATGATCGTCGTGGTGGATGTGTAACAACCATGGTATGTTCATCATCCAATAAGTCTTCAGCTTTACTTTTCTTGCCTTTAAAAAAAACTTGATCACTACAATTTTACCATTATCCGTCGCACCAACCGAAATTCGTATAAAATATGAAGCGGCTCTTACAGCGAAACGATTAAAGATGATGGGAGAGTGGATCGATCAGGGACACGAAACGCATCATCAACAAATCTTTACGGCCATAGGCGAATCTATACCGGAAAATATAATCGCATACCGGAGACCAGACTGTAGGCCAATTGCAAAACATTGATTCCTGATTTACATTCCTGGTTGACCGACCCTTTGAACCATATCCCCATGGGTCTTCATTGTTACACAGATGGATCTAGGGCGAAGGGAAAAACAGGACTCGGTATTTATATAGAAAATACCACGGAACTGTTATTTCGTCTGCCGGACTTTTGCACGGGTTTTCAGGCGGAAATTCGGGCAATTACGGAGTGTATTAGGGAGCTCAATGAAATGGGAAGGCCAGGATCTTTGAATATAGTCATGGATAGTCAAATGGCCTTTAGAGCGATCGCAGCTGAGCGGATTAAATCACGAACAGTTTGGGATTGCAAGAACGCTATTAATAGTTACTTGTCTCATGGTGAACTGCGCATTATATGGGCGCCAGGGTATCCGAGAATAACTGAAAATGAGAGAGCAAACTCACCTGCTTCAAGAGCAAGAGAGTTAAGCAACATAAGCTTGGTATGAGGGGGGTATAAGTTTTGTTACGATTTTGACGAGTGGGGGTTCGTGAAAATGTTACGTAACAAAAAAATATTATTTATTGGAAAACAAGAGCGGTACGTATTGCAGCCCAGAGACAAAATGAGATATTGATAAGAGAGATTGATAAAACAAATTGTGAAAAGACTGTAGACGATATAGGTGCAGGAAATAAAATGCATGTTTTATCAATGGATGAATATTTTACCTTTCCATGGACCGATAATTGAAATGTGCCAATTTTTAGTCCCTAATTTTTATCAATAGAATTTTCTTTTAAGTTACACGTTAATTTCTTGAGTTATATTTCTGTGTACATAGTATACACATGTACATAAAATGAATTACAATATTATTTTTTTAAATGAAATTTTTTATTATTTAGTGGTTGTTATGTTAAGGATAATTGCGTTACGTAATTTGTGAACAGCCCCTAACCAACATTTTCATATTTTTCTTAGTAAATTTTGCAATTTACAATTATTAATAAACTAAAAGACTCCGGCAGACTTTGACTTCAGTTTTGGGAGGTCCAACACCCCCCTCTACAAACCTATAAAACTAATTTCTTTCAAAGCCTGGCTCCTTATTCTAAAGTTTCACCAAAAGATATTAGACGATATTATTAGAGAAAAAAATGTTTTAATTCAACATTTGTGATCACAGGAATGAAAAGGAACAAAAGGAGAATACCTTCTATACTACGCGACATAGATGTTTTTTATAATTTTTTCTGAGAACAGTCATCACTTGACCTATCACCAGTTTTCGTTTGGACATTAAGTTACGAGACACCCTGTTTGTATATTAGGTAATATTTTTATATATGTAGATGTTTGTTTAATTAACACAACTGAGGTGATTAGTTTTCATAATGCTGGAATATCCTCCCACAAGGACTTTCCACTCATACGATTAATAGAAATTTTGCACTACTTGTGAATGGAAGAAAATCTAAAGACTGATTAACGTTTACATACAATACTTACCTCCAAATTTAAGGAGTCTGTTAATTTATCACTAATATCGGTGGCATTAAATTGTAGCACACCTCGCGCTTGACCCAACTTCATCAGATCCTTCGCATAATTTACTGCCGGTTTGACATATTGGCGCGAGTCAATTTTAACATTAAGATGGTGCTTGGCAACATGATCCAATAAATTGGATATGGTTTCGCTTGGACGGCTGGGGTCGAAGAACGTTGTTTTAGGATAACCCTGTGATTTAAGGAAGCCATTGAACATTAGTTGAGCCGTTTGGAAATATCTAAAAAATAAAAATTAAATAATTTTATAAATTTTACAGTATCGTGCAATGACAGCCAATTGTATAATAAAATAAATACATACATATGTATGTATGTATGCATGTATGTATGTATGTACACAGAGAACAAAATGTAAAGGGTGTTTTTTCGATTTATAGAACTTTAAGTTGGCATTACTGTTCAAGATGGCGACCGATTTAACAGGTGTCAAGTAATTTATTCTCAGTTTGGTTTGGCAATTCATCACGAATAGACTCACACGTGAACAACGCTTGCAAACATGTATTGTTTCGAAAATAATGGTTCTGTGCGGAATACGTATCGAGCACTACGTCCATTTTATTTTGTTTGGCGATGAAGCGCCCTTCTGGTTGAATGGCTACGTCAACAAAAAAAACTGCCGCATTTGGAGTGAAGCTCATCCTCAAGCGTATGTGGAAAAACCGTTACATCCGGAAAAACTGACTGTTTGGTGCGCTTTATGGACTGGTGGAATCATTGGTCCGTGCTTCTTCAAAAACGATAATGGCCAGAATGTTACAGTCAGTGGTGATCGGTGCAGAGCCATGATTACAAACTTTTTCATTCCTGAATTGAATAACCATGATGTCCAGGAGATGTGGTTTCAACAAGACGGCGCAATATGTCACACAGCTCGTCTACAATCGATTTATTGAAAGACACGTTTGGTGACCGCCTAATTTCACGTTTTGGACCTGTGAATTGGCCTCCAAGTTCTTGTGATTTAACACCGCTAGACTACTTTCTGTGGGGATATGTAAAGTCATTGGTTTATGCGGATAAGCCACAAACGCTTGACCATTTGGAAGACAACATTCGCCATGTTATTGCCGATATACGGCCACAAATGTTGGAAAAAGTCATTGAAAATTCGACGTCCAAAATGGACTACATCCGCGCCAGCCGTGGCGGTCATAAGCCAGAAATCATATTTAAAATGTAATGCGACTTCATGTCAATCGAATAATCCATCGTTGTTTTATTGCAACTTAAATTTCCGTACATCGAAAAAAAGCACCCTTTATATTTTACAAAAAAGTGTCTGCTATTTGTTGTAATTTTCTTATATGTACTCCGCAAGAAGTGTTAACGGTATAGGTATAAGTTTATTAAACGTATAGATATTTGCCAAATGAGATCTTAGTAAACATGATATACATATGTATGTATTTTTAAAAATAAGTCCGTCAAAGTATACATTTGTAATAGGTCTTATCGTGGTTATTTTGTTGTCTTTTTGTAGATTGAACGTCTTACAACATTGAAGAGGTTAACTGGATAGTGTCGAAGGTACATATGTACATATGTACATATATACACTGGACACTAAGCAGAGAAATTAGCAACAGTAAATGTTCTGTTTTTATCTTATAATATTTTTTTTTTTTTTTTGCTTCATCAAACGTCCACAAACGCTCCCCATTTTCGTTTTTTCACCCACCAATCCCTGTTTCCCATTTCCCTAGTTCCAGTACAATGCAATGCATGTATGTATGTATATATGGGTATATGGGTCCCAGTGTAAAAAAGTGTAAAAAAAATATTGGCAATAAAATGATTAATTTAACATAAAAACAGCTGATTAGTTTGGTCACATGAAGTTTGATCCCGTACTTTATACGCAAAGTTCAATAAAATGAGAGCAATCATGAATTGATTTTGCGGTTTTTATTGAAGAAAAAAGTAAAGTAATAAATTTTAAGTGCTTTAAATCAATTTATTTTATTAAATTTGTGTAATTTTGTTTTGTATACTTTCGCAAAATAGTTTAACAAAACAAATGAGAGAATGAAGAGAAAGAAGCAGCCTGCTATTTTTCTTCCAACAACTCCCGTATATTTGTTTATATTCTGCTAATGATTGTACCTATTAAATCTGCCTGCCTTGAATCTGCCTATAATTTTTTACAGAATAATTTTTTGCTATGGAAAACATTTTTGGTAGGACTCTTGGTGCATACAAATAAGGTGCACTCCACTGAACACATATTTACTCTTTCTAAGCCAGCGAAAAATCTCACAATTTAATTAAAATCCTAAAAAAAAGTAAAAACAAATAGACCAAACTCAAATCACATTGTTAAAGAACCGTTAAATTGAAAAAAGTCATGGTTGACCCAAATAGTAAATTTGTTAGCAGGTTTTAAAGCAAACAACAAACAATATCTCTTAATACTTTACCTAAATTCTTTTCGAACGACAAGAGTAAAATGTTAACACGCACCAAGAATGATAATTTTCTACACAATGTAGAAATTTTTTTTTTTTTCATTAGCAAGACCCATGAATACGAGTAATATGTTGGTACATATGTATGTATGTGTACATGCATGCATATGTACATTAAGCCATTAATAACTGTTACGATCGGTTTTTCTTTACTTAAATTATTCTCCCATATATGCATATGTATGTATGTATGTAGTTTTAGCCAGAATTGAGTTGGGAAAACAACCGGCCTATTCCCAACACCTGGGCAAAAACAAGTTAAAGCGATCTACTTGCAATCAAAAAATTAAACGAGTAAAAACAAATCTGCAATCGTACTCTGTGTTTGTATAGCACATATGTATGTATGTATGCATGTAGTATACATCCGAGATGTGCAGTTATCGTGTGGTGATTCAATTTTAGAAACATCACAAATGAGTTCGTGAGAGTGATTGAATATTAAGATTTTGTGCGATAGCTGGTGGGCGATTATTAGCCTTTTAAAAAATCACGAAAATACATATGTTAACACTAAAATTTTTCTTTTTTATTGCTCACTTTTTAAAACAGCTGATTGTTTAATTGCCAAAACTAGCTCGAAGAAAAAACTGTGGGATGTTTCGTGGAAGAAGAACAAGTATATTTCTCTCTCACTTGCACGAACTTTGGGATCCCTTCCGCTCCCAATGTTGAGCACGGGATCGCAGCTAAAATACGGACTGTTTCGTGTAGTAAGAAGAATAATTTTGTTCCCTCACACCGCTCCCATCAATACAAATTTAAAGTGCGTGATCCCGCGAGATGCCAATTCAGAGTAAAAAAAACCGACCTAATATGTATATAAAACGGCTGGTTAAATTTTAAGGGCCGGTGTTGAATGTGAACCATTTCTAATTGTTAAGTTTTTTTCTACATTTCATTTAACATTTCTCAATTTCAGAATTTAAACCATGAGAGGGTACACAATCGAGCAACGTGTTAAAATCATTTAGGCTTATTATAAAAATGGGCTTTCAAATCAAAATACATATCGTGAACTTCGTGATTTTTCCGGTCAATTTTATCATTCAAATGTTCGTATAATCGAAAAGATCGTGCAAAAAATTTAAGAAACCCGAATGTAAAAGCACCAGTTCATGCTCGTAGAGTTCGTACTGCATAAAATATTACTGCTGTTCGCGATAGTGTGGCTGAAAAGCCGTGCACCTCAACTCGTCGTCGTGCCCAACAATTACACTTTTCATGCTAATCGTTAAGGAACATTATGCACAACGAGGTGCAATTGACTCAACAACTAAACCCTCTTGACCATTCCTAGTGTCGTCAATCAATGGTCAGAATGGTGGCAAGAAATGCCAACAGTGGATGGTGAATTTTCGAAGAAAACCATCATCTTCAGTGATGAGGCACATTTTCACCCAGCGGATTAGCCAATAATCAGAATTGCCCTATTTGGGCAGATAATCCAAGATGACTGTCGCAAAAAAACAAAGAGTGACTGTTTGGCGTGGTTTATGGGCTGGCGACATCATCGGGCCATATTTTTTCCAAAACGAAAACGATCAGGCATTTACTGTGAATGGTGTTCGCTATCGTGAGATTATAACGAACTTTGTATGACCCGAATTGGAAGATATGGATGTGGACGATATGTGATTTCAACAGGACGGTGTCACTTAGCACACAGCTAATGAAACAATGGCTGTTTTTCGCGACAAATTCAATGGTCTTGTTACCTCACGTCTTGGCGATGTCAATTGGCCGCCAAGATCATGTGATTTGACAACGTGGACTACTTTCTTTCTTTCAATTTAAGAGCTAAGGAATGAGATAATTCGGCACATAGAACCTCAATTGTGCCTCAGCGTTAGCGAAAGAAAATTTGTACCATCAGATGGAGATGTGCCGCCGAAGTCGCAGCGGCCATTTGGCCAATGTCTTATTAAATACATAGTTGAACTATATCAATATTATCATGATGAAAAGAAATGACAAAATTTCCTAAATAACACTGCTCTGCAAAATAACACTTTTTGGTTGTGTTTTGAATAAAAATATGTAGACTATATACATACATATGTATGTATATAAATTATTACAATACCTGCTTTAAATTGTGCATAAAATCAACATTGTCTTATGGATTTTTATGATTTATGGCTTAATTTATTTCTTAGACATGTTGAATTTAGGAAAATGAAATGACGGCTGAAAAAAAACAGGAAGCCTTAAGGTCTATTTTTTAGACCTAAAGTAATAAATTTCAATTGGCTCCTATAGCTGAACTTACAACCTTTAACCTTAAGTACTTTTTTTCATTTATACATCTTGAAGATACACTCTACATATTTGAATTTATTTATGTATCTTAAAAAACGTACAAGTTAACAGTCAATTTAAACTTAAAATAATTTCTACCATTCTGTAATTGAATTATTGTGAATTATGCTTTTCGTTGACAATTGGAATATGTAGTCACTTAAAATCTCCAAAATGGAAGAAATGTCATGTAATAAGATTTTCTAAAAAGGCGCCAAAGACACTATCAATTCAACTGGCCAATGGTGAACATCATAATTTTTAAATTTGTTATATTTTATATATTTATTTGAGCTTTAGGTCTTTTTGAAATTTGAGTATTTATTTTTGTCAATATTTCGCTCTCCTTCGGATAGCTTCTTCAGGACAATAATAATGAAAAATGTTTTGATTGGTTTTTTCAAAAAACAAACATAACAACAAACATAAATATTTTCCTATTTTTTCTTTCACATTCCAAAATTTAGAAATTATTGTTTTTTCTTTCTATACACCCATAAAAATTATATAAGTATTTAAGAAAATTCTCATTACATAATTATATATATATATATATATATATATATATATACATGTATGTATATATATACATATATATAAAATATAAGAAAAAAAGGGGTCAAATAACTAAATATTAAATCTATAATAAATTTGTATAATAATCTTTAAATTTCGTCTCATTTCATTAACCCCTATTTATAAATTCTCGTACCATCGAGAATTTATAAACATACACGCAGCACGACTAACAAAAAGGTGGTTCTCTGGTATAAATTCCCCATACAGTCCACTCAATCCCGCTAATCAGGGTGCTACCACAAGTTAAATCGTGTTCATATGGATATTGTTATCTTACTCTTACTTGTATTTAAATCCACTCAATTGGAATAATGGAATATATTTTCGAATAAGATTTATACCGTTACTTTTGTATAAAAGAAGCTGAATTGTCATAATAAACAAGAATCACTGTTTAGCCTCTGATCGGCTGAATTTAACTCTTAAATAGTGAAAGGCATTATTCATCTACCCTTTAAAAATGTTTGAGCCAGTGGCGTTTTTAAGCGCCGGCTTAGTATTAAACACTTCTTTTTGCCTACACACCACACTACATTTAACGTTATAAAATCCTTTTTGGAAGTGCCCTAAAAAAATAACGGTATTTTTGTTATCTAGGGACTCCAACTATAGTTTTTCAAGATTTTATGAGTCTACAGACGAGTTCAGTTGCATCAACAAAATGTCTGCATCATATATGTACATAGATGAAATAATAGATTTCAATGGTCAAATATCAAACTCATTTTTGAAAGCTATTGTTTAAAACTTTTTAATTAATGTTGGACTTTTACCGCCGGTGTTTATTCTTGATTTTATTCAAAACGAAAACCAAACGAAAATTTGTTTTTGTGTCCAATACAAACACACGAAACAAACATTGCAACATTCTATAATGAACATACATATGTATGTTTTCACTTTAAGCTGACACTACCTATTACATCAAATTTGGCTTAATCATAATTTAAGCAGAAATTTCTTTTGCCCAACTATTATTATAAGACAAATAAATCTTTGCACGTAAGTAAGTTTGCTCTCAGTTTTATGTTCAAGCCACTTAAAATCGTGTGCCACCACTGATTTGAATTAAAGTTAACATTGTTATTTTTTCAAGCAAGGTAAAATAAAAAGTGTGTCACGAAAGTTCCTTCTTCTTTTTTCTTTCATTTGTTTTTGCTTTTTTTTTCTCTCTCAAATTGATACCGGTTTTATAGATGTATTTTAAAATATTACAGACAGTTACTCAGCCATACAATACCAACAGACAAAAGAAAGTTTCTATAGTAATTTTCTGTTCAAAAAAAAAAAAAAAAAAAAAAAAAAACAAAAAACAACTGAATGTGACTAACTCTCTTTCTCTCAGCCACTCGAAGAGCTTTATATTTATGATTGCTGCTAGAAATTTAATTATTTTAATTACGAAAAGTATATTTTTTTCGTGATTTATTGCTTTAAGTAAGTATTATTGTATTTTGCAGCAATACATAAGTAGTAGTATTTAAAGAAAGAAAAGTGAACATTTTTGTACGTTCACGATTCCCACACATTTCAATGTTACGAACATTCAAAAGAACAAAATACAAATGGGTAAATATGTGTAAATGTATATACAGTCAAAGCCCGGTATAGCGAATACTCAGTTTAACGAATATCCGATATAACGAATGGCGAAATTTGTACATTAACTGCCTTGCGTTTTTGGCTTCTTTGCTTTGTATTGAAAGAACGCGTGTGATGCGTTGCTTTTTTCCTTAAAATTTCAGTAGTTTTGGTAGGTTCATTGTGAAAACGAGATGTCGATTTCTTAAGAAATTAATAATATGAATGAAATGTAATAATAAACCTACACATGTTAATAGCATCCAAATATAAGTAAATATGTAGATGCACCTACATATGTACATTTATGATTTTTAATGAATTTTCATATTAGAAATTAAGCAAATCTTAAATACTCATCAAAATATCAATTAAAGTTTTAAGTTATTAATACAATTAAATTTTGATCTTTTTAAAACTGCGGACCACCGTTTTTTATAAAATAAGATAAAAAATTATTGTTCGATATAACGAATATCTCGGTATAACGAAAGGTCTGAACATTATATCATTCGTTAAACCGGGATTTTACTGTATGTACATATATGGTTGCGTTTTAGAAATTAGGCCATAATTGAGTTCCTTTACAGTAACAGGTTATGTTTTAACCCTACTTTACACGAGCACTGTGCACAAACAGGGCAGTCTATTAATTTTGCCTAACATGCAAGGTTAAAATTAGCAAATGCTGTATAAATTTTAGCCCACATTAGGCGGGGACGATTTGTGTGGACAAAAATTTGTCAACATTGTGTCATCGACTTTTCGATAAAGAAAAAATGTTCCACTGCGGTATAAATCATTTCCGAGATTTCCGATTTCTTTATCTGGGGTAACTTTAGAATAAGGCTTTGAAAGAAGTGAGTTTTATAGGTTTGTAGAGGGGGTCGTGGACCTCCCAAAACTGAAGTCAAAGTCTGCCGGAGGCTTTTAGTTTGTTAATAATTCAATATTGAGGTTGCAGAGTTTACAAAGAAAAATATGAAAATGTTGGTAAAACAGTGCTGCCAGAGGAAATTTTTTGCACAGAACGTAAAATCGCGAATTCTTAAATAGTTTCAAGCAGCCAAAATCGTATTTTTGTAGTTTCATTTGAGAAATCTTTTCATAGGTATGCACAATTTGTTCTTGCCAACTAAGGGATTTTCTCCTCCATGGTATAATCAATACCGGCTTCGCTTGCAAAATCTGTAAGCATCTGGCAGCACATTTTTTAAATTTTACAGCAATTGCTACCATAATACTAAAGCCGACCCCTTTATTTATTTTCTTTTTGTATGGGAGCGCCCCTGTTATGGGGTCGGTGTGCTCAAAAAAAATAAATAAAGGAGAGAGGGCAAAAAATTGAAAATAGGTCGCTTCGGAAAAGAATTTTTTTTTTTGGTATGTCGTAGTGAAACTATTCTTTCTCTTGCCAAAAGCTATCGATATCGGTTGGCAAATATAAATATAAGGTCTGTTTTCTTAATCTTAATGTGCACGAAAAGCGTTCCCATACTATAAATTTGTGTAGATGAGAGCAGTTTTGAGAGAATAAAATTCTTCTACTTCTTACTGCACAAAGCCGCCCGTCATTTTTCTTCGTGCTAACTTGTGCACATAGTTAAGCAATCAGCTGTTTGAAAGTACTAACAATAAGTCTGTTCCCGTACTTTTTGGGCAAAGTTCGGTGAAGTGAGAGCAGTCATGATTTTTGTTCCAATAATACACACAAGTAAGGGAACACCAAAAACTACATTTCTATAGCAAAATAGACTTTAAAGTGCTTTGCAGGTATTTTTATATGACATACTAATTGAAAAACATCAACATTTTTGATTCAGCTAAACTTGTTTGTTTGCTCTTGAATAGTTTTTAAAATATCTGACTAGTTTCCTAGTTGTTCAAATTAACCTGAAGAAAAAGTAGGTTTGTTCCCGCACTCAACATTGCGAACCCGCAGGATCCCAATTTGCTCTTTTGGAGAGAATTTCATGCTCGCTCTCATCTGCATAATCTTTATCCGAGAAGTAAAGAAGCAGAGATAATATGTAAACAGTTTTTAGACTCTTTGGCAAACGGACATAAAAAAGTCTTTTGACCAAATATATGTTCTGTTGAAATTAACAATTTTCAAAATACTACCACCATTATTTATAAAAAAAAATGTTGTGGAAATACATTTTAGAACAAACTTTTCATGAAAAAAGGTATTTCAACAACATTTAATTTTTTATGAATAAAAGTGTACCATTTCTTTGTAACCCTAAAATGTACAGCGTACCATATATGGTACAAATATTTCGCATGACTTAATCTGATGACTTAAATATGCAACGGAGAAGTTTAAACTACAGCAATAAGCTGTAGAGTGTCAGCAAGTATTTTTGGCACTCGGCATAAAATGTTGGTTTGAGTAAGAAATGTTGGAATTTACTAATTGAGTGGAGTGAATACAACAGGTTGTTCTCTAGCGAAATACAACAAATTCAATTAATTTTGCTATTATTAATGTCATTTTATAGGGAATATTTCCTGTCAGCTACTCGGTTAAAATCTTGCACTGTTGTGATGGGAGAAAAAATAAAATATTTATTGTATTATTATACTCACTTTATGTAAACCTCGGGATTAGCCATATAACTAGCCCAATCGGCCAAGTAAAGCGTAGCAGACTTTATCCAACGCCTGCGGAAAGATTGATTGTTTAGAGACTCGAATAGTTTGTCATAATCCAATCGGCCATCACGTCCCTTGAACCCCTTCACAAAAAAAAAAAAAAAATAAAAAATTCAATTTGTTATAAAATATTTGCATGTTATGTACGTATTCTTTTTGCACAAACCTTCACAATTTTGTTCACACCCGACTTTTCATACAGAGCATCAGCTAAATCGGAATTGGAGAAATGATCCCATAAAATATGTAAATGTTCTAAGAAAGGTGGCAGCACCCAGGCATGATCTTTATGTTTCTCTTGGGTGTGCTTACCCTCGGGGCCAGCAAATGAAGTGGCAGCTTGTATAACCAAAGGCAAAAGGCTCATTAGACTATTATCTTCCTGGGGCTTTTGGGTGGCTGAATTTGTGTTAACCGAACGTTTTTGATGCTGGTGTTGCGGGGAGGCCTCATTATTTTGGCCCACAAAAGCTGACGCTATTTGCAGTATAGAACCCAAATCTATACCAGAGTCTGATTCACGCTTATTACGATGATGTTGGCGATCAGGGCTGTCCTCTTCTTCGTGATCATCCGTTTGTGCAAACATTTCAAGGACATTTCCAATAATTGAAGGATCAAAACCACCGCCCCCACCACTACGTTTATCATTGTTATTATTGGCCGTAGCCAGCAAACTTCCTAGGCCGGACAGAATTTGCATGGCCCCGGAGCCTCCAGAGCTTTTGCCTTGCCCTCCACTATTGGCCTGCATAAAAGATCCCACAATAGAAGCTATGCCCGCCAGACTGGCTGCGCTACCTCCACCACCTGCCTGCCCATTATTATTTTGGTTATTTAAAGCCTCCTGTATGAATATGGAAGCCATATCCAGCAAGGGATTTGTGTCATCCTCGCCCCCACTTGAACCCAAAGGCCGTTGTGTCGTATTTCCAGTGGATATATTGGCGCACAATAATGCCAACAATAATATAACTTTTTTCATTACCATTACTATTTTTATGTTAAGGAACTTTCACAATCACTTTTGTGTAAAACACTTCAGAAACTCAAATTGTGTAAATTTTAGCTTGTTTTAGGAATTTATTTTTATTTTTCTTTCACCTTAATTCAATACGTTAGTGTTATAAGTTCTGACGATTTAGTTGATCTAGATTATTCTTCTTTTTTCAAACCGCTTAAATAAACGATACACTTTACCGCTCAGCACGTCTAACTTAACCGAAAACTTTCTTCCGTCTGATGGGCTTCAAAATACTGTTACTCTTTTTAGCTTTAGATCATTAGCAATTTTGTAAAATATTTCATTTCTTTCATATTCTTTTTCTTGATTTCAAACCAGGTTTGAAGTTTTCTACCTGCAGACTGCCATGACCAAACATGTTGCAAGAATCTTTTAAGCCTGACGTGTGTTTAGTTAAAAGCCAAGTTTATTCAAACAGCTGTTACGCATGGTCATGTTCAACTTTTTTTTTCTTTTCTTTTATTATTACATTCTTACAATAACAATCACATACACACTTGCGTCTCTTTGTCACTCACAGCCGCTTAGGTAGACCGACATTAAGCAAGTTTTGAGTTTTGGTCGATGTCGTCGCATGAATCTAACTACTACCTGCATGCATACTTTCTTTTTTCAGAATTTATAATTGATGCTCTGCAGTGCGTGTGGATTTGTGATTTTATTTAAAAAGCAATTAGTGTTAAAATCCATATTTATAGGCACAGATAAGAAGCACTGTTACCTACAATTATATAATTATAGCAGAGGTGCCCACGGCCTATACGCTTGGTACGCTTTTGTTTTTGTAAAACCGCGGAGAATTGGCTGAGCATTCTAATATGTATGTATACACAACTTTTTGTATGAAATACACAGATACACACATACCCCAAGTTCAAACCCTGCCGGCAACTCAGTTAACTAGTAATGAATTATAAGCTAACTTTTTTACAACTGGTGGTGGTTGACACTTAGATTATTTTCAATGGAGATGACTGACTATTTTAACATTACGATGTCCTAGGAGGTAGTCAATTGTCCGACGCTGCATTAGTTTTCAACTAACTTAAGGTTAGCTACTTCAAAGTCAGTAGCCACAGAAAAAACTGTACAAATCAAGGCTGATTTTACATTTCTCGGTGGTAATATTATATTTTATTATTAAATTTTATTATTATTAAATTTCATCCTATTTTTTTTTTTTTTTTTTTTTTTGTTAGCCTCTGGTGGGATTCGAACCACTAAGCCTCAAGACCGGTGAGCAGCCAACTTAACCCATTCAGCCATCGCAACATTTAAAACGAATGCGACAATAGGCAATTTAATTCAAGAGTTATTTACCGTGTATGTGTGTATGTTAGTATTTGAATTTTGGGTGAACTCTGCACTACGTTTCGATTGTATTGTAGCTAATTTGAAGCTAGTCCATAAAAGTTAACGTAAAGTTAATTATTTTAGTAGTCGACTACCAATTTGCTGGCAGGGAAGCAACAACACTTTCATATGCACAGCAATACGAACGCAGGCTTTGTTGGTACACATTTGTGCCAAGCGTGAATTTTGTTGTTTTTTGTTTTCATGATTTTGTTGTTTTTTTTTAATGATTTCGTGAGTATGAAACACTTGAAGAAATAATTTTGTGTTATTAGTTTCAACTGTACAGTTTATTTTGTAGAATGAATGACACGTGGGAAACCGACTTTTGTTCGCTAAAAATTTTGAAAATCGAGCACAATGTATGATTTGCTCTCAAATAATCAAGACGATTAGTAAATATGATTTGGAAAGGCATTTTAATACAGTACATACATTTTGTGAAAATGAAATTTTATTTTTTTCCCAGTGTACCTAATGAAATATTTCTGTTTTTCTTTGTGTGCGTCAATAAAGTGTATACGTATTGGTGTTTACGCTTCCATAAGAAGATTTTGGGCACCACTGAATTATAGTGTGCAATAAAACTCTATTTAAAAACAAGTAAGAGTGCTATATTCGGCTGGGCCGAATCTTAAATACCCTTCACAATGGTACATACATTCTGATTGATTTTTGGTGCGAAAAATTATTTTACTTGGCTTTTAAAGCCGATTTTTCAAAATATCGGGAGACGCTATATCTCGGGTATATATGGGCCGATTTTTTAAAAAATCTGACCTAAAAAATGGCCAAAAATACTCCTTAAAACCCGGTTTTTTGATATATCTCGGCTATCCGTGGACCGATCTTACTGAATTACAATATCAGATCCACTACCGGGATTTAACACATTTAAGCGACAGAGTGAGATTTCTATCTCAAAGCATTTTCTCAGAAACGGTATTTCAACGACTACAGACGGACATCGCTTAATCGTAATTTCTATTGAATCTGGTTAAGAATATATATATATACTTTATGGGGTCTTAGTAGTTATTTCAATGCGTTACATACGGAATCACAAACTTATATGTATTTTTGTTAAGGATATAATGAATAGCATAATTTCTTCATTTCTTGCTACTCATATACATATGCATTTATGTATGTGTATGTAGAAATTTTTTAATATCTTGATCACTCTCATATGTGTATGTAAAAATTTGGTAATGAAAAATCGGCACACTTGAATATGAGACGCATGTATACGCTGTTAATTCCCTGTCGGAAACGAAATTAACTTTAAATTAACTTAAAACTAACTATTTTAGAGCAGGAACTGCTTGACGCCTGGATTATTTCTAAATTTCATCCTACTTTCTTTTCTTTTGTTAGCCTCTAAAAGTAATCGAGACTGGCCTCAAGACTGGTGAGCAGCCAACATACTCACTCAGCCATCGCAACATTTAAAACGAATGCGACAATAGGCAGTTTAATTAAAGAGTTATGTATATACCGTGTATGTGTGTATGTTATTATTTGAATTTTGGGTTAACTCTGCACTACGTTTCAGCTAGGTTATAACCAGTACACAAAAAGTGAATTACAAATCGATTATACTGTAGCTAATTTGAAGCTAGTCCTTAAAAGTTAACTTAATGTCAACTTTTTTAGTAGTTGACTACTCAATGTCCAACAGGGTAGGTATAGAGAAGCGGCAGCCACAACTACAGCAGTTGTTAAACAGTAAAGCATTTCTGGTTTACAGTGAGAGAAATCGATTTTGTATTTGTTAAAATGGTTGATGTAAAACGAGTTTATTTCAATATACATATGGATGCATACTTATATATTAAAGGCCATATACATACATAATAATTATTGTAACTTTATTAAGCTCTTATTTGACGTATTTCTACGAAATATTTGTCAAACAAACGTGTAATAAACCTTCAATAGTTTTTATGAATATGGCTGTAATTATATTGAAGTAGGCTGTAAAACTTTTATTTAAATAATTCTTAATATGCTCAAGTTCAACCACTGGGTGACACCAATTCTTTTTAATATCAATGAAATAAAGAAAAGCAAAATGTATTTCTTAATTATTTATCAGTTAACGTTATAGTAAAATTTATTCAACAAAAAATTGCATATAAGTGCATTATTTTTGAATTATAATGCTAAACATTGCCATTAAGTGTGATTTTCTTTTCAATTTACTTACGTATGTGGGTACATGCATACGTATGTATGTATCTATAATAGAAAATTCTAAAATAAATTCTTTGTTATTGAATATTTTCAGTGTGTTCCATAAAACAATGATTATATACATACATACATATGTACATACATACATATTTACATTGCTTGCTGTTTTTTTTTTCTTGTGCACGTTGTTGATGATCTGTTGCGTATCATCATACACATGTATGTGTGTATGTACATATGTAAGTACGTACCCTGCCAGCAAATTGGTAGTCGACTACTAAAATAATTAACTTCACGTTAACTTTTATGGACTAGCTTCAAATTAGCTACAATACAATCGAAACGTAGTGCAGAGTTCACTCAAAATTCAAATACTAACATACACACATACACGGTAAATAACTCTTGAATTAAATTGCCTATTGTCGCATTCGTTTTAAATGTAGCGATGGCTGAATGGGTTAAGGTGGCTGCTCACCAGTCTTGAGGCTTAGTGGTTCGAATCCCACCAGAGGCTAACAAAAAAAAAAAAAAAAAAGTGTGATGAAATTTAATTTAATAAAATATAATAACTATTACCACCGAAAAATGTAAAATCAGCCTTGATTTGTACATTTTTTTCTGTATGTACTGACTTTGAAGTAGTTAACTTGAAGTTAGTTGAAAAGTAATGCAGCGTCGGACAATTGACTACCTCCTAGGACATCGTAATGTTAAAATAGTCAGTCATCTCCATTGAAAATAATCTAAGTGTCAACCACCACCAGTTGTAAAAAAGTTAGCTTGTAATTCATTATTAGTTAACTGAGTTGCCGGCAGGGTAGGGATAAACAAAATGATTTTTTGTGTGAATGAATTTGAAGACGCAATTGTTTAAAAGAATTTCATTGCGTACCCTTTTTTCAACAATTCTTTCCGTCACTTTCATTTTCAAGCTCGTGTATACATACATACATACACATTTTTACACCAAAGCAAAAAAAATTGTTTATGCTAACCTACTTGCATGCATTCATGCATACATACATATTAAGATACATACATACCTACATACATACAAACGGATATACATATACATACATACATGCATAAATACATTCATACATACATACATACATACATACATACATACATACATACATACATACATACATACATACATTCATACATACATACATACATACATACATACATACATACATACATACATACATACATACATACATACATACATACATACATACATACATACATACATACATACATACATACATGATCGCAAATATTTTCGAATTTTGCTTTTAAACATTATATACATTATATATACATATGTACATATGTACCATTCTAATAGATTTTTGGTACTAAAAGTTGTTTTATTTGGCTTTTATTGCCGACTTCTTGCGAAATCGTGAGGAGCGTTATCTGGGGTGCATATGGGCCGATGTCCAAAAATGTTCTAATTTTGCCTCTGAACAGCCTGTATGTACCATTCCGACAAATTTTTAGTGCAAAAAAATTGTTTCGTTTGGCTTCCAGGGCCGACTTCTTGAGATATCGGGAGGCGCTATATCTCGAACATATATGGGCCGATGACAAAAAGATTTCCAGTTTTGCTTCTGACTAACCTATATGTATCATTCTGATTGATTTTTGGTGCCAAAAGTTGTTTTATTTAGCTTATAGAGCCGATTTCTTGAAAAATCGGGAGACGCTATATCTCAGGTATATATAGACCGATTGCAGACATTTTCAAATTTTGCTTTTAAACACCTTATATGTACCATTCTGATCGATTTTTGGTACCAAAAAATGTTTTATTTGGCTTTTAGAGCCGACTTCTTGAGAAAACGGGAGGCGCTATATCTCGAGTGTATATGGGCCGATGTGGAAAAATTTCCCACTTTTGTCTCTAAATAGCCTATATATACCATTCTGATTGATTCTTGGTGCCAAAGATTGTTTTATTTGGCTTAAAGAGCGGATTTCTTTAAAAATCGGGAGTCGCTGTATCTCAGATATATATGGACCGATTTCAGAAATTCTCCAATTTTGCTTTTAAACACCTTATATCTTCCATTCTAATTGATTTTTGATACCAAAAGTTGTTTTATTTGGCTTTTAGAGCCGACTTCTTGAGAAAACGGGAGGCGATATATCTCGAGTGTATATGGGCCGATGTAGAAAAATTTTCCACTCTTGCCTCTAGATAGCCTATATATACCATTCTGATTGATCTTTGGTGCCAAAAGTTGTTTTATTTGGCTTATAAAGCCGATTTGTTTAAAAATCGGGAGACGCTATATCTCGGATATATATGGGCCGATTTCAAAAATTCTTCAATTTCTAGGATTAAATGGGCACAAAAAATGATGTGGCTTAGTTTTTAAGAAAAAATTTTTTTTCAAAAATCTGACTAAGAAAGTGGCAAAAAATACCCCTCAAAACCCGGTTTTTTGAATATATCTCGGCTATCCGTGGACCGATCTTACTGAATTTCAATAGCAGACCTACTACCGGGGTTTAACACGTTTTAGCGGAAGAATGAGATTTCTATCTCAAAACGTTTTCTCAGAAACGGTATTTCAACGACTACAGACCGACAGACGGACATCGCTCAATCGTAATCGCTATTGATGCTGATCCAGAATATATGTATATACTTTATGGGGTCTTAGATGGATATTTCAATGCGTTACAAACGGAATCACAAACTTATATGTATGTATATACCCTTACACATTTATGTGAAGGGTATAAAAAAGTTCAGCAACAAAGCTTTCACTTCACTTTTATGTTGTACTGTTACGCCATAAGCTCGAAAACAACATGAATCACCATCTGATATACTGCTTTTTCAGGAATACAACTCAAATGTTTGAAATTAAATTACTCTTCTTTAGTACATATTTATTGTATAGAGAGACCGAACTGCTAACAGACCATTATCTCAATTATTTTGTTTTGAGTATTGAATATGTTATTAACATTCAAACGAAGAACGTTTTGGATACAGAGAAAAAAAAATCTTGTAAATGGAAAAAGAAAAGCTAAAATTTAAATCGCATTTATTGAAACTGCTAGCGGGACTAACAATTTGAAATAAATGATTTTTCTGTGTTTTCTTTTGAAGCAAGATAAATATAAATTTATTTTAATTGAGAAAATAATAAAAGAGTCGGTGAGTGGCATTTCATGATATATAGAATTGTTTCATAATACCTACCTACTAAAATAAATTTATAATCAGTTTTTTCTTGAGCTACGGGTATATTTTTTTATATACATATCTCCATTTATTTTTACTGACGTTTTGCTCTCTTTCAGAGAGCCCTGAAGAAGCTATGCGAAGGTGAGTGCCAATTCATAAACTGATTTAAGCATCGTGTTTTCCTACTTCCATTTCAAAAAGTGTTTCAGAGGTATGCAAAATTTGTTCTTGACTTTGGCCGGCCTAAAAGATTTTCTGCTTCATGATACATATAACCAACACGGGCTTTGCGTGCAAAATCTGTAAGCATCTGGCGGCACACTTTTTAATTTTATCGCAATTGGTACCATTATACTAAAGCCGACCCGCAAAATGAATTAACGTGACAAAAATAATAACAAAAATTTAGAAAATGAGGAAAGCCAGAAGAAAACTGTGGATCTTTCCTTATTTTACTGCTTAGGACTATTGAAAAAAAATCCGTTAGTATATTTATAGTCAAAACCGTAGCTTGCCTGCAAAGTCTCCATAAAAAGCTCCAAAAGTTATCTGCTCATCAATCAAACTATTTTGACATTCTACTGGCTTGCATTGTAGAAATTACACATTAGTTTTCAAGTATTTTTTTATGTCTTTGCTCTAGTCCAGGGATGCCCACGGCCTATACGCTTGGTACGCTTTTGTATTTGTAAAAGCGCGAAGCATTGGCTGAGCATTCTAATATGTATACACAACTTTTTGAATGAAATACACACATACACACATACCCCAAGTTCAAACCCTGCCGGCAACTCAGTTAACTAGTAATGAATTATAAGCTAACTTTTTTACAACTGGTGGTGGTTGACACTTAGATTATTTTCAATGGAGATGACTGACTATTTTAACATTACGATGTCCTAGGAGGTAGTCAATTGTCCGACGCTGCATTAGTTTTCAACTAACTTAAAGTTAGCTACTTCAAAGTCAGTAGCCACAGAAAAAACTGTACAAATCAAGGCTGATTTTACATTTCTCGGTGGTAATATTATATTTTATTATTAAATTTTATTATTATTAAATTTCATCCTATTTTTTTTTTTTTTTGTTTTTGTTAGCCTCTGGTGGGATTCGAACCACTAAGCCTCAAGACCGGTGAGCAGCCAACTTAACCCATTCAGCCATCGCAACATTTAAAACGAATGCGACAATAGGCAATTTAATTCAAGAGTTATTTACCGTGTATGTGTGTATGTTAGTATTTGAATTTTGGGTGAACTCTGCACTACGTTTCGATTGTATTGTAGCTAATTTGAAGCTAGTCCATAAAAGTTAACGTAAAGTTAATTATTTTAGTAGTCGACTACCAATTTGCTGGCAGGGACTTTCATATGCACAGCAATACGAACGCAGGCTTTGTTGGTACACATTTGTGCCAAGCGTAAATTTTGTTGTTTTTTGTTTTTTTGTTTTCATGATTTTGTTGTTTTTTTTTAATGATTTCGTGAGTATGAAACACTTGAAGAAATAATTTTGTGTTATTAGTTTCAACTGTACAGTTTATTTTGTAGAATGAATGACACGTGGGAAACCGACTTTTGTTCGCTAAAAATTTTGAAAATCGAGCACAATGTATGATTTGCTCTCAAATAATCAAGACGATTAGTAAATATGATTTGGAAAGGCATTTTAATACAGTACATAAATTTTGTGAAAATGAAATTTAATTTTTTTCCCAGTGTACCTAATGAAATATTTCTGTTTTTCTTTGTGTGCGTCAATAAAGTGTATACGTATTGGTGTTTACGCTTCCATAAGAAGATTTTGGGCACCCCTCCTCTAGTCAATAATTTTTTCCTGTGTGATAAACACAGAAGTCTTATAAAGAAAATAGTTGCGTAGTAAATATGTATGTTTACACAATTCACAGGCCATTTTCTCTTTTGCTTTATTTAATGCGTAGTTGCGTAGGAAATGTTGTTTTAACATTTTTGTAACTGTTGTTGGAACTTTTAGATTTTGTTTATGAAAAGTTTTGACACAAGCTCTTTTCTGCCAGTTTTTACTCAGGGCTAAATAAAACAAGGTCTACTTCTGAAAACACATTATCGTTTTTTTTTTGTCCTCAAAGTAGTGGAAAAATGAACCTCTATTGTAAACTGTCAAACCGGAAACAGGTAGAAAATATTTTGAATTTTTTTTAAACAAAATAAAGCTTACAACTTCTAATTTTGTGCTGAAGGCCTAAGTTGCCATTGCCGAAAATGTTAGCTTTTAATTTTAATTATAAGGCTAATATATAAATAATAATAATAATAATAATAATAATAATAATAATAATAATAATAATAATAATAATAATAATAATAATAATAATAATAACTTCTAATTTTTTAAGTAATACACTAACAAACGATATCAATAATAAATAACATTGTTGATTAACTAAAAATGCTATGAAAAGTTCAAGCCTAGTGAGAAACTTTCAGTTACAATAAGCAAGTGCAAAATTTATATACATACATATATGTACATATCCCCCGCATGATTCTTCATGCACATGGTATGGTATACAAGCGAAAACGAGTGTTGCTGTGAACAATTTTGTTTTATTTTTCTTTAAATAGTTGCGTAAAAGCAGCTCATGTTTAAATATAAATGAAAAATGTTGTCAGTTCTTTTCTATCGTCATACAACTAACTCCGTCTTAATTATTTGATTTGCATGACCAACAAAGTGAGATAGAATATAAAACAGAAGAAGCAAACACCATATGTAATAAAATTTTAATTTGTATTTTACACACACAACCAGATGGTATTACTCCTGCAAATGAGCTTTAAAGCAAGGACACTACACTATACTGTATTTTTATACCCTTCACATAAATGTGCAAGGGTATGTATAAGTTTGTGATTCCGTTTGTAACGCATTGAAATATCCATCTAAGACCCCATAAAGTATATATATTCTGGATCAGCATCAATAGCGATTACGATTGAGCGATGTCCGTCTGTCCGTCTGTAGTCGTTGAAATACCGTTTCTGAGAAAACGGTTTGAGATAGAAACCTCATTCTTTCGCTAAAACGTGTTAAACCCCGGTAGTGGGTCTGCTATTGAAATTCAGTAAGATAGGTCCACGGATAGCCGAGATATATTCAAAAAACCGGGTTTTGAGGGGTATTTTTTGAAATTTTTTTATTCAGATTTTTGAAAAAAAAATTTTTCTTAAAAACTAAGCCATATCATTTTTAGTGCCCATTTAATCCTAGAAATTAAGGAATTTTTGAAATCGGCCCATATTTATCCGAGATATAGCGTCTCCCGATTTTTAACGAAATCGGCTTTATAAGCCAAATAAAACAACTTTTGGCACCAAAGATCAATCAGAATGGTATATATAGGCTATTTAGAGGCAAAAGTGGAAAATTTTTCCACATCGGCCCATATACACTCGAGATATAGCGCCTCCCGTTTTCTCAAGAAGTCGGCTCTAAAAGCCAAATAAAACAACTTTTGGTATCAAAAATCGATTAGAATGGAACATATAAGGTGTTTAAGAGCAAAATTGGAAAATTTTTGAAATCGGTCCATATATATCTGAGTTATAGCGACTCCCGATTTTTCAAGAAATCCGCTCTTTAAGCCAAATAAAGCAATTTTCGGCACTAAAAATCAAACAGAATGGTACATATAGACTAGTTAGAGGCAAACGTGGAGCCAAATAAAGCCAAATAAAACAACTTTTGGTACCAAAAATCGATCAGAATGGTACATAGAAGGTGTTTAAAAGCAAAATTTGAAAATGTCTGCAATCGGCCTATATATACTTGAGATATAGCGTCTCCCGATTTTTCAAGAAATCGGCTCTATAAGCTAAATAAAACAACTTTTGGCACCAAAAATCAATCAGAATGATACATATAGGCTAGTCGGAAGCAAAACTGGAAATTTTTTTGTCATCGGCCCATATATGTTCGAGATATAGCGCCTCCCGATATCTCAAGAAGTCGGCCCTGGAAGCCAAACGAAACTATTTTTTGCACTAAAAATTTGTCGGAATGGTACATACAGGCTGTTCAGAGGCAAAATTAGAAAATTTTTGGACATCGGCCCATATGCACCCAACTTTTGGTACCAAAAATCGATCAGAATGGTACATACATATGTATGTATGTATATAATGTTTAAAAGGAAAATTCGAAAATATTTGCGATCATGTATGAATGTATGTATGTATGTATGTATGTATGTATGTATGTATGTATGTATGTATGTATGTATGTATGTATGTATGTATGTATGTATGTATGTATGTATGTATGCATGTATGTATGTATGTATTCATGCATGTATGCATGTATGTATGTATGTATATACGTTTGTATGTATGTAGGTATGTATGTATCTACATATGTATGTATGCATGCAAGTAGGTTAACCTACTTATCTTATTTGTGATACTCCAGCTAATGTGATACTCCAAAACTAATGTTTCTATTGAATATATGTATGTATGTATGTATATGTATATAAGAAAATAAATTTTAATTTTTTATATTTTATCAATTTCTCTTATTCCATCTAACTGGGTAATAGCTAGTTTGAAGCTAGCTAAAAAAAAGTTAGTTTTAAACTAACGTGCTAGAAATCAACATTTAATTAATTGAAATCTAATTAGCTTAAAATTAGTTTAGAAAAAGTCAGCTTACAGCTAACTGAAAAGTAGTTAGATTATAGCTAGCTGCAAGAAGTTAGCTTTAAGCTAGCTGCAAGAAATTAGCTTTAAGCTAACTGCCGTCTAGCTAACTTTAAGTTAGTTGAAAAGTAATGCAGCGTGGGACAATTGACTACTTCCTAGGACATCACCATGTTAAAAAAGTTAGTTGTTTGCATTGAAAAGTAATCCAGGCCTCAACCAGTACCTGTTGTGAAATAGTTAGCTATAAGTTAGCTTAAAGTTAGCTTGGTTTCCGACAGGGTTAGCATAAACAATTTTTTTGCTTTGGTGTAAAAATGTGTATGTATGTACATATGTATACACGAGCTTGAAAATGAAAGTGACGGAAAGAATTGTTGAAAAAAGGGTACGCAATGAAATTCTTTTAAACAATTGCGTCTTCAAATTCATTCACACAAAAAATCATTTTGTTTATCCCTACGTACTTACATATGTACATACACACATACATGTGTATGATGATACGCAACAGATCATCAACAACGTGCACAAGAAAAAAATCGTTTTTTGAAAGCAAGCAATGTAAATATGTATGTATGTATCATTGTTTTATGGAACACACTGAAAATATTCAATAACAAAGAATTTATTTTAGAGTTTTCTATTATAGGTTTGTACATACATACATACGTATGCATGTACCCACATACATACGTAAGTAAATTGAAAAAAAATCACACTTAATGGCAATGTTTAGCATTATAATTCAAAAATAATGCAATTATATGCAATTTTTTGTTAAATAAATTTTACTATAACGTTAACTGATAAATAATTAAGAAATACATTTTGCTTTTCTTTATTTCATTGATATTAAAAAGAATTGGTGTCACCCAGTGGTTGAACTTGAGCATATTAAGAATTATTTAAATAAAAGTTTTGCAGCCTGTGTTAAATCCCGGTAGTGGATCTGATATTGAAATTCAGAAAAAATCGGCCCATATATACCCCAGATATAGCGTCTCCCGATATTTCAAGAAATCGGCTTTAAAAGCCAAATAAAACAACTTTTCGCACCAAAAATCAATCAGAATGTATGTACCATTGTGAAGGGTATTTAAGATTCGGCCCAGCCGAATATAGCACTCTTACTTGTTTTCACTATCACTGAAAATAGTTTTGCTTTTCTGTTTTAATTCAAATAAACATAAGTGTACGTCGTGTTTGAGTTCAAGGCTGATTAATCATAAAATTATTGTCCTTTTTGAACAGCAAACACGAACTTTTCAAGGGTTGGTTCTAGTAAAAAGACAATTGAACTTTTAGTAAACCATTAGTTTTCAGAGACACAACAACGTCCGTTAAAAGAAAAGGAAATTTCACAACTATAAAAATAACACAGTCAAAATGTCAGATGAGGAAAATGTAACTGTTTTAGCTGGCAACAGCTACACAATCATATACGTTGCTATAATTTTTGTAATTAATTTGGGTATGGCAGCCAGAATTTACTGAAATATTAGCAATCTTACCGAGCAAGGAGAGAAAATTTTTTTTACTACCTAGAAAAACAAATCTTAAGTGCTGTTCGTAATCAACCAGGACTATTAACCTGCATTTGCAACAAAAGCATGCTTTTGTCAAAAACATATCTAGTAGTGCAACAGCTGTGGGTTTTATAGGGACGTCTATCAAAACCCTATAGTTCTGTCTAATAACACTGTGCTTGAATTTGGAACTTTTTTTTGCCGACAAACGGGGCACCCAGTGACTAATCCTAATTCGGGTACGCTGAATTCAGTGGTGCTATCCGTTTTTCTAGGTTAGCTCGCATTTTCGAGATTTACCGTTATTTTAAAAATGGAGGAGGTTGCACTACATGTATTGAACTAACTAAAAAAAATTTTCGTTTATTGAACTTTAGTAAAAAACCGAAATTCCGCAATAAAATAACCTTTAATCTGATATATAATTCATTAAAAATTTTTTTAATTTTTTTTTTGAAAAAAAAAATTAGTTTTTGCAAATTCTTGAAATTTTGTGATCTTTAAAACTGCATAAAAAATTTAAAAATTAAGCTATGCCAATAAATTTTCCCGTGTATATAAAAAATTATGTTTGAAACAAAACGAGCTTTAAATGACCAAAATCTGTGGGCAACTTTTGATTTTATTCACAAAAGATGAAAAATTGTAGTTTCAACCTGTTACCAGACGAAGCCTCAAAAATTAAAAAAAAATTTTTTTCATTTCTGCATGTTCATATAAAAAGATTTTTGTAATTATCTAACATTAAGATGTGTTAAAAAAGTGTTATGAAACCTTTTTGCATAATTTGTACTTCGCTTGAAGAGCACCTTAAATTATTCCATCAAATCAAATGACGTAAAAAGTAGCTAATTTTTTTGTTCCAGTAATTGACTTAATAACACGGTGTTTCAGATACTCATTAAAATTACAAGCGGTGCACTTGAAGAAAATGTTTGTATTATATATTTTGTATTATATAATTTCAAAATCCCGTATTTCGGGATATCCCGATTGCTTAAGAAAAATGTAGGTATTAAAGGTCGCGAATAGGTTTAGTCACTGGGTGCCCCGTTTGTCGGTTTTTTCAACTAGCACAGTGTAATTGAAAGATTTTAAAAAAGTTAAACAATCTTTTCAACAACAATTTAATTCTACATAAAACTATTTTTGATAATGATACGACATGGAATTTCTTACTTATCTTCAGTAATTTAAATTTGCTCTAGCTTTTAGTCACAGCACAGAGAACATTTTTAAGACAAAAAAAGAAATGCGGTCGGGGGACCCCCGTTAGGAACGAAATTCCTTACGTTTCTTCTTCATCTTCGAATGTAATACAAGGTGAAATCCGTATGTATTTTTTTGTCAATCTGCTACAAAACGAAGAAAAGCAACTGTTGGTAAATTTTTCAATATTGCTGTTTTTTGTTGTGACATATGTACATTACTTTAGCGACATCTAGCAACCGTTTTCACAACTAATTAATATTTAGTGGTAGGTGTCTCCGCTGACAACGGCGGAAACACCTACACAATTGTTTGTCGACAGATAACCAATACATATAAACAGCTCACACGCTTTCGTGACGATTTCTAGTATTTTTCATTACCAGCAAGCCGCGTTAAGGAACTTCGTTCCAAAAAAAAAATACAATTCTTGAAAGTTCAACATTTACTGAATTTCTTGGTTAAAAGGCCCATCGAAGTGGGAAAAAATTTTTTATGCTAATATCCAGCTAAAATATTTTACTTGCTAAAGGAGAAATGTATTCTTTAAATTATGACATTCTATCTAGAGCAGGGATGCCCACGGCCTATACGCTTGGTACGCTTTTGTTTTTGTAAAAGCGCGAAGCATTGGCTGAGCATTCTAATATCCCCGCCAGCAAATTGGTAGTCGACTACTAAAATAATTAACTTTACGTTAACTTTTATGGACTAGCTTCAAATTAGCTACAATACAATCGAAACGTAGTGCAGAGTTCACCCAAAATTCAAATACTAACATACACACATACACGGTAAATAACTCTTGAATTAAATTGCCTATTGTCGCATTTGTTTTAAATGTTGCGATGGCTGAATGGGTTAAGTTGGCTGCTCACCAGTCTTGAGGCTTAGTGGTTCGAATCACACCAGAGGCTAACAAAAAAAAAAAAAAAAAAAGGATGAAATTTAATTTAATAAAATATAATATTACCACCGAGAAATGTAAAATCAGCCTTGATTTGTACATTTTTTTCTGTGGCTACTGACTTTGAAGTAGCTAACTTTAAGTTAGTTGAAAAGTAATGCAGTGTCGGACAATTGACTACCTCCTAGGACATCGAAATGTTAAAATAGTCAGTCATCTCCATTGAAAATAATCTAAGTGCCAACCACCACCAGTTGTAAAAAAGTTAGCTTATATATAATTCATTACTAGTTAACTGAGTTGCCGGCAGGGATGTATACACAACTCTTTGTATGAAATACACACATACCCATATCCCAAGTTCAAAGCAACAACACTTTCATATGCAAAGCAATAAGAACGCAGGCTTTGGTGGTACACATTGGTGCCAAGCGTAAATTTTGTTGTTTTTTTTATTTTGTTTTCATGATTTTGTTGTTTTTTTTTTAATGATTTCGCGAGTATGAAACACTTGAAGAAATCATTTTTTGTTATGAGTTTATTTCTGTTTTTCTTTGTGTGCGTGCGTCAATAAAGAAGATTTTGGGCACCTCTGAACTAGATCTATGAAAACGCTCTTACATAAAAGGAATATGTATACTCATATAACACCGCAAGCAAGGACAGCTCAAGAGTTTCATGAAAGCTAAAGAAACGTTATCTTTTGAAAATATCTAACAGTGAAAGTTATCAATATGTATTTATACACTAAGATGTGTCACTTTAACAATCGATATGGTGTCGCACATTTTACTATAGCTATTGGCAGGCGAAAAAATTTAGTTTAGGGGCGCCTCATTTCATTTCCTCTTTTGCATTTTTTTATGGAATGCCCTAAGAAGGCGTAATACGGGGTCGGACAAAAATTATTGAAAGGTAAAATTACGAGGTTAGTATACATTTGGTTCCTTCTCGGGATCTTTGGTGCATAATAGTGTAATGGGCGAAACATTTATATTCGAAGAGCACAAGTATGGGCAGCCCTTTGCCCAGGGTGGATGTAGAGGAGCCAGACATTTTCTCTGCAAAAAACTTTTTTTTAACAGACTAGTCTGACCTAATGTAAGTTGTGTGTACAAACTGGTTAATAGCAGAATTTTAAATTTTGACTCCTTGTCCTATTGAGAGATGTTGTCTATTTGTTCACTAATATATTTTCTAGTTGGAAAAGTTCTGTAGCATAAAGTCTTTATTACCTCCCATGGATTGTTAAATTTCTTTGTGTATAAATAATAATTTTTTTTACCATATTACATTAGTGCTATTAGAATTGCTCATAGCTTCTGGGTTTTTTACAAGATCTAACAGAAGGTATTTGTGTGGAAACCTCCATCTCCTCACACGTAGCTACGAACATGCAAAAATTTTTTCATTCGCAACGATAGATTTCCACCTTAACTGTGTTTGCAATTTCCCTAGTGACGGCAAAAAGTCAGTGGACTTCAACGTGAGCATGTTTCAACCCGTTTCTACTGTACAGTAATAGTAAAATTTTATGGACATCTATCATCGTAACTTATTGATATTGGCTTCGGTTATATTAAGAAAGTAGGCCAAGGAGAAGAAACATATTAAAATATCCAGCCCATGTGGATAAAAAAAAGCAACAATCGCTTGTTTTAACCTAAAATTCAAAAGAAGTCCCCTAGGCTATATACCAACTTAATATGATCCCTAGCTGCTATTTTTTAAGGACTCGCACACCGCAAGGGTTTCGTACTAACGTGCAAGAGTCCTGAACAATTTAACTTGGCAATCAAGGAATCTTTCATGTTTACAATATTATCAAAATCTGTGAAAATAGTTTTAAATTTATGTCAAATACGCTTACTTTCATCGGGTGTTCTTTAGGATATATTTGTTAATGTTCTCATTATTGGCTAATGTAGTACAAGTAACTGTCTATATATCTTGAAAATTTTAAAAATCTTATAGAAAACACTTCATACGTTTTGACTTTATGTTGTTCCGTAATGCGAGCTTCAAGTCGCTGACTTTGCAGTTTAGTTGAAAATATCTAGCTAATATTCAGTTCGTTGTAAGGAGGCACTTAGTAGCATTTCATTTTTTATTGTTTTTTGGGCTCTTGAACCTACGTGGTAACATGTCATATGCGAGTTTCATGGTTCAACATTTACATCTAACTTTTTCGTTTTATTTTATTTTGTCAACATTTTAGTTGTTTAGTTCTAACGTTTTTGGGAAATAGGCTCTCTAACCGGCCAACAAACATTGATCTTTTCAGAGATAAGGCTCCGTTTTCACTATACGAGTACAGCTTGGAAGTCCGTACTTAGAATAGGAGCTTTGTGCTAAGTGCTTTCGTAAGAAAAAAAAATTTAACAGATCGCTATTCCACATACGACACCAAACCTCAAAAGATTCTGCAGCAGATTTCTCCTTGAATCACTTTAACAATTGTATAACTATCTATATTAATTAATATTTATCATACGCAAATACTAAAGCTAGGTATAGACGATTGTAAGATCTTACAGTGTTGTCAGAAAATGTATAGAATATTTTTAACCAATCATGAGAACTTATAATTTCTTCCGTAAGCAAAAGCATTGTAAGGCCACCTACCTAAAAATTAATTGTCAGTTAACTGTCAATCGTCTGAACACTTTAGCATCATCATTGCTTGTACATTGTCAGGCATTGGCATATGGTACGATTCATAAATTCTCAACACCTTACAATGGCATCATTGTCAGAGTAATAACAAAAAATATTAAAGACAAAATGTGTGTGTACGAAACGGAGAAAAAAACAGGAGAATAGTAAAAATCTAAGTACGAGAGGTAAAAAGCTGCAGAAAAGAGAATAAAAAAATTAAAAACATGGTTATTGAGCGAGAAAAATTAGGAATGAATAATGGAATGTGTGTGTGTATTTTGATAATGAGAATTGGCTGACAATTTTCGATATGTAGAAAATCTTACATCCGTGTAAGCTGACAATTTTCGTTGGTAGCTAAATTTATTGTCAGGCAATTGTCTGGCAATGAGATTGTAAGATTTTCTTGCAATTGTCTGAACTGATAATTTTCTTAATGTTGACAATTTTGTATTTCTAGTAGATTGCTAGCACGTTGTTAGGTCTTACAATATTGTAAGATCTGACGAAGCTTAAGTTTTAACATTCGAAAAGTGTCCAACATGTTTAAATATTAAAAGAGCGTATGAGTAATGTTATAAGGCCAGACAGCTAAGAGTTCACATATTACATATTTATCATACGTCACGGCTATCAAGCTACAAGAGACTGTTACATACATAGTTGGTAAAAAGTTAAACTGAAATTACTACAAAATTTGTTTAACAAGATAAAATTACTTCTTTAGAAAAAAAAAATTTAGCAAAATATATTCAGCGATTTCGCGATTTAACACACCACTAATTGGGCGGCCTGCTCATTACATTGAAAGTTTATTGAACGCAGTACTTATAAAAATGACTATATTATTGATTAATAATTGAAAAGAAAAATTTAAAAAAAACCGTTTGATATAAAATACGAAACATGTAATATTTTAAAATACTTACCTGCTTAATTGCAACATCATTTCAAGGAAGTAAACAGTGCTATCTCCATTATTTTTTAATAATGTCCCCGATGAAGGGACATGCAATTTTGTGTTGTAGCATGTTTATACAGTTTTTTTGATTTTCAAATCGTTAAAAAATGTCTATATATTTTTCCTAAAAAAGTATTTTTCTTGCATACATTTTCATTTGAATACTATCATTATCATGATAACTCAAGCAAAACAAACAGAATCACATATAATATATTTCAAGCACTCCTTTACAAGTGAGTGGTTAAAAAATGTAATACTTCGGTAAGAGCATATATTTGTGTAAGCACATATGGACATATATACACACACTAAATAGACAAATCGTCAAAACAATTGTCAACGAAATGTTAAAAGATTGTTCTTTTATATAATCATCAAAAAACATGTATGCTATGTGTATAATAAAACCAGGTGATATGGTCCCTCTTGATGTCTTGCACGATTTTCGTGATACTTGTACGAATAAAGCTTAGTTTAGACGATATGTTGAATCAGCATATTTATGCTGAAAATTTTGTTTAAGTGCCATCATATCGTGTAAACGCAAAATCTTTGCCAGCATACGTACATATGTTTAACAACGTTTGCAAACAATTTGTTAACAACACCAACAAATATATGTTGGCAATTTTAGCATATCGTGTGAACAGCATGCTTTTAGTATTTGACTAATTTCCTGCGTATGCTAGCTGATATGCCATTTGTTGAAAATGTTGTTTAAGCTTTTCAGCATATATCTAATTTGTATGCATATTTGCCGAATGGCTTGGTTGAGCCGCCGACAATTTTCGTTTATGTAAATATACATATGTATATCTTCTTCAAAATTTGCAAACGAGCACAAACGTAATGAAATGAAATTCAATGAATTAATTGCTCTCAAATTAAAAAACAATAAATAGCTCAAGGCGAATTCATAGCAGGTGGTTGCAAGGGAATTTGCAAAATGAAAAAATACATGTATTTCATTACATATATTTCAAAGTGAACAAACAGCTAGAAGCCAAAATAATCACCTGTGTTTCAAGTCCAACTGGTATGAATTCTGCTTGAAATAGTTGGAATAATCAACAATCAACGGCAAGGCGTTGATTACATGCATACATCCGGATTTCAACCGCCGCCCCACTTTTGTTTTCAGCGGCTGCCACTATGAAAATTAATTGGCACAGATCTTCGAACGTCTTATAATTCTTGGTATAATTTTGCACAAAAACCTTCATCTGCCCGCCGTTCTACCCATTTTCTTTTCCAAGCTCGGCTTCTTTTTCCTTTTACTTCACTTTCATCACTATCAAAAGCAAGGACTGCACAAGCAATAGCAAGCGATATTTCTTCCGAAGACATGTTTTTTATATTAAAAACACGAATTTTCTGCAATAGCGCGTTGTATAAATAGAAAGTAGTATCAAACTTATTTTACAAGCAAATGTTTATATGATTCAGCATACATATCACCATGTAATTATCAACATATCGTATAAACACAAAAATTATATGCTAACTCTTATGTTGACATTCCATTTGCTGAAACATGTTGAATTAAAAAAATTTGGTAGTTTCAGCATATAGTGTAAACACCTAGCATATGATATGTGATGACGTATGCATTTGATGTTATTTTTAATCATACAGTTGTTAGCATATACATATATGCTGATTCAACATATCGTCTAAACTAAGCTTAAGTCGTCAAGGACTTGCGCTGGCTATTTCTCATTTATCTTCGAAGATTTAGTGTTGTCGTGCAGCCAACTCCAATGGTGTCTTGAATGCATTACCAATAGGGTTTATTTTGTCTAAGCCAATGGATACAAACAACCAAAAATCCATATACATAAATATGGATGTATCCCCAAATACCAACAAATAGAAAAAATTTGGAAAAAAAACGTAAAATTACTGAATTTTAGAGGACTTAATTTGAATTTTTGATTGATCCGCGAGAAAAACAACATTTTCACCGAACAACTATTTGATCTTACGAAAACTTTGTAGGAGAAAATACAGGCAAGAATAAGATTACTTTCAATTTTTTTTATTTTTTTTTTGCACTCGTTGAGCAAATAAAACATTCAAATATGCAGTTGCGAAATTTATTGCTTTTATATTTTTTTTTCTTCTTCTTTTAAGTGTTGTTTGCGAATCTATCCGTACGTATGCGTACACATTCTTAGTTGTATTTATGCCTGAACTTACCTAAAATAATGGTCTGGTTTCTTTAAGCTAAAAGAGACAAACAAAAATTTTGTCTTCGATTGCAAGTCATCTTCACTGTTGCGTATTTCTAGTGAGAGTCATGTCTTTCGATTAAATTAGACTGCTTATAAGCCGCCAATGAAGATTTGACAATGGCATGTATTATGTTTCATTGTGTTTCTTTGACCGTAGCAATAAAAGTAGTTATACTTCTTTCTTGAAAGTGTTAATATTGTATACTAGTCCTTTCTGTATTTCAAGAATGCTTGCTACGCAAATTACTGGTAATAAATATTAAAGCGCTACAAAAATATACAATTAATAATAATAATGATGTAAGCAGCTTGTCAATTGAAAGAAAGATTGCTTAAAAAGGCAGAACATTTTTGTTTTTGTTTTCTTATTTTTTATTAATAATGAAACAACGTTTTTGAATTTTTTATTTATAGAAAATAATAAACTTATACTCCATTGAAGCTGAATTGGCTCAAAAATCGCAGCGAAAATTGGAGGATGGCACGGTAAAAGATGTACTGACTAAATTGCGTTTATTATGTTTAAGTCGTGGCGCCACCGGCATATCTGGATTTGGCAGGTAAAGTACACATAATTCACCAGAGTTTATTTTGAATAATGTTTCTTTTTTTTCTGGCAATAAATTTTTAATAACGTATGAATAGATTCCTTCTGAAATTGAGATAAATTTGAAAAGATAAATTAACAATAATTTTCTTTATTAATTTATGTTAATAGAGCCTTTCGCAATATGGACGATGATAGCAGTAAACGACTAAATGAGGAAGAATTTATTAAGGGAATACATAAGTTTGGCTTAGATTTAAGCGACGAAGAGCTTATGGAATTGTTCACAACGTAAGTTTAGCTAAATGAACAAAATTTAAATGCCATAATAAAAGGGTGTCTAAAACAATTTCTAATCTTTTTTTATATATGTATAAGTTTTGATAAAGATGGCAGGGGCTACATAAATATGACAGAATTTTTATTGAAACTGCGTGTAAGTAACTGTTTTAATTTAGTGCCATTAAACGTTGTGAATTTTAATAATGACAATAAGTTCTGCTTTTGCTGTTTCGTTTAATAGCCACCCATGCCGCAGTATCGTCTACACATTATTGATCAGGCATTTAACAAAATGGACAAAAATGGTGATGGTGTTATAACAATGGAAGATTTGAAAAATGTTTACTCCGTTAAGGAACATCCAAAATATGAAACTGGCGAAATGACGAAAGACGAGTTATTAACAGACTATTTGAATAATTTTGGAGGAATGCGCGGTAATCAGCATGGCATTGTAAGTTATAAAATTTATGACATGACAAAAATATATGTATATCTTCAATAACGAGGATGGTACTATTTATTGCTAATAATGCAATAGTCTAGAAACTTATACACCGGTATTCGTAAAATATGAAACATTGTTACGTTACACATCTTACGACAAATTTTTCATATAAAATTTTTTTTTAAATGTATTTGAGCAACGTTTTATTTTTTATGAATACGGGTGAAAAAGTATATATAATATTTATGTACTATGTACTGATACGGCTTTTGCTCGACGTTTTATCATTTTTTAATTTCAATATTTGTTTTTTGTTCTTTGTTACTAAAGGTGGGATCACACGATTGCCGCAATGCACCAATTTTACACAATTTTTATTGGGCTGAATTGGAGCATAATACAAAATTTGTCCCAATCAAATTCTCTGCAATCAGATGATTGTCACATTTTACTGAAATTTTATTGTCGCAAATTGGCGCAAAACAATTTAGTACCAATAATTGCCGCATTATAGTCACACGATTGTTATATTATACGGCAACTGTGAGAAACAGCTGTTGTAGCTGATGACAAACTTTGTTTTCCAAACAAAAAAAAAAAAAAAAATTAAATGTTAAAAATATGGTTTGCTCATTAAAAAGAAAGAAAATTGCTTCGGCTATTATTATAATGTTGTGCGGGCTGAAAAAAGCAAAAAATGAATAGTAACAACAATTGAATTTTACTGATTGAAAAGCAGAAATCATGTTTGGAAGACGCGTTTAAACAGTTTTGAAACTAAATACATGTATACATATGCATATTATTGACGCGTATTGTCTTCTTTGGTTGCCGCATGAGAATACAATAAATATTGGTGCATTTTTAGAATTTTTATTGGTGATTAGTTGTGTGTCAAGTGTTCACATGGTTGTCGCATCAGGGTTGTATTTGATTGGGACAAATAGGAACAACATTCGTTTTGGTTGCCGCATGAGCCAATAAATTGTGCTATCACACGATTGGCACACAAAATGTAACAAAAATTGGTGCATTGCGGCAATCGTATGATCCCACCTTAACGGCGTTATCCACTACGTTGATACTTAGGGTACCTTCTTTACGAATTTTAGCAAAACTCCCGAATGGCTGCTATAATTTTTTTTTAAGTTCTCTATTCATAGATTTAAAAAAAAACTTTATTATAGCTAAAGCGCTGATATTTTAGCAGAATATGTTGCTACGCAACGAAATGCTGACAACAACAAGTACATAGTTTCAAACTAGAGTGTGTACAAGAAGCTATGAAAATCAGCTTTAGCTTTCGGACTGTGAGAGGTAGGGTCTTAATATGAGCACAAAATTAACAGTTACACTAGCTCTACAACAACAAAAAGCTAGCATTTAAAGATTGCCCACATACAAAAAATTTAAAATTAGCTGAATCTTTTTAAAACGGAAATTTGTGCAGGAGTTGTAGCTTCAACGACATATACCAAAAATAAAAAAGTTCATACTTAAATGGTGCTGAACGTATAGGATCACTCTAAGGTCTAAATATTACCCCCCGATTATGGTTCACAACATCTAAATGTTGTGTTGTAAGATTTACAACACAACTTACAACTCTTTTTGTGATTATGGTTCACAACATCTAGGTGTTGTGTATGTCACAGAGTTGTTTTTCATTTGTAGAGCATCTTTCCGCAAAAATACATGCCTGCACACAAAAAACTACCAAGTAAAGCCACACTTCCAGAAAGATGCACGCGTATGTTGCTTTCATTACACATACACAAGCGAAAAACAATAAATTTTGACGTTTCATTGTCAAGTTTTACAACAAAAAGACATGGAGTGTTGGATTTCATGTAACACCGCAACTACCGAGTAAAAATGCGTTGGTAAAAATGAAAAGAATGAATACAAAATAAAACTGTTTTGTAATCGAAAAATGGGTAATAATCATGTGTATAGATGTATTTTTATTTATATTTTGTTAATAAATTTTAACAATTAATTGTTTTTTCATATTTTTGCAAAACATTTCATATGCACACTTACAGATTTTATAATTTTTTCGTAATTTAACTTGTAACATCAACAAGACAACACTTCAGTAGGTGTCGTAAGTTTTTGACAACATCTGATTATGTGTTGTAAGATTTTGACAACACTTGCCACAATAGTTGTAAACCATAATCACTTTTCAAAAAATACATACATAAATGAACAAATGTTGTGAACCATAATCGGGGCCTTAGCTACAATATTTGAGCGATAAGCAATAAAAACTTGTAATTTGCATAGCATATGTAGTTAGCTGGCCCCTGCATTACAAAAATAACAAAAACTAAAAGTTGAATTATGCTTTATAGTACATGGAGCTACCCCACACGACATGTTATTACATGTGTTGTTTTAAGTCTTTCATTTGGTGTTTCTTTAGGTCTATTAAAATTTTTAAACTACATTAATTATTTAATTTGGTAATAAACGTACATGTACATGTGATATTGGCCATGTTTATTTGCAACAGCCGAAATATTCAAAAATTAAAATTTTATTGCTTGATAAAAATGTTTTCGAAAAAATTTTTTTCAAAAAAAAAAATTTTATAATAACAATTTTAATAGTAATTTTTGAAGAAATTTGTATAGATAATAATGTGCAATTACAGATCTTATCTTTTTATTTGTTTGCTTCTTCCTTCTCCCTATGTTTCACTTCCTTTTCAAGACGTTCGTTTGCAAATGGATTGTGGTCTTCGATTTTATTTTTGATTGCATCACTGTAGCGCAGGTGATGCAACTGTCGGTTTTTTTTTTTGATTTTTAAACTACAAGAAATTTCTACGTGTTTTGTTCCAATTTCTGGTTTAGCTTATAAGGCCTAATATCTTTCATAATTAAAACAAAGTTTTAATTACTGTTGTACCCGACGTTTCGTCGATTTTTTGTCTACTTTTTCAAGGGTTTTTATCTATTTATTGAAACATTTTGTTAGTTATTTTTAAATTTTGAAGAAATTTCAGTTGCATCAAAAACCTATACATTTTAATATAGTTTGTATTAAAGCGATAATGCTTTTTAAAACAAAATATTTTTTTAATATTTTAAAATATTTCATTAAGCCGGCTAGTGATAGTGCATATAATCAACCGCTGACGAATGTTTTCACATCGCACATGTCTGTACACAACAAAATACAGCACACTCTAGTTGAAAATATGTCTTATGACTTTTTCTCATGTTTATTACACAAGCAATATTTTAAAGGTAATTCACAACATGTAGCCATTTACACGTGTAAAAATTTGGCAGATACAATGTAAAAAAGATGTCGTCTGTGGGGTACTTTAATTTTAAAATTAGATGGGGCTTTTAAACTGTTACAGATAAAATCTTGAAATTTGCACAATATTTCTAGTTGTGGGGCCTTTGTAACAAAAAGGACTGAAATAAAAAAATTAAAATAAAAATGAAGCTGCACTACAAAGGGCATTCTTAAGTGGGAAAATTAACTGTAACTTGCCAACCCACTATGGTCGGAAGTTTGTTTTTATTGACCAAAAGTCAAAATGTTTACACGCACGAAATATGTTTTTGTTTTTGAAATCTAGTAGTTTTTTGTTCTTGTAATATGCAATTAACCGTTATTCGGTGAGTCCTCGAAGTTGAATTTGTTTGCTTCATTTGTTCGGTGTTTTATAGTGCTTACTTCAATTGTTTGTTAAAGCTGAAAACAAAACGTGTTAAATAAAAGTTTAAATGAAAAACGAAGGTGATGGTAAGTTTCTAAATTTTTGTAAAATATAATAGTCAAAAATTATATACTCTAAAAAATAAAATAACTTTTTCCAAACGTCTTCAACGTTTTGGAATTTAATTTATTTTTTAAGTTTGAGTAAGATTTTGTTTAGGATTGTGAAGCATAAGATTAAAAACCAAATTACTTTGAAGTGTTTAATTTTTGAAAATGTTTATCTCGACTTGCCGTTTTTTGCGGTTTTTGAGTATTTGATTGAGCAACCCAAACTGACTTTCTTGACAGCACAGATTATAACAGCGTAAAATTTCATCCTATCGATGGAAATCTAAAGTACGGACGTAGTCCAGTGCACTCCTGGACTAAATTTTTTGAGTTCGTACTACATCTAGGATAAAAATAAATAAATATAAAAATTCAGAAAAAAAGAAAAAAAAATTTTGTAAATTTTTTTTTTTTAAATTTTAATTCTAAATGTTGACAATTTAAAAAAAAAAATTAATTATTTTATACAAAACACTTACACCGGTATTCATAAAAAATAAAACATTGTTGAAATACATTTTAAAACAAATTTTTCATATCAAATTTGTTCTAAAATGTATTTCAACAACGTTTTATTTTTTATGAATACCGGTGTTAAAATATACTAAAAATTCAAATTCCAGTTAAAAATTCCGTTATTTTAAGTTTTAATAGTTTTAGCTAAGAAAAGTGATGTTTCCGACCATAGTGCAACCCCAAGAGATATGGAGTATTCACTGGATACGTAGTTAATTTACCTTTACAAAAGCAAATACCAAATATGCAAAACTAGAAAAACTAAAGGATCCTAAGTAAGAGTTGTACTCTCGTAATTGGTTGACTTTATGTTGTTAACTTCTAAGATTAATGAATATCTCATCAACGATTGCCGAATTAATAACGTTCCTCAACAATGCTTTCATTTTTTATAATTGTTTTAATAACATACTTATATTTAATTTATGTAGAAAATACAAATTCTCTTAGGTTTAATTTAATTTGGACTATTTTTTTTCTTTTTTTTCCGTATATAGATAACTAAAGAAGAATTTACCAACTACTATGCCTCGCTAAGTGCGTCTATAGACAATGACATGTATTTTGATTTGATGATGAGACGTGCTTTTGTCCTTTAATCACTCTCAAATTTGAGGGGAAAAAAATTAACTGAAAAATTTCTTTTTTAAATATAACTTAAAAGTTTATTACTATTTAAAAATGCTCATGTTGGCAATATTAATGAAAAAATGTGAAATTTTTTTAAATTTTGGTATATTATTAAATAAAGCTCTAAATGTTTGAATTAAATAAAAAAAATAAATGTCTACATACTCACAAAAAAAGTTTTTTTTTCTAATATTGTTGGACTATATAGACACTAACTGTCAGTTTATCTAAAACATACTCTTTCCTTTTTATTTTGGTATTTATTTAATGCAGTGACAAAATGTGAAAATTTATTTTTGTTTTAAGAACAAATACATTTAACCAAAATTTATATCAGTGTTATTCAGAAAAAATATTTAATATTGGTATCATCTGCATATTAGCAAATTTGTGATGTACGCTCCATAAATGGTTATTAAAAATTCTTATATAAAAATCCCTTCTTAACTAATTAGTAATTTAAAAACTTTTTTCATTTAAGATTGGCAACAGTATTTCATTTATTTGTCGAATGAGTTCTAATGGTGAAACGTAAGCGAATACTATTTATCATTAACCACAACTTGTCAATTGCTTAATTCAAAAATAATATGAAATGCTTGAAATATTTCGCATGAAATCTTTTGCATTCATCTTTCAATAAAAGAATTTTTTTTTTTATGCGTTGTATGTATGTATACACGAGCTTGAAAATGAAAGTGAAATAAAGAATTTTTGAAAAAAGGGTACGCAATGAAATTCTTTTAAACAATTGCGTCTTCAAATTCATTCACACAAAAAATCATTTTGTTTATCCCTACCCTGCCGGCAACTCAGTTAACTAGTAATGAATTATTAGCTAACTTTTTTACAACTGGTGGTGGTTGACACTTAGATTATTTTCAATGGAGATGACTGACTATTTTAACATTACGATGTCCTAGGAGGTAGTCAATTGTCCGACGCTGCATTACTTTTCAACTAACTTAAAGTTAGCTACTTCAAAGTCAGTACCCAAAGAAAAAAATGTACAAATCAAGGCTGATTTTACATTTCTCGGTGGTAATATTATATTTTATTAAATTAAATTTCATGCAATTTTTTTTTTTTTTTTTTTTTGTTTGCCTCTGGTGGGATTCGAACCACTAAGCCTCAAGACTGGTGAGCAGCCAACTTAACCCATTCAGCCATCGCAACATTTAAAACGAATGCGACAATAGGCAATTTAATTCAAGAGTTATTTACCGTGTATGTGTGTATGTTAGTATTTGAATTTTGGGTGAACTCTGCACTACGTTTCGATTGTATTGTAGCTAATTTGAAGCTAGTCCATAAAAGTTAACGTAAAGTTAATTATTTTAGTAGTCGACTACCAATTTGCTGGCAGGGTACGTACTTACATACCCTGCCGGCAACTCAGTTAACTAATAATGAATTACAAGCTAACTTTTTTACAACTGGTGGTGGTTGACACTTAGATTATTTTCAATGGAGATGACTGACTATTTTAACATTACGATGTCCTAGGAGGTAGTCAATTGTCCGACGCTGCATTACTTTTCAACTAACTTCAAGTTAACTACTTCAAAGTCAGTACATACAGAAAAAAATGTACAAATCAAGGCTGATTTTACATTTTTTGGTGGTAATAGTTACTTATATTTTATTAAATTAAATTTCATCACACTTTTTTTTTTTTTTTTTGTTAGCCTCTGGTGGGATTCGAACCACTAAGCCTCAAGACTGGTGAGCAGCCACCTTAACCCATTCAGCCATCGCTACATTTAAAACGAATGCGACAATAGGCAATTTAATTCAAGAGTTATTTACCGTGTATGTGTGTATGTTAGTATTTGAATTTTGAGTGAACTCTGCACTACGTTTCGATTGTATTGTAGCTAATTTGAAGCTAGTCCATAAAAGTTAACGTGAAGTTAATTATTTTAGTAGTCGACTACCAATTTGCTGGCAGGGTATGTACATACACACATACATGTGTATGATGATACGCAACAGATCATCAACAACGTGCACAAGAAAAAAAACAGCAAGCATTGTAAATATGTATGTATGTACATATGTATGTATGTATATAATCATTGTTTTTGGAACACACTGAAAATATTCAATAACAAAGAATTTATTTTAGAGTTTTCTATTATAGGTACATACGTATGCTGTACCCACATACATACGTAAGTAAATTGAAAAGAAAATCACACTTAATGGCAATGTTTAGCATTATAATTCAAAAATAATGCAATTATATGCAATTTTTTGTTGAATAAATTTTACTATAACGTTAACTGATAAATAATTAAGAAATACATTTTGCTTTTCTTTATTTCATTGATATTAAAAAGAATTGGTGTCACCCAGTGGTTGAACTTGAGCATATTAAGAATTATTTAAATAAAAGTTTTACAGCCTACTTCAATATAATTACAGCCATATTCATAAAAACTATTGAAGGTTTATTACACGTTTGTTTGACAGATATTTCGTAGAAATACGTCAAATAAGAGCTTAATAAAGTTACAATAATTATTATGTATATGGCCTTTAATATATAAGTATGCATACATACATATGTATATTGAAATAAACTCGTTTTACATCAACCATTTTAACAAATACAAAATCGATTTCTCTCACTGTAAACCAGAAATGCTTTACTGTTTAACAACTGCTGTAGTTGTGGCTGCCGCTTCTCTATACCTACCCTGTTGGACATTGAGTAGTCAACTACTGAAATAGTTGACTTTAAGTTAACTTTTAAGGACTAGCTTCAAACTAGCTACAGTATAATCGATTTGTAATTCACTTTTCGTGTACTGGTTATAACCTAGCTGAAACGTAGTGCAGAGTTAACCCAAAATTCAAATAGTAACATACACACATACACGGTATATACATAACTCTTTAATTAAACTGCCTATTGTCGCATTCGTTCCCCCCGGGGGCACAAAATGCATCTTGCTGATCGTAACCAGCTTGGTGTAGTGTCAACGGGGTAGAAGGGGTGCAGGATACCTCGGCTGGCTTGGTGGCTAAAATCTTAGGCATTTCCTAAAGGAGGGCGGCGACTCCTGAGGGACTTGCTGAAACCCCTCACCGAGGGGCAATTCGGCAGTACGGGGACCGGAGCCCCGAGATGACTCTTCGGAGTCATCTCGCCAGTCATAGGTTGAGGAGCCTTCCTTGGCTGAAACGTACTGGCTGTGGTTGCTACCATAAGTTCGCATGGAAGGGAACGTTGGTAGCTATACTGATCATAGACCCTCGGGTCTATGTTCGGTCGCCCAAATGGGCCCGTAGTGCTGTTGCTAAGCAACAGATGCTGCTTTGTAAGGAACCAGATTGGCGGGAGCATTAGCGTTGGTTCAAGGACTGATGATCTTAGGAACTTCGGGCTACCACGGTAGTCGTGTATCCTTAGCCGTCTGGGGAATTGCAATGCAGCAGAGGTTAGATAGCTCAACTCCTGAGCAAGGGGTTTTGTTATGGCCAAGTAACGTAGCAAATAAATTGCCACCCGAGCAGTTGTTCCGGCTGCTTTGTATAAATTCCTACTTCTTCTAATACACGTTCAAACAATAGTGATATAAATTTATTTTGTTATAATCTGAATACTAAATAACATAAAATAAATACTTATATATAGAACAGGCGATTCTGAATGATACACAATGGTTTGTTCGCCACTTGTCTTGCAAGAACCCAGAAAAACCAACCGCCAAAGACGACTCACTCTTCACCACGACAATGCGAGTTTGATGATTCTTCCGCCATATAGTCCTAACTTGGCACCAAATGACTTCTTTTTATTCCCGTAAGTAAAAGTTCGGAACTGAACTTTTTCACCACTTTTTCGACACCTGAAGAAGCGGTTTTAAGGATCCTCAGTCAGAGTGCCAAAAGTATTTCGACAATTGGTTCAAACAGATGCAAAAGTGTACAGATCTTCATGGAGAATATTTTAATATTTGTTTTTGTTCTCTAGTCCTGAAATATAAAAGGCAACCCTCGTATATACCCCAATTAACCGGTTTTTTAACAAATTTTACCTATCTATTATACTAAAAAGTGAGTCTGGTGATAATATAAGGTTATTAACAGTCCAACAAATGTTTTCCAGTATCGGTCCATATAGGATCGATATGAATATGGCGAAAACTGTTTTTTAATGAAATTTCGCCTATAAGTGAGTTAAAACAACTCGTTGTACCAAAAAATGAGTTTGGCCATACAAGAAGATTATTTAGAATGAAAAAATGTTTTTCCGATATCGATCCCTAATACCCGATGTATGGTAAATCCGAATTTTTAAGAAATTTTACATTAATTTACATATAGACGATATATAGCGAGCTTTTTTAAGCCAGCTAAATCCATTTTTATACTAAAAAGTCAGTCTGGTGATTAAAGAAGGTTGTTGAGAGCAAATAAATGTGGCCTAAATCAATTCTAACCTTTCAAGAAAAAAATTTTTTTTTAACTTTTTGTTTATAACTTATACACTTCGAAATTATACAAAATGTATTTTGCTGCAAAATTATTTTTAACATTGAAATAAAGCCATAGAATTTTCTATAAAATATTTCAATATACATATCAACATTTTCGAAGCTCCCTTCTTCGATCGCCTTCTGTGATGTGATGCCGTTGCAAAAGTGTTTCTTGGCTTCCGAGGTTCGCTGATATGTATTTACTTTTAAATTAATAAAATTTCTTTAAAATCGACAACCATAAGAAAACATAACATTTCGCCGCTATCTCTCAAAATGGTCCATTTTGAGGAGTTCAAATGAATTGAGATACGAAAATTGAATTGATTGACAAAAAGTGTTTACTCGTTCTATATTTCTTCGGCTTTTTTAAATCCAAAAAAGCACATGTTCTTTTAAAAATAAAGCGTCCGGCAAGCCTAGAAGTATTTGGGGCTTAATACCATGGTATTAAGCCCCTAAAACTTCCTAAATGCATTTAGGAAGTTTTAGAAATCAAAAATTTCACATTTTTTAAATAAAAAAAATAAATCTGTTAAAATTGTTTCTATAAAAAAAAATATCTTAAACTGCAATAATCTATTGAATGATACAAGTTTTCTTTTTTGCCAATAACGGAAACAACTTTTACTTTCACTGCACATATGTATACAACCATATTGTATACATACATATGCACAGACGTACAGTGGCTCAAAAGTGTAGTAGGACAGTAGGTATAAATAAGATTATTCAAATGTCGGTTGAAAATATTTCTAAAAAAAAATCTGATATGGTATTGCAGATTATTAAAAACCTTTAAAACAGCGTATAAAAACTCTAGCGCGTGTTATTCAAAACTTTTCTTGATACAAGCAATAACGGTCGACAGAATGATTCACGCCACGCACTATTACAGCGTGCGAGGAAACTCACCTGATTTTATTATGAGAATTCATCTGATTAATAGAGTGATTAACAAAATTAGAAATAAGTAATTTCATATTTTCTGGGGAAAAATGTGACAACAATGAGTGAGCTTTGCTCGGAATTTTATAATCAACATTGTTGAGACAAGTTTTGCTGCGACATCTTTATGCCATTATTATATTTTTCTACTTTATTTCTGTTTTTAAAAACAGAAAAATATGGCACATTTATCACAATTAATTATCACAATTATTATAATTTTCTTAAGGCTCTATGATACTATAACCCTGCACTGACGCATTAACAACTTAATTACTCACCCATGCTAAGCAATATTGTAGCTTTCAGCGTTACCATTACAATGGTTTTTGTTTTTTTAATATTTTGATTGTCCCGTATTAATTTGGTAATTTCATTTGGAGCTACGTTTATTAATTTTTTTGTGGATTCATTTGTCCTTTTTTCTTTGAAAAAGCAAATGGTGCTACGGAAGTTTTTTCCATATGATTAAGTTTTCTAATGTTAAAACTGCTACTGTCTACTTTTTTTCATTTAATTTTATCTAAATGAATCTCTAAAATTATTTATTCTATTCTCTTTGATTTTTTTTTTTTAATTTTTCGAAAAACTCTTTTTTAATTTAATAAAAAAGAAATTATTTGGCATTGTATGTAATTTTGTGAGAATTTTGGGAAAAAGATTTCGAACGATCACTTTGCCGAGGTGGTAGCGCTGGCTTAAAAATGAAATAACACACGGATGTTTACAGCAGTCTTTTCATTTCGCTCTTTAGAAAATGACAGAATCCCTGATGTATGAACCCATCAGCAATGTCGGTCACATGATGCATCAAATGACCGACACTGTTCTTGCTGGGAAGTTTTAGAGAGCAGTAGCGAAATACACCATGTGAAAAGAGTTCGACCGTACCGATGTAAATACCAAGAATGTTGCTAATTCAGCTGTCGAACCGCCGAATTGCCCCTCGGTGAGGGGTTTCAGCAAGTCCCTCAGGACAAATCCCTCAGGACACGCCGCTATCCCTCGGGACCTGCCTAAGATTTTTAGCCACCAAGCCAGCCGAGGTATCCTGCACCCCTTCTACCCCGTTGACACGACATCAAGCTGGTTGCAATCAGCAAGATGCATATTGTGCCCCCGGGGGGAAGGAGCAAGTGGTACAATCAAAAGTTTTTGCTTCCAATTATGCGGTTAACCTGCATTTTGTTTTCTTTCTGAATCTTAAAAATTCGTTTTAGCTAAACAGGCCAATTATTGAAAACTATAAATTCTGTGTCCACGATTTTTATAATTATTTACATTTAATATTTGGTTTTTTTCGACCCCTTTTTTATATTTTATGTACATATTTATTTTCTTGAGCTTAAGGTAATTTTTATTAAAATATTTGATTATTTTCGTCGACATTTCGCTCTCCTTCGGATAACTTCTTCAGGACAATAATAATGATTTTTTTCAAAAATTTATTTTAATAAAAAAACCTTTAGCTCAAGAAAAGAAATATGTATATAAAATATTTACATATGTATGTGTAAGTGAAAAAAAAAAAATTGCATTTCAATAAGCTCATTACAATTATACGTCGTCTGAGCCACTGTACAGATGTTTGCAAATGCAGTAGAGAGAAAATATGGTGGGCAAACAATCAAACATAAAAAAACAATGATTATCAAAATAGCAAACATTTTCTTGCAGTCTAACAACAAACGTTAAGGTAGACGGAGGCTTTTCCATTTTACTTCGAATTGAGTTTTTCTTCATAGAGCAGCACACACACACACTATTCAATATTCATCAAAAGGAAAATTGCAAATTGTGAATTGGAGCGAGTTGTTTAGCATAAAATTGAAATTTTAAATTTCTTTTGCATCATGGAGGAATTAACATTTAAAGATCTAGACAAAGAAATTGCTGGAAAAATAGACGCATTATTTCCCAAAAAGAATTGTTTTATAGAAGTGGTGCCGGGAAATGTTATACTGCCACGAAAATTCATTGAAGTTGGACAAAGTATCAGAGATTTCAAAACATATCCGGATGATGTGTGGTTAGTGTCATATCCCCGGACAGGGTCTACATGGGCACAGGAGATGATATGGCTATTGGGTAATAAACTGGATTTTGAAGGTGCAAAACAAATGCAGCAGCTAAGATCGCCTTTGATTGAGCTTTCCGCTTTATTCAGTGAAGATCATCATGAGTGGGTGGCGTAAGTATCTAAAATTAACTAATACTCATGTTATAAGAGCGTGTGTGAGGAAATAGAAGGCACAAAAAGGCTGTTATTTTCTAAACATAAGACTGTTGTGTGGGGGATTTTGGAAGAAATGGAATTAAACCTTTAGTTTCTAAACGAGTGATCCGATTGTACGGAATTTCATATACCCCTTCAGGAGGTCTTACGTAATTTAAGTTTGGAATTTGAGCTTTCAAGGGCACGGAGCTCCACCGTCCCAAATTAGTCCACCTCGGGTATATGAAAAATTCAAACCATAAAACGTTGGTTTGTTGACACCGATGATGCAGAACGCAGTGGACGTCCAAATGAGGCGGTAATACCAGAAAACACAAAAAAATGCACAATATCTTTAAGAGTGATCGAAAAGTGAAGTTGCGTGAATTATCTGACATCGTAAAGATATCAAAAGAACGTGTTGGCTTGATATTGCATAAGCTTTTGACTATGAGAAAGTGTTGATGACTCTGAGCAGTGTTTGGCCATATTTCAACATAACAAACCGGAGTTTTTGCATTGCTATGTGACAATGGATGAAACATAGATCCGTCACTTCACTCCGGAATCAAAACGACCATCATCTGAGTGGACAGCAACTGGTGAACCTGGTCCAAAGCGCCCGAATGCACAACAACCGGCTAGAAAGGTTGTGGCCTTGGTATTTTGGGATGTGCGTGGTGTAATATTCATCGACTGACTTGAGAAAGGAAATACCGTTAACAGTGAGCCTTGAAGACCGAAAACGCATATGGCAAAAAAAAATTGTTTCATCAAGACAACGCACCGTGTCACAAGTCAATCAAAACAATGGCAAAACTACATGAATTGAACTGCGAATTGCTTCCATACCCACCGACTACTGGCTGTTCGTAGACCGACCTGAAAAAACTTCTCGCCGGTAAGAAATTTCGCACGAATGAAGAGGTTATCACTGAAACTGATACCCATTTTGAGGCAAAAGATAAATCGTTCTACAAAAGTGGTATTGAAATGCTGGAGCGGCGCTGGAATGATTGCCTTGCTCTTAATGGAGAATACAGCTAATTTTGAACCAAAAAAAAAAAATGTGTTTTCGTTGTTAGGCCCGGGACTTTTCAGCCCATGTGTTATCAATCTATCTTTAAAATTTATTGATATATCTATAATATTAACTCTCAACCTTTAATTCTTTTAGAGTGTACAACCTTCTGGAGCATATTAAAAATGTTAAGGCCATAGCTCTTCGCAATTAAAAATTCTTTCTACTTAATACTTTTCTTTTTATTATATTATTTTACTAATTAGAAATTCATTGGGAAATACAGTTGATACCGTAAAAAATATGCCGCGACCACGTTTTGCTCGCTCACATTTGCCATGGCACTTGCTGCCCAAGGACCTCGAAGTATCCAAAGCAAAGGTATTAACTAATAAAACAAACTTAAACAAAATCTTTATTAAACTACAAATTATGTAAAAATTACAGATAATTTATACCGCTCGTAATCCTAAGGATCTATGTGTTTCATTTTACCATTATTGCAAGCTTGTACACGGTCTTCAAGGTTCGTTTGAGCAGTTTCTCGAACTATTTATTAACGAGCAAACACCAATTGGATCATATTGGAAACACGTTTTACCCTTCTGGAAGCATTCAACAAATCCGAATGTATTATTTCTAAAGTACGAAGATATGAAGAGAAATTTACCAGCGGTTATACGAAAGTGTGCGAATTTTTTAAAGCTCAACTACCAGATCACTGAGGAGGACATGAAACGAATATGTGATCATTTGAAATTTGATAAAATGCAATCAAATCCAGCTGTTAATTTAGAACCAATTTTAAGTCGATTCGATGCAAATGGCAATAGAGAACAAAAACCGGAAATAGAAGAAAGTAAATTCATACGAAAAGGTCAAATTGGTGATTGGCAGAACTATATCTCTGCTGATATGTCGGCGCATTTTGATGAGTGGACTGTTAAAAATTCTAGAGGCAGCGGTTTAATTTTTGATTACGAATGAATTCTTATGTATGTATTTAAGATACGAATGTGCAATAAAATTACTGTATATTGGAATTTGCAACCGTCTATTCCAAACATCCAACGATAACGCAGTGCCACAGACGGGATAGTAAAGATTTGGTTTCGATTAGAGATGTGGACGTGAGTGTTTTACTCCTCACGCTCTTTCACGAATGACAATTTTTTTTAAGACTCAACAACATTTTTTCAATCACGCATTTTCACGCACGAACCTTTTTTTCACGCAATTTCACTCAAGAAAAACGAAAAAAGTTCTCACGATCAATCACGTTTGTATTGAAACGAAATATAAACAAATTTTATTTTATTTATATAAAGGGTCCGACAAATAACTTTTTTTTGAAAATGCTATAAAAAACCTACACTCAGAAAACTTTGTCAGTAAAATTATCTGATAATAGACTTTAAAATAAATGAAACTTCATTTAAAAACCGTCCTACTTATTTTTCATTTAAATTTACTTATTACTTCATTTGAATTTAAATGTTAAAAAATCTGCGGAACACAATCGATAAAAATAATGATTTTTCCTTTGTTCTACCGGTCAAATAATTCATGCGTAATCAACTTTGGTCATGTTATTTAATTATAGTTTTCTATCTATATTATCTCCTTAATCAATTCGCTAATTTAATTTTTGTACTGCAAAGCCTCTGCTGAGATTCGAACTGCAGCATCTCGACTTGAAAGCAGCTGCCATACCCACTCAGCCATCGCAACAATCCGAACAAATTCAACAACAATCAATTTAACTAAAGAGTATGTATGCTACATATGTATGTCGAAACCAAATAAAAATATATGTATTAACATCTTGGTACCTTCATGTACCTGTAACGTAAGTTACTACTGTCATTATTAACTGTCAGCGAAAATCCGTATTTATCTGTAGTTAGTTTTTTACGTAACTGTACAAATCAGTTAAAATTAAAATTTCATTCTTTTTTAAACGTTTTGTCATTTAAAAATAGCTGCACTGATTACTTCTAGAATAAACTACGCTCAGTTACTGCAAAAATATTCTGAGTGTACTTTTGGGCTTTGTATGGCGTCATATCAAGGTATTTAAGTAAAACGAACATACATACCGAGCTGACGGTACAAATCAGACATGAGCTAAGTGTTACCATTCACCAAATAAGCACTAGTTGAAAAAAAAAGTTAAATGGCGGACCCTGTACATGCATACATCTGTGATCGGAGTGTTTTCAATGCAAAACAATTTCTTTGAAATAATAAAAATGGACAATTTAGAAGAGTTTTTCGAAAAATTAAAGATTATAATATCAAAAAGTGAATATAAGATTCAATAAAAACATGTCTTCTAGGACATTTTGGCGGTCATTGCGAGTTGTACAGGACTTTTATTAAGGATAAAAACTTTTGACATTGGCCCAAGATATAGCGAAAACCGATATCTCAAGAAGCTGGGAGTGTAAGTCGGCTTAAGAGGAAGATGTTAAAGTAATTTAATATAATGTATAAAATATTAAAGTAATTTAATATATATGTATGTAGATATACTTCTTCAAAGCCAAAAAAAAAATTTTTCGACATCGGATCATAATAGCCGAGATATAACTAAAATTGACTTCTCTAGAAGTTGGGCCTGTATGCGAACTTAAATCAATTTTAGTAATAAAAATTAGATATTATATTCAAATATGAATAATATATGCAAGCCAAAACAATAAAAATTTTAAATTTCCCAAGAAGTTAGACCTGTACGTGAACTTGTTTCGGAGCATTATTATTTTATTATGATTTTTTTGTGGCAGGAAGTTGTTGCAATAACAAAATAACTGTACAATAACAAACAACTTTTGATAACGAATTATATACATCGGATCTGATGGTCAGAAGTCTTGATTGTGAAGGGTTTTTAAGAGTTGTCCTAGACGAATGTAACACATCAAGGACCATTGACAGGGTGGTCAACTAGCTGCCGCATTTGTCGTCAGCACCCTTCCTTGAAATCGGGAGCTCGTGTTTTTAAGGTGACTGAATGTCATAAGTGTTGCTTTAGAAACATGAGCTCCTGAGTTTAAGGACGGGTGCTGCCGAGAAGTGTGGCGGCCTCAAAACAGCTAGCTGGCCACCCTGCTAAAGGTCTTTGATGTTTTCTTTGTCTTATTTAATTAATATAAATCACAAAAATAGTATAGAACGAACTTGAGCCCGATAAACGTAATACAAAATAATAACAGCTTGTATATTTAATATAATTGTTTTCTTGAGTTGAAGGTCTTTTTTTATTATAAGTGTTTTCAGCTCAACAAAATAATTATGTATATTAAATATCAAAAAGGGGTAGAAGAAAAGCAAATATTAAGAGCTAGTATTTATAAAAAAAATGTCAAACGGCAAAGAGGGTCTGTTTAGAGTCTACTGAATATATTTCAAAATTTTGAGATGATACTACTTCATGTTTTATGCCGTACATACATTTCTATACGATTATGCTCTTTTTTCTAAAACGCAAAGTTGACAACACTGAAAAGAACACAAAGGAAGAAAATGCAAAAACAATGCAAGCAGAAACGAAAATAACAAAGCAAAATCAAACGACAAGTAATTGCAATTTATAAACAGACGCGTATCAATCGAACAAAAGCATCTTTAAGAAGAACAACAAAAAACCGAAATTCGGAAAGTGTGGAATTGAAAAATAAGTTTGAAAGTGTATAATTTAACAAGCAGCAATAATTAAAAATGGCAACTGCTTCAGAGGATCAAGTTGGAACTTTTGTTGAACGTTCTACCAACACTGATGATATCACCGATGCATTTGGCTCACTGGGATCTTCAAATAATGGCTCGAGTACCTACTACTCCAGTGGCTCTAATCATTACCAGCAGCAAGGAGCCATAGCCCAATTGGCGAATAAATCATATAACACATCGTCCAATAATTATTCAGCAACAATGGCAACTGACCGTCATGCCGTAGAATACAACATGCGTCATAAAAATCGTGGGATTGCATTAATTTTTAATCATGAACATTTTTTGGTGCCAACACTTAAGTCGCGTTCAGGCACCAATGTCGACTGTGATAATTTGGCTCGCTGTCTAAAGCAGCTGGAGTTTGAAGTTAAAATACATAAAGATTACACGTATGGTGAAATTAAGCGCCAGATCGAATGGGCGGCAAATCAGGACCACACCAACAGCGATTGCATACTGATAGCCATTCTATCCCATGGCGAAATGGGTTTCATTTACGCCAAGGATACACAATATAAATTGGACAGCATATGGAACTACTTCACAGCCCAACACTGCCGAACGTTGGCTGGTAAACCGAAACTATTCTTTATTCAGGCTTGCCAAGGTGATCGTCTTGATCCTGGAGTAACAATGAAACGCATGGTAACCCAGACTGACGGTGACTCATCGATGAGCTACAAAATTCCAGTACATGCCGATTTTCTGATTGCCTACTCAACCATTCCTGGATTTTATTCTTGGCGCAATACTACTCGTGGTTCCTGGTTTATGCAGTCATTGTGCGCTGAGTTAGCAGCCAACGGAAAACGCTACGATATTTTGACACTACTGACTTTTGTTTGCCAACGTGTTGCCGTTGATTTTGAGTCCTGTACTCCTGATACTCCCGAAATGCACCAGCAGAAACAAATACCTTGCATTACCACCATGTTGACACGTATTTTACGGTTTCATGAAAAAAATCCCATAGCTCCAGCAGGTAGAGTGTAAAAACTATTAAAGCAACCGATACTCTTTTTTTTCTGCTTTTCGGGGGTGAGTTTTAAAAAGAAGGGAGCCAATGTGATAATTTATCATAAAACAGAACTTCGAAAAAAAACAGAGAAAAAACTGTACACTGCAAAATAAATACCCTCAAACTCATTTAATTATTATCTTTTTAGCTTTTCTCTTCCTTTTTTTTAAGATACATTTATATAAAGCTGTGTTTAAGTGAAGCTACATACATATGTATGTATGAATTTGTGTGTATATTGAATACATACATACATACATATGTATGTATATTAGATTTTGTGAATTATAAATGCATTTAGTATTGTTCTTTACTAATGAGTGTCTAGGCATTATCTTGAATATATAACTAAGCAAATTTATAGATTTTACTTGACTTTAAATAAATTCTTTTTCATAAAAAAAAACATGTATTATTTATAAAATTTATAGTTTTTTCAATCTTGTAGATGGCAACATAAATGTTGTTGATAAACGAGTTAATTATGTATGTACACATATATGTATGTATGTATGTTGATGGCTTCATGATTTGTTAGAAATTTTATTTTTTTAACATCAAGGTGGTAAGAATTTATCTTTGTGATCCATGTGCGGAAAATAATTTTAATTTGTTCATATTCCAGGAACATATATTTTTTAATAGATGTTTTTCAGCATTTTACGGTCTTTAGTTGCGCTCAGGTTATATCATTATTTTTACAAATGTTGTTTAGAATTACATACATATGTATAGTGACTACAATTTTGTAGAACATTGTTTATAAAAAATCAAGTAGGAAAAACTAAAGAGAAAGAAAACATGTTTTCTGTGGACTATAAAAGAATTTGCACTATTTTTCGAGTAAAATGCTAGCAGAATTAAAGCCATATATTCTTAGCTTCATTATTGCTAAATAAAGTTTAGCCTTTTTTCAAGAAATCGTTGGTTTTTGAAAAATTTCAAAAAGAAACTGTCACGAATTTCTCAGCCTGTAAGTCATTAATTTTACTTTTCTTGTCTTCTTCAAAAATATTGATCACTCCAATTTTATCACAAAAAATCTTTCTCACTTTTGAGAAAGTGCAACCGAACTCAAGCCTGACAAATTTATTAACAATTGTAAAATAATAAATTTCATATGGCTCTTGTATGCATACCTACTTTCATATAATTTTTTAAATACTGTAGCTACATTTAATTTTTTTTATTTAATTTGAGATTTTATAAAATTTGTTATACAAACTAGTGCATTATACGTTATTGGAGTATAATATAAAATATATTTAGAGTTACAGGCTTGATATTAATTCATTAATTAACATTTTCAAAAAACAAAATTGTTTCCATGAGCACTTAGGAAACTAACAAATTTTAAAGTGAAATTTCGTTTGAGTTGGTTTAGATAAATGCAACATTTGAATTTTTTAATTAATCTCGATCATACTGGTGGCAAACAAACTTAAAAGAAGTCAAACAAATGAACTTAATTTTTCTCAGACATCTTCTGCTATCATCTTATGTTTTATAAAAGCAAGTTCCTATATACATTGTACATATGTGTAGCTATTTTTTTACAATTTGTTGAATTTCTTGGTGTTTTGCCGAATTTAGCTGTGTAGTCATCAATGTATACACATATGTAATTCAGTATGTATGTACCTACATAGGTATGTATATCAAAATAGTATATGCAGTAATTAATTCACTTACCCACAATCCCATTTCCAAAAAGTTGTTGAGTAGATTCAGCAAATGAAAGTGGTATTTAAAACTATATGTATATATTTTTTACAAACCATCACCTATCCAGTTATGGTTGCAAGCAGCTGCTGCACTTTTCCAATAAAATGATCTATAACTATTGGAAACACTCTGATACGAAATTTCGGGTATGTACATACATGTTTATATTTACTAAATAGTTTCGTAAATGTGAAATATTGATTAAACACGTACATATGTATGTACAAACTCGGTACTATACGGATGCACTACAACTAAAAGTTCCCGGTTACGAACCTGGGTTAAACACCATCATATTAACGAGATAGCAATAACAGATTTAGCGATTTCCTCCTCATATAACGAGCACAGGAGTTTTATTAAACCGAAGCTTTAGTTTCATTGCTCTTGAATTTTCACAAAAAAGAAAAAAAAAACAGGTCAAAAAGATCGCTTTGCATCTTGTTACAGTATATTAAATAACTATGGTGGTTGCAAAAATTTACCGCCGTTTTCCGCCAGTGCTGAATAAAAGAAGCCATTATGGTATAAAGTGCTGCCAAGTTTTTTTTTTTCGCAACAGTTGCTTAGTATTATATCAGTTAACATAAAAATTCAAAAAAAAAGTGATTATATAGTGATTAGTATTACAAACGCATGTGTAATCTATTCAAACTATTTTATTATAAGTATCAATATTTATAAAAATACAATTCAAGTTTATTTTACTGAGAACAAGAAATTTCTACGACTGTGATGCGATGTTAAAAACGACTCGAGGAATAATAATTTGTTTTCGTCTGCTTTGTCTTTTATTTTCTGTCGTGTTGCCACATACATTTTGTGACAAAGACAATTCAGGTGCTGCCACATCCACTCCCTCTCCAGTGACTAGGTCAGGAACTGCATGGAACGATACATTTCTAGTAGGTATGGATTCAGAGTCATTGCTAGTAGAAGATTCGCTACTTGGTGGTGTGGTTTGTTGCTCTGGCTGATTGTTCCGAGAATCTGATGTTGGAAGGTTGTGTTGTGGACTTGTTTGTTGACTATTGTTTTCGACAAAAGCGGGTTTTAAACGCTCTACATTAATATTTATGTCTTTTCCTTTGATTCTGACAGTAAATAAGCGTTCAGATAAGCGGTTGACTACTTCATATGGGCCAGTATAGGGTGTCTGAAGTGGTTGTCTTACTGCATCTGTGCGAAGAAACACATGAGAACAATCATTGATATTTTTAAAAACGAAAACCTTGTTCTTATTATGATGTGCTGTTGGTGTTGGTCGGAGTAGGTTGAAATGATTACGAAGTTGTCTAAGAAATTCATTAGAATCTGTAACGCTGTCGGATTTTTCAAAAAATTCATTAGGTAAACGTATTGACCCTCCATAAAGCAAGTCCGATGGAGATGCCTGAAGATTATCTTTGACGGCTGATCTAAGACCAAGTAATACCGTAGGTAATATATCGACCCATGTGGTATTAGGATGACACATAAGAGCTGCTTTAAATGATCTATGCCATCTCTCGACCAAACCATTCGATTGCGGATGATATGCAGTAGTTCGAGAGCGTATAGAACCAGTAAAATTGGTTAGTGATTTGAAAAGTGCTGATTCAAACTGGGCGCCTTGATCGGTCGTGATCGTTTTAGGACATCCAAATCTGGAAACCCAATTTGTCCAAAAGGCGGTTGCGATAGTATGTGCAGATATGTCTTTAAGTGGTATTGACTCTGGCCATCTTGAGAACCTGTCAATCATCGTTAGACAGTATCTGAATCCTTGTACAGGTGGCATTACCACGATGTCTAAATGAACGTGATCAAAACGGTTGTCTGGTACATCTATTTTATTGGGTATAAAACGATTATGTTTCGTTATCTTTGCTCTTTGGCAAGATAAACAATTACGAACCCAGCCGGTTATTTGTTTTTTAATTCCAGGCCACACATATCTTTTCCGAATTTGTTGTAGACTAGCTCTGCAACCTGGATGGGAAAGTTGGTGTATAGAGTTGAAAATTTGTTGACGCAAATCCTTAGGAACGTATGGACGCACATGACCAGTTGATACGTCACAATATATTGACGCAGAATCGAAATGAACAATTTGCAATTTTAATGAGTTGTTACCTTCCAATAAGGTTTTCAATTCCTCATCTGTTTCTTGCGATGATTGTAATTCTTGGTACGAAATTTTCAATGGCATTGAAATTGTGTTCAAACGAGACAATGCATCAGCAACAGTATTTTCAGAACCCGACAAATGAATTATGTCCGTTGTGAATTGCGAAATATAATCCAAATGTCTTAATTGACGAGGTGATGCCTTTTCTGGTTTTTGCGAAAATGCATAAATTAGCGGTCTATGGTCAGTTTTAATTATAAAATGACGAGCTTCCAGCATATGACGAAAATGTCTAATAGAATCATAAATCGCAAGCAATTCTCTATCATACGTGCTGTAGTTGATTTCTGTCTTTGATAATTTCCTGGAGAAAAAACCTAGTGGTTGCCATAAATCACCATTCTTTTGCTCAAGCACAGCTCCAATTGCTGTGTCAGAAGCATCTGTGGTAAGTGATAAATCGGAATTTGGGGCAACGTGTGCTAGAATTGTTGCATCGCTAATGCTTTTTTTGCAGGCCTCAAAAGCGTTTTCGGCATCTACGTTCCAGGGTATTTTCCTTTTGTCATTCTTCTTGGAATTTGTTAGAAAACTATTAAGTGGCGTTTGCAGCTGGCTTGCGTGCGGTATACAACGGCGATAATAATTTATGACGCCAAGAAATCTGCGTAGCTCACAAATTGTTTCTGGTTTCTTATAATTCTCAATAGCAGTAATACGATCATTAGGAGGCCGACAACCTTTACTGTTGATAGTGTAACCAAGAAAAAGTACCTCTGACTCAGCAAATTGGCATTTTTTTACATTAATTGTCAACCCGTGTTGACGAAGACGTTCGAAAACTAATCGCAAGTGGCGATGATGCTCCTCCATGGACTCTGACATTACTATTATATCGTCAATATAGCAGTAAACGAAATCCAAGCCCCTTAACACCGAGTGCATAAATCTTTGAAACGTTTGCGTGGCGTTTCGGAGACCAAAAGGCATAAATAAAAATTCAATCAGACCAAAAGGGGTACATAACGCAGTTTTCTCTATGTCCTCGTCGGCCATAGGAATCTGATAATAGGCCCTTACCAGATCCAATGTGGTAAAAACGGACTTACCATATAATTTTTCGCCAAAATCATCGATACTAGATATTGGGTAGCGATCTGGAACTGTTTGTGCGTTCAGCTTTCGGTAATCTCCACAAGCGCGCCAACCACCCGTTTTTTTGGCTACCATATGTATAGGACTTGCCCACTGGCTTTTAGAAATTCGGCAGATGCCTTGATCCAGTAAGAAATCTATCTCTGCTTTTGCGACTTTAAGCTTGTCTCCTGACAGTTTACGAGGGCGATCTGCTATAGGTTTACCAATTGTTTCGATGTGGTGTATAACAGCTGAATCTGCTGTAGCTTTACGGGTCAATGTTGTCGTTGTAATAGTAACAAACTCTTTCAGTAAGTTTGAAAATGGTGTGTTTGTTGATAATGTTGAAATACTAAAACCTTTAGTCTTACGGATTTCACCTTTACTGGAACACTTAGTTGTATCATCTAATAGGCGTTTATTTTTGAGATCAATAAGCAGGCTATAATATATTAAAAAGTCAGCGCCAATTATGGGCGACTGGACATCAGCTATAGTAAATAACCATTTAAAATCACGACGTAAGCCTAGGTCTAGTTTGATGACAGTATGACCAAAAGTTGAAATCTCACTATGATTCGCTGCCAAAAGTTTGACATCCGATGGAAAAAGTTTTGCTTTGATCATCATCGGCGGTATTACAGAAACAACTGACCCGGAGTCAATTAAAAAAAATGATTTTGTTGATCTATCAAATATATGTAAGCGATTTTCAGCAGTGATTATTTTTCTATCGATGCTGCCGCCAATTGTGCTAACTAGCGACAGCCCAGCTAGTTTTCCGATTTTGCGTTGAATCGGGGGCAATTCGGTTTACAATGCTTTGCATTATCTCCAAATTTTTCATGGTACCAACAAAGCTGAGGTTCTGCTGAATTCTGATTCGACCGTGAATAGCTACGTGTTCTAGATCGGCTGCTACGATTTTGACCTCGATTACGATCCGATTGCATTTTCATTTTGTCAACCTTGTCTGACAAATTTTTTATTGCAAGTGTGAGTTCAGACATTGATGGATTGATTGCATCAACTGACAATTGTGCTTCACCACGACCAGTATTTGTAGATATAGCATTTACCATAATGGAGTTTGCCTCTAGCATTTTATCTGCTGTTTTTGCCAGCTTATCTAGATCATCTTCTATCCAAATACTCAGAAGTGGGCGTATAGACTCTGGCATTTGACCAAGAAATAGTGTACGAATTATGGCTTCATTACCAGTGCCTGGTGCAAGACGTTTCATGTGTGCCAAAACTTCAGATGGTTTCATACCTATAGTATCACCACCTTGTAACAAACGCCGTAGTTTGGATTCCGGTGATTCAGCAAACTTTGAAATTAATCTCTCCTTCAAAGCATAAAATTTGTCATTTTCTGGTGGGTTTGTTATTAAATCCTCTACGGACAAAAGTATATCGTCCTCAAAACGTACAGAAACAAAATCAAATTTATCAGTATCTGATGTAACATTACATATATTAAACGACCTCTCTACCTGTGCAAACCAAAGTTGAGGATTGTGTTTGTAGAATTTAGGAATATGCACTGAAGATTTGATCTTGCTATGTTGTTTGTATGACCCTGCTGTTCGCGTAAAGTATTCACCTCTCGTTGAAGTGCCTCCATTTGGGTCATAATACCATCTATCTCAGCCATCGTCAAATTTGTCGTCTCAAAAAATTCAATATCGTCTGTGCTTGATGTGCTTCCACTACTATTAATAGTTTTTTTGCTTCTCAAGTTGTAGTCGTTAACGTTCATAGACAAGATTTTTCTTGTTCAATCGAATCAGCTTTTTGTTGTGTTTGAAAACGTTAAATTTCAAAAATGATGCGACTGCGCTGCTTCTGTTGTAGTATTTCAGCAGACAGCACTTACAAAAAATTCCGGCAGAATGTTCCTTTGAACTACGGGGTCACCAATATAGTGATTAGTATTACAAACGCATGTGTAATCTATTCAAACTATTTTATTATAAGTATCAATATTTATAAAAATACAATTCAAGTTTATTTTACTGAGAACAAGAAATTTCTACGACTGTGATGCGATGTTAAAAACGACTCGAGGAATAATAATTTGTTTTCGTCTGCTTTGTCTTTTATTTTCTGTCGTGTTGCCACATACATTTTGTGACAAAGACAATTCAGGTGCTGCCACAATTATACATAACGTCACCTTATATGGAAAATGACATAACTACGAAGAGTCGTTAAGTCCCAATTAACCAAAATTGCAACAAATGTCTACAAAATTTGACCGGTTTTAAATTTTTAATCAGTTACGTTCTTCTACAATATGTATGTACATATGTATATACAAGTTCATATATGAATCGTCGGGTTAATATAGGAACAAGCACTTGAAGGAAATATGAAGACAACACTGATGTTATTGCTTCCTTTGAGCTTGTATCGAACATTTTGCATTTTATTTACTTTTTTTCTCGTAAAGCAACAAAAATCGAAATGTGCCCTTTCTGTATTAACCATCTACATTTATTTATGTATATAAATATACATACATATATATTTACATATGAGTTGTTGGTGACAAAAAGACTCGTGCGTTTCTCTCCAAGAAATTTTTCAAAATTTAAGAGTTAATTTCAGAGACAGATCTAACTTACATTTAGTAAATTATTACGAACATTCCTACTATAACTGAAACTTAAAAACTATAAAATCTTTGAACTAGAACTTACCAAGGCCCATGTATTATATATGCCTCTGGAACTTTCTATTGTAATCTTGAAAATGATTTTAAACGTTTTGAATATATAGAAAATTAAGTTTAAAACTCTAATTTCCTACAAAAATTAATAAAAGTAGTAAATGGAATTTGACTTGATTTTTTGTCAGTAAAAAACTTAACAAACAAAAAGATTCAATCACTTGATATTGACCTTCTATGCCATTTTTGTCATCAAATATTTAATTGTGATACATACATGCACATATATGTATGTATGTGCACATTTGGTCGCACCTGTAGTGAAAATTCTAAAATTATTTTTTCCAATCTTATCCAAAATAAATGTTGATAAAACCATAACTAGAAACTAGTTTACCAGGGAGATCAATTTCCTCAAATAGATTTGTACATTGGTATGAACCAGCGTTGCCAAAGAGAATTTTTTTATACAAATACAATTCAATTCAGAATTTATTGAGACAATTGATACAAATACATAATGCCTCATTATTGTAAAGCGTTCAATAACATATTCCTACATGTAGTATGTACTCACATTATGGAAAAATTTTTCGATATTGTGCCGTTGATAGCTTTTGTCATGAGCCCAATAAGTTCCACTACGACATTTTATTTCGTAGGCGCCCAAAAACAATCAGTCCCAGGGAGCAAGCGGAGGAGTCAAATGTATTTTTCGAACACACCGACACTCTTTACATGTTCTTAATCAGTTTTCTGATGCCCAAAATGTTGACCAGTAATGGCAACGCTGGAATGAACATATATGTGATCTTTGTAAATACAGATGTACTAATACTATACTTGACTATAAAAACAACCAGGGACCGCAATCATTATGTGTTTTATTTCAAACGTTCCAATATAACAGGTAATTTTTCTTCCACAAAAATAACCGCTATACTTGTATGTATTATATTTCTGGCAACAAGAATATCCGTTATGTTTGCGTTTTATTTTTTCATAGCCTGTAGTTGTTTTCTTTCATTTTTAATATGATTGACCATAATATATGCGAAGAGCATTATTTTCCTTATTCTTACTTATACTTATATTTATTAAAACCTATTCGTATTATCATAACCTCGCTGAAATATTAAAACTCGAACTTCAAGAATAAATTTTATTTTATACTTTTAGAAACGGCATTAGTTTTCATCACACATGGAAAAGTGAAAACAAAACGAGTTTGGTCCCTGATAAAAACATACATACATATGTATATACATATGTATATAGATATGCCTATAAACTCACTTCATATGGCTTGATCAATGAAATTTTTTGCAATTGAATTAAATTTTGACAACTAAATAAAACTCTTGCGGATTATTCACATTTCCGTTGAAGGTTGTTTTTTTTGGATTTCACGTACACACTTACATACATATGTATGTAAAATCTTTTATAATACTTGCAAAACTTCACGAGTTAAAGTAAAACTGGTAGTAAAAAAAAGTCAAGACTCATTCCTCTATACAAAAATTAATAATTATATGCTTGCACTAATATTTCTAATGGAATTAAAATTTTAATTATTGAAAAGAAAAGTTTATTAATATGTTTTTCTCATCCGTTGCAGTGTAGCTTATTGAGAATCTTTATTTTGGTTTAACATAATTTTTTGAATATAAAGCTCTACTATTGAATGCCTTCGATTTCAAAAATAGTAAAAATAAAGATTAAACAGTTTTAATCATCTTCACCAAGTTTTTCTCAGATCATTTGAAGACTTTATTCGTATATTCTTTTAATTCAAAAAAAGCATATAATAAATGAATGAAGTATAGTAATTAAACTTGCGAGCGTAAATGTAGCTCTCGCATCAATTTTAAACGACCATTAATCGTGGCGCAATGTTCATAGACATTAGTTCCTGGAACAATAGTTTAGCTGCATACGGTAAACGGACTTGTGAGATTTGTGTCTTATTTTTGCAGCCCTTACACTCAAACGTATTATTACGCAAATTAGCAATTGCAATCAAGCCACAGAAATTACATACATGTATACGGTAGGGGTCAGAAACTTCGAACAAACGCTCTCTCAAAAATTGTGCAGCACCATGCGAGATTTGACAATCTCGTTCCATTTCACCGAAACGCAGTCCTCCATCTCGAGCTCTGCCTTCCATAGGTTGTCTCACCAGAATTTGTACGGGTCCTCGAGCTCTGCTGTGAATTTTGTCGTCCACCATGTGCTTCAGACGTTGATAATAAGTGGGCCCCAAGAACACCTGGGCATTAATTTTACGTCCGGTGTGTCCATTATACATTACCTCATTGCCACGTAAATGATAACCGTATTCTTGGAGGAAAGTTGAAATCTTTTGCACGTTAACAGCATCATTGAACGGCGTAGCATCGCCAATTTCACCTTTATTTGAGCCAAGTTTTCCCTGCAGACATTCAATTAAATGCCCAATTGTCATACGAGATGGAATAGCGTGAGGATTGATAATGATGTCAGGAGCTAAGCCTTCACATGTAAATGCCATATCTTCTTGGCGATACTGAATACCACAAGTACCTTTCTGACCGTGACGTGAGGCAAACTTGTCGCCAATTTGAGGTATACGCACTGATCTTACACGTATCTTGCAAAACTTATAACCCTCACTGTTAAGCGTCAACATAACTTGATCCACAATACCAGTTTCAGAATTACGCAAAAATGTTGAAGCATCCCTTTTTGTAAACCGCTTAGTATTGCCATCCAATTCATCATCATTTTCGGGCAGGGTTATGGTTTTTCCAATAACAACATCGTCACCAGATACTCGAATACCAGGTGCAATAATACCATCGTCGTCCAATTTGTCATAATGAGCATTGCGCATTCCTTGACAGGTTTGTCTGCTGGGTTTCTCGAAATTCTCTTCTTGATCGCCAATACGCTTATTTTCGGAATCTTTATAAGAGCGGTAGAAAACTGATCTGAAATATCCCCTTTCTACTGCAGAAGCATTCAAAATAACGGAATCTTCTTGATTGTAACCGGTGTAGCAGAGAATGGCCACAATGGAATTAATGCCGGCCGGAAGCTCTCTGAAACGTAAATACTCCATAGATCGTGTCGTAACCAGCGGTTTCATGGGATAGTACAAGACATGAGCTAAGGTATCCATTCGTACATGGAAATTGGTTATATAAACACCCATGGCCTGCTTACCTGAAAGAAAATTATTTAAATCATATGAACTCTTCAGCGGGCGAGCATATCTTACCCATAGCACTTTGATAGGTATTACGAGGCGACTGGTTGTGATCAGGGAAAGGAATAATTGAAGCACATACACCCAATATCATAGCAGGATGAATTTCACAATGTGTATACGTTGTACAATATGCATAATCTTTGTCTTGCTTTAAATCATACGGTGACATGGCAATCATAACAGTCTCCTCCTCCAAAGTGTCAATATACTCCACAACACCCGAGGCAACCAAAACTTGCCAACTGTAGTTATTATAATCACGTTCCTTTAACATTTCGACATGTGTTTTTTTCAGCAATAGTGAACCATTCTCAACAATTAGCAAGGGGCGACAAATTCGTCCAGCGTCTGTATAGATGCGGATTTCTCGATCTCGAATATCACGAATCATAGATACTTCGGATACAATAATGTCCATCTGTCTTCTCAATTTTCGTAGGGTTGCCATCAATTGCTCGGGATCACGATGTATGCCCACCCAGCAACCGTTTACAAATATCTTAGTCGCATCGGCAATGGCAGACGGAGCAATTTCTTCCAAGTTCTCCATTGACCATTCTTCCAAAAACTCCAAAATCGGTGAAGGCTGAGAGCCAACAGAAATATAAGCCATCAATGCCAAATTTTTTACCAAGCCCACAGCAGCACCTTCAGGTGTTTCTGCCGGACATAACATGCCCCAAAGAGTATTATGCAATTGACGAGGTTTAGCTAATTTACCGTCACGACCAATAGGGGAGTTAACACGTCTTAAATGTGACAAGGTTGAGGCGAAAGTTAACCGGTTCAATACCTAAAAATACTCTTTAATTAAAAACACTTTACTTTTTTTTTCTTTTCTTTAATTCTAACCTGTGAAACGCCAGCTCTAGCTTGATGTGCCTTCTTCTGGTCACCCCAGTTCCCTGTAGCCAAAGAGTAACGCAAGCCGTCAGTGATAATATTTGTTTTAATGGCTAATTCCAAATTAAAATCCTTTCCACGATCGATGAACTTTTGGGTATACATTCTAACTTCTTTCATAAGGTTTTTGAATAGACCGCGGAACAAAAAGGCCAATAACGGCCCGGCTAAATCTAAGCGTTTGTTGCCGTAGTGATCCCGATCATCCAATTCCCGGCGACCCAATGAAGCTAACAACAACCTATGCACCATGTAACCCAAAAAGTAAGCTTTTTTCGTTTCACAGAAATCGGAAACCCCCACATGAGGTAACATTTCCTTTTGCAAGATTTCCTTAGCATATTTTATACGTTTATCTTTTGTAACGCCAGGCCTGGCACCCCGAGTACCAATAAAATTCAACGCAACGTTTTGCTCTTGAACTACAAAAGCTTCATCCAATGACGGTTTAACCATTTCCATCATTTCAGGATCATCGAAATCATAAATAATGTGTTCTAAAATGTCACGATCTGCCACAAAGCCCAATGCTCGAAACACAATCATGATGGGTATTTCCTGTTTTATGTAGGGAAGAATTGCAATAATGCGTTGGCCAATAGCTGATTTCTTTATATTTTGTGAACCTCTTGCCATCATATTGACCCAAAGGGTCGACGTAGGCCTAGAACTATGTTCTAAGCAAGATCTTATTTCGGATTTATACGCATATTTTCCGTCTTTCATGCTAAATACGTATACAGTATTCGTGGCCATTTTCTCCTGTGCAATCAATACCTTTTCCGAACCATTAATTATAAAATAGCCACCAGGATCCAAGGGGCACTCGTTTAATTCAGTTAAATCACGATCCGTTAATTGGGAAAGCAAACAGTAAGTAGAACGCAACATAATGGGAATTTTCCCAATAAATGTTTTCTGGTGCTGCGTCTCGACAGGAGCCTGACCTTCAACTATTTTTGTTTTTGTTATATCAACGTACAGAGGAGCCGAATAAGTTAAATTACGCAAACGAGCTTCATTAGGCATCATGGGACTGGGAGAACCATCCTTTTCCCAATGTGTTGGTTTCGACAAATAGATTTGTTCAAATTTCAGCAGAAATCGCGGCTAAAAAAACATTATTATAGTCATATCAACTTAAAATATGTTATTTGCTACACTCACCGGCGTCTCTATCTCACCCGAAGTGTGCTGTGCTTCTGCCTGCAGATCTATGGCAGGAGAATCTTCGACTATGCGTTGTACAGACATTTGAATGAATTCATCAAAACTATCAAGTTGCTGGCGTACTAAGCCTTTTTCATCAAAGTAGGCATTAATAACAATCCAGCAAGCTTCCTGCCATAGTTCGTGAGAGATTTCTTCGGCATTCTCCTCCTCATATATTTCTAAAATACAACACGCCACAAACAAATTAGTTGGTAGCTAAATATTTGAGAAATTTTATTTACCCTCCTCATTGTCGTACATCATTTTGTCTGCTGTGTGCTAAATATGTCGTATTTAGCAAAAATTTTCTAATTGCGGATTTTTCTTACTAAATTTATTCTTTCACAACCACACCAGAAAATTTCAACCACAACACTACAAAGCCGGCCGCCAACTAGTTTTTCATATATGTCAAATGCAGACTACAGAGTTGGTTCTCATAATTCAGCGTTGTACTTTATGTTCGGCGTCAGTTAACACAATGGCGAAATAACTAGGGCGCCATCAGTAACTTATTTGAAATTCGCGCCTGGATCCTTTGAAGGGCCTTGTTTGCTTTTCAATTTCTTTTTCTAAATCGTAGTAGTAAAACAACACAAGTTTTGAACTGTTGATTAAGGAAATAGTAGAGCCAAGGCGTTTTTAATTTAAGATGTAAATAAAGACACCTTGAATATAGCTTTTTACCCTTTAAATTTTAATTAGACATTTCAAAACACTGAATGACTGGTCATATCTCTCCGCAAACACAACCAAAAACTGGTTGTTGCTTTTAATACAAATATGTGAAAGAAAACTTTGTATGCGTTTAGAGGAACAGACAATAAGAATATCTGCCAGATTCACGATTTCGAATTTTTTCGAGCGTTCTCAACAATACATTTAAAACAAAACCAAACTTCAAAACTTGGTTCTTGTGTTTATGAGAACGCTCGAAAACTTCGAAATTGTGAAACTAGCCGTTTAAAATTTATTATTTTTTTGGATAAGTTTTTTAAAGGGAAACGAAATGTTAGGTAATTTTATTTAAAGTGGTCTCTAGGACTGAAATTCATTTTACGCAAATATTTAGTCGAAAAAACGGATGGAGAGATATTCTAATAACGTAGTTTTTGTGATCCTCTACTTTGACATACCTAACAAAACCAGCCCTAGAAGCTTACATAAATGTTAACCGTATCCTTTTATGCAAATTTGGTTTGCAGAACACCAAGAACAAAAATTTGTTTTTAAAGATAAATTTATTAGAATTCAGTTTGCAGAGCAGGTTTGATTATTAATGATTGTTCAAATATGACACCATAATTTGCTACCGACTTTAAAAATACTTTTTTGCTTGCAGTGGAGTAACATGTTCTTTTTCTAGGAAATTCTTTACTAGCAAAATAAAATCATTGGCCACTAACTACAGTGTGAGAAATTTTTGTATTTAAAGAAACTACCATTATGAGGCACCCAACTAGATATTAAATAGAGAAAAAATACATTTGTTGATACTAATACAAATATTTAACCATTTTTGTTTTATAAAAATATTTTGAAAATACAAGATCTTATTCTATACGTATGTTTGTATGTACTTAAACGCTAGAAATAATTTACTATTTATATTTTTGCGTTGACAAATATTAATCTTTAGCGTCACCAATACCATCAGGTTGAATGGCAAACATCGCCTCAGATTCAGGCAAGCAAGGCGAATCGTATATTTTACATATACGTGTTTCGCCACGACCTTTCCGCAGCGATAAGCGTGTAGTTGAAGCATGTGCGATGATATTGCCCCCAATAGGTTTTTTAGCATCTGCTTGAAACATAGCGCCACCATCAACTTGTGCCACCACTTGATTGGTTATAACAACAGCAACACCGAATTCATCTGCCAAACGTAAAAGTAACCGCATAAAGCGGGCTAAATGCATTTGCCGAGCTGCTAATTCGCCACGACCAGCATAATCTGTGCGATAAAGGGCAGTTGCACTGTCTACGATTAGCAGAGAATATCTGAAAGTTTTTTTTTATAGTTTATTGTATGGCATATAAAAAAGATTAACATGCGTCTACTCATCTAGCCACTAACCTCGATTCGGCCATCATAGCTGCTCCCAACATTAGCAATTCTGTTTGGTGATCAGAGTTAAATGCTCGAGCGCATGCAACGTTTTCTAAAACATCATCTTTCACTAATTTATAACGATCGGCTATGGCCACCAAGCGCTCAGGCCGAAACGTACCTTCAGTGTCTATGTACAAACATTTTCCTTCACCACCGTTCTGACTTACAGGCAATTGACATGTAACTGCCAATGTGTGGCATAATTGTGTTTTGCCTGAACGAAATTCGCCAAACAGTTCTGTAATAGAGCCTGTTTCAATGCCACCACCTAGCAATTTATCTAGTTCTTTTGATCCCGTTGTCAGCATAATTATCTCTGAGCGCTTTTGGTAGAAAAACAGCGCAGTTGTGAAACCCATTGGTACCAAGCTAGATGCGTGAGCTAAAAGTTTATCCACTTTATTGTCCGAAAACCCTTTTATATTTAATAATTCTTTCTTAGGAGCAAAGGCCACAGATTCAACTGTGTGGTATCCAGCAGCTTTCAAACGTTGTATATCATTGTTTGTTATTCCATTTACTTCTAATTTTGTGATGGGTAGATGCCCAACATCTTCGTCTTCCTCACAGTCTACAGTGGTCGCTGTAGCTAAGGATCTATCTTTTTCTTGGTAAGCCATAAAGTAAATTCGACAAAAAGCTTTATTTGAAATAAAATTCTTCGAAACTTTTATTTTAAATTCGTCAATGCTCCCGCTGATGAAATAGTAAACTTTCTAACCTTGTCACTATCCTTTTTGACGGCGGGCTTTTCGAAGAATCGGCGACGGCTTGTAATTGATAAAAAGACAGCAAAATAGTTGAAGGAATGCAGTCTTCTTTGCAATACATATGTACATGTGTATTACAAAATTCTAAGTGAAATTACAAAAATCTAGATAATATCAGCCATATGTTGCTAAACGTTCATACAATTTTCATATACAGCAGGAGTACACTGTTGTTCGGATCAGTTTACCAGGCGTAAGCACTATCAGCCAGAAAGGTCACCGGCTTATTACCATTTGTTGCTTGGAAAACTTTTATATTAGTGGCCAGTGCCACGAACCCAGGCCAACAAAAAAGTGGGTCTAGGTCGGCATTGCCTTGGTCATAGACATGATACAACTAAGTTGTATCATGGTCGTAGAAATTCAAATTATTCTTTTCTTTTTTGGCGTTGCCAACTTGATGCTTAATATTTACATCTCTAAACACATCATATGTTGTGACAAGTTAAAATCATTTCAACTAACCTTAAAAAAACTTACATAAAATTTGTGTTGAAGATTTTGTTTTCCATTATTTTTAATTAATTAAAAGTTGCAGTAAAGCAACTTTATTATGAATAATTATTGCTATCTGGATGTAGAATTGTAGGTTTACAATTTATTAGAAATGTTCGCAATTAACTTATTAAATCTTTTTTTTTAACATCGAATCAACACTACAGAAAACTGAGGGAAGATATTTCAGCTGTAATTACTCCGGCCTATTTCCAAGGTAGTATTGAATCATCTTTGACAGAATTTTTTGGAGAAATTGGAGGGCAAACTGAACTCGAATTGGTCAAATTTGATATTGCACAGAAACGAGGAATATTGAAAGTGCCGGAAGCATTTTCTAAAAAAGCTAGAGCTGCCATAACATTAATTGGCTATTTTCAAAATATACCGTGCCACTTTAAGATTCTAAAATCTTCTGATCGGCCTCTGGATTTATCATAAATCAAAAATATGGCATTTAGCATAAAACAAACGTTTGGCAAAGACACTGTAATATTTGCAACAAAAAAGGATCACGAAGCTCCCTCTAACATAGAGCTGCCACCCCCAGAACCGGCTCAAGGGCTAATAACAAAAGATGGTGAGATTAACTGGAGCTGTCCCTGTTTGGGTGGCATGGCCACCGGACCATGTGGCGTAGAATTCCGTGATGCATTTTCATGCTTCCATAACAGTGAAGCTGAACCTAAAGGTTCTGACTGTTATGAAGCGTTTCGAACTATGCAAGACTGTTTTACACAATATCCTGCAGTTTATAATAAATCAGGTGGCGGTAGTGATGACGACGAGGATGATGATGGTGGTATGAATTTGGCTGCTTTAAGTGAAGACGTGAAAGAGGTCGAAAACGCTGCAGCGGAAGCAAGCTTATCGAAAAGTGCATAACAATTTGTTTTTTTTACTTCTGTAAGATTTCGACCTAGTTGAAATGTAAAGGCAAATTTCAAACTGGGAAAATTGCTGAATAAAACTTAAGTTATTACATACATACATACATACTTTATAATAAAAATAGTTAAACAAAATTTAGGCACCACCAATACGACTCATCTCTCAAAGGCTACACTGATGCCTTTGTCGTTGTGGGGGGAATATACATACATATTAAAATTTGGTATAAATAATATCTGCACATACTTAAATGAAGCATGGGACCAGTTTCTTATGGTCTCGCTACTTGCATTGTGACGGTGATAAGCATCGTATTCTATTCGTTGCTTAAGTGGCAATTGTTACGAAAAAATGGTAGAAAGGGGTCGGCTTTAGTATAATGGTACCAATTGCCATAAAATGAAAAACTGTGCTGCCAGACGTTTACAGACTTTGTACGCGAAGCCGGTGTTGGTTATACCACAGGGGAGAAAATCGCTTACTTGCCAAGAGCAAATTTTGCATATCTATGAAAAAGTTTCTAAAATGAAATTACAAAAATACGATTTTGGATGCTTTACGTTTTCGTTTACGAATTCGCGATTTTACGTTCTATACAAAAACTTTCCTCTGTTTCATATTTTCCATGGCAAATTCCGCATCTTCTACATCGAATTATTAAAAAACTAAAAGCCTACGGCAGACTTTGACTTCAGTTTTGGGAGGTCCACGACCCCCTCTACAAGCCTATAAAACTCATTTCTTTCAAAGCCTGACTTCTTATTCTAAAGTTCTCCCTTGTTTTTCACGAAAAGAAATTTTCGTTAAACTATGAAAATTTGCATTTAAAAAAAAAGTATAAAAGAAATACTTTTCTACAGAAAAGAAATCGGTGTAATTTGGGAAAGTGTAAAAGCTCACTTATTAGACTGTTAAAAAACAAAAAATTAAAGGTAAAGGCAGTTACAAGCGCATTTCTTAAATTTTTATTTTTTTAATGCCAAACTAAAAAAAGACGAACAAACGGTGATTTATCTAAAATAATTGAAAAATATTATTTATGTATGATTGGTTTTTTTGAGATATACATAAGTGTGTGTGTGTGTGTGTGTGTGTGTGTGGGTGTGACATTAACATACATATGTAAATTAGGAAAACAATTCATTTTGTAGTTAAAAAAATCTCGATCAGAATTGGAAGGGTCAAACAATTTTAGTAGCTGCGTCCAAATAATGTAAAGTACTTGGGTTTGTTTTTGCAATCAGGATGAATGCAGACATCGGCTTCAGCTATGGGTTCGGGCTGGTCAAAAGGTATGCACAATGACTTGGCTCCCATGGCGGGTGCTCCAGGCTCAGCATCTTCGTCACTACATTAAAAATTGATAGAAAAGAAAAGTTATAATGAGCAAGAGAAGTTTATATCGCAGCAATGTAATATTTTACCGAGCACTATCTGCCTTAATTTTATCCTCACAAGAGGTTTCGCCACAGAAAGGTGAAAGCAAAATATTCTTTTGGTCCAAAAATTTGCAAAAGTCTGTCCAGCTTCTGGTGACTTTCGTATGACTTGTCAAATCATGCTGAGCTTTTGCGTACATGCTGGCGTGTATTGTTTTTAATAGTTGAGTGATGGCTGCTTCAAGGTTTTCAATGGGTAAAACGAGCTTTTCACCAGTATCTCTGCGTACAGCCACAACTTGCTTGGCCAACAGATCTTTGGGACCCAACTCTATACGCAATGGTACTCCCTTCAGTTCCCAGTGATTGAACTTCCAGCCGGGAGAATAATTGTCGCGGTAATCTCCTTCACATCGAATTCCTTTGTCGCACAGTTGTTTTTCTAAGGCGCGACAAGCATTCAATAGACCAGCTCTTTCAGCATCATTGGTATTTACAGTAATTCCACATGGCACAATGATGGCTTGTATGGCTGCCACATTAGGCGGTAAAACGAGACCCTGGTTATCAGCATGCACCATAATCATGACGCCGATGGTGCGCGTAGTCATGCCCCACGAATTCTGATAGGCATATTGCTTTTGTTGTGTCTCGGGATCTTCATAGACGATTTCAAACATTTTCGAGAAATTTTGACCCAAATGATGACTTGTGGCTCCCTGTATAGCCCGACCAGACGCTGAGATAAACGCCTCAACAGTGGTTGTATAATCACCGCCAGCAAATTTTTCCTTCTCAGTTTTACGACCCTTTACCACCGGTATAGCCAACAGATCGGTATAAACTTGAGCATACAAATCCAAAATTTGCAGCACTTCATTGTCCGCTTCTGCTTTGTTGGCGAAAGCCGTGTGACCTTCTTGCCATAAGAATTCTCTGGTGCGTAGGAATGGCTGAGGATGCTTAAATTCCCAGCGTACCACATTGTTCCATTGATTCAGGCGAATGGGTAGATCGCGATACGATTGAATCCACTTGGCGTAGGCAGGATACATTACGGTCTCTGATGTAGGTCTAACAGCAATAGGTTCGGCCAAATCAGAGTCTCCGGATTTAGTTACCCAAGCGACTTCTGGAGCAAAATCAGCAATGTGGTCCTTTTCTTTCTCTAAAGCAGCTTTCGAAACAAATATGGGGAAGTAGCATTCCTTAACGCCCATTTTAGTGATTTCGGCATCAAACCAGTTCCTGATGACTTTCCAAATGGCAAACGACCAATGGCGTAAAATGTAACAGCCTGACACATCGTAGTATTCGATAAGCTCCCCCTTTGTTATCACTTGGGAATACCAATCGGGCAAGTTTTCTTCCTTAGTAGCTTCTAAGCCTAAGCGGGTTTGTTTCTTCACCGCACCCGATGTTTCCGATTCCTTTTTCACTGGTTTGGCAGGCTTCGAGGTTTCTTTTTTTTCGTGAGATGATTTCTTTGAACTACCACCACCACTACGAGCAGCTACGGGGAAATCTTCACCTGTGACTTCTTTGTATTTGGCTTTTAAGGCCAAAAGTTTAGCCACTTGCATATCAATTTCTTCTTTGGCAACTTTATTAGCTTTGGATGTGCGTACCTTTTCGCCCTGCTCGTTAATTTCCTTTGTAAGCAAATTCTTCTCCGTTATGGGTGTACAAGACATTTTCTCTTCCTGTTTTACTACTGTGGGCTTGGAAACAGTGTTGGCGGTCGGCGTCCAATCTTTACCAGTTAAGGTCTTGTAGTCTGCTTTAATTTTTAACAATGTTTGAACTTCAGGATCAATGGCTGATTTTGCAGCTTTTTCCGTTTTCAATTTTCGTATTTTATCACCTTGTATTTTGATATTCTCTAAGAGATCTTCAACTTTTGAATCCGGTTCAGCGGTTGTTAGATCAATTGTTGCGCTTTTAACTGTATTTGCAGGCGCTACACAACCAGGCTGCCACTCTTGACCAGTTAGACTTTTGTAGTCGGTCTTTAATGCGAGCAGCAGTTTAACCTCTGGCTCTAAAGCGGCTTTGTCTGCCTTGTTAGATTTCAATTGCCTTATTTTATCGCCTTGAGCAGAGATTTTTTTCAATAGTTCATTCACAGTGCTGGCAGAAGGCAAATCTGGGCACTTTTCCTGCTTAACCACCACAGGCGCCACGGAGCCAGGTTTCCAATCACTACCCGTCAGCTGCTTGTACTCAGCTTTTAAATTTAGCAAAATCTTCACTTCTGCATCTACAGCTGCTTTATCTGCCTTCGCCAATTTTAATTGCCTCACTTTCTCACCTTGTTCAGCAATTTTACTCAATATAACATTTACGTTGGAGTTTGTACCTGCATCAGTGACAGCGGGGGAAGTAGATGGCAATATTTGCGCACCTGGTTTCCAATCCTGGCCAGTTAAGTTTTTGTACTGAGTTTTCAAATCCAAAAGAATTTTAACTTGAGGTTCAATATCTGTTTTGGCAGCCTTTTTAGCTTTAAGATCTCTTATCAAATCACCTTGACTTACAATACTTTCATTTAAAGAAGTCGCAGTGCTAACGCTTGTGGCAGCGTTTGAGGGAGCAGTTGGTGTTTGAACTGGTTTCCAGTCTTTGCCAAAAGCAGTCTTATATTCTGATTTAAGATCTAACAACTTTTTCACTTCAGCATCAATTTGAGCTTTTTCAGCTTTCTTGGCTTTTAGATCGCGTACAATGTGACCCTGTTCGGTAATTTTTTTATCCAAATCTGCAGCAGCATTTGCGCCAACACCATTAGATGGAGTCTAAAAGAAAAATTTAAATACTTATTTATGCATATCCCTAAAGCAATGTATTTTTGTTTAGTATTACAACAATGCTAAGTGTGTACGTCAGCACATACACATGTGTATGTATGTATGTCTGTATATGCATTATTTTTTAACATCGTTACAGTTAATTTTGGACAAACACACGCATAAATAAAGTTTCAATGCTAGATTATGGCAAGTTTTAATGCAAAGAGTATTATTTCTGAAATTTTAATTTTATTGAACTATGATATTTACATACATTTATATTAAATTACTTTTTTTCAAGCTCAAGTTCAAATCTTGGTTTAATATTGATTTAAAAGTGACAAACCAATATTTGAACTTGAATATTATTTGTGTTGACGAGTTTTGCTTACTATTTTTCAGAACGAATTTGCTCTGTATGAGTCGAAATCTGTTTAACAAATGAAAGTTGAACGCGCAGTGGCACGAAGAAATGCTTTAACACCGTCAATGGTTGTTGTGTTTGATTCGAACAGGTGAGTTAATAAAAACAATACACTCAGTTGAACCTACGTGCATACGTATGTATGTATGTATGCATACACAAGTAAGTAATTTGATTGGAGAAATAATGAGAGATCAACAATTTGATTTCTTTCTGCTACGTATTTATTAGACTTTAAGAGTTAAACAATGGTGGAGAAGAGTGAATTACACTTCAATTCAACTTTTTCTCTCATAACAAATTGAAAGAGGAAAGTCTTGCAAGTCAATTTTGAATTCATTGATGTTTAAGTTGAATCTGAAATTGTTTTCGTAAATGGATTATTATTCATATTATTTGCAACCGCTCTATTGGAATCTGAAAGATACTCCTTTTCTTACATCTTTGTATTTTCGGAGCAATTCTGTGATTCTAGCGAGTGAAAGTAACGGTTCAATTAGGCATTGTTTTCACCATTTTGCAATTACTTCACTTGTAAAGCGAACTTTAAGCTGAACACTAGCGAATACTTTCTACTAAGGTAATATTTCAAATAAACTGATCTTTATGATCTACATTTGTTTATTAATTAATTATTGCGTTTTATTTATTTATAATTCCCTCCTTCACCCAAACATTTGGTCCTTCGAACCGGATTTAGATGTTTGAATGCATCCTCCGTTAAAAGTCTGCACAAGTGTTGAATCCGTTGCTTTTGAGGGCAGCGAAAGCGAACCGAATTTAGCAACGGATTCAACACTTGTGCAGACTTTTAACGGAGGATGCATTCAAACATCTAAATCCGGTTCGAAGGACCAAATGTTTGGGTGAAGGAGGGAATTATAAATAAATAAAACGCAATAATTAATTAATAAACAAATGTAGATCATAAAGATCAGTTTATTTGAAATATTACCTTAGTAGAAAGTATTCGCTAGTGTTCAGCTTAAAGTTCGCTTTACAAGTGAAGTAATTGCAAAATGGTGAAAACAATGCCTAATTGAACCGTTACTTTCACTCGCTAGAATCACAGAATTGCTCCGAAAATACAAAGATGTAAGAAAAGGAGTATCTTTCAGATTCCAATAGAGCGGTTGCAAATAATATGAATAATTTTATTTATTACATTCTGTGCTTTTCAGCAGACTCGAAAAATCTTCTTAAAATAATGTTTGAACCTCAAAACAAAATGAGAATCAGAAATGTTCAAATAAACCTTTAATACAGAAAACACTTTTTCGTCACTTTTGGTTTTCTTAACAACTTCAACACAACGAGTTACCACCATTGATTACTATGATTTGAATTTTTGAAAGTATCAAAAAGTAAGAACACACCATTTGTATATGGTGGTGTGCAGTCCGCTGAAGATCCCGTTTTTCCAAAAACTTCCCCTAATCTTTTTCAGAAATGAAAAAAAAAAAATATTTTTCAAAATAAGTCTTCTGTGTTAATTGGGGTCCTAAACTAGACCTTACAAATGTGTTCAGTCTTTTTCAGCCGTCTGACGCCGCCAACACTTCGTTGATGCTAATCAACTCATCAGTAGACTCGAAAAATTTTTAAAAGAATGTTTGTAACTTAACATGGGAATTATGGAATAATACCCATGTTAAGTTCATATTTGAATTAGTTATTTGTTATTTCCAAAACAAATTTAGCTGTTCCTGTGATCAGTTAGCCTAGTGCCACTTCTAAGCTGTTATTTACTCTATGATTTTGAAAAGATCATGGCTCTTCGGGATTTGTACAGTCCTTGTAAAAAACTAAAATCAAATTTGCTGTCACTTTTAAGTCCTTAACAGTGCTCTGTTAACTTCAAAATTTGTCTTTGCTAAACGATTTGGTTTATGTCCGGGAATTTAAATTCGAATTTATTTTCACACACATGTCCATTTTACAATCACTTAACGTTTTATTACTAAGCTATTAGTATTTTTTGTTTTTATTTTGTGATTGCATTTGAAGCGATTCTGCCCGGCTTGTGAATTCAACTGTTGATTTCACTACAATGGATGCAAACTTTTAAAATTTTTCACAAAATAACCTAACTATACTTTTGGTTCTTTTTCAGTTTAACTCATTTAGCATCTAGCACTACTTACCGCTTGTTTTGCATCCTGCTTAGCGGGAGCATTTATCTTCAAACCTGACGAGGGCATATCTTTAGTGTGACCATCTGGTATGGAAAAGAGGATAACTGGCGAAGGTACATTTGTATAGGAACTTGGAGGGGCATAAGCATTGTCAACTTTGAAAAATCCACGACGTTGCAATTGTATAATATCACCCTTTTTGCAATTTTTCAATTCGGGATCGCCCAACATTTGTTGTTCATCTCTTGTCTTGTGGCCAATATATTGTTTAAAATCTTCATCTTTTCCTAAAACTGGCTTACTAATGATGTTATCAAAATATACACAGTATGTTGGTGGATACTCTTCAGCTTGATCTTCGACAGCCAACCAGGTAAGTTTGAGAGTCTTTTTGAAATCTTTGTTGTCCAAATTCAAGGAAGCATCAACTGTGGTAATTTTACCTTTGGCATCTTTGTTTATTTTGTTTATCATAATGTTACCCCAATTGATAAAAGTGGCATTTTCGCCTTCCTTTAACGCTTCAGCATCTACATAATCAATATATAGCTTAGGACTCAAAGTAACTTTTTTGGTTCCCAAACTCTCGTTTTTGGGATGAACAGGAACTTCTATTGTTTCCTTTTTAGCTCCAGCTACATTCACAATGACCCGATTATCAAATTCCAAAGCTGTGTAGCGCGGCGCTATGGGATCTATGACCTTTTTATTGAAAGCCCATATCTTATCCCAATTCATGAAAACGACTGACTTGCTAGAGCCCTGGGCAATGATGAATTCTTTTAATCCCTCAACTGTCATACCACGTCTGACAATACCACGCACTGTGGGAAAACGAGGATCATCCCAACCATCAACTAAGCCAGATTCCACAAACCAAGTCAATTTACGTTTTGACAACACTGTATTTGTCATGTTTAACCTGCTGTATTCCCATATGTAAGGTTTGCGCAATTTTAAGGCATCAATGAACCAATAAAATTGATCATCGCGGTCGTGATATTCCGTTGTACGTAAAGTGTGGGTAACATTTTCTATGGCATCAACAATTGGACAAGCAAAATCATATGTCGGATAGACTCTGCAAATTGTGTATTTTGGCAAATTAATTAACTGTTCTGCGTAAAGAGTTCTGCTATGATTTATGAGACTTACTTGTATTTGGTACCCGTTCTGGGATGTGGCTCATTTTTACAACGGTAGATGGTGGGATCACGCATGCAACCATTAGGCGAAGACATGTCGATTTTAGCACGTACGCAACATTTTTGTCCATATTCACTGCCACTCAACATCTCGTTCCACATTGACATATTTTTGTCGACATCTTAAAATAAAGTAAAGAAAAAATAGTATTAATTAAGCAGAGCAGCGCAGAAAACAAAATATGTAAGCATAAATATGTCTCATGTGGAAAGGCCCTAACTCGCATTTTAGTTTTTGTCGAGCTTGAATTTGTTATATATTTTAATGAATTAAAGTGTTTTGTGTGGAAAACCAATTTGGCACTAAATGCAAGTTGGGGCTCTTTTTATGTACTAATGCAATATGAATTATTATGATCATGTGTACACATTATAATAAAGAGCATGAGCTTTTGCTTAATTAACTTGAAAATTAATTATGTATGTATGACATCATTGGCATACATATACAGTATTCTTACTTACCATTCGAACGATTCTTTGATTCAGCTCTTTGATCACGCTCTGCCTTCATTTGTTCTGGTGGTGTGTCATCCACATAAGCTTTGCCCTCCTTGATTAACTGCTCGCAATAGGTTAACATTAAATCAAAGTAGTTGGAAGTATGAGTAAATACATCAGGCTTTATATTCAATAACTCGAGGTCGCCCAAAATGACATTTTCAAATTCAATAGTTTCTTTTGCGGGATTTGTGTCATCAAAACGCATAATAAGCTTGCCATCAAAAGCCTGCGCATAGTATTGGTTCAAAAGGGCAGCTTTTGCATGTCCTATATGCAAATAGCCAGACGCCTCTGGGGGAAAACGTACTACAACTTTGCCCATTTCTGCACCGGGTAAATCCACAAATTTACCCTCTTGTTTACGTTCGCCGGCCTTGGCCAGACCAACTGGGGAAGCTTCCTTGGAGTTCTTTGAGCGATTAGCTTGCTTTGCTGATATTTTAGCTTCATCCGGCAATGAATTAATAACCTTTTGGATAAGTGGTTGAGCGCTTATCAGATCATACCACCGTTGTACGTGTTGGGGTATACCCTTTGCAGCCAACACTTCATATCTTGAGTGCATTTCATTGTATAAAGCAAAGTCTGCGATGGTTAATTTGTTGGCAACCAAGTATGTTACTGGCGCTATCGATTTATCAAGGAAAGCCATGGCCCAGGAGATATCGTCTTCACAAGTAAGTGAAAACGATAACCAGTGATCAATCTGAGTACGTTCAATAGCGGTTTCACCATACAGTTTATATGCTGGAGCAGCTCTTGCTAAAGCTCGTAAAACATCGTTGTTGGAATGACATGACAGGCGCCTGCCATCAGGATATAACAATGACGTTTCATTGCCCCAAACAATTTCAACCGGTACTGTGTCCTTGATTAAATGGGCAGTTGCCAATCCACCTAAATAAAATACCATTTAATAAAATTTTAACTGTTGTGAGAGAGTGATGAAATATTTAATGTTCGTATTGCAAATAGTGCCAACATTCCATTTTTGGCAGTCTAATAACCTAAAACTGTTTAAATATAGGGAAAAGTGAAACATACTTATCGGTGGATTATTAACGTTGGCCGTCAATTTTATGGACATTTCTAGCGCTAAACTCGATTTATTAAATTCGTTAGATATTCAATTAGAAATTCCTATAATTCAATAAGAATCTCACCAACCAAAAATAGCACACCGCACTTTATTACAAGATAAATCACACAAGGTGACACAAGTAACAGTTATCTTCTTGTTGGCAGTGTTCATTAACATCGCGGATATAGTAACAAGTGACGGCACGACTACTTTCTGTTGTCAATACCCACTCCCAATCGTTTGAATGTGAGGCTGGTTTCGTGGACTATTTATATGGTTAAGTAGATGCAATTTTAGCACACATATTGAAATGTCCTATTTGAAATCTATTTATATCTGAAATGTCAACTGGACAATAATTAGAGCTTCTTGTATCGTTAGTACATTTTAGAACTTTCATTTGCCAACAATAACAATGAGCCTCATGACATTAAGTCGTTCAATTGTCACAACACAGGCGGTTACACGGACTTATTTTCAGCGCAGGTAATATTATTGGTAGCCACTGTACTGTAGAGTGTCTTTTTTATGGTTGTCAAGTTTTCTTTTCGGTGTATTGAAAGTGAAAAATTTTGCAGTAATTTCGCCTTTTCATGTATTATAATTATAAAAATTGGAAATTAATAAAGAAAATTTACATCTAAAAGTATTATAATAATTTAAGGAAAATGGTAAGTAATAAAGTAGTTGTCAATCCGGGACCAACTATGGAAAAACCATAAAATTGATGACGCGCCCTAATATGGCAGGCAATATGCAATTTTCAATAATTTTTATAAATTTTATTTTCTATGCAATTTTAGATGCTTTTTATGCTATTGTTTAGTCGTCAGGGCAAACTGCGACTGCAAAAGTGGTACAATGCGTACCCGGACAAAGTGAAGAAGAAGATCACCAGAGAACTTGTGACCACAATTTTGGCACGCAAACCCAAAATGTGTTCGTTTCTGGAATGGAAAGATTGCAAAATTGTTTATAAGCGGTAGGTTTTTAAATGTACATATGTACATACATTAATATTGGATGTGTTCAAAGGCGGCTTATGGATGCAATTAGATTACTTATTTTAGTTATTTATATTTATAGTTATGCCAGCTTGTACTTCTGTTGTGCCATCGAGCAAAATGATAATGAATTGCTGACATTGGAAATCATACATCGCTATGTCGAGCTTTTGGATAAATACTTTGGTAGTGTAAGTACATTTCGATTAACATGCTCAAATTAGTCAATTTAAATTTTAGCCGAAAAGCGATTTTCAATGATAAAACTCCGATTACTTTAATTTTATGCTGGAGCCGTTGTTTGACTCCGACTAAATTGAAAAAATAAGCAATAGCACAAAGTGACGCATAAATGCATACATACATATGTACGTAAGTATGTGCCTATCCGTTGGTCTCAAGTAGAAAGGCCCTGATTCGCATTTATATGAGGCTTTAAAACGATTTTTCTGCATATTTCAGTAAAGGATGCTCTAAGTCATTAAAATATGAAAAAAAAATCGACCACGAAAATATGGGAAATAGGAGCGTTCAACCGTCGACCAGCGATGTACATACATATGTATGTATGTACAGATATATACACTGTGCTAGTTGAAAAAACCGACAGAAGGGGCACCCAGTGACTACCTAATTTGGGTGCGCTGAATTCAGTGGTGCTAACCGTTTTTTTTAGGTTAGCTCTTGTTTTTGAGATATATATTCATATATTCCCTTAACTCAAAAACGATTTTAAATCTTGGAAAAAATACAAAAACCGAAATTCGGCAATAAAATTACCTTTCAAAAGTAAAAGTTTTTTTTAATCAACTTAGTAGTTTACAAAATAATTTTTTTTTTGCAAAATTACAAAATTTTTTGTTTTTTAAAACATCGTAAAAAATCTAAAAATAAAGTTATGCTGATGAATTTTCATACATTCATAACAAATAAAGTTTTAAACAAAAAAAGCCATAAATGACTAAAATCGGTGCACAACTTTGGAATTTATTCACAAAAAATCAAAAACTGCAGTTTCAACCGGCCACCAGACGAAGCCTCAAAATTAAAAAAAAAATTTTTATTAAGAAAGTAGTAAGTATTTCCTTATCAAATTAAAGAATTTCAACTGACGGAAGTAAAAAACAACTAACATGTCGATATCCAATAGGCAAAATTCCACAACTAACAAATTATATACACACACACACACACACAAACTACTAATTTGACTAAAATTTTTTTTTACAGTTGAAAGATAATTTTGTTGCGGAATTTCGGTTTTTACGACTTTTCCAATAATTTAACGTTTTTGAGTTAAGAGAATATATGTATGTATATAGTCCTCCATTTTTAAGATAACGGTATATCTCAAAAACAAGAGCTAACCTAAAAAAACGGTTAGCACCACTGAATTCAGCGCACTCTAATTAGGTGTAGTCACTGGGTGCCCCGTCTGTCGGGAAAAAAAGTTTCAAATTCAAGCACAGTGTTATTTAAATTACTTGTATGGGGATTTATCACATCTTTAGCTGGGACAGCGGATACGCATTTAAAAAAAAAAAATATTGATTGATTGTGCTATGTATGTACGAAATAAAAAATCTCAAGATGACTACACTTCAAATTATTGACATACATATCGCACTTGTTCCTTAAAAGCGTAACAACTCAAAATTTTCATATTTTTACTTTTTGCAAAAAATCAAACAACAGAGGTCATATCAAATCTCCATTTGATTTGTTTTCTTTTCCATGAAAAAAGCCATTGTTTTTGCTGTAATTTATCGTTGGAGTCAACAGAAACAGTTTTTGGCCTCAACTAAAAATTCATGAATTTCGAAATGTTACGCTTTTGAAGAACAAGTGCGATATATGCTGGCTAACCTCGCCACTCGTCGCTGTGGCTCTCACTTAAAAGTTCTAAATAATTCCTTATTTCTGCACAAACTTTTAAGTGCATAAATTTTATTATTAATTAATAAGTCTGATCCCCTACTTTTTGGGGAAAGAAATCATGAATTTCATTTAGTAACAGACAAAAATGCAGAAAAGATTCGGGAACACGGAAAACCACATCTCTATTCCAAAAAAGGGTCAGCTTTAGTATAATGGTACCAATTGCCGTAAAATGAAAAAGTGTGCTGCCAGATGTTTACAGATTTTGTACGCGAAGCCGGTGTTGGTTATACCATATAGGAGAAAATCCCTTAGCCCAGCCGAAGGCCGGTTGTCAAGAACAAATTTTGCATGCCTATGAAAAAATTTATTAAATTCGTTGAACTGTGTAATGTTGACCTTTAATATTAATATTTATTTATAAAGTGAGTTCGGTTTGAGGTCACTTCAAACCGAACTCATAAATAAAAATTTATTAAATTAAATTTAAATGAAGCGATTTTGGATGCTTGAAACCGTTTATGAATTCGCAATTTTATGTTCTGTGCAAAAACTTTCCTCTGGCAGCACTGTTTGGCCAACATTTTCATATTCTTCTTAGTAAATTCCGCAACTCCAACACAAATTATTAATAAACTAAAAGCCTCTGGCAGACTTTGACTTCAGTTTTGGCAGGTCCACGTCTCCCTCTACAAACCTATAAAACTCGTTTCTTACAATATCCTGGCTCCTTATTCTAAAGTTTGCCCCTTTTTTTTAGGACAAAATTGCCAAACAAAAGTTTAAGTGTGATAGCTTCACGCGTGGCCCCTTTCTTTGCTCCTGATTGTTGTATCTACATACATATGTATCTTTGCTACAACTATACATAGCAATTATTATTTTTTCAGGTCTGTGAATTGGATATCATTTTTAATTTCGAAAAGGCCTACTTTATATTGGATGAACTATTGATTGGCGGTGAGATACAGGAAACGTCCAAAAAGAATGTTTTAAAAGCCATCGCTTCGCAGGACTTATTGCAAGAGGTTAGTACACCAGAAATGTTTGATTTATAAGTTACAACGAAATTAGCTACACATCAAAATGCATACATTTTGAACTTGCATTATCAAAAAAAAAAAAAAAAAAAAAATGCCATCTGTTATGCCAAGCATCCGTTATTGAATATGTTAAACAAAATCTACGTTTTTTGTTTATTTTTTACTGCATCCAATGTTCAGTTTGCGTTCTTTTTATTTCCTTGTTTTTATTTTGCAACAATTTATTACTTTTGTTTTGAAATTTGTTTGAAACGATTTAAAATAATTTCTCTTCGATTTTATTTTTCTCTTATTTTTACTTTTCCTAAAACAATTCAAAACCTGGATTACAATGCAAAACAAATTACAATTTCTTTTAATTCAAATTTTATACATAATTTAATATTTGCATTTCTTGGTGTTTGCCGTTTAAAGCAAGAACATTTTTTTTATTCTTTGCATTAATTTGAAATAATACTTATTACAAATTTGAAACGGAAAGCTTTAAGCTTGAAAAATAATTAAGTTTTCGTAAAGTAACACAACATGTGCATGAACATAATTTTGCCTAAAGCGCAGCTCTTTTATTTGTTTTTATTATTATTTTTTATTATATGTGTATTCTATTGGTTTGAAAGATTTGTTAATTTTGATTTTTTCTATTACTTACATATATGTAATTATGATTTCCTTTTTTAACTACATACCTTGTCTTGTCAATTTACAAATTGTTCATATAAAATATATAGTCGATATTTTACTTGCCATTGCCATAACAACTAAAAGATGTAATTGTTTTAACTAATGCCGTCCTGTTTACTGTGTTTAAAAGTTTGTTTATAAATATTTCATGCCATTTTGTTTTGAAACTTATAATTAGATTAATTTTTTATATAGTCAATTACTTGTAGCCATTATGTGTAGATGTTTTCTGTATTTATAAGGTTTTTTTTTTGTTGGTTTTGCATGATTTACATTACGGGAATGCAAGTATTTCGTGGTTTATATGTATATTAAATTAAATTTTAGAGCAAGTGCATAAATAAGAGAGATGTGCTATCAATCGTTTGAAAAATTTATGCTTATACAATAATATGCATAATTTTTTTTCTAAGAGAAAATGTCACAAGACCTTGTTTACGAAGTTTCCCGTACCGTTACAAAAATTTATTTTTGACGGTACACATCTAACACAGTGATGGTTGCTTCCCGTGTCAGTAAAAGTATATACAAGGTTGTATATTTTGTAAAACGATTCGATTCGGAAAGATTTCTAAAATCTTAACAATTTCCATATTCCATGAGCTACGCTTTCAACTCAAATTACTTAACAAACACTTATCACACATGAATGTACATATCGACTCGTTTTTATATTCCACACCTTTCATATGTATATCATATATGAAACATTTCTAAAAAATAAAAACTACAAATTAAAAATGATTGTATAATAAAACATAAGCGATTCTTACTTTTACTTTATAACAAGAAGAAAAAAAAAAAGGAAATCAAAGACAACATTATATACTGTTCATACATGCAGCAATATTGAAATTATAACAATTAAAGCCATTATTGAGACAAAATTTTCATATAAAAATTACAATTAGCTTATTGGCAATTAAGAGATAATTGTTTCAATAATGAGTAAAATTTATAATGCAACACTGTTAGATTTGTATTAACAGTACCAAATGAACAAGCTTTTACAATAACAGTACATATTGAACACTCCTTGTGAAAATTTGACTAATCAAACATCAACAAAATAAATAAACAAAAAACTAAATTTTTTTTTAATTTTTTATGATAAAGGGTGTTTTTTTTTTTCGATGTATAGAACTTTAAGTTGCAATAAAACAACGATGGATTATTCGATTGACATAAGTTTTATTTATCCGAAAGATAATCTTGTGGCATTACATTTGAAATATGACTTCTGGCATATGACCGCCACGGCTGGCGCGGATGTAGTCCAATCTGGACGTCAAATTTTCGATGACTTTTTCCAACATTTCTGGCCGTATATCGGCAATAACACGGCGAATGTTGTCTTTCAAATGGTCATGCGTTTGTGGCACAAACATGTTGCGCAATCTTGTTGAAATCACATCTCCTGGACATCATGGTTATTCAATTCAGGAATGAAAAAGTTAGTAATCATGGCTCTATATCGACTACCATTGACTGTAACGTTCTGGCCAACATCGTTTTTGAAGAAGTCCGGACCAATGATTCCACCAGCCCATAAAGCGCACCAAACAGTCAGTTTTTCTGGATGTAATGGTGTTTCGAAATGCACTTGAGGATTAGTTTCACTCCAAATGCGGCAGCTTTGTTTGTTGACGTTGCCATTCAACCAGAAGTACGCTTCATCGCTAAAAAAAAAAATTGTGTGCGATACGTATTCCGCACAGAACCATTATTTTCGAAATAAAATTGCACTATTTGCAAGCCTTGTTCACGCGTGAGTTTATTCATGATGTAAATATTGCCAACCAAACTGAGCATAAATCGCTTGACACCTGTTAAAACGGTCGCCATCTTGAACAGTAATGCCAAATTAAAGTTCTATACAGCGAAAAAAATACCCTTTACAAAATAACCAGATATAAACAATAACTTTTTCACCTGTCAAATGCTAATTGTCGTAGCAATATTAAGTATGTATGAACACCAAAAATATATTGTCAATTAACTGAATATTGTTTCAATTAAAAAGGCATATGTGAACATGGTATTACAATTTAAATAATTTTATAAAATTTGTATTACACATTCGTGATCTGCAAAAACACAAAAATTAAATAAAAATAAAAACAAAACCATAAAATAAATGGAGAACTAAAACAAAATAAGCTAGCAAAAAAAATAAATAAATAAAAGTAAAAAGATAAACAAAAGAAATAAAAAAATAAAACCATAAATAAAGAAAGAAAAATATAAATAAAAAATAAAAACATAAATAAAAAAATAAAAAATTATATAAAAAAACATAAATAAAAAAATGAAAACATAAATAAAAAAATGAAAACATAAATAAAAAACTAAAAACATAAATAAAAAAATAAAAAAAATAAAAAAATAAATAAAATAAAGAAATAAAATAAAAAATAAAATAAGAAAAACAAGAAAATTAAATGAAAAATTAAAAGACAAATAAAATAAATAAATAAAAAATCAAATAAGAGGTAAAAAATTAAATTAAAATGGTTAACTATTAAACAAAAGATAAAAAATAAAATAGTATAATTAAAGAATAAACAAAAAAATATCAAAAAAATAGTAAAATTAAAAATTAATGCAATAAAATACAAATTCAATACAAAATAATAAATTCAAAATTGCAAAGAAAAAGAACATGAAGCAAAAAAGTAGAAAATAGAATAAAAAATTTATGAAATAAAAATAAAGAAAAAGGAATGTTGATAACTAAAAAAAAATGTAAGATAAATAAAATAGGTAATATAAAAAAAATAAATAAACAAAAACAACTAAAATAGAGAAAGTAAAAAAAATATACATATATAAATAAAATAGAATAATAAAAAAATAAGTGCAAAATAAATCTAATAAATTAAACAAATAAAATTAAATGCATAAAATAAATTAAAATAAGACAAAAAATAAATAAACAATAAAATGATATAAATGAAACAAAAAAGACAATAAAAATTCAGTAAAAAAACACTTGAGTAATTAGTAAAAACAAAATAAGTTAACATAAGTAAAAAATTAAATGAAAATTATACAAAAATAAATAAAGAGCAAAAGTAAAATAAAACTAAACAAAATAAGAAAAAAAATTAATAAAAAATAAAAATAAAAAGAGAGTGAAAAATAAAAAATTAAATAAACATTTAATTGGTTAATAAAAGTAACAAAAAATGCAATAAGTAAAATTCAAAAAGAAAAAATATAAAAAAACGAAATTAAAATTACCATAAAAGCATAAAAGTAATAAAAAAAAAAATTTTAAAGAAAAAAAGTAATAAATGAAAATAGCAATAAATAAAAAAAGTTAGTAATAAATAAAAAAGTGAGTAATAAATAAAAAATAAGTAATGAATATAAAAAAAATTAGAAAAATATATTAATTTAGGTCCAAAAATGGAACTTTTTAAAAATTATTGGCTGTCTTTTTCAGCTGTCTATATGCCGACAAAAATAAAAAAAAAAAAAAAAAAATTATAAAAAAATAAATTAAAATAATAAGTAAAAATAATAAGTAAAAATAATAAGTAAAAATAATAAATAGAAAAATAAATAAAATTAATAAATAAAAAAATAAATAAAAATAACAAATACAAAAATAATAATAAATAAAAAAGATTTATATGAAAAAAATTTATTTAAAAATGTAAAAAAAAGAATTATAGATAAAAATAAGTAAAAAATACATCAAAAATAAATGGAAAAAGTATACATAAAAAATAAATAAAAATATGTAATAAATAAAACAAAAAAAAAAAAAACAAAAAAAAAAACAAAAAAAACAGAAATAATAAATAAAAAATAAATAAAAAAATTAATAAAAAAATTATTAAAAAAATAAACAAAAAAATAAAGAAAAAAAATGTATAAACAAATACATAAAAAAATAAATAAAAGAATATATAATATAATGTAAAACTATACATATAAAATTTATAAAAAATTGATCAAAAAAATAAATAAAAAATAAATAAAAATAGGAAAAAATATAATAAAAAATATAAATAAAAAGAAATAAAAGATTAAATAAAAAATTAAATAAAAAACAAATAAAAAAATAAATAAACAAACTTACGAAAAATACATAAAAAATAAAAAGATATAAAAAAAAATAAAAAGATATATAGTATAGAAATATATATAAAAAATTTATAAAATATTGATAAAAAATAAAAAAAAGTAAATAAAAATTATCTATAGTAAATAATAATAAAAATAAAATAAAAAAATATAATAAAAAAAACAAAAATATAATAAAAAAATATAATTAAAAAAATATAATAAAAAAATAAATAAGAAATATAAAAAAAAAAAAATAAAAAAATAAATAATAAGAAATATAAAATAAATAAATAAATAAAAAGAAATTAAATAAAAAATAAATGAAAATGAAATTGATAAATAAAAATAAAAACCAAAATAAATAAAAAATAAACCAAGTTTAAAAATAGGAAACAAAAAAAAAGATAAATAAAAAATAATCAAATAAAAAATAAATAAATAGACAAACAAAAATAAAATAATAAATTAAGAAAAAGTTGTTAAAAAAATAAAATAAATAGCAACAGCCAAGAAGAACAACAAATAAAAAATATTAAATAACAAATGAGAAAAGAAACAATTAATAACAGATAAACAAGAAAAATCAAAATAATAAATAAACAAAAAATAAATAAATAAAGAAATATGTAACAAAAAAAAAATGTTTGTTGTTGCCTTCAGTGTTTTTGCCCAAGTGAGCGATGCAGAGTGACATCGTGAAACTGGCGGATTGTCTTATTCCAATAAGGAGAAGAGTTAATTCGCGAATAGCGAACTGTAAATAGCAAAAACCCTAAATGTATGAACTTATTCCAAATGGAATTGCACATTATAAAAAAAAGAAGTAATTTTGCGATAACTTTTTGAGTACTTATGAGTATGGAGATTACCAATACATAAATAATTATATTCAATTTCGCGTCAGTCGATTTAAACATCTTCCTTATTTCAGTGTCAAAACGCTACAACCTCTTTCACAAAAATATTTGCGTAAATCAAAGTCACTTTCTTTCAGTTCAAGAACGATTTGAATTTTAAAAGGATAGAACTTCAGATCCTTTTATTTTAAATTTCATGAATAAACGCTCTTGGAAGTCCCAGTGTGGCGGATTTTCACGTAAACTGCTTTCAACCAGTTCAATACTTTCGGGAGTGCTTGAAGATGAACTGGGCTCTGGCCGTGGAGCATTCATAGCCGGAATCTGCAACCACGAACGAATTAAATTTTTACTCGGACCATCACGTCGAATATCGAACATTGAATAAAATGGTCGATGAGTAATTACGTAAGATTTATTACACTTACAAATTTGCTCCACTGCGAACGCGCAATGCTCACTCATCGTGACTAAAAAATCCGCATAATCGACAATTCCAACGGAGCCACCCTCCCCGGCACCGTTTACTATATTTTTTTTTAAATAATCGTATTTAAAAATATGAATTTGCCATCGGACACCCTGTACATAGAAAGTTTAATTAATGAAAGTTTAAAATTATGCCTGGCATATATTCGACTCGGGAGAAAAAATTATGTGCACATACACTTGCGTGCAAACAAATTGAAACACTTTATAAATATTAAGTGCACAAAAACATAGAAAACAATAACACAATTTTGAATTTTGTTATTGCTTTGCATGTAACTAAGCGACTGGGCGATGTCGAGTGACATCTTGGTTTATCTTCTCGAAACTAAAAACTAGGTACATGCTGTGAGAAAATTTGTAAAGGGTCCGCCAAATAACTTTTTTTTTTTTTGAAATGCTATAAAAAAAACTACTGAACATTTTCTCAAATTTCTTTTATTATTTGAATATTTAATTATTTTGACCCGTTTTTTCTAATATTTTATATATTTATTTGAGCTTAAGGTCTTTTAGAATTTGATTATTTGAGTATTTTTATCAATATTTTTCGCTCTCCTTCGGATAGCTTCTTCAGGACAATAATAATGAAAAATGTTTTGATTGGTTAAAAAAAAAAAAACAAACATAATAACAAACCAATGAAAACATTTTTCATTATAATCAAATAATCAAATTCTAAAATTTTTTATTTTATTTATGCAAAACTCGTCTCAATGATGTCTCCGAAATCTTCAATTGTTTAGAACGACGGTGAATTGATGTTGATTTCGCTTCACTCGCACTTTCTGCCACAGCAGCAATATTCTCAGGTGTACGCACTGTTTTTGGCTTTTCACGCTTTAGTTTATCGATGAGGATGCCAGTTTCTTTCACCTCTTTCACAAAATAACCAACATACGGAGCTGATGGTGCTTCTCTTCTTCCAAAATTCGTACGCGAATTTCGCACACATTCTGCAACATTACTATGATTTTCACAGTAATGTCGCAATATTTCCCTGCGTAGTGCAAGCGTATACACAACCATATTCGTTCGGCGGAAGGATAAAACTAATTATCTGTCAAATCAGACATGAGCTAACTGTTACCATTCACGAGATAAGCACTAGTTGAAAAAAAACGTTAGATGGCGGACCCTGTAGTTTATTACATTTTACTTTTACTTTTAATATCTGAATTCAAATAATGAACTTTTCTTTCCCTATCAAACAAACTTAGGCTGTGTTTTTGAGATTTCGGTTAAACTGAAAAAAAAAAATGTATTAATTCAGGTCCAAAAATGAACCTTTTCAAAAAGTTTACTGTCTTTTTCAGCTGTCTATATGCCGACGACATTTCGTTGGTGCTAATCAACTCATCAGTAGACTTGAAAAATTCTTAAAAGTTTGTTTGAAACTTAACTACTTATTCCATAATTTCCATGAAAAAAATTTCGTTCATGAGAACAAACTTTTTGGAATAAGTAGTTAAGTTTCAAACAAACTTTTAAGAATTTTTCAAGTCTACTGATGAGTTGGTTAGCACCAACGAAATGTCGTCGGCATATAGACAGCTGAAAAAGACAGTAAATTTTTTGAAAAGGTTCATTTTTTCACCTGAATTAATACATTTCAATTGGCTCTTAAAGCAAATAAATAATTTTATATTTAAAAAAAAATATGTAAATTTTTTTTTGCAGAACAACGTGATTTTTTCTTAAAATGTTCTTTTTTTAGTGAAATAATAGAAAATAATATCATTTCGTCGTAATGGCGGCACATATCCATTTTCAGTTTAACTAAACCTAGTTTTTTAGCTGAGATCTCAGAAACCCAGTGTTAGTGTTTTTAACTAAATTCTTAAAAAATAGAAAGGAAAAAATATGAGCGATGCGAAAAAATCTGCATAAATCAGTGATCTAGATACTGATGGCTTGCTTTAGCGAACTCCGTCCAAATCCATCTGTAGACACTCTTAATGATATATTTGTGTAATGCTGGGCTATTTGGAACACTTTCTCGGAAGAAGATCATCATGACTTGAACGTAATCTCTAATCTTTTCATACTAAAATTAGGGATTACGTTCAGAGACTAATGTTTGTACTTTCTATATGAAATTCTGATTTAGGATTAACAATTAAATAACGTATTAAATAATTTGTGGAACTGGATATGTACTTACATACACGTATGCAAATTTCCTGACGATTTATGGCACATCTCTTTTATCGAACTTCTTTTCAGCATGTTGTTATTTTTTACTGCGTTTTGCGTCCATTAAAACTACTAACTAAAGAAACCCGTAGTACTTATTTATAAACCCTAATGGTCTTGTTAAATGGCTTCATGTCTTGTTTAATATTTTGAAAAAAAAAAAAAACTTTTTAAAAAAAACTTTAACATGAAATGCATACATAATGACAATGTGTGTGTATGTATTTGATTAATCTCAATGTTAACCCTTCCATATTCGTTTCGTCTTCTTATTATTAATGCTTACCCAACAACCATTTACTACTCCTCTACTACTATGTATTTGTACTGCTACTATTTTACCTACAATATTAACTTGACAAAATTCATAATATGTAATCCAACTCGTGTCGTACATCTGTAACTGCAATCAATTACTGTAAACAAAACAACATCAGGACTTCAATGAGTACTTAAACTAGTTTTTCTAAGTGTGTATATTTTTGGGAACACCCCACAGCAACAATTAGTTTTTAGTAACAAATTTTTATCTGTAATGTAATTAAAGTTAATAAAATTTATTATAAATAGTTGTGGTAAAATTATGCATACATCTGTACATATAAATGACTATTTAGCAAATAGAAGTTAAAAACAAAAAAAAAAAAAAAAAACATTGAACCGTATAGAGGTTTTAATTGGGATTAGGCTAAAAGTACACAAACGAAAAAAAATGAAATGAAATAAAATTTTATAAATTTTACTAAGCGAACAGACAAAAATCTCAAAAAAGAAATCAGGTTCTTTTTTTTACGCTGTCTAAAATATTCTTAAGAAACTTGTGTGTTTTTTTTATGTTTATACGAGTATACATATATGCCATTTAGGCCCATTATTACAACTTGCCGATAGCCGTATGGAGGATTTTATGGTCCTCATTTCACAATTTCGCAATAACTTTTCATAATTTACTGCCTGTTTCTCAATGTCGAAGTCGTGCGATTGTTCGCTTTCTAAGCGAAAGAACATTGTTTTGGGTTCCCCTCGATGATGTACTTTTATTCGAACGGTGACGCGATCGACATGCAGAAAAAAAAAAGTAAGTGTTTTCATACAACATCCGATTCCTCTATATCGATCATGACGTCAGCACTGCGAACACAAATGTCAAAATCAAGCACTTGTTGTTTTGCTATCGAGTGGGAGTTTTTATTGCAAACATTTCATTTTTTTTTGTTTGTTAAAAAACTGGGAAATAAAACTAGAAACCCTACATATTTTTCGTTTTTATTTTATTTAGCAAATATATTAAACAATTATCATCTTTATGTATGTAGCTTTCCCAAAAAGTTCACTCTCCTCCTGAGTTTGCCAGAGGAATGAATACCAGTGTTCAGTGTGTCAAAGTACTTTTTAAATGTCTTTGCAAAAACATACTTTTAAATTTTAAAGCACCACAAAAACTATTTCCACACTTTCAACATGTTTTCTTTATTATTTTGTACTTATTTATGTACATATGCATTTGCTTTGGCCTGTCAGATACAATACAGCTGACCGGTTTTATGAAGGGTTGTATTTACACAAGAGCAATTCAGTAGTTTTTGTCAATACTGCCATAAAAAATTAACCAAAACTTTGATTTACCGATAGCAAATATTTCATGACGTAAGCCCATGCGAACGCAAACTGTCGACATAGAGGAATCCAAATTGATTCGAATTTCTTGCGATATTGGGGAACAGGCAGTTAAAACGAATTAGTTTTTATTATTCAAAATTTTTTTCTTATATTTTTATTTTATATTAAGTTTATCAGGCTCAAGTTCGTTCTGTTTATTTTTTGTAATTACTATTAATTGAACAGGACAAACAAAACATCAAAGACCTTTAGCTGGTTGAACAACTAGTTGTTTCGAAGCCGCCACACTGCTCATCAGCACCCATCATTTAATAATAATAAAAAAAGTAATAATGGCACTTAATATCATAATTTTGCGGTAAAAAAAAATATAGCACCACCGGAGGCTTTTATACCTTGTTCATACATGCATTTCTAATGGAGATAATATTCAGTTTATTGACATGATATTTTTTGCGTTCATACATACAAATATTGCGCTAACTCAATTAGTATTTGACAGCTGGAAAAAAGTTGTTGTTTTTGTTTTGGTAGTGGAAAGAAAAAGTGAAAAATATTTTCAAATAAGAAAAATGGAAGAAAAACTGCCTTTTATTAAAAAGATTTTAGTGTTGTACAATAAAAATATGGAACTTGTACAAGTAGTGCGTTCATGTTACGACTCCAAAGCGGCAATAATAAAAAGAAAGAGAAATAAAAATTTGGAAATGCTGCAATGTTTAAAAATTTTTATGTTTTTTTTATTTTAATTTTTTTATTATTTTGTTTTGTTTGCTTTTGTTGGTATTTATCTCGTCATTCATCTCGCATTGTATACTTTTGCTTATTAAACACATCTTTTACAGTGTTGTGTTTCATCTTTTTCTCAATATTCAAAGCAATTTTGAGTTTATTAAGCAATAACTTTATTGACTTTTTGTATGGAATATTGAGCTCAATAATGGATTTTATTGTGATTATCTCATTAAAGGCGCATGTATGAACATGGTATTACCATGCTTTATGTCTTACTGCATAGAAATGTGTGTAAAAAATGTTTATTTTTTGTTTCACTACCATTTATAGAGCATTTCCACACGCGAGATGCACAGATTTCACTCTAAATTGCTATCTCCTTTTCGCCGCCTTTGATGCACTTTGTGGAATTTGTCGTTTAGATTACATATGTATGTACTTATCTTTGTGCAAAAACATTTTTTGCAACAAGTATATATGTAGGCACTTTATCAATAATCATTCTTATTGTGTTTGGCGTTTTTGAGTGAAACGTGAAAAATTGTGCCGTGATTTGCAAAAAATACATCACTTTTCTGCAACCAGTATGGACTTTTATTTTTCGGGATTAGAGAACCAAAGAAAATATTAATTATCGAAAATCACTTCTGCTTGCATTTCAACCAATTGTCGAATCATTTTTGCCTTTCTGATTGGGGTATCCACAAACCACTCATTCTGAATGCAGCAACCGCTTCTTCAGGTGTCGAAAAATGTTGTCCTCTCAGTTTGGTTTTTACGTACGCGAATAAAAAGATGTCATGCGGTGCCAAGTCGGGACTATACGGCGGATGACTTATCAAATCGATGCTCTAATGCAGTTATTTGAGCCGATGTGTGAGAGTTCGCAGTGTCGTGGTGAAGTGTAATCCGTATTCGGCGGCTGGTTTTCCTGATTTCTTGGAAGATGACTGACATATAAATCGTTATGTACCACTCAGAGTTAACTGCTCTGAACTGTTCTAGTGGTACGGTTGCGACATGTTCGGTTTTTGCGAAAAATTAGGCGACCATTTGCTTGGAAGTGCTTCAAGCACGAACAACTGTTGCTGGAGTTTGCTCATTTGGAAACACCCATACTGTCAACTGCTGTTTACTTACGGGCTCATACGCGTAAATCTACGATTCATCGTCTGTCGCGATGTCATACACGTGTTTCGAAGCACCGCGATCGTATTTTTTGAGCATTTCTTTCGACCAATTGACATGAGCCTTTTTTTTTGAGCGATTGATAAATTGTGTGGCAGCCAATGCGAACAATTTTTTTTTTGAGAGTGAAATGTTTATGCAATATTGAATGTAAGCTGGTCCCACTAGCGCCTGAGGTTGTCTCAATCTCACGATAGGTCACATGACAATCTTGCAATATCAGCTCAAGCACAGCATCAACGGTTTTCAGAATAACTACTGATCTTAAACGACTTTCGCGAAATTAGTTTTGGAGTGAACTACGTCCACGATTGAATTCATCATACCATCAATAAACACTGGTCCTTGATGGAGCTTCATCGTCAAAGGTGAAATTAAGTTCATCCCTGCACTGTTGCTGAGTTAAGCCACGTCGAAAGTTTTAAAAAATTATTGCACGAAAATGTACACGATTTACTTCCATTTTTGGGCCGAGATGAATCTTTTTTTAAGTTTCTTTAAACAACACGAATAGCGCTCGTATGTCAAAACGTTCTGAGTATGTATAACTCCAAAAATGTCCAACTTTACGATAAAGCTGTCAGAGCAAGTTGCCAGATTGCAACACTAGGGTGGCCAAATCCCGAAACATAAAAGGTAACCCTCGTACCAGAGAACGTCGTTAAATTTCAGTCGTGGTGCGACTTTAAAATTGACAGCAACAACGGCAGCTGTCCTTTTTAAGCTACGCCAAACACAATAAGGGTGAATGTTTTGACAACATACATAGAATAAATATTTATTAGTTGCATACATTAGGGCGTTAAAAACATTGCGAATATGGAGATCTATGTATGTGTGTATCGTTGGTCTCATGTGGAAAGGCTCTCTTTTTTCTGCATATTTCAATTCAAGATGATTTAATTCAACAAAGTGTGCAAGAAATTCGACCACGAACAAAATGTGATTTAAGGCCTTTCTAAAAGAGATCAGCTTTTTTTTCTGTTTGATTTTTTTTTTTATTCTTTTATATACATATGTATGCAAAAATAGTTGTGTGTGTATATGTGTGTTTATTCCTGATTTTTTTTCATGTCTCCAAAATAAGAAAGACAATCATTGGTTTTTGTAATAAATAATTGCGTTCTTCAATATTTTCTATAATAGTTTAAGTGCAAACATTTTAGCTGTATAAATTAAGCTTTAAATGTAAAAGTGTAGAAAAATGAAAATGTGTTTAGTATTAAAAAAAAAAAAAAAAAACGTTGTAGTCCATATTAAAAATTATAATATACGGGTCTGTTCTAGAATCCGAATTCACTCTAAAGTGGATTACTTTAGAATTTTTGGTGTTCTGCAATCCGAATCCCCATGTTTTTATTCGTTTTCAATTAGAGTATTATAGGGTGAGTGAAAGTAAATAGAATCGGCTTTTATTCATGCAAGTGATAACTTTTTTAATAAAAACTAAACTTTATCTTTTGATTTGAAGTGTTTTTTTTATTAAATATAATAAAGAAAATTTTAATTTGCACACAATTATTAGCAAAAAAAAAACCTTTTCTTTAATTTCTTCCAAAAATGTTGTATGTTTTGTCAAATGACACTTGCGCAAAACCAAAATATGTACAAAAATTTTGCTTATGTTCGAAAACACGAAATTTACCCACATATTACAGTGTGATATGTCAATGTTTTTTTGGGATAATGCTTAATGCAATCAGAATTTATTGAAAAAGAAAAATTTACATTTTAAAGGAAATTATAATAAATTTCCTATATTTAGTGTAATTTGAGCAATATTTATATTAATATGATTGTATTTAGTGGTCAAATTCCATTGAAATAGTCCGGCAATACGTTCTTTTTACAACATATGGTTGTCATAGATCGTAGTTCATGTGCTCATAGCCGGTAAACTGCCGCGCCGGTAATTTCACAACCTTACTTACACCCGTCGCGGTCAAGAGCGAATGATTGCTGCTTGCGGTAGAGCTGCTTTCTCAGAATAATCTATTAATGTTTAAGTTTTTGTCATATTTTAACTTAATTTTTAAATTTTTCTGCGTGATTTTAAAAACATTAATTAGACGGTCGTCAAACGTCGGTTTTTGGTTTGCCACCGGCGACTATTCGTATGTTAAGCTATCTTTTATCATCGGCTTCGTCCTCTGATAGTTATTTTCAAAACAAAAAAACCTGTTTTTTATGTATTTGACATTTAGAATTTTTTTTCGAACAGAAACTTCGAATATCTAAAAACATTCTGAATTGAGAACACCAATTTATGAATTATTCGGATTAAAAAAATTTTGCTAAATCAATCCGAATCGGATTCTAGAACAGACCCGATAGGTATTCATTTCGGTTTTTTTCTGCGATGGAAAATTAGAAAAAAAAATTTTTTTTCTGATCAATAGACACTGCAACTACACGATTTGGCTGGTGACTTTGGTTGTCACAACATATTAAAATAATTTTTGTTGTTTGTTGCAAACAAAAACAAAATTTTTCACTTTTCCCATAAGAAAAACAGCTGAAGTGAATGCCCTCAATTTTTTAACATTTTGTAAACAACAAATTTGTATAGATGTCTGTGTTTTTGATCACCTTTAAAGTTTTCGTAGCTGTCATTGGTTGTGGCAACAATTTGCCGGGATAAAATATTTAAACTTATACAGGGCGTCTGGCAGCGGATTTATATTTTAAAATTTTAATAAAAAGCATATAATCTTTGTTTTATTAAATTGAGCTTGAGGTCACTTTACTTTTGATAAATACAGGGTCCGCCATCTAACATTTTTTTCAACTAGTGCTTATTTCGCGAATGGTAAGACTTAGCTTATGTCTGATTTGACAGATAATTAGTTTTATCCTTTCGCTGAACGAATATGATCGTGTATACGCTTCAACAATGTTGGGAAATATTGCGATATTACTGTGAAAATCATGGCAATGTTGCAGAATGTGTGCGAAAATTGCGTACGTATTTTGGAAGAAGAGAAGCACCGTCAGCTCCGTATGTTCGTTATCTTGTGAAAAAGGTGAAAGAAACTATCATCCTAATCGATAAACCCAAGCGTGAAAAGCCAAAAACAGTGCGTACACCCGAGAATAGTGCTGCTGTGGCAGAAAGTGTGCGTGTAGCGCCATCAACATCAATTCACCGTCGTATCTTTTTTATAGCATTTTCAAAAAAAAGTTATTTGGCGGACCCTTTATTTATAAAATGTTTTTTTTCTTTTTTGTTAAATTCTTCGATACTTCGATCTTCCTGAAGAGGACACACAAAGGCGTATCGAAATATCGAAGAATTTAACAATAAAGAAAAAATATGAACTTAATTATTTATTTGCTTTAAGAGCCAATTGACTCGTTGTATAGAAGGTTGCAAAGAAAAGTAAGAGTTGCAAAAACGAAAAGAAATCTTTACTGTGTTAAAGGTTTGTTTGAACATTTCTGATGCTCATTTTGTTCATGGGAATTATGGAATAAGTAGTTAAGTTTCAAGCAAACTTTTAAGAATTTTTCAAGTCTACTGATGAGTTGATTAGCACCAACAAAAAGACAGCAAATATTTTTAAAAAGGTTCATTTTTGGACCTAAATTAATATAAAAAAATATATATGTATATTTCTCAAAAGTAAAGTGATCTCCAGCTCAATTTAATAAACCAAAGAAAATTAAATAGCAAAAATGGAAAAACTAGTATCCAGAACATTTAAAAAGCATAATAATTAACACAAAGTTTTATTGAGAGCATTGAACGTTAGAGTGGAAATGCGGATTTTATTTTTTAAAGAGCATGACATCCAGATCCCTTCCATCGATTTGAATACGCTGTTCAAACGGGGGCTTTGTAATCTGCGCCACATGGTGCAGGGAACTTGATTCAATTAAGCTGATTTGATCTTGATGAATATGTTCCTTTAAAACTACAAGAGGCTGGGGATTGTTATTACAAATCCTCTCCTTGAGGTGGCCCCATTAAAAAATCCATAGAAGTTACATCGGATGACCGATGTCGCCCGTCGACGGGGTAAATTTTCCCGAAGTAAATTCATCGAAGCTCTCGCCCCATCCTGTTGAAACCACGTCTGTGAAGAGTTCGATGGATACGCTCACAGGTTTGGCAAAAAGAATTCCATAATCATGCGTCGATAATTTTTACTCTTGATATTCGTCGCCTGGCCTCGAGAATTTTCGAAAAAATAGCAATTATCTAATGCGTGGATAAGGCACACCAAACATTTGTCGTGGGGCAAAGCAATGGTTTTGGATGTGTCAATCGAGGGTTGCGGCTTCTTCGACACCAGTAACGGCAGTTTTGCTAGTTGACGTGGCTGTTTAAGTGAAACTGAGCCTCGTCGCTCGAAAGAATGGTATTTTTCATTGCCAAAACGATACAACCTCGTTGCACAAAAATATTTGCGTAAATCAAAGTCACTTTCTTTCAGTTTTTGAACGATTTGAACTTTAAAAGGATAGAACTTCAGATCCTTTTATTTTAAATTTCATGAATAAACGCTCTTGGAAGTTCCAGTGAGGCTGCTCTCTTCCATATTGAAAGTTGCGGATTTTCACATAAATTAGTTTTAAACAGTTTTCGGGAGTGCTTGATGATCAACTGGGCCCTAGCCGTGGGACATTCATAGCCGAAGCAGTTACGCGGAATGTTTGCATTCCATCATGTATTCGCTGAATATCGAACTTTGAGCAAAATTGTCGATGAGCATTTACGTAAAAATCATTACTCTTAAAAAATGTCTCCACACTATGAATGCGCAATGCCACCGATATAAACAGATATCCCAAAAGTGACTTTTGTAAAGTGGCCATATCATTTGTGCAGGGCCAGTTAGACGTGAGTAGTATAGGAAATCGTGGCAACACAAAAAAAAAAAAAAACAAACAATGAAAAAATGCTGTTGTAAAGTGTTTCGAAAAATATTGGTTTTGTTGAAATTTTCACCAAAAAAGTAGAAAAGCTGAATGAAAAGCTTTGAAATCTAAGTTTTAAACATTCCCCATGCACTGCTACTGATGTACTCAACGCAAATAAAATATTAAATACAAAACATGATTATTTGTTTGCTTGTAAAGCTGTTTTGTTTGCATTCGATTTGCATTGAATTTTTCTAACCAAAAAAGAAATGTAAAAAATGTGAGAGATAGCTGTATAAATATTTTCATATTTTCTGTCCTTCACTGGCCACATCAGCACCTTAAAGCTGTCACTTTCATGAAATTTTACATAAAAATTGGTAATTTTTATAGTGCGGTATAACTGGTGTCGCTTCTGGTGTATTCTGTGACGATGCTCACTAGACAAATCCGCATAATCGTTAATTCCAACGGCGCCACCCTCCCCCCTCACCGTTTATTCCTTTTTGAAATAATCCTATTTAAAAATATGAATCTGCCACCAGACATCCTGCTCTTGGAATACATGAAACTAATAATATGAAATGAAAAAGCAATGTAAAAACAATGTACTATCTATCAGACCTGGACCCCGTTTTTCAAAACTTACAAATTTGCATTATTACAAGTACAATGCGCCCTTATAAAAAGTTATTATATTGTTTTTTTTTTTATACCCTTCACAAAAATGTGTAAGGGTATGTATAAGTTTGTGATTCCGTGTGTAACGCAGTGAAATAACCATCTAAGACCCCATAAAGTATATATATTCTGGATCAGAATCAATAGAGATTACGATTAAGGATGTCCGTCTGTAGTCGTTGAAATACTGTTTCTGAGAAAGCAGTTTGAGATAGAAACCTCATTCTTTCGCTAAAATGTGTTAAAGCCAGGTAGTGAGTCTCCACGGATAGCCGAGTTATATCCAAAAAACCGAGTTGAGGGGTATTTTTAGCCATTTTTCTGGTCAGATTTTTGAAACATTTTTTTTTCTTAAAAAGTTAGTCATGTCAGTTTTAATGCCCATTAGATCCCAAAAATCGAAGAATTTTTGAAATCGGTCCCCGAGATATAGCGTTTCCCGATTTTTCAAGAAATCGGCTCTATAAGCGAAATAAAACAACTTTTGGCACCAAAAATTAATCAGAATGGTACATTTTTCTGCTTTATAATTGTGAAGGGTATTTAAGATTCGGCCCAGCCGAATATAGCACTCTTAATTGTTTATTATTAGAGTGGCAATATAATAAATTTTTGTGAATACGTATTTTACTTGCATTACACATTTATAAGTTTTGAGAAACAGGGCCCTGCTCGAAAAGTAAATGTGATTACCAAATCACTGGCCATTTTGAAAGCATGCAAAAAAGCGACTCAATGTCGATCACTGGTACAGACTAACATTCCATTAAACATTTCCTTTTCTTGCCTTGTTGAAAAAATTCCTAACAGCAAAAATAATAATTTTTATTGGGGCATGTTAAGAGAGAGAGAGAGAGAGAGAGAGAGGGAGAGAGGAGAGAAGGCTAAAATAATTAGCTAGGGCTCTTTCTTGCACAATAATATAACAAAAAAAAAATTTAAGCTTTTTTTCGTAAACAAGATGTTGAGTTTGCTGTTATTGTAAAATTAATTTTTATGTGACGATTTAAGTTACAGTTGTGTTTTTATATGAACTTAATTATTTATTTGCTTTAAGAGCCAATTGAAATGTATTAATTTAGGTCCAAAAATTAACCTTTTTAAAAAATATTTGCTGTCTTTTGCAGCTGTCTATATGCCGACGACATTTCGTTGGTGCTAATCAACTCATCAGTAGATTTGAAAAATTCTTAAAAGTTTGTTTGAAACTTAACTACTTATTCCATAATTCCCATGAACAAAATGAGAATCAGAAATGTTCAAAGAAACCTTTAACACAGCAAATGATTCAAACGATTTTCGCAAGTAACTTTTATCGCGTTCATGTACCAAGGCGAATTAAACTAGGTGGTTGCAAGCGAAAATCCCATACATTTTGTTGGTGTAAAATCTTCTTGCTATGTCAAATTCTGAATTCGCCTCGGCAGCTTTGCTCACTCACCCTCACATCAGCGAAGATGACTTGTAGACAATTTTTGACATAACAAGTAGTAAAAAACGGGAAGCAAAAAATAATCATCTGAGCTGTCAAGTTCACCTTGTTTAATCCATCTTGCCGTCTACTCTGTGGCATTTCCAGAAGTGAGATGAACAGAGTTCACGTTGATTTGCTATCTCGTTTTGGTCTCCTTTCATCTCAGTATAGTCCAACAATTTTACGAAGTCAGCTGATGAACAGTTCAGCTAATAAGGTTGCCTTATTAATTGTATCATGGTACTACCAAGGCGAATCCATTACAGGTGCCCGCATACCAATTCGCTTCAACATTTTTCCACGATTTTATCTTCTGAGTTGTCAAAGCCGATAGAAAACGACAACAAAACTTGTGACGTCTCGAGAGAAAGTGTTGATGCGAATTGAATTGCGACCACCTATACTTGATTCGCCTTGGGTACTACACACGAGTACTCGAACTTTACTGCTCTGCCCGCCCGTCAAATAAAAATCCTTCCGACAAAAATCGTTCAAAGTAAACGCACTGTAGTATTTAAAATAATTTGTATGTTATGTACATATTTTTTCTCTTGATCGTTTTAATGTAATGATTTGTTCTCCCCCTCTCTCTCTCTCTCTCTCACACCTGGCAAATCTTTAGCACTGGTTTGTTTTTTTTTGTCTATGTTTGCTTACCGAGAAGTGATTCTAAACACTAGTTATTTTTTTTATACATAAATCACTACATGCATACAATTTTACATTTACCTCACAATATTTTTGTTTGTTTTTTTTCCATTCTATACTTCTTTAGGATGATGCCGTAGAGAGCACTTTAAGAGATATTGGACTTGTTTGAGCTTGAAGTTTACAATTAGTTCTTAATGCACTTAAAGCTTTCAAAATTGCAATCGGTTCACAATATAATGTGCAGTGATAATTTTTTCCTATTATTTTTTTTTTTGTATATAAGTGTTGCTAATTTTTCCACGTTGAAGATTTGTAGAAAATTTTTGCTTTTTTTATTTTTTTAATTAAATATGCAATAAAAGATGAAGAGCGAATTTTATTAGTTATATATTGATCTCATGCGGTTTACAATTAAAAGTGGTTTAACATTTTTGTTTTTATTAAAAAGCAGGAAAATCTCAGTATTACGCTTTAAATGGTCGAAAAGTCTAGAGCTGTGCTCATCAGCTCCTTTAAGTGAGAGCTCATTTTAGCTTCATTGAACTAGGAGGCTCTTTTAGTACGTTAGTGCGCTATAGCGTTAGTTTAAGACATAGATGCCCAAGGTAGTAGTATTGGTGAGAGTGACGAAATAACACTGGAAGAAAACAATTTGCTATTCATTTTATTTAGTCGTCAACGAGATTGCGACGAAACCACATGTGTGGCGGGCGTTGTACATATTTTGGTAATACTCTTGATGAGTGTATTGATATATATTAAATTGTTTTTCTTTTTCTTCCCCCTGCAAATAATTCATGTCTTCGTGAACATCTTCAAAATGTTTTTTAAAATTATATTTCTTAGTTTTTTTTTAATGTCTTATGACAAATAAGATATTGCATGTCATCAAAAGCATTTTGGAACATAAAATGCTTTTCGGCTGACATCATTAATATATCGCAATAATTTGAATTCATGTGTTCCCTGACAGCAAGCAGTCTCGATGACGATTAAAATGTAAAATAAGACACAGAATTTCTGCAAGTGTAGTTTGTCTCTCCCAGTCAACATGGTGATTTCCTATTGGTTGATTGACGATCAAACAAAAGAGCGTAATAATAGGTGTGAGTTTAACTTGCTGATATCAGCCACTACTGGGCATCCGTGGTTTAAAAGTAAATTTGTATAGACGAGCCTCTGACATAAACAGATATCCCAAAAGTGACTTTTGTAAAGGGGCCATATCATGATACAACTAATAAGGTAGCGTCCGTCATCAGCTAGACCGTTAATCATCTGACTACTTTAGGTTGTCAAGAGAATGCAGAGACGAAAGGCAGCCAAAGCGAGACAGCAAATCAATGTAAGCCCTGTTCATCTCTCTTCTATAAATGTAGAAGCGCCGTCTTTTTGACAGATTTTAGAAATGAAAATACATGTTATTTTTGTTGAAGTTGTTCTTATTGTAGGGAAAAGGTTACCTTATTAGTTGTATCATGGGCCATATAATTTGTGCAGGGCCAGTTAGACGTAAAGCAGCACGGGAAATCATGGCAACATGAGTGTATGAGACCAACTAGTCTGCACAAAAAAAAAAAAAACATAAACAATGAAAAAATGCTGTTGTAAAATGTTTGGAAAAATATTGGTTTTGTTGAAATTTTCAATAAAAAATTTTCACTAAGAAAACATGAATGAAAAGCTTTGAACACTAAGTTTTAAACATTCCCCATGCGCTGCTACTGATGTACTCAACGCAAATAAAATATTAAATACAAAACATGATTATTTGTTTGCTTGCACAGCTGTTTTGTTTGCATTCGATTTGCATTGAATTTTTCTAACCAAAAAAGAAATGTAAAAAATGTGAGAGATAGCTGTATAAATATTTTCATATTTTCTGTCCTTCACTGGCCACATCAGCACCTCTAGGCTGTAACTTTCATGCAATTTTACAGAAAAATTGGTAATGTTTGTAGTCCGGTATAACTGGTGTCGCTTCTGGTGTATTCTGTGGTTACAGCTGAAATGTCGTCCTCGAACGATTCTTGAGTACAGAGTGGTCAGCTTGAGCTTTGTGCTAATTAAAAAGTAATTGTTAAAACTATAATACTATAAAGTAATACTTAAGAGTTATGAAGGTTTTTTTTTTTTTTTAACTAAAAACAAAGACTTGATCAGTATAAAAATGTTCAATAACATTTTTTCCCGTTTTTTTACATTTCTTTTTTCTTACGTAATGTACAACACTCTGGGTTTAAAATTAAAGTGCAAACGAAAAAACAAAATATATGGTAGACTTTTGTAAAAGAGAAATAGCGAAAATAAACATGAAACTATGGCGAACCAATTATCTAAACGAGATCGCTGTTATGAGCAGCTCTTTTAGTTCAGTCGTGTGAGTAGTTCAATCGAACTGGTTCGTTTGCGAATTACTTATCCCTAGAAAAGTTGACACCAGCAAAGGAAAGTTGCTGCAATGGAATTTTTAACTACGTCATATGGCGATATATATACATATATAATCCTAGCAGATTTTGTCAAGCTTCCAAACTTGCTGCCTGATCGTCTAAATAAGAACGAAGTCTTCTTTTGCACATTCGAAAACTTTGTTCACATTTGGATTCAAATCATTTTAGACAACAAGTGTTGATTTTAAACATAAAAAAATATTGGTCAATAACTATAGACATCGAAAAAGTATGCTTTACGCAATTATAAGTCACTGCTAAATAAAAGTAAGCTTTACGCAATTTTAAGTCACTGCTAAATAAAAGTAAGCTTTTTGTCATCTATAGACAAGAAAAACCTGACTTTAAACGCAAAAGTCTGCTCTAAACTTAAAACCAGCAGAAGTTGTCTTTAACTTATTTAGCGACAGCTTTGCTCAAACAAATGTCACTTTTATATGTAAAAGCGTTTTAATGTAAATTTTTGTAAATTAAATAATTAAATTAAAGATTTTTCAATAACTATTATTAATTAGAATTTTCTTGAACATTTGACTTTTATTCAATTCGCTTTGATGTTTTTTGTTTACTTACTAATACAATCTTACATTTATGTAGGTGTGTGTTCACATGTATACATAATTTTTGAGTCATCTCATTAGAGATGGGATTTTACTTAAATTTGTAAGAGCTTACATGATAAATGAATGCAAGCTCTTCGATAAATAATGTGGCACCCATTTAAAGCTGATTCAGCTTAAAGTCAACTTTAATTTTGACTATAGTTAGAAAAAAGTTAGCAACACGTTTTAAAATTGAAGTTGTTTCTAAAAAGAAACGACTTTAGTGTATGACTATAGTTAAGGCCCATTATCTCCTGTTACGTCAAGATCTGCTGCCTTCTGCACGAGTATTTTTCATAATAAAAATCATTGTAAATAGTAGTAATAAAACTTCCAAGTCAACAAAAAATCCAATGCATTATTAGTATTCTACTGGACGTGCTTAACTTTTAGCGCACGCCAAATATTTGAAAAATTTCTACGATCTTCTGTAAAACGGTTGTTCCATCACTTTACTATCAATAGCCTGCCGTTTAACGGTCGATATTGTGTTTAGCAATCCACTCGAAATACTGTCAAATTCAATAAATATATGTGAACAATTTTGCGAGAGTAGCACTGTGTTTTCGCATGGAAAAACATATGATATGTGAACTAAAGCAAGCGGACTCTATTTCGTGCGGAATTTTACAGAGCACGTGGTTTTTGTTTACATTTTAAATGTCGTCATCTTTCTTTAAGCATTTTGACAGCACTTGGCGTGGAATGCTAAACGCAATACAGGCATAATTCGTGTAAATTTTGTTGACATATATTTTGACAGATTTCCTCGATGTAAAGGTGGGATCACACGATTGCCACAATGCACCAATTTTACACAATTTTTAATTGCGCTGAATTGGAGCACAATACAAAATTTGTCCCAATCAAATTCTCTGCCATCAGATGATTGTCACATTTTACTGAAATTTTATTGTCGCAAATTGGCGCAAAACAATTTAGTACCCATAATTGCCGCATTATAGTCACACGACTGTTATGTTATACGGCAACTCTGAGAAACAGCTGTTGTAGCTGATGACAAACTTTGTTTTGCAAAACTAAAAAAAGGAGTTAAAAGTTAAAAATATGATTTGTTCCTTAAAAAGAATGAAAATTGCTTCGGTTATTATTATAATGTTGTGCGGGCTGGCCGTTTTCTGCATTATTTACTGAAAAACAAAAATCCCGTTTAAACAATTTTGAAACTCAATAAAAGTATACATATGTATGTATATTATTGGCGCGTACTGTCTTCTTTGGTTGCCGCATGAGAACACAATAAATATTGCTGCATTTTTAGAATTGTTATTGCTGAATAGTGTTCTATAAAGTGTTCACACGGTTCTCGCATCAGGGTTGTATTTGATTTGGACAAATAGGAAGAACATTCGTTTTGGTTGCCGCATCAGTCAATAAATTGTGCTATCATACGATTGGCATACAAAATATAACCAAAATGGGTGCATTGCTGCAATCGTGTAATCCCACCTTAAGAAGTAAATTTTCGCTAAATTTTGTTGACAAGCATTTTGACAGATTTCCAGATGGAATTTTGAACAGTGTTAGACCCTGATGTAAGAAATTAATTTTCGGTTTTGAAATCTTTTAATAATAATTCTTTTCGGAGTCAGTTTCTCTAAATATGTAATTTCATTCGTGTATCTGCATGGGAAAAAATTATTTTAATTGCTACTTTCTACATAAAGAAAACTTTCATTCGTATTTAGAGAAATTAGCATTAAGCTTCTTCCCATGGCAAAACATATACATACATTTTTCAAACAACTTACATTTTTTATGTCACATAACTTTGGTTCCCCACACTTGTGTCCTTATTGTGCCAAACTATTGTGAATTATAGTTTTTAAATCATGCAAAACATATAGAAAAACTCCTTATAAAACACAACTAAATAAATTCAAATAAAAATAAAAAAACCTTAATTCCAAACTTAGATTTATCATTTAAGCAATATTTAACACAACAAAGAAGTATAATTTAAACTAAAAATTAAATAGTAAACCTAAAATATATATGTATATCTAAATTGTTAATATATGTATGTATATCTATTTTAAAAGAAGCAATAAGTTAACAAACAAAAATTGTATATTCTGGTGTTGTTCTGAAAAATAAATTAATCATATATTTGTATATAAAAGCAAAAAAAAAGTCTTCTGGTTTCTAATTACAAAAACATTACAATGATTGACTTTCTCATATTAAAAGTTAATGTTGGAACAATTTCATCTTTTAAGCTGAAGTTACACAGTACGCTTTCTACGCGTCGACGCGTTTCACGCGGTTGTCAAAAAAGTAGGATCAGTGCATTTGTATGTGACAAGTTACAGAGCACAAAGCGTAGAACGCGTAGACGCATAGAACGCATAAAGTAAATCTACTTTCTACTTTTATACGCGTCACAAGCGTCATGAGAAAATGTCAACTGATTTTAATAACCAATGATGTGCCTGCTCTCAACGTTATCGATAAATACCTTTTATATCGTAAAATAATTTATAAAATCTTTTGGAAAAAAAAAATTTTTTTCAATAAAAAAGAAAAGTTTTGTTACAAATTTTATAAACATTATCACGAATAAAACAAATTGTAATTGTTTTTTACAACACTTTTTTCATTAATAAAATTTGGATTCGATTTATCGATTGCGTTTGCGTACTGAGTATCGTTACTGTTTTGTTTACAAATATTTTTAATTTATTAAAACAAGTGATATGGAAGAGACATTCTCGTTGCAATACGAAACTGCTCATGGTCTTCGTTTTTGAGTTTTTTATAAGTTGCTGCAAAGAAACCACTCACTTCCCGTTACAAATACAAGGGACGCACCCAAAACTGCCTAGTTTTATTTTGGAGCTTTTCGTAAGCCCTCATCGCACAAATAACAATGTTTGTAAACTCTTTGAATTTCATTAATTCTTTTAAAATTTCAATTTCACTTTCCATTTTGTTAAAATTTGTTTTGTATGTTAAAAATATTTGCACAACAGCTGATCAAAATAAAATAATATGGCGAGTACGAAGCGTTGTATGTAACTTATAGCGTGAGGCGCATCGAACGCGCAAAACGCAAAAAAAGCGTCGACGCGTCCAAAGCGGGCTATGTAACTTCACCTTTGAGGTTATTTAAACTTGTCATTTTACTGCAATTGTACATTTGGTGCAATTGTAATAACTTTTTCGAGTTGCTAAATTTTTTCTGTTGAGTCCTGCGGTCCTATTCTATGTAATTAGGCTAAAATTAGAGACATCGCCAAAAATCTCTAAACTCAACTAAGCGAGTTTTAGCGACGACCGTACTTGTATAAACTTTTGTGAAAGAATTTAATTTTAGCGCCGTTGCTAAAATCTTAATTTTTTGTTCAAGAAAGTAAAATTTTTAACTTCAAAAAATATTTTTTGCTAAAAAATTGAATTTCTTGGAACAAAAAATTATGATTTTAGCAACAGCCCACAAAAGTTTTTAAAAGTGAATTTCATCGCTAAGAATCCTTAGTTCAATTTAGAGATTTTTAGCGATGTCTCTAATTTTAGCGAGTTATAGAATAGGGCCGCTGTTGTACATAATTTCATATTTTTAAGCACTCATTTATTTAACATTTCCTGTTATATTGATAGTACTGTTGGTTTTGTAGCCAACAAAAAAAAATTGTTTAATTTGACTACAACGACAAAAGTAGCGTAGGCAAGCAACACCTGCAGCCATGTAGCCTGCTGTGGCGAATGTGTTTATAGCATACAAGTAAATCCAAAAAATCGAAAACTAAACAATTTTTTTCAAAACTCAAAAGCTTAGTCAATTTGCAAATATACATATTTACAAATGTACTGTTTTTGCCATTGTTTGGCTGATTTAATGCAACATTTACTTTCAGCCACATAACCTGGTAACCCAAATGATCGTGAACGACCTCATGGTATTTTTGTTAGATACATTTATGCATATTTGTTATAAAAAAATATTTGGAAATTATTTTCATAGTTTTAATGTTTAATGAAGTAGCTGCAACTCAACACAAACACAGTCGCTAAGCTGTTAGAAAATGGCTGAAATTATATAGATGGATGACCACTATATTTTTTTGATGTGTTATGCCTATTTAAGTACAAAAATCATAAAACTTTCAAATTGTATGGATCAGTTTTTTCTTTAGATTTTTTTTTTTTTTCTAAAATATGAGATTTTTGTAAAGCTTGATCCAGACCTCTAGTCATAACTCAAAAACGGCATGTCCGATTTTATCATGTAATACGTCAAAAAATTATAAATTATGCCAGCTATAAAGTTTTGCCAAAATCATTTTTTGGTGTAGTTAATAATTTTAGAGTTATTAAGAAAAAATAAAAAAAAAAACATTTTTTTTGAAAAATTGCAAAATTTTTGATTTTGAAAAATTTATAAAAAATATAAATTTGCAAATATTTTCCAGTTTTTTTATTTATTCATATAGCTGCATGTAATAGCAATAAAATGAGCTGTCATTTATTAAAATCTGTGTGTTAATGTTTATTTTATTCCCAAAAAATCAAAAATACCCATTTTGGCAAAAAACAAACACTTTTGCTATCATTGCCCAAAACTGAAGCAATTGCCCGTCTCAGTAGCATGGCTTTGCGGCTTGATAGTGCCAATTGTGTTTTTTTATACCCTTTACTAAAATGGTATAAAAACCAGCTTTTTTAAACGCCGTTTTTGAAGCTACTAGACAAATTAATTGACCTTAATCTTGAATTACTCAGTTTTTAACTGGCTCTTCTTGCACGGCATTGAAAATGGACAAAATCGGGTTTAAAATTATCGAGATATAGAAAAAATAAATTACTGCTAATGTTGTTTTTTGGTGCTACAATTTAATCTTTTTCTAATTGGAGCTTTCTTTCGCTTGTGCAGGTGTGTAAAAGTTAGTACAATTTGAAAGTAGAGAAGGAGAGAATTCTATTAGTCAATACAGTTTTTAAACTCTTATTGCGTTGGTTTTTTCCTTTATCTGTGAATGAAAAACATTTTGTGATCTCTTGTGAACAAGTGAAAAAGAAAACATTTTTAACGCTAAATTTCAGCATGCATTCATTATTTTGGTTTAGGTAAATACTCACAATCAAGTATTGTGTTGATAAGTACACACATACATACATAGAAGCCTACGAAAGCTACCAAAAAGACAACTGGCACAAAGCCACGAAATTTGTGAGAAATTTGCAATCTGCAAAAATAGACTTTAAATTAAAATGGATTATAAAAGCCTTAAGCACGAATGATACCACAAAAATGTTTCTTTCCATTTTGTAAATTTTTTGTGATGTTCCGCAATTTTATACCAGTCCTGTAGAGGACTAGGATTTTAAAAAATAGGTTAGGATTTTAAAAAATAGTTTTTGCAAAAACTATTAAGTATTTTTGAGGTTTTGCAATTTTTCGTGGACTTTCACGCTTTTGTAGCCTGTTATGCTCTTATAATTTTTTAATTTTTGTAGTAAGTAATTTTATTTTTCCTTCTCAAACCATCTTTTAGATTATAAGAAAAATTATGAACAATTCTTTTCTTGTGGTACTGACTTTTCAATATGTATTTCCTTCTTGATTTTTTTTCGCGATCTTAATTTTATACTTTGATATCGTTGACCAACGAAAACTTTACAGGGCAGGGTTGTGTTACTAGAGAAACTTGTTTCTACGTTGACGACTATTGTGATAAAAACTACCGTTTTTATTATACAAAGAGAATTATATGAAAGAACAAAAGAAAAACTGGGGAAACTTTGGAGTTAGATGCCAGGCTTTGAAAGAAATGAGTTTTATAGGATTTGTGGAGGTGGTCGTAGACCTCCCAAAACTGAAGTCTAAGTCTGTCGGAGGATTATAGTTTGTTAATGATTCGATGCGGAAAAATATGAAAATATTGGTTAATTGGTAGTGTTGCCAGAGGTAAGTTTTTGCTCAGAATGTAACATCGCGAATTAAAAAGTGATTTTAAACAATTATTTTTTTGAAAACAAATAAATAATTTTTTAAAATTATTTTTTATAAAAAACCAAAGATCAAAAGCTTGAATAAGTAATTTAACAATCGAAAGATCAAATAATATAAAAATAAATTAAAAACCTGATGTAAATTGAAAAATTCTGATAGACATAAAGAAAAACATGTGACTTGAAGACTTAAAAAAACACACGTGTGAGGAGTACTTTACTTTTAAAAAGTTTAACTTTGTATTACAACTAGAAAAAGTGCAAACACTTACACTAAAAAAAACAAACACTATGCACAATACTGCTTAACATACACTTAAAAAAACTATAGTGGTGAAATGTAGCAACTTTTATTTAAAGGATATATTTTTTTGATTTAAATTTTACATAATTTTGTTTATGTGTGTTTGTGTTATTGGGTTAGCTTTCTGTGTGTGTGTGTGTGTGTGTGTGTGTTCTAATTCATTTTAACAACAAAACCATTTAACTCCATGCCATTTAATTCAGTCATTCAGTTCATAAGCCTGTTTGTGACGTTTAGAGTTGCATTTGCAGCGATAACTTCAAGCACAATTTAATAATTTACTGGTCAATTTAGTGATAGTGTTTGGAGTTGTCTCACCAAATACAACTAAAAAACAGTGTAACTAGGCATGAGAATTGAGAGGTTATTAAAATAAATCTCAGCATATGAAACTGTCTGTGTCCACTACACGCTTAAAAACTTAAGAAAATAAAGCTTTACTCAATAGCTTACAAAACTGCCATTGAAACTAATTTGGATGTGGGTTTAATGGTGTAAATGTATGTTGTATGTTTAGTTTGTGAAAATCGAAGGAATGTTGAAATTATAATTTAAAGTACATATTTTAAATAATTTAAAGCAACAAATGTAAAATAATTACAAATACTTGTCACCAAGAAAATAATTCAAATATATGTACATATGTATATGTGTGTATATATGTATGTACGTCTGTACAAATTAAAATGTAAGTATGAAGCTGTACATGTATGTTATATGATACGAAAGTAGTTTTGCAATTCGTGTAAAATTTATGTGGAATAACAAACAAGAGAGAATAATTAATGAATTCATGCACAATGGGTTCGTTAAACAATAACGAGTTCTCTATTTAAGTTTAAATGCGTATTATTTTAACTTTATTTTAATTTAGGCAGTGAAGAATAAATTTATGTAAGTGAATTAAATTTTTTTGAAAATTCTTGCGTTTAATGAAAAGCGCGTATAATACGACGGTGTTATAAAATAGAACATCAATTTTATATATATGTACTTTTGAGGAGACACTAATATGACCTTACGGCCTTGATTCTGTATCCTATACAATTGTACGATCTGTCAAAAATAGCATGCCCTAATTCATATTCACCCCTATCATGAACAAATTTTCCCCTAAAATTGTTTCCCATTTCCCAAAAAAGTTATTTCATGAATAACTTTTCCCATAAAATGTGTTCCCATTCGAAATTTTCGCTTATCGTGAATAGATTTTTCAAAGACATTTCTCCCCCTTTTTTTGTATTAATTTGTTCATTTTATTTTCTTTGGGGAACTAGAAAAAAATGCTAGTAGTTGCTACATTTTAATGGATATATAAGTTAGCTGAAAACTATTTTTAAGTCTAAATCAATAAATAATGTACAACATGACATGCTTCTCAATAGGGTGCAAAATAACCGACCCATTGCATGTGGTTTTGTGAAGGTTTCTAAAGATGTGGTGGCCGCATTTTGGTATTCGCTTACAGAAGAACTAAAAAGTGCTGGCCTTCCTATTAAAAAAGATCAGGAATGGAATTTTATAAATGGATATTTTATCCATTCGGCGCAGAGACTTTTCTAAAGCATCCAATACTTTAGAGAGCACTTTGCAAAAAGTGGATTGCGGCATTCGTACTTCGTAATCTCTTCCAACACTTTTTCGATATACACCCTCTGCAAAAAAACGTAAGCATGCGCTTAATTGTACGGTGGGTGGAATACCAAATGATTTTTTTTTGTTTCCGGCAGAGAAACAAAATATTCAACAGGCATGAAGACGCCGATTTATTCACCCTTTTTACCTTTTAAACTACAAATTTCTGTTTATTAGTTATAAAACATAAATTTAATTACTTTTTACATCACTTACCCACAAATTTTCAATAAATTTCCTTTGTATTTATATTTTCTTCTTCTCAAACGTTCCCATAATATTCATGATAGCAAATTTCCCTACTTGGGAAATGAAAATTTTATGGGAATAAAAATTTCACATTTTACTCACGATAGGGGTGACTGTGTTCAGCAGAAAAATATGAAAACATGAAATAAATTTTGGGCACTGTTCCATTTAAATAATATATAGATAGTTTATTTTAAATATAGTTTGATAACGCCAAGACAATAAAACACCGAGTAGAGAATTACTTTTACATGTGAATAAAAACCACTTATTTCACTGGCAACATGTTAGCATTGATACAAAATGCCATTAGCGACACGGTTGTAACATTCATTAAGGGCGTAGAACTGATTGTTTGAATCGAGCCGATGTGTAAACAAGTGTTTTTTGCATTTGTATAAAAACAATAGCGCAGTTCATTATTTGGTGCAAATGTCTTGCGTAAGTGCGAATGCAAGAAGTCGTTGCTTTTTCTTTGCAACCCAACAACAAAATATACAAGGTTGCACTCGCAATATTTTTGCATTTACGCACCGCTAATTACGTGTTGCTTTTTTTTGTATGAGTATTGCGTTTGCAACACTGACACTCGAACAGCTGACATTTTAAAACAAAACAAAAAAATTTTTATTTGTTTATTTGTATTTATTCGTATGTATGTTTGTACATAGTACCTTCATCCAAAATTATTTCCTGGGAGACTTCTTCTATTAATGCTTCAATAATATCGCCTCGAGCACTATTTCGCGGCATGTTTTTTTTTTTTTTGTTAAAGCTTTCAAAGCAAACACTTAATTTCTTTTAAAAATTGTGTATTAATTTATCAGCTGTTATTTGGAGTGCAATAAAATTTGCAAAGTTGTTAAAAAAGGGTGCTCAATATCAGTGGCAATATAATCGCAAACGCAAATAGTCGCAACCAAAAACGCACCAAACGCTGAGTACCGCTAATTAGATCATAAAAATCAGAGTGCGTGCTTATGCATGCACGAAAATTTTGTACTTGTTGCAGATGTCTGATTTCCATACAAAAATAGTCCACCAAAATCAGGCCCCTCTCGCCCTTTCTAATCAACGCCAGGGTGCCTCGAGAGGAGTTAAATTAATGACTGATCCCATTTGCTGTTTCTACGCGACTTTTTTTCGGAATATGGGCATCAATTTATGATATTCCCGAGCTTGGGGCACTCTCATACAAAAATGATTTAATACATTTTTCCTCCACCGTTCGAACTAATTCCAGTTTAATTTAAAGTTTTTTTCTTTAGCAATATAAATTTTTAATCTAATTGTTTGTATTTCACTGAAGTTAATTTTTCAAAAATTATTGCTAATATCTTAATTTTCCTTTTTAATTCATATTACATGGCAATTGAATAATTTTGATTTTTTCTTTGTTTACTAAATCCTTAAACGAATTGCAAAATTGTTCTTTTTTGAACGTTTTTTTTTTTTAATTTTCTTTAAATGTATTTTATTTCAACAACAAATTGTGCATCTCTTTTTCCTTTCTTGTGTCTCATTTTAGGATGAAACTCCTCAGGGTTTCTTTGACGATCATGGTCTTGGCTAAACATAAAATAATTTTTTTTATTTTGTGAAATAAAAAAAAAACCAACAGATTTTATCTTAAACTGTAACTGCAACTGCTGTCCCTAATTATAGAAAACAAAAAGACAATTATTAACACGATTTACAAACTTTATATCAGCTAGAAATAGTCAAAACATTTTAATCAAAACTGTATTCTTGTAATCTTTTTAATCTTGTAATATTTATTAAGCAAATATACATACATTATTAGTATTATTAATTTTTGACAAAAACAAAAAAAAAATGGCCTTAATTATTTCTATAAGTTGTTTCTAACTCGTTAATGCTTTAAAAAAATATTCCGTACTTAAAAAGAATTAGATTTCTTTATCATATGTTTGACAGTTTTGCACAACAGGTTTTCCAAAACAAACCAAACTTTAAAAATATTTTAGCTTTAGTTATGACATTCTTAATTTTAAATTTCATTTTATTTAAACATTATTATGTGCGTTATTATAAATAAGATTAATAAACAAAATTTTGCTCAATAAAATGTTTCATTTCGTTCTCATTTTATTTTCTTGGGTAATTTTATTTCAAAAGAAAGACTGGTAAGTAAAAGAATAGTGTTTGTTTAATACCCAGATGTTATCAAAACTTCACTTTGAAGTCAAAGTTGAATCAACAAAATATCATATGAGTTTCAAAAGTTTAAGCATTAAAACAGTGCTGCTGGATTGACTGAGTATTTATTATATATGTATGCATCAGTATTTGTGAATTTCGTTCATTACTTTTTTTTTGTATTTACTGTCGCTTTTTCTAAAACGTACATAAATTTTGTTACTTGTAGTTGTGTTGAAAATCCAAACATATTTTCACATTTTGTTATTGTTTTGCACATAAATTTTGAGACAGTAAATTGTGTTCGTCTTAGAAAAGCCAGTAGTGTTTCGGAAATGTACACCTGACAACGCTAAACAGGATGCTCAAAAATATTTAAAACAAAGTAGTTAATGCTGGCAATACGCCTAAGCAATCAAATTGTTGATTCCTTTTTGAAGCTGAAATGAAAATGGCAAAAATCATGAAAATCATACAGGATGTAATACACTTTCTCTCTCACACAAGCACTCATTTCCAGTTAGAATGATTGAGCGAGCATATGCGGTGCTGAGAATACTGCAAACGTAAGCAGCAACACAAAAGAGCGTACTTTTATTAATAATTCTCTCAAAGTTTTCGCCAGGGCTGCTAAACTATTACCGACAAATAAAATGGAAACTCAGGTCTGGGAGTCGATGCTGGTTCTGTGGAACGGTGAAATGAAAAGTTTTTTCACGTTTTCGTAGCAGTTATGATTGGCGTTCTGTGGAAAAATAAAAATATACGTCACAGCATTTTCATATGAAAACAGCACTGGAACGAAACGGGATTTTTGGATCGTTATATTTACAACTTTTGTGGTTTTGGTTTTGTGAAACAGTGAAATCAACTGTTGAAAGCAGGAACCGGAAATAAGAGTTATTTTTCAATTTTTGAAGAAATAAATCATACATAAATGAACATCGTAGAAAACTTTTAATTACGCCATCATGATTTTTAGGCGAAATGCATCCAACATATTGCATGATTTTTAAACTTTTGATTTTTGTTTTAACAATCAAAAATAAGAGTTATTTTTGATTTTTATTTTTTTTAAATGAAAAATAAAAGTTATTTTTGATTTTTATATTTTTATATCAATAATAAAAATCAATTCAAAACTTTTATTTATTTGTTGATGCCGTCGTATGTATTATAATGTGCTGCTTCATTCAAATTTCTATATGAATATAATATATTATGTGACTTATCCAGTATCAGCTTATAAGTTTTGGCTGCCATTCAAGTCAGTGTTAAGAGGTCGTTTTCAGGTGTTCAATTTTACCATCATAATTGATTTTAAATGTTCCTCAGATAAATTATATCTGAAATCTTCCAATATTAATCTGAGTGCTGAAAATGACCTTTCTACACTGACTTGAGGGCAGATACAGAATGAACAATTAAAGCTAATTTTCGAAGCCATGGAAACACAAATTTTTTGCTCTCCCAATATTCCAATAAATTAGCAGAAGTATCGAAACGCTTTTCTTTGTAATTGTTTATTTCAAAATAGGCTTTCCGAACATATTACCTATGTCACGAATTGTGAATTGATTTTTATTATTGATATAAAAATATAAAAATGGAAAATAACTTTCATTTTTCATTAAAAAATATAAAAATCAAAAATAACTTTTATTTTTCATTTAAAAAAAATAAATATCAAAAATAACTCTTATTTTCTATCTAAAACTATAAAAATCAAAAATAACTCTTATTTCTTAACTTTTTTGATAAAAGTCACAAGAGTTACGGTCCGTGGTTGAAAGTACTTTATACAAAAAGCTTTTTTCACAAATAAAATATGGATGAAAAACAAAAAAATGTTGCCTAACCAGCAGCTTACGGGTGAATTTTGTGATTAAACACTTTTTTTTTTAAACATTTGTCTTCTCTTAGCGCTTTTTTGCAAATAAAAAGTGGACAACACTCAAAAAACACTCATCAAAAAAGAGAATTTGGAGTATTTGGTTCTTTCTAGCTTTGTCTGCTTCTTCTAGGTACAAAAATAGACTTCTATGTTTTCTGTCTTCATCAGGCCTATTTAAGACCTAAAATGGCCCTAAATTTTGAGTGGATTAAAGGGATGAAAACAGAAATTTCGTACTTTTTTGAATTGCGGAGACGGATGTGAGCAGGAAAATAGTAAAACAAGAATTAGACTGCTAAGAAAAAATTTCGAATGTACTACGCTGTTTTTTTTTTTACTTTTTAAACATTTAGGGGACAAAAGGTGATAAAAAGTAGCACAAAAATCCTAAATGGACTTGAAAATCTAATACAAACTTTCGGACAAGTGTCTGGTACTTTTTTGTAATTTAAAAAGATTAAAGAGGGGAATAAAAGAATTTCGGTTTAAGTTCCTGAACTTGTTCGAAAACCGCTGATTTAGCAACACTTTTGGTATTTAGATGGTTATAGTTGAACCCTTTTCACATGGTCTCTTCTCCTACTATATACCTTATATTTCCAATGCTCTCTAAAACTTGAACAATGCAAGAAAAATGTAGTGTCACATAGCCTTAAGAAAATGATCACTAAAACGTTGTGCTACTAAATATTTTTTTCTATTTTTAAAAACAGAGATAAAGTAGTAAAAGTATGATGATGACATAAAGATGCCGTAGAAAAATGTATCTCGAAATTCTTAAACTTTAATTTTACAAAGGGCGCATACAAACAGCATATATTAAAATTAGAAATGCAAAGAGTCTGTTTTAAGGGCATTTATTGCAGTAGTTCCTGATGGCTTTGAAGATTAATAACACAGGTTGTGGTTAACGAAACTCAATTATTTCTTTATTGTCAACTTGTACCTCAGCTATATGTGTTAATTCCTTAAAAATATATTATATTATATCAGTGATGTTACCATAATAAATTCCATTTTATAGTTTCAATACTTTTCGGTGTAAAACCATCAAATTTTTAGTATACAAATCAAACGTTGTGTGCACAACTACTACACGTTGATTCAAACTTTTCATGTTCGATTTTACAAAATGGCTCGCCTAAAAAATATAAAGTTATAAAATGTTGACATGTAGAGAATAGTGGTTTCGAGAAATAATAGAGCTGCGGTTTTTCATATGAAAACAGTGTTGGTTACAGCATTCTTTTTGGTTCAGTGTACAACATGTAATGAAAAAATTTTAAGACAACAAATTTAATTAAAGTAAACAATTATGTCAATTATTAAACTTTACATTTCTATTATTTAATTCCTGCATTACTTGTAGAGTTGGCAGTCCTGACATTGATACGGCAAAAAGCAAACACGAGAATTGCTGTTATCACTTTTTGCTCCCCAAATATTAAAAGTTCCGGAGAATTGGAGAGACCATAACATAGAGAATGCTCAAAAGAGATATTATGATATTAAGTGGAGTGCTTAGCAAACGCACACGAACGCACACACACCATGTTTTAATTACGTGCACTCACATAGAAAAACGACTGCAGACATCAAAGAAAAATTTCCCTTTTAAATAAAGAGCACTTGTGTATGTGCGAGTATGTGAGTATGTATGTTTCATAGAACTACCAACAGCAGGAAAACTTTTTTGGGGGTACTTTTTATGAATACAGGAAAATTTTTCTGTGTGATTTGAAAGCGAGATGAACTTTTTTTGCCAGATTCTGAGCGCACACAAATCACAATTAGTCGAAACCTCACAGACAGAAGTAGGTGTGCTCTGCATACGTTTGACAGAGCACAAAACTTTTGAAAAAATTATATATATATATAAAAAAAAATATATATAAAAAATATATATAAAAAAATATATATATATAGAAAAGAAAAAAGAAATAATAACTAATAAATTAAGTTGTAATTTAAAACCCAACATACATAATTTATTATTTAAAGTATATTAAAGTAAAAAAAAAGAAAAATTATGTGAAATTTGCATGTTTAACCAAGAAAGAAAAAATGTCTAATATGAAAACGAGAAAAAAGTAATATAATTTCTTTTCTATATAATAAGTGTATATACGTGAGTGTGTTTCTGTCAATGTATGTGTAAAAGAATAATATAAAGGAAAGTGTTCTTGTGCTTAAAATTTTCTATAACGACTTGATAAAAAAATATGTAACGAATTGAAAAAAATTTCTAAAATCGAAATATGAAAAAAGTATCAGTGAAATTGATGTGAAGAAGAAAATTAAGAAATTTTCATTCACTCCAATGCAACGTAAAAGTAAAAACCCCTTGGAAAGAAAAATTCAAAAAAAAAAGAAAGTTATATACACTAAAATTCGATTTGTATTCTGTAGAGTATTGTGTGAAAATTGCAAGGAACCAACCATGATTTTCAGAAAATATTAAATAGTTACACTCTTGGAACATATAAAAAAAGAAAAATAGCCAATATTTGAATGAAAAATTTGAGTCAATATTTAAATAAAAAAAAGTGTATTGAAAATTTCATATCAGCAGTGGAAAATGAAAAAAAAAATATCTATCTATTGCGATTTATTTGAGCAGAGATAAATGTTTGAAAAGAAGAAAACTCTCTCAGCCATGTACTCAGCGAATATATATTTTCCTTCAATTCAAGGGAGTATGAATTTTCCTATAGGAAAATTATTTTCCCAAATTTTTCATATTTATTAAGGGAATTTTGTTTTTTTTTTTTTGCTAGTGCACATTTGTATTCTTATGAGAGGTTTCATGAATTCATTAAAGAGAGGCAGAGAAATTATTTTTTTATGAGAGATATTTTGACAGCGAAATTCTTTGGCTATTAAAAGTGAAATTTGGCCAATGGCTTAACTGACGTTTAGTTTTTCCAAGTATATACATATACGCATATATTTTTTACTTAAGAATACTTAAAAGAAAAAGTCTTACAATTAATAAAATGCAAATATAGAATAAGAAATAAGAAATAAGAGGGGAGAAAAAGGAAATTTTAGTATTGCTTAAACAACTGAAATAGAAACTGTTTTCAAGTACAAACATTTCAAGTCGTGTCAAAAGTGTTTACCCATAACTGATTGTAGTCAATTTTGTTTTGATATAAATTAATATTTTAAGTCATAATTTTAATTTATGTGTCCATAAGACAGAATTTAAGGCTGATTACTTTGAAGTTAACTTCTTGTAGGCCACTTCATATTTGTGGGATGATAAAAGACATTTTAATTTTTTTTTCACATGTTGAGAGAAAGTATTAACAATTTTCGAAAAGAACAAATTAGTAGTCAAAATGGTGTCCTAATATTTGTTTTCTTAATGCTTCTCGATTCCTTTGGCAATTTTCTTCAGGAAATAGTATTTTAAATAGAGTTCTATTTCCTTTTGTTCTGCTAAGACCTTCAACTATCTCGTTCGGCTAAGAATGTCGTCATCACAATACTTGAAAATTGTTGCAGTTTTATTTTAAGCTTTTTAGGGAAAAAACAATAAATTAATCTTAATGAGAATAGTCGCAAGTCCTGCTAGAATATGTCCAGTGAAAAAAAGTACTAGCAAAAAAATCCGAGATTGCAAAATATGCCAATTAAGTCCTTTTTTTACATGGGACCAACAATATGTAATTCTTGCAAGAATACCAACTTCGGGTCGCATGTATGATCTCCATAAATTTTCAATTAATTACTTTGTTGCCACATCTTTTCCAATGGAAGACTCAATTTTTAATATTAAACATTTTTGGAATAGTTCCTTTGAAATTAATATTTTGGGCACACAACTGTCCATCTGTTTCCATATGCTTAGTGCTCCGTTCTTGTAGGGTGGAAAGTCAGCCCTATTACTGAGACAACGCAGCCCGTCCGTTCTCCCATTTGTCACAGCGCCCATTCTCCCAAACGATAAGAGCCAGAGAGCTGAAATTTCCACTCACGGTGAATGTGGTTACCCGGCCGCTACAACAACAAATACTAATAACAACAAAAAGTTAAAAACTAAGGGGGCTTTCCATACAAGAAACTATGAAATCACTATTTTCTGAAAACGCCAGTGCTAATATTTTAGTCAGATTAAGATCAAAAAGAAAATGTAGCAATTGCTATAAATTAGTAAAAATTTAAAGAAAATGATGCTTTTATGCCCTCTTCTCTTGTAATGATTATGCAATAATTAAATTGTTGCACAAAAAAGCCATTAGACCCAGGTCTTAATTTTGCAACTCACAATGGAATGTCAGAATTTGAACAAAACGCAATAACGAATTTTAAGTTCTTTGTGTACAAATACAGGGTTTTCCATTTTGCGGTTTCGAAAGTAAACGTAAATAAAACACATGGAGAATATTTTTTTCATGGTATTTCATTTTTATTATAAAGTTTGAACGTGTTGACATTATATGTGAAACACTACATCATTTAAATGACCACCAGGCGAAGTGTTGCAAGCATTGATTCTTTTGAGGTAATTTTCGAACACTTTTTGCCAGATATTGGGCGGTGTCTCAGCCATAACTTGACGAATGTTGGTTTTTAAGTGCTAGAGAGTTAAAGGTTCATCTGATCCACAAAAAAAGTCTAATGGTGTCAAATCGCATGATCTTGGTGGCCAGTTGATATCGACACGACAAGAAATTACGCGGCGGCCAGGAAATATCTCCTGCCATAAAGCCATATTCGCACGAGTTGTGTGGCATGTGGCACCGTCTTGTTGAAACCACATATTCTCCAAGTCGTATTCTTCAATAGCAGGTGAAAAAAGTTGGTTTTCTTATGACCACAACGCTCCGAATTGACGGTGACAGTCGTTTCATTGTCGTTTTCGAAGAAGAGAGGTCTAATCATACCTTCGGACCAAAGAGCGCACCAAACAGCGACCTTTTCTGGATGTAATAGCCTCTCTTCATTCACTTGAGGATTCTTAGAGCACCAAATACGACAATTTTGTTTATTAAGACACCCATCGAGTGGGAAATGTGCTTCACCGATGAAGAAAATTTTGTCCACCGCCTGTTGTTCAAGCACCCGTATTCCACGTATCTTACGACGTTGTGAATGGTCAACTGGCTCCAGTTGTTGTGTGAGCTGGACTTTATATGGATGTAGATGTAGATTTAAATGAAAAACACGCTATAATGTGCTGTAAAACAGTCCTAGTTCCTGAGAATGACGAGGAATCGATACATTCGGGTCTTCGGCAACACTTTCACTTACAGCAGCAATATTTTCAGCGGAATGATGCACAGGCCTTACAATATTTGTAACCGCTCCAGTCTCTTAAAATTTCCTTACAATTTCTTGGCGAATTGCTTGGGTGGTTGGACGATTATGTAAACCATAATCTCCTCTTAAAGCTCGATATGTGGCTGTGGCAGAATTACCATTTTTGTGGCATATTTTGATAATTTGTAGGCGTTGTTTGATAGTTAAGCGATCCATTTTCGTCAATGTCAGACTTTCAACTGAGAAGAAAAAAATTGGTTTAACAACTTCGTTTGACAGATGTCGAATTCCAGTCCTATACTTTTGAAACCACCAAATGGATAACAACTCTGTCTAATTTTGACTGTATTGTATGTGGTATTTTCATTTAGGATTTGTCCCCACTATTTTCTGAACTCTACTGGTGTGCTCTATGCTGACGATTCACTTCTTTATGCTCATCATGAATCTGCTTTGGAGGCATTGCAAATTCTGTTCAGGTATCTATTTATCCAAAAGTGAAGCAATTTGCTTAAGAAATGCTTCTGGGAAATGTTCTTATTAAAATATTAGTTATGTATGTTTAAATGTAATCCAGATTCCTTTTAGAGATAAATTAAATTATCTAGGCATTTATTTCAATAAATTACACTACTCAACAAAAGAAAAAAATTTGTCTGACCATTATATTGCTTTGATGTGTTATACTTATATATTTATATAGTTATACTTAGTGGGCCGGTTTCACTACCGGCGGCCCGCATATCATTTACTTATCTAAGTACAAAAGTCATAGAAAATTAAAATTCTATGAATCAGTTTTTTTTTTATTATTTTTTCTCTAAAATATGAGATTTTTGTAAAGCTTGATCCAGACCTCTAGTCATAACTTAAAAACGGCGTGTCCGATTTTATTATGTGATACCTCAAAAAATTATAAGTTATGCCAGCTTTAAGTTTTGCTAAAATAATTTGTTGGTGTCTTTAATAATTTTAAAGTTATTAGGAAAAAAAAAAATTTTTGTTTTTTTTTGAAAAATTGCAAAATTTTTTTGTTTTGGGAAATTTATAACAAATAATATTTGTGCAAATAATTTTCAGGTTTTTTATTTATTCATATACCTGCATTTAGTAGCAATAAAATAAGCCCTCATTTAATAAAATCTGTGTGTTAATGCATTATTCATTGAGATATACACAGGTCCCTACTGCATGCCACTAAGACAAGTTGTTGCTAAAGTTTTTGGCATAACGGCAAGAAGAGGGTTGTTTTTTTTTGGTGAAAGTGTGTACTTTCGCAGGAGTATGCAGGTAGCAGGTAGCCCAGAGGTGCGAAAATACAAAGTCTACTTGTTATTGTAGCTCATAATTTAAAAAAAAAAAATATTTATACATTTATATTAAATTACTTTTTCAGGCTCAATTTCAACCCTTGGTTTCAGTAAAAATGTTATTAACGCAGGGCACGGCGAAAATATTCAAATTGCATCAATAAATGAGCATCTAGATCTCAATTGATGCAAAAACCAGAACATGTACAAAAAAAACTCTCATGTAAACAGAGAGCAAAAATAACAGTCTTCTGAGATGATTAAATATCATCCATAATAATAATAATAAAAAAAGACTGCAAAAAAGATCATTGCTTTAGTTAATGTTAGTTAAGTATATATAGCATTTTCAGTTTAAATTAAACATTTTTCAAAATAAATGAAACCTTTTTTCAAAATGAACGACACCTTTTTCAGATTAAACGAAACCCTTTTTAAATTAAACGAAACGTTTTTCAAGATAAATGAAACTCTTTTCAGAATAAATTAAACTGTATTCAAATTCAATTAAACATTTTTCAAATTAAATTAAACCAGTTTCAGAATTTAATATAATTTTTTTTTTTTTTAAATAATACTGGTGTTGTGTACCATAAAGTTTTTTCCCTTCCACTGTAAATTCGGCCCGTTTCCAAATATTTCTTAGGGAGCTCCTGGATAAAATTGAAAGCACCCCAGAATTACAAAATTCATTTTTAATTATGTATAATACCAGAATCCATTAAACCCAGGAAATTCGAAATATGGTGGATAATAGTGATTGTATACTTAAATTTATACCACCTTATTCTCCGATGTTGAACCCGATAGAGAAAACATTTTCTAAGATAAATTTCCACTCCCGATCATTAGTAAGTGACATTACCACAGAGCATAACATAGTAAGTGTAATTGAGGAAAGTGTCGCACAAATTAATCAAAATGATTGTGCGAACTATGTTATGAATATGATCATGATAAGCCGTCAGTGGAAAAATTCTTCATTAATTTTGACAAGTATTATATAAAAATGAATATGTTTTATTTTTTATTTTCTATTAAATTCTAAAACTGGTTTAATTTAATTTGAAAAATGTTTAATTGAATTTGAATAAAGTTTAATTTATTCTGAAAAGAGTTTCATTTATCTTGAAAAAGGTTTAATTTAAACTGAAAATGCGATAAATAGAAAGTAAAATTGCGTGAGCTTTGGTTGCCGAGTGGTTAAAGCGGCTGTGCCAAAATTGTGAAATTTGACTCATCCAAAGTTCGTAGGGTGCTGATGAGGGGTGTTTGCTACCCAGAAAGAGCCGGTTGTCCATCTAGCTATGTATAAAAATTTTGCTTTTCTTTACTTAATTGATATTGATTAAAAAAATTACAAACCAAGGGTTGAACTGGAGCCTGAAAAAGTAATTTAATATAAATGTATTACAATACAATAGTTCAATGAAATTAAAAAAATTATTTATTTTATTTTTTTCCTAATAACTCCAATATTATTAACGACACCAAAAAATTATTTTAGCAAAACTTAAAGCTGGCATAATTTATAATTTTTTAATGTATCACATGATGAAATCGGACACGCCGTTTATAAGTTATGACTAGAGGTCTGGATTAACCTATTCGAAAATCTCATATTTTAGAAGAAAAAAAAAATTCTAAAAAAAAAACTGATCCATAGAACTTGAAATTTTTATGATTTTTGTACTTAGATAGGCATAATACATTAAAAAAATATAGTGGTCATCTATGTTATTTACGGAATATGTTATTGACGGAATAGAGGTTGTTCCCAAGGAAGAGGTAAAATTCCTGGGTATTACTCTGGATAAGAAACTCACCTGGGAGCCACACCTCGAGTCAGTACTGGGAAAGGCAACAAGACATATTTGGACAGCAAAACAATTATTCGGTAGATCCTGGGGTCTGAGCCCCAAGATGACGCACTGGATATATACGCAGATGGTCAGACCCATAATACTATACGGGGTACTAGTCTGGTGGGGCAAGACCAAACAAAGAACAGCCATATCAAGGCTGTGCAGACTACAAAGGCTTGCATGTATGTGCATCACAGGGGCCATGAAATCCACCCCGACAGCAGGCATGGAGGCACTTCTTAACCTGACACCACTTCATGTATGTGTACAGGAAGAAGCAGCCATGCGGGCTATCAACATCTATGGAAGAGAGAAACTGACCTTATTGGTCATCTAACGATCCTAAGGGGATTCAGAGACGTTTTGCATATGTCTCGGTCGAGTGATCACATGGATCCCTCACTCTGCTTCGGTAGAAAGTATGGGGTCTTCTTCCCTACGAGGGAGGAGTGGTGCTCAAACCCAATATGGCTACGAGATGACTCACAAAAATGGTACACTGATGGATCCAAGTCGATCCATGGAGTGGGAGCGGGAATAGTGGGGCCAAGGGCACGCAGGGCAGTAACCCTTAGCAGGGACACCACAATTTTCCAGGCGGAATTATATGCTATACTGGGAGCTGTAGAGATACTATCCGAAAGGAGATACACAGGAGTCAAAATCAAGATACTCTCCGACAGCCAGTCGGTACTCAAGGCCCTGAGTGGCTATTCGTTCACATCCAGGACAATACTGGAATGTCACGACAGGCTAAATGAACTGGCCACTCACAATCAGATTACTCTGATATGGGTGCCAGGTCATGAGGGGCACAAGGGTAACGAGTTGGCTGATACCTACGCAAAAAGGGGAGCCAATGGGGCTTTTATTGGACCCACTCCATCCTTTGGCTTTAATAAGCTACTCCTCAGGGGGGAGATCAGAAAATGGACAACATCCATCACAGAGAAACTGTGGAATGACACTAGGGGTCTAGAACACTCGAAGAAATTTCTTAGCTTTGATGCCGAGAGCGGATCTCGCTCTAAAATTAAATAGGAAGAATCTAAGGACACTGTGTGGGGCGCTAACAGGACACTATACCTGCAGGAAACATCTACACAGAATGGGACTATCCAGCACGGCAACCTGCAGATTTTGCGGAGAAGAAGAGGAGTCAATGGAACACTTGATTATTGAATGTGTGGCACTTGGCCACAGAAGATACAGGCTGTTGCAGGCCTATACATTGGGTTCACAGGACTTGCAAGGGCTTCCACTGAAGGAGCTAGTACTGTTTCTTGATGTATTAAACTCGTGAGGGAAAGGGGTTGCACAATAGATCATTATTGGTCGCAGTGCAAAGGGCCATCCTGGACCAACCTAGCATAAATAATAATAATAATAATAATGTTATTTAAGTTTATTGAATAGGCATAATTTGTGTTACACAAAGTTTTTCGTATAAAAAGATGCTCTGGCAGAGCATCTCTGCCATAAATCATTGTCAGTTAAAACTAAATTATCAATTTATGAAACGTGTTTGAGGCCAGTTCTAGTACACGTATTTCCACAGTTAAGTTTGGAATTTTTGAAAGGTAGGACTTAAAATTATGTCTTGGAAAAAACTGTGCTGGGAGATGCAAACAATTTTCAATTATTGTGTTACACAAAGAATCTAATATTGCAGCTATAGGCTTTTATGTTTTCGACTTAATTCAAAGTTATATTAAGCGCTTGAATGCACATGATAACCATATTCTTGAGGAGGTGGTGTTATTGGACTAATACTTCTTATTTGTTTCCTTTTTTCATTGTTTCCGATATGGTTTTTTTTACCGAATCTTTAAAAAAAATCTGTTCCTGGCTTTCACAGGAGTTGCTTTGAATTTTGTTTTTTTTTTGTTGGTTGGTATTTCAGTTTTTAGCTTTAAGCATATTTTTGTAAGAGATGTATTCTCACGAAACTGATGCTGGTGCTGGAAGGAGAGGCGTTTTCTTGAATATCATGTTTTAAAATCATACATTATCCAGTTTGGTACTGTTTCATTTCTCATTATACGATTTTAGGCTACAACATTTTCTTCGTTTTTCGTGCGTGAAATTGCGTGGTTAAAGGAGAATCGTGATGTGAGGCCCAAAATTAACTGCCCGTTCCTCAATGTCGAAGTCGTGTGATTGTTCGCTTTAAGCGAAAGAAAATTGTTTTGGGTTCCTCTATGACGTTGTTTTATTCAAGCGATGACTCGAAAAGACGTAAGTCTTATAAATGTTTTCATACAAAATCCGATTCCTCCATATCGATCATGCCGATCGTTAGCATTGCGAACGCAAGCGTCAAAATCAAGCACTTGTTTTTATGAAATTTTATATTTATTTGTTAAAAAACTGGGAAATAAAACTAAAAAACCCACATATTTTTCATTTTTATTTTATTTAGTAAATATGTATATTAAACAATTAGCATATGTATGTATGTAACTTTTGTATGGCATAAAATAAAGTCTTATTATTGGTAAATCGCTTATTTGCGAAATAAATATATATATCCTTTTTTTTGGGGGGGGGGGACCTCTCCCCCTAGATCCGCAACTGGTGTATATGTAGTTTTCCTAAACAGTTCACTTTTGCGCTAGATGGAAGAAAATCCTGCGTTTGCCAGAGGAGTACCAGTGTTCAGTGTGCCAAAGCACTTCTTAAATGTCTTTGCAAAAAAATACTTTTAAATTGAAAAAAAACTAATTTATACAGCTTCAAATCGTTTTTTTATAAAAACTTTATTAACAAGTAATTAATTACAAATATTATCCTGAAGATGCTAACAAGCTGTTAGCGAAATATTGAATAATATTGTTAATAAAATTTTTATAAAAAAAAAAACGATCTGAAGCTGTATAAATTAATTTTTTCAATAATTAAAAGGATCAAGTAAGAATTATTTTATTATTTATTATTTATTATGTTATGTTACGAGGGCCGCCGGTCCTGAGACTGACTCACTTGGGTCCTAGAAAAGGTCCCGTTGTGTTACCCGAAATAGGCTGTAGGGAGATCTCCCTACACAAGCTCAACCGGTTCCACCCTGAACCAGCCCGACGAACGGATGAAGGAGTCCACCCTGTCCAATCTGCATTCCGACACTTCCGGTAATCCCTCTAGTGTCGGTCTGCCCAAGCAATTCGCTCTCCTGTGTCCAGGTACCCAGCGAAGCTCCAGATCAGAATGTCTCGCTATCTCGTTTAGAGATACCCGGCATTCCTGAACCAACCGAGATGTTGAGTAAACACCCGCAAGCGTGTTAATGGCGGCCTTACTGTCGGTACAGATAATAATATGCTCCCCGTATATTCTATAGTACCTCATCTAGTTTACCGCCCTTCTTATCACCGCAACTTCGGCCTGAAAGACGCTACACTCATTCCGTAGCCTAAAATTGCTTCTCCTTTGAAATCGGGGAATGAAGATACCACCCCCAACCCCGGTGCTCGACTTGGAACCATCCGTAAAGACCAGGAATACATCCTCCGATTGATCTACTCCGACACTATCTAAGGACGCACCCGACAGATCTACGCTGAAATCCCTTTCGACCATTGGGGCCGGTGAGCAGTAGTCTATTCGATCTGGAAAGTCAGCCAGTCTTCCTATTATCGATGCATGCCCTGAGACAGCATCCCTCCACATGCCACCTGCCTTTAACCGTGTTGCCGAATTCATAGCAGTTTCCTTGACCATGAGATCGGCTGGTAATCAGTGTAGCATAGTAAAGAGCGCCTTAGATGGGGTTGAGCCGGTTGCTCCAGTTACCATCAAGGCCGATGTACGCAAAATCCTTTCAAAGATCTTGAATATATATATTTAATACCACAAAAACTATTTCCACACTTTCAAAATGTTTTCTTTTTTTCTTTTGTACTTATTTATGTATGTATGTATTTGCTTTGGCTTGTCAGCTACAATACAGCTGACCGGTTTTATGGAGGGTTGTATTTACACAAGAACAATTTAGTAGTTTTTGTCAATACTGCCATAAAAAAACCAAAACTGTTATTTACCGATAGCAAATATTTCATGACGTAAGCCTTTGCAAACGCAAGCTGTCGACATAGGGAACCCAAATTGATTCCAAATCGTGCGACTACATTTCGATCGCCTACATTTGTAATTGTCGAGCGTGCAAGTGCCTGAGAAAAATTATTCTGATCATGAGCATGTGTGACGTGAGCCAAGAAACCCTCACGTGCACATCTCCAGTATGACTCCGACTTTACAGGCCACTGTTAAACGAGGTATTGATTTTTGCACTGGAAAATGTTGGCAAAGAATATTGTTATTGTTTATTGTTGTGTATATAGATGTGTATATATATAACATATGTGTGTGTGTGTGTTTATAATAAGAATATCATTTCATAAAACTACAACAGTTTAAAAAAAATTCAAACAAAACTGAAAACTCTTAATTTTGTTGCTTAATTTTGTATTTTTATTTATCATCAAATGTGTTAATTTGAACTTCAAATAAGTTAAATTTTTGCATTGTAAACTTGTTTTTTTTCTTTTTGGAGGAAAAAAATGAAAAAAATGAATCAAAGAAATGACACTTGTATGAGTTTAAGGAGTAGATAAAAAGAGCAGAGTCAAAGCAAATAATTGTTTTTTCTCATTGCGCAAGCGCTGTTATTATTATAATTTTTTTTTTTTTTGAGAGCACTTATAAATAAATGAATTAAAAATGCTTTAGGAAGGAACGAAACATGATAAAGTTGAGAGTTTATTTAAACAATAAAGTAGGCAATTAAAAGGAAAATATACGATGGCAGGTTTTGCCTAAAAATTTCTTAAAAAACTGTTATTAACTACAAAATTTTGTTTGTGCCTTGGCGTTGAGTTTAATTGAATAACTGAAGAACTGCGTTGTTGTAAATTTACAAAACGCATGAATGGCTGTAACATGTGAATGTGTATGTAAATAAAAATTGATTCAAGGTGGCCTGTATTCATTTTTGTTTCTTGATGTGCCAAGTTAACATTTTTTCAAATATTGCCTGCTCCTGAGGTAAAAAGTTCATACAAATTAGTTAAGAAATTTGGCAATTGTTTAAATAAAAAAGAGTGCTGGCAGATGCTTACAGATTTTATACGCGAAGCCGGTGTTGATTATACCATCCATGGAGGAGAAAATACTTTTTTGCATACATATGAAAAAATGTATGAAATAAAATTAAAAATATAGAATTTTGAATGCTTAAAACCGTTTATGGCTCTACGATTTTACGTTCTGTGCAAAAACTTACCTCTGGCAGCACTGTTTTGCCAACATTTTCATATTCTCCTTAGTCCATTCCGCATCTTCAGCATCGAATCATTAACAAACTACAAGCCTCCGTCATACTTTGACTTCAGTTTTGGGAAGTCCACGAACCCCTCCACAAACCCATAAAACTCATTGCTTTCAAAGCCTGGCCTCTTAACTATTCTAAAGTTTCCCCAAATTTTTTATTTATTCCATTTTTAATTACAATCTACTTTACAATATTTAGCAAATTCAATAGTATTCGACTAAAACAAGTTTTATATACATATAAAAACTAATTTATGCAGCTTCAGATCGTTTTTACATAAAAATTTTTATTTACAATATTATTCAATATTTCGCTAATAGTTTGTTAGCATCTCCAGGATAATTAATTTGTAATTAAATTGAAAATGTTAATAAAAATTTTTTGTATAAAAACGATCTGAAGCTGCATAAATTAGATTTTTCAATAATTAAGAGGATCATATAAGAATTATATATATACAGGGTGGCGCAAAAATAACCTTCCGATGTTTTTTTGGCTGTAATTAAAAAAAAAAGTCACCATACAGTGACTTTGAGCGGGTGTAATGGCTCTTCGTGGCTTACACGCGGATTTTCAGTGTCCCAGAAGCATAAATTTTGCTTATTTACGTACCCGCTAAGATGGAAATGGGCCTCATCACTCATGATTATTTTTGATGAAAAATCATCTTCCTCTTGGTGGTGATCAAGGATGGCTTGAGCGTATGTTAGACGCGATTGGCGGTCAGCAGCTAACAGCTGATGCACCGTCTGGACTTTGTACGGAAACATCTTCAAATCTTGTACCAAAATTCGCTGTAAAGACCGTCGACTGATACCCATTTGTGTGGCACGTCGTCTGGTCGATGTCGACGGCGCTTCCATGACATCCGCGGCTACAGCAGCAATATTCTCTGCAGAACGGCTACTCCGGGGTCTGCCACGTCTGGCAGCATCTCGTGTTGTGCCAGTCTCTTCGAGGCGAGCGGCTAAACGTCGCAGTGTTTCACCAGTAAGCGTTGGACGGCCAGGAAATCTGCGACGAAATTCACGTTGTGCCAAAGTCACCGACCGATTATTGGTCAAACAAATAGTCACCAATATTCCGCGTTCTGGAGCAGTGTAGCGTAACATTGTTTATTAACGTGTATTTCGCATGTGTTTACTGCACAAATGTCAAAACAGAACTGACATTAGGGGCCAATCGCAAAATGTATAGCATTTTCTGATAGGAGGATTACTTTTGCGCCACCTTGTACATATAAACTTTGCATAAGGACTTAATAAGCAAAATTTCTTAAAAGTTAATTCAAATATGAACTCAATCATTTGTTTGCTTTAAGAGCCAATTGAAATGCATTAATTCAGGTCCAAAAATAGATCTTACAAATGTTTTCTGTTTTTTTTTTCAGCTTTTCAGTCTATATGCTTTGAAACAAATATGAACTCAATTATTTATTTGGCTTAAGAAATATTTGTAAGGTCATTTTTGTGGACCTGAATTAATACATTTCAACGGCCTCTTAAACGACCCAGTAGTGCGATTCTCTAACTTTTAACGATCCGATAATCGCAACTTTTGTCTACAAATTTCATAGCTTGCAGTAACGATTAAGTGATTCTGTAACTTAATTTTAACGATGGTAAACAGCTGTATTTTTCTGTTCATTCATGTAAGCGTTACGTGGCATCTCTGCCAAAAACAGCGAAAACCACAAAGAAGAAAAGAAAAAACAATAAGTTTTGACATAACAATATGTATACATATTCATTTTTATATTTTGTGGTTTTAGTTTTTAAATAAATATTATTTAATTTGTATTAAGGTACAGAATGAGCACAACTGGCGGATTGATTTTATGGTGGAAAATCCGGAACTAGCGTCAGGCTAGTATTCTAGAGGGTATTCGAGATACCTTCAGTTTGTCATCAAGCGTAAAAACTATATTCTCAACTAAGGCTGGTGAGAATATAGCTATATAGCTTTCTAAATTCATCAGCTGTCAACTCAAAAGGATCACCCAATTCCCGAAGAACACACCGCTTATTCCTTGAAGCGTTCAAACTTGTTTCATCCCTGGCAAGTCCGAATGCCAAACGTTCAAAAGCCATTTTAACACAAAACACACTTTACCGATTGAATAAATTATATTGAAATTTTTGTTTTTAAAAAAGTATATGGCTGTGAAGTATTTAAAAAATATTTTTGTGTATTAAAAAATCACAAAATCACAAAATACACTTTAACGATTGAATAAACAACAAGAACATTTTTGTCGTTAAGATATCGACAATCGGCAGTAAAATTAACAGCTGATTTTGATCGACAGCGAATATCGTTAAAAACATGTTACAGGATAGTAAAATCGATAAAATTTCGTTATAATTATTTTAACGATTCGATTATCGTTATAAAGGTTGCAGAATCGCACTACAGGTCATGACTAATTGCATACCTTTTTTTTTCTTGTAGTTTTCACTGTACATGGGCTAATGCTTGCTTATGTCTTCCTTTTCATTTGTTAAAAAGTTTTATTTAACGAGAAGAAATTAAGTTTATTAATTTCTATTATTCCAACTTTTCCATATATACATAATTATTTTGATTTTTTACTGAAAATTTTAATTTCATTGAACTTTTGTATTAACCGAGTGGTTAAAAGCGGCTGTGCCAAAATTGTGAAATTCGACACGTCCAAAGTTCATAGGGTGCTGATGAAGGGTGTTTGCTACCCAGAAAGAGCCGGTTGTCCACCTAGCTATTAAATTTTACTTTTCTTTACTTAATTGATATTAATTAAAATAGTGACAAACCAAGGGTTAAACTTAAGCCTGAAAAAGTAATTTAATATAAATGTATCATAATTATTTTGTATTACGTTTGTCGGGCTCAAGTTCATGCTTTGCTATTTTTGTGATTAATATTAATTAATTAAGACAAAGAAAATACCAAAGACTTTTAGCAGGGTGGATAATTGGCTGTTTCGAAGCCGCCACATTTCTCCTCAGCACCCGTCCTTGAACTCAGGGGCTTAGGTTTCTAAAGCGAGACTCAGCCACGCAAGTTTTTTGTATATTTTCTGTTTACATTTTTAGTTATATCAGACATACACATTATTACATATTTTATTTTTTATTATTGCGTTATTGGCTGAATGGCATGAGTGTCGCCCAACAGGACATTGCCACATGGGAGCACACGCGAGAAGACTGAATCTTCCATACAATGATTTCTGCAGAGGTTGCAGAGATGAGGAAGAGGAGGAGAGTGTTGAACACTTCCTCTGCCGATGTCCGGCCGGCCCTCTCTAACAGGAGAGCGAATTGCTTGGCCAGACCGACACTAGAGGGATTACCGGAAGTGTCTGAATGCGGATTGGACAGGGTGGAATCCTTCATCCGTTCATCGGGCTGGTTCAGGGTGGAACCGGTGGAGCTTGTGCAGGGAGAACTCCCCACAGTCTTTTTTGGGTAACACAACGGGACCTTTTCTAGGACCCAAGTGAGTCGGTCTCAGGACCGGCGGCCCTCGTAACATAACATAACATGAGTGTCGCTTTAGAAACATGAGCTCCTGAGTTCAAGGACGGGGCTGGCGACAAGTGTGGCGGCTTCGAAATAGCTAGCTGTCCAGCCTTGCTAAATGGCTTTGAAGTTTTCTTTGTCTTGTTGAATTAATATCAATCACAAAAATATTACAGAAAATACTGGAGCCCGTTAAACTTAAAACAAAAGAAAAGAAATAAACTTTTTTTTATTGTTTTATTGACAATTTGAACAAAATAATACTGTGAAGAAGAAGAAGAAGAAGTGTAATTAATTGGTTTTTTTCATTTTTGTTATGAATGGGAAATTTGTGTAGAGATTTTACCAAATAAGGGATAATTTCTAGGAAACAAGTATTTTGCAGGTGTGTGTGTGTGTGTGCGTGTGTAAGTGTATGTTTTGTGAGTGTAACATTTAGCTCTTGGCTGGTTTGTTGTTCTTGTGTGGAGATATAAAAATATCAAGAAATATGAGAGAAAATTTTCCTTTTCATTAATTCTCCATGGATGGTATTTCTTTTGCTTTGCTGTTTTCATTGAACACTTCATGGGAAAAGTGTAACACATTAATCACTTTGATTTAAATTTTTTATTTATTATTAATAATTTTTTGTGGTTGGTAGGTATGGGTAAAGTTTTTTAAAGTTATCATTAAAACAAGCAAACGTTTGGCATATTATTTTGCTTTTGTGTTCCTTTGGTGTGTTTAGTATTTAAATTTAAAATTTACAAAAGAAAAAGCGAAAACTCTTGCAAGTGTGTATTTGAAAAATAAATACATATGTATGTATATATTTTTTCTATTGCTTTGCACATGTTCGAATCTTTTCCTTTTTCATGTACTCTTTTATAAGTTTTTTTTTGCTTGGAAGTGCGACGTATTAAATTCACCTTTTAATGATTTCATAAAACAAATAAAATAAGAAGAGCGAAAAATATATTAAAGTTTGTATCTTTGAAATGTGTGTGTGTTTTTTTTTTAGAAAATTATGCTTTAGAAGATTAAATGAAGTCGAATCGAATGAATACAACATTTACACATTCATGTGTAACATGTTGATGTTCACTTGCCATGTGGAAAACAATAGAAAATAATTGTAAGCAACATTTTTTTACAATTGTCAATTACTTTCAAGCCCGTTCTGCAAATCACGTGATTTCGAAGCATTACCTCACTAACTTGGGGGTTACACGATCAAGTTTTGCCTTTCAAGTTTTAATACATTCACACTTTTTTACTAATACACTCACAATTTTAAAAATTGATGCAAACTTGATGACACTTTTTGCTTTCCATGGAGACCATCAAGTTACAATCAAGAAAACAGCTGACAACAATTTTTTTCGTTCTGTCTGCAAATATTTTTTTGTTTTGTTTGAAGAAAGTTGCAATTAAAAGTGATAAAAATGAAACAGATTCAAGCTTAAAAATAGAAATAAAAATGTTTACGTGCAAAACCAACAAATTTTTTACTTCTATTTTTACATTGATTTCCAGTTAATTTATTAATTTTAAAAAGAGATATTTGTATATTATGATTATATTTAAATATATTAAAAAAAAATATTGATTTAGAATCTGAATTAGTTTCTGGGTTAAAGGCCATAATAATAATAATAATTGCTATAAGTTTGTTAAGCTCTTATTTGACGTATTTCTACGGATTATTTGTCAAATAAACGTGTAATAAACCTTCAATAGTTTTTATGAATATGGGTGTTAATGTATTATATAGAAGAGGAGGTTTTGCTTTAATTTTTTTTTGGCAGAATATGCAAGAAGCTATTTTTAATTTTCTTCTTGACGGCATCTTGAAAACGAATTGTTATGAAATTGCGTGCAGCCTACGTCACAGCTATCAATTTTATTGAATTTTGACAAGCAAGCAGTATGTGAAAAAAAACTTGATAGCAAAACTTGGTCGTGTAACTGCAGTGTAAGATAACATTTTATATGTACAAGGTGGTCCAAAAGAATTCACGCTATTGAAAACTGCTCTTATCTGTTCTGCAAATCAGTTGTTTGCATTTATGAACTAGACAGCTGTAGAATACAAGTGAACACGCCATGGAGCGATACACTGCCCCAGAACGTGGAATAATCGTGTGTATTGCGAAGTGGACGATTTTTCGACCAAAATCATAATGAGCGATGAAACTTATTTCCACCTCAGCGGATACGTGAACAAGCAATACTATTGCTCTGGGGCACGGAAAATCCACTAGTGATGCGCGAGGAGCCATTACGTCCGCTCAAAGTGTCTCCATGGTGGGGCTCTACCCGGGGGCACAATATGCATCTTGCTGATCGTAACCAGCTTGCTGTCGTGTCAACGGTTAGAAGAGGTGTAGGATGCCTCGGCTGTCTTGGTGGTTAGAAATTTTAGGCAGGTCGCAAGGGTCTGCTGAAACCCTTCACCGAGGGCATATTCAGTAGTACGAGGATGACTCTGCGGAGTCGTCTCGTCCGGTCATAGGTTGAGGAGCCTCCTTGGCTGAAACGTACTGACTGTGGTTGCTACCGTAAGTTCGCATGGGAGGGAACGTTGTTAGCCATACTGATCATGCGGCCCCTGATCATACAGACGCTGCTCTGTAAGGAACTAGATTGGTGGGATCATTAGGGTTGTTTAAATGACTGATGCTCTTCGGGACTTCGAGAGTTCCCAACCGTGGTCGTGATTTCCCAGTGCCGTGTAGGAAATTGCACTGCAGCAGAGATTAGGTAGCTCTAACTCCCCAGCAAGGGGTTTTGTTACGGGCTGTTATGTTATTCTACTGGCTAAGCTTTGTACTTGTTAATACAAATTGTAGTAAGTATGGAATATTTTATAAACAAAATGTCATTGAGTGAAAAGAATAAATAGGATTAGAATTGTAACTGGCAAACCGAAAGGTCTTATTAGTATAAAAAATTATATTACGGTCCAAGAAACGTAGCAAATGAATAGCCACCCGAGTAGTTGTTCCTACTGCTCGGGGGCGGTAGTGTAACGTCTGAATTACACCACGTGGTTTGACCACCGTCAGGTTACGGCATACCGGCCAGGTGCTGGGTCTGCATGTTGGGTTGTTCACGCTGTAGGAATTATCGGGCCTTTTTTTTCGAGGACGCCTCTGGTCAAACGACAACGCACTTAGGGCCATGTCATCCGCGTTTTTCTGCCACAATTAAATTAATTAGACCTGGAGGTTCCATGTGGTTCCGGCAGAACGGGGCAATGGCACACACTACGCGAACCACAACCAATATTTTATGGACGTCTTTCATTATTTTTGTAATATTACACGTAAAAAAAATTATTTATATCACAGATTGTGTGATGAATTTATGATGTTTACGTTTCTAAATAAGTATCACATTTAGCACATTTTTCTTAAAACGGGGAGCTTCAATATTTTAGTGAGGTTAGGATCAAAACACAATATAGCAGTGGATGATAAGCACTAATAATTTTATTGGGCTTGAGTTCGATGTTTACATTCTCAAAATTGGGAGAATGTTTTTGTGATAAATTGGAGTGATCAACATTTTTAAAGGAGAACAAAAAATTAAGGTGGAAGACTTACTGGCTGGGGTACATACCATTACTGTTTCACGACCACCACGTCGCTCATCAGCATCCAAACTTGCTTCACAACCACGCCATGACTAATTGTGTACTTTTTTTAAGCAGTAGCGCTTGACATCCTCCCACCTGGGCTCGTCATTATTGACTGTCTACATTTGTATAAGATCAAATATAGACAGTCAGTAATGAAGAGCCCAGCTATGTGCTGCTGCTTAAAAACACATATACAATCAGTCAAGGCCTGGGCCCGAAGCAAATTTGGGTGCTGATGAGCAACGTGCCCCAGTCAGTAAGTATTCAACTTTACTTTTCTGGTCTTCTTTAAAAATGTTGATCACTCCTCAATTCAAACTCAAAAAAATCGAACTCATACCCGACAAAATTATTAACCATTACAGGGAATGATAACAAGAAATAAAATCAAAATTAAGAAAACAATACTTATTAGCAGTTTTTTTTCTTCAAAATATTTAAAAAAATGCTGCGCTTATTGTGGAAAAGAACACAGCATTAATGTCTCTTATCAAAGAAAATCGTTTTAGAAGAACTGAAAATGCCACTGCTGTACTCAAGGCTCGGTTATAGAAAGTAATCACTTGCCAGTTCAGTTTCTAGAAAGGCAGTAGAGTACTGTTTACAGTTGCTTTTAGCTGCCTGTATTATCATTGTGCCCTACTGCATTATCATTTTCAGTGCTTGACAACTCAAATATTGTTCAGGTGTCAGCCATGGTCGTGCCATTAGTTCGGAACTAAATGCTGTTAATTTAACTTTATAGTCCAAAAATATTTACAATTGCTTTATTTATTTATTTGCCGATATTTTGCTCGAAATATCGCAAAATAAATTAAATACACAGAAGGAGTTTTAGCTCGAACAATGAAAGAATATTAAATTATAAATAAAAAGGCTTGAATAAACTAAGTAAATAATTGTCAATTACTTTGTCGGGCTTTAGTTGGAGTTTACTTCTTCAGAATTGAGAGTTTTTTTTTCTGTGGCAAAATTCTAATGATCAACATTTTCAAAGGAATATAAATATTAATTAGATTTTTTTCCAAAACAGATTTTATTTGAAAAAAAAAATGTAAAAGAACTTTCACTAAAAGAATGTTTGTAACGTAAACCTCCAAAAAGAATGAAAAATACTAATAAAAAACGAATCGAAATTGAATGAAAATTTTCCTGAGCTTCAATGCCTGGATAAAATTGAAGTTAAGAATATAAAAATGAAAAATGCCGTCATTGATGACATGTTCGCTAATTTATCAATTATCTGTAACACCCGAACTACGGCGACATTTAAGGCCATTTAATTATAATAAGGAAATTGAAATTGAAGGAGGTGACATAGCGCAGGAGAATTTTATAAATATAAACGATATTTATGAGCTTAAACAACAACAACAACAACTAAAACAACAAAAATCACAAAAAGATTGTCTTCAAAAAATTTTAAAAAACCCACAACAAAAACGTCGTCGTCGGGTTTTATCCTGTAATTTAATAACTATTTTAAAGCAAATTAAATCAACTTATCCCACCTTTGATATACAAGAACAACAGCAACGGCAGCAGCAGCAGCAGCAGCAAAAACAACAGCAACTAAATCATTATCAAAAACGCCACCAACAACAAGTATTGCAGCATCAACTACAACAGCAGCCACATTTGTTAAAAATATAGTAAAATTGTTCCTCGTTAGAAGACAACCAACCCGAATCCGAAAATATAACAAAGTATTCGCTTTGCTCTCATCCACTTCCACTCTTCCTTCTGCCTCTGCCACACTCTATGATAAGCTCTCTCTCTCTCTCTCTTTACCTTGCTCTAACTGTAAGCAGCAACAAGAATAAAACAAATTTCATATTTCACAATTTGAATTATTGAAAAAAGCAAAAACGGCCAAAATAAGTGAAAATCTATTCGAACAACAACTGCAACACACTAAACTGCAACAACATTTACAGTGGCAGCATAAACAGCAATCTTTTAAGCTGCAACATCAAGCGCAATTCTCAATTTGCATTATTGGATCGTTGTCTCTTCAAAATTCCAAACCAAAAATATTTCTATATTTGTGGTTAACAGCTGTTGTCGTTCTCTCATCACTTCAATTGCAACAGCTCGGGCAACACAAGCATCGGCAACAGTTGTCAGCACTTTTACTGCAGCAACAAGATAATTCATTTTGTCATCACAGCAAGCAAACACAGTTCAGCCACAACGATCCAATAAACAAATTTTTGATGGACCTGTTGGTACTCAAAATGGCGGATGGTGGTCACACATTCGTAAAGAAGAATTTCCACAAGCCAACATATTGTCATCACTGCTCCGATATACTGTGGTTTGGTTTAATTGGACAAGGTTATATATGTGAAGGTAAGTTCAGTAATTCTTTTTCAAACTAATTTTTATGCAGAAAATAAGCAACAAGTCTTAAGCCCGTTTTAAGTTTGTTATATATTGTATTTTTTTATTGAATACACTTAGTAATCGCAAACGCCGACATGGCTAAAAAGATTACAAAGGTTTTTATCAGGGACCGTAACCGTTACGACTTTTTTCAAAAAAGTCAAAATATAATAGTTATTTTTTGACTTTTATTCTTCGGTCAGAAATAAAAGTTAAAATTTGACTTTTATTTTTTCGGTCAAAAATAAAAGCTAAAATTTGACTTTTATTTTTTCGGTCAGAAATAAAAGCTAAAATCTGACTTTTAGTTTTTCGGTCAAAAATAAAAGTTAAAATTTGACTTTTATTTTTTAAGTCAGAAAAAAAAATTTACTATACCATAATAATAGCAATGTAATGGAAATATAAGAAAACTAGGATCGCTGACAATCAGTGTTGTTGTTTTGGTTATTTCTAACCAAAATTGGTTACATGGTTTCATTTTGGTTACATTTTTCTCCAAAGAAAAAAAAAGATATTTCTTTCATTGGAATTCTAATAATAGATCTAAAAGCTTTTCACAACATTTTTAATAGATGAACAAAAATCAAATTTTAATTTTTATTTCTGACTTAAGAAATAAAAGTCAAATTTTAACCTAAAAAATAAAAGTCATATTTTAACTTTTATTTTTGACTTAAAAAATAGAAGTAAAATTTTAGCGTATAATTTTTAGTTAAGAAATAAAAGTCATATTTTAACTTTTAATTTTGACTTACAAAATAAAAATTAAGTTTTAACTTTTATTTTTGACCAAAATATATCGGTCAAAAAATAATTATTATAAAGTGACTTTTTGATAAAAATCAAAAAAATTAAAGTCTTTTAAGTTTATTATTCCTTAGCATAGCAGCATCAATATGCCGTATTCAAATATCTGATAGACAAATTATATCCACCTGACTTTTTGATTTTAAATTTTAATAAATAACTGTTTAACTTTTCGGTCCCTGGTTTTTATATGAGCAGGTAGAATATTATATAACTTATGAGAGCCAACTATTTAAATAAAACTAAATCTAGTTCTAGTAGCGTGAATGTGTGTAAATGTATGTATATAGTGGGATAATCCAATAAAGGCAAATTTATGTATAACATAAGCTTCCGTTGGCAGCCAGTGGTTACCAATTTTATTTGTTGTTCTTAAATAGAGTTTAAAAAATTTGAAGCCTAAAGTGCTCAGGACATGTACAATAAAGTCGTCACTCACGCTTGATAGTGTGTGTGTGTGTGTGTGTCGTTTATTTTAATAATTTGCTGTAGACATTCAGTAAAAGACGCAAACATCATAAGTTTTGTGACTTTCTAGTGCGCGTTTCTATTATGCCGTCTAGTGGTGAGCTATTATTGCCTTGTGCTGTTTTGTCTCGCACAAAGATGCCCTTCAATAAATCCTAAAATTAATTTTTTTTTTCACCCGCGCACTTTTTCATCACTTCGACAATTGCGCACCAAATAACCTCTTTTTAACCAAAAAGGCTTCAAGTAGACATAAAAACTTGAACATTTTTAACATATTACTGAAATTTTAATTTTATTGAACTATATTATTGTAATAATTGCGTGAGCTTTGGTTGCCGAGTGGTTAAAGCGGCTGTGGCAAAATTGTGAAATTTGACACGTTCAAAGTTCATAGGGTTGTCTAAACAGCCGGTTGTCCATCTAGCTATGTATTAAAAATTGTACTTTTCTTTACTTAATTAACATTGATTTAAAAAAGTGACAAACCAAGGGTTGAACTTGAGCCGGAAAAAGTGATTTAATATAAAATCATTTTTGATTCTGCTTCAATCGAAGCCAGAGAAAAGAGAGTTCTCGATTGATTTTGCACTCTGGAATGCATTTTTTTTTTCAATTTTATGTATACTTTTGAAAATTAAGTTCCCCTGTAGTAAACTGAAGAAAGGCATCTACAAGGCAGCAAGAATATTGAATTGTCGATGAAACAATGAATCTACATTTTTGTTATTACAACGTCCATATTCCATAACTCCCACATTTGACTGTTCGGTGAAAGGAGAGCGATTCGTCCACAGCAGACAAAAATGTAGAAAAACTACGGGAAAACTAAAATCAATTTTCATGTTGAAATGAAAAATTCTAAAACATACATTTTGGAAAATGAAGTGAGTTATCCACGCATTTAGATTTTAAAGTACTTTGGAGGTACAATTAGTATATGAAATACTAATTGAAAAACATCAAATTGTGGTTATTTTGGTTGATTCAGTTGAACCTGTTTTTTGTTATTACATGCTTTTTGCAACAGCTGATTGTTTAACTACTTTCCCCAACCAGCACGAAGCAAAAATGAGGCCTGTTTCATGCAAAAAGAATAAGAATATTTCTCTCTCAAAAGCTCTCTCACTTGCACGAATTTTCAGTAAGGGAACAGTTTTTGTGCTAATTGGGATCCCGCTCGCTCCCAGTGCTGAGTACGGGATCACAACTTTTAATTTATGAATATTCGCTGCTGTGGGTAAAAAACAAACAAAAATTTAATGTCCCAACGAAAACTGGTCATAGGTCAAGTGGTGACTGCTCCCAGAAAAATTGTAAAAAAATCTATGTCGCGTGTTTCAGAACAACTTTTTGGCAGCAAAAAAATTGTTTAATTCACATAGAGTCAACATTCTATGAATAACTGGTATGCGATATATATCGGTTTTATAAGGACTGATATCGAAAAGAATTTGTTTTTTCAATATAATAGCCAAGAAAAATAACTACCAACTTTGAGGCAAAACAACTCTCTGTTTTTAAGTTTTAACAAAATAGCCCACTTTTGGCTACTCAATCCACAGTTTGGAAACTAAGTAGCAAGAGAGAAAAAGCGTGCATATCGAGGCATAGATGTAATATTTATATACATACTTGTATGTTCGTTCGACTTTTTTTATTAAATAATTATTGTTAAGGGATTACTTTTTTTTTTTTGGCAATTTTAAGATTTTAAAAATACACAATCAAAAAATAAAAACATAAAACAAGCATGTTGTTTTATATTCCTTTACGTTTAAACTTGATATTGAAGAGTCTGAAATGCGTCATTGTTGGCCGCCAAATCTCACTGTTAAAACAAAGCAAAAACAAAAAGTAAAAAGCAACAAAACAATTTTGTTTTTTGGTGCTGTTAAATTTTTATACAAAACCATTGACTGACAATCTCACCAACAACAAATCATTGCACGCAGTTTTATTTTAACAATATTCAATGCAAAAAACACAGTTCTACATACGAATATAATAAGACTTTCTTGCAAGTCTTTTATACACACACATGCACTTTCATTAAACATTAACAGTTTACTTGCAGTTGAGAATAAGGAAAGTGTGAGAGAGAGAAGGAGAGAGGGATCAAAGAAATTATATGATAAGAGCGTAATGCATTTACAGTTACTTTAATTCTTGCAGTGAATTTATTTTACCATTTTGATAAACATACATACGCATGTACTTACATATACACATGTACATATTTATTTATGTACGTGCGTGTAAATATATATGTACATATTAAGTAATGGTTTAATTAATTTTTATAACTTTAGAAATAAATAAATTATTTTGGGCATAGGTATTTTTGCATTTTGCAAATTTGAACTTTTTTACAATTTCATGTTCAATCAGGCCTAGAATACTTAATACTAAATTCAAAATAGACGACCGATGAAATATACATAATTCTCTGTTCACTAGCTGCAATTTCAATATGCGATAAAACGGCATGACGGTAGCTTGTGTATACAATAGTCTGGCAGACGAAATAACAGTTTATTGGTATTTTCTATATAAAGATCAAGTCCTGTTTTTCCCCTCGCCCTGGATCCATCCGTGTAACAATGAAGCCCTGTTGGGATCTGGTTTAAAGGGCCAGTCAACCAGTAATGGAATTCGAAAATCAATGTCTTGCAATTGATCTCTAGTCTAGTCTCCGGTATGGGATCCGAAAGATTTGTTGATGATGCGCCTCGTATTCGAAATCAATCCACTCACCCATCACTCACATTTAAGCGTTTCGCTGTGAAACCCTCTTCATATTTTATACTAGTTTCGATTGGCTCGATGAATAGTATTGCTTCCATCAACTTTGTTGTACTTCCTGTATAATTTTGATGTTGCATTTATATTTCATTGATGTTCACCATACTATAGAAACGTAAGTCGTCATAACATGCAAAGATAAATAAATAAAAAAGTTCACTAATTTGCGAAAACAAATTTTAGGTTAAGTTAATTTTATTGAAACATAAAACATGAAAATCTAAAACTATATAGTATTATTTTAATAACACAACTTTTTATTTTAGAAATTATGCTTCTTGCTTATCATATTCTTGAAAGAAATTAGCAATATAAAATTATTAATTTAGTTTTACCAAATTAAAAAAAAAGCTTGTTCCCGGCTTCCATTTTTACTGGTAGAGTTCTAACTACCCAAAAGCATATATGTATACGACATATCAAAATTCAACATATCTAATAAAAAGCAAAACTAAAACTTATGGGCCATATTCATAATAATTATTGTAAGTTTATTAAGCTCTTATTTGGCGTATTTCTACGGAATATTTGTCAAATAAACGTGTAATAAACCTTCAATAGTTTTTATGAATATGGGTGTTTATGTTTAAATTTTATTGGCTGCCATATGTTGATATCAAAAAATTTGATAATTTCAATAATCACTTAAGCGCTTTGCATATGAAATACGCTCTCATAGTAGTTTGCTGCTTTCTTTAGTCATATGTTTGCCAACATTCATATGCTGGTTCAACATATACATAGTCTACACTAAGTTTAAGAATGAGAATTGGTGCACATTTCCAACTCAAACTCGATAGCAAGAATAATGTAAAGCAAAAACAAAATAAGCAAACAACACACAGCATTCGACAACGAATGCCAAACTACGGCCCCAGATTAGCTTTGGATACGAAAAGTCCGCTGCTCTTGGAGCAGGAGTTTTCTTAATAGGCTATATTTATATGGTTTGAAATATTGTCCGACTAACAGCCTGTTCCTCAAGGTCGAAGGCTTGCGATTGCTCGCTTTCTAAGCGAAAGAAAATTCTTTTATTCGAACGATGACTCGATCGACAAGTCGAAAAGAGGTAAGTGTTTTCATACAAAATCCGATTCCTCTATATCGATTATGTCGTCAGCACTGCGAGAAAAAAAATGATAAAATCAAGCACGTGTTGTGTGGGAGTTTTTAATAAAAATTTTTTTTTTTTTTAAAAAGATCGGGAAATAAAACTAGAAACCCCATATATTTTTCATTTTTATTTTATTCAGTAAATCTAATAAACAATTATCATATGTATGTACATTAGAGCAACTCACCAAAAAACGTGCTCTATGTACCCTCCCAAAACTGAACCTTGGAATCTTTTTAAGATAGCACTTAAAATATTTCGGCTCTAGCCGTGACCTCTCGTGAGCTGGACCATTTTGGAAAAGGGTATATTTTTGCATGTTTTGTTGATTTAAGAATCTGTTTCCTTACCAACATATACAATATGGGCATCATAAGAAAGGTTTCTTTAAGACGCGTCCAACTGTATGAATAATGTGTCTAAGGACAATTATCCATGTACTTTTTTAAGGATATTTTGTAAAAAAAACGGTTTTGAATTATGGGTTCGGGGCGGTTTGTAGTAAAAATGTCAAATTAATACATTTTAATCCTTAGGCTATTTAATTAATTACGGGTCTCAGTTTTTTTTTTTAATTCGTGCTTGTTCGCGTTTTCACAAAAATGCAATGGGGTGGTAACCCTTCATTTTAAATTGGGCAATATGGGTATAAAATTTTTTGTTTTGCCAAGTATATCATCCTTGTATGTAAATAACTTCAATTTTTTCAAATTAGATGCAGTTTACATGGTGCTGTGGCATATACATACATATACAAGTGCAATTTTCTGGTAATTGTAATATGACAGCGGATTTAGTTTCTAGATCATATATGGATGAAAATAGGACTAAAGAAAGAAAAAAGAAATGATCCAAGCATGTTTTCTTTCCAATTAAAAAAAAATATTAAATTTTATTCTTTATATTTTCAAAACTGTCTCAAAAACAAAAATAGATTTAAAATACTCTTAAAAAGTTAAGGTGCTCTCTAATTATCTGTATTTTGGATTTGTAAAACAATATGGTATTAGTTTTATTCCAAATGAAAACACAATGCGCGCGTAAGAAGGGTTGTTTTTACACAAGAACAATTTAGTAGCTTCTGTTAACACTGCCATAAAAAATCAACCAAAACTTCAATTTACCCATCTGTGAAGGAAATGCCAAAAATTTCATGCGAACGCAAGCTGTCGACATAGAGGAACTCAAATGGATTCGAAATCGTACGACTACATTTTGATCGCTTACATTTTCTTGCGACATCGAGCAGCAAGTAGTAAAGCTTTTCTAGATTGTTTATTAGGAAATACGAATATGTGTAACTCAAAAAATATATTTTTTTCTCAATAATAATTAGAAACGCCAACTATATGAGTACACACATGTTTACGAACAACAAAATGATTACTTCATAAACTTTAAAATAAAAAACTTTTTTTTTTCCAATTTCAAATCAATGAACTTTTCGTCCAAGAAAACTTTATGACCATTAGAAATTATTTTTTAAAATTATATAAAAGTAGCCAATAGCATTTTGAAAACCAAGTGAAATGTGTACATATGTATATTCGTGAATATGTACTGATACATACTTATACATACATACATACATATGTACATATGTTTATGTGCTTAAAATATTTGTTGCTGTTGGCAAACAGCCGTAGCGGCCACGGCTGCTTTGTTTTTATGACAAAACACTCATGTAGAAAAATGATGACGCTGATGATGGGGCGATGGGGATGGCGATTTAGCTGTGTGTTGTCGAGTGCGTTTTGTCCGCACACACATTTTCGATTTACGCATTTTATATCCTTGATTGTGCGCAAGCTGTTGTTGATATTGATGCTCATAAAAACAACAATAATAATGATGATCATCATGATGAGGGAGATGATGATGTTACGAACTGAGTGGCAGCGGCATAAAAAAGTCAAGATATAACAGCAAAATTTTTGTTTATTATTCCGCCCGTATAAAGTAAATACATACATATATATTTTTTTTTGCGAGATTTTTGTTTAAAACAATCTCATTATTTAATAGTTTTAGAAATTATTTTAAGAATATGTAATTTTACTGAAAAGCGGCCATAAATGCTTTATAGGTTTTTTTTCTCCAATGAACACGGAAAATATTGTTATATTATTTATGTTCTTATATTGTTTTATATTTATACCTGACTACTTTGCATAAATTGTTTTAATCAGTGGCATGAAGAAATTTTAAAAAAATTACAAAATCAACGCTGGATGTGTGAGTAGCATTTAATTGTTGCAAACAGCGCTTAATGAAAATTGTTTATTTATTTATTTATCCATCTAAGCCTATGGAATACAACATCCTTACAGGCTAATAATAACTTAGTTACTAAATATATTAAATAAATCCTTATATTCTAATAACAATTTAAAATCAGTAATCGGCAACGAAAAATCAATGCTAACGATATTATTGATGCTATTTAAAGTATGCAAGGCCCGTAGCAATGGCTCACGCATTGCATAATTAGTACCATAAATTACTGGATCTCAAAAACTTACATGGCACAAACAATTTTATTAACTTTAATAAGTATTCACAATCGATATGACCGTTTATCAAGTTATAAATTACAATAGTACGTTTTACAGAAAGTGGCTGCAAACCCAAAAGCAAACAACGAGCATTATATGAAATTGGCATTGACAAAGTTTGAAAATTACGAAGCGCATATTTAATAAATTTCTTTTGTACTCTTTCAATTCTATTTGTATGTACATCGTAAATAGGGTTCCAACTAAACGAGCAATACTCTAATTTAGAGCGCACAAAAGCTGTGTGCAAAATTCGTAAGGTAATGCGATCAGCAAAGTCTTGACAGTTTCTTCTTCTAAAAGAGCAGACGGAATAGGCTTTAGGTGTCATGTAGTCAAGATGGGCATTAAAGTTAAGTTCACAGTCCAAAATGATACCCAGATCTAACATTTGATTGGCCACTACTAAATTGCAATCAAATAACTTGTACTGGAAAGCATTCACAGAACGAATATTAGGTTTGTGAAAGGACATTTGACAACCTGTATCCTTACATTTAAGGACATATTTTTCATATTGCACCAGCGGGATATTTCATCGATGCAAGACTGAAGAATAAATGCATCATGGTCTGATATTATGTCTTTAAAAATTTTGAGGTCATCAGCATACAACAAAAACTGTGAACCAGAACAATAATTTCCAATGTCATTAATAAAGATCAAGAAAAGTAGCGGCCCTAATATACTACCCTGTGGTACCCCGGATGTTGCAGTGTATGGCAGGGACACAAAATCTTCCAGAACAACAGTATATTTTCTATCAGAATTTGTTGGCAGCAAATGTGTTAAAAGAAAGTTGCATCTTCTTAGATGCAACAAATGATTTTCAAATTCAATTCAGAAATCTATCTGTAACTTGAATAAATTGCACACTTGGAGTCGCAGACTTAGCAATTGAAATAAATAAATGAGCAGTAATTTTGCATTTGAGTTGAGGCCGGAAAAAGTCTCCATTAATAGTTATAACATGCCTGTAATAGTTTCGTTGAACTCCGTACCGGTATGCGGAAACTTACATAAGAAATTGACGAATGTGAAAGGAAAATTTTTTTACACGCAGTTCTTAGGTGAACGTAGATTTCCTACAAAGGTCGCACCAGCATTCAAATAAAAAAAAAAAAAAATTATTGTACTAGGGTTACACATAAACTAATATTAAACCGTTTTTGGTCACTTTATTGACCACTTGTTTCTTGATGTGTTCTCTTTTTTAGCTTTGTTAAAGTAAACCATAACACATAAAACAGTTCAACTGAGTCAACCAACATAACAACCAGTTTGATGTTGTTCAATTAGTATTTCATATAAAAATATCTGCAAAGCGCTTTAAAATCTAAATGTGTGCAGAAAAATTGCTCATTTTCCCAAAATGTATGTTTCAATTTTTGTTACAGCATCAAAATATGCCAGATGTTATTTTTTGGGGATTGAAATGTGGTTTTTAGTGTTCCTGTACTTTTGTGTTTTTTTTTGTATGTTATTGAGAGAAATTCGTGATTGCTCTTATTTTACCGAACTTTGCCTAGAAAGTACGGGAACAAACCTAATAATTGGCATTTTGAATGATTTTCAATGAAAATAAATAAAAAGAAAATCACACAAAACAAAAATAAACAAAAACATTTTTGATACAGTTTGTCAAATAAATTCTGCAAGTGGAAAAGATGTAAAATAGAAGTTTTTGTAGAGGAATTTGTGTAAGAAAAAAATACAAAAAGTTATAGCTATTTTCTATTTTTTCAGTTTGTCTATATGACACCGGCGTTGCATTTGTGGAAAGCAGCTCCTCCGTAAACTTGAGAAAACTGACTTGAAAATTTATGAGCTCAATGAGCTAAATGGTTTTTTATAATACATATATATTTTTTTATATTTATAATATTGGAAACAAATTTTCAACATTATTGTCCTGAAAAACTTATCAAAAGGAGAGCGAAATATCAGCAAAAAATACGAAGCCATATAAAGACTATATATAATAAAAATACCTTTAATTCAAGAAAATATTAATATATAATAGCAAAAAATTTGAAATCAATTTTGTTTTGACAAGCAGTTTATTGGACAAACTGTGAGTTGAAACTTAACTTTACACAATTTGTAGTGTGAATTTAAATACATATTTTCTAAAACTAAAGAATTTAGCTTTCGGTGTGAAAACACTATAACTACCTGTACACTTAAAACGAACACAACATTCCTAGACCTGTGTTTGTGTCAATGTTACGAACCGATTTGATAACGGGAAACTGATAGTAAGAATTTTCTATCTGCTGATTTTTCAAAAATAAACACAAACTTTCATTCTTGATTTTATATTGAAAACAATAACAAAATATGAAAATTTTATTTTGTTTTCAGCACAACTGCAGAAATAAAATTCTTATACGTTGTGGAAAAAACCCGGTAGTAAATTTTGTTTCAAATCGGAAAACGATAGTCTCTATTTACAAAGTTTTGACTCGTACTGTCCATGTAAATATATCTGTGGCAATATGGAAGAGCAGCTTAAGTCGACATAAGACAGAATTGAGTTAAGGCGTTTGGCACATTACAGAAGCAAAGGCTCTTAAATGTGTTTAGTCAGTTTTGAAAAATTCTGTTTTTTGTCAATGTTATGCAATTTTAATTTTTAGCTTAAGTCTTACATATGTACACATAATTTGGTTTACATATTCAGATTTTCCATTGATCATAACAGCTGATATTAAACGCCTGCAAATGTCTTTATAAAGTATTATTGACTACCACAAGCGCTAATTTATATGTTAAATTATTTAAACGAGTTTATTAGCGTTAAAATTCATTACTGAGAATAGATTAAAAGAAAGAAAATAACTAGGTACGTATGATTGATATTTAAATTTAGTTGAGCATTAATATAATATTCCTCATACGCCCCATATCTCGATGGTTTTGCATGTCGAACATATCGAAAGGCGCAACTATCGATAGTTTACCCGCTCTAGTTTGCAGTTCTATGCACATTTTGCCAAGCTTTCATAAATCCATTTAAAATCAGGCACTTTAAGGCTTTTGCTTATTTTTCCAAAAATAAAGTTTATGTAAACAGTATTACAAAATCCTTTTTGATTCTTTGAACTTTTGTTCATGAAAATAAAATAATAATAATGTAAATTTTAAATTGTTTTCTGCGCAAAACACGATAAATGGAGTTAGAGAGTGTGTGTGTGTGTGCTTGTTTGGCCGAATGTTTGCCTTTTAATACAAAAGGTGTTACTAGGTATAACAAAATGTCAACTATGCTAAAAATAGATTGTGAAAATACACACACACACACACACACTTACATGCATATGCATGTGAATAACAACACAGTCACAGGAACAAACACTGACAACATGGTTTAATATTAAAAAAAAAAAATAAGAAAAGAAACGAAAAAATAGCACAACAAAAACCAAATTCTTTTTTTTTTTTTTGATTTGTAAAGGTATCACTGTTTAAACAAGTGTGTTATATCCTGCACAATTTTTGTGTTTTGCTTTTGGCACACTACACAGGAAATAATAATAAGTTGTTAACAAAAAATTGAATGTGAACATGTAAGGGGACAAAAAGGAAACACAACAAAAAAAAAAACAAAAACAAAAAAATACACAAACTACAGAAATCAGAATAGTTGTTTTGGTATTGTTTTTATTTTCATGTTTTATTGTTGCTATTACAAGGTTTTTCCTTTGATGCACTGCCATTTTGCATGATCGCAAGTAAAGTTGTAGTAAAACCTAAGCACAACATTAAGTGGCATTTGAAACAGTTGCTATGAACTAAATAAAATTTATAATTTTTAGGGCTTCCTTGTAGGGACGTGGGAAATATTTTGGCATCAGGTGCTTGTGTAATTGTATTCGTTTGAATACAATATTTGAAAAGAGTATTTGAAGAGAGTATTTTTGATCAAACGAAAAGAAAAATATTGAATATTGTTTCCAATTTTTGGTATCAAACCAACTCGGGCTTTCCATGTCCCTTGCTAGTCTTCGCAAGTAAGAAGAAATACTACTGGTTTTATTGTAAATTATTCCCAACATTTTGTTGGAACATTTTGAATTTCGTCAGGGTCAGACTTTTATTTAATGCAAATGTATTAATTCAGGTCCAAAACTGAATCTTTTCAAAATGTTTTCTGTCTTTTTCAGCTGTCTATATACCGACGACATTTCGTTGGTTAAATTCATATTTGAATATTCAAAAAGCTTTTACTTTTTGAGACTTTCAAAAATACAAATCGTAGTAACTGATGGCAACGCGTTGTATCGAAGGTGGCAAAGAAAAGTAAAAGAGTTGCAAAACGAAAAAAAATGTTTGCTTTGCTAAAGATTTCTTTGAACATTTCTGATTCTCATTTTGTTCATGGGAATTATGGAATAAGTAGTTAAGTTTCAAACAAACTTTTAAGAATTTTTCAAGTCTACTGATGAGTTGATTAGCACCAACGAAATGTCGTCGGCATATAGACAGCTGCAAAAGACAGCAAATATTTTTTAAAAAGTTTCATTTTTAATACATTTCAATTGGCTCTTAAGGCAAATAAATAATTAAATTTAATGCAAATATTTTTCAAAATCTTTTTTATCTGACAGAAAACATTAATAAGTAGCCCTATTCACCATTTTATAACGATGTTAAATGTATTTAACTTGTTTTTTTGATGCTAATTCTTCGACCTTTGTTGTTTAGTATTTTAATTGTTTGAGCCTTAAGGTCGCTTGTTTTTTTATAAGTGTTTATTGAATTCAATATTTCGATATCACAATGCATATCTTCTTCAGGAATGTTTCGATGTTTTTTCAAAAACCTTTTCTTTTTAACAATTTCAAAAACAAAAACAATTTATACTGACAAATGTTTGAAAATTACATACACTTAAGCAAAATATTTTAACATATATACATACATACATAATAATTAAGTTTACATGAATACATGTACACACACACACATGCACATACGCACCTACATACACCTACATGTATCCACGTCTACACACACGTATACATGCACCTGCACACATATATCGACATATACATATGCACATACATACATTTATACCCATGCATGTATATACATGCATACATACATACATAAATACATATGTATACACATCCGCATACTCACATGCACATTTTTTATATAAAAAATGATGAAAACTATTTTTAAATAATTCAAGACAAAACATCCTACTTGTGTATTCTATTCCCTACTATGTTTCCTATATACCAAAGGTCTATAGTTCTGAGCTAATCCGTCTGTATCTGATTTAAAATTGATTCTATTTCCTAATGGTACTTTGATAATATGTAGCATTTCCAACATATATCTACGTTTATAATAGCACTCTGTGCCGAAAATTGAAGTACCCTCAAAATCAGGGTAGTGATCGCAATCACGACAGTGTGTTGACAATGCTGTCCACTTTGATAAATTATAATTTCTATATTTCTGATCAGATTTATGACCTGCTAATCTAGTCTTCAACTTATTACCTGTTGTACCTACATAAACCTTATCACACTGCTCATTATCATTACCCTTGCAAGGTATGTTATAAACTAAATTGGACCTTTCTAACTTATCTAATCTATCTTTAGTTCTACTAAAAAGTGTTCCTACTGTATTCTGTACCTTATGTGCTATTTTATACTTAGTGTTGTCATATATATTCGAGCCTACTAATCTTTCTGACATCCCAGGTATATAAGTTAATGATTTGTATATTATAGGTTCGTTATTAGTATTAAAATTATTAAATCCTCTATTGTTGTATTGTCTTATCAACCTGCAGATGAGTTCCTTGGGAAAACTATTATCCTTCAATATATTTCTAATTATATCCTTATTCTTTCTATGAAATCTGTAGTCACTAATTGTCAATATCTTATCAATTAGATTCCTTGCTGTATTAATAATAATTTTCCTCGGATGTTTAGAAAAATAATTATTTGACAACAGTATTGGTTACATCAAAATTTGGGTCTTTGCAAGACCAGAAAACAAAATTGATGTAACGCACTGTGAGATCCGCCTGTAGTGAAAAATGTGAAGTAGCGACCCCCCAACATACGGCCTTAAAATTTTTGTTTAATTTCTGGAAACTGCCCAACAAAAATACTTCTAATTGCTTATAATTTTAGGGGGCTGTGCATTCGATTTTACTCCCTCAGCATTGAGGAAGATTGTTTTTGTGGCAAAATTGTAGTGAACAACATTTTAAAGAAGGCAAGCAAAGTGGAATTGAAGACTTATTGGCTGGAAAACACATCATGGCTGTATTGTCTCTAATTTCTTCTAATTAGCCAATGCAGGGGGAGAAAAAATTATTGAGATACGATCCGATGTACATGTGTAAGTTAAAGTATTTTGCTTGGGAGGGTGAGCCAAGAACTACTCTCATGCACATTTCCACAAAGCAGTCACCGTGGTAGGGCCCAAGCAGCAGAAATGAGCCTCTACATATGCTCACGCAAATATTCTTGAATTCTGACACTATATTTATTTGAATAAGCACACATACATTTGTACATATGCATATGAATTTGTGCAGGCAATTTAAGTATACGTGCATATAAATTTACATGTTCGTGTATGTGTGTGTGTGTGTGTGTGTGTGTGTGCGTGTATGGGCTGGCAAAACAAAAACAAAAAACTAGGCCGCTGACCTGACGTTTTTGAGTTCTCTACTGACGTCATGAATGAACTCATTCATGTTAGCAAAATGTTTTTTTTTGCACTTTGCTGCCTCTACACTTTGCTGCCCCGCTTTGTTGCATAGAAGTTTATATTTTCCTGTTTTCAGCAGCATACACACAATATACATACGTATGTAGCTTAGCTACGTATGTATGTATGTATGTATGTATGTATGTATGTATGTATGTATGCATGTATGTGGTTGTATTCATGAAGATTGTTGCAACAAGCTGACACTGTATTTATACATACATACATACAAATGAACATGCAATTGGCAAAAGTTTAGCACAGGAAAAAAAAAACTTGCATTCAACTTGCCAATTTGGCTGCTGATTTTTTATTTCTTTCTCGGTTGCTTGTTTTGTTTGATTTTGGCTGGAAAAAGAAACAAGATTTTTTTTTTTTTTTTTTTGTAAATTGAGGTATTCAAATGTTATTGCTATGTACATATTTATCTATTCAGAAATCTTTTTTCTTTTGTCATCATTATTATTTGCAAATTAGTTTTAATGTGGCCTCTAGTAAAATGAGCTTGAATATTTTGAAATCCTCTTGAAATGTAATTGTTTTGTTGAGAGTAACCAAGCAGATTTTCTATTTACTGTGTTTCTTTTTCTTTGTGCGGTAGAATTCTGAAGTATTTTTTCCCCCTTTTGAGAAGGTGCACTGAAACGATTATGGTTGAAATGAAAATTTAGCCTCAAATTTGAATAGAAGCGAAACTTGAGAAAACTCTTTGGCAAACTGGTATTAAGCAGTTCAAACAGTTTCTGATCTAATGTTAAGGCATTAAGGCATTTTCAATTATTTTAGCACTGTTAAGAGCTCTGGACTTGCATGCTTAGCTGTTATTATGTCGATAATCGTATCGTTAAAATAGTTATCACAATATTTTATGGAACATTTTGTAACGATATTCGCTATCGAATAAAATCGGCTGTCACTTTTACTGCCCATTATTAATATTTTAACGGCTAAACTTTACTTGATGCTTAAAGTGTAGTCGATGCTTGAAATGTGAGCAAATAAATCCAAGCAATAATAGAAACGCAATTTATTTTATTTGCCTTATGAAAAATTAAAAAGTGGTGTTGTAAAACTCAACAGCATTTATGTCCAAATACAGATGTTTACCATCTGTTTACCATCGCTAAAATTATGCTACAGCATCACACAATTGTTACTGCACGCGATGTAGTATGTGTGTAGAAAAAATTCCGATTATTGGATCGTTAAAAGTTGCACAAATTGCACTACTGATGGACTTGGTTTCCTTGAATTTACATATCTTTACTGTGAAATGATTTGCGTATGATTGATAAACGAACGTATGAACTGCCTGCCAATCACTCAATCAATTCAAAGGCAGAAAAATCCAACTAAAATGACGTTAGAATTTGATTATGGAGTAGAGCTAACAAATCAAACATCTTGTTTTCAATAATACTGCGAATTGCAATTTCCAACGTTTAATTGAGGGTTAAACAACCGCATTTTGACTTTGCTAAAACACTGCCTAATTCAAAAAAATTATTACAGGCTTATAAGACTGTTATTTGACATATTTGTATGGAAAATCTGTCAAATAAGAGCACATAAAAAGAAATTTTGTTTTTTATAAACCTGTTATAATTTTTATGAATTAGACGGTTACACCCATATTCATAAAAACTATTGAAGGTTTATTACACTTTTATTTGACAAATATTCCGTAGAAATACGTCAAATAAGAGCTTAATAAACTTACAATAATTATTATGAATATGGCCTTTAGTGTTTTGATTTGACGGCAATATGAAAAAAATATGTTTTCCTTTCTTTCTCCTGCTTCTTTTCACAAATTTGTTTACTTTTCTTCCTTCCTTCTTTTTAAGATACTAGAACTGACCATTTGAGGGTGGTCAAACAATATTATGGCAAGTGGGGCACAGAGAAGAAAGCCGTATTGGCTTGGCCGTCGGTATTTTTAACGCTGCCGCGCTGCTGCTAAAGTGCTCGGCTGATCGGTGGCTAAAATTCAGCCGAATGATTTTATAGCTACAACAATTTGGAATTGTGTTGTGCTACCCATTCATGCATAAGAAATTTAGTATACGTTGTTTGTAACAATGTTGCCAATTTAGAGATTTTTCTACGTGGTAGAAATTTTTACTAAAGTAGTGCCATTGGTGTTTGTTTTATTAAATTGATGCAATAAGGCTTTTTGTTGACTTTTTTTTAGAATTGAACTTAAAATTTGCTATTAGAGTTTATTGAAATTTAGGTACATATAAAACTACCTCTTTAAAGAGATCTTTTTAAAGAGGTATTTTAGGTCTACATATTGTATTATTTCTCTTTAATTTTTTTGTTGTGTTGTGGACAATAGAAGATACCAACTGATTTTTTTTTTCGCGAGATGAGATAAATAGAATATTTTTATGTATATGTGTATACATATATGTATATATTAGAGTGACTCATGGTGTATGGAAGCAAAGTTCGTGCAAGGTGTACCCTCCGAAAAATGAACTTTGGACTTTTTTAAGATGGCGTTTAAAATATTTCGGCTCTAGCTTTGACCTCTCGTGTGCTGGACCATTTTGAAAAAGGGTCTATTTTTGCATGTTTTGTTGATTTAAGAGTCTGTTTCCTTACCAACATACACAATATGGGCATCATAAGAAAGGTTTTTTAAGACAGGGGACAAATCACCGCATTCGAAATCGAGTGCTTTGTCATCGAAATGCTGTTAACGTGGATCACAGGACTCGTTATCGAAACGCATCTAATCGATGTTATACTCGATTGTTACTACACTATCGAAAACAAATACACTTTAGCTTTTAGCAGCAAAACAAATAAAATAGCAAAAAAGCGACAAAAAATTAAAGAAATAATTAAAAAAATATAAATTGTATTGTTTTTAGGGAAAATGAATACCAAGAAAAATATTTTCCACTAAGTAGTGTATTTCATTTGTTACATTTCATTTGTTACATTTTTCACCGCTTTGCACATAGTGCTTTGTGCTAAACCCAGTAAAAAATCATTCCCGGCGTTGTGCTGAAAGCTGCCACTGGCCAAAAGGGACAATGTAGCGGCAAGCTGCAATACGAGTGGTACGCTCGTCGACATGTGACCAGAGATATTTATTTCCGATAAAACGTATTCAAAAGCTTCCTTAGAGAGCCGAAAACGTCTTTTGAATCTACATATGTATGTACAGACGATGAAACATTTAGTTCTAATCTTTTGCTTTAAGCTCACAACTTACTCAGCTTCTGGCAATGAAAAACGATTGCTTTTGTCACGAATGTTCCCACTTATAATGGCAATATTGGACTCATCCACCGATTCCGAAGATGAGAAACATAAAAACACATTTGGATTCATTTATCTTGAAGTTTTTCACCAATTTATTTATATTTTGTTTTCCTTTTTCGTTTTGTTTCTTTATTGTCAAATGCGTACTGCGATTTAAAAAATAGTAGTAGAGAATATTAATTGCGATCGAATACTGTGATCCAAAAAATTGCAGCCGTCGAAATATTTGTACACACGAAAGAAGACTCGATTTCGAATGCGGTGATTTGCCCCCAGGTCTAACTGTATAAACAATGTGTCTAAGGACGATTATCCATGTACTTTTTTTAAAGAATATTCTGTAAAAAAAAAAAACGGTTTTTGAATTTTTTGTTTGGAGCTGTATGTCAAATTAATACATTTTAATCTTTAGGCGATTTAATTAATTACGGGTCTCAGCTTTTTTGGAAATTCGTGCTAGTTCGCGTTTTCACAAAAATGTAATGGGGTGGTAATCCAAATGAGAAGAACTTAATTTGACAGATGTCAAATTCCTATACTGTACTTTTGAAACCAAAAAATGGATAACCCGTTATATATATTTATATATATTTATATATATTTATATTTATTTATCTTAATATTTATGTATATGAATAGTTTTTGCAATACTTCTTATGTGTTTTTTTTTCTTCTCTCTTACAGTTTGTAATTTTATCATACATGAGCGATGCGTCACAAATGTTGTCACTCCTTGTTCTGGCATTGCACCATGTATTATAAAGGTGACTTAAAAATAAACTTTTTAATGCAATATCAGCTTAAATCAATTTCACAAAATATTTCACTATTTGCAGAATCCTGTTGCGCATTGTTGGTCGGAGCCAACAACACATAAAAAGAAATTTTGTACAGTTTGTCGCAAGCGATTAGATGAAACGCCATCTGTACACTGTATAGGTAAGTATGTTAATGAAGCTTAATAAATTTATTTGAATGTTGCAACAAGGCAACTGTGGAAAAAAATCTCAGCGGTTTTGAAATCACATTAAAATTTACCCTCAAAACTCGCTAGATAGCAGAAACTTTACGCGACGCTTTAGCGACCGATCAGCTTGAGGCTTACTGTTGAGTTCCTTTCTGAAATTATTTCTGTCTTAAGGTGGGATCATACGATTGCCGCAATGCACCAATTTTCGTTACATTTTGTGTGCCAATCGTGTGATAGCACAATTTATTGGCTCATGAGGCAACCAAAACGAATGTTGTTCCTATTTGTCCCAACAAAACACTTGAACACTTGTCATACAACTAATCACCAATAAAAATTCTAGAAATGCACCAATATTTATTGTGTTCTCATGCGGCAACCAAAGAAGACAGTGCCCGCCAATAATATACATACATCCATACATATGTATACATTTATTAAGTTTCAAAATTGTTTAAACGCGTCTTCCAAACATGATTTCTGCTTTTCAATCAGTAAAATTCAATTGTTGTTACTATTCATTCATTTTGCATTTTCAGCCCGCACAACATTATAATAATAGCCGAAGCAATTTTCTCTCTTTTTAATAAACAAACCATATTTTTAACATTTAATTCATTTTTTTTTTCTTTTTTTTGGGAAAACAAAGTTTGTCATCAGCTACAACAACTGTTTCTCAGAGTTGCCGTATAACATAACAATCGTGTGACTATAATGCGGCAATTATGGGTACTAAATTGTTTTGCGCCAATTTGCGACAATAAAATTTCAGTAAAATGTGACAATCATCTGATTGCAGAGAATTTGATAGGGACGAATTTGTTATTGTGCTCCAAATCAGCGCAATTAAAAATTGTGTAAAATTGGTGCATTGCGGCAATCGTGTGATCCCACCTTTATTCAACTTAGTTTCTACATTCTTATCGCTACGTATGTACATTGGCAGCGTGAGAGAATACTTAGTTGGCATAAATACATGCCGACCAGCTGCACGATGTGTGGTATTTTAATTGCAACAAAGTGTGCATATCAAACGTCATACTGAAGGCATAATAAACATTGGAATTTACAGTCAAACACTTATAATGTGGACAAAAGTAAATGAAATAATTGTTTAATATATTTACTAAATTAAATAAAAGTAAAGTATATGTCTGGTTTCTAGGTTTATTTTCCAGTTTTTTTTTTTTACCAGAAAACCAAAAACATTTTCTATAAAAACTCGTCTGTGAACGATTTTGTGTTGGCATGTCATTAGCCAATGCAAAAATGACGCATTTGTTATCCAAATCGAACCGGATCGTATGCACTTGAACAGCTGATTCAACAGCAGTTTTGTCAAGAAATATTTTTGGTGAGATATTAGAAAATAAAGTTTAAAATAAATATTTCATAGAACCTGACGATTAGATGTAAGCCCTAAAATATATAGATCAAAGAGCAAATTCGTTTTAGTTATTACTGGTCAAAGGGAGGCAAAAATAAAAAATAGGAAATATAAATAATAATAATTGATCCGCAAAAACTAAAATAAATACAGATACTTTAAAATAATTTAAATTATTTTTTCCTGTCTCCTTTTCAGTTTGTGAATATTATGCTCATCTTGAGTGCCAAGATTTCGCTGTACCGGATTGTACTGAAAATGCCACTTATGTACCCGGCAAAGAGTTATTAAATGTGAAACATCAAGTAAGTGTTGAGTTGTTTAAATAATTTTGTAAAAGTGAAAAACCACCTCCACCATTTATTGCAGCATCACTGGCGAGAAGGCAATTTGCCATCAAACTCAAAATGTGTTTATTGCAAAAAGACTTGTTGGTCCTCCGAGTGTCTAACAGGTGATTATTGATTATAAGTTTGTTTTTGGCTTCTGGCAGGCATTTAATATGCATTTTATTTAAATTCTAAAACGCAGGTTACCGTTGCGAGTGGTGTGGCCTGACCACACACGCTGGATGTCGCATGTACCTGCCAACCGAATGTACTTTCGGTTGTTTACAACCGATTTACTTACCTCCGCATTGTGTTTCAATTCCACGTACCGAGGTGCCAATCAAAGAAATAATGGGCGTCAGAAAAACCGAATCCGAATCCAATTTAGTTCGTGAATATTCGTGTCGTAAGTACATATATACTCTTAAAAGAACGCCGTTCCCCCCAAACAAATAAATATTATTGATGTTGTAATAATCAATAGCAGAAAAAAAACACAGTTTTTCTTGAGTCAGTAATTTTCTTAAATTAAAATCTTCTGGGCATCTCTTTAAGTCAAATATTTTTTCCATCTCTCCAAATCAAATTAAACCTTCAGTCTTCATTAATAAAAAAAATAAAAAAATAAAAAAAAACAATACTCATTTCAATAACTAAATTTTAGTACATCTGCCTGATAACGTCTGTGTATTTTTTGTGTCTTATAATTGGTGTTGTAGAAGTAAACACTCTCCTCGCCACAATCTCATCTCATACCATACCAGTTTCATATCACAAAAAATATCATACATGATACAAACAGATTCTGCAACATCTTCACAAAAAGCATGTACATATTACATCTTATCAAGCATATTGTTGAAAAAAAAAATACAAATCATTCGGAAAGAAAGAAGAAGAGAACAATCATAATTTACACTTTGTTTTTATTTTCAGTTCTATTTCTTGTATTTATGTTAATTGGTTTCTTAAAAACATTGAAAAGTTTATACAATTATTAGTGTTTACTAAATTTGCAGACTACACTGTACAACAGTGAAAATGGGTTCAAGAAAAAAATACGTACATATGTTAATATTGTTACAAATTTGGTCGTGAACGGACCGATTGTGATTGTTCTAGAACGTACTGAATCGTCGTTATTTTATATGTGCTTATATTGTCTTGTTATTATTTGTAAATGAACACAGGAGGTTTATACACACATGCATACATAGAAACTTGTTCACAAACAAAGCGGCAGCACAGCGAGTGTGCACATACTGACACACATGTGTAGATAAATAGGCACAACAGAGAAATAAAAGAAACCACCACCGCACGCTACAATATTCGTGTGTGCATGTATGTGCGCGGCTCATATGCTTAAGTTTCATTGCCGCGTGTACGTATGGCGGTGTGTGTGTTCATTATTAGTTTTAGTGCGAGGTGGCGTGATCAGCTTCTGTAAACTTCTAGAACAGGGATGCCCACGGCCTATACGCTTGGTACGCTTTTGTTTTTGTAAAACCGCGAAGCATTGGCTGAGCATTCTAATATGTATACACAACTCTTTGTATGAAATACACACATACACACATATCCCAGGTTCAAAGCAACAACACTTTCATATGCACAGCAATAAGAACGCAGGCTTTGTTGGTACACATTGGTGCCAAGCGTAAATTTTTGTTATTTTTTGTTTTTTTGTTTTCATGATTTTGTTGTTTTTTTTAATGATTTCGTGAGTATGAAACACTTGAAGAAATCATTTTTTGTTATGATTTTATTTCTGTTTTTCTTTGTGTTCGTCAATAAAGTGTATACGTATTGGTGTTTGCGCTTCCATAAGAAGATTTTGGGCACCCCTGTTCTAGAATGTTCGAGTAATGATCATTGAGAGGTATAAAAGCAGCTGAGCTTAACGCTGAGCAAGTCAGTCGATTTTCAGCTGCGCTAACGTGTAAAGTGTCTTAAGTAATAAAAAGTGAATAAGTAAAAGTGTTGTTCTCTTAGTAAAGTGTTTACAAGTACAGTGTGTTAAAGTAAATAAAGTGTTAAACTGTTGATTACTGTAAACTGAAGACGTGAGTGTTTTAACTTCATTACAATTAAAGAATCTACGAGAAACGTTTTTAAAAGGTAAAAACGTAACAATATGTATTTTGGTGCTCCAAAATCCAAATCTGGGCTCTATCACGTAAGAATTTCTTTAATGGGCGTGGCTAATTTTGCCCCCTAAATTATAGAGTTACGCCCATATATTTAACCATAATTCGATTAAATTTTAGTGAATAGCACAAAGTTTCAAAGTTATTCAGACATCAAAGGCGAAAAGATTTTTTCTTCAATGCCAAATTCGCTTTCTTTTTTGTTCAGTAAATATATTCAGTATAAAAAAAAAAATTAATTTGGGCAGAATTTTGCATTTTTTACATTTTTACTACGTTTATACGTATCCTATTCACAAATAAAAACTATTCGCAAATAAATAACTCACTGTTTATGCGTCAATGCGAATCCAGAAAATTTTTATTTTTTAGTGAAGCCAGATGGTAAAAATGTAACTAATTGGCAACACTGTTAGGCACAACATATATTCAGAAAAAGACGTGATTACTAAATTAATAATTTAGAAACAAAAATTATGAAGTTTCTTACAATTCAATTAATGCAGAAAAGCCAAGAAATATTGCAAAAACGGTTCAACAAAAGCCATGCAACTTTTGCAATCGCTAGTGAAAGAAGAAGGCGTAGACACCAGTTAATTCTTGGAACATTTAAAACTGACTATCTGTTGCAGAAGCAGTTATCAAGAAATGTAGGATAATACGATTCAAAGCTCGCCCTAGAAGTGACCACTACTGGACATTGATTAGACAGCCTTGCTCCAGCTGCAACGATCGCTTTCATATTTTATTTTTAACATTTTCAGCACTTTTATTCAAAAATTTTTTTGCTGCTTTTGCCTTGATTTGAAACAAATTATCTGCTGATTTTGCGTGTTGAAAAAATCGCTTCATATACACCATTTGCAACAGCTGATAGATTGCTTGCAAAATAATTAACCCTATAAACAAACAAAAAAGGAAAAACCGACTATACTATATAAAGAACTAAATGTGTGTACGAATAAGTGGTGCGAAAAAGCCATTGCAGCATCCATATCTTTTCCAACCGGATTGTGCAGATTTGTGCAGCCGGAAGTTTTTAATAAAACTAAACAGAAAATTATTTATGTATATACATATTTTCAAAATTGGTGATTTGTTTTGAATACTTACGCCTTGTAATCCAAAACAAGAGATTCTAAGCAACCTTCAAGACCTTGTGCTTGATTCGCTAATACCTTTTGTTTTAACATTCCTCTTCTTTTAACTTTTTTAACTTCCTCTTTTTTTAGAATGTAAACAAAAAACATGTATCTTTTATTTAAAAACTTAGTTGTACTAATACGAGCTTAGGTCAAGAGGATGGCAACACTGGCTTCGAATCCGTCGGAATCCATAATACCTTTTTGTACGAACTCGACGGAGAGTTCTCATTACGAGTGATGTTCACTCGGAATTCATAATAAGACTGTAATACTTTTTTTGTTTTTGGCTCTATTTTTTATTTAACTGTAATTATATGTCATGTCAGCTTGACATTGCTCTTTGTTGTTTTTTTTTCGTGTCTTGTTCAAAATATTCCAGCTGGTCTATTGCAAAAACTAATTATTTTTAATACAATTATTGATCATAGTTTGAGTCTGCAAGTTTAGGAAACATTCCTCCTCTTTGACTTTACCATACATTTCATATTATTTCATTTAAATTTGTGATTACCTTTTGTTTCTTCTGTTCTTATTTCAATTCCTCTAACTTTTATTTTTCTTATTTTTCCTCTTTGCTTTGAATTTTTTTTTTCGATTGTTTTGCCCTTTTGAAAAACGAACGTACATACATACATACACAATTCTTTCGCAAATATTTAGACGACGAATTTGAACATGTTGGAATTGCTGATTTGATGGCTGACAACAATAGTGTGGTGAATAATATTTCAGTGCACCACAATCAACATCATTTAGATGAAACAAAACGAGCCGAAAGCGCATCCGAATTAAGCTTAAGAGAAATTTTACTTTTACAAAGACAACGTTTAGAACAATCAAAACAAAATTTTTTTCTTTCATCTGCCCCCTCTTCCCATGCACCCTCACCCATACCGGCAACAATAGCAAGCGAAATGACCAGATCGACTCTGGCAGCGGTAGCAGATGTAATAGAGAAGCGTTTATACACTGCTGAAAGCAACGACGTCGACGACAGAGACAGGGAAGCTGAAGAAACCAAAAATGAGAGTCAAGTGTGTGGTGATGGCACAGAATTGGATGCCAACGATGACAGTGCTTTACATACCCACACGCACACCCTCACGCACACCCACACTCATTCAGAATCCTTAGACAGGAAGTGCAAAAAGACCAAAACCGTGACAAAGTCTCCTTCGGCCGCTTCATCCTTGCACCTGCTCTACACGAATATAGTGCGTAAGATACCGTATGCGAGACGAAAGCGTGTATCCTCCAATACCGAGGACGACGAGGAGGAAGATGTGGGCGTCTGCGATGTAAGCGGTGGAGATGTGAGTGATGACTACGATAACTGTGATGTTGCGTTGCGAAAAGATTTCGAGAAAACCAGTTTGGCTAAAACGGATGCTGTGGGGGAAACAGCTGCTAGTGGAGCCAGCAATGACGTAATGGCATGCCACGAGGGTTTCTATGAAACATCCGATACTGGTGGGGAATTAACCACCACCGATGATATTGATTCGAGCATGAATCTTATAAGTAATTTAAGTTATAACAGTAGCAATAGTAATACATCCATAGAGAACCCTTCTAGCTTAGATAAAAGTAAAAATGGCCATCATTTAAAGCCAGCTGCCGTTAAGACAACACCAAAGCAAATTAGCAGTGGTGAGCCACAGCCAGAACCATTGCCGCTAACCGTCACTGCCTTAAGTGAGCAAAGCAATGTTGGCAGCACTGCCGCCAAACCAATGCCACAAAAGACTGGAGCTACATTAAAGGCCAAAAAATCTGTTCTTTGTCCCTTCAAGGGACAAAAAGCGGTTGGCTCTGCTAGCTCGCCCAATTCAAGTGATTGTTCCTCAGCCTCGCACACACTACCTCCCTGCTCAACAGCAAAAAAACTCACTAGCCAACGGTTACATCTGTCGCCGGTTGGCCGTAGCAAATCATTTCAGGAGCCCGGCGTCAAAACGAACTTAGCCGGCCTGCGACAAAAGAAATATGCCCGCTTCTTTCAACGGCGTCGCTCAAAACGTTCCAATGCCGGCAAATCGGATAATAAAAGCGCCCACAGTAACTATAGCCTAGATACTATGTATCAAAATATTGAAATCACCATACAAGATGAGGATGGCAATTTCCAGCCCTACGATGACAACTATGACACACACAAGACCACATGCCAAAGCAGACGTCAAGATGATCTCAACGATGCGGATGCCGACGAGGAGGATGACGAAGACAAACAAGTACTGCATGAGTATAAACAATTTATGGACAATCGCCTTAAGCCTTATCGTTATAAAACGGGCGGCTGCCACAGCGATGATGCGGCCGGCGACATAAGTGATGCTGGCAGTTCACACAGTCGCTTGCATCTCAGTGACAGTGAACATGTGCTCGGCAAATTGCTCAAGCGCATGAGACGCATATCTTTGGGCTGGCGCAAACCACGCCATCACAAACGCAGAGGTGATTTATCTTGAATAATAATTTAATAACCTTAACGAAAACGTAACAAATACAAGAATGTATTTGCCCAAATAACCGAAACTAATTCTATTTAATTGCTTTATTTTGCATACTTCTTTATCCTTGATGCTAATTTTTCGACTTTTGTTAATTAATATTTTAATAGTTTGAGCTTTGAAGTGACCTTGTTTTTATTTAATGTTTATTAAATTCAATATTTGGATACCTCAATGGGTATCTTCTTCAAGAATGTTTTTAGGTTTGATGTATCCAAATATCCATTGAGGTATCCAAACATTGAATTTAATAAACATTAAAAAAAAAACGAGTTCGCACTTTTAAAATATTACTTCTTTATCGTTAATATTTAATAACACAAATTTAGTTTTTTTTTGATTTTTGGAGTTTTTCTGTTCTATTAAAGTTTTACACCCATATTCATAAAAACTATTGAAGGTTTATTACACGTTTATTTGACAAATATTCCGTAGAAATACGTCAAATAAAAGCTTAATAAACTTACAATAATTATTATGAATATGGCCATTAAATTTTATTTACTGAATATACTACCATTCATTTACAAAAACAGTCACTTTTATTTGCACACTGAAAGTGAAAAAAAAAATATGACCGAAGAAACACGATCTTCGCAATATTTTTGGAAACTTTCTTTTGCGCTTTCATTGAGCCATTTATCATTTATCATTTCAAATATCATTATCATTTTCTTAACACCACTTCTATTTTGCATGCTACACATTACAAAAAAAAAAAAAAAAACATACGCTAACTGAATGTAAGGTCGCTTAACAATTTTCTGCATCACTGTTGAGCAAATATAAATGTGAACTCAATTGTCCTGTTTGACAACTAAATGCTAAACATCTAATTCATTTTACTACTAACAATTGAATGCCTAAATGTTAAATGCAAGAGTTATGAATGCCAGGCTTATTGTGGTTGAAAATGTGCCAAATTCCTTAAGGCATAAAAACAGTTTGATCCCGTACTTTCTGGGCAAAGTTCGGTTAACTGAGAGCAATCATGAGTATCTCTCCATAAAAGACAAACACACAAAAAAAAAAAATACGCAACACCAAAAACCACATTTCTATCCCAAAAAATAACATATGGTATGTTTTGATGCTGTATTATTATTATTATTAATGCTAGGTTGGTCCAGGATGGCCCTTTGCACCGCGACCAATAATGATCTATTGTGCAACCCTTTTCCCTCACGAGTTTAATACATCAAGAAACAGTACTAGCTCCTTCTGTGGAAGCCCTTGCAAGTCCTGTGAACCCAATGTATAGGCCTGCAACAGCCTGTATCTTCTGTGGCCAAGTGCCACACATTCAGTAATCAAGTGTTCCATTGACTCCTCTTCTTCTCCGCAAAATCTGCAGGTTGCCGTGCTGGATAGTCCCATTCTGTGTAGATGTTTCCTGCAGGTATAGTGTCCTGTTAGCGCCCCACATAGTGTCCTTAGATTCTTCCTATTTAATTTTAGAGCGAGATCCGCTCTCTTGGCATCAAAGCTAAGAAATTTCTTCGAGTGTTCCAGACCCCTAGTGTCATTCCACAGTTTCTCTGTGATGGATGTTGTCCATTTTCTGATCTCCCCTTTGATGCTGTAAAGGAATACACTTTAGGAAAATGAAATGTCTTTCTGAACGTATTTGGACTTTAAAGTGATTGAAAGGCATCAAAACTGTTGTTATGATTCGATTGGACTTTTTTGGTTAATACCTCCTCCAAGTCCATTTTAAATTTTTTTTATTTTTCACAAAAATTTTGCGTCTTTTTTTTTTTTGACAGCTAAATAAATGAAAGGTGTTGTCAATGTCAACGACTATTTCACATTTTCAACATCTTCCATGCGTTTCACGTGGATGTTAGTCAGTGTAAAGAGGCTGTAGGTAAATAACTTTCTTCTACCTTTCCTTTATGAAAATTTGCACACAAATAAGTGCCGCAATGATTTTTGTGAAGCCAAAGACGCATGTTTAGTTCAATACTTACATATGTACATAAAATAATTAATAGAATTACTAATTTTTGTTGAATCTTAACATATAATAATGCTAATAAGTAGTTTTAAGGTGAGCTCGTTAAAAAATGTGTATTCAGTATTTCTCTTCACCCAAGAATGTGTGTGAAGGGTCATTTGTTTTGTGGAATCTTCACAGACAGCTGAAAAAGGTTATACTTGGACACTCAATCTACTGGCTACTAATTTTATTTCATAAGGTTATTAAGCAAGAAATAAAATATTCAATAACTGTTTGTTGTTGTGTTTAAGTTATCAGCATGTCTATACGAGGCTGACCTTTTGTAGGTGCCAATCAACTCGTCAGTCGACTTGAAATCGCTTATTAAAATAAGTTCAAACATTCTGCTTTATATTCTGTTTAACGTGTAAACAGTTTATGAAAATTCCACAAATGCAAGAATGCAATTTCATATTAACTGGTTGCAAATAATAGAATATAAAATAGAATGTTTAAAATAATACAAAATATAATGTTTTCATTAGTATTTGCAAGTTGGCTGACCAGTTGGTTGGCACCAACGAAATGGCGCCGGCCTATAGACATGCTGAAAACTTAAAAATACAGAAAACAGCTCTAAACTTTTTGATGTTTTGAAAATTTACTTTGGTTTTAATAGCAAGTAATAAAGTATTATTAAAAAAAAATGAAATGAAAGCTATAATAAATAATTAATTACCGTATAAAAATTTTCTTTAGCTCGCAGTATATCAGAAGAGTTCAGCAGTGGTGATGCACCACGTTTTAAAGATGAAGAGTCTGTGGAGCGAATGGAGACAATGGCAGTGGTATCAGGCGGTAGTGCAGCTGGCTGCAGTAGTGGTGGTTCGTCGTCTCATCACCGACCGGATTCACAATCCACACATAAATCTGATAAATCGGACAAGGAGAAAGAGAAAAAAGAAAAAGAGCGCGAAGAAAAGGATATTGGTCTGTATTTTATTTTTTATAAAAAATTTATTTCTATTAATTTAAATTCTTTTTTTTCCCTATTCGAAATTTAGAAGCAATAAAAGTATTCGATGGCATCAATTCGTTTAGACGGCAGCTGTATCGTGTCATTATAGTACCTCGAACATACACATTGGAACAATTGCTAACAACAGCTCTAAGAGCATTTCATATATCACGTGATCCAAGTGTAAGTATTGGTTAAAGCTTCTCTGTAGGCTATGAAACTAAATTGCAACTAGTGTCACCAGTACTAATTCTCAATTGCCAATTTATTTATATGATCTTAATGCTCAAAATATCAAAAATATTTTGTATGCTAGGAAAGTAACATTGGTACGAAATGGGCACTAGTGTAATTGATTTTAAAATTAGCTTATCGTGCAAACAAGTTCATTTGTTGCCATAATTTTTCACTACATTTATTGGACACACCGCATAACATATGTTTTTGTTTATACGAAAAAGTGAAAAGAAGTTGGCATACAATACTGGTGGTGAAATGCATTGTGGTGGAGACGTTTCACTCATAGTGACTTCACATACAAGTCCACAACTCCACTTTATGAGCTTTGTGGTTCTGTTAATTTATAAATAAAATCACAAATGTAAAGGGTGTTTTTTTCGATGTATAGAACTTTAAGTTGCAATAAAACAACGATGGATTATTCGATTGACATGAATTTTATTTATCCGAAAGATAATCTTGTGGCATTACATTTTAGATATGATTTCTGGCAGATGACCGCCACGGCTGGCGCGGATGTAGTCCAATTTTCGATGACTTTTTCCAACATTTGTGGAATGTTGTCTTCCAAATGGTCAAGTGTTTCTGGCTTATCCGCATAGACCAATGACTTTACATAGCCCCACAGACAGTAGTCTAGCGGTGTTAAATCACAAGATCTGGGAGGCCAATTCACAGGTCCAAAACGTGAAATTAGGCGCTCACCACACGTGTCTTTCAATAAATCGATTGTGGCACGAGCTGTGTGACATGTTGCGCCGTCTTGTTGAAACCACATCTCCTGGACATCATGGTTATTCAATTCAGGAACGAAAAAGTTTGTAATCATGGCTCTATCCCGATCACCATTGACTGTAACGTTGTGGTCATCATCGTTTTTGAAGAAGTACGGCCCAATGATTCCACCAGCCCATAAAGCGAACCAAACAGTCAGTTTTTGTGTATGTAACAGTATTTCCACATACACTTAAGGATTAGCTTCACGCCAAATGCGGCAGTTTTGTTTGTTGACGTAGCCATTCAACCAGAAGTGCGCGTTATCGCTTATGAAAATCCGGAACAACGGCACATTCTCGTTTTGCACTAAAATTGCACTATTTGCAAGCGTTGTTCAGACGTGAGTCTATTCATGATGAATTGCCAAACCAAACTGAGAATAAATCACTTGACAGCTGTTAAATCGGTTGCCATCTTGAACAGTAATGCCAACTTAAAGTTCTATACATTGAAAAAAAAACCCTTTATTAACACATGCACATTGCGGAGTAAAAATATTTCATTTACTTTATTACCCAATATCCTGTCCCACAAGATTGCATTGGCAACGCCAAAGGTTGGAAGCCAATGATGTTATTTATGTATCTTCTCAAAAAATGGCCCATTAGATGGTTTCATTTATTCTTTCCTTATTTTCTATAACATAATTGCATATTGAGTGAATTAAGGAAAGTGTTATTGCGCACCAAATTTTTGTTGTATTTAACTTCCTCTGGAGATATCTCTAGACCACTTTTGCTTAGTTCAGCAGACATTTCTTTATATACAAGGGAGTTTTTTTATCCATTTTCCACGTCCTTTCCCTTTTATTTATTGTCATCTCGTTGTTTTCAGTCATTTTGTATAGTGCTGAATTTTGTATAGAGCGATGCTCAAGCCAAACTTAAATTTTTATTTCTCTGAAAAATCATTTTGCGAAATATAGTCCATTCAATATTATACAGATATGATGACAATGAAACTCAGCAACAGATTTATATATTTGAAGCTCAATAACCCAGTTTGTTTTTCTTCACCAGGCATTTTATTTGACCGATTTATATGCACCGGCTGGCATGGAAGATGCTGCTCTGCAAGATCCCAATCCGGTTTTAAGTCTAAACCATTTGGAAGGCAAACGACCAGCTATATTTCTTCGGTTTCATGATAGAGATAATGGCTTCGTCCGTGTTTATCCTGGCAAATTGCAGTGCTCGCTTGAAGAGCCATATGTAAGTGTTCCTGTCGATACTACGACCACCATTAAGGATTTGATACGTGATGCTCTTGATCGTTTTGGCTTAGCCGATAATCAAATCGATGATTACAGGTGAGTCCGATGGAGATGTGTTTCGTTTCGATAAACTATTGCTACATTTTGTTCCCTTATTCTGCAGATGTTCCCAAGTATTATTAGATAGTGGTGTGACCGAACGCATTTTATCTATAACAGAACGTCCTTTAAACATAATGAAACAAATGGGCAAAGACTCTATACGTCAAATGGAATTGATGCGTTTCTATATGCAGCACAGTCAAGATCCTCATGGCCCCAATATTGCTTTGTTCGTGGGCAACTTAGATCCTGGTAAATCTCAGCGAAAGTATGAGGACTTCCTAAATAAATATTTAACTGAAGATAGTAAATTTACAAGTATTGGTCCAATATATTACGAGTATGGTTCGGTTGTTTTGACCTATGAAGATGCCCAAAAAGCGGTAAACCCTTCAGTACACAGTGTTGCCTTTGAGAGATATTTGTTAAGTTTTGTTTTGTGCTTTGTAGGTGCGAGCATTCTATATATTACGAGAGGTGCGTTGGGATGGTAAAGATCTGTTAGTAATGCTGTTGCCAAATATTGAACCCAGCATGGTACCTGCTGATATAAATCCTCTACTGGTGTTTGTCAATGTTAAATCAGGCGGCTGTCAGGGTTTGGAATTGATATCGAACTTCAGAAAACTACTTAATCCTTTCCAAGTGTTTAATTTAGAAAATGGTGGTCCTCTACCAGGGTAAGTATCAATGTTTCGATGTTTGATGTATAACTAACTGTAACTCACACTGTTAGACTGGCAAACGGTTATAGTTTTACACACACATGAATCACCAGTTGTGAAATGTTAAACAGATTTTTGATATTCAGAACTGCATATAGATCGATATTGAAAGGTTATGGCATAACATTTATTGAATCAAGAATTCTGTGGGGGGTTCCAGATGAGGAAAAAACGCGGGGGGAGCGCTAAGACTTAGCAAGCCCGAATTAAGTAGATTGATGGGAGTTCTGACAGGCCACTCTCAACTACAGGCACGTCTCAACCGCATAGGAATAGCGGGAAGAGATGAATGTAGAGCATGTGGGTAGGTAAGTGAGTCACTATAGCACTATTTATGCCAGTGCCCGGCTTTCTCACAAATACCATCCCGACATCTTGGGAGAGACCCCTTACCAGACATAACCCAATTACGGGCCATAGGCTGGAGGAAATTGAGGAACTTTGTGAATGAGACGAAGTTCCTATGAGTTAAACTGTTCATGATTAAATCCACAGAGCGCACAACAAGCCTATACTGGCTTAGGTGTATGTCGCAAGACATGGACAAACAAACCCCGCCAATCAACCTAACCTAACATTTATTGATGTATAAACCTTTCGGCAGAATGCTTACTGATGCCAAAAATTAGCGTCTGCTATAAGGCTTATCGATGTTTAAAGATTCCGATGGAGTATTTATTGGTGTTGAAATTCGTGATGGCTTGATATTAAAAGCTTTCGGCTTAACATTCGGCGATGTTTCAAGCTTCCGGTAGAATACTTAGCGATGCTAAAAATTCGTAATTAATTAACACTAAAAGTTTTTGCTATAAAATTGATCGATTTTTAAAGATTTCGGTATTTATCGATACCAAAAATGTTTTATTTATATTAAAAGTTTCCAGATACTCGTTCTTCGACCTTTTCTATTTAAATTTATTTATTTTAATAAATGAGCTCAAGGTCACTGTTGTTGTTCAATAAATATATTTTCTATTTATTGATAAATTATTCGATATTTCGATACTCCTTTGTGTATCAGGAAAATGTGTTTTCTAATATTAGAAAAAAATATTAGAAAACACATTTTCCTGAAGAAGATACACAAAGGAGTATCGAAATATCGAATAATTTATCAATAAATAGAAAATATATTTATTGAGCAACAACAGTGTCCTTGAGGTCATTTATTAAACCAAATAAAATTAAAAGTTTCCGATAAAAAATTATATATATTGCCTTGGGCTTAAAATTAATGGATATTGCAAAATGAACCCAATTATTTATTTGCTTCGAGAGCCTATTGAAATGTATTATTTTAGGTCTAAGAACAGACTTTATTATTATGTTTTTTTGTCTTTTTCAGCCGTCTACTATGTGCCGCCAACATTTCGTTGATGCTAATCAACTCATCAGTAAACACGATAAATTCTTAAAATAATGTTTGAAAATCAACTACTTGTTCCAAAATTCCCATCAACAAAATGAGAGTCAGAAATGTCATTTTAAGAATTTCTCGAGTCTACTGATGAGTTGATTAGCATCAATGAAATGTCGGCGGCCTATAGACGGCTAAAAAATACAGAATACATTGATAAGGTCTGTTTTTAGACCTAAAATAGTACATAATAATGGATATTAACAACTTTGGGCAAAATATCAGTTATTATGGGTAATTTGCCGCAGAAAATGTGTCGATATTAAAAGATTACAGGGGAAAGTTAATCAATGCCTGAAGTTTTCAGTTGAACATTTATCGTCGGTACTAAATTTTTCTAGTGGACCATTTATTGATATAGAAAGTTTGCTGTGGGAAGTGCATGGCTTATTGAAACCATTCCCCAGAAAGTTTATCGATATCAAAAGTTTTGCTTAAATACCCCACAAACGTTGCGTTTTGCACATTGCATCTGTCAAATTTTACACATGTAAGCAGATATATACCCTGTGTTATCTGGAAAAAATTGCTTGCGTAATAAACATGAGTAAAAGTTATAAGACTTATTTTCAAATAGAGTAGAACACTCTGTTATGTACTCGATGGCATATGCCGTCAAATGTCTAAGCCATGTGAAAACATTCGTTGGCAGTTGATTATGTGCACTGTAATGACAGTGGCTTAGTGAAACATTTTGCAAGATTAAAAAAAAATTTATTTTAAATAGCATTGTCGTTTTGATTAAAACTATACTAAAAATATATACCTTTTTAATGCGACTAGGAGATTTTGCGATTTCAAAAGCAAACACTAAAAACAGTGTCATCGCCTGTACTTCAGCGACGCAGTTAAAATAAATTCGACGGCCCAACGTCTTGCATATTTACATAGTGCAAAAAAATAAAAATAATAAAAAGAAAATTGTGATTTTTTATATAATTATCGATTGTTATTAATAAAAATGTGTTTTATAGTTGCTATTAGAATTGTTATTAAATAAAGTTTATGAATTCAGCACCATAAATAGACTTTTCACATGTTTTCTGTCTTTTTCAGCCGTCTATCTGCCGCCGACATTTCTTCAGTAGATTCAAAAAATTCTTAAAAGAATGTCTAAAACCCCGCAACTTATTCCATAATTCCCATGAACAAAATAGGAATCAGAAATGTTTAAACAAACATTTAACACAGTAAAAAAATTTTTTCGTTTTGCAACATTCTTTTAAGAATTTTTCGAGTCTACTGATGAGTTGATTAGCATCCACGTAATGTCGGCGGCATATAGATGGCTCAAAAAGACAGAAAACATTTGAAAGGCCTATTTTTAGACCTTAATTAATTTATTTCACTTAGCTTTTAAGGCAAATAAATAATTAAGTTCATATTAGAATATTAAATAAAATTTTTACCAAATTTCCTTTCGAAAATGAAAAAAATTTTAAATTTCGAATATATCAGCTGCCGCGAATGAACATGGCCAATGGAATTGTACACGTACGCTAGTGACCAAAAATGAAAAACCTGATGTAAATTAAAGAAATTTGATAGACATAAATAAAAACATGTGATTCGAAGACAACACATGTAAAAACACGTTGTGTGGATGGTACTTTAGAAAATGTATTAAGTAGTTCGGATAAAAAGTTGGTAGACATCGAAAACATCCACTAGCAAATTTACGGACATTAAAGGATTCCAGCTATTGATAATTTCGTTGTAGAAAAATTTTCCATATTAAACGTTTCTAGCAATAAATAAATTATTCGATATTGATAGTTTGCCGTAGAACATGTATACATATTGGAAAATTTTTTGCAGAAAAACTATCAGCATAAAAACGGTAGACAGCAAAGTATTTGATGGTGAAGTTGTTCAGGAAAAAAAATTTGTTAATACTAAAAGTTTTCGGTAAAATAGTTAAAGTCGTAAAAATTGAAGATTCCATGAACGATTGCATTGGTTTAATGAACTCCTTCATTAATTTAAAGAATCACTTTTATAAATCCAATAATAGCATTTAAAGAAATAATGAAATTTAATGCACAATTTGTAACAAAATGATATTATTATGAAAAATCATTGCCGCACTGAATATGGAATCAGTGAAAAACTACTAATAAAATAAATCTCTTAGAACGAACTATGAACGAGAATTCTTTCAGTGTAGGCATATAAACTCTAGGCCATATTCATAATAATTATTGTAAGTTTATTAAGCTCTTATTTTACGTATTTCTACGGAATATTTGTCAAATAAACGTGTAATAAACCTTCAATAGTTTTTATGAATATGGGTGTCTGTGTTTGCCCATGTTTAATAGTTAAATTACAATTTACTATTGAAAATGTTTCAGTTTGTACGTGTTTCGTCATATACCGCATTATAAAATCCTTGTGTGCGGCGGTGATGGTACCGTGGGTTGGGTATTGCAATGTCTCGACAATGTTGGCCAAGACTCCGAATGTTCTAGCCCACCTTGCGCCATATTGCCCCTAGGAACTGGTAAGTTTTAATTTAATTGCAAATAATAATTGTTTTAAAACATTAACGAAAATAAAAAAATAAAAACAGGAAACGACTTGGCTCGTGTTCTCTGTTGGGGCTCGGGCTATACAGGTGATCAAGATCCCCTTAGTTATTTGCGCGAGGTCATTGATGCTGAAGACATACGTCTAGATCGTTGGACCGTAGTATTTCATCCTGAAGAGAAACCTGAAGAGCAAACCATGAAGGCTCCAACCAATACAACCGGTAAGAAGAAGAAGGCTCATCAAGCACATCTATCGCAACAAACAGATCAGCATCATCAAGAACCGGCCATTACATCGAGTGATAAATCAGGTCTTTTGATTACTCAACATTTTTTCTTTTCTTCTTTTTTTTTTTTTTGGAAAACACACACCTTTTTTATATTTTTCTATAATTTCCTGTACAATAATTGAAAGGGTTTGATTTGTTATCACGTCAATGTTTCTATTTTATGTTGTCTGATCAAAAACAAAATTAAAAAGGGCTGTCAAACATTTATATTGAACTTTATATTGAACTTTTTAAGACATCAAGAAAATCTTGTATTTTGAAAGAAGCTTTATACAGCTTTTAAATTACCTGATATGAGATTTTGGCCAACTTGAGTAGATAAATTATTTATCGTTGCTTCGAAATTCGACTTGGAAATTGTTGATAAAATTCTACAACTTCTTTTTTTTAATTTTTCTATTCAGCCTTTTTATTAATAAATTAAATAGATATCATTTTTTATATCATAAATATCTGAATTTTTATCATAAATATCTGAAAATTCTACTCTCTTATTTGTATACCTTTCACAATGGTTTTAATGCTGCCTATAAGTTTGTGATTGCGTTCGTAATTTCCACAATTTAAATTTCGAATGCCATAAAGCTGCATATTCTGGATCAATATTGAATTAAAAAAAGTCGGCTTAGCAATGTCCGTCTGTCCATACCGGTTCTGGGAAAATTATTTGAATCAGAACAATCTTTTCAATGGCAAACTGTTTATAAATAACTATAAGCATAGTGTTGGAAAAGATGTGGAGGCTGCAATGGCTTTGCAGTACTACTTTTGCGTACACACATATAATTCCATACATAAAAGTCGTTGTTTTTCTGTTTTGTTTGTTTATTTATATTGTTACAAATTTGGTCGTGAACGGACCGATTGTGATTGTTCTAGAACGTACTAAATCATCGTTATTTTATATGTGCGTATATTGTCTTGTTATTATTTGTAAATGAACACAGGAGGTATATACACACATGCATACATAGAAGCTTGTTGATAAACAAAACGGCAGCCCAGCGAGTGTGCACATACTGACACACATGTGTGGATAAATAAGCACAACAGCGAAATAAAAGAAACCACCACCGCACGATACAATATTCGTGTGTGCATGTATGTGCGCGACTCAGATGCTTGAGTTTTACTGCCGCGTGTATGTATGTCGGTGTGTATGTATATCTTTTGTTCATGATGAGTCATCGCACATCGCACTATAGATGTGGCGTGATTAGCTTCTGTAAACGTTTAGAATGTTCTAGTAATGATCATTGGAGGTATAAAAGCAGCGAAGCTTAACGCTGAAGAGTCAGTCGATTTTTAGCTGCGCTAACGTGTAAAGTGTCTTAAGTAATAAAAAGTGATTAAGTGAAAGTGTTGTTCTTTTAGTAAAGTGTTCTTAGTAAAGTGTTTACAAGTATAGTGTGTTACAAATAAAGTGTTGAACTGTTGATTATTGTAAACTGAAGACGTGAGTGTTGTTAACTTCATTACAATTAAAGAATCTACGGAAAACGTTTTGAAAAGGTTAAAACGTAACAATATGTTTAATTATTTTCCAAGCAATCTATCAACTGTTACAAATGGTGTATATGAAGCGATTTTTTCAACACGTAAAATCAGCAGATAGTTTATGTTACCTTTTTTGCTTCAAATCATGGCAAAACCAATAATTATTTTAAAATATACCAATTAATTATTAAACATATGTATATAAGGGCCTATTTCTCACCTGAGAATGTTGTCGTTCGTTCGCACAATTACATTGAAAGCAAAAAACAATATTCAATATTTTGTTTTTGCTTTCAATGTAATTGAGAGAACGAACGACAACGTTCGCAGGTGAGAAATATGCCCTAAATTTGTAACTACTTAAAAATGGTTTTTATTGAATTTAAAAACTTATTTTTACTTTGTTGTTATTTTCAACTACTTTTCCTGTTCTCCCGACACTAAGAAGTGTTCGTACATATTTTTTATAAAAAAAAAAAAACCCCAAAAGTACGTTTCATTGGGAGTTCATAATGCCAATCTACCGAATTTCGAAAATTTCGGGAGAATTTCGTAGCTACGTCGGAATTCATGATAGCATTTTTACGACGGAATTCGATGGGAGCCTCCGACGGGATTAATAATTAGCATGTAGATGTCCTTTTCAGAGTGAGACATTTCAAGAAAATTTTAACACTTTCTTTTGAACAATTTAAGTAATCAAGTACTAATTATATTGTTACGTTTTAACCTTTTCAAAACGTTTCCCGTAGATTCTTTAATTGTAATGAAGTTGAAACACACGTCTTCAGTTTACAATAGTCAACAGTTCAACACTTTATTTATTTTAACACACTGTACTTGTAAACACTTTAATAAGAACACTTTACTAAAAGAACAACACTTTCACTTATTCACTTTTATTACTTAAGACACTTTACACATTAGCGCAGCTAAAAATCGACTGACTCTTCAGCGTTGAGCTTCGCTGCTTTTATACCTCCAATGATCATTACTAGAACATTCTAGACGTTTACAGAAGCTAATCACGCCACATCTATAGTGCGATGTGCGATGACTCATCATGAACAAAAGATATACACACACACCGACATACATGCGATGTGCGATGACACATCATGAACAAAAGATATACACACACACCGACATACATACACGCGGCAGTAAAACTCAAGCATCTGAGTCGCGCACATACATGCACACACGAATATTGTATCGTGCGGTGGTGGTTTCTTTTATTTCGCTGTTGTGCTTATTTATCCACACATGTGTGTCAGTATGTGCACACTCGCTGTGCTGCCGTTTTGTTTATCAACAAGCTTCCATGTATGAATGTGTGTATATACCTCCTGTGTTCATTTACAAATAATAACAAGACAATATACGCACATACAAAACAACGATGATCCAGCACGCTCCAGAACAACCACAATCGGTCCGTTCACGACCAAACTTGTAACAATATTAAAGTTGATAAAGGTTCTGGATACTCGTTCTTCGACTTTATTTAATAACTTTATTTGGTTTAATAATTTAACAATAAATAGAAAGTATATTTATTGAAAATAAAGTGACCTTGAGCTCAAATATTAAACCAAATAAAACTAAAGTTGATAAAGTTTTTCTGTACGCAGATTTAGAATAAAGTTCAATATAAAGTTTTACAGTCTTGCACGTTCCATGTTCTACATGTAACATTATTGAATTTCAAAATTATTATAATTTTTTTCAATTTTTTTTTTTTCGTATTATTTATCCATGTACAATCAAAAATCGTCTTTTAAATGTTTTCCTTAAACAAATTGATGTTGTAACTAAAACCAAATTAAAAGAAATTTATACACAATAACGGGTTAATGATAAAAATTAAAGAAAAAAAACATCAACATAAACCGAAAATGGGTGGTTATGCTGCTAGTTTTGATGTGGTCATAGATGTTTTGCTTTTAAGATGTTTGCATGTGTTTTTGTTTTATTTAATTTGTTTTTTTTTTTTTTTTTGACTAAAACTTCTTTTTATTTAAGCTAAGAATTAAGTATTAGAAATCATTTTCATATTTAACACACATTTATTCATTTAAAATGTTAATCAATGTTCTGTAAAGCGTGTGATTTTCAAATTGATTCTGGAAAAGAAAAACCTCTGGGGAACACTTCTTCGTACGATGCTCATTCGGCCAACTACAAGCCTGATTGTATCGCTTAAAAGTGATTTTGGCGATACAACTTTGGCTGCATGATGTGGCATAAATATGCTTGTGGATTGAAACCGTATTGGTCAACAGAGACGAACGACATATAGTAAATATTAAAATATATTAAACTTTTTTATGAAGGCTCTGCAAAATTTTCCTATTGGTTTCGCATTTCACTTGCCAAGAAGCAGCCGGATGGTAGTTAGGACGATAGAAAAAAATATCTTTCACATTCTTTGCCAGGAGGGAAATTTTGTTTTTGATCAAAATACATTTTTGTTCTTCACCAAATGAAAAACAAAAGTTTCTTAATGATATTTTAGACATGTCCTTTTAGAGTCACCTACTCATACAGTGAAAACGGAACCTTATTAACGATATCTTTTTTCCATCCATCCGCCCGTCAGGGGTCCATTCTCCCAAGTAGTAAAAAGCCTGTATGATACTACATTTTTCTTGCATTGCTTAAATTTTAGAGAATAGTGCAAATATTATATAATAGTAGTATTTAGTATGTGCAAAGAGTTCAGATATATTAAGATAAATGCAAAACTGTCAACATTTTTGTTGAAGTTATCGATAAAAAAACTCAGGTTATGTCAAAAAAAAATTTAAAATTTTTGAACTTAAAATTGACATTTCAAACTTGAATGTTGCTGTATCAGCGATTTATGGGCAATTTTTGCGATTTAACGCTTCTTCGTTTAGTCGTACGACCGCACGCACGAAACCAAGCGAGTGACGAGTATATTGCATTACCCCCCCATTTACACACGCAAGTACAAGCAACTCAATACATTGACATTTTTTTTACTAATGCAGTTATGCAATAAAGCAGGAAACTCAATTAACCGGTGCTCAATTAAGCAGAAATGACTGTACCATCATACTTCTGCAATTTGTGAGCTCACTTGCAAGAGATTTGGATTGCCAGTAATTTTTTTTGGAACGAAGTTCCTTAACGCGGCTTGCTGGTAGTGCAAATTAGTAGAAATCGTCACGAAAGCGTGTGAGCTGTTTATATGTATTGGTGTATCTGTCTCCGCTGCTGCCAGCGGAGACACCTACCAATAAATATTAATTAGTTGTGAAAACGGACACTATCAGTTGATAGATGTCACTAAAGTAAAGTATGTCACAACAAAAAACAGCAATATTGAGAAATTTTCTTCGTTTTGTAGCAGATTGACAAAAAAATACTGCATGTATCAAAAGTAAAAAATAAAACGTTCCAAAAATTTTAAGAAGCATATAAAATTTAAAAATTTCTAAAACAACACAAAATAAAACATACAGATTTCACCTTGTATTACATTCGAAGATGAAGAAAAAACGTAAGGAACCCCCGCTCCTAACGGGTCCCCCGACCGCATTCCTTTTTTTTCTTGCATGTCGGTAAAATGACAAAAAGCAAAAACAGTGTTAACTTATTCATATATTAGTTCATATTTTAATTTTAATAGATAATTCACAAGGATTTTTTTTTTTTTTTTTTGATCTTACATACCCCAAAATAAGATAAAATATAAAAAAAGTTTAAGTAAAACATGGCTTTTAAGGATTCTTAATATAAATTTACTATTTATTTGATAAAAAAAACTATTCGTATAATTTGCTTCCCCATAACAGTTCGTATGATAATACTTTGGCAACCCAGCCATTAAAAAATGTAGACGCTCAAAACCAGAATAAACAAAACACAAAAACGGCAAAATTAGTGATTTTTTAAATATAAAAAAATGGAACAGTGATTTTGTAGTTTTTGCCGCATAATTGTTTTGTTATTATTGCTTTCATTTAATTCTTTTATTTTGTAAAGTAAAGCAATTTTCTTTAAGGCCACTTTCCTTGACGACATTTTAAAAATGAGCTTGCACTTGCTTAAAAGTCAAAATGAATTTGTGACACATTTCAATTGAAAAATTGCATACAAAATTTTCTTGAAAGTCAACTCTTAAAAGTCAACGCTTTTGATTGCTGTAAAAATTTCTAATGCGCTTCACAATAATATCAATTGCAAAAAATAAAAAATAAATTATAAATAAAGAAAAAACAAAAACATTTTGCGGTAACGTTACAGCTTTTGTTCAGACATGGCAGTTCCGCTTTCCACATTCAGCTCCTGTTGAGGTATGATTATTATGTGAATGTCAAATCCGCATTCAAATGGAGAGGATTTTTCTCGATCAATTAAATTTTTTTTTAGATAAAATTGAAGCAATAAATATAACTAAAATTGAAATAATTAAAATAATTACACTATTTAGAAATTAGTTATTAGAAATTGATAAAATTATCTATACTATTTATATAGACCATATGATTGAAAGTCAAATATACTTTTTATACTATATAGATAATTAATTAATCTCCTCATCAATAAATTGAGATATAAAGAAATAATCATACAATATCTACAAAATGTCAATATCATGCAGCAGCTTCAAATCCAAAATGATGGCTTTTTGAAAAGTGATTATTTAAATGTCGAATTAAACAAATAAATAAAAATGTAGTTCCAATTAATACATGAATTCCATGAAATCCTGTTGCTATAAAAAATGTAGAACCGTAAGCAGAATCTGCAAATGTAAATGGGGCCTCTTTATATTCATAAGCTTGTAAAATAGTAAAATAAATTCGTAAAATAACTGTAAAGAATAATCCTTGTGTAGTTTGAGAATGATTCCCTTCTATTATTAAAGACTCATTTGAAGAATAGTGTGTGGAAATCTGTATAAGAACTTAAACAGCATAAAATATTTCTTATAAAAAAAAATTTTATTTCCTGAAATAATTTAAGATTACACTCAGGATTTTCTAAATTGTTCGTCATTTCCCATCGTATGAAATAATGAGAAATCTATTTAAATATTCAAAAATGAGTTTAATTATTTATTCGTTACAAGAGCCAATTGAAATTTATTATTTTAGGTCTAAAAATATAACTTAATGTTTTCGGTCCTCTTTCAGCCGTCTATAATGCCGCCAACATTTTTTTCGTTTTTGCTAAACAACTCATGAGTAGACTCGAGAAATCTAAAAAGATTAGTTGAGAATTTTGGAATAAGTAGTTGGGCTTCAAACATTCTTTTTAGATTTTTTCGAGCAAAAGTTGTTTAGCAAAAACGAAAGAAATGTTGGCGGCATTATAGACGGCTGAAAAAGGACCGAAAACATTAAGTTATATTTTTAGATCTAAAATAATAAATCTATTTAAAATTCGTTTTATGTGACAAATTTTGTCCAATGCCATTATAGTGTGTACAATTGCATTTTATTTTTGAGGACGAAAAGTGCTCGTTCGTTACAAGTGTGTTTCTAGCATTATTGGCAAACGATCTAAAGTTTTAAACACGTATGATACAGCTTATTATCTTAATCGCACGCTTTACACATCAAATGTGCGCAAATTAATTGTAAATAGTTTCAAAATTATTTTTTTTCACGTGTTTATTTTCAAAACTGAAGGAAGAGAAACATTTTTGCATGAATCACTCACTCACTCACTCACTCACTCATTTAAAGCGAAATAAGAGGAAATATTAAAAGCAACCGTTCATTAAATTCGCTGTAACTACATTTATAAAATAACATCCACTATTGATCCACAGACGATTATTATGAGTCCTTTTTTTTTAATTACACTGGCAAACGAGGTCTGATTAAAAAAAGAGAATAAAATAAAAAAAATTTTGTCCACACAAATCGACCCAACCCAACGTGCGTACATGCACTGTGAGTTTTTATTATTTTTTTGCTTTTAAAAACGTAGTAGAGTTTAGAAAATGTTCGTCATTAAAAAAGAAGCCGACTCAAAAAATCGTCTATGGGTTGTTATTTCATAGTGATAATAAAAATCTTTTTATAATATTTATTATAAATAATTTTTATTACTAATTTCTTTTAAAGCCTTTTGTATGCGACCTCTACACTTGTGCTTGCATTTTAATAAATAAACCTTTCTTTTTCTTTTGTGCATTTAACTCAAAAACAGGTGCCGCCGATGATGAATGTGAGGGTACCAAGAATGAGGATAATACCCAAATATTTGTTATGAACAACTATTTTGGAATTGGTCTCGATGCAGATTTGTGTTTAGATTTTCACAATGCACGCATGGAAAATCCATTCAAATTCAATTCACGCCTTCACAACAAAGGGGTTTACGTGAAAATGGGTCTGCGCAAAATGATGACACGTAAATGTACCAAGGACTTGCAGAAGGAAATGCGTTTGGAGGTGGATGGCAAAGTTGTTGAGTTGCCACCTTGTGAAGGCATCATAATACTGAATATACTAAGGTTTGTTGAGTGATGCTTGTAATTAAATTTATAATATTTATTTAGGAATGAGGGGTTTCACATTGTGGCAATTGAAAGACAGACATTTTTTTTTTCAATTTTCTTTTGGTTTGCCCCAGTTTTACATTTATATTATTCAGTGTTATATCTGAAGACCTATTACCTATTTGTTATTCGCCGTAGGGAAAAAGATGTATTGTTTAAAGAACGCAGATCTAGAACATGTTCATCAATTAGTGAGAACAAAATTCCAGAAGTTTTGTTTTTGTACTGGTTCAATGTCAATTTTTTCACATTGTAAAAAAATTCGTTTTAGATAAGTAAATCTGGAAAAAGTAGATTTACAATTGTTAACAGAGCAAGTTTTTGAAACAGAATTTGTCAAAAAATGAAAACTCTTAAGGTGACAGAGATTTTACATCTATGAAACCATTTTGACCCTTAAAAAACTTCAACATTTCAAATTATAACCAACCATATGATTCAAGAAACTGGCTAAAGAGTCAGAACGTACATATATTTTTGAACAAATGTACTTTAAATTTAGCACAAAGAATATTTTAAAAACACAATCAAAGGCTTCCAAAAGGACAGAAAATCTACACAACCGCTGTGAACAATTACGCATACACAGCTAAAAGCATTAAAATGACGATGGTGTGAGAAAAATTTTATGAAGCAACAGCCTGAAAATGACAACAACAAATGTTTACACATGTCGCTTACAGTGATACCAGTGTTGCCAGTTTAGGGGTTTATTTTCTTTTAGCGGTGAATTTGGGGTGTTAAATTCTTTCGGGAAAAATTTAGGGGGAAACAGTTTATTTTTGGGGTATTTTTTAGGGGATTTATGTGTTTGGTTGGACGGTAAAATGGCAGGAGTTAGAAGATTTCTCAACTATAAAATTTGAAGACTTTAACGATTTTTAAAGTAAAATTAAATGAAACATTTTATGTTCATCTGGTAGCTTCAAGTGCATAATTTTGCAACTGTTAATTTTAACTATTTTTTTGTTGAGGTAAATGCTTTCCTTGGGTCATTTCTTTGAATTTTTTCCGTTTCTTAAGAATTGGGAAAATTAAAATATTTCTGAGAACCTTTGATAAATTTTAAACCCTTTTTATGAAAATGTCGAAAAGACTTAAAGAGCGAAGAAGACTTAGAAACGCTTAAAATTTTTGGAGAAACTTAAATTTTTCTAGATACGCAGATAACAATTTCCAGCTGCCAGTAAATATGTACTTAGATCTCAAAATATGTGAATACAAATAAATCGAAAATTTATAATAAATATACAGACACGCCTGTAATCATAACATATGCACTGAAAAATACATATAATCAGTTAATTTTTAGGATTCCGTACTCATCAGAGTGAAACGGAACCCTATTACAGAGACTACTACGTCCGTCCGTCCGTCACAGCATTCTCCGAAACCGTAAGAGCTAAAGAGCTGAAATTTTCACAGGATGTTGTTGTACCGTGCCGCTATAACAACAAATACTAAAAACAACAACAAAGCGAAAACTACCAGGTGTCCCCATACAACGTAAAGTAAAAATTAGCCGTAACTGCCAAACTGTAAGAGACAGAGAGATGAAATGTGCACAATATATGTACCTACATATGACCTACAATAAAAAATTCTAAAAACAACAACATGTCGAGAACTACTAGGTGTCCCTATACAACGTGAAGTAACAATTAGCCGTTACTCTCGAACCGTGAGAGACAGAGGGATGAAATTTGCATAATATACATATGTATTCACATATGCTCCACAACAACAAATGCTAAAAACAACAACAACTGTAAAACTACCAGTGTCATTTACAACGTAGAGTAGCAGCTATAACTCTCGAACCGTAAGAGATAGAGATCCGAAATTCGCAGTGTCTGTATTCACAGATGCCTTACAACCACAAATGACAACAACAACAACAAATCGAAAACCACAAGGTGTCCCCATACAACGTAAAGTAAGCTGTAAGATACAGAGAGATGAAATTTGTACAATATATGTATTCACATATGTATGCCATTATATACGTACATTACACATACATACGTACGGAACCCTAAGTGTGCGAGCCAGCCTCGTACTTGACTGAATTTATTACTTCTTTTTAATTGGGGAAACTTTAACAATTTTATGTATTTTCCTTATTGTCAATGCATTAATATTGGTGATTCGCAAACTAAAGCAGAATGTTCACTAACATTTTTTTAGGATGATTTTGTAGAAAAACATTGAATTTTAGGGGATTTTAAAATTCTTGTCTAATGTAGTTGTTTATTTGAAAAAGCAATAGAAATGAACAGTTTATGTTACAAGAGCCATCACAGAGCTGATTCTATATATAATACATGATGTAAGAAAATTAGAATTCAAACTCCAGTTTCAATAAAACGAACACGAATAATATTTGGATCATTTTACTTCATAGAATTGTTTATTAATTCACACTATCGATTACACTGTGCTAGTTGAAAAAACCGACAAACTGGGTGCCCCACCCAGTGACTAAACCTAATTCGGGTACGCTGAATTCAGTGGTGCTATCCGTTTTTCTAGGTTAGCTCGCGCTTTCGAGATTTACCGTTATTTTAAAAATGGAGGAGGTTGCACTACATGTATTGAACTAACTAAAAAAATTTTTCATTTATTGAATTTTAGTAAAAAACCGAAATTCCGCAATAAAATAACCTTTAATCTGATATATAATTCATTAAAAAAAAATTTCAGTTTTTAGAAAAAAACTTAATTAAAGTACATTTCTGCATGTTCATATAAAAAGTTTTTTGTAATTATCTAACATTAAGATGTGTTAAAAAAGTGTTATGAAACCCTTTTGCATAATTTGTACTTTTAATTAACAAGAAAATATTTTTTTCAATTTTTGAGGCTTCGTCAGGTAACAGGTTAAAACTGCAATTTTTCATCTTTTGTGAATAAAATCAAAAGTTGCCCACAGATTTTGGTCATTTAAAGTTCGTTTTGTTTCAAACATAATTTTTTATATACACGGGAAAATTTGTTGGCATAGCTTAATTTTTCAATTTTTTATGCAGTTTTAAAGATCACAAAATTTCAACAATTTGCAAAAAAAAATTTTTTTTTCAATAAAAAAAATTTTTTTTTCTAAAAAACAAAAATTTTTTTTTTATGAATTATATATCAGATTAAAGGTTATTTTATTGCGGAATTTCGGTTTTTACTAAAGTTCAATAAACGAAAATTTTTTTTAGTTAGTTCAATACATGTAGTGCAACCTCCTCCATTTTTAAAATAACGGTAAATCTCGAAAGCGCGAGCTAACCTAGAAAAACGGATAGCACCACTGAATTCAGCGTACCCGAATTAGGTTTAGTCACTGGGTGCCCCGTTTGTCGGCAAAAAAAAGTTCCAAATTCAAGCACAGTGTTATTATTTTTATTTTAAAGAAATTTTCCCTTTCTTTGGTGTATTATTTTATAAATAAATTTCTTGAATGAGTTTATATGATATAAATGTAAATATTATTTAATTTCAGTTGGGGAAGTGGTGCCAATCCTTGGGGTCCTGACAAAGACGATCGTTTTTCACCACCCAATCATTATGATGGCCTATTGGAAATTGTTGGCGTTACCGGTGTGGTGCATCTGGGTCAAATACAATCTGGCATACGATATGCTAATCGTATTGCACAGGTAAATATGAAAGAACAAATCGCCAACAAGGCGAAACAGAAGTAAATATAAATAAATTTACACAGTTAGGAAACATTTTGCAAATTTTCTGATAACTTGTCAAGGCAAAGAAATATAAATTCAAACTTGGATTTATTCAAGGAAAGCTTGCAAATGACTAATCAACATGTGTATCTGGCAGAATTTAATTTTTCAGTTTCTAAATGCTAAAACTCTCTATGTACTTTCACATACTTCTGGTACTCTCTATGTTACATACGTGGTGCATAAAATACAAGCACACATAAACCTACAAGTACGGTAACATTAGCAAGTTTTCGTCCCACAAACAATGTGATCACTACTCTCTTATTGGCCCAGTTTTGGCCAAGTACTTCGATACAAACAACTAAAAATCTCTATAAATACACCCACTACTCCACAAAAGCTAAACGAAAGCTAAACGCAGAACAAATTTACAAATATCAAATTTCTCAATAATCTATACAGGGTGTTTGGTGGCAAATTTAAATAATTGATTTCGTTTCGCGGTTGTGGAAAGCATTTTTTATGCAGAAACAAAATTTACAATTATTCATGCCGTTGCTGCGGCATCATCTCTACAGTCGTGGTGTTGCCGTATTATTGATTCCGCAGTGTAAATATTTTTCTTAGTTTTGCTTACGCTCAAATTTTATAACAAAAAGCTAATGGAACGACCAAAATATAATTTTTTTTTTTGCAAAGTTGTTTTAGTTTATTTTTTCTTTTTGACAACTACTTTTTTAAGGATAAAAGAAGTAAAAACTACATTTCAAATAGTTTAGAAAATATTAATTCAGGTCCAAAAATGAACCTTTCTGATTCTCATTTTGTTCGTGGGAATTATGGAATAAGTAGTTAAGTTTCAAACAAACTTTTAAGAATTTTTCAAGTCTACTGATGAGCTGATTAGCACCAACAAAATGTCGTCGGCATATAGACAGCTGAAGCAGACAGTAAACATTTTTGAAAAGTAAACATTTTAATTGGCTCTTAATTAAGTTCAGGCTTAGAAAATATTTAAACAGTTGCAAGCAAGACAACGGGATCAAAAGTGCGAAAATTTGCAACAAAAACAAATATGTATATTCGAAATGGCTCAGAAACGATTTAGGGAGTTGCATGCAGCACAACTGGAGCAAAAATGCAAAAATTTACAAAATAAAAATTGCAAACTCCAAAAATTGCTTTCAAATTGTTTATGGGGTGGGTGTTGCTGCTGAATATATTTTTGATGAATGCGGTAGAATGGATCGAAGGCCTCTTTTGCGCTAGTACCTTTTTTCGTCTTCTTTTAGTTGCATTAATTTTATTATGTAATTAAATTATAAAATAAATAAATAAAAAATATTTTTTGTTGTGCAAAATTTCTCGCGATTTTTCGTGCCCAGCTGTGTTGTTTGCAACTGACTAAATCGTTCCGAAATCATTTTCAGTATACATACTTATATTTTTTGTTGTGTAGAAATGTTTTCTAAAACATTTGAAATATATTTTTGTAAGTTTTGGGTTTTTTTTTGCCCAGTTGTCTTGTTTGCAACTGCTGAACTACCTTCTAAACTATTATGAATATATTTTTTGTGTTGTGCAAATTTTTCGTGGATTTTCTCGTCTATATTTAAGCTATATAGCTGCAGCTGTAAGGAGACATTTATTAAGCATTTGAGCAAAAAATCTATTCAATACAATTTAGCTTTTTGTTTTTTTTTTCAAATTTGAAGTTCTGTCGGGCTTTTATGTATGTATTTAATTTCTAATTCTTGTGTTTTAACCCAGAAGCAAACGTAGAATCAAGTGGCTCCAAGTCGCTACATTTTTCGCCTTGGTTGGTGACTTTTTATCAAATTGTCAACAGAGTGTCTCTAGTTTTTTATCTTATTAACAGTGTTGTGATTGTTGAAATTTGTAAGCCCACCAAAATCGTGAAATAAAAATCGTTTTTATATGGAAAGAAAACATTGAGTTGACAACATTGTTAATGAGCAGACAAATTTTATTTCTTGATTTTTTAATTGAGTTTCTCTACTGACATTTCTTTCAGGCTAGCGACAATGTCTATAGAGAAACACTAATACCATGGTCGCATTAGAACCACCTAGTCACTAGTTACTTCGTCAGTAGTTGATTTGCAATGACAAGCACATGTTGAATGTCAACAGAAAAAAATCATTGTATGAGGTATAATATGCCACTAGTACCGGTGACCGAGACAGAGTTTTTCTACTGACATTTCATTCAGGGAAATAATACATGTATGTATGTATATACATATGTATATTATGTTTAAAGTATTTTTTTTAGTTTAGGCCCAAAAATGAACCTTTTCAAAACATATTTGCTGTCTTTTTCAGCTGTCTATATGCCGACGACATTTCGTTGGTGCTAATTAACTCATCAGTAGACTTGAAAAATTCTTAAAAGTCTGTTTGAAACTCAACCACTTATTCCAACATTCTCATGAACAAAATGAGAATCAGAAATTTTCAAACAAACCTTTAACACAGCAAACATTTCTTTTCGATTTTGAAACTCAAATACAACACAAAATAAAACATACAGATTTCACCTTGTATTACATTCGAAGATGAAGAAAAAACCTAAGGAACTTCGTTCCTAACGGGGGTTCCCCGACCGCATTTCTCTTTTTTTTTCTTACGTTTCGTTTTTGTATTCAGCAACTTTCTGAGAGCTTATCGAATTTCTCAAAATCTAAATCCATGGATATATATATGTATATCTAATTAACTAAATACACTTTGCTTAGAGTTGCGATGATGATCATTTATTCTTCACCATATACATTGAATGTAGATATAAATTAAAAATATTTTTTTCTTCCCAGGGTGGTCACATTAAAATGCATTTACATTCTGATTTACCCGTACAAGTTGATGGCGAGCCATGGGTACAATGTTCGGGTGATATTGTGGTTTTAAAATCTGCTCTAAGGGTGAGTAATAATATTTTATACATATGTATGTGTGTTTTTTGATTTTCCTTTTTCTTAATTTGTGTTCTTAATTTGTGTTCCGAATTACGTACTCACAAACAAGTGCATGTTTTGCATGTTCGTACTATTAAAACAAATGCAAATTCACTTACATCATATCGAAATCGAAGCTAATTTCTAAATTTCTTTTGGCTTTTTTTCTCTGATTTATTTTAAAGTTTCTTCAATGTTTTTATTTGATTGACACAAAAGAAAACATTTATACTTTCCACTTTAAGAAAATTGAAATGATTTGAGTTCAGTTGTATCTAAGTTCTTAGTCATCGCTTCTAATGCAAAAGAGATTTAGTTAATTTTTTTATGATTTCACTTTAATTTGGCCATACATATTTTTTAAATTTTTTTTGTTTTTGATAAATTCTATTTACAAAGTTTTATTTGAACATTTAAAATAAAACATTACAAAAACTGTTAAAAGCATTGATGTAAATGTTATTTTGAATTGCAAAGTGTAATTTCGTGTTTTAAATATTGCCACGTGTTTCTTATGGAAGAATGTACAATTAATTTCACAAAACTAAATTAAAAACATTACTATTAGCTTGTAAGGAAACTCGCATTAAAGGCAAAGTAAAGTTCTAGTATTGCGGCCTCGTTCATAATGAATATAATCAAACTCTTATTTTACAAATTTCTATAGAAATTTTTCAAAAAGGAGTAGATCTCTGAAACTGAAATAAGAGTGTTAGTTTTCATAAATGTATGTACTAAATCTGAATTCCTCAAAGTGTCGATGTATAGTTCTCGCACTCCTCTTCAACACACATACTACGTTTATACGTAGCCTATTCACAAATAAAAATTATTCGCAAATAAATAACTCACTGTTTATGCGTCAATGCGAATGCAGAAAATTTGTATTTTTTAGTGAAGCCAGATGGTAAAAATGTAACTAATTGGTAACACTGTTAAGCACAACAGATGTTCAGAAAAACACGTGATTACTAAAATAATAATGGAGAAACAAAAAATTATGATGTTTCTTACAACTCAATTAAGGCAGAAAAACCACGAAATATTGCAAGAACGGTTCAACAAAAGGCATGCAACTTTTGTAATCGCTAGTGAGAGAAGAAGGCGCAGACTTGCTTTCGTGCAATTTTTTGTAAATTATTTCCTCTCTGTCATATGATTGTATGTGTGCCCCATCGAAGAAAACTTTAAAACCAATAAAAAGAAAGTGGCAACTTTTTGTGTTTTATTTGCGAATAGCTTTTTAATCAGTACTTGTTTTCGTGTCTTAGCTATTCACAAATAAAAATTGTATTTACTGTTTATACGCTAAATTTTTCTATTCACAATAATTTTATTCGCGAATAAGCAGTACGTATAAACGTAGTAACAGTTCGCATGTGATCTAAGCGGGCGTGAATTAAGTGTTAGCATCAAGGGTATTTAAATTCAGATACACTGGCCCATAACTATAGACATCGAAAAAGCAATTTAAGCAATTTTAAGTCACTGCTAAATAAAAGTATAGATGACAAAAAGCCGATCTTAGGCGCAAAAGTTTGCTCTAAACTTAAAACCAGCAGAAGTTGCCTTTATTTAGCAACAGCTTTGCTCAAATGCTTTTTAAGGTAAATTTTTGTAAATTAAATAATTAAATTAAAGATTTTTCAATACCGTATTAATTCAGGTCCAAAAATGAACCTTTTCAAAAAATATTTGCTGTATTTTTCAGCTGTCTATATGCCGACCAGAATTAATACATTTCAATTGGCTCTTAAAGCAAATAAATAATTAAGTTCATATTTTTCAATAACTATTAATAATTAGAATTTTCTTGAAAATTAGACTTTTATTCAATTCGCTTTGATTGTTTTTGTTTACTTACTAATACAATCTCACATTTATGTAGGTGTGTGTTCACATGTATACATAATTTTTGAGAGTCATCTCATTAGCGAGTTCATCTCATTACTTAAATTTGTAAGAGGTTGTATGTGGCACCCATTTAAAGCTTATTCAGCTTAAAGTCATCTGTAATTTTGTCTATAGTTAGAAAAAAGTTAGCAACACATTTTAAAATTTAAGTTGTTTCTAAAAAGAAACGACTTTAGTGTTTGACTATAGTTAAGGCCCACTATGTCCAAGTTTAAATAAAAATGGCGAATCAAAGAAGCAAATTCAACGCAAATAAGAAACAAATAAAAATGTTATTCTCTTTATACGTCCAAGGTATTTGTATTTGCTCCGACTTGTATAAAATATAAAAAAACCAAGCCAGCAAAATGCAGCTGTTATTCCCAAGTGTCTTTAAAGTATTTCATTTTGGATCAGCGTTTCAACATATGTACATACAGTGGTGGCCACAAATTTAAAACAATCGGGCATAAATAACCCTAACCATCAAAATTAAAATAGCCATATCTTTTGATCGAAATAGTCTTGCCAAAAACTAAATAACGTTTTACAGGTAATTTATCAGCCTTTTATTTTGGTCCAACTTGTATATTGTTATGTAAGTAACAAAGGAGTTACAGGGTAGAACTTGAAAGTCATATTATTTGAATACATTTTTTACATCCTGGCTTATAAATATTTATATCTCAATTTTTATCGAGCTCCTAGTTTTGTATTTTTAGTATTGATCTAAGTAATCACTTTCAGCTGTAACAGAAAAGAGTTACAGCGTAGCATTTTCAGGTTCTTTGATTGTGGACCTTCAATAATTTTCTTAACCAATAAAATATTTCATTGCCCCATTTTTGTTTTGTTAGTGCATGCAAATATATAATAAAATAATACACAATAAAATATTTAATTGCAAATATTATCCTGAAGATGATAACAAATTGTTATCGAAATATTGAATAATATTGTTAATAAAATGTTTATATAAAAGACGATCTGAAGCTGTATAAAATAGTTTTTCAAATAATTAAAAAGATCAAATAAATAATATATATTTAATAAAATATTTCTGTTAAGCAAAAAATTTTAAGGCCAAAAATTAAAAGGTTCTTATTAAGCGGGTTGTTCTAGCAACAAAATTCTGCTCTGTAACTTTTTTATTTGTCAGTACAAAAATTATTTTATAACTAAATGTAATGTCCGAGATTAATGCTAAAAATACAAAATTAAGAGCTCGATAAAAATCGAGATATAAATATTGATGAGCCAGTATATAAAAATGTATTAAAATGGAAAGATTTTCCAGCTCTACCCTCGTAACTGATTTATTATTTGCATAACCTGGTCTTGGTTGGATGAGAATAAGAGATACATAAATTTATCAGCAAAACACTTGTTAGCTTTTGGCAATATTCTATTTCGATCAAAAGACATGGCTATTTTAATTTTGATGTTTAGCGTTATGTACCCCTGATTGTTTTAAATTTGTGGCCACCACTGTACAAACATACAAATTAACGATTTTTAGTTTGTTTTTGATTTGCAATTTGTATTTGTATGCAAATACAATTATCTTGGATGTATAAAGAGAATAACATTTTCATTTGTCTCTTGTTTTCTTGGAATTTCCTTTTTTTTCTACGTCACTTTTATTTAAACTTAAACGAAGTGTAATTAAAAAAACCAAATGTAACTGAATTTAAATACACTTGATGCTGACCCCTAATGCTTACATGTTTTGATATTTGCTTTCTTTACTACCCCAGGTACTCAAATTTGATTTGTTTTATTTGTAAAGAGTTAATGATTTGTTGAGAATATTTCTCATAAGAGAAGCAAATATTGTAGATGTTAAGAGAAGCTAGATTAAAGCAAATTAAAGAGAATAAAAGAGCCTAGCGTGTATCATCCAATAACGAACTTACCTAAACTGATTCGTAAAGCGTTGTCTTTTTTTGTTGTTGTTATTGTCAAATATATTCACTCCCATATAGCATAGATGGGCAGTTTTCAGTACCAGTACTTTTTCAGTATTTTCTGTTTTTACTGATTACTGGAAAAACAATCAGTGTTGAGTAAATTTTACTGGCTACTGAAAAGAGAAATCCGTATTCAGTAAACTTTACTAGTTACTGAAGAGAAAAACAGTATGCAGTAGATTTTACTGATTATTGAAAAAGAAAAATCAGTACTCAGTAAATAGTACTGATTGCTGAAAAAGGAAATCAGTATTCAGTAAAGAATACTGATTGCTGAAAATAAGATCAGAATTCAGTAAATTTTACTGATTTGTGTAAGAAACTGCAGTAATCAGTAAATGGCTGATAGTAGATACTGCGTGTTTTAAAAATTATAATGTACACTTTGCTCACTTACATGAATAGTGGCATAACTGAAAAAACGAAATTCCGAGAAAAATGGCTTTAAAAGTTTTGTTTAGCGTAAAAGCCAAGCGGCAGAAACCGTTCCGCCTTCCGTTCTTGCTTAGGCATGATTGTAAGACTAAAATATACGGATGGTATTGGAAATATTGTATCGTGCACATCCCTCAGAAAATACGACTAGAAGTGAAAGAAAAGCTGCAACTCATAAAATCATATAGAAAACTAATCTAAAAAAAAATTCTTTCGTCCTTTTTTTATACTAAAATCTATTGAAAAAATTTCGTATTGTTGTACTACACTTTCATTTCAGTTTTCAATGCCTCTTTATTTTGTGGTACTTTCTCGTCTAATGTTTCTTAAGACAATATGAAACTCGAAAAATATTTTTTGCAATTGTATTAAACGTTTTGCTCTTTTGAAAATGCAGTTCTTCAATATGAAAGGAAATTAATATATGGCTTTGACACACCATAAAATTTCAAAAAAAAAAGTCCCCTTAGAAAATGCCACCCAAATAAATTAAGCGCGGTTAAATTTTTAAGGGCCGATGATAGTTTTGAATAAAACATAAATTATCTTTACTATGATAATATTGGTGTAGTTCAATTATGTATGAAAGAAAATATCGGCCGAATGGCTGCCGCGATCTTAGCGGCATCTCTTGAGCCGATGGTCGAATTTTCGATAACGCTGAGGCATAACTGAGGTTTTATGCCATTAATGGGCCGAATTCTCCCATTCGAACTAGATGAAGTTGCAGGGTAAAAATAACTCACCCCCCGATGGCATAATAGAAACGAACGCTAGAAAGTCACACACAAAAATGATGACGTTTGCTGCGTCTTTATTGAATGAACTTCAAGCACACAATCAAACGTGAGGGATGACTTTATTGCACATGTCGTGGGCACCTAAGGGCCGGCACGCAGGTCTTTAGGAGTTTAAGTTTCTATTTCCTGTGTAAAAAAAATTATAGAATTTCACATTGTTAAATTTCGGCACAGCTATGAAATATGAAATGTTTCTATTCAAATGTCAGCAATAGAAATTTATTGATTGAAATTGTAATTTATAATTATCTCTGTATTAAGTTTATCAGGCTCAAGTTCTTTCTTTATTATCCTTGTGATTGATACACCGGTATTCATAAAAAATAAAACATTGTTGAAACACATTTTAGAACAAATTTTTCATATAAAATTTGTTCTAAAATGTACTTCAGCAACGTTTTATTTTTTATGAATACCGGTGATATTAATTAAATTAGACAAAGAAGACATCAAAGACATTTAGCAGGGTGGACAACTAGTTGTTTCGAAGCCGCCACACTTTCTCGTCAGCACCCGTCTTTGAACTCAGGGGCTCATGTTTCTGAGTTCTAAAGCGACAGTTTAGAAACATGAGCCCCTGAGTTCAAAGTCGGGTGCTGACAAGAAAGTGTGGCGGCTTCGAAACAATTAGTTGTCCACCCTGCTAAATGTCTTTGATGTTCTCTTTGTCTAATTTAATTAATTTCAATCACAAGGATAATATAGAATGAACTTGAGCCTGACAATTTTGATACAGAAATAATTATATAAGAAAAAGTTCGAGCAATAGAAATTAATTGCAATTTATAATATGTTAGCTCAATTTTTCAAAATGATAAATGTTTCATATTTTAAATTAAATAAAAACTGAAATTTCTTTTCCACATACATGAATTTATTTGATTTTGTAAAACGATGGATTGATAACAATTTATTTATTCCGCTTAAAAATAGAACAGAATAGAAATTAGTTCAAAAATAATTTTTGTCAAATATTTTTTTTTTGAATAAGAGCATTTGAGCTGAACAGCTATGGCAAGCACATGTCCGCCTATCATATAAATATTAAGAAAACGGTTAAAATAATTGAGTAGTATTAAGTACTCAGCTGGAATGTCGTTGAGTAATAAAAAGTAGTAGAAATTACCAGCATTAGTTGTGTAGGGGTGATATTCCTTTCGGATCATCGGTCACTTTGAAATCAGTTAGAAAAAGCGACACCCTGCTTTCTTTGCCTACCTTGCGTGCGAGCGAACGTTTCTTTTTTTTTAACAAAACAACCACTAACTCCTACAAGTTCTTAGCCAAAATTAATACAATTACACTTTATATAGACCTATAAACACTAGGTCTTACATACTAACCTACAATTGAGATCAATAAAGGAAAATTGAAAAATTTTCAAGTAAAATAGTATCAATTTTGGAAACAGATGAAATAAAAAACAACTATTATTATTTAGGCCCTTATGCTAAGGAGAGTCAAGAGTAAGAGGCGTTTAACTGAGCCACATATTTCTCCAGCTGTCTTGAGCCTGTCTTCGACAGCTGCGGCAGCAACCTCATCCTCTTCGACGGCTTTACAAATAACAGCAGCCCAAGCCAACGCCGCAGTTCTGGCTCAGCTGCAGCAACAACAACTGATGTCACAGCAGCTGCCGGAGAATACCAATGAACGTGATACGAAAGACAAGGAGAATCAAAATGCTAATACTACATAGAGACCACGTCCGTCCGGTCCAAGCTTTCTTTTTTCTTGTTTTTTATAAATAAAAAAATTAAATCATTGTTATTTTACCGAAACAGAACTAAAATATACACTGAAAATAGCCAAAACAAAAACACTATATGTTTTATAAGTACTTATGTATTTTTGAAACTTATAATAGAAATTTATAAAATTTTAAGCAAATGTTAAAATAGAACAAATGCCACTTTAAAATACCACACAACAACAAAACAAACTTGTTTATTCGAGGATTTCTAATCCAGCACCAATAAATAAGAAAACAAAAATACTACCAGCAAAACAACAGATTCTTGAAAAACTATGGCTCCTCTCCCGTCGCCATTAAATAAAACAAAAACACTTAATGAAAAACAAAAAGAAAAAATTTATTGTTAACAAAAAAACAAAACAAGTCACCGCATTTATTCATGTTTAAACAACTGAACAATTTATCTTTTAAAAACACAAAAGAAAACTTAAAAAGTCCTTTTGAAAATTTATAAATTTTATAAAAATAAATTGCAAATATAAACAAAATAAAATAACCCTTAATTTTTATTTTTTTTTCAATATCTACAAAAGAAAAATCCGCCTTTTTTACACATTTTTAAATTTACAATTTTAAAATTCAACAGAAACTAAAGAAAAAAAAATAGAGTCAAATTGCTTTAGAATTTTACAAGCCAAATGTTTTTTTTTCTCGAACACAAACTTTAAACCAAACACAACAATTGCTCCCACCGTTTTTTGTTTTTTACAAAAATATTTAAGATTTTGTATATTTTCACAAAAAAAACTATAAAATATTTTTTTTCCATACAATAATTTGCGTTTTATTTAGTTTATTTAAGTTACTATATAGTTGTTTTGCCTTATATTCTATTCTATTCTATTCTATTCGATTTTTTTTGTTTTTAGCTAAATTTATTACAAATATGAACTAAATTGTTTATTTGCTTTAAGAGCCAATTGAAATGTATTAATTCAGGTCCAAAAATGAACCTTTTCAAAAATATTTCTTGTATTTGTTGTATTCAAACAAACTTTTAAGAATTTTTCAAGTCTACTGATGAGTTGATTAGCACCAACGAAATGTCGGCATCTAGACAGCTGAAAAATACAACAAATATTTTTGAAAAGGTTCATTTTTGGACCTGAATTACTAAATTTATTACAGGAAATCACTCTGGCCACGTATCGTTTTCGGGCATGAAGTTGCCATTTGCCACCATGCGTATACGTAATGTATTGCCATGTTGTTCGAATGTTGTATTTGTTCATATGGTGTATTATCAATCATACGCAGCGGTTGTGCGGTTGCAAAGCATTTTGTTTTAAATATGCCAACGAACAAATTAAAACAAAATGCTTTGCAACCGCATTTTGTTTTAAATATGCCAACCAGCAAATTCGAATTAGCAACAAATTTAAAATCACCTTTCTTTTCTTAACAAGAGTGAGTGATTTCTTGTACAGTGATTGGCCATAGTTAAAGCTATAATTTGTTTGTATAGTTTAGAAAAATTATATTTCTATTTCTTTTAATATACTTTTTTTTTATTTGAGCTAAATTTAAGTTTTTGTTGGCCTTCATTTTTCTCATCTGCTGGAACAGGCAATAAAGATACTGTGAACCTTTATGCTGTCATTTCATTACTCATTTTCTTAATATTTACAATTTAGTGGAACTACTTTTTAAAACTCACATTTATATACATATAACCTCTCCAAGCCAAATTTATTCCTAGTCCAATAAGAATTTTCATTCATTCTCAAATTTATACAAAAAACTTTCTATCATCGTCGGCTGCTGTAGTTAAACGTATACACAGTTTTATTCTCAAATTTGCAAATGTTATAGTTTCGTGTTTTTTAAAAACTCAATAGCGAAAATGTTTGTAAGTCCTACAAAACAGATCCACCTTAATGCCGAATACTGTTTTCGAACATCCACATCGAATGCTGTCATCGAATAAATCTACAATAAAAAAAACTATTCTTGAACTGATCATGATGATGAGATGTTGCTGCAGTGGTGAAACTGCTGATTTTGTGAAACGCTTTAGAATGTATGCCTATTGATATCGCCATTTCATTGCATTTATTCTTGAGGCATGTAATCGTCAATGTTTTGTTTTGCTTTTTATGATGGGAAGTAATGTTTTTATCTTGAAGAAGAAATTCAATTTAAAAAAATTCCTACAAAATACTAAACAAAGGTGAAAAGTTATTCATGCTTATTGTTTAAAAACAACAGTTTTTGTCGATGCTGATGGATGAACAAAGCAGAATTTTGTTAATATGTATATGAATTGGATATTTGCCCACAGGCTGGGTTAACCGTCAGTGGGCTTATTTCTTTAGATCGTAGTGAGCATTCCCTTAAAGTCAGCTAATTGAGCGCCTCGATGGATGAATTGGTGCAGTGGCCTACTAGGAGTCGTCCCCGAGGTCGCAGGTTTGACTCCTGTCGAAGGCTCTGGGTGTTTCTGCAAGCAAGCAAGAAGCTTCGCAGTTTTGTGTTTGTTTTTACTAAAAAAAAAAATTCATTCTTAAGCAAACTTTTCACATCAAATAGTGATCATCATCGGTATTGCAAACAAAGTGACATTTTATCACTTTTCATGACAGTGAATGACGCTTATGAAAAAAAGTAACTTCTACCTGAAGTGCGCGTTAAAACTTTTTTTGCACAATGTAGACATAAGAGCAGAAATCTTTAACGCCTGTTAGCATAAACATGAGTGAAAAGTGCCATCAAAATTCACAATGAAGCAACTGGCAGCATAAGACGCTTCGTCTGTTGCAATCACAAACAAGTGACCTGGTGACTAGAAGAATTAATGCCGACATATGTTTTTTTCAATTTCAAACTAACATCCTCTATTAATTTTCCACAACTAAGCACAATACCTTATAGTAAGTAGTAGAAAGCCTCTGCCCCTTGACAGCTGTCAGTAATTTTACATATACAAATATACATATGCAAATGTATTTAAAACTCTATTTTTAATAACTTCCTAGTACTTTTGCATGTTCTAAATTTTATCGCTCAACCAAGTTAAAAGTACTCTGTTTAGTTTAGTCCCTATCGAATTCACAGTTTTAACAAATACTTTAAGAGTTTGTCAAAAGATGTTAAAGAAAATACCACATGTTTAAAAAAAAACTATAAAAATTTTTCTAACCTCAAAATCATTAAAAAAAATGTTTTTCATTTTTCTAGTCGCAATAAGTTTGCACGTATAAACATTTAACACATCCCAGTTTTCTTTCATTAAATTGCCCCCACACTATAACTCTGTTATACGAGTACTTGTCGTATACACAAAACCCCTGTGTCGGACGTATTGACAATTTTCACATATTTCAATTTTATTTCAAATATTTTTGAAAAATTACATTAGTGACAGTATTACCAATTAACTACTTAAATAATATGAAAAAAATACAAAACTTTATCAGCAAAAATGTATGCGAAAATGATAATTTTCATCTATAATTTTTGACCTTTATTGTTAAAATTAATAAAACTATTTTTTAAAGCTTAAGATCTTTTATTTATCTTTATTAATTTTTTCCGATATTTCGCCAACAATTAAAAACAATCAAAGATCCCTGACGATGCTAACAAATTGTTAGCGAAATATCGGAAAAAATTAATAAAGATAAATAAAAGACCGTAAGCTTTAAAAAATAGTTTTATTAATGGTAATTTTCACCAAAATATATTCAACAATGTAGATGCCTCTTAATACAGTGTACATACATATATGCGAAGTTTGTTCAAAACAAAAGATGGATTCTGAATTTTCTTAAAAAGTATTTATTTATCCATTTTCACCCCTTCAAAGTCATCCTCCTCAGATATAATGCACTTATACCAGTGATTTGTTCAATCCTCGAGCCACTTCTGAAATGGACGTTGCGGTGTGACCTTCTCCTCGTTCTTCGATTCTGACTTTATCTCATGAATTATGGCAAAGTGCTTTCCTTTCACTGGTCTCTTTAGTAATGGAAACGCTTCGAAGAGTGCCGAATCTGATGAATAAGGATGCTGAGGCACGATTAGATTGCTGTTTTTGACAAAAAGAAAAAAAAAATACCTGAAGCTTTTGCTCAAAGCTTAGCAACCACATGATTCATGCCCTGTTAGCAATTTTTAACAAAAAATTTCATGACATGAGCCGATTGTTGTGTTGTAGATTTTCCAAAACAATTGGTTTTACCGTTTTAATGCTCTTTCATTTGCTAACGTAATTGCAACTTCAGGATACTCTCTATCATGAACATCTTCTTGGCCTTCCGTAAAGCGCTTGTACCACTTATAAACATTTTCTTTTTGTTACAAATTGGACTCACCAAATGCCGTAGTCAACATCTCAAGTACCTTGAAGGATTTTATTTTTTTTAATGTAAAATTTTACACATATTCCCCGGTCCATTTTCTTAAATTAAAAGTCGGAGAATACACACAAAGGTGACTAACCTCAGCAGTTGTCAGTTGTCAGCAACAATAAACTACTAATACAAATCCGCTGATAATAAGACTAACTAATTTATAACATCGTAACAAAAAAAAGTTGGACGATCGATGGTACGTACACAGCTTGCGATAATTCCAAATTCACCTTTTCTTTTGAACAAACCTCGTATTGACAGACGCCGCTCTCTCAAAAGATTTTAGAAGTTCAATGGAAAATTAAAAGAAAAAAAGCCAATCAGAGGCACTAAAACGAGTGGAGCAATATGTTATTATATATGCGTTATCTTGACAGCTAAAGGAAAGGCATAAAAGAAGTACTTTGGATTACAAGTAATTCAAAAAATAAAATAACGCATAGAAGGGAAACTCTTAGTTTATGCAGTAAAATAAGGCGAATTAAAAAAAAATATTACAGTCAGTCGTCTGTGGCTTCGAGTTGGCTCATTTCAAACAAACATCAGTCCCTATAAGAGCGCAAACGAAGCAGCTCCACTACCAGGCTCCTTTGCAAAATTATAACCCAGCAAACACAGTATCATTTGCTGGAATACTTTGTGGAAAAATTCCAAAACAAGTTCTGTTAAATACGCCAGTGGTGCAATTAACCCAGATTGGCTAAATTCAACGTTTCTGGTTGAAGAGTGAAAATTTTTTGACATTTTTCTGAATGCATTTATCCCTGAATCACTGTTTATTACAAAAACTAACAGGTCAACCCAAATTAGCGCTTTAAGCCGTAATTTACGTGCCCATACGTGCTAGGCTGGCAATAATACGTTTGGGTTAGACTGTAAGTGTGAAACAGCATTAAATTTAATGGGATTTTATTTGCATTCTACATTATTTTGATAAATTTTAATGTAAACTTTGCATTAAAAACTTTTGTTTACCCTAAGAAATGTTTTCAAAGTGCCCAACTGTTTATTTACTTACTTAATTATTTTTTTAATTTGGACATTTGAAAATGATTATGGGGAGGAGAAAAAAGGTAGTAGTTCTTGTGTACATTCGATATGAGACCTCCCAAACTGTAAATGGCAAGAAATACGTCTGACGGTAGTTTATGCCACCGGTAAACCATACGGCTGAAGAACGAATTCTCTGAGTAATGCGATTCACTGGCCAATCAACTACACATACATGAATCCTGCGTTCCTTTTCTGTAACTACCTGAAATTAGAGACATCGCCAAAAATCCCTAAGCTCAACTAAGCGAGTTTTAGCGACGACCGTACTTTGTAAAAACTTTTGTGAGAGAAAATGGAATTTTAGGGCCGTTGCTAAAATCTTAATTTTTTTTTTTTTTATCAAAAAACACAAATTTTTAGCTTCAAAAATTAGTTTTTGCTAAAAAATTTAGTTTCTTGGAACAAAAAATTAAGATTTTAGCAACAGCTCTAAAATTAAATTTTCGCCTACAAAAGTTTGTAAAAGTGAAGTCATCGCTAAGAATCGCTTAGTTGAGCTTAGAGATTCCTCTCTGTGCTTTTTATATGTCTGCTAAAGCATCCTTGATAGCACCTCTTTGTGTTTTCGGAATAGCAAAAACACAAAATTGCACAACTTTCAGCTTTCCTGTGAAAATATTCACAGTATGTGGCAGAAATCAAACTGGTAATTTAGGATTTTTTGCCAGCAACTTCTTAAGCGAGCAGTTCATAAAATTGTTAGAAGCTTAATGAAATCAGAACAATGTATACTATTGCCCAATCCACAAGCTGGTCATATTGTTGTTAAGTTGTATCGTGAGAGAAAATTTCAAACACAATTCTTAAAGAGAAACATAAATTGGTTGAAAATGTATTTGAATTAAAAAATTGTGTTTAAAATTGCCTCTCCAAATACGACCAGCTTGTGAATTGGGCATATACATACATTTATTAGTTACAAAAGCTAAGTTTCTTAAATTTTATAGCTTTAGTTTCACAGTATCTTTCATTGTTCATAAATCGTTACAAACTTTGTGTTAATGCCAAATAACATTGGCAGATTTTAGCGACTAATAGATGTGCTCTCTAGATTTATCGATCAATGAAAGGTGTAAGTTTTTCTATTGTCAAATACTTGGGACATAAGTGTAAGATATTTATGTGGAAGTATAAAGGGAATGTACAGAAAAGCATCAATGCCTGTTCGAGTTTATATATACCGCATAAATTGTTGCAGAGCTATTTTGTAATTCGACTATTCCAATTTGTATGCTTTCAATACAGCAATACGAAAGTTTCTAAATATGTTTCTAATTACATAAGCACCCTGCTGGTGTTAGCTGGCCTTGACGCATTAAAAACATTATTTCAGTATGTTTGTACATATGTTTTTTTTTCTTTATTATCCTTTGTGTTTTCAGAATATTTTTTCTTGCTCGCCAACTCTCTCAGTCACTCCAAAAAACAGTATTTAATTATCCTTTAAATAACCTTTATTTAGATTTTGAATAAATTTTTACTTAATTTTTATCAAACAACATATCTACTGAAAAATTTTAAAGCAAAGCAAAATTTTCTTTCAATTTTAATGTGATTCTCTTTTTTCTCTTTTTTACAAAAAAAAAAACAAAAAACCAATAACACAAAAACCATCATGTGGACATTTAATGACAAATTACAAAAAACAAAACAACAACACAAAATGACAAATATGCAATAAAATTAATACATTAAAAAAAAATTGCGAAAAAAAAATTTATTATAATAATCTGTTAATTGAACAAATTTGTACCGGACGGTTACAATTTCATTTAAATAAAACAATACACCTTTAAAGGCCACAATGCTAAAAAGAGTGAAAAACAAAATGAAAAGACGCAACACGGAGCCAACAATGGCTCTGGCCAATCAACAAATGTCCTTAGCATTGCCACCCACCACCGCTGAAGGAGACTCCGAATCAGAAATTCCTACCAATAATACCGATTTCTGAATATGGTACAGTGAGCGTTTGATTTAAGGTTTTAATAATTTTCTCAATTCATTCGAAATCATGTAAACACGTAACTATTTATTTTATTCGATTCTCATAATTCTTATTGAAATTAATACCTTAAATTCAAATTTGCTCTAATTTGAATAGAAACAAAAAAAAAACAAAACTAAACAAATCCAGCCAACAAAAAATAAATGGATTTTAAAATTTTAATTAACTTCTTAAAAGAAAAAATTCTCTTAAAACATTTACGAAATGTTCCACAAGATTTCGTATTCAATACTTTAAAGTTTATATTTTTTAATAAAATATTTTAAAATGCCAAGAAAACACATAACATTTTCAATTAAATTGTGTAATAAGTTTATTTAAATTAAGCTTATGACTAAAAGTTTTAATATTTTTACATTTACTAAACTTAGTTTTGTTAGACAATTTCTTAACTGAGTACTTCAAGTAATTATTTAAACATTTTTTCTTAATTAAAATTAAATATATTTAAAATTCAGCGTTTGAGAAAAGCAAAAAACAATTCTGTGAAATATAAAATCGTAATCAAATTATAAAAAAAAAAATCGCAAAAAGAAACAAATTTAAAACATTTAAAAAAAAAATCACAATATTGGTTTCATGATATTCACAGCTGGAATGAAAAATATTTATAAACTGACTGCCCAACAAACGGTGCGTATGATTAATATGTCAGTTGTATGACCTGCACCGAGTTAAAGTACGTATACGTATGTTTTATATTGTGACATGCGCATTTTTATAGATTTTACCAGTTGAGCCAAGCTGTAAAACACTTTCAGCTTGAGCTCCAAACATTCAACAAACTATTCCACAAACTGAGGCCTGAGTTCATCCCGGTGTTTCGAACAAAATTTTTGTACAAACAAAATATTTTCTACATGTTGCTTTGAAAGGAAAAATTACTATCTAACAACATTTATATGACAAAAGGTGTTGTACTTCAGCTGAATATTTTACTATGTATATAAATTTTGATAATAGTTTACGTCCAATCAAAATGGGCTTTCAAGGTTCTTAGTTTATCTTTTCATTTAAAAGAAAAGTTAAATTTTTTTCATTTCATTGTTCCCGACTTTTCGTTGGTTTATTTCCAACTTCTGCAGGGGTAAATTTTTATTTAGTGCAATTTTTCTTCAAATTAATGAAATAAATAATAAAAATTGCATTTCGGTTGGACACCATAAAAGGAATCAATTTATCTAATTTAAAAAGGTCGATATTAATAACACATTTAATATATAATAGCTTTCTTTGTTGAATTTGTATTGAAAACAACCACAATATAAGACAATTTGTTTTTGTTTCCAACGTAAATAAAAGAATGAACATGATGTTTGTTTTTAAAGGCAGTTAAACATTTTCAATAAAAAGGCAGAATTTTTTAAAATTTTTGAGTAATTTTTTTTTTCGACAAGTGCTTGCAGTTGATAGAAAATAAAATGGCTGGAATTAAAGAAAAAACTGTAACAAAAAGCTTTAAAATATATTTAAATACTTTTTATAAAATTTCTAAATGAACTCATTTTGTATTCCGTTTGTCAAGCTCAAGTTTATGTTATATTATATTTGTATATTAATTGTTCGTGCCTTAAGGTCACTTGTTTTTTTTTAATGTTTATTAAATTCGATATTTCGATATCAAAATGGATATCTTCAATATCGAATTTAATAAACATTAAAAAAAAACAAGTGACCTTAAGGCTCGAAAAATTAAAATACTAAACAACAAAGGTCGAAAAATTAGCATCAAAAATATATTATATTTATGATAGATATTAATTAAATAAGTCTATAGAAATCACCAAAGACCTTTAGCTTTCATCAAAGACAACTTTCGAAAGTTGTCTAACTGTAAAATCATTTAATTAATATTAATCACAAAAATAATATAAAATGATTTTTAGCGTGATAAACAGAATACAAAATAAATGAAATTCTTATTTTTTTGCATAAAGTCTAGATTAGCCATCAATTTGTTTGCTCAACGAAAAGATTCTTGGTCGAACATGAATTCCTGTGTATGACCTGATGCTTCGTTTAGCATTGTAAGAACTAATTATTAGCAATAATAGTAAAATTATCTAACTATAAGAACTTGATATAAACAAATTTGTTGCTGACAAAATGCACTCCTTCTTGAATGCTTGAATACAATTTTATATCCCCATCTTATACAAACACATTTGTTGCTCTCGTAGTTTCTGGCCTCCGTTTCTTGAAACTCACAAATGTCTATTATCAAGTAAAATATGTACTTGGTATGTAAAAAAATTATCATTTTGTGTGTTTTGATTAGTAAAACAAGAGGCAATATAACAAATTTTTCATAAAGTGTATTAATTTGTGTTTCTTATTCACAAGCTTTGAGAAACAGGGTCCTGGTCTTGACAGGTCAAGCATTGTTTTACGCAAGCAAATGACTCAAACAAATGCTGATGCTGTAATATTACATAGGCCTTATTAATGGACTCCGCTTATAAAAATGGTGCCGCCATTGGGGATGGCCTGGTTCTTCAATAGACAAAGGCTTCAAATTTGAAACGTAGTAATTGTATAAAAATGTATTTCGTTCACGGCATGTTTTGTAAATAATGTGACTTTAATTGTTGAATATTTTCAGCGCTGGGCACAGCTGCAGCCGCTTAAGAATTTACGTATGATAAACTGGATGCAAAACGTAATTTACTTTAGACATTTTGACAGTCGCCAGAAATGTAGTTAGACTCTAGTCACTTAAAATCTAGCGGAAGTATTAGGTTAGGTTGATTGAAGGGGTTTGGTGGCCCATGTCTTGCGACATACTTTTAAGCCAGTATAGGAAGTATTAAAGCTTACATAATAGTGTAAACGGCTCTTAAAAATTATTATGCATTCATTTTAGTAAAATTTTTTCTGCAACATTTGCACTAAAACTTATTTCAAATAAATTCTATTGCCTGTTTTTCTAAACGAGAACAAAGTTTTCATTCGCATGCTTGTACTGAAAACAAGAATAATTTTTAATTTTTATTAATGTTTTAAATACATGTATGAAAATGAAACCTTCGCACCTAAAAAAAAAGCAGGCAGTTAGTCGTTTTTTAATTCAACAAACATCATACGGTTTTTGTTAAGTAACAAGTGTTTATTGGAAAACAATAATACATCTTTGCAATGTAGTTTAGCTCAAAATGTTCATACAAACTTTTCTCAATGCCGAATCAATTTATTAAAGAAAATTTTGTGAATATTGTGGCCTCGAGTTTTTGACAGTTTTTGGTATGGGGGAAAAGTTCCACCACGACATAATAAAGCCATAATTTTCGAGACGCCCGATTTTCAATTTTTTTTTTATATATTTTTATATAAGCCCCCCATAAGAAGCGTGCTACAGAGTCGGTGTCTTCGAAGAAAATATTAGGGGAAACAATTATTGAGGGTTGCTCTCTACGAGCACCTTGGGACCCTAATGGCCGGTAAATTTAATTTTCTAGGAGCACAAATACGGTCACTGGGACTTATCCCATCCAGAGTGTCAGATGTATTAACAACCCCTAAACATATTGTCTTCCTACTATTTTTTTCGAGCACATAGACGACCCCGCATCACACCTCCTTGGGCGAGCTCCCACACAATAAAGAAAACAGAAAATAGAAAGTCTTGAAAGCGATTTATTTGGTATATGGTTGCGGTAGTTTGTTTGCTCATGCCAAAAGCCACCGAAAAATCGGTGGCACAATACTGATTGCTAAATCGGCCCTCGCTAATATACATACATTTTAAATAGTTAGAAGTTTTCGTAATATTGCCTTGTGCGTCATTATATGATGAGCACGAACTGCCTCTGTGATGGACTTAAGCTGTATGTTACTGTCATATTTCTATCCTTGTCCATGTGTGACTATATATGTATATATATCTGAGCTCTACTGGGGTGTTGATAGTCCTTCCTAGATTATGCTATAAATAGTTAATTTTTTCTAGCCTTGGACCAGCTTCCTTTTGTAGTTCATTGAACACAAGAGCATGATTGGATATTTTTTAAGTGGTTTCGACTGCAACTCAACTGTTTTCTTCTACCAATTTCCATGTTAACATTATCCATATTTAATCTCTTCTAAAGCTTCTCGTTACTTATCGTGAGAGGCTAAAATACTTCCTCAATTCTTTGGAAACGATTCCCTTGGATTGTGTTGCAAATTATAATCGTTTGCTTACCTTTTAATATGCACAGTAAATTTTTTTTATTGGATTCGCAAAACTTTACACAAGATTCCTAGACAGCGAATATCGAAGAGCATGTTGTCTGCTATGAGCAACGCCAAGAACGTAAAAATCCAGTCTTTCGAGCCACAGCTCCCTTTTAATGTTCCCTGTCACATACTGATTTATTGTTACATTTAGTTAGATTTCTTGGAAACAAAATGTAAGCTTGACACTAAGCCGGTAATAGTTGCCTTTTAAGTGTCTAGTTATGAAAAAATATGTATAGTTTTTAAAAATGTTTTGCGAAATTTTCTTGGCTATAAATTCTTCTGCACAAAAAAAAATTAAGTAAAAAAGAAACAGTATCATACTTTTATAAATTTTTTGTGAGTTTTTTTTCTACTATTTTCATGAATTGCAAATCTCAAACGGCTGAATTTATTTAAAATTTTTTTAAAATATGTATTATTTTTCAAAAAAAAAAGAAAAAATTCATTTATTTTTATTTACTTTGAAGCAAGTCAATACTAAATCAATGTGAAAAACTGTAACATCGGCAAACGTTTATTTCATACGTATGATTGATATTTATTTGTATGAACTGTGCGAAATCACAACACGTATACGTCTTATTGTAACTTGCTTTCACATAATGAATTTTGCGTACACATACTTATGCTAAGATTCAATAATATTTTTATGAAAAAAAAGAAATATTTTGCAGAAAATCCTTCATTATAAATTCTTTTGAAAAAAATTTCTTTTTGCTTTAAAATATTAGTGGTTGGCCCAGAATATCGTTCGCCAGAATACCATTCGCTCGCTTAGTTCTAAATTAAAACATAAACAAATTTTAGGATTATGTCAATGTTGTCGGGGTGTTTGTGCCAGCGAACGATATCAATGGACTACGTGGGCCCGCTACAATTTTTACCAAATATTTCAGAATAAAATACTTGAAAAAAAGGAGGAGAAAAATTGAGTTTATTTATAAGAAATTTAAAAAAATATATTTTAGGTCAGTTTCAAAAAAGAACATGTTCATTTATTACTTTTTTATAATTCTTATAAATAACAAAATTTAACACAATACTGACCAAAATTTAAATTGAAAATCACTAAGCCAAGAATAAAACACACAAAAAAGACATGAAAATCTCAAAAAACAAAAAAAAAATTGATTGAAACAAAAAGAAAAACAAATCCTGAAAAAAATTGATTAAAACCAAAAACAAATAACAAACATTCAAAATTAATTTATAAATTAAAAGAAAAGCAAGTACCTTTTATGAAATTAATACCAAGAAAGAAAACAATTTTATTACACTGCGAAAAAAAAGAAGTAAAGAAACCAAAATACCTGGACTTACCTTAAAAAGATGCAGTTTATGTTTGAAAATTACAGGCAAATGCATAGAAAAGCGGTTAAATTACACAAATTGGGACGTTTAAAATTATATTCACAGACATAAACCACTAATTGAAGAGAAAATACTTCATTAGAAATCTAAACTATAATATAATAAAGTAATATAATAATGGATGCGTAAGGCCAGTTAAAAAGTTATAAATGGAATGTGCAATTGCTTATAATTTTCTTCAAAGCTGGATCTAAGCTACAAAGAGTATTTTTTCGTAAATGCTTAGCACATTTAATATTTACAAATTAACCTCTTTAGAAATTATTTCTTTACAAATACATCAACAAGTTTTTTTTTTTTTTTTTTTTTTTTTGTATACAATCTACCAAAAGAACAGCAACAACTAAGAACAACTAAAAACCTCTTGAATTTTTTTATTTACAAACATTTTACACTCATTTTACTTTTAATATCCAACTGTCTCGCTCTCACTCTCATTTCCTCAGAGAGCAAAACAATAAACCATCATTTTGAATTATTTAAGTCTTGCTGTTTGTCTTATTAAACAAAATCAATATCACTAATTGAGCACGGAAATGAAAAAGTGAGACTTAGAACTAATTCTTTATGCCACTCTTGCTATCTCGCTTACACATCACAATGACACAATGAGTGATGTGTAGGAAGAAACCCAACGGGAATAAAACAAAAAATTGAAATATCTTTAAGCGAATTTTGGGGCTCATATGTCTGGCAGTTGAAGCTATTTCCGTGTCTAAAGTTGAAGCTAAGTTGGCAAAGTCCTTGCTGGGCAGTTGTGCGGTAGTTTCTAAAAATTTTACAACCGTAACGGTTTGTTTTTTTAGTTTCAATATGAAATTTTTCAAACTACTCTCTGCAACTGTCTGCAAATGCATTCACAGCAACGAATAAAACAATAACTTAACTCACAACTTTAAAAGATGTATATGAACGAGGGAATTTCTTTGCGGGTCTAATGCCACGTACTTTCCCAGAATTGTTTATTCTTCAAGTATTAATTCTGAAAATTACATTGCAGTTGTCCCAACAAGACAAAGGAATTTTTTACATCTCTACAGCTCCATACAAATGTCTTGGAACAATAAGAACTTCAAACTGCCAATGCATACATAAATTCGCTAAAGATTACTTTTAATTTTAAATTTTCAATAACTTTAAATGGACATACAGCAGTTTTTGTGCCTGTAGTGTATTTCTCGTTATTGAACAGCCACCACAAGAACAAACACAATTTAACAAATTTTTAACCAAAAAAAAAAAAAAAATCTTTAGCATAAGTTAACAAAACCAAAAAACACAAAAACAAAAAGAAAAACAAACTATGAAAAATACCTAAAACTAACAACATAAAAAATATGGTAATAATTAAAAAAAAAAACGGAACAAAACAAATGTAGTTTCTCTTAAAACACAACCAAATAAGAAAAACAAAACAGAGTAAAATTACAAACTTCAACAAAGTAAATTCATCCAAAGTGATTGCTATAAAAAATGAACAAAATTTAAACACTTTTCCTCTACCAAAAAGAAACAGCAAACAGAAAATGTAAAATATACCTACTTAACACAATTACAAACACATTTACACATTAAAACACAAACATTAAAACTAAATTAAGAAAATTCGAAATAATCCAAGAAAACTTAAAGGAAACAACACAAAATAAAAACTATATGTAAAGAAAACAAAACAAAAAAAAAACAGCGTATGAAAAAATGTGTTTTATTTAAATGAGTTTTGGGTGAAAGGTGAAATGTTATTGAAAAACTTGCTGTAACTTGCTGCATGCATCCCTGTCGAACACTGAGCAGTCGGCTACTAAAATACTAGCACTGGCTTCAAGGTAACTACTATGCAATCGATTTTGTTATACAGGGGGCAAATCACCCCATTCGAAATCGAGTCTTCTTTCGTGTGAACAAATATTTCGACGGCTGCAATTTTTTGGATCACAGTATTCGATCGTAATTAATGGCATCAACTACTATATAGTTTAGTTTATTCATCTACAGAATTGATTTCTTACAGATTACTGACAATTAAAAACTTAATTAAAATATTGAAACAATATCACCGGTATTCATAAAAAATAAAACGTTGCTCAAACACATTTTTTAAAAAAATTTTATATGAAAAATTTGTCGTAAAATGTGTTTCAACAATGTTTTATTTTTTATGAATACCGGTGTAAAAGTTTAAACATTGAAATATTAACATTAAAATTTAAATGTGGGGTAAAACTATTACATAAATGTAAGCATCTTGCAATCGGCTCATTACTTGCATAGTGCGTTCTGAAAAAACATTCTTCGAACTGACGATTGATTCTCAAATCTCGAGGAGGGATGTAAAAAATAAAATATTGTTTTATTTCCGGGCAATCAATATTATCAGATAGCACATTATAGGCAGTTAATAATGAGGAATAAGATCTACGGTCCTCTAGGGACTGTAGTCCCAACAATTTCCTTCTGACTTCATACGGTGGTAGTTCGTGAGGCCAAATCAACTTTAAAGCAGTATTAGTAAATATTTTTTGAATCCGTTCAATGCGATTAGAAGAACCCAAATGACTCGGATTCCAAACAATAGAACAATATTCCAAAATGCTTCGAACCAAGGAAATATACAATGATTTAAGGGTATAGGCATTCTTAAAATCTTTTGAATTTCTTCTAATAAAACCAAGCATACTATAAGCTCTAGAAACAACGCAATCTATTTGCCTACAAAACGTCAATTTAGAATCAAAAATTACGCCAAGATCCTTCACCTCATCAACACGCTTAAGCAGGACACCACAAATAGAATAATTAAAATTAATAGGACTCATGTGGGCATACGAGACTATACAACATTTAGAAATATTTATATTTAAATCATTGTCAGAACACCAGCCGGACAGCTTGTCAAGATCTTCTTGCAACTTCTCACATTCATCAATATTACAAATAGTGGAATACAATTTAAGATCATCCACAAATAAAAGACATTTGGAAAATTTAAAGGTCAGTGGTAAATCATTAATAAATATTATGAAAAGTAATGGGCCAATATGCGTTCCTTGAGGAATACCAGAATAGGCATCAATTGAAAGAGAAGAGAAAGCATTTCCAATTTTGACTTTAAGTTTTCTTTCAGTTAAAAAACTTTTAAAAAATGATATAATATTAACTGAAAAGCCAAATACACCAAGCTTCCTCAGTAAAATGTTATATAAATGTTAAAATATAAATGTTAACTGTGTCAAATGCTTTGGCAAAATCAGTATATATAACATCACATTGAGACCTGCGTTCCATTGCAGACACAATATCACGAGTTATTAAAATTAAATTAGTTGCAGTTGATCTATTAGGCATAAAACCATGCTGTCGAAGGGATCTAAAACTTTTAACGTGTTCAAAAACTTTTTTCTTCAAAATGCTATCAAAAATCTTAGCAAATGAGCTTTGTTTAACAATGGGCCTATAATTAGTAACCAGGGGGGTAACTGTGTAACTCGATTCGAAGGAAAAAATATTCGAGTTCGTACAAATGGTACTGTGTAATACGATTTTCGTAGTTTTTGTTTCGAAAGTGCGGACAAGTTTTTTTCCCTTTCGAAAAATAAATTTCCCTTTCGTAAATGCAACTGTGTATTACGAAGACGGACGTTGTTGTGGTTTAAAATGATAGGAAATTGTTCGAAAGCCATTTTGGTAGTGACAATTGTGAAAATGTAAGTATTTTTAAAAAAATTTTTATTTTTGTAAATGTATTTTTTATAATGTTTAATAAACTTTTATTATTATTTTTAAGGAGTACTCCCAAAAAGTGTATGTATACAAATAAAAAGCAATATGAGGAAATGGTGGAATATATGGCAAGGCATCCTTCAGATATATGACAAGGCATCCATCAGAAGACTCCAACACAATATTTTTGGCACACAGAATTTTCTCAATAGCATTACATACTTCCGACAAGCATTCCGACATCGATTGTTGGGAAATTCCTAAATGTCTGTCTTGCCCTATTTGGTGTTGGTACCCACCTTGAGCCAAAAATTTTAAAGCAGCTGCTAATTTTAGTGTGAGTGTAATGGCAGTAGACCTTTTTGGAGATTTTAAGTCGCCCTCAATGATTTTAAGAACATAGGAGAACGCGTCCTTACTGAGCCGGAAGTTTTTTACAAAACTAAAAGTAAAAATTTGTTAAAATTTGCGAAATAACAATATAAGCGTATGGTTATTTACCTTTTATTGGAAATTTCCATTATATTTGAAGAGTCTCTAATTAATTTTTTTTGGACTCTTTCAGGCACCGTGTCATCTTTATCATCGAACCACAAGGAAACACAATCCATATTATTCAATGTTAAAAAATATTTAAAAATTTTAATAGCGTTTTTTTTTTTCTTTAAATGCTTTGTTTTGGGAAATTTGTGTGTCAAACAGCAGTGCTACCAACATTTTCACAAGTTTTTCCCTTATGTTTGTGAATACAACTATGTGTTCGTTTCGAACGATTTACACAGTACGGATTACCTTTCGATTCGGAAATTTTTTTCGAAAGATTTTACTTTTCGAATCGAGTTACACAGTTACCCCCCAGGCTACGATCCCCGGATTTGAAAATTGGAACAATATAACAGAGCTTCCAATTATTTAAAAATTTGCCATGTTTGAGACACGAATTAAAAAGCTTAGTAATTAAATCTGAGATATTGGAGCAGCACTTTTTAAAAAATATCGAAGGATATTCCCCAAATGACCCCCTTGTATCATTCTTTAACAGATTTATAGCCTCAGTTACATCCTCAATGGTTACAATAAAATTAATTCGACTATTAATATCTGCAGAGGGACAAAAGGTAGGACTATGGAGGGCAGGTTTAACAAACGTGGTCTGAAAATATTTAGAGAAGATATCACACGTATTTAAAATATTATCTGATTGCATGTTATTATAATGCATACGCTTCGGGATACCATTGTTGTCTCTTTTATTATTTATAAAATGCCAAAAAGCCGATGAATCCGACTTAATTTTAACTTCAGTTTCAAATACATATGTATTGTTTATAAAGAAAATTTCTTAAGAAATTATATTCCTTACGCGCCAAGGGAAATTTATGTTGGTCGACATCACTATTTTTTACATCGCAATAAAGAAAAAAAAAAGATAAAATGAAAAAGGAAAACAAAATATAAATAAATTGGTGAAAAACTTTAAGATAAATTCAATAAATGTAGAAAATTTAATTTATAATGGATCCAAATGTGTTTTTAAGTTTCTCATCTTCGGAATCGGAATACGAGTCCCATATTGCCATTATAAGAAACAATCCTTTTTCATTGCCAGAAGCTGAGTAAGTTGTGAGTTTGAAGCAAAAGATTAGAACTAAATGTTTCAGCGTCTGTACATAGATTCATAAGACGTTTTCGGCTCTCTAAGGAAGCTTTTGAATATGTTTTATCGGAAATAAATATCTCTGGTCACATGTCGACGAGCATACCACCCGTATTGCAGCTTGCCGCTACATTGTCCCTCTTGGCCAGTGGCAGCTTTCAGCACAACGTCGGGAATGATTTTTTACTGGGTATAGCACAAAGCACTATGTGCAAAGCGGTGCAAAATGCAACAAATGAAATACACTTTCCCTAAAAACAATAAAATTTACTTTGCGAAATAAAATTAATTTTGCGAAAATATCAGAAAAATACTTACATTTTTAATTATTTCTTTAATTTTTTGCCACTTCTTTGCTAATTTATTTGTTTTGCTGCTAAAAGCTAGAGTTTATTTGTTTTCTATAGTGTAGTAACACTCGAGTACAACATCGATTAGATGCATTTCGATAACGAGTCTTGTGAGCCACGTTAACAGCATTTCGATGACAAAGTACTCGATTTCAAATTCGGTGATTTGCCTCCAGAGTTGACGCAAATTCAAATAACAACATGCAGGGTTAACTTGTTACTTAAATTGCTTGTGGTCGCATTCGTTCTAACTGTCGCGATGGCTGTCGTGACTGGCTGAGTGTTTATGTTGGCTGCTTAGCAATCATGAGAGCTCGCAGTTCGACCCCAGTCAAAGGCTAGCAAAAGAACTTGGCAGCACAAAAATAACATATACATAAGTGGCATATAAAAGGGCCATCTTTGATGAACGAATTATTTCGCGTTTAAGTGATTTTAATTGTCAGCCACGTTCAGCGGATTGAACCGCTGCAAACTGTTTTCTCTGGGGTTGTTTGAAAGGAAAAGTCTACATTAAGAGGCCAATAACCATGCAGCAATTAAAAAGCAATATAAGCGATGAAATAAACAAAATAACACCTGAAATTTTGCGAAATTTGGTGAAATTGGTGCTGGAAACAGCACGAATATGCGAAGCAGAAAATGGCCACCATTTGTGAAATATTATTTTTCATAACTAAGCATTTAATAATTATGTCTTAAATAAAAAAGTTATAAACGATTCAAACCCCTGCGTTAATTTTGGACCACCCTGTATATGACACTTTAAGAATACAACGGAAAAAAAACACTTTTTGTAGGATTGTTAACTTTATTTTTATTTTTAGTTTGTTTTTCTTTTCTTCTTTTTTCATCTTCTTGCCAAAAGTCAAAAGGCGTCAAATCTTTTTCTGCCTTCAGGAGTATAAAATGAATTTCTTATCAGTTTTTAGTTGTATATGAAAGTAGATAAGTATTACAAAAACAAATAATTTTGGATTTATTGTATGTATATAGTGGAATATGTATGTATATTTGCAATTGTTGTTAAATATAAACTACTTATTGATGTGTTTGAGATTATTGGCTAACAAGAAGTGAAGAACATCGCTAATTTTGAATTGAATAATAATTATGAACTTTAATGCATACAATAATCTTTATATTTTAAGCATATTCTTTTTTTCAAGCTAAATTTATATTAAAAATAGGAAAACATACATAAATTGTTAGATCGATCTTAAGGTACGGTCACACTTAAGCTTTTGTTTGTCCAGTTTTGCTTAGAAAACCGGGACCACAACTTTCTTTCTTTTCTTTACCGTTATTTTAGGCAAATACATGCATATAAATATCATCTAAAAATGCATATACTTACACTCAGAATATTTTTGCAGTAACTGGCCGTAATTTATTTCAGAAGTAATCAGTGCAGTTATTTTTAAATGACAAAACGTTTAAAAGAGAATGAAATTTTAAGTTTAACTGATTTGTACAGTTGCTTAAAAAAGTAACTACAGATAAATATGAATTTTCGCTCACAGTTAATAATGACAGTAGTAGTAACTTATGTTACACATACATGAAGGCACCAAGCTGTTAATATGTATATACATATTTATAAGTTGGTTTCTACATACATTTGTAGCATACATACTTCTTACTTAAATTGATTTGTTCTGATTGTTGCGATGACCGAGCGGGCAGCTGATTTCAAGTCGAGATGTTACATGTTCGAATCCCAGCAGAGGCTTTGCGTACTGCAAAATTCAAATAAGTGAATTGAAAAAAGAAATAATACAGGTAGAAAACTACAGCTAAACAAAATGAAGTAAAAAAAATATAAAAAAAAGAAATGCGGTCGGGGGACCCCCGTTAGGAACGAAGTTCCTTACGTTTTTTCTTCATCTTCGAATGTAATACAAGGTGAAATCTGTATGTTTTATTTTGTGGTGTTTTTGAAATTTTTAAATTTTATATGCTTCTTAAAATTTTTTTACTTTTGATACATGCAGTATTTTTTTGTCAATCTGCTACAAAACGAACAAAAGCAACTGTTGGCCAATTTTTTAATATTGCTGTTTTTTGTTGTGACATACTTTACTTTAGCGACATCTATCAACTGATAGTGTCCGTTTTCACAACTAATTAATATTTATTGGTAGGTGTCTCCGCTGGCAGCCGCACAATTGTTTGTCGACAGATACACCAATACATATAAACTCACACGCTTTCGTGACGATTTCTACTAATTTGCACTACCAGCAAGCCGCGTTAAGGAACTTCGTTCCAAAAATTTTACAAGTTGATTACCCATTAGTTATTTGACATTTGGATTAAAGGAAAAATAAGTATTTTTACCGATTGGGTTCCGTAGATTTTTTAACATTTAGATTCAAATGAAATAGTTAGTAAATTTAAATGAAAAATAAATAGGGCGGTTTTTAAACAAAGCCTCATTTATTTTAAAGCGTGTTTTCAGTTAATTTTACTGACAAAGTTTTCTGAGTGTACACAATCACCAGCGAATAGAAAGAAACGGGGAAAACCCTAAAAGCATACGATTTCATAATAGCATATATGATTGTTTTGTTTGCTCAACTAAAACAAATAAAATTTAGAGCAAACTTGTGTTGCTTGCTGTTAATTTTGTTTTTGTTCTTTGATCAAACAAGACCTTAAAATATACTCTTATGAAATTGAATGTGTTCATATCTTCATTTTTAATTGTTTGCTTGGCCACAACAAGACAATGGTGGTCCCGTTATTTCACAGCTAATATTTGATAGTCTGACCGTACCTTTAGAAGTGCAAACTTTTTGATAAAAAAAATTTAAATGCTTAATTTTTTACTTTTATAGCACATTCACACGACACTCGTTTTGCTCTCGGCACCTGTCAGAACATGATTGTAGAAGCGTTCATGACACATTCTTCTTTCATTGCGGAACCTATTGTGTGCATTAGGGTCTATCGATTTAGCAATCGATATGACCCATCGATTTTTCAGTAGCGTTTGTCATAAGCTAGAAAATTTGTACTAAAGCTTCGTATAGACGGTTGTCAGATCTTACAATATTGTAAGACCTAACAACGTGCTAGCAATCTACTAGAAATACAAAATTGTCAGCATTAAGAAAATTATCAGTTCAGACAATTGCAAGAAAATCTTAAAATTTCATTGCCAGACAATTGCCTGACACTAAAATTAGCTACCAACGAAAATTGTCAGCTTACACGGATGTAAGATTTTCTACGTATTGAAAATTGTCAGCCAGTTGTCATTATCAAAACGCAAACACACATGCCATTATTTATTCTTTATTTTTCTCGCTCAATAACCATGTTTTTAATTTTTTTATTCTCTTTTCTGCAACTTTTTACCTCTCGTACTCACATTTTTACTATTCTCTGTTTTTTCTCTCCCTTTCGTACACACACATTTTTCTTTAATATTCTTTGTCATTACTCTGACAATGACGCCATTGTAAGGTGTTGAGAATTTATGCAATGCCTGACAATGTACTAGCAATGATGATGCCAAAGTGTTCAGACGATTGACAGTTAACTGACAATTAATTGTTAGCCAATGCTTTTTCTTACAATATTGTCAGGAAGAAACTGTAAGTTCTCACGATTGGTTAAAAATAGTCTATACATTTTCTGACAATCGTCTATACCTAGCTTGAGATATAAAAAAAACATCGAGACGTCCAAATTTAAATTTTTTTGTCTGGGAGCTCGCTCTCCCCAATAAAAATATTGGGGAGAAAAAATTATTGAGGCTTGGTCATACATTGGACTCTTCTATCCAGGGACTGATTAGTCCCACGATCCCGCAATTGGAAGTCTTGAAAATTAAATATTTCCCCTATCACACTTGCCCTAGGGTGCCCGTATAATTTTTTCCTCCCAATATGTTTTGCGAACTTACCGACCCTGCACCACGTCTCCTCCCATACAAAAATTAAAAAATTTTAAGTCTGGTGCCTCGAAATGATGTTCGCGATATGTCATAGTGGACCGGACAATAATATAGAAAATATTTTCTAATTACTTTTTCCTTGAATATAACAAGTTTATCTCACAAACAAAAACAGGCTGTCATTATCCGTTGTCACACTTTCTTAGCAAATACCGCATAAAACCCAACTCTTAGAGCCAGTTTTCGCAATGTCGATCAACTCCGCTCCTATTTTAAATGTAGTTTCATCTTAGAATGCTGTTTTACGGAAAAAAAAAAACAAAATTATTTTGTATTTATCTCAGTTTAGCCGAGCTGGCTTGGAGGTTTAAATTCTAGTTAGATCTGTCAAGAGTAGAGCTCCACACTTATGACATTGAAATACAGACAGACGAAGCTTATGTATGTCGTAACGAGAGATGTGCGCGTGAGTGTTTTTTGACTCACGGCACGTCCGTTCACGATCAGAATAATTTTCCTCACGAACGACAATTTTTTTGGGTCTCACGAGCAAAATTTTTTCAATCACGCATTTTCACGCACGAACCTTTTTTAATCATGCACTAAAAACGAAAAAAGTTCTCATGTTTGTATCGAAACAAAATATAAGATGAGGACGGAAGCAATAGCAGCCCAAGTTTTAAAAACATCGTTTCAAGAAAGCTGTGTTTTCAATGTACAACAATTTCTTTAAACTAATCAATATGGGCAATTTATAAGAGTTTTTCGATAAATTAAAGATTATAATATTAAAGAATTCATATAAGATTTAAGAAAAACATATCTTCCAGCACATTTCGGCGCTTATTGCGGACTTTTATTGAGGATTATTTCAATTCTGTTTTGTTTGATATTATAATATTGCCGCGCATATAACTCGCCTTAAGTCAATGTATGTTGTTACCGCTTGTGAACACAGACAGAGAGACAGACGTTCAGTTACGCAAACACCAGACAATTATGCGGCTTTGCTTGCCTTTTAAAATCTTCTCATTGCCTCAAAAGTGGATCATCATTTTTGGTCCTGAGTTAACAACAGCCACAAAAATTTACATTATTATGTATTTAAATAAACAGTTCATGTTTCCATTGTATTCTAGTTGATTAATTCTTTGTGTTCATTTCTAATAATACCACAAACAACTTGAATTAAATATATTTTTGTCCGACCGCAAGCATTACGCTTATAAAAAAAAGGTGCAAAAAAATGCATTATTGCAGTTAAAAACAGCAACAAGTTGAATTGATACAGTCATCATTAATATTAATTTAGCTTTTGAACATTTCAGTGGCCTATAGACAACAATTCAAGAAATACCGAATTGCTTTATAGTGTTGCCGGTGAGAAACATACACATATGTACATATACTCAGGTTGATTCCTTCATGTAATAGAAATTATTATGGCCTTGTATATTGCATTTGTTTTAAATTAAAATGAAATGAAATAGTTCACGCCACAGATATAAACAGATATCCCAAAACTGACTTTTGTAAAGTGGCCCATATCATTTGTGGGGGGGGCCAGTTAGCTAGTGAGCAGTACAGAAAATCGTGGCAACATGAGTGTCTGAGACCAACTAGTGTACACAAAATCAAAATTGTTTTGAAAAAGACTACCACTTTCATGAAATTTTACAGAAAAATTGATCATTTTTGTAGTCCGGTAGTTTGCTGTGGTTCACGCTCTAATTGAAAATTTTCACACTGGAAAAACTTCTTTTTGCGTATACACGCCCTGTACAAATATCGCAGTGAAAATTTTGACATGTGCACTGTACAACACATAAAGTGTAAAAGAGGCTTTAATGGGCTTTGCTTTTGTATTTATATCTTCTATTAATTTGTTTTACTTGCTTTCCTTGATTGTTTATTTGAACCAAGGCAGCTCGATACCAGGTAGCCTTACAAGCCCAGCGACTACTGCTTCTAGCTTGTATAACTGTCAAAATACACAACACAAACACACACACGCGAACAAACGGATGAGAGTAATACAGTATTTCTACCAACAAAATACATGTAGTGTTTGTTGTTGTGTTTGCTGTAGTTATGCGATTACCTGGTATCAATCTGCCTTGATTTGAACCGAAATGTCGAACACCTACTTATAATGCATGCATGATAAGTTCAAAGTTACAGAGCTTTTTGCATTGTACACGTTGAAAATTTTTTTTTTTTTTTTTTTGATAATATGCCTTGTGAGAATGTGCTATTTATTTTAAATTTTTTGACAGAATGTTGACACATTACATGCGTGTTGTATACATGGGCCTTTATTATGCTAACATTCATTTCTTTTAGAACCAAACTCGGTAACTCGAACGTAAAAAAATTAGTCGGCTTGTTTTGGTTGTAAAAGTCTTTGAAAATTTTGGCAGTTATTTGGATTGCATTTAATTTGTTTGTCTGTCTGCTTGTTTTTAAGTACAACTTATACTTTTTACAAAACTATTTCTACATAGTGTGCATGTGTTTCATAAAACAATCGTAAAGACTTGTTACAGCTTAAGAGATGGTTGGAAACCTGTTTAAATACAATTTAAAGTAAAAGCTTTTTTTCAGCTTTGATATTAATACAAATTAAAAACATTTTTTTTAACAAAAATGCTACAAACCAAACTTTAAATATAAGCTAAAACCCTTAAAACATCAACAGATTCAGCTACTCTAACTAGATTCACCCAAAGGCTGCTCACGCTTGTTGCAAGAAAGTTACGTTCGTAACCCGTCATTTAGACGGGAAAGTAAATGCCTGAAAGTTGCAATACACTTACACTTTTCTACCAACACACTCACAATTTTCTAACTTTCAACTCAGCTTTCAGCAACATTTTACTGAAAGTAATTTTTTGACATTTACTGAAAGTAAAGTGACAAGGTAGTAAGCAGGGTTGCCTGCTTCACGGCACATACAAATTTTCAGAATTGCAGTAGTAGAATAGAATGTGAATTTTAAATTATTTTGTAAGTTCGAAAATATTTAAAACATTTTTACAGCAAATATGAATAAGGAACACAAATGAAGTATATTTATAGTGATAATTATTAAATTAGTTAATAAAAGTTTAGCAATAAAAATCATTTTCATTGTTGCCCTATAAATTTATGTTTTTAGTAGTCTTGGCAATTTTATTTCAATAATAAACAAAACTATAATACTTGCAACTCTTCGCTTTGATGACATTTTTAAAATGAACTTTCACGTTCCTTTGATATTGAGCAAGAAATTTTTATAAAAGTCACAGATTTCGTTGAAATTTGTATTCATAATACGTATACAAAAATGTAATGAAATTACTTTCATGTTTAAATGCCGGGTAACAAAAAAAAATAGTTGTGAACAGCTGCTGCATTTTAAAATCGTGCAAACACTTGGCAGCACTATTTTATATAAAATGCTTTCTTATGCATTACCGCCACATAAATCTGAGCATATTCCTTCCAACAAATACGATTTTTTATAACTTTTCAATAGCATTATTAGGCTTTTAGTTATATTTTTAAAATTTCTGCGGTAGTCAACATTAAAGAAGACAAGAATATTATAATAAAGAATCTAGCTGAACTTGAAATTAATAACGTTTTTGCGTAAGAACACAACGAACGAAGAATTTTCGTCGGTGAATATCGTCTAAAATAAAACACATATAACTATGAAATTCGTTATACGCAGCGAACTTTAAGGTAGCCGACTCTAAGATTGTGAAATGTTACACGTCCATAAGGATTCTGATGAGAGGTGTAGCGACCTGGTCGAACAGCGAGCCGATTGCCCACTCTGCCATCAAATTTTACTTTTCTTTACTTAATTAGTATTTTAAAAGAAATAAGTAGTCCTTCAGGGGTGGAACTTGAGCATATTAAGAATTATATAAATGAAATTTGATTTATTTCTATTGCATAAGCCATCGAACGACAAACATTTCAGATAATACTTCTTATCGCCCTTTAATCAGATTTATGGAGATAAATTTCAAGAGCAACAGCTTTAGTAAACTCATATAAAAGTAAAAACAGAAACAAAGAGCACTACTTATTCTCTTCTAACTTAAAGTCATACAATTTTCCATCCATCTTTTGGCTTTAACTGAAAACACAAGGAAAACATATTTCTTACCTAAACACTAAACAAACATGGCTACACATTTTCAAACCAAAGACAGCAACTAAGGCAAATAACAAGTTATAAAAAGCAGTAATATGTTTAAATGTTTTTAAGGTAGATAGTATTTAGATATAGATTGATTTACTTAAGAAGAAAGTTTATTGATAAACTCTTCGAAGCACTTGCACTATGTGGCATTCAAAGCCTTCCATTCGAAGCGAGGATTTTTAGAATGTGTTACTGGTAAACATTCCGGTTCCATTAATTTCCACTGGCCATCGATTTCCTCCACATTGGCTAAACTGCAGTAAGGTATTTTATGTATAACTTGTCGCAGTTCATTTGTGTTGCGCGGTGCCTCCCCAATTAATTGCCTGGTGCAGGTGTCCAGAGTTGTGGCATGAGCAACAATTAATATATTGCCAGCTGAAAGAGAAAAAATCACACATGCATTAGTAAATTTATATTTTTGTTCAATTAAATTCAATGTGTTTTGCTAATTTAGCTAATAAGGGCTTAAAAATTTTTTTCTGTTATTATTAAACAATAGTTTTCAATATTTTTCTGATGCATTAAAAATTTGTAAATCATAAAGTTCGCCTATAAAATTAAAAACAAATTTATAAGTTTTGCTTCGCCAAAACATAGTTATTATCAAAATATGATATCCACAATACTCCTTTACGTTAAAAAATTTTTTTTTTTTTTAAAACATCAAAACATTCCTGAAGAAGATATCCATTGTGATATCGAAATATCGAATTCAATAAACACTTATAAAAAAACAAGTGACCTTAAGGATCGAACAATTAAAATACTAAGCAACAAAGTTCGAAAAATTAGCATCAATAATATGTTAACTCTTATTTTCAATTGATTTTCACCTCCTGGCGACAAACAAAAAACTTCGTACAAAATTCTCATGAAATCAGATAAAAAAAAATACCTTTCATTCGGAATTCATAATAACCAGCGGGTTATCCATTTCGTGATTTCAAAAGTATAGGATTGGAATTCGACATCTGTCAAACTAAATTGTTAAACCATTGTTTTTTTTTTCTTCTCAGTTGAAAGTCTAACATTGACGAAAATGGAAATGGAATAATGCATAAAGATTATCGAAACATACTACAAAAATGGTGATTCTGCCACAGCCACATATCGAGCTTTAAGAGGAGATTATGGTTTTCATAATCGTCCAACTACGCCAGCAATTGGCAAAATTGTGCAGAAATTTGAAGAGACCAGAGCCGTCACAAATATTGTAAGACCTGTGCATCATCGTTCGCTCGTATCGCTGCTGTAAGTGAAAGTGTTGCCGAAGACCCGAGCTATTGAATAATACGACTTGGAGAATATATTTTTTTTTTTCAATAAGACGGTGCCACATGCCACACAGCTCCAGTGTATATTGACTTTATTGCAAGAGACATTTCCTGGCCGCGTAATTTCTTGTCGTGGCGATATCAACTGGCCACCAAGATTATGTGATTTGACACGATTAGACTTGTTTTGTGGGACAGATGAACCTTTAACTCTTTAGCACTTAAAAACCAACATTCGTCAAGTTATGGCTGAGATACCGCCCGTTATGTGTCAAAAAGTGGTCGAAAATTACCTCAAAAGAATCAATGCTTGCAACACTTCTCGTGGTGGTCATTTAAATGATTTAGCGTTCACATATAATGTCAACACGTTCAAACTTTATGATAAAAAAGAAACATCATGAAAAAAATTGTATGTGTTATATTTACGCTAACTTTTGAGATCGCAAAATGGATAATCCTTGCCAATCTCCCGAATGTCGAAAATTTTATCAATACGTAGAAATTCATACTTCAGGATGTCGTCGGAGCGTCCGCCGAAATGTGTCTGTGTCTGATTCTTAAACGCCTTGCCAAAATCGGATTTTTCAATTGCAAAGTGATGCCGCTGCGTTGTTTTGGCGGTACACCATACAAATATAATTTGTATGGAAGACTATACATTTGTATATACTATATGGGCATGAAAACTTTTGACAGCCAAAGCACGTTTTCTGCTTTTGTTTGAGTATGATTGTTATTTAACTTTGTTTTTCACAATCTAAAATTATGTTCCCACGAAAAAATAATCAATTAACTGCCAGTTTGGCTAACAGCGATTTTTTAACTGCTGGTTACCAATTTGGATTTCACAAAAATTTCAATCAGAAAAAAACAGTGCAAACTACATATGTCAGCATTATGTGTTTTTGTTTACGAAAAATAGTACAATGGCAGAATACATGTCAGTTTTTAGAAATAAATTATAAAATTTTACAAAAATTTATAAATTCAAGTGTAGTTTCTGAATGTATTGTAGATACACACATGTGTGTGGGTGTGTGTATGTGTGTGCATAAACATGCAATAAAATCATATGAATGTGTTTATGTAAGTACATGAGGGGCATTTTATATTCAAGGGAGAATGAGAATGTTTGTCAGTTGCTGCGTTATGAATAAAGAATTGAACCGCATTGAATATGAAGATTGAATATGAAAAATATAAATTAAAGGGATTTTCTCAGAGCAAACTGGATGCTAAAGTTTCTACATATTAGAAACTTAAAAAGATTTCAATAAACTATACTTCTTGAAAATAGATTTTGAAAATAAAGCTTCTTGTTGAAAATTCTACATAGTAGAAAAGTAAAAATAAAAATTAATGCAAGAAGTAAAAGGAAATAAGAAACTACAGTACTTTGAATTGAGAAATTATATAAAAATAAATAACAAATAATTTGTGTCATTAAATACAAGTTCTACATACGTAGTAGAAGTTAAATGGAACAATTAAAATAAGAAGGACGAATGTTATTTAATAAATATAAAAACGTATGTAAAAGGTGTTTAATTCCTACTGGATTAGCAACGAAAAATAATTTACACAACAAAATAGAAAATAGGTCTTATAAATTTTGCTCATGTTTATCACACAAGAAATGTTTTGAAGGTAACACCCGGTATGTAGCTGCTTACATGTGTAACATTTGATAGATACAATGTACAAAACACGTCGTCTGTGGGGCAATTTAGCTGCCATAAATGTTTGTTAGCTGCTTAAAAACCAGTTGTTTTAATTACGTCTAACACTGCAGTTACACGACCAAGTTTTGCTATCAAGTTTTTTTCACAACACTGCTTATTGAAATTCAATAAAATTGATAGCTGTGACGTAGGCTGCACGCAATTTCATAACAATTCGTTTTCAAGATGCCGTCAAGAAGAAAATTAAAAATAGCTTCTTGCATATTCTGCTAAATAATCTTCTATATTCCACATTAAACCCAGAAACTAATTCAGATTCTAAATCAATATTTTTTTTTTAACTATTTAAATATAATCATAATATACAAGTATCTCTTTTTAAAATTAATAAATTTTATGGAAATCAATGTAAAAATAAAAGTAAAAAATTTGTTGGTTTTGCACGTAAACATTTTTATTTCTATTTTTAAGCTTGAATCTGTTTCATTTTTATCACTTTTAATTGCAACTTTCAAACAAAACAAAAAAATATTTGCAGAGAGAACGAAAAAAAATTGTTGTCAGCTGTTTTGTTGATTGTGACTTCATGCTCTCTATGGAAAGCAAAACTTGTCATCAAGTTTGCATCAATTTTCAAAATTGTGAGTGTATTAGTAAAAAAGTGTGAATGTATTAAAACTTGAAAGGCAAAACTTGATCGTGTAACCCCCAAGTAACATTAGGCCTTAAGTGAATTAGCAAAACAAGTTGTTTTCTTCAATTTCTATTGAAATCTGTGTGATAATATCGTTTACTTACTCGTCGATTCAACAATTTTCTTTAATACTTCATAGTTACGCGTATAAAAATCTTCCGTCGTTTCTTTAATGCATTCATTAAGCGAGTTAACAGTTACAATTGGCTGATAGTCATTGTCTATGTGGTAAGTGGATTCTCTCAACTCTTCTTTACTCAACCAATCGGGTACACCTTCAGGATACCAGGCCATCCATTCAAATAAACCCGGTTCCAATTTTATTCGATATTTTCCACTTAGTTTTAAGCCTTGAAAAATACGTTTTTTGTTTTTAATACGGAAAATAAATATATAAAATTCTAGGCCCACGAGAACATTGAAAACAACAACAAAGTTTTAAATTTTGTTGTCGAGTGAAATCGTGAGCGTGGCAGAAAGACAAACGTTGCTTAAGTCAACATGAATTGTTTACCTTCTAAAGCACTGGTACAGGTTTGTATACAACGATATGCCGGCGAACAGTAAACATGATCGATTTGTATGCGAGCATCGTACAAAGCTTCACCTATCAAACTGGCTTGATACAAACCAATATTTGTTAGCGGTGAATCATTTTGCCAGCCATCGGGACAATTATTTCTGTAAGAAAAGCAAATAAATATATACATACATATAATAATATTTAAGATCCTGTGCAAATAAGTTAAGCTTAAGCTGATGAAAGTTATATTTAAATATTGAGTCAGCCATTTTTCCTAATTGCTATATACTCATTTCCCAAGATTAAAATAAAAGTTATTAAAATAAATTCATCCAACTTAGAGACAGATTAAAGTTCTGTACTACCGTGCAATAGGCTTCAACTATTTCACTTAGCAGAGGAAGAACTGTTCGTATTTTCAATCATATTAATTATAATCACTTGTAAAAAAGTCTTTCACACACATACACTATTACACTTTTTGGACACACATGTAATTTTTAAGAGATCGTGCGATTAGAAAACATTAGAAACAATTGTTAATAATTTAAAGTTAAATCAATGCTTAAAAATCGCTGGGCCTGGCAAAAATTTTGAGCCGTTGCTATCACTCATACAATAGAAAAAAAACACAAATTGGAAATCAATTGGATGTTGGTGAAAGAATATAAAATATATTTCAAGCAACAGAAAAACATAGTGTTAAAATGGAAAGTTGATCAAATATAGACAGTCAGTCATGCAGAGCTCGGGTGGGAGGATGGCTGTGTGCTGCTGCTTAAAAAAAATACAACTAGTCATGGCCTGGGATCGAAGCACATTTGGGTGCTGATGAGCAATGTGGTGGTCGTGAAACATCCATGGCATGTATCCCAGCCAGTAAGTCTTCAACTTTACTTTCTGTATAAAAAATTTATTTGAACATTTCTGATTCTCATTTTGTTCATGAGAATTTTGGCTTCAAACATTCTTTTTAGATTTTTCGAGTCTACTAATGAGTTGTTTAGTAACAACGAAATGTCGGCGACATATAGACGGCTGAAAAAGACAGAAAACATTAAGGTCTATTTGTAGACCTAAAATAATAGAAAGCCCCATAAAATTACACTGTGCTAGTTGAAAAACCCGACAGACGGGGCACCCAGTGACAAAACCTAATTCGGGTGCGCTGAATTCAGTGGTGCTAACCGTTTTTTTTTTTAGGTTAGCTCTTGTTTTTGAGATATATCGTTATTTTAAAAATGGAGGAGGTAGGACAACATACATATATTCCCTTAACTCAAAAACGATTTAAAATCTTGAAAGGAAAACCGAAATTCGGCAATGAAATGACCTTTCAACAACTGTAAACATCGTTTTAATCGGCTTAGTAGTTTAGAAAATATAAATTAAATTTTTTGCAAAAGTTTGAAATTTTTCTTTCTTTAAAACAGCATAAAAAATCTAAAAATAAAGTTATGCTAATGAATTTCCCATTATCCATAACAAATAAAGTTTTAAACAAAAGAAACTTTAAATGACTAAAATCGGTACACAACTTTGGAAGTTATTCACAAAAAATCAAAAATTGCAGTTTCAAACTGTCACCAGACGAAGCCTCCAAAATTAAAAGGAGTAGTGCAGATATTTTTATTATTTTATTGTACTTATTCAATCTCTGTAATTGAAGGCTCTCTATGCGCCCTTCACCGGTCTATATGTGTGCATGCATGTACATATGTAATTTGAAATTTTGCCAAACTTGTGAAGCCTCATTCATAAGCAATCAAAACTTTTAGTTGTTTGTAAGTATATTTAAGTGTATATTATAAATTTAGTGAATATTAGAAATTACAACAAAACCTCACCTTCTCGGCAGTGTCTTTGGCATATTTAAGTCCTTTCGCATATAATTGTTGAACTCATCAAAGCAATACGGTATCCAAGTGCCAAAAGTAAAATCAACCCTTTCGCCATGACGCATAATATAGACACGTCGGTTTTTCGCTGACAGCGACATGGAATTTTCTGCCGAATGTTGACTCAAAGTATCGTCCGCTTTAGGCGCCGCCATCTGTATGGGCTCAACCTTAATGTCGCTGGCATTTGGAGTCGACATGCTGTTCGGCGTTATCTCTATGAGAGGCGTTGCTTGAGCAGGATTTATATTACTATGATTGTTCAGCGAGTGCAGATCCAAACAGGGCTTTAAGGTTTTTCGCAAATATTTTTCAACGCTTTGTTCAGAGTCCTCGTTGAAGGAGGAGCCCTCAATTAAGTCTGTAGAGTGCAAGCCAACTGAAGGGAAGAAAAAAAAACGAAATAAGTGATTATAAACTATGTATTCAGTTATTTGTAACGAACACTTTCAACTAACTTTGTTGCAAATCACGATGATGACGTGATTGCTGTTCATCAGTTTCCGTAGATATGCTGCGACCATCGACCAAATCACACTCTTCGGCCGAAGTTAATGAAGGAGTGATGGACTTTGATAATTGCACAACACGATGTAAGGTCCAGGCATCCGATTCTGCAGTACGTTCGGTATAATTGACTGGTAAATGACCATGAGCACCGGTTAACCACGATATACCTTCGGCCCAACCGTCTGAGGAGTTGTCGACAGCGTCGCTATTCAAATAGATATAATCTCCAATACGCAGTTCCAATTCATCAATTTCGTGTGGACTGTGTGGATAAACAACTTTGTGCACCTGGCCAAAATAGAAAAGCACAAATAAAAGAGAAAGGAAGAATAGATACCACCAATTACAAATCACAATCATATACAAAACACACACACTCACACACACACACACACAAACACATTCGTTTCAAACCAACACAATAACAGAAAACGGAAAAACAAAAACTTTTGTAGGTTAAGGTTAAATTTGCAAAACGTCATTGTTTGTAAAACAACAACAACAACTCTTAGAAATAAAAAGTAAAGAACTTTTCACTCAATAATCATACATATGAACTATTTGTATAGTATGTACTCGTATATGTAAAAAAAAAAAAAAAAAAACTTAAAAGAAAAACTAAGAAACATAAAAGAAAAATTATATCTATGCAGTTTATACTTGTTTTGTAGCCAATCTGGGATCACGCGAATATAAGCGCAGCTCCCAATTGGAGGCACATGATGCATCTAGTGATTCCACTAAAGTTTTCAGTGCATTGAATTGATTCTGCGGAAACTGATACGCTAAAGTCAGGTGCAATGATTTCACATGAGGTTCCAACGAAATCGCTATAAGTTTGTTGTTGTTTATTATTCAATTTTTATTGATTTATTTGATAAAATTGTTCAGTGTTATTGTTATTATATTGTTGCCGTTATCGAATTAATATTTAATTATCATTGTATGCCATTTTATAATATGTATATGGTATGAAAAGAAAAGAACAAACAAACGAACAAAGTGACAACATTTTACTTCACAAATAATTAATAATTATAGTGTTATTATTACTTTTTATATGTATGTAGTATGTCTAGTTATTTATCTGTGTTTAAAGTACTAGATTTATAGAAATATGCCAGAGCAACTTGTGCGTTTGCAGTTTAATTGCTACTAAAACCAAGAACCCAATGCAAAGAAATTAAAACCAATATTGTAGAGTTTCTAAAAACCAACAAAAATAAAAATAGAGTAAATGTCAAGTGTAGAATGCAAGAAATGTGTTTGTTGTTGCAACGTTTATTGTATGAATGTGTTAAGCAAAAGTGTTCTTAACACCAATTACAGTGAAAAAAAAAAACTTCAAAAGCCATCTTTTTATTTTATGAAGGATTTTATCACTTATTTTAGAAAATTTCAAAAGAAATCCACAGAAAAAGAGGCGAAGAAAAGATTATTAGCAATGTGCAGTTAAATGGCTTATCAAAAACTGAATGTAATATTTGCTATAAGGAGGAGCCATTGAAAATTATTATTTTAAAAATAACCTTAATTATGTATTTGCCACAAGAGCCAATTGAAATGCATTATTTTAGATCTAAAAACCACACCTTATTAATGTTTTCCGCCTCGTTAAGCCGTCCATATGCCGCCGGCATTTCGTTGATGCCAATCAACTCATCGGTAGACTCGAAAAAAACTTAAAAAAAGAATGTTTGAAACCCAACTACTTATTCTATTATTCCCAGAAACAAAATGAGAATCGGAAATGTTCAAACATTTATATAGAAAACATTTCTTCAGAAAACATTTTTTCGTCTTTACTTTTCCTTACAACTTTTGAGTCTACTTGTTTAAACGTGAACATTATCGAAATTAAAATTTTGAACAATTATGAAATACTGAATTCCCTTGAAACTTAACTTAACTTTTATTTTGAAATTATAAACATGTATATTGAAATTATAAATATATTGAATATTATATTAAATATATAAATTAGCAATGAGCGGTAGTAATAGTGAAGTAGTTCCGACTCTGCAAATATCCACACATATTGTGAATTGTTTTATGGCGATTAGCCAAATTGAACGAAGCTTTTGGTTTGATTGCGCCTTTTTGAATTTATAATGGGCATTAGCGTACGAAACCTCCAGAAGGACGAATCAACACCAGGAGCTTCAGTCAATCCCATTTGTTTCCCCCAATAAACATTCATGTAAGTTAATCTAAGCACGAAAACCAACTCAGCGTTTCAATCACTTAGAACATTCTTCCCACACGTAAGTTTGTTATAACACTGGGTAAATCCCAGCCCTATAATTCATTTCCTTATTAGGCTCTAGCAAATTGGTGATCTCCCACCATTTTTGCTTTAATTTTCATTTCCTTCGATTTCTTATTAAAGAAACCGAACGAATTTGTCCACTACTGCTCAGTTGATTAGCATCAATGAAATGTCGGCGGCATATGGATGGCTGAAGGGGATGGAAAACATTAATAAGGTATGTTTTTTAACCTGAAATAATTATTATTTTAGTTATAAAAATATCCTTTTAGTTATTATTATTATAATTTGGGGTCAACCTCCGCCAAAAGGATATTTTGTGCAGCCCTTGTTTCTTATAGACCGAAAACTAAACTATTAGCCCATCCCGTTACGGCTGTAGGTTTGATGTTATCGAGCATCTTGGGATCCAATAACCCAACGCCCAGGTATGTACTTCTGCGTCTATATGCAGCCGGACACTCGCAAAGGATGTGTTCCTTAGTTTCCTTTCCATTACAGAATCTATTTACCAATTTCGGTTTAATAATGCGGCGCCGCATTATTAGCCCTATATATAGACTAATATCCCTTCTGCTGAGGTTCGCAATACGGTCGGACTTCACTCTGCCGATATCAAGCAACCTTTTTGCCTGTTGCATGCCTTTAGAGCTCTACAGCAGATAGCAAAGCTTTCCTCCTCCCATATAATGATGTCGCAGAACGATGCAGTACCTATAAAGGACCTGCAGCATCTCTTTTGGCTAAGCAGTCCGCTTTTTCGTTGGCCTCATGTCCTGCGTGGCCTGGTATCCATATGAGAACTAATCTATTTTTAAGATTTTTAAGGGCTGAAGAAGTTCGTACCATTCCCAAACTAGTTTTGACTAGAATGAGTAAGATGTTAGGGTTTTTAGAGCTGCTGGACTATCAGAGAGGATGTATATGTTGGCTCTAGATATATTTCTACGTAAATATTCCCTTGCACAAAGCTCTATGGCGTGAACCTTCATCGGGGAAACTGTGGCTGTTTTTCCCAGTGTCACTGCCTTCTGAAAATTAAGACCAACTATTTCAGCACCCGCATTGCCAACCTCCAATTTGTAGCCATCTTTAAACCAGAGTTGGAAACCCTGTTTTACAGCCACGTTATCATTTCTCCACAATGGCCACTTTGAAACTGCTAGAGAATGATAGCGATTTATTCATTCTCTCTGAGACAACAAGATTCGGCGTATACCGGAAAACTTTGAAGATACGAACGTGTTACGTGAGATTGCCCTCCCTGAGTAGGAGCAGCAAGCAGATCAGTTAGTCTAAGAGCTGCCCTAGCTGTCTCAGCCTTCCCACAAATGTGAAGATTAGCGCACCCTGTTAGCCTTTTCATGGCAGCTGTTGGGCAGGATTTGAGAGATCCTGTGATATCCAAACAAACAAATATTTTCATTTTTTTTTTCTATCTAGGTTTTCAGTTGTCTATATTCTGGTTGCAACATATGAATAGAATTAAAAGTAGCTTTAATTTAACTTTATAGTCGAACTATTGTAAAGAATTTTATTGGATTTTATTGGGCTTGAAATCGATTTTTAACTTCCTCAAAATTGAGAAAGATTTTATTGTGACAAAACTGGAGCGATCGACATTTTTAAAGACAAGAAAAGTAAAGTTGACGACTTACTGGCTGGGGTACCATGGCTGTTTAACAACCACCGCGTCGATTAGCAGCACCCAAATTGCTTCGAACCGAGGCCATGACTAATTGTTTTCAAAAAGTTTTTCTTCAAAATATAATTTAATATTAAAGCGACTCATTTCAGGGACTTTCGGAAACTAAAAACTGTATGTAACCAGCCATTTAGACCAGCTCTAAATATATTTGGCATTTATTGCAGCAAACGTTAAACTGATACAAGCTGCCATAACTGTTAACGAGAATTCGTTGACATTTATTTCAGTTTATATAAATTTAACGGCAGAAACCTTTGTGTGTGTGTTTTTAACAAAAACATTAATAACACTGTGCTACTTGAAAAAAACGACAGTGGGTAAACCTAATTCGGGTGTGCTGAATTCAGTGGTGCTAACCGTTTTTTTTTTTTTCTTAGATTAGCTCTTGTTTTTGATATATACCGTTGTTTTAAAAATGGAGGAGGTAGGACAGCATATATTCAAAAACGGTTTAAGATATTGAAAAAAAAAAATACAAAAACCGAAATTCGGCAACAAAATTACATTTCAATAACTGTAATCTTTTTAATCGGCCTAGTAGTTGAGAAAATACAATTTTTTTGCAAAAGTTCTTTAAAACAGCATAAAAAAGAAAAGGTTTACCCACTGGGTGACCCGTTTGTCGGAAAAAAAGTTTCAAATTTAAGAACAGTGTAATCTATGTATTATATCTTTTACTGCATTTCTTTGTTAATAACAATATTAACTATTTTTTTTCCAAGTTTTTTACTTTTGAGGTAAATTTTTTTTAATTAGCTTGGTTTAGCCGCAAATTCTTTATTGATTCCAATTGATTGCTGCTGTTTGATGAATCATATTAAAGCCATATAGAACTAATATAAATCCAATATAAGTTTCACATAGAAAATCTTCTGTAATAAGTGATGCACATTATTTTGCTTGGTGACATGCACGAAAAGTTGAAACTTTTTTCAAGTTGCACTTGAGTGTTTGAAAAAATTCTCAAAAATGCAGTAACTTCAAAAAGTTACTGCATTTTTCAGCGGTCTGTATGCCGCCGACATTTCGCTGATGCCAATCAACTCATCAGTAGACTCGAAAAATCTAAAAATAGTGTCTGAAACCCAACTACTTATTCCAAAATTCGCATGAACAAAATGAGAATCAGAAATATTCAAATAAACATTTTATACTGAAAAAAATTTTACGTCTTGCAACGCGTTTACTTGTCTCAGCACTTTCTTACAACCAGTGACCATTGGCTACCACGACTTGTATTCTTTTCGATTATGTTAACTGTATTTAGAATTTTAAATTTGTGTTAGAATTTTAAATTTGTTTATGACAGTTTTTGAAGTCTTTGGAAAAAAATTATTTCCTGAAGAAATTTTCTAAAAAAAAGGAAATGAAATATTGAAAATAAAATAAAAATAAACAAGGACCTCAAGCTCGAAATCGAAGAAATCATGTGATTAAAAAGGGGAAAAGGTCGAAGCAAAGAGGATAAGAAATAAATCTTTAATGCAAATTTTACTTTTTTAACACCTGTTAATAATTTTATTGGGCTTGAGTTCGATTTGACTTCCTCAAAATTAAAAAATAATAATTTTTTTTTTTTTATAAAGATGGAATGATTAACATTTTTGAAGAAGACAGGAAAGGTAACGATGAAGATCTAGGAGCCGGGAGTCCTTGCTATGGCTCATCTGCACCCTGGCCTGGTTCGAAGCAATTTTGGTGCTCATGAGCGCCGTGGTGGTCGTGAAATAGCCATGGTATGTATCCCAGCTATAACTCTATAATCTCACTGTCCGAGCTCTATTATCTTAAGTTAACTGCTATTTAAATTGCAACGCAAATGTAAGAATAACTGAAGCCGAAATTTCAAAAAATAATATATGTATGTTAAACTTAAAAAGAACTAAAAACTTGGGGTATGTATGTATACTAAGACGGGTCGATTAATCAATTGATATTCAGCCAGTGCAAACAAAATGAAGATTATACGCTTCGGAAATGATTTTCTTGACAAATCATAGTGGAACTTTTTCTTTCTCATTTCAAGAGTTATCGAAAAATCGAAGAAATCGATCCGGCCTAATGTAAATTCATAAAAATATAATCAGCCCAATCATGAATATTCTCAAGGAATTTTATTCCTAAGGAAAATACGTTTCTCGAGAAAAAAAATTCCTCCAATCATAAATTAGGTTAGGTTAGGTTGATTGGAGGGGTTTGCTTGCCCATGTCTTGCGACATACACCTAAGCCAGTATAGGCTTGTTGTGCGCTCCAATCATAAATTACCTGAGAAACAAAAAAATAAAAGTTGGTAATATCGAAATTTTTTATACGAAAAAACAATAAACCTTTGTTTTTAAAATACCTATTTTTGCCTCCGCCGACTATTTTTCCCCTTCAATGTGGCTAAAACAGGGAAGCTTTTAACCTAAAAATTTCCTAAGGAATTTATCAACATAATAAGAGGAATGGGAAAAGAGAAAAAACTCTCACGGAATTATAATTCATGATTTGGCTGAATATGTGTTTGAAACAGGTTTTAAGAAAATTTCCTATTGAATTTTTCAATTAAAACTAATTTTACATTCGTTTTTGTGATTTGCCTATTATAACGCAATTTTCTACTGAAAACAAAAAATATAAAAATTAAAAAAAAAAACATTTTAACCATAAGCAAACTTTTTGTAACGCACTTTGAAAATGTTTGGCACGAAATCGTTTTAAAACAATAATGCAGTTCACAATAAACATTTTGCAACTTAAAAAAACTAAACAATCACCAAATTAGGAAGAATTGAACTGCTCTTTTACAACAAATTGAAAAAATAATTATAAAATTAGCTTACAGCGACTGCTACGTGGTATGCAACGATTACCAGATGAAACAGCACCACACCAAGGAAAACAAGCCACTATTGCATCGAGTTGCTCATAGGTATCACTTATTACTTCATTATTAATATTAAACAATTCTCGAAGAAGAAGATTAGTGTTTAAGTGTTAAGATAGTTACAAACAATCAAATAACCACATCCATTTCGCCATCAGTTAAAATATAAATGGAAAAATCGAGAACATGAAAAAAGGAAAAAAGCAAACGATGGTTTCGCATTACAAACTTATTTAGACCATCCCATAAAATATGCCCTTAACATTACACTATAATGTAAGAGTAATAATTCTAAAGCACATACTTGAGTTTGAAACTTCCTTGACGTATTGTAAGGCCAGTCGTTTTAAATAATTGGCATCATCTTCGGCCACAAAGAAACCCATGAAATTTTGACTCATATACAGTTCCAATTTTATGGGGCGATCCAATAGTGCGCCCGTCATATCTACCACTTGTTTTAAGGCTTTCGATAACTGCAGTGAACATTCATCGGGGGCCTGTAACAAATGTTTAGAAATAAATTCAGATGATTTTTAGACATTTACATAAATTTTTTTTTTTTTCTTTTTTACCTTAAAAAATGAAACTAAAGTAATGTGTGGCACATAGTTGTGTGCACCATTCCAGCCACAAACTTGTCTTGATTTAACCCAAAACTCCTCGAGTTGCTGCAGAAATGGTCCCGTTGGACAGGCATATAAGATATATTCACGCGGGATACATTCATCTAATGTATTGTCATTAACATGTGCTAGTAGCCAATCGGATGCAATTTGTACTCCCCGATTACCAGTCGATGCTAAAGCTTTTTCCCTGCAAATCAAAATAAAATTAGAGAAGTTATGATTGAGATTGGATTGCTTATCTTTTTTCTATATTCTACAAAAATTGTCATTCATGCACTTTATTTACATAGATACCGTTGGGTATACCCAATTAATGTGAATTTTAATAAGCATGTCCTCGGACATACTGCCTGTTCCTCAATGTCGCAAAAAAATTGTAATGGATCGAAATGTAGTCGCTCGATTTCGAATCGATTTGGATTTCTCTATGTCGACAGCTTGCGTTCGCATGCGCTTACATCATGAAATTTTTGGCATTTACTTCACAGAGATGTCAGATCGATAAATTAAAATTTTGGTTGATTTTTTTTTGCAGTATTGAAAAAATCTACTAAATTGCTCTTGTGTAAATACAATCCTTCATAAAACTATACATACATACATACACAAATAAGTACAAAATAAAAAAGCAAACATTTTGAAAGTGCGCAAATAGTTTTTGTGTTGTTTTAAAATTTAAACGTATTTTTTTTTTGTATATACATATAAAAAGTACTTTGGCGCACTGAACACTGGTATTCCTGTGGCAAACTCAGGATTTTCTTCCATCCAGCGAACAGGTGAACTGTTTATGAAAAAGTTTTTTAACAAAAAAAAAAACGAAACTTTGTTCTACAAAAACTGCCACTCGATAGCGAAACAACAAGTGCTTGATTTTGACATTTGTGTTCGCAGGGCTGACAACATGATCGATTTAGAGGAATCAGATTTTGTACGAAAACACTTACGTTTTTCGACTTGTCGATCGAATAAAAGAACGTTATAGAGGAACCCAAAACAATTTCCTTTCGCTTAGGAAGCGAACAATCGCACGACTTCGACATTGATGAACAGGCAGTAAATACATTTATTATCAACTTTGAATGTTAACACCAACGCACCTCGATTCTGTTTCGGTTTATGAAAACATGTACGTAGTTTTGTGATAATTGTTTAATATATTTACTAAATAAAAGAAAAATATGTTTTGTTTCTAGTTTTATTTCCCAGTTAAAAAAAATAACGAAACTTTGTTCTACAAAAATTCCCACTCGATAGCGAAACAACAAGTGCTTGATTTTGACATTTGTGTTCGCAGGGCTGACAACATGATCGATTTAGAGGAATCAGATTTTGTACGAAAACACTTACGCTTAAGGAGTTGAATTTTTTTTTTTTTTTTTTTTTTTTTTGTAATAGTTGGATAGAAATAAATAATACATCCGAAAAATATTTTGGTGTTGGCCAACTATAACCCGATAAAATAACAAGTGTAAACCATAAAGTTCAATTATTGTATAAAAACTTAATTTGTGTTTATTTTACGCTTATTGGAAAATTATTGTATAGAAACTTGTCAAAATCGTTTGAAATGTACTCTTTTTAATTGAATTAGGGAGTAGACATTTATACCGGTATAACGATATTCAATAACGGTATGTAACGGTAATACCGGTATTTTTTTATAATAGTTGGATAGAAATATATAACACACCAGAAAAATATTTTGGTGTTGGCCGCAGTTGGAATTCGAACTCTGTACCTCTCGCTCAGTAGATACCAAGGGGAATCAACTACATGTGGTCGCAATTCAATTCACTTAACATTTTCTCTCGAGCTGTCATACGTTTCGTTGTCGTTTGCTATCAGCTTTGATAACTCAGAAGATAAAAATCATGAAAAAATGTTGAAGCGCATCGGAATACGGGCACCTGTAGATGCTAAACATCCTTGGTAGATGCTAAACATCTGTGCTACGGCGCCCTCGTTTTCATGTCCAACCTCAATATAATAAGTGTGAGCCCGTACTTTTTGGATAAAGTTCGGTAAGGTGAGAGCAATCATGGATTTTTCTCAATAATACAAAAAAAACTAAAGTATGCGATCCCACATTTGAACCCCAAAAAATAACATCAGGGGCCGGATTCTGGCATTCGTGATCGAATATACTCGATAATAAAAACAATGTAGAGCAAAAACAAAATGAGCAACAAACACACAGCATTCTATAACGAAATCGTTCAATCACGAGTGCCAGAATTTGGCCCCTGGTTTATTTAGATGTTGCAATGAAAATTGAAACTAGCCTGAAGAAAAAGTGCTTGATGAATATTTGAATATTTCTCTCTCGAAAGCTCTCTCACTTGCCCAAACTTTGAGTATGGGAACAGTTTTCGTGAAAATTGGCATCCCACGGGCTCCCAGTGTGGAGTACGGGAACAAACTTAATAACTCAAAAGCAACAAAATTTTAGCTGGCACATCAGGATATTTGTTAATTTATAATTTCCACCTTATATATATATATAGACCATATGTATGCATATGCTTATGGTTTGGCAGACTAAAGCAAATGAATTTGTAAAGCACACAAAACGTTTATAATTGTGGTAGTCCGGATTTTAATTTTTAAATATAATCTTGTCAAGATTTTGTTTTATTTGTCAATACCATGATACAACTAATTATGCAAGTTCTCATTGACCGATACGAGTAGTTTTCGGCCGGCTCCTACTGAGTCCTTGATTAAAAGTATCGATGTTAAAACTACTTGGTATCGCCATTAAATTATCGAGTACATATTCGTATCCTTTTATCCCAATCGGTATGTTGAACAAAACTGCCAATCAAAACTATTTCAATGGTCATGAGAAATACTTCCCCCAAATAATAAGTTGTTATCAATCGAAGGTGAATGACATGTACCAACAAGAAGCTGAGAAAATGAACCTAAGAAAATCAATAACAAAACCAGAAGCTTTTTTTCCAGATTTATACTGTTTAATTCAAGGCAGCAATGCAAATTAATCAATTTGTATAAGAATATACAAATACTTACGCTCTATGTTTCTGGAAGCCCATTTGTAGTAAAGTTTGTAGAGGCGTTAAATGTTGTTTAGATATTCGAGTTGGTGTTGGGTTTTTACGCGGCGGTAACGTAGCCATTTCTTAAAATTGCTCTTAAAAGTTTAATATAAACTTAAATACAGCACAAATTTTATTTGTTTTACTTTTATTTAATTAAATATAATTATTTTATAACCTTCTGGGAGTCTTTGCTAAAACACAACACACCAACACAACAAAATCGACCGACTGTTTTATTTACTGTCTGAGAAAGTTCCCATCCCAATTAACAATGTTGCCAGCTTGTGATGAAAGCAAATAGGGATTTTGTGTACATAATTTTGTCAGATGATTGTGTTTCATATTTCGACTGGTAGAGCATTTTTTTCGTGTAGGTATAAAATCAAGCTTATTTTACTGATTTCTTTAATAATTAATCGAACCTTCAGACTCAAAAACTATTAGAGCAGAGGTTTACTGTCAGCATAATATTCTCCAGTTCAAGATGTATAGTCGTCTGCTCATCATAAAACACACACGCACTATTTGCATCAGTAAAAATAAAGATCGAAGTGTATATAAGTATATATAAAACATATATACCACAAAATAAAAAGCGTAGTAGCCCTGGCAGCTCTATTAAAGAAGAAACTTTGCCGCGTATCTTTCAAAATTGCCGCCGCTTCTCACATTTTTATATCGGCTATAACATCTGCTTGTAATCTTTTGCTTCCATTTTTATTTCTGTCCCTTCATCGCAGAGTATGTACTCTGTGCCTTCATATTTGCTAGTTACCGCTTGAACCAATTGAATTTTTTTTAAATTAATATTTTTAGAAAAAAGTAGATTTTGTGATTTGTAATTACACTGTTTAGAAGCATGTTGAGAATAAATATTTGTTTATTCGTAGTGGTGATAATATTTTCTTGCACTTTTGCTGACAGAAGTGCCAAGAAATATTCCAAAGAAGCCAATGAACCTTATTTTGAACAAGTGAAGTCTGAGACATACGATCCTGATTTCAGAAAGCTGCAAAGACCCTTTCGTATAGCAAAATTGAATTTAGTTTGGTCTAAGGCTCAAAACGTAACTTTTAAGAAAATTAAAAAAAAAACTTTTTTTAAGGAATTTTAATTTCAGCGGTTGACAGAACCCAAGTTAAAGTCTTTGTACATGGAACTTAAAATACATGATAAAGAGGAAATAGCTTGGAAACAGCTTAACTCCCAACACAAAGACAAGGATGGTCTTAAGGAAAATGAGCTAAGGCGCAAATTAATTGGAATAATGAGTTCTTACGATCTACTTGAACATTTTGAGGATACACAAGACAAAGAGAAAGTTAAACCTTTTAAAAAATTTCATGATCCTGAGGAACGCCACATAAACAAGAGCCTTTTTAAAGACAAAAAATTGAATAAACTTTGGGAAAAGGCCGAAGTGTCAGGCTTTACATCGGAGGAGCTAAACTCTTTAAAACAGGAATTCCAACATCATCAGGATAAAGTGGATTTGTATTACAGCTTGTTGGAAAACATTGGAACTCAAGTGGATGTCAATAAACATGAAAGTAAGAAATAAAGAGTTTACAATTTATTTCATGAATATACATACATTACTTTTTTAATAGATGCAATCAATGAGGATGAGTTGGAAAACTTTAATATGATCTCTAGCGATCCCAACGACAACGAAATCGAAACTCCCGTTATTACTGCGAAGAAATATGAAAATAACATTAATGAAGTACGCGAACATCATCGAGGTCTTAAAGATCATTATGAACGACTAGAGCGCCTAGTTTCTGCCGGCCCACACAGCCAAGATTTTATAGAACCTAAAGTGCAAGGGCTGTGGCGTGTTGCTCAGTCTAGTAATTTTTCCGATAACGAATTATCATCCATTAAAACTGAGCTTCATCACTTCGAATCACGTCTATTAAAATTGCGTCACTTGCATGCTGAGCATGCCCTACAAAAGGAAAAGTATAAAAATGAAAAACATAGAGATAAATCAAATCGTTTTGATGAGATGGAAGACACAATTAAAAAACAATCGCGTAAAGTTGAAAAAATACAAGAAAACATAGAGAATACTATATTTAAACATAGTGAACTCTGAACTTTACTATTTTGATTTATGTTTTGATTATCTCGTAGCCAAGCTGAACACAGTAATACAAGCCAAATTCGAATAAACTTGTAATTTAGTTTTTAAGTTATGCAAAATGAAGAATTTTAAGTTGTTAAATATATTTTTGATAATACCTACATATGTGAATATAATGCAGGAACGCATGAAAATTATAATGAAGTAAATTTACAAATATTCCGTTGTTTTCATTAGATTGTTATTTTAATATAAAAAGTAGTTGCTGTAACAGTAAGGCCTTTTCAAAATTCTGAGTTCTTCCAATATACCATGGAAAAAGATAAGGGGATACCAGAGGCAGGTGTAGCACTAAAATAATAGACTTTTATACCTATTCCATTACAAAGAGGTTACAAGAACAAAAGAACTGTGAAATGCATTGAGTACTCTGTACGACGATCAAAATATATGTATCTTGAAAGCAGCCAATATATTAATATTTAAAAATAAATACATATGATATGATTTATTTTAATACTTAATGCCAATATAAATAAGCCTTCCTGGCCAAATAAGAAAAGGGCGAACGTTTACTATGCATGCCGCCAAACACAAATTATGGATATTAACGCCGTCAACATTTACACCGGCTTGTTTATGTGAAATAAAAATAAACAAATTGCTCTTGAAAACTTGTGAACTTTATTTTAATTCTTACTATTTAAAAGTTTATGGTTTATAAAAAGACAATCTGGAAATTTGCTTAGATACTGTCGTATATAATAATGGGGCGCTTCAAAATATATGATACTAGTAAACTTTTGAGGATTGAGAACGGCTCTAGTTATGGTACATGTTTACTTTGTGGAAAGAAATTAAAACATATAATGGGCAATATAAAACGGCACTATGAGCAAATACACTGCGTCTTCGTGGATGCGAATGCCAAAAAATCTAAAAAAAGTAAACGTAAGCGCGCTAAGTTGAACAAAGACAAAGATGCATTTGTCGATAGCTCTGTACAGGAAACAGACAACACAGAACTATTTAATACCTCAACAACGTCAATTTCACCTACTTGTATCAGTGAAAACAAAGTGCATATTAAAGAGCAAACGTTTGATGGCAGGCCTAAACAGACAACAGCTAGCACTAACCCATTTAATACTCCAACAACATCAATATCTCCCATTTGTATTAATCGAAACAATAATATTAACAATTCACCCAAAGATCTTGAAGTGAACTTACAGCAAAATGAAGACAAAAAATCAGCTATAAACCAACAAACGCAAGTAGATGGCACTTTTCAGCTCCAGCTCCAAGAAAGTGCCACACCTGTGATTGAAGAAGGTAAAAGAAGCAATGATATTGACGGAAACACTTGTACTCCAAACAGCCAGCCTGACAATCAAATGTCCGCATGCCATTCGGGTGTTAAAAAGGCTAGGCTCCTTGAGGAAAATGATCGAATTCAAATACCTTGTTATTCATTTCTAAATAATATTCAAATAAATTCAGTAGAGTCATGCAGTCAATTGGAATTTTTAAAATGCTTAGTTGAAACAAAATCGCATGTAAATATACCCTTACAAACTCTTCAAAACGAGGACACTTTTCAAAAAGCCCTCCAAAATTGGAAACCTAGTTTTCAATTCAATTATAGCCCTCAAACAATTGGTGAGCACATTGATCGTATGACGAAAAAGTTGCACCAAGATATAAAGCAATTGGTAGCAAACAGAATAATTTACCTCAAACTTGATATTGTCAGTAGCACGGAGGGAAACGTTATGCTTGTCAATATTCAGTTCATCAAGGACTTTACTTTACAAGTTATTACACTAAATGCCCTTGAATTGTCCAATGATGATTTAGCTGCATACTTAAAGAAAAAGGTACTGTCTACCTTGGAGAGGTTTAGAATAGACATAAGCAACGTTTTTTCCATAACGAAAGATAACACAAACAATAGCCGAAACTATATTAAAAATCCAGAAAACACAAGTGATCATGTCAGCAATGCAGCAGAATACTGCCAAAATCTATCCCATGGATTTCCCGGTCATGCCATACATTTCGCAGCCAGTGATATTATAACACAATTGAATGAAAATATTAGTCAAAGCCGCGACTCCGCCAGAAATTTATACCGCCAAATGTTACACTTTAATACTAAATCGTCAGTTTTATTTGATAGTAACACCAATTGGTTTTCCGTTTATGACATGATCGAGTCGCTGATGAATGCACACGATAAAGTTGAAAACAATTGCCTTGCCTTGATTGAAGTAGATTGGGCATTTGCTAAAAAGTTTGTAGAAAGCTTTAAACCAGTCGTGGATACTGCTCTAATGCTGCAGACTACTGATATTGTCCTGATGGGCGATTTCTATAGGGAATGGCTATTATGCGAAATGAAACTGGAAGAGCTTTCGGTGGGCAATGAACTGGCTTTATATTTATTAAAAGCGTTACATAAACGCAAAGCGGAATTCTTTGAGAATCCTACATTTTTAGCCGCTTTGTATATGGACCCTAGATTTTGTTACATGGGCGCAATGCACTTGACCGATAAGCAAAAAGAAATGGCCATTGTGAGTAAAACGTAATAGACTTCATGTAACAAATTCAAACTCATTCAGGTCCAAAACTAGACATTATAAATTTTTTTCTATATACCGGCGACATTTGCTAATCAACTTGTCAGTTGATTCGAAAAATTCTTAAAAGAATGTTGGAAAGTTAACTACTTACTCCATAATTCCCATGAGTTGATTAGCATCAACAAAATGTCGGCGGCATATAGAGGGCTGAAAAACATTTGTAAGATCTATTAGTGGACCTGAATTAACACATTTCAATTGGCTTTTAAAGCAAATAAATAATTAAGTGCATATTTGAAAATTTAAACTAATTTGGAATTTATTTTCCCCAACAGATTCAGTTACTGCAAATTTTTAGTAAATTAAAGATTATGCATAAACACAGCAGCCCTCTTCATTCCACAAACAATTCGAATATCAATCTAAATGACCGTTACAATAAACTAGAAAGACATATTAATAAGGCTAAGTTTGATATTGATGCAACAACGGATCACCAGGCAGTTTCTTTACATGATGTCGATGAACAGTGTATAAAGGAGTCTTTGGTACAAGTGCAGTTTCAGGAAAGACTTGTCCTAAAAACAGATATTTTAGAATATTGGAACGTGGCCAAGTACAAAAACCCCATTCTGGCAAAATTAGCAGAAATTGCGCTAGCCGCTCCTGCCACGCAAGCTACGCTTAGCAGAGCGTTAAATACCTCATCAAGGACTTTATTGAAAGGCAAACTGCGAGAGAATAAAGAAAACATCGAAAATTTATTGCTGCTCAAATTGAATCAAGATTTAGTTGATAAGATAAGTTTAGAAAACTAATAAATGCATACGTTTTCTATGTGCATGTCATTTGTTACTACTTACCTCAGAATAATGAAAATTATTGCGTTACATAATTTTAGTTGTTTTATTCCAAAAACAGTCTCAAGTTAACGTTATACACCCATATTCATAAAAACTATTGAAGGTTTATTACACGTTTATTTGACAAATATTCCGTAGAAATACGTAAAATAAGAGTTAATAAACTTACAATAATTATTATGAATATGGCCTATAATATAGTATATCGTTATATTATATATAATATAATATATAACGTTATAATATACAGAAAACATTTTGATAAGGGTTCATTTTTGGACCTGAATTAATACAATTCAATTGGCTCTTAAAGCAAATAAATAATTAAGTTCATATTTGTTATAATATATAGTTAAATGAATTATTCAAGCTTTTGATCTTTTGTTTTTTATAAAAAATAATTTTAAACAATTATTTATTTTCATTTATATTAAATTACTTTTTTCAGGCTAAGTTCAACCCTTGGGTTTTCACTACTTTTTTTAATCAATATCAATTAAGTAAAGAAAAGTAAAATTTAGTAGCTAGGTGGACAACCGGCTGTTTCTGGATAGCAAACACCCTTCATCAGCACCCTATGAACTTTGGACGTGTCAAATTTCACAATTTTGGCACAGCCGCTTTAACCACTCGGCAACTAAAGCTCACGCAATTTTACTTTCTGTTTGTATACTTAACTAACATTAATCAAAGCAATGATATTTTTTTTTTTTTGCAGTCCTGGACGATATTTTATCATCTCAGAAGACTGTTATTTTATTTATTTTCAATATATTATTTATTTTCAATATTTCGCCAACAATTTGTTGGCATCTTCAGGAAAATAATTATGAAATTTAAAAACCAAAAAACAAATTATTGAGAAAAATTTTATTAACAAACATTGAAAAAAATATTTATACAGATTCAGATCGTTTTTATTTAAAAATTTTTATTAACAATACGTGTTCTGCTCCATTTCTGGTTTAGCTTATAAGGCCTAATATCTTTCATAATTAAAAGCCGACGTTTCGTCGACTTTTTCAAGGGTTTTTATATTTTATGGCATAAGAAATTAGTTAAAGCATTGAAAAATACAACATTGAAAAATTAAAACGTTACAAAAATATAAAATACAATAAACATTTTAATGCAGGACTTGTACACTTTTAACTAATATAACAATATTTATTTAGTATTTCGCTAACAGTTTGTTACCAAATTCAGGATAATATTTGTAATTTATATAAAAACGATCTGAAGGCGTATAAATTAGTAATTTTCAATAATTAAGATAATCAAATAAGAATTATATATTCAAAAAAATTGTTGTTTACAACATGTTTAATACTAAAAAAAATAAATTGACACTTCAAATGTTGCTCATAGACTAACATAATGTTTATATGTACATAAATGTTTTCTTTAAGATATCTAAAATTTAAACAATATTAAGTTCTTAATATATTCTTAACTAAATATCTATAACTCTGAGCTAAAATGTCAGTATCTACTTTGAAATGTATTCTCTGTGCTGCTGGTGTGTTAATAATCTCTAACATTTCTAACATGTAACGATTTTTATACCCTTCACATAAATGTGTAAGGGTATATATAAGTTTGTGATTCCGTTTGTAACGCATTGAAATATCCATCTAAGACCCCATAAAGTATATATATTCTGGATCAGCATCAATAGCGATTACGATTGAGCGATGTCCGTCTGTCCGTCTGTCCGTCTGTCCGTCGGTCCGTCTGTCCGTCTGTCCGTCTGTCCGTCTGTCCGTCTGTCCGTCTGTCCGTCTGTAGTCGTTGAAATACCGTTTCTGAGAAAACGGTTTGAGATAGAAACCTCATTCTTTCGCTAAAACGTGTGAAACCTCGGTAGTGGGTCTGCTATTGAAATTCAGTAAGATAGGTCCACGCATAGCCGAGATATATTCAAAAAACCGGGTTTTGAGGGATATTTTGTGTAATTTTTGTATTCAGATTTTTGAAAAAAATTTTTTCTTAAAAACTAAACCATATCATTTTTAGTGCTCATTAAATCCTAGAAATGAAGGAATTTTTGAAATCGGCCCATATATATCCGAGATATAGCGTCTCCCGATTTTTAAAGAAATCGGCTTTATTAGCCAAATAAGACAACTTTTGGCACCGAAGATCAATCAAGATGGTATATATAGGCTATTTAGAGGCAAAAGTGGGAAATTTTTCCACATCGGCCCATATACACTCGAGATATAGCGCATCCCGTTTTCTCAAGAAGTCGGCTCTAAAAGCCAAATAAAACAACTTTTGGTATCAAAAATCGATTAGAATGGAACATATAAGGTGTTTAAAAGCAAAATTGGAAAATTTTTGAAATCGGTCCATATATATCTGAGATATAGCGACTCCTGATTTTTCAAGAAATCCGCTCTTTAAGCCAAATAAAGCAATTTTTGGCACTAAAAATCAATCAGAATGGTACATATAGACTATTTAGAGGCAAACGTGGAAAATTTTGGACATCGGCCCATATACACTCGAGATATAGCGCCTCAAGTTTTCTCAAGAAGTCGGCTCTAAAAGCCAAATAAAACAACTTTTGGTACCAAAAATCGATCAGAATGGTACATATAAGGTGTTTAAAAGCAAAATTTGAAAATGTCTGCAATCGGTCTATATATACCTGAGATATAGCGTCTCCCGATTTTTCAAGAAATCGGCTCTATAAGCTAAATAAAACAACTTTTGGCACCAAAAATCAATCAGAATGATACATATAGGTTAGTCAGAAGCAAAACTGGAAATCTTTTTGTCATCGGCCCATATATGTTCGAGATATAGCGCCTCCCGATATCTCAAGAAGTCGGGCCTGGAAGCTAAACGAAACAGTTTTTTGCACTAAATATTTGTCGGAATGGTACATACAGGCCGTTTAGGGGCAAAATTAGAAAATTTTTGGACATCGGCCCATATGCACCCAACTTTTGGTACCAAAAATCAATCATAATGGTACATACATATGTATATAATATTATATACATATGTATATAATATTTGCGATCATGTATGAATGTATGTATGTATGTATGTATGTATGTATGTATGTATGTATGTATGTATGTATGTATGTATGTATGTATGTATGTATGTATGTATGTAGATACGTTTGTATATATGTAGGTATGTATGTATCTACATATGTATGTATGCATGCAAGTATGTTAGCATAAACAATTTTTTTGCTTTGGTGTAAAAATGTGTATGTATGTACATACATATGTATACACGAGCTTGAAAATGAAAGTGATATAAAGAATTGTTGAAAAAAGGGTACGCAATGAAATTCTTTTAAACAATTGCGTCTTCAAATTCATTCACACAAAAAATCATTTTGGGTTTCCCTACGTACTTACATATGTACATACACACACACAAGTGTATGATGATACGCAATAGATCATCAACAACGTGCACAAGAAAAAAATAATTTTGTAAAAGCAAGCAATGTAAATATGTATGTATGTATATATGTATGTATATAATCATTGTTTTATGGAACACACTGAAAATATTCAATAATAAAGAATTTATTTTAGAGTTTTCTATTATAGATACATACATACGTATGCATGTACCCACATACGTAAGTAAATTGAAAAGAAAATCACACTTAATGGCAATGTTTAGCATTATAATTCAAAAATAATGCAATTATATGCAATTTTTTGTTAAATAAATTTTACTATAAAGTTAACTGATAAATAATTAAGAAATACATTTTTCTTTTCTTTATTTCATTGATATTAAAAAGAATTGGTGTCACCCAGTGGTTGAACTTGAGCATATTAGGAATTATTTAAATAAAAGTTTTGCAGCCTGTGTTAAATCCCGGTAGTGGATCTGATATTGAAATTCAGAAAAAATCGGCCCATTTAAAAGCCAAATAAAACAACTTTTCGCACCAAAAATGAATCGGAATGTATGTACCATTGTGAAGGGTATTTAAGATTCGGCCCAGCCGAATATAGCACTCTTACTTGTTATAATTATTTTCTATTCTTAATACTGAAACATTTTCAAAGTGAGGATAGTGATTTAACGTCGAACAATGAGAAGATAATGCGGTGCTTTGTGAATTAATATGCCTATTCTTCTGATCTGATTTATGCCCTGCGATTATTGTCCTTAATTTATTCTTTGTAGAACCTATTATTACAATTCTCTTGATCATTCCGCCGACAAGGAATCTTATACACGAAATTCAACATATCCCCTCTATCAATCCTATCCTTGGTCTTACTAAAAATTCTATGCAATGTGTTATAACTTCTATTAGCAATCCTATACTTTTCCTTATTATACACAGTGAAAACTCTCATAACCGGAAACTCACCGTCGCGGCATTTTTGTCCGGTTATAAGAGGTGTCCGCTTAAAAGAGGTACAACTTTTTTGTTTAATCTTTTTATTTTATAATGCTAAGCTTTCTACTGCGGTCGAAAAAATTGATTCAGGTTTGACTGCTTTAATTTAGACCGGCTCAATTTGAGTTGTTGAGTTTCAAAATGACTTTCAATATTTTTTATCTGTTGGAACGCAACAAAGTCGTCTTTTGCAAAATGCTTTAAGCGAACAATCTGTCTTAATGCTTCATCATAAGAGTTTATGGGATCAGGTATTTCTACATGCACCTCGTCTTCAGAATCTTCAGAGTCGTTCCATAACAGCGCTTGGATATAATGTTTCTATACAGTCACCTTCAGTGAATACGATTTCATCTACTTTTAAGAACTCTTCAAATCCATTTGATTGAGGGAACAGTTCTACTAAATTTGCGTACGTTGCCAGTGGATATCATCTTCGGCATCGCATCAAAATCCAGAAGGTCATCAATAGATTCTGAAAATCCTGCTTTCCGAAAGCAGTTTTTTATTCTTGCTGATTCAACTTTATCCCAGGATAACATATTTTTTTATTTGCCATTTCTTTTTTTGTGTTCTAAAGCAATCAAAACAAGTTAATCAAACAATTTGTTCAAATAAATAGAAATTTCTTTGTCATTGGTGTTAAAAGGGGAATCACAAAATTGAATGGCATTAACACAAATATGATACGGAGTTGGAATAAATAGTAACTTAACAAGAGTTGTATTTATTTGGTATATTTTTTTTTGGCATTTTTTCTGATAAATTCGTCTTGATTTTAACGCTTTTGTCCGCTTATGAGGGATTTTTAGATCATTATTTTAAAATTTTGGTGTCCGCGTCCGGTTAATAGAGTGTCCGGTTATGGGAATACATTTTGTATGAAAAAACAATTGAAAATCACGGTTCTTCAAAGTTTGTCCGGTTATGGAAGGTGTCCGTTAGGAGAGGTTTCACTGTATATTAGATATTGCCAATCTTTCTGATAATCCTGGTACATACATACGTGAAAGCCTTGAAAATCTTTGGGTCCCTTGCACAAATCATATTTTGAGTTCTCCTATTTCTAAATTGTTTCACAAGCTCACTGATCAAATAACCAGGAAAATTATTATCTTCCAGTATATTTCTAATTTTAATAATGTTTTTATCTTATTATTATTTTATTCTTCATCACTAGTCGTAGGAACCCTTTCCACGAAATTTTTAGCTGTGTTAACTATTATATATCTACTATGTTTTGAAAAATAGTTAATTATTCTCCCTGACGCTGTTGATTTTTGATACCAATCTAAAATTAATCTATTATTTCTTCTAATTATCACAAATGTATCCAAATACGGCAGTCTTGAATTGCACTCCTCCTCCATTGTAAACTTAATATTAGAGTTGAAACAGTTCAACGTTGTAAACGTATCATCAACTGCTGTTTCCGGAATAATACAAAATAGATCATCCACATATTTTGTCATTATTCTTGGCTTGACATTAAATTTTTCTATAGTAATACTTATTAACTTCTTCATCACAATGTCCGCAATAATTCGAGAAGCTGGAGATCCCATTGGAAGTCCTTCTATTTTAAAATACCTATTTTCTTCTATAAAAAATTTCAAAATACGTAAAAATAAAGCTTTATCACAAATTCTTTTATGCTGTGCTATTATATCCCATTTTTCTTCCACCGTACTTATTGCTAAATTGACTGGTATACTAGGAAATAAAGAAACTACATCAAAAGAAATCAATTGCTCATTATTGCCTATAGCCAGGCCCTTATATAATATATATATGTACATACGTAAAACGAAAAACAATCTTTTTTTTAATAATAATCAAAATTACAACGTATAGTTTCGATCTGTTGCTGTGGTACTTTATATGACAAGAGATGTGCGTGTATTTATAAAAATTTATTCTACTGAATCAATTGAATGTGTTATCATAGTAATTGTAGGAAAAAAATAACTGCCAGTTCATACAACTAATAATTTCTACTTGAATTTTTAGTGCACTTATTTTAAAAGCAAAACAAATGAAATCGTGCGCCAGAGAAAAAAGCAAACAGGCAATACTTTCTGTAATAAGAAATTTATTTGTCAGATAATTTCTTGCAATAACAATCTATTTTATGTTCCATGGGGTGCTAGTCCGGTCTTCGCTACTAGAAAGTCCCGTTATGCTATATAATTTATGGTAGCGTACCACATGTTTTCGTTTGTCTCATAATTTTAATTGTTCCAGCAACTCAGCACCATAATTTCGCTTTTGTACTCGTATTGACTGACTTCTTTCTGTAACTGCTGTTGACAGCGAGTGAGGGAACGCCAAACTTTTAACGGCGACTATGAACTGTGAGAACCGTTATTAATTCTTTCAAATTGCAATCTTCAAATTCCTATATTGGTGGTGCAGTTCAATTTAACATTAATATGGTTGTTGCATTGAACATACTCCACCGCGCCGTCATACTTATCTGAAGATGGCTTTGTTTTCTGCCAACAACATGCAGATGTCATTTAAATTGCTACGTTGAAAATGTGAAAAATTATGGTTTCCTAAGTTTTTGCACAAATAACCAAGTAGATAATATAAAAATTAGTTGAAAAAGTGCAAAATTTTAATAAATAAAGTGAGTTTTATAATAAAATGTGAAAAACTTTCGCGAATACTAGTATTTTAGCCTGTAAAAGAACTTTTTCAATTTTTTCTTCTCTGCTTTGTGTGAGGTAGCACCCTTGCGCCGGCAGAGCGCTGCCGCTAAATGTTTAGCCTATATTTTGTTGTAAATACAAAACTGTGTTGTGTTGTTCAATGCAATAGAAGGCGGCTGCGAAGCAGCTGCACTTAGTCACCGCCCAAGGCAGCGATGGTTATCAAGAATTGTTTGATTCCGTTTTACTTTTGTTTTTGTTCTTTATTTTTCATATGTAAATTAAGCTATAGAAAAAGAAATTAATATTGCTTAAGAGTGTGAACTTGCATATATTTAAATTCTTTTTAAGGTCTGTCATTAACAGTTGTACGACTCCTTTTGTTAGTGTAATGGTCATGGGTGAGAATATAATGGACGAATTAGCATCACTTATACGCACCGAAATTCCCGATGGCCGTCAAAGTCTACGCGACAGCTACACCAACCTGGAAAGGGTGGCTGACTATTGCGAAGACACATACTATAGAGCAGAAAATAAAAAAGCTGCCTTGGAAGCAACCAAAAACTATACAACGCAGTCATTGGCTAGTGTGGCGTATCAAATCAATACGCTTGCTTACAGCTACATGCAGCTGTTGGAGTTGCAGGCTCAACAACTCAGTGAAATGGAGTCACAAATGAATCATATAGCCCAAACTGTCCAAATACACAAGGAAAAAGTTGCAAGAAGGTTCGTTTAACAACATCTAGACAAACAAAATTTCAAATGAATGTAAAAACTTCATTTTTTTTTAAACCTTTAGAGAAATAGGTGTGCTGACTGCCAACAAAGTCAGCACTCGTCAATTTAAAATAGTTGCTCCCATCAATCCCGAAAAACCAATCAAATATGTCCGTAAAGCAATAGATTATTCAATTTTGGATGAAATTGGCCACAGCATTAATACAAATCAAATCAACCGTAATCCTAAACAGCAACAACATCGCGGATCCTCACATGGATCCGTTCAATCATTAGCACAACCATCGGTGGTGGGACCTCCACCCACAACAAAACCACCCACCCCCCCGCAAATGATGCGTGGTGGCAACACCGGCACTTTGGGTAAAACGGCTAGCAACACTGGCACATTGGGCAAAAGTTCGCGTGAATATCGTACACCTCCCGTGGTTAATCCACCGCAAGTACCTTCACACTATGCACCCAACTATCCAATTGGTCATCCAAAACGTTTGTCATCAGCTTCATCCAGTACTACTGCTACTGGCGTTAGCAGCACTGGTCTGGGCGGTAGTTCCGTGAATAATGAACGTGCAGCTGGTTACAGTGCTTTACCCATGCCACCCAGTCAACAGATTGCAACACATGTTAATCTACCATCGGCTGGTATGATGCAATCTTTGCCACCGCCTCCACCAACTACATACGATGATCGCAACAGCATGCCACGTAAGTTTTATTTTCCTTTCCTCTGTATATTATCATCAATTAATTTAATTGGCATAATTTTTTTTTTAATTTGTTCAGCACCACCTTCACCTTTGACTGTGTCACAACATGAAATTACAGAACAAAGTCATATTGGTATGCACACATTAGGGCGCAATCATAACAGGTTAGTCAATGTCGATTTCTTTTGAATAAGAGAAAAATTTATAAATTTATTCATTTTATCTTCTTACAATGCTGCAGAAATGGCAACAGGTAAAGAAAAACTTGTTATTTTAATTAAAATTAACATAATACACTTACTTGATAGTAAGTTTGCTTAACAGTTTAATTTGAACATTTCAAGTACATATTCAAAAAGCTTTGCAATAATCGCGTTAAAATTAATGTATGTACCTTAGATTGGGTCGATTTAGCAGTCGATCTTGTGTCAGGGTTTTTTCGATAGCTGTTGGTATGAAAAAAGAAAACTTCACTCCACAACATATCAAAAGAATAATTTGGAATTTACTAATTCAGATATTCAAAAATAAACTTAATTATTTATTTGCTTTAAGAGCCAAATACATTTGTATTATTTTAGGTCTAAAAATAGAACTTATTAATGTTATCTGTCTTTTTCAGCCGTCTATATGGCACCGACATTTCGTTGATGCCAATTAACTCGTCAGTAGTCCCGAAAAGAGTACAAATCGTAGTAGACCCTTTGTATAGAGATTTTGTATAGCAACAGTGTTGCAAGACGAAAAAATATTTTCTGTATTAAAGGTTTTTTTTGTTCGTGAGCATTTTGGGAAAAGTAATTCGGATTTCAAAAATTTTTTTTTGTTGTTGAGTTTTTTCGAGTCTGCTGGTGAGTTGAGTAGCATCAACGAAATGTCAGCGGCGTATAGACGGCTGAACGATACGGAAAACATTAATTAGGCCGACTTTTAGGCATAAGATAATACACAATGTATTCAATTCAAATATATCGGTACATAAACATACGTATACATATGTACTAGAGAAGTGCGCGTGAGTATTTTTGGCTCACGTCACGGACGCTCACGATCAGCATAATTTTCCTCACGCACGACAGTTTTTTATGTACGCTCGCGAGCAAAATTTTTCAATCACGCACGAAAAGCGAAAAAAAATTCTCACAATCAATAATATTTGTATTAAAACAAAATACAGACGTAAAAAAAAGTTGTTAATAATTTTATCGGGCTTGAGTTCGATTTTACTTCTTTAGAATTCAGAAAGATTTTTTTTTGTGATAAAACTGGAGTTATTAACATTTTTAAAGAGGACAAGAAAAGTAAAGTTGAAGACTTATTGGGTGGGGTACATACCACGTCGCTCGTCAGCACCCGAATTGCTTCGAAACCAGGCCGATAAAATTATTAGGAATTGCATATACTTGGACTATAAAGTTAAAATACGTATAAACCTTTTATACTATTTATAATACATCTACATATGTGATCGGAAGCGATAATACCCCAAGTCTTAAAACATAGTTTCGGAAAAGTCGTGTTTTCAATGTGAAACAATCAAAATGAGCAACTTAGAAGAATTTTTGGATAAATTCAAGATTATGGTATTAATGAATTCATACAAAATTTTATAAAAACGTGGTCTTCTATGACATTTTGGCACTTTTTGTGAATTGTATAGGAGTTTTATTGAAGATTATTTCAATCCTGTTTTGTTTGTATGAAAAGACCCAGGGATAAACCAACCAGATTTGCAAAAAAAAAAACGATGCGATCACAATCAATCATAAAATGTATTGCAAATTTGCACAAAGCATATTTGCACAGCTACTATCGTGAAAACCATTATTGTAATAAATTTTGTTAGTGGGAAGTTAAAAGTGGGAAGTTTCAACATATTTTCTTTGTAATATTCTAATATGAATTTAATAATTTATTTGCTTTAAGAGCCAATTGAAATGTATTAATTCAGTTCTAAAAATATACCTTACAAATGCTTTCTCAGCCGACATTTCGTTGATGATAATCAACTCATCAGTTAAATGTTGTTGAAGGTTTGTTTGAACATTTCTGATTTTCATTTTGTTCGTGGGAATTATGGAATAAGTGGTTAAGTTTCAAACATTTTTTTAAAGAATTTTTCGAGTCTACTGATGAGTTGATTAGCATCAACGAAATGTCGGCGGCATATAGACGGCTGAAAAAGACACAAAACATTTGTGAGGTCTATTTTTGGAGCTGAAATAATGTATATTTTTTTCTATATATTTTAGCCGAAATCACTTCAGCTTAAATTTTGCCAGACCAGGCTCGCAGTCGCCACCTTTGCCGCCGCCTCCACCGCCAGAGGAAGAGCATCATGACTTTGGAAGACCACGCAATTCAGCTGGCCAAGGGCAATTGGCGCCCATAGTACCCGATGATCAAAATTTGCCGGGATGGGTGCCCAAAAACTATATAGAAAAAGGTAACCTAAATTTTATCAGTAACATTTCTCAATACTTGTTCTTTTATTATTAATGATTGATATATTTCAGTGGTTGCAATTTACGATTACTATGCTGATAAGGATGATGAACTCAGTTTTCAGGAGAGTTCAGTATTATATGTTCTGAAGAAGAACGATGATGGCTGGTGGGAGGGTGTTATGGATGGTGTTACAGGTTTATTTCCTGGCAATTATGTGGAACCCTGCGTTTAAACTACAGCTGTCACTGCCACGTTTTTTATATCATATTTCGAATTAGAACGCAAAATGAGTATAACAGCATTTCATATTCGATTAACCAACAGAAAGCATTTTTTTTGGAAACCGTTCAATAACATTTTCTTAAGGGAAACAACGCCACAAGTAATACAAGTCAAAGGAGTTTTCTTTCCAAGTATTTTATAATGGTAATAACATTAAATTAATAGTATTTTGTTAACATTCATAAACGTATAGGCCTTTTTATAACACAATGAATATGATGTTTAGTATTAGAGAGAAAAAAGAAAGAAAGAGAAATGAAACTTAAAAGTACGTACACATGTCCTCTGGTAAAGAAATTTAACGAAAACAAAAATAATCTTAAGCAGTTCTATCAATAGGAGCTTTTCTAATAAAAACCCCTTAAAAATTTGATATCTCCATTTAGAAAAAAGACCCAACTTTTTTATACGTGCAGAAGTAGTTGATTAAAACGTGGAAATACTCCTAAAAGAAATATATTTTCATATTTTGAAAATACTCTAAAGAATATCAAAATCTCTCACTTTTCCCATAGCTAATTAAATACTCAACTAAGTCCATTCATCATTATCAAAATAACCGACGAAAACAAAAACTTTGAAAGTATATGAAGTAAGTCTAGGCTTCGTATAATATTACACAACTAAAAAGTAATTATCGTGTTGTATTATATCTTTTTTTTAGCTGTTTTAACTTTTTTTTATATTGAAATAGTTAATGTATTTGGTTTTACAGTGGGCGCTGTGTAAATTCACGTTTAGTATGCTACAGATGTGTAACTAGTGCAAAGTACCCAGAGGTGAAAGGCGGTCAGAACGAGATATGCTCTAAAACTCCTAGCAAAAGAGAAGCAACACGGTTTCTTACAGTTCTTTTTGTGCATAGTGTACCTATCGCTTTTTCACACATGTTCTATCAGCTGATGTTGACCATTTTCAAAAGTCACTTCTTCACCTCTGTGTACTCTGCGGTAGCTAGCGCCAGTTTATCGAATGCGTATAGTACATTAAGATTGAGCAAATCCTGTTCTTTTTATTATTATCTAAAAACAAATCTATTTTGTATAATAATTTTAGATTCATTTGGTTTTAGTTAAAGGACGGATTTTAGGGGGCAGTTAAACCATTTTTCATTATTACAACTTCCCTTTAACAAAAACTGAGCGGTAAATTATCGGAACAATAATCCAACCTGTAACTTAATGGGAGGGTTTGATTTTGTCTTTACCATAGTTGGTTGTGTCTTCGCTATATCTAAGTGATTTGGAAAAATTAACCACAAAAAAAACTAACTGCCTGGCCCATGATGTCACTCGACATCGCTCGCTCGCTACTGACTTGCAACATAATAACAAAATTTAAAACTTTGCTGTGGTTTTCAGTGATTTTGTATAAGTGAACGATGTCGAGTGACATCGCGGGCCTGACAGTAATTTGTCAAGCGTTTACTCATCCTCCCAGAAAAAAAATGTTTTTTCTTACCAGTTGTAATAATGACATTTGTATACCGGCCAGCTTATCGCTCACTTCCATTAAAGGTAGCTTTAACTAACGTCAACTTGTAATAATGTCCCATAATAATTTGTCAAAAAATTTTAAGCATGGAGACGCAACGAAAGCAAATTAAAATGCCAACTCCACAAAAGACTTTTCTCGAAAATGTAATTGCTTGATTTTGCATGACAACCGAACTAGAGTTGAGTAGCCAACTACTGAAAATGATCTGTCTTCAGTATCATGATAAGTAAATGATAACACAGATACCCAAATAATAATACCGATTCCAGCTGCGTTTGCTAATTTACAATCTTTTGGACTATCACAAATTTGTGGTTACATTGCTGGCAACCGAACTGAAGTTTGGCTGCTTTCCAAATTTGCGTCATAGGACTTAAATTGCAGTCATACATGCATACATGAACAAATATTGTCTAATTTTGCGCAAAAAACGTGACCACTACTTTTTTGTTGAGCTTTATTTTTAACAAATATATACAACTAAAATATGCAGACTTTCAGATGAAAGCAACAACAAAAAGAAAAACAGGAAAAAACGTAAAAATATTAAATTTCACAAGAGTATATTCTAAGGTTATGTTTGCTCAGCGAGCTATTATAAAATTTACAGTAAGTTTTTATTTGCTTATGCAAAGTTTTTTTAAAGCAATAATTTGTTCGCTGTAAAAGCCGTGAAATCATAAAATTACACAAGAGCATATTTTAAGGTTATGTTTGCTCAGCGAGCAATTATAAAATTTAGAGTAAATTTTTATTTGCTTATGCAAAGCAATAATTTGTTTGCTGTAAAAGCCGTGAACTCATAAAATTTCACAAGAGTATATTTTAAGGTTATGTTTGCTCAACGAGCAAACATAAGATTTGGAGTAAATTTTTATTTGCTTTTGCAAAGTTCTTATAAAAGCAAATAATTGTTCGCTGGTAATGCTGGCAAAACAATAAATTTCGCAAGAGCATATGCTTGGTGTGGTAATAATCCAGAAAAAGCGATAGACATCATACGCGAGAATGAATTAGGCGCTACGTTTAGACCAAAGGGCAAAACCTTCCAACGGAATGAACCAGAATTTGTACTAAACGACGTAATATCTCTCGAATCAACATGTAATGGGATTTGGTGAAAACCAGAGTATAAGAAAAAACTATTTATTACAGCTTCAGATCGTCTTTTATATAAACAAATTTTTATTTACAATATTATTCAATATTTCGATCACAAGTTGTCATCATCTTCAGGATAATAATTGTAATTACAATTATTATCCTGAAGATGATGACAACTTGTGATCGAAATATTGAATAATATTGTAAATAAAAATTTGTTTATATAAAAGACGATCTGAAGCTGTAATAAATAGTTTTTTCAAATAATTAAGAAGATCAAATAAATATTATATAACCAGAGTATAAGTCAAGAATTGAGAAATGTTTAGCTCGGCCAAGGTTGTCCAGTATGTCATCAATTCGAGGAAGTGGAAATTTGTCAGCTATTAACTTTTTGTTCACTGCTCTATAGTCTACGCACATTCTATATGCTTCCTTACCATCGACGTTTTTCTTAGAGACCAATATCAAGGGACTATTGTAATTGGAGTGGCTGGGTTCAATTAGGTTGTTTTCCAATAAATGCTCCACTTGTCTATCAATCTCTGCCCTCTGGGAATGTGGCATACGGTAATTTTTTATGTACACAGGTGAGTTATCGTTTAGTCTTAGCTTTTGTTCGCAAAAATTGTTAATAGTCATTTTATCTTCCTTCATTGCAAATATATCCGAATACCTTTCGCATAATGGCATTAAACTATGTTCTACTTCATTTGGCATTTGATTAACCAGTATTCCTTTTAGCTTACCGATGCGTTCCCTACATGATTTCACTTCATCTATTTTGTACGTGTTATAGTCCGAAAGCTTTTCAGTTTTTAAGTTTGAAATGTTTATATTTTGAAACTTGTTTGATACGTTAACTATTCTTAAAATCGGGTTATGTTTGTCAATAATAGCTCTACCTGAAAAAACTCCTTCCTTAATCTCTTGCGCATCTACAAAAAGCGGTTCTTCTACATTTTCTAATTTAAATAATCTATACACCTCGCATCTAGGAGGAATTATGCAGCTACCCTCGTTTATACCATGTACTATTGGAATTTGTATTTTTTTTATTAAAAAAACGTAATGAAATTATCATTTTCTCATAATCGATGTTGCATCGATTTGCTTTTAAAAAATCTTTACCAAGAATGCCATCTGATGGGATGTTGAAGTTGTCACTGACTACATGTAATGTTTGCGGTATGTAATTATTACTAATAATGAGATTTGTATCGATCTTACCGAGAGTTGAAGTTAAGTGTGGTGTTACACCGGATATGCTTATTATTTCTGTTTTATCTAAAGCTTGACGTGAAGCTATGCTTGAAATCTTTATAATTGAAATATCGGCTTGTGAGTCTACTAAAAAAGTATTTACCTGTGCTGTGTCAGTGCTTATAGCTTATAGCCTTATGAAGTCTGAAAAATTCAAGTTTATACTGTAAATCGAACGTGTTGGATTACCATGTTTTTTTGGCATTAATTTTGACTTATTTAGATTTTCGAATTTTTTTTGCATTAATTTTTACTTATTTCCCCCAACGACCTCTGTTGAGGGGCTTCTACGTTTAAATTCCTCACAAAAGTTGTGTTGTTGTTGGAATTGCGTGAAAATTGACGTCTGTTACTACCCTGGTTAATGCCGCGCTGTTGAGCAGAATGTCTGTACTGTTGGATTGAATAATTTGTGTTATTCTGAAAATTACGATTTCCTCTATAATTACTTCTACCACGGAAACTATTGCTTGTAGTGCCACGGTGGAAATTACTACGGTAACGATTCGGAGGTAACTGTGAAGGATTGTTACTCCTATAACTATTCAAAGCTAATACCTGGCGTTCATTTGTCTCTGTAGTTTGTTCTACTATCAGTTTTGCCACCACTTCTTTCGGGTCAGAAAATACCGAAGAGGCTAAAATTGATTTTATTAAATCAGACCTAGCGTTCAGCCGACAAACAGAAACTGTCTGTTCTACAGCCATTTCGTGAGCTTTAGCTTTGGTGATTGCTTCTATGACCAAAGAACGCTTTAAGGCGTCCGTAAGGTCCTCTGCCTGCTTTGCAAAACTCGTATAATCGTTGTTTTTAATACTTAACGCTGAAATCTTCCCGGCTATGATCTTGGAACTGTCAGGTTTTAGTTTCGTTCTTAAAGCAATCTTTATATCATCAACAGTGTTCACAGTTTCTGGCAATGCCTCACGTGCCTTACCTTCAAGTTTTGATTTTAAAAATGTTAATGTATTTTTCAGATTTTCCTCAGTTAGCTCTTCAATTAAGTTGATTTTATCTAGGAAGGACTCTAAAACTAGTGGATTGCCATCATAGTTATCACGCATTATATTAGCGCACATGCCTATGAATGATTTCTTTTGTTCGGTTGTAGCCATTGTTAATTCTATAGTAGGATCTAGCTCTTGCCACAAAATCTGTTTGCCGATAATCTGTCTGACGCACTAAGTTCCCGTTTCTCCTCACTTTTCTTTGCTATCTATATCGAGAAGCTCAAGTAGTTCTACGTTCTCTGGGACAACTATGTTACAATTTATTCTTTCAAAACACTCCACCACATTCTGTCGACATTTTTCAATTTTAGCAAGAGTTGGAGTTTTTTCTTCTGCTTCAAGTTTGAATGAATAACTATCTACATACTGTACTATACGATTATAATTCTCAGTGATCAATGTTATGTATTCATTAATTTTTGCTTCGTTCGTTGTAACTGGACGATTTTGCAATACCCTTTTCTTAACTTTCGTAAAATCCTCTACTAGCTGTGAAAACTCGTCGTCATTAAATTCTGACATTTGCTATTGGTACATACGTTTTATGCATAGACGAAGGGCTGATTTTATATTAGACATTATTACATGTATGTACGTTTGCATGGAAATAAATTTGTATCAAGATTTTTATTATTTGTTTGTACCTAAAACAAATGTTCGAAAAATGGATAAAATAAAGTAAACAGTGGGAGACCACGATTATATTCTCATGCTATTAAAATTTTCTTATGGTGTTGTTTACTTGAGATATGTTCTAAAATAGTCACCTTATAAGCATCTAGTGATATATGCAGTGAAAATAGTGCTGAGTTGTGTGTTTCAGTATAAGGGATGCCATCTTTAGTATTCTTCAGAGTCATATCATTATACTGAATGGGCAATAAGGAATTCTTATACACATTATCAACATTCAGAACACTGTGTTTGAATATAATATCATTACCACTAACAGATATGGAATACAGTCCCGATATTTTAGAGCACTTTAATGTCATTGAGTCAGCATCATGAGCAGTTGGACATTGTATCTCGCCTACTTTCCCAACTACTGCTTCAGTATTTCTATTACATTCTGAAACTGCAATAGGATTACCTTCATACTTGATATTGGTTTTCTTCAGAAAGCACTTATTATATAAGAGACTGGGTTTTGTTGAAACACTAGTGAGTTGAATCTTTATATGATCTTTTATATAAGGAATGCTAGATGATAGGAATGCAGTCTCCGTAGGGGAATCATCATTAATTCTAGCTATTTCAAGTTCAGCCATCCACTCCCAAACAGGACAATCAAACACCTCATATGTATCTCCAATAGGTTCAAAGAAGACTCTATAGAACTTGCATGCAGAATCTGCAAGGAAACAGGTGTTACCCTAGAATCCAGTTACTAATCTACATCCAGTCTCCCCTAAATAAGTAAAGAGTTTTTTGTTGGGAATTTCTGATGTATCTGAATCATGTTTGATGGATTTACATCTCTCTTCAGTGCAAGATCCTGCACCTGAGCATCGATACGTAGTAGAGATGGATGGTTTTGTTGATGATGTATAATAATGGGATGATGGTTCACAAACCAATCTAAGAGACTTTGTTTTGATTTGTAATTGGCTTGTAATGGGTGAATTTTCATATCTCCTAATGTTGATGCAAGACAATTGACCTATAGGGGCAACACTAAGCTGAATATCTTGCTTAATGGAACAGATGCTTTTACCGTTGTTATCCTCACAATGCATGCTTTCTGATTGTATAAAAGATTCAATAGAGCAAGATGACACCAGGGGTAATAATATCACTAGAAGAATTGTAAAAGATAATGGATTAACTGGTTTTAGGACAATTGGTTTAAGTAATTTGTTATTTGACTTTCCAACTTCATTAAATCTCTTTATTCCCGAGTTCTTGGTAGTAGTCTGCTTGTAAACAACCTCATCACTTCCTACATCTCCCTCTTCTAGATCAACTAACCTGGTGTAAGCAGTATTAACTTTTTTCTTGAACACGTGCTAAAAGCTTTACTAATAACTTTGAATGTCCAAAATATCCCCAAGGAAAATTTCCAGAATATTTTAATCACTCTTGCAACTCCCTTAAGTAAACTTATTGCTAAGTTTATAATTGTTAAAGGAATGATGAATGCTATAGACCAGACAAGAACTGCCATCCAAGGATTGCACCTAGGATTGAACATCAGGTCCCAGCAGAATACACAGTTTACCAGTTTACAGAAATCATCAATTGTGCAAGTTGCAACATCTACAAAGTTGATGAAGTCAGTATTATTAGGATATAAAGTGATGTTGACTCTACCCAAGAGTGGTTTAGGGTCTTTTAGGATGAAATCCTGCTTCTGCTCCATTATGTTAAAGTATTCAACGAGCAAACATAAGATTTGGAGCAAATTTTTATTTGGTTTTTCTAAAGTTCTTATTAAAGCAAATAATTGCTTGCTGTAAATTCTGTTCTTGCTCCCTGAGCAGACATAACCTTAAAATATGCTCTTGTGAAACTTGATGTTTTTAGGTATTTTTTTTCGTGGTGGCTTAGTGTATCCATATATTGGCATATGCATTTTTAGTTGTTTGTTTGCCTGTACTAGGCCAAGAGAAAGGTCAATATGAGAGTAGTGGTCACCTTGTTTGTGGACCAATGTTTAACAATACTAAAAATAAAGAAAATCAGAATACTTTTCACTCACAATAGCATACAAATAATTCAATAAATTTCACCAAACAATAATTTTAATTGAATGTCGAATTCAAATGCAATTTCTTGTTGATTTTTGAAATGTATTTCATATGAAATCATATAATGGTCTTCGCTATCAGCAATATATCAATTAAAAATTTTTATTCGCATGACATAAACTGGCAAGTCCTCTAATGCAAAGCAAGAGCCTCTTTTTTTGTGGTGCTAATATATCGCCCAAGGGAGAACAAATTCAGTGTTTAAATAGACGTTAAATTTTATCTGGTTTGCACCACCTCAGAAAAAATTACAGGATTATAAGCCCATACGTTTTTCTTTTCTTACTTTGAAAAGCTTAAATCTTACTTAGCAAATGATGTTGTAGGAGCGGTGCGGTTGCCCACAAAAAAAAAAAAACATAAATATTGACAGAACGGTAACGACTTTCCTTCCTAATTCGGGGTATAACATGAAGTTGTTTACTTAATGTCTACACTTGACAACATTTTTTTTGAGTCAGAAATCCGGCTCTGTATGAAAAAGATACAAAAAAAATTAAGGCAAAAACTATTTCATATAGAACCTGACGTTTGTCTCAGCAAACTTTTGGTATGTGTAGACATTATGTCAGATCCTGGGAATTTTACGTTCTAGATTTAGGTATTACGGGAAGCAGTCGCCAACTGAGCATTGCTTCTGCCAACCTCTTCTCTCTACGTCTTTGTATTTTATAACAAAAAGTCCACATGGTCGTCACAGGAAAATCTCTTGCTTAAATACTAATTTTTAAAAATATTATTAGATCTTTTTTTTAACATTTGGCATATTCTGCATTTGGCCGCTGTAGAGAATTTAGCAAATCTCTCGAAAGCAATCAATTATTGACGTAACTATGACGCAGGTGCAAATTTTCTGATGCGACAACAATGTGGACTTTTGCAATGAGACAAAATGATAGATACGTTTGAATTTATTTAATTTTGTCTATAAGAATTTCAGTTAACAGTTAAACAATAACTTTTTCTTGTTTTGCCTTTTTATAATTATTTGTATACCTACCCTACATATACATATTTATTTATACATACGCGTTAAAGAAAAAAATAGATAATAAAATTATATTATAATGCTGCAAAATAATTAACAATAAATGAAGGAAAAAACAAAATTTATTGACTAAATTTTCGATTTATATTCACAGGTCATTGACATTTAAAGATTCTACAATCAAGAATACATACTAACATTTATTCAAATACATTTTTCAAGACAAAACATTTCAAGATCCCTTAATTTAGCAAGATTCAAGATTCCTTTTAATTTGAGATTGAATTTTTAAAAACAGCTAAGCATCGAATGCAAGGGGTAAGTGAGATTTTTAAAAATTATTTAAATTGAAAGAAAAGTACACCAACTAAATATTGATTCCTACACGTGCTTGAGTTTGCTTGCATTAGGCTGTTTGCAAAACGATTATGTTTAGTATACAACTCCAAAACGACTCGTCTTCTGATCATGTGACGGGTGGCAATAAAAAACCTTACTTTTTTACATATTTACATAATTTTTTACACATTTTCTAGGCCGCCGAGCGGCTTTTAATCTTAAACACCCTTATTCACAAAAAATATTTCAGGCTTTTATTTATTTGACATATTTGTATAGAAAATTTGTCAAATAAGAGTTTAATAAACACAAATTTATATAATATTTATTATGAATAAGACCCAAAATGTTTAAAAGACGATAAATATGTATGTGATTCGTAGAACCATCATCGAATCACTAGCTTGTGACTTCCTGCATGCAAGTTACGATTTATTAAACTTTTGTGTTTAAAATAAAATTACTTCAAGATACCAACCGTATCTTGAAGTGTTCTTTATTATTTTAAATTTATATTTAATTTAAAACTACTAATTTTAAAATGAAAATGCTAAATGTTTCTTCAAGCTTGAGGTCCAATTTTATAATTTATTTAAAAAATTTTTTATAGTTAGAGTTTATATAAAATAACTCAACAAAGAAGAGCTTTTTTTCGTGTGGCTGTAAAGTCATTTTTAATAAACATACCTTAATCCCTGATAATGCTACCCATAGGTTAGCGAAATATTGGAAAGGAAAAAAATTTTTAAAATAAATTATAAAATTGGACCTCAAGCTTGAAGAAACATTTAGCATTTTCATTTTAAAACTAAAAAGGTCGAAAAATCAACAATTATTACTACTAATTTTATTTTGCTTAATTATGAATTTTATTATTATTATTAGAGTTTTCTTATGAAACACTACTAAGTTGAGTTTACGACTGGCAAGAGTATTTACCAAGTTATTGATACTAATGCCATACAAAGGAACGAATTCTTTTCTTTAAGTCTTAAAGCAAATAAAGTTATTTATCTATTACAAGAATAAGGTGCAAGTTTCCACGTTTACGAAATTGATGAAAATAACTTATTTATGATAGGACTGATAGGAATAATGTGACCTTCAGTTAGAACAAGATAAAAGAGAATTATTTAGTCATTTTCCGTGTTTACCGAAATATTGCTGATAAGGTTGTTTATTACATTTGTAGATTTGTTTCTTTCGCAAACAGACTCATTGATGCTTTTGTTTGCTCTCTTTGTTCTCACGGTTTAAGTATGAGAGTAAAGGTATTCTCATTTATTATCTAACTCTCTCCTTACTTAAAATGAATCGTCCCGATTTGTTGTAACTTGCATCGTGCAGGAGTTGTATGTTTGAGTATTTTAAGAGTTGTAAGATAATCCATAACTGAAGCCAGTTGTCAGATCTTACAATATTGTAAGATCTAACAACGTACTGGCAATCTACTCTAAATACAAAATTGTCAGCATTAAGAAAATTGTCAGTTCAGACAATTGCAAGAAAATCTTACAATCTCATTGCCAGACAATTGCCTGACAATAAATTTAACTATCAACGAAAATTGTCAGCTTACACGGATGTAAGATTTTCTACGTATCAAAAATTGTCAGCCAATTGTCATTATCAAAATACACACACACACACACACATGCCATTATTCATTCTTTATTTTTCTCGCTCAATAATCATGTTATTAATTTTTTTATTCTCTTTTCTGCAACTTTTTACCTCTCGTACTCACATTTTTACCAGGGACCGTAACTCTTATGACTTTTATCAAAAAAATCAAGAAATAAGAGTTATTTTAGATTTTTAGATAGAAAATAAGAGTTATTTTTGATATTTATTTTTTTAAATGAAAAACAAAAGTTATAAATGAAAAACAAAAATATCATTGCTTTGGTTAATGTTAATTAAGTATACAAACAGAAGGTAAAATTGCGTGAGCTTTGGTTGCCGAGTGGTTAAAGCGGCTGTGCCAAAATTGTGAAATTTGACACGTCCAAAGTTCATAGGGTGCTGATGAAGGGTGTTTGCTACCCAGAAACAGCCGCTTGTCCACCTAGCTACTAAATTTTACTTTTCTTTACTTAATTGATATTAATTAAAAAGTATCGATAAACCAAGGGTTGAACTCAAGCCTGAAAAAGTAATTTAATATAAAAGTAATTTAATATAAAAGTAATTTAATATAAAAGTTATTTTTGATTTTTATATTTTTAAATGAAAAATGAAAGTTATTTTCGATTTTTATATTTTCATATCAATAATAAAAGTTATTTTTGATTTTTATATTTTTATATCAATAATAAAAATCAATTCAAAATTCGTGACATAGGTAATATGTCAGCAAAGCTTATTTTGAAATAGACAATTACAAAGAAAAGCGTTTCGATACTTCTGCTAATTTATTGGAATATTGGGAGAGCAAAAAATTTGTGTTTCCATGGCTTCGAAAATTAGCTTTAATTATTCATTTTGTACCGGCCACTCAAGTCAGTGTAGAAAGGTCATTTTTAGCACTCAGATTAATATTGGGAGATTTCAGATATAATTTATCTGAGGAACATTTAAAATCAATTATGATGGTAAAATTGAACACCTGAAAACGACCTCTTAACACTGACTTGAATGGCAGCCAAAACTTATAAGCTATTTCTATGCATTCATGTTTTTATAGCTGATAATTAATCCATTATAATGGATATTATATTCATATAGAAATTTGAATGAAGCAGCACATTATAATACATACGGCATCAACTAATAAATAAGAGTTTTGAATTGATTTCTATTATTGATATAAAAATATAAAAATCAAAAATAACTTTTATTTTTCATTTAGAAATATAAAAATCAAAAATAAAACAAAAAATAACTTTTATTTTTCATTTAAAAGTATAAAAATCAAAAATAACTCCTATTTTTCTTTTAAAAAAATAAAAATCAAAAATAACTCTTATTTTTGATTGTTAAAATAAAAATCAAACATTTAAAAATCATGCAATATGTTGGATGCATTTCGCCTAAAAATCATGATGGTGTAATTAAAAGTTTTCTACGATGTTCATTTATGTATGATATATTTCTTCCAAAATTGAAAAATAACTCTTATTTCCGGTCTCTGATTTTTACTATTCTCTTATTTTTTCTCTCCCTTTCGTACACACACATTTTTCTTTAATATTCTTTGCCAATACTCTGACAATGACGCCATTGTAAAGTGCTGAGAATTTATGCATCTTACAATATGCCAATACCTGACAATGTACTAGCAATGACGATGCCAAAGTGTTCAGACGATTGACAGTTAACCGACAATTAATTGTTAGGTAGATGGCCTGCCAATGCTTTTGCTTACAATATTGTCAGGAAGAAATTGTAAGTTCTCACGATTGGTTAAAAATATTCTAAACATTTTCTGACAATATTGTAAGATCTTACAATCGTCTACACCTAGCTTGAGTCTTACACGATTCTTAACACGCTATTGCAAAACACTCAAACGACTCACTCTGCGATTACTACATCTTTCGGTGGAAGAATCTTAGAGAAGAATCACCTCGTGTAATAGTTATTCCCGTACGAGGAGTTCTACGTGAATAAAAAATGAGCTCATCGACGAGCAAAAACGCTCTTCCTAATTGATTCTTCTGCGATTGAAAATGTTAGCTGGGTATTATTTTAAACACACACACACACACTCCGCATTTAACAACTTCAACAATCCTCTAGTTTTATTTAATTGTAAAAGAAAACAAATTTGCTCTAAAAATAGATTTTAAATATAAATAATCTCTTGTTCTTGCCCTTATGAAAATCATTTTTTAAAATCAAATTGAAAAATAATTAAAATGAAATTGGAAAATATTGAAACAACAGAAATCGAGTCTACTCCTTACACTCGTACTGCACAAGGGACCAGGACTGGTCCAAAAGTAATCCAAATATATGGTAAAAACATGCTCCATTTTATATTACAATGTCCTAGGAGTGGACCATGTAACTATTCCGCACATTACGCAAATAACGGGTTATCCATTTTGTTGCGGTTTCAAAAGTAAACGTAAATAAAATACATAGAAAATATTTTTTTCATTATATTTCTTTTTTATTATAAGTTATGAACGTTGACATTAAGTGTAAAAAACCACATCATTTAAATGACCACCACGCGAAGTGTTGCAAGCACTGACTCTTTTGAGGTAATTTTCGACCACTTTTTGACACATATTGGGCGGTATCTCAGCCATAACTTGACGAATGTTGGTTTTTAAGTGCTCAAGAGTTAAAGGTTCATCTGCATAAACACGCTGTTTCGCGTAGCCCCCCAACAAAAAGTCTAATGGTGTCCAATCGCACCATCTTGGTGGCCAGTTGATATCGCCACGACGAGAAATTACGCTGCCAGGAAATGTCTCTTGCAATAAAGCCAATATACACTGGAGTTGTGTGGCATGTGGCACCCTCGTATTGAAAAAACATAATCTCCAAGTCGCATTCTTCAATAGCAGGCAAAAAAATGTTGGTTATCATATGACCATAACGCTCCGAATGGACGGTGACAGTCGCTCCATTGTAGTTTTCGAAGAAGTCAGGTGCAATCACACCTTCGGACCAAAGAGCGCACCAAACAGTGACTTTTTCTGGATGTAATGGCCTCTCTTCAATTATTTGAGGATTCTCAGAACCCCAAATACGACAATTTTGTTTATTAACATACCCAACGAGTGAGAAATGTGCTTCATCGCTGAAGAAAATTTTGTTCGAAAAATCGCCGTTCACCGCCTGTTGTTCAAGCACCTGTATTCCACGTATCTACGATGTTGTGAATGGTCAGCTGGCTTCAGTTATTGTGTGAGCTGGACTTTGTATGGATGTAGGTGTATATCTAAGTGCCGTAACATAGTCCTAATGCCTGAGAACGACCAGGAATCGACACATTCGGGTCTTCGGCCACACTTTCACTTACAGCAGCGATATTTTCAGTAGAATTGCTTGCGTAGTTGGACGATTATGTAAACCATAATCTCATATTAAAGCACTATATGTGGCTGTGGCAGAATCACCATTTTTGTAGCATGTTTAGATAATTTTTATGCGCTGTGTGACAGTTAAGCGATCCATGTTCGTTAATGTCAGACTTTCAACTGAGAAGAAAAAAATTGGTTTAACAACTTCGTTTGACAGATGTCGAATTCCAGTCCTATACTTTTGAGACCACGAAATGGACAATCCGTTACAAATTATTACAATTAGAGATAACTGCCTTCAATTGTGAATAAATCGACATTTGTTTATGGATTTTTATGATTTTTGGCTTGTTTTATTTCTTAGACATGTTAAATTTAGGAAAATGTAAAAAATGTAAAATGGTGCCATTTTCTTTTATTGAATATTGAAAGCAAAAAAAGTGAACTTTGCACGAAAAAACATTTTTTTTTCGCCATTGATTTCTGAATAACCTTTTACTTTGATGTGCTATTCACTAAAATCGAAGAAGGCGTTTCCGAACTATGGTTACATATCTGGGTCCATAAAAAAAATCCTTACGTGAATAAAAAATAAAATAAATAACATATGCTGCTTTCACTTACCAGTTGTATTTTTTTATTTGCTCTATAACGTTTCTTGGTGTCTGATTTGGTTAACCAAGTTTTTTTTTTTTTTTTTTTTTTTAATCCAAAACAATAACAGAATCGTCGAAATCAATTAGGTAACAATCATTGTAATCAAAATCTAATTTACACACAAAAAACAAATATTTTACAATGTGGTTGCGACAACAATATTATGTTGTCTGTGACGATGCGAAAGGTTATACAAATGTATTGTAGTACGTATTGTAATACGTGCCGTTTAGAAACCAAAGTCAAATTTTTGAATTTGGTGAGTTGCAGTGGTATATAATTTTTGTAAACGTGACACTGACAGACTTACTCGTATACGACACTTTCCTAGTTCGAGTGTTATGGCTCCACTCGATTACTACAAACATGGTATTGGAAACTGAAGTCATAATTTTGAATTTACTGTACCACTGCAATCCATCCAATTTTTAGAAAAGTCACAATTTTGTGAAATCTGCGATATTGTGGTACATAATTTCATTAAAAGTATATACCCTGATTCAGTATTATTTCTCATATTTATTGTGCGTTGCCAATCATTAAAATATGTTTGTATATGTATGTACACGCTTAACAATAATTAAGGTTTACACCATTTAATTCATTCTTTTCAAATCAACAAGACGAAATGAAATATTTTCAAATGATCCCTGAGCTACAGCGTTTCTCCCAACTTCCTGCTGTGAGCAAGTGAAATGCTGGCAACACTTCTCATTACTTTTGCAGCAAGCTATCTCTTGATTTACTTAATCTTAGCACTCTTCTTGACGGCAGGGGTGCGGTGTTACTTGCCGCTGCTGCTGTTGCCAATTTAGGCAGTCTTGAATGTACGGCAGGCCCCATGTGGCGATCAGGATTTTCTACTAGTGATAATTCGACTACTGCCGGACCATTTTCTATGTGGGGCAAGGGCGAAGAAGGAGACCAATCCGAGCTTGAGCTGGAACAAGGGGAATCGGAACTATGGAAGATATAAAATGAGATTGAAAAGTTGAAAGCGAGATTGAAAAAATAGCGAATGGTTACTCACCCAGCTGTATAAATGGGTGGCAATTTGCGTTCATAAGCGGCTGTGGTTGTCACAGTGCCAGCATGTATTTCCTGCTGATAAAGTCCATAAAGCTCTCGCAGCTCATCGGGCAATTCTACGTTACCCTCTTCAATGAGACGTCTTTGGGAACTTATTATGTCTAAATAATTGAGATGTATTTTAAGAAAATTATATTAATTAATTTTCATTATTCGAACTTTCTTTTATATAATAATTTTTTTATTTGAGAAAGAACTTAAGGCCGATAAGCGGCTTAAGTTCTTTCTATATTATGAATCCCTGAGTTCAAGCACGGGTGCTGATGAGAAGTGTGGCGGCGTCGAAACAGCTAGTTGTCCACCCTGCTAAATGCCTTCGATGTTTTCTTTGTCTTATTTAATTTACTTCAATCACATAAATAATATAGAAAGAAGTTGAGCCCGATAAATGTAATACAAAATTAAAATACATATAAGAAAAATATATTTTTCGAAATTTTTTGGATCCTCAATGTAACGAAAAAAAAAACACATTATCACTCCTGTTGTGGAAATCACATCACGTGATTTTAGAAGTCAATAATATCATTAATTCAACCAACCAAAATTGGATATTATAATTCCAGTCCCAAATAGCATTTTAATCCGTTTAGTATTCGAAACATTCACATAAAGCAGACCTGTTTGCAAATGACTTTGTCTGATATTATCTATTTTCACAAATTGCTTTAAAAACTTCACTTTATGCTTTTCTGTAGCGCTTTTGCTAATTTGGAGTAAATTTTTATTATTTCTTGCAGTGTTTTTGTAAGATCAAATGATTGTTTGCGCTAAATTTTGCATTTGCTCGTTGAGCAAAATATAACCTTAAAATATGTTCTTGTGAAATTTAATGCTTTTCTGTTTTTTTCCAGATATTTCTTTTCCTTGTTATTTGTTGTTAATTCTATGTGAATGTATATACAGGTATTTGTCCAAAATAAAGGTCAACAAAAGAGTAGAGGTAACAATGTTTGGGCAGAAATGAGCAATAATAATTCATATGTGACCGTACCTTTAAGAGTGCTTACCTTCACATAATCTCCTTTGTCTTTCGGCTCTCAGTAGCTGTAAATCTCTTCTGCGTAATTCCGCCTGCCTGGCCAGTCTTTCCGCCTGCAGTGACACTTTATCGGCCTCAAGCTCATGTACTCGACACAACAAGGCCAACAGTTCACGCTCCTCATCACTGCTTATACGTTCAGGTAGCTCCTAGTACAAAAATTTGTTTGCAGTTAGGCCAAAATGAAATGTTTGGAATACCAATGAAACTTACATCCTCCAGTTGGACACCCTTTTGGCGACACATTTCCAATTCTTGGTCTGTTCTTTCACGAATTTCTTTATACCTTCTGGTTTCCTTCTCAATGGCGGCCAGTTCACCCCAGGCGTTTCTTAAAGCCACAGTGCCCTCCGATTCAATATCTGTATGTATGTATGTATGTAAATATTGTATTTGGCAATGTTTCAAGTAAAAATTAAACTCACCATCTTCGGCGGGACTGTCATACAACTTTCCCATACGTCCCTGCCAGTGAGATATGATCATATGTTGGCGCTCCGCATCCAACTCCAAGCCCAACAAATGGCTTTCGGCTTCTAAAAGTTTGCGTCGCAACTTCATTTGCTGCTTAAAAGTCAAAACAATTTGTTCCCTCAAATATCTCAACTCGGATTTGCGTTTTTCATCATTCTCTGCCACTTTTTCGGGCTGTTCAGCGGCTGTTACAGCTGCAGGGACTGCACCACTCCTGGGACGATCGGTTAGCATTTTTGTGCGCAACCGTGATACTTCTTCTCTCAGCTCGGACACTAAGTGCTGATAATGCTTTGTGGGAAAGTTTTGCATCTCATCGACATAAACAGAGTTCTGTAAACGTGTGGTTATACTGTTGGCCCGATCGGCGTAGATGAGAGTGTTTTTAGTTTCATCTCTGTGCTTACTTTCGGGTGCCACATGGGCAATCATAACAGTCTTGCATTTACCGCTCAACGCCTCTTTTAGCAAACGTGTGAGTTTCGAGTCGCGATAATTGACATAACGTGCACCACCCGACAAGGCGTTTATACAATTGCCCAAAGCCAGCAGGGAACGATTTATGTGTGCCCCCTCCTGCAAACGCTTGCCACGATTCTTCGTCTTTTTAGCTCTTTCTGAACCCGCCAAATCGGTTAAAAATAACCTGCCCTGCTTGATGCCCAACGGGGTTTTTGTTTGGACGGTGATGCTCAGCAGAGCATGACTGCGAGATGAGGTCTGATTAGCAGCTGTGGGTTCCATGGTGCGCGCTTTATTACCCTTCATTAGCAGCGATACTACTTCTTGGCGACTAGAAGTTGTGACTTCAGAAAGGCCTGCCACTGTTATACGTTGTCCACGGTTATCCTCTCGCAGTTCCAAAGGGCCTCCGGGACTCAAAAGATCTCTTATTAATTCATTGTATATTTCCAAGTATGAAATGGAAACCTTAACAACATATTCATAAATGAAAGAGGGTTATGCCAGTGTTAATGCGAGATTCGTATTCGTATAAGGTAGCGACTTTCATCGCAATAAAGACCTAGGAGTAGTTAGTAAGCCAAAATTCCTTTATTTCTCAATTAATTCCGTTGTAAGTCTATATGACTTACTACTGTAGTGAAATTTCCTTCAGCTTTAGCTGAGAAATACGATCATTTTGGCTTACTACAGATGCTTTGTTTTGCAGTGGACTCAATGTTAGTGACATTTCACCTGATTTGCAGGCTGATTTAAACGTACCTTACAAGAACTACGATCTTCAGCAATTTCTATGTGTTGAAATATTTCTTCTATGGCCCGTACCATAAGACCGCAATCGCTTCCGGTGGCATCAATTTCTGCCGATGAGCCTTTTTTTCTTGAGGGACCCAGCATTGTGTGAGTTTTACCCGAACCTGTTGCTCCATAAGCAAACACGGCAGCATTGTAACCTTTAATAACTTCTTTAACCAGAGGAGCTGTGGTGGTCTTGTAAACTATTTCCTGAAAGCAATTACACATGAGATGGATTTCAATTTTTAAGCAAGAGCAAATATGTTTTCAGTGACCGTAGATAACAGTTATCCAGTCCTACATTTTCTTTCTCCAGCGCTGCCCTGGGTCTGGCAGAGAAGATGGGAGAGCATTTCTAAAATTGCTTTTATATTGAAGCTTCCCCTTAGGAGGGGAGCTAAAAAGTTTATATGTTTCGAGAAAGGAGAAATCAATGGGAGTTGGTCTTATATTTGGCTTCGTCAGAGGCACCCTGGCGAAGGGGGCTGGCTGAGACAATAAGGGAACATTTCTAAAACTAAATTGCATGGGAGTACCTATAACGAGGGGAATACAAGATTATTTTGTTGCGAAAAAATGTCGAGTAAGGAAAACCAGTCGGTCTTACATTTGACTTCTGCAGAGACACAGTGGGGCTAGTTGGGACGACAGAGAGAAAATTTATAAAACTATTTTCAAATCTATGCATTAGGGGAGAATGGATAGATTTGAAGAAATGTCGGCGTGAAAAAAATTAATGGGGGTCGGTCCTACATTTTGTCACACTAGAGCTGACTGCTCCACGACAGTTTTGGTACGTTTTATGAATTTTTTTTTCACATTTTCTTTCAACTTGTGGTTGGTTGCGGCGCAGAAAGCATTCTGTCTAAAAATTTCCATAGCTTTATGCTAAGGAAAACGATCCAAACTTTCCGAAAATACAAGTAAACAGTGATAAAACAGTTCAAGTAAAGTAGACTAATTCTGTTGGACACAAAGCAAAGATCATATCACGCAAAAGAAAAAGGAATTGAAGAACAGATTCGGACAACGATTCTGGCTGCTAGGTAGAGATTCCAAGCTCTTCAGTTTCACAACAAACTGCTCATATACAAAATGATTATAGCCCCTATTTGGAAGTACGGCGTGGACATTTGGGGCGCTGCTAGTACAACGAAAAATTATCCAACGAATCCAGCCCAAGATATTGCGAACTATTGTCATATTGTATATTAGAGATGACGACATACTTCGAGATCTAAATGTCAACACAGTGAACAGACTCATCCGTATCAAGAGCCTTAAACATACAACTTGTTTAACACAACATTCCAACACGGTTGGACAGTTGCCCGCGAACGAAACCCTGGCACCCAGAATACTTAAGCAATAGAAGGGTCAAGTTGATGTTTAAAAATAAATAATTTTTATATGTATATCACATTTAAGATAATTAACACCCCAAACTAAGTACATCCAATTACTTATTGTCACTTTGGTGAAAGGTGTAATAAAAATGAGTTTAAAAAAAAATGAAAATAAAAAATTTTTTAATGCACAGTTTTTCGCATTCACTTAACATGCATTGCATATGAGAAAGAAATAGCAAAATAATTTTCAATTTCTCAAGGGTACCTGATACCAGAAGATATGTTGATTAAATACAAACAATTTTTTATTGTCAATTTTCTGCTAGGTGTAATAAAATATGGGTTTAAAAGAAACTTTCCAAATATGAGCTTAATTATTTATTTGCTTTCAGAGCCAATTGAAATGTCTTAATTTAGGTCCAAAATGAACTTTTTTAAAAAATATTTGCTGTCTTTTTCCGCTGTCTATATGCCGACGACATTTCTTCGTTGGTGCTTATCAAGTCATCAGTAGACTTGAAAAATTGTTAATCGTTTGTTTGAAACTTAACTACTTATTCCATAATCTCCATGAACAAAATGAGAATCATAAATGTTCAAACAAACCTTTAACACAGCAAAAGAAGGTTGCAAAGAAAAGTAAAAGAGTTGCAAAAACGAAAAGAATTATTTGCACCAACGAAATGTCGTCGGCATATAGACAGCTGAAAAAGACCGAAAAAATTTTTTAAAAAGGTTAATTTTTGGACCTAAATTAAAAAAACTTTCCGAAAAAGAATTGTCCACGCAAATTAGGCGCATTTTAGTTTCACCGACGAAATGGCGGGGTGTCTCACCTTAGGGCAGGTGGATTTAGCAAGCGACATTGAGCCATCGGAAAAAAAGCTTTCCGATGGCTCAATGTCGCTTGCTTTGAAAAAATAAAAGTTCCACTACGACATATTCAAAAAAAAAAAAAAAAAATCAGTTTCAAGACGTTCTATTTTAATTTCTTTGTATTTTTGTTTGGAGTAACTCTAAGAAGGGCGTGGCACGCGGTCGGTGTGTTCGAAAAAATACTGAGGCTTGGTCATACACTTGAATTCTCCACAGAAATTCTGTTTTTATGTTATATTTTTTTTTGCTTAATCAAACGCCCCTAAACACTCCCATTTTAGTTTTTTCACCCACCATGCCTTCTTTCCTTTTTTCCCAGTTCCAGTACAATACAATGCCTATATAGGGGTCATCCCCTGAGTACTGGTCGCAGTTTAAAACAAAAACGACACCCTGGATCTAATTATTCTCATATTTAGATGCCACGAAAATGCAATTTCCCCCCTCAACACACTAACAGTCCAACCTAAATTAGCGCGTCAATCGTATTATTGCGGTCTAGGTCACCCATTTTGTATGAAAATGGGTGGCTTACACAGCAAAAATACGCTTGACGTGCTAATTTAGGTTGGCCTGTAACTTGCTCCAGAGTGCCCGTAGAGAAGTCACATGTATGACCAATCCCCAAATATATTTTTCAAACACACCGACATAGGGATCCACGCCTCCTTAGGGGGCTCTAATACAAAAATATATTTAAAAATTTTTTGAGATTCGACTCCTCGAAACAGATTGTTTTTTACACGTTGCAGTGAAACTTTTCTTCTCCATGCCAAAAGTAATCGAAAACTTGATGGCACAATATCGTCAAATTTTTCTCCATACAAATTGACCCTGAGTAATAAATTCTGTAGTATGTGATAGAAAACACTTAAAAATATCGTATGCTTAATTAATGTTTATCTCAAAAGTTTTTAAATAAATTGCAAGACCAACAAATGTTAAATATTTGGGTGCAATGCATTTGATAGAGAAAACCTGGAGCTTAATTACCTGTGTATCGGTCTCCTTAAAGACATTATCGTATGAGTATTTTCGTGATCGTCCTCTTCCACCATCATCGAATAATAACGACTTTGAGGAAACTACTTCAATACAACGTTCACTGTTTTCAAAAGAAGGCCGAACGCGCACAGCCACCTGAGCAAAGAAAAAAAAATAAATAGCAGCGAGGTTAATACTCTTCAAACACAGTTATCTTAACTATTTCAATGAAAATGAGTTCATATTAAAACAACAAAAACTTACCAGAAGGCGTTCTTCTTGTGGTGGCGCCGTTGATAACCCCCGGCTTTGTGCTGTTGAAGAACCACTACCGCTGCCACTGGACCAATTTCCGCTTTGGGCCATTATTTTTAATCAAGTACTTTTAGTGCTTTCAATTTGCTAAACAATTTTTTCCTTCAAGTTTTCAGAACCGCTTATAAACTGTAATTTAAAAAGATAGTTTTATTGTCAAGGTGGAAGAAAGAAGGAAAAATGAAGAAATTCTTAAGAAATTACAAAAACGTGTTTCAAATTTATTCGCTTCATGCACCTTTTTTAGTATTACACTTGCTTTTAGCATGTGAGGATTGTCTTTTGAACAAGAATATTTCATTTCGTTTCATTATTAAACTTTAATGAATTTGTCAATTTATTTGTCAATTAGCCACCTTAAAACACCAACAAGTCATTAACTTTTGTTCGTTTCAATGGTCGATTATTGTTCGAAGAAGCAAAGCAGGCCATCAAACTCATTCAGTTTATGGAAACTACTGCTCCATTTACACAAATTCACAGTTCATAATGGATTTAAGTCATTAAATTTATTGCTCTTTTTTTTTGTTTTGGTTTTTGTGTGGTAGGAAGATAATGCGAGGGTAGATTGAAAATTTCTGTTATAAACTTTAACGCGAAAGAGAATTTCATTTGAGACACAGGCGAAATATTTCAAAAAACTTAGAGCTTTTCACCTGAGACCAAAGTATTACGAGGATGGATCGATAAGTCCGCGCCTTTTAGAATGAACCATATCTATTTTTGCACAACAAAAATTTTTTTTTCACATAATCCCCTTTTAACTCAATACACTTAGTCCAACGTTTCTCCAGTTTTTGTATGCCTTCAAAAAAAAAAAAAAGAAAAAAAAATTGTGGATTTAGTGAGGTCCTTAAAATCGGCATTTGTTTGGTGATTAATTTCATCGTTGGTGCTAAATCTCTTCTCGCCGAGTCATTTCTTTAGCTTTGGAAATAGGAAGTAGTCACCAGGTCCTAAGTCCGGAGAATATGACGGATAAGTTGGATTCACTATTGCTTACTGACCCCAATGATCGATAAGAGATTCAGCGTAAATCTGTGGAATTATTATTCCTTAGATAGTGTCGAAATAGATCAATTAGAGGATGTGGTCGTGAATTTTATGGAGGGTTTCAAGTCGATCGAGATTGCCGATTTCAAAGGAGGATCAGTTTTTCAAGCTACGTAAAGAGTGTAGTCACATCCAGGCCGAAGTTGCGCCGATAAGAGGAGAGCGGTATACTGGATGAGGTACTGCAGGATATACGGGGAGCGTATCCTAATCTGTACTGAAAGCCAGACCGCCATAAACGTGCTAGCAGGTGTTTACACAACATCACCAACCAAGATCGTGAATGCCGGATATCTCTAAATGAGATAGCTAGCCATTCAAACCTAGAGCTTCTCTTCTCTGGGCACTTGGACACAACGACGCGTACGGCAATATAATGGCGGATGAGCTGGCGAGATCTGGTGCCCACTTACAACAGAAGGACATGGACAAATTAGTTAGTGTTCCCCTCAATAATTGTTCCGATAGGACACTGTCACACAGGAGTTCATGCGAGAAGACTAAATCTTCCATATAATGACTTCTGCAGATGCTGCAGAGATGAAGAAGAGGAGGAGGAGGAGGAGAGTGTCGTTCACTCTCTCTCCCGATGTCCAGCTCTTTCTAACAAGAGAGCGAATTACTGGGCCTGACCGACAGTACATGCATTAGCGGTTGTGTCGGAATGCGAATTAAACAGGGTGGAGACTTTCCTCCACTCAGCTGGCTGGTTCAGGGCAGAACCAGTAGGGGTGTGTTACCTACCGCCTCTTCGTATAGCACAACATGTCTTTCCATAACCCAAATGGGCCGGTTTCACGACTGGCAGCCCCTGAAATATAAAATAATATAACATAACATAACACAACATAACACAACATAACATAACATAACATAACATAACATAACATAACATAACATAACATAACATAACATAACATAACATAACATAACATAACATAACATAACATAACATAACATAACATAACATAACATAACATAACATAACATAACATAACATAACATAACATAACATAACATAACATAACATAACATAACATAACATAACATAACATAACATAACATAACATAACATAACATAACATAACATAACATAACATAACATAACATAACATAACATAACATAACATAACATAACATAACATAACATAACATAACATAACATAACATAACATAACATAACATAACATAACATAACATAACATAACATAACATAACATAACATAACATAACATAACATAACATAACATAACATAACATAACATAACATAACATAACATAACATAACATAACATAACATAACATAACATAACATAACATAACATAACATAACATAACATAACATAACATAACATAACATAACATAACATAACATAACATAACATAACATAACATAACATAACATAACATAACATAACATAACATAACATAACATAACATAACATAACATAACATAACATAACATAACATAACATAACATAACATAACATAACATAACATAACATAACATAACATAACATAACATAACATAACATAACATAACATAACATAACATAACATAACATAACATAGCATAACATAACATAACATAACATAACATAACATAACATAACATAACATACGTCTTATGGACATGTTTGTGTAACGTGTTTTCTTTAAAAGTAAATAAAACAAACCATTAAAAATTCAGCAAGAAAAACTTTTTTATAAACTTAGCAGTTACTATGAAGAAAACTTCCATATACATATATCCTTTTTTTGTACTTAACAAAAGTTAAGTTCATCCATTATCAATTAATTACTATTTACATATGTTGTATATGCAGGGAGCCCACATCGTTTATTTATTAAAAAATAATGCACGCGTAATTGCAGCGTATCAAGAAGGACGAAACGAACTGTTTGTGAAATGTGTTATTAAGTGTGGTGGAACATTTCTGAAGTACATATTATGGTAGATATGTATGTATACGTATTTATTTAGGCTTGTCATACCCTGTCGGAAACGAAATTAACTTCGAATTAACTTAAAGCTAACTATTTTACAACAGGTATTAGCTGACTCCTGGAAAACTTCTCAATGCAAACAACTAACTATTTTAACATGGTGTTGTCTTAGGCAGTAGTCAATTGTCCGACGCTTCATTACTTTGCAACTAACTTAAAGTTAGCTACTTAAAAAAAGTTTGTGCCCACAGAAAAAAATGCACGAACCAAGGCTGGTTTTATATTTTTCGGTGGTGATATTTTATTAAAGTAAGTTTCATTCTAATTTATTTCGTTTTTAAATTCCACTTATATGTTATTTTTGTGCTGCCAAGTTCTTTTGCTGGCCTCTGGCTGGGCTCGAACTGCGAAATCTCATGATTGTTAAGCATCCATCGTGGCAGTTAGAACGAATGGAACAACAAGCAATTTAAATAAAGAGTTGACCCTGTATGTTATTACTTCAATTTGGGTCACCTTTACTTTTCAGTTAGCTTATAGTCAGTCCACAAAGAGTGAATTACAAGGCGATTGCATAGAAGCTAACTTAGAGCTAGTGCATAAAAGTTAGCTTAAAGTCAACTATTTAGGTAGTCGACTACTCCATGTCCGACAGAGAAGTTTTGTAATTTATAAACACTCTAGTGAATTTGAATGTGGTTTGTCATCTACATTTTTATCTAAAGCACTCTGGAATCTTAGTGATTCATTTTAATGAATATCAGACTCTTCTTAACCGTAGATAGCCCATGGCTATGCACATATGCCTGCAAGGGAAAATGTATTTAAATACACTTTTGTTTAGTTAAAATAAAACACACATGTGTGTGTAGAACACACTGTGTACTAATTAAAAATCCAACACACATCCAAGTTCTATTGTCACTTGGGTAAAAAACAAAACCGTTTCCTCCTCCCCATAACCATGTTTCATAGCTCCGGAACAATGCACTGCAAATGAAAAAGTTGTCCTTTAAGCAGCAGTCAAAAAAAAAAGTTAAATTAAAATATTTTTGTTCTGATGTTTCGGTTTTCATTTTGCTTGCAATTTTAAAGAAATAATAAGTGAAAATGTGAAAAAGCCCTCATCAAGTGTTTACCAGGTACTTCCTTTTTTTTTTTGTTAAAACACAGCCGACTTTAATTATTAAATTACACATGTTGAGTGTAAATAAAAATTGTTTTAGACTTGTCAACTATTTTTTTTTTCATTTTATTCTAATTGCATGTAAAGAAATCAAACCACCGATTAAAACTCATTGACAGTCACATTTGATTGTTAATCGATTTACATATGTTACATTTTATCAACAAAACAGTCTGTGTAGAGACCTATAATTTTTCTTAAATATATTTATTTTGATTTGAAATTTCCGATAAAAACTATAACTTGAAAATAAAAGAAAAATATTTGTTTTTGGAGAGCGAGAGAGAGAGAGAGAGGGGGTTTCCTGTTGTCGGTGCTGAAATTTTAATGACGGTGCATGTGTGCACAATTTGTTTGTATGTACATTTGGTTGCATGTAATTTTTCAAAATCGTTCTATGAATCAGATACTAAGGGTTTGCACAACAACCTACAGTTAGTAAATCCTTATCGTGAGCATACCAGTGCAGCAAATTGGCTTTTGATGATCGATGTAATATTTCAGCTAAAAAGTCTTAGTGTCTAATGCATCGTTAGTTTGATAAATAAGATTTACCACATGAAAATAATAAGGAATCCCTATAGAAAGATTTTCGTTTCTTTCTATTGGAATATTCCTCAGCTAAAAAACATTTCAAAGAAAAAATCATATTGATTCTAAATAATTTTGTTGGGCTTCTTAGTTCTATTTTTACTTCCTAAAAATTGAGAAAGTTTTTTGTTTCACAAAATTAGAGTGATCAACATTTTCTTAAATACAATAAAAGTAAAGTCGAAGACTTACTGGCTGGGGTACATCCCATGGCTATTTCATGATCACCACATCCCTCATCAGCACCCAATTTGGCTTCCAACCCGGGCCATGACTTTTTCTTGGCTTCTTTAAAAATTTTGATCACTCCAATTTGATCACAAGAAAATCTTTCTCAATTTGCAGGAATTTAAAGTTGAACTCAATTTCGATAAAATTACACTGTGCTAGTCGAAAAAACCGACAGAAGGGGCACCCAGTTACTAAACCTAATTCGGGTGCGCTGAATTCAGTGGTGCTAACCGTTTTTTTTTTAGGTTAGCTCTTGTTTTTGAGATATACCGTTATTTTAAAAATGGAGGAGGTAGGACAACATATATTTCCTTAACTCAAAAACCATTTAAAATCTTGGAAAGAATACAAAAACCGAAATTCGGCAATAAAATTATCTTTCAACAACTGTAACTGTAAGCCTTTTTAAGTGGCTTAGTTGTTTAGAAAATACAAATTTATTTCGATGAAAAAAATTAAATATTTTGCAAAAGTTCGAAATTTTTTGTTCTTTAAAACAGCATAAAAAATCTAAAAATTAAGCTATGATGATATAATTTTCACTTATTCCTAACAATTAAAGTTTCAAACAAAAGAAGAAGAAAGTTTCAAAAAAATCGGTGCACAACTTTGGAAGTTATTCACAAAAAATCAAAAATTGCAGTTTCAAACGGTCACCAGACGAAAACTCAAAAATTAAAAAAAAAATATTTTTTATTAAATGAAAGTAGTATGGGAGAAACATTTTGTTGGCTTATCAAAATAAAGCAATTTGAATTGACGCAAGTAAAAAACAACTCACATATCGATACCCAAAAGGCAAAATTCCATAGCTAACAAATATACACACACACTTACATAGATACGTGCGTACATATGGCAAGAAACTTGATTCGCGTTTAGGGGATGTACAGTAGACTCGCGAAAACGTGAACATCCATTATTTTAACATTGACTACTCTAAAACGTGAACAAGTGATGATGGCTCAAAAACGTGAACTTTTTTTTATGATGATTTTTTATTTTCTTGAGTCTGCTCTGTAGTTTTTATAAATTTTGGGAATTCATTTTTAATTTATTTACAGGTATTTTAATTTATTTACAGCTTAGTGACAAAAACATCTTTCAGAAATGTATACACACCTACATATGTATATATGTACATATGCACACATATAATACTTAATTTCAGTTTTTATGTGGTGAGTGTTTTTTACGCGTTTGAGTACAAATAAAGTGTACATAGAAACAAGTGAATTTAAACTCAGTCTTAAAGAAAAATGTCTGCCAAGAAACCAAAAGTTTTAACTCTTCAAGAAAATGTGATATTATTGAACATTTAAGGAAATGTGCGTCAGTAACGTCAGAGTTGTCCAAAAAGTACAACATAGATATAGTGTAGTGTAGATTTAATTGATCGCTAAGTCGGAACAAATTTTCCACTTTTTCATAGCTTTACATCAACTGAAATGAAGTATTGCAGTAAATTTATTAAATAAAATTTGTTATATATGATTTAGCCTATTACACGGTTCTTCATACTGATTTTCAACGTATTTTCGTGTAAAAAAAAATCCAATCTAAAACGTGAACAAAATCCAAAACGTGAACAGCTTCGATAAAAATTAGTTCACGTTTTCGCGAGTCTACTGTATGTTGGAATCTGCAGAAGAAAGAAAAATGCCTTTCTAAACATACGTGTCCTTCAAACTCGCTGTAAATTTGTGCATCTTAATTTTTCGTATGAGTGTTATTTGGTAAATTATGTATATATTACGTATACGCGGGATGGCCATAATTTTAAATCTTACATGCCTTTTAAATGCGTCTTTTAAAACGCCAGCGCAGTCTCGGCCTTACTGTCAAGTGTAGCCTTGCGCCTTTGTTGCTGCTGTCCAGACTGGCATTGGCATTGTTGCGCTGTCACCACATTCGCGTTCCCAATTTCCACCAAGTAAATATGTAGCAACAAACGCAATGTACTCGTATCGCAAGTTTCTAATCTGTGTTTAAAATTTTTTTTTTTTGTATTATATATGGCCTGCGAGTTAATTTTGTGTTGAGACACCGTTTTTGCTGTTATTGGTTAATAATGAATGCAAAGGACTCCAAACGAAAAAACACAAAACTAACAATAAACTAACACATTCCAATTCAATAAATTTGCTTTGTATTGTAAACATGCAAATGTTGTCTTTCCATTGCTGCAGGTTTAGTTCATTGTTCTATTAATATGAATTTTATTTATTAGTTTTTTGTTTGCTTGTTTTGCTGACCGACAACAGTGATCAGCGAAACATTGACTACAACAAGACCCTCCTGCTGCTTAAAAATTAAAACAGTTTTTTGGTTTTTTTTTTTTATATTTATTTATCAATCTAGCAAGGCTTCTTGTGTTTGCACAGTTCAATGAAAAAATTATAATCAAATATTTACTATTGGCCAGCATAAATTATGAGTCACGAAAACGTTTCGTGGTGCTGGCAAAAATTTTTTTTAATGGTAATGCCTTCAATTGAAGGAGGTCTTGGGACGAGGCAATCTTGACCTTGATAATCTTAAACTTGCTTCAAAATGGAGAATATCACGAGATGTTTAATGCCTGCGAAAGCAAAGACCATGTTTTGCTTTTCTTTATGGCTAAAACGTGGCCAAGAGGGTTGAAATTAAAATTTCCTTATAGCGTTTTCATTATGGTTTAATTAGGAGATTTTCTCGAATACCCACCGACATTGGCCTTAATTTTTTTTTCCTTTTTCTCTGCCCTGGTATGTTAACATGCTATTTTGTATTAAATGCAAATTTGGTTGATTACAGGAGTCTATTCCATTTTTATGCCTTATGCTTCAAACTTTCTTGGGGGTTGAATACATTTAGTAGAGTAATTAGAATTTGTTTTGCTTCAAAAGCGCGTTTCTTTCTGTTGACTCTTATTGTACGGTAATAATTTTTATTTATTTATTTCTTTTCTTCGATATACAATCATACATTTATGTGTACGTCTTTATGTATTAGTGTACATTGTTGTTAAGCAGGTTTTTGTTGTGGTAGCATTAATTAATTTATGCTTCTCACCCATTGCAGTAAGTGATTTTATGCTCCCAAGGGCCATAATGTACTATCCAACAAAATTGTACAATTTTTGCTTTGGACAGTCTGAAAGAATTCAGTCCTACTTATAAAAATCACTTTAAAATAGCGCTGTTTTCCACACGTTACAATGCGATTATTTGCTTGGGCCAATTGTTTTTCGCTAAGTTTGTATCCTCACTTGTTCTCCGTAGCAAAAAACTACATTGTGGAAATTTTTACACCGATTGCATTAGATAAAGTCGACTCGCATCCGCTCACAAGTTGAAGGAGAATATGAAAGTTTACGAAATGCACTACAATTGCCGTAGTAGAACATTTTCGTTAATACAATGAATTTTTTCATTCGGCTGATGAAACTTGTCTTTAAAAGGGAGCTAATCAAAATTTTATTGAGTTAATGCTGAATATGTTTCATTGTGCTTAGAAGTTCCTTAGTGCTAAATGCAATGAAACTGCCTTAATGATTTTATTCACTATAGTGGAATAAAATGTGAGACCGACCCGTATTAATTTTTTTCAAAAATTAGGAGGCTCCCACTGTGCCTTTAGAGGACTCCAATGTATGACCAAGTGCCATTAATTTTGCTATCCCGAAATTTTCGCAGAACAAATCAAACCTCTTATCTTTCCTCCAAAACGAAACTTCCATACAGAAAGAGCTTTAGAAAGTTTCCCCAGCCTTCGTCTTAACCAGCCTCTGGAAGATTCAAATGTATAACGGACACCCCTCTTTATTCCCTCAAACAGTTTTTCAGAACACATTCACAATCATCATCTCCGCTTCTTGTCAGCTCATCCGCCACAATTATTCCAACATCAAAATCGTCTAGTACCCAGAGAAGCTCCAGTTCTGAATAACTCGCTATCTCACTTAGAGAGATCTGACATTCTCAAACCAAACCAGATATCTTGTAGGCACGAGCTAGCATATTAATCGCAACCTTACTACCCGCACAGATGACAATATGCACCTCGTATATCCTGTACTACTTCACCCAATTGGGCACTCTCTTTATCCCGGCAATTGTGGCTTCAATAAAGCTACATGCATTTCATGGGCTAAAGCATAGATGCCCATGGTAGCAGTATTGGTGAGAGTGACGAAATAACACTGGAAGAAAACAATTTGCTATTCATTTTATTCATGTCTTTGTGAACACCTTCAAAATGGGTTTTTTAATTATATTTCTTAGTTTTTTTTTAAATGTCTTATGACAAATAAGACACAGAATTTCTGCAAGTGTAGTTTGTCTCTCCCACTCAACATGGTGATTTCCTATTGGTTGATTGACGATCAAACAAAAGAGCGTAATAATACGTGTGAGTTTAATTTGCTGATAGCAGCCACAACTGGGCATCTGTGGGCTAAAGCCAACTATCCATTGAAAATGGGAAATTTTGCTTTCGATTTTTCCATGGCTTTTGGCATGAAGTTCCACTACGACACATCAAAAACAAATTTTCGAAGAGTTTGAATGAAAATTGTTGGAGGAGTTTGAATTTCAATTCTTTGTATTTTTGTGTGGGGGACTCCTCTTTAGGAGAAGATTTGGTGTGGGGTCGGTGTGTTAGGAGAGACAATAATAACATACATTTGACTCCTCTACGGGAACCCTGAGACTGGTTAGCGAGATGGAGGGCTCTAATACTAATTCATAGACCAACCACCAATCATTTTTTCGCTTTAATATTTTTTTTTCAAACATACAAAAGCGCAAACATACAAAAAAAAAATAAAAAATAAATTGAGGTTCACATGCCTCGAAAACGATTTTTTGATGTGTTGTAGTGGAATTTTTTTTCCGCATGCCAAAAGCTATGGCAAATTCGCCAAATTTTTCTCCTAACAAGTCGTGGATAGCCCCTACCACCTGCTGCGCTCAACTTGAAGCCATCCGTAATAACGATCACGATCACATTCTCTGTTTGCTCTATTTCGACACTATCTGACGCCCTGATCGGCAGCACTACGAATCTCTTATCCGCCACTGGTGCTGGTGAGCAGTAGTCAATACTATTCGGAAGTTCAATTATCCCTCAAATAATCAAAGCATGCCCTGGGTCTGCCCTGGGTTCTATACGCCCCCTAGCTGCAGTCATCGTCGAATTCATGACAGTTTTCTTCGGCTGGCAGCCAGAGTAGCATTGCGAATGGTGTCTTAGATGGCGTTGAGCTAGAAGTTTTAGTTAACATCAAGGCAGGTATTCGTAAAATGATTTCAAAGGCCATGCTCTCCAGCATTTTCCACCATACAAGCTCCCTATGCATTTCTTTACTGCCCAGTTCTTCTTAACGGAGCTTCGGGACAAGTAGAGGGCATCAGGTGCCTTAGTAGCTCTTGCCTAAACATGCTGCTGCAAAGTGCCGAGATACTTTGCACCCTGCGATACTTTGAGCTGAGTCCCCTTTCTAGTTGGGCGTTTGAACGGTGGTGCCTTATTTTTTCGAGTGCAGAAAACAAGCTCTGTTTTCACCGGATCTACGCTGACACCACTGTGGGTGCTCCACGCACCCACAGCACAGATTTCAGTCGCTGCCACAGCAACAATACCTTGAGCATATGCGACCGTCTTAAACATCAGTAGTAGCGCGTGCAAGACAATTTTTCAAAAGAGTGAAGATAGTTCCCCTCCCCTCCGTGGAACTATCTTGGAGTGCCTCTATTTGCCTCTAATGGAATCTATAGAGACCGAGAATAATACATTATCTTGCTAACTTAATATTAAATTGATGCCGGCTTTCCTTGAAGCTGGGATACAGCCAGCTGTTTCGAAGCCGCCACGCCTCTCATCAGCTTCAATTTTGGGTCATAATCTTATTTTTATTTTATGTATGTATGTATTTCCATTTGTAGCTGCTTGTCCTTTCAATTGTATAGCCTCTACGTATTTATTTTTATTTAACTTTACTTTGCTTTGTACCTAAAATAAGCAGCCATCAGTTTGTGTTGTGTATTTTTTGCTTATTTTAAAATTTATATATCCCGGAAATTTCTTAATTATAACATGTGAGAAACCAAAATGATATATTATTACTTTTAAAATGGCTGGGCGTTTTAAGAGATTTTTTTTCCTTCTATTTTTGCAAAGGAAATTGAGGCGTTTCGTTTTTTCATTAAACAATTCCAGCACCAACGAAACTGATTTCTTGGTAAATGACTCAAAAGATTTTTTTAATAAAAACACAACCTCTAGACCCAAATATAACACTATAAATACTCCAAATTAAGATGGTCAATCGATATGAAAAGCATTTCCGGTCTAGTTATTTTTTTCACAATTCTCTTTGGTTTTTTTTTATTATTGTTCTTATGTTAAGTTAAACAAATAGTTTTAGCATGCTTTTGTTCTTTTGGAATTGTGTCTGTGTGTGTGTGTGTGTGTTTTTTGACAAGTTTTTGTACGTTTGCATGTCAAAAAAAGCAGCCAACGCCAGCAGGCTTTTAATATCCTATTACAGGCAAACTTTTTGTGTAAAAATTTTCACTACCTGTGTCCCAGCAGTGTTGTGAAAAACAAACTTTTTTAAATTATGCAAATAGTTGGTTGGCATAAACAAAACAACAAACTATTTCTTTTGCCGTTGTTTCTGCACAATGCTGCTGTTGTTTGTCAACGGAGTTACGGCTGAAATAAGAAACCTCAAAACTACATTTGTCGTGTTCTATATTAGAAAGAAGCAAGAAAAAATGGTGAAAAGTATAAACAATAAACAAAGTGAAATTTCTCGGTCAGGGAGACTGATTTATGCTCTATAGAAGAAGAGTGTTATTGGTTGGTGGCCATCGTTTTCTTTGCTTATCAATATTTTATGACTTGTAAGGTTGTATAATATAAGATTAAATATGTAAAATATCTATTAGGTAAATGTTCTTTATTACACTATCCAACAAGAAGAAAAAAATATTTCCATTGCGTTATGATTACCTACACAAAAAAAAAAAAAAAACAAAAGATTTATTGCGACAACCCAATTTGTTGCCAATCGAATTTTGGCGGTTACTTCAACAATCAGTAAATGTTTGTGTAACAGCATAATTTTGCATAGCTACCACCACACTTTTAATTGCTACCATCAATCCAGAATTTGAATTTGTTTGTTTATTATTAATTTTGTCTTTAATTTGTTTTGTTCTTATTTATACCAAGGTTGCATTTATATTTCGAGATTAGAGAACAAAAACAGTTATTAATCATAAAAAATCATTTCATTGATTTTCATAATATTATCGAATGAAGATCTATTGGTATAAGAACTTTTGCATAGGTTTGAACCAATAGACATATTTCGAAACACCACGATCGTATTTTTTGAGCATTTCTTTCGCACAGTCGACACGAGCCTTCTGTATGAGCGATTGACAAATTAGCCAACGCAAACAATTTTTTTTGAGAGTGAAATGTTTATGCAATATTGAATGTATACTGGTCTCACTAATGCCCAAAGATGTCTCAATCTCACTATAGACACAGCTTGGCAGTATTTGCAATACATGTATTTGAATTACGTATTTAAAATACAAATATGTATTTGTATTTGAAATACGTCTCACGAATGTATTTGTGTTTTGTATTTTAAATACTAAGCGCTTGGGTATTTTGTATTTCAAATATTTGTGCTCTCAAAATACATTTTTCCAAATACATTTTGAACTTATGTTTCATTCAAACTTGAACTAAAAACCAAATTTTACTACTGTTTTATTTCCAAAAAATGGCTATACTATAATATAATTACCAAACACAAAGTACTTGTGTCAAGTAAACGCAACTGAATGCATACACATTGGGAAAGTGGCCAATCTTTCAGAATGTTAAACAATGAACAAATAAAATATAACGAAAAAACAGCTTTTAACATTTTGATCTAAAACAAGAAGAGAAAAATATATCAATCAGATGTTGACTTGGATAGACTTTATATATATGTATACAGTCTTTGGTCAAACGTTTTTTAATTGTCACTTATTTCTTAATTCCATTGTTTCTCTTTCAATAAAATATCGTTTTTTAATAAGAAATCATTGAGATTTTGTCGTTAGCTGATTTTATTCATTCGCCATCAAGAGGTGTTTTGTCTGATACCACATTTGAAAAGCTGGTGTAGTCAGGCGATAGTTATTGGGCCATGTTGAACGAATTTTTGTTCACAAAAATTAAAGAGGAGGATATTGGCAACACAGCCGAAGCTACACTTGATGTTTTGCACCGTTAAAAAAAGGAGTTATTTGGCGGACCCTTTATACGATTTTTGAAGAGGCTGCTTCAGACATCTTATTTAATTTGAATTCCTCAATGTCTTCAAAAATTCGAAAAATCTAGAAATTCAAAAATTCTAGAAAAATATGCAATTTTTGTTAATAAAAAAGATTAGGCTTCAGTTAAATTTTTACTTCCTCAAAATTGAGAAATATTTGTTTGTGATAAAATTTTGAAAGAAGTCAAGAAAAGAAAAGTTGAAGACTTATTGGCTGGGGAACATGACATGGCTGTTTCACGCTTACCACGACGCTCATCAGCACCCAAATTGTTTTGAATCAAGGTCAAGACTGATTGTATATTGTTTCTAAACAGCAGCATATAACCATTCTCCTACCTCAGCTCTTCATTACTGAATGCCATACATATAATCTTGTATATCTAATTTTACTATAATTTTATCTATAGACAATCTTATTGTGTTTTTCTGTTGATTGGAATATATTTTATTTATATTTTTTAACCAACATCCAATTGGTTTCCAGCTTTTCTGTTCTTAACTCTACTTTTCTTGTCTTCTATAAAAATGTTGATCACTTCGATTTCTTTACAAAAAGAAATCTTTCTCAATTTTGAGGAAGTGGAATCGAACTCAATTTCGATCAAATTATTACGAGTTATAAAAATGTGTAGTTCCCAAACATTCGAATTTGAGTTTCGCAAAATTTTATTGTTCACATATTCGTAACAAACTGATGGCTAATTTCAACATGTGTAGGTACTTATTTCTGTGTTTTTTTTTCATTAAAGTTACGTGAGAAATAAATAATGTAAGCACGTTAAGAATATTACATATGTATCTGGTAAACACGAACTGTGGTGCTTCGGGTTGTATTGGGTGTTACAAGTGGGTCAATTAAATGCGATTTTTTTTTTTTTTTCAAATAGTGACACACAAATTTTACCACACAGAAACTCAGAAATATCCTGAAAGTTACATAAATTTCAACAATTTAAAATGCATTTATTTTATACATATGTACATACATACTGGTATAGATAATTTAATTAGTTTTTCATCTTTAAACACTTATGTGCTCTCATTAAAACTCACTTCTTGAATAACAGTGTCACTTTTTCAAACAAATTGTCAGTTTAGTTAATAATAGTAATAAAAATTTGATTTTGTTTTATCAAAATGCCGTTGCAAATTGTAGCGCGTTTAATCCTTACACGTTCAGCTCAAAGTCTCAACTAAAAGAATTTGTTTAAATATTCCTTACAAATGTGGTCAATATTCAAATGAACATTTTCAAGCAGAAAAGTGCCAGCCAATGGTTTTCAAAGCCCCCCACCCCACCCCAAGCTACTTATTTCTGTAGTTTGTTATTTGTATAATAATCGAGTTATTGTTTTGGCCTGAACTCGTGTGTCATGGACTTCTCTGTTCGCTGGTTCAGTACAGTTGGTTATTTCATTATAAGGACACTGTTTAAAAATACTTGAACTACTTCGAAACAATGAACACTAATTCATTCTATGACAGATTTTTTTCCATTATTGAGTTTTTTTTTTTTTTTGTTATTCATTTATTTAACAAAATAGTAATACACCAAATTATAAGTCACCTCAGCGCCCTTATTAGGGCTAAAGAGAGCCTATTTGGCAACATAGTTCAACGTATTTATCTTAAAACTAACATTATTCACAAATTAATAATTCAGGGTTCAAAGTGTTTTCATTAAAATTAACATTATTCAGAAATAAGTATTTACAAATTAAATGAGGTACAGAATATATGTATGTATGTATGTATGTATGTATGTATTTAATCTGTTGCTACTACTACATAAGAAGTGCTTCAACATTTTGCATTAAATAAGTCTTCACACTAATTTTAAATGTTGAGAGAACTGGAATATTTTTTAATAAATTTGGAAGTTGATTAAATTCAGACGGTCCTGAAAACGTAATGAGCTGCTTTGTTAACTCCAATCGGCATTTTGAAGACATAAGATTTTCTGACTGTCTGCTATTTCTGTGAGTAATTGATATATTTTGGGGAAATTCCATAGACTGATGAGTGTTTCCTTTAATTGTTTTGAAAATATATATTAACAAAATTTTCTGTTTGTAAAGACCTTGCACAGGCAAAATGTTTTTAGCATAGGTTTTATAAAGTTTTTCGGATGAAAAGCGTATTGGCAAATTAAACACGAGCTTTAAGGCTTTATTCTCAGCAGATTGAAGTAATTTCAGTGCTTGATTTTCTTTGAATCCATATATCATTGGCAGGCACGACAAGTGAGAATGAACAAGTGACTGATAGAGGAGCATTTTAATAGCTCGTGAAAATTTATTTTTAAACTTATAGAGAATTCCAATTGGCGATGAAATTTTTGCCTTTATCTTGTTGATATGAGCATCCCATAAGAGATTTTTACTGATGTGTATTCCTGAGTATTTAACTTTGTCTGATTCAATTATTGGACTGCCTTCAATATGAACTACCATTTTATGTTCCCCTGTCGAACGATGCGGTTTAATTATTACAAATTTAGTTTTAGTTGAGAAGTAATTTGTTAGGCCTTGAAAATTCGGAAATTATTGTAGAGTCATATTCAATTTGATTTTGTAAAACTTGGCTGTGATTATTGTTGTGAAATTAATGCAACCCTTAATTCAACCCAAATGTAAGCAACCTTGAAATTATTCTTGTTTTTATTGCCAAATTATGGCGGAAAGCTTTTGATGTATCCAAGAAAATCATTCCGCTTTAACAAGTCATGCTTGTCAGTAACTTTCTATAGAAATAAATATATTCTTGAATTGTTCGACACGTCTTTTATTTAACCTCAAACGTAAAGATTTTTCTGGACTTCCACACTATCCTACAAAGATCCTCCAACAATTATATCGATAAAATAAGCATAGATCATCAGCATACATATACATACATTCTTCCATTGAAGATAATATTTTTAATATCGTTAATATATATTTTGAACAAGAGAGGTCCCAAAATACTGCCTTGCGGAACACCACATTTGACAGATAATTTATTACTTCTATTATTACCCATTTGAACAAATTGCTTTCTGTTTAGCAAATAATGCTAAAAAAGTTTTAAAGTTATATCCGACAGCCCAATTGATTTTAATTTTTTTTTAATAAAATATTGTGATCAACTACAAAAGCAAAAGCCTTAGAATAATCATAAAATACTCCTGCTACACCACAAAAGCCCGCATCCAATTCACCGCAAATGTATTCCACAACATTTACTACTGCTTCCTCTGTTCCTGAGCCCTTCTGAAAGCCAAATTGTCGTTCAAATAAGATATTTATTGTTTTTTTTTTTCAAGATAAACAGAAAGTTTTTCAAAAATTTTATCAACAACGGGCAGCACTGAAATCGGTCTAAAATTTGCAATATTATTTGATCCAGAAACTTTCGGAATAGGAACTATTTTGTGTATCTTCAGTACATCTGGATAGCACCCTTCATTAACCATCTTATTAAAAATAACATTAAGAATGTTAATTACCAATTCCTTCCTAAGTTAACGAAGCATTTCATGCCATTAAAGGGCAGTTCAGAGTATTATACAAGTATTAATATTTTCATTGCGCTTTATGACATCGAAATCGAAATAAATTTTTTGCAGCTGTCAAAAAATCTAAAGTAAATTAAATTTTGCATTCCCACTACCGCGTTTCAAATAAAATAAAAAATTGTGCACGCCATGGTAATAAAATCTTCATCGACGGCATATGAGCAGTTTGATGTAGGCGGAAGCCTTGACGCCCACTAGAAATATTCAGCAGCTAAAGTAATTGTTAAAATTAAGAGCACGAAAATGTCTATACAAAAATCCCATTATCTTTGTATAGGGGATAATATATTTAATTTTTTTATATTGGATATATTTATATAATATCTTGAGTTCACAAATTCTCTTTTTATAATAATCTGGTTTTTTAAAACAAAATATATTTAAAAAAAAATAATATTAGCAAAACTTAAAAACTAGATTTAACAATTAAATATTTAACAAAGTATTTGAGGGGAAAACCCCCCTACACTGTCGCACATGGCGTGAACAAAATATAGTTGTATATGTTTACTAAAATCCCAATTTTGAGCCATTGCATAAGGAAGAATAATACTATCACCAACGGCTCACTATCGGCGCCAAAGCTATCGACTCAGTGAAGCTATTTTGTGTGTGCTGTTACAAAATGCTACCCTAAGCCATTGAAAAGTATTATCTTTTTTAAAAAATATTCATTGTATTGTTTTCCGTTTGTAAAGGGTCTGCCATCTAAGGTTTTTTTTCAACTAGTGTTTATTTTGTGACTGGTAACACTCAGTAGCTCATGTCTGATTTGACAGATAATTAGTTTTATCCTTCCGCTGAACGAATATGGTGGTGTATACGCTTCGCTAAGTGGGCCTGTGATCGACTTACAAAAGATGCCGATTTTGCAAAAAAAAATCATCTTTTCAGATGAAGCTCATTTTGATCTTGGCGGGTAAGTAAACAAGCAAAATTGTCGCATTTGGGGCACAGAAAACCCGCACGCACACATTGAAAAGCCGACACGCCCAAAACGAGTCACTGTTTGGTGCGGATTTTGGTCCAGAGGCATAATTGGGCCATTTTTCTTCGAAAATGAGCAATGGCTATCGCTATCGGGCCATGTTGAACGAATTTTCGTTCACAAAAATTGAAGAGGAGGATATTGGCAACACAGCCGAAGCTACACTCAATGTTTTGCACAAAGTTATTTGGCGGACCCTTTATAATATTTTTGAAGAGGCTGCTTCAGACATCTTATCACAACTTTCAAATACGGCATTTGATTTAATTCCAAAAGTGCATTTTCATATACACCAATGTGTTTTATTTTTGACAGCGAATATTTGCGGCGAAAAATTCGTCGTTCGTCCCAGTTGTGTTCCTAGCATAAGGTTGTCTCAATCTCACGATAGATCACATGACGATCTTGCAATATCAATTCGTGCACAATGGCGTGAACTACGAAACTTCATTGCCAAAAATATAATTAAGTTCAGCCATGCACTGTTGCCGAGTGAATCCACGTCGAAAGTTGTAAAAAATAATCGCATGAAAATTTTCACGATTTAATTTCATTTTTGGGACGAAATGGATCTTTTTAAGTTTTTTAAGTAAACAGCACAAATAGCGCTCGTATGTCAAAACGTTGTGAGTACCTCAAAAATGTCCCAGCTTACGATAAAGCTGTCAGTTGCCAGATTGCAACATTAGAGTTGTAAAGTCCCGAAACATAAAAAGCAACCCTCGTAAAGAGTCACTCTAAGTTTAATAGGTTCAGCGACCCTTGCTGTACGAATCGATGTCATACTAAGCTGAATTTCTTTGTTTGTTCTATTTTGCTTAAAGTAATCAGATAAAATAGAAATAAATAGAGCATAAGATATCTGCGATAGTATATTCCAAGATATTTGTTGATTTCAAAAAATTTTAATATTCTAAGGGTAGTCGAAATCCTCTCTATTTCGGTGAAAAAGTTACGCAGTTGAAGATGCAGAACAGTTTGCAATTAGCTATGACCTGGGCTCGAAGCCATTTTGGTGCTGATGATCGTCGTGGTGGACGTGAAAAAGCGATATTATGTCCCCCAGCCAATAAGTCCTTAACTTCAATTATTTTGATTTCTAAAAAAAAATTTTCAATCGCTACAATTTTATAAAAAAAAATCGTTCTCAATTCTGAGCAAAGAAAATCCAACTATAAGCCCTTTAAAGTAATTAACAAATGTAAGTCATAAAGTTCAACTATAAACTTAAATAATAGTAATCGAATTTCTAAGTGTCAAACTGATTCATTCAAGTCCACTTACAATTTACATCTGGTCAATTGAACATTTTTTATAACCACATTGTGCAATTTCTGCCCAAATTAAAATTTCTAGTCTGGTTAATGCACTGAATGAATTTCTGAGAACTATTTCTGGGATCAGAGTATCAGAGTTCTTTCTTATTTCAAGCATTTCGCCATCTGCTTTTATCACATTTCCTGCTGCTATCGTTTACTGTTTTGAGTCCATATTTTCTCATAGTCACAGGAAACAATTCAATTTACCAGCCTTAGAGTTCAGACGGTGTTGCTGCTAACAAATTATAGCGTTCAGAGGTTACCCAATCACTGTCAATGCTGGCCCTTACAATTTGAATGCCAATTTTGCATTATTATTAAATAGACGCAGATAGTAATCGTTTTATGTGCTTGAAAGCCTTCCCCATTAAAATATCATTTCTGTTTTTCTTTTCACATTCGCTTTTCTTTGTCAATCAGATAAATTAACAATCAACTTTTCACTACGATTGATTGAAATGGATTCAAGGCCACCTAACGCCAGCAGCAGATATGTTGTACAAAAATGAAACATTGAAATTTATCTTAAGTTTTTCCTATCTTTTTTTGATCACACTCTCCACAAGAATTACACATAAAATTACTCGTATGTGACGCATATAGGTCATGAAAATTTTTGTCACTGCCTTAATTTGACACACACCGCCAGTTAAAATAAATTAAGTCAAGTACGAGGCTGGCTCGCACTCTTAGGGTTCCGTACGTATGTATGTGTAATGTATGTATGGAATGGCGTATATGAATACATATGTATATTTTATAAATTTCATCTCTCTGTTTTTAAAGCTACTTTATGTTGTATGGGGACACCTAGTAATTTTCCACTTGTTGTTGTTGTAATTTGTTGTTGTAAGGCATCTGGGAATACACACACTGTGTGAATTTCGACTCTCTATCTCTTACGGTTCGAGAGTTATAGCTATTACTCTACGTTGTAAAGGGACACCTGGTAGTTTTGCAGTTGTTGTTGTTTTTAGCAAGTGTTGTTGTGGAGCATATGTGAATACACATATTGTGCAAATTTCATTCCTCTGTCTCTCACGGTTCGAGAGTAACGGCTAGTTGTTACTTTACGTTGTATAGGGACACCTGGTAATTTTCGACTTGTTGTTGTTTTTAGCATTTGTTATTGTAGGCCACATGTGAGTTCATATATTGTTCACATTTCATCTCTCTGTCTCTTACAGTTTGGGAGTTACGGCTAATTGTTACTCTACGTTGTATAGGGACACCTGGTAGTTTTTGATATGCTGTTGTTTTTAGCATTTGTTGTTGTAGGGCATATGTAAACACATATATTCTGCGAATTTCAGCTCTTTGTCTTTTACAGTTTAGCAGCTACGGCTAATTGTTACTTTAGGTTGTATGAGGACACCTGGTAGTTTTCAACTTGTTGTTGCCTTTAGCATTTGTTGTTGTAAAGCATCTATAAATACATACACTATGCAATATTCAGATTTCTATCTTTTTTGGTTCGAGAGTTATAGCGAATTGCAACTTTTCGTTGTACGGGGACACCTGGTAGTTTTCGACTTGTTGTTGTTTTTAGTATTTGTTGTTGTAGCGGCAAGGTACAACAACATCCTGTGAAAATTTCAGCTCTCTAACTCTTACCGTTTCGGAGAATGGACGCTGTGACGGACGGACGGACGGACGGACGTACTTGTCTCCGTAATAGGGTTCCGTTTCACTCTGATGAGTACGGAACCCTAAAAAATGATTAGCGTATTTCGACATACTTCAAATATATCTGACTGCCTAAAAATCTACCGCTTTCATTGTCAAATAAATCTAACCAACGTGTGTAAAACGTGTGATTATCAAATATGACTGCTGGTATCAGGTACCCTTGAGAAATTTAAAATAAGTTTTTCAATTTCATTCTTATATGCAATGCATGTTAAGTGAAAGCAAAAAACTGTGCACTGAAAAAAAATTAAAGCAGAATTGTTGGCAGGTAATTGAGGGTTCAGCCGTAAAAAAATACATCTTTCAACAAATTGATTTTCTTTCTGAACGTAACATTTCTCACTTACCATGTAAAAAACGTTTTAAATATTTCTTTTTGTATGTCAAAAATATTTTGAAAAAAACAACAGGCAGCACTAATGGCGTTGCAAAATGTTTTATTGATTCCGTAGAATCTTTAACAAAATTTTTAGGGTTTCGTTTTCATTAATGTGCTTTAGTTGTAAAAGTACGAAATTGCACCATCCCCAGAACTACAAGTGGTTCGTTAAATTAGTTGGGATGATTTATCTACTGATTTTGCCTCACTTTTTTTTTGCTGGCAGATTCTAAACATTTCAGGTTATGTTATGTTATGTTATGTTATGTTTTCGGGCCGCCAGTACAACAGACCAGCTCACTTGGGCCCCAACAGGTCCCGTTGTGATACCCTGAGGGCAGCAGGTAACTACTACTCCTCCTCCCTTGGTTCAACTTTGAACCATCCAGATAACCGGATGAAAGATTCCACCCTAAACAAGTCACATTCCGATATGTCCGCCAAACTGAGATTGGATAGAGATTGGATAGAGCAGAACAATTACAGAGGAAGTGCTCAACACTCTCCTCCTCTTCTTCGTCTTTGCAGCTTCTACAAAAATCATTATACGGAAGATTTAGTCTTCTCGCATGTGCGCCTATATGACAATGTCCGCTTAGAACTGCCACTAAGGCGCTTAACCTTTGTCGGGGAAAATCCCACAGAGCTAAGGTTTTGTTTTGATCGTAAACGGTCCATGTGAGCCCCGATATTCGACAGCCGGTCACATTTGACCATCTGTCTTGAGCGATTCCTAGCAGCTGTTGTTTTATCAACTTTTTGCAGCTACTAAGTGGAACACCGACAGACTCGTCAATGTCCTCCTGTGGTAGTCGGGCCCCAGATCTAGCCAGTTCATCCGCGACTTTCATTTCAGGTTAGAATATTCAAAAATGAACTTAATTATTTATTTGCTTAAAGAGCGAGTTGAAATGTATTATTTTAGGTCTAAAACTAGATCTTGTTAATGTTTTCTGTATTTTTCAGCCGTCTATATGCTGCCGATATTTCGTTGATGCTAATCAACTCTTCAGTGGACTCGGAAAATCTTAAAAGAATGTGTGAAACTCAACTACTTATTCCAAAATTCGCATGAACCAAATGAGAATTAGAAATGTTGCAACAAACCTTTAATACACAAAACATTTTTTCGTCTTGCAACACTTTTGCTTTTCTTAACAACTTCTATATCGTCCTTTTGCTCTGTATAGTCAACGTTTTGCAATACTGAAGAGGTGTCGTTAAATGTTGTTAACAGGATAGTGTCAAAGGTATATACACTGGACACTAAACAGAGAAATTAGCAACAGTCAATCCTGACTTACTCACCTTTGCAAGAATAAATGTTTTGTTTTTTATGTTATACTTTTTTGTGCTTATTCAAACGTCCACAAATACTCACCATTTTGCTTTTTTCCTATATTCCCAGTTCCAGAAAAATGCAATGCCTATATGTATAGGAATAATCACCTAAGTACTGTACCCAGTCTAAAAACAAATTGTTTGGTGATGCAGTGGAACATTCTATGAAGCCTTTTCATTCCTCGAATGAATAAATTTTCTCTCAGTGTATACAATTCTCTGTGCACAAAATGTAAAGGTGGGGGGATCACACGATTGCCGCAATGCACCAATTTTACACAATTTTCATTGGGCTGAATTGGAGCACAATAAAAAATTTGTTCCAATCAAATTCTCTGCAATCACATGATTGTCACATTTTACTGATATTTTATTGTCACAAATTGACGCAAAACAATTCAGCACCAATAACTGCCGTATTATAGTCACACGATTGTTATAACGGCAACTCTGTTATTATACGGCAACTCTGAGAATGAGATGTTGCAGCTGATGACAAATTTTGTTTTGCAAAAATGAAGAAAGGAGTTAAAAGTTAAAAATATGGTTTGTTCCTTAAAAAGAAAGAAAATTGCTTCGGCTATTATTATAATGTTGTGCGGCCTGGACGTTTTCTGCCCCCCGGACCAGACTTTGTTTTTTCGTTGTTTTTTAGAATTTGAAATGCAGTTTTAACATTGGCCCATTTGGCTTTGCACTCTTACACCGTATGCCCCGGACAACTTTTTTGGATTCCTCGCCATTTATACCGGTCCTCATCGTTCGGGAAAGAGTATTGCATCTCTACAGCTTGTATTAGTTCATAGATTTCACTGTAGGTCCAGAATGAAATTACTTTTAGTTCTTTCTTTTTTTTTTTATTAAAAGGTGTCTGTTGCCTGGCTTAGCCAGGAGGCAGTATTCAATTTCACTGCAAATGGAATCGTGCACTCTTCGAAATCCACATTGAAACTGCCGGAATTTTACAATTGTTGTAATAGTAACAACAATTGAATTTTACTTATTACTGAAAAACAAAAATTATGTTTGGAAGACGCGTTTAAACAATTTCGAAACTTAATAAATGTATGTATAAATATGTATGTATATTATTGGCGCGTACTGTTTTCTTTGTGCATTTTTAGAATTTTTATTGGTGAATAGTTGTATATAAATAAAGTGTTCACACGGTTGTTGCATCAGGGTTGTATTTGATTGGGACAAATAGGAACAATATTCGTTTTGGTTGCCGCATGAGGCAATACATTGTGCTTACACACAATGGTGCATTGCGACAATCGTGTGATCCCACCTCAATTCGAAGAGTGCTTTAATACGCCATACAATCATAAGACGGAAGCTTGTGAATTGGGCATTCAGTTTTTATTTCAGTGTAAACTCATACTCATTGTAAAATGCAAATCTTAAATACTAACAAAAGACTTATCCTAAAATTAAACAGTCAAAAATACTCCATATAAAATGTGAATCTTAATTTTTAAAGAATCGAACAGATATTGTATATAAATTTGTTAAAAAAAAAGAGCTTAAAACAAATTTTATATTTTTTTTGTTTTGCACAAGGCCATAGAAGTTTTTCGCTTTGGGATTTTTTTTTTTTGCAGAAAACCTCTTGACCTTCGGCATTCATATACATAAAAAAAATTTAAATAAAATATTTTCCTGAGTTTTTGTACTTTCGCTTAAAATCTTAAATTATAGTTTTTTACATCTATAGATATGTATTAGTCTTCTTTACGATCTTGTGCAATTGCTGTTGCGTTATTGCAATTGCAAAGAGTTGTATTAGTATACTCTATTGGCCAGCTTTTGCATTTAAGGTTGCATATTTATAAAATGGGGAAAAAAAGTTTTTTCTCTAGGCTGGGCTGGACTGGTGAGTTACCTAAAAATAATAGCAGTCTTAAGATTTTTATTAAATGAAAAAAAAATGTTAAAAATCTATTTACGAATTGTTGAAAAAAATTTGTCAGTAAAATAAATGTTTTTTCAAACTTTGTGGAATTAAACTAGCATAAAAAATGTGCCTAAAATCGCAGTTGAATTTATGATTTTGTTTTTAGGTTTCGATTTCTTTGTCTAGATCGGTTTTGTGTATGGGTTTTAATAAAATTTTGCAAGAAAAATTTTTTATTCAGGCTGATCATCGAAATAAGTTTGGCTGCGGCCGAATTACGGCATTCGCGATCGAACACTGTGCGCTTGCTGTTTATTATGTTCTTATCTGGCACTGCTTTTACTCAATAGTTGTAATTCGGCGCTTGATTTTCAGAAAACTTAATAAAGTTATTACCCTGCTCTTTTAAAATATGACGAACTACTTGTAAGCAGATTTTTTATTGACACTATTTAACAAAAGGGTTTGAATTAAAATTGTCTTTAGGGGTCACCAACAAGTGATAAAAAAGTATTTGTCATCTTAAATGCATACGACTGTGAATAGGGCTAGTGTAAGAAAGCTGCGCAGGTAGACAAGAAAATCGATTTTCAGTTCGCTAGATCTAAAACATCAAACGCTTCCCAAGTGGATGATGTTGGTACGTGGCCTTTCGAGCTTTTGTCTTTTGGCAATCTCAGCCTCGTCAAGAAATTCAGTGGCTGGTACTACTGTAATATTTATATCGGCTAATTTGTCCAACTTCTCTTTGAAGCTTGGCCTGACCAACGGATCCACACGACATATATGTAGCATTTTCAAAGCTTTGCCATATTTTGCTAGATTGTCCACCGATGTTGGAGTAATTAGTGCACAATTGCTGATACTTATATATTTCAGCCTGTTTAGACCCTGGGCAAAGTGGAGTATGGCTTCGTCGTCCAGCAAGCCGCAACTTACAACAGCTACACTCTCCAGGGTGGGACAATTTTTGACTATTTCCTTGATGCCGACAGCAGTGATTTTATCGGCATGTTCCAAGGCCAAAGTACGCAGCTCGTTAAATTTAAAAGCTTCTGCGAGACCGCGATCGGTAATGTCTCTGCATCCGCGTACGGTCAAGGCCTGCAAGCCTTTGAGGTTGCTTAAAGGGGCAGGAGTTGAACCGAAACCGATTAGACCATCGTCGCTTATGTCACGGCAATCCTTAAGGCTCAATGACTGCAGGCTTCGTTGATGTTGAAATATATATTGCAATATATAATCATCTATGGTCGTGTAGTAGTTTTCCAAACTCAACGATGTTAGCTCTGGGAAACGTTCAACCGAACGCTTGACCTGATTCTGATCCTTATCCTTCTCATCACATTTTACGGGTTTCAATGTTCTGGTTACCTCTGCTGTCAAACTTTTGAGTAAACGATCGACAGCTATCGTCGTACAACGTGTTATACTCAAAACTTTAAGTCTGCGGCACAATCGCAAATGTTGCATGCCATCATCTGCCATACCCGCCCAATAGTTCAAATTTAGGTTTTCCACACAGCGATGCCACTTGCCTACAATTAGTCTTAATAAATCATCATCTCCGTACCAGCCACCATGTATGTTAAACTGTTTTAAGGGGGCTTCCTTGGGTAAACCGAATATTAAATTTGGCAACCAAGAATACGGATCACCAGTTATCTTCAAGGTTTCCAATTTGGTCAGCAGTGGGAAAATCTCATTCCACTCGCTAATCAAGTTTAGTCTTATGCGTAAATCTAATTCTAAATGGTTTAGGGAATGGCTGTGACGCCTCACAGCTTGTACCACAAGCTTCTCGTAATCCCGATGGTCAGTAATGACCAAAGACAATTGCTCCATCTTGAGAGAAACATCGTTTATCACGCTTGACAATAAATGGGTTATGGCGTCATGGGGCAATTCTCCGCGCACGATATGCAGAGATTTTATGTGTTTAAATTTACTCAAATCCAAGGCAAAAAAATTGTCACCTTCCAAGTCGGGAATTTCGCCAATATGCAGTACCTCTAGTGCTGGGAAACAATCGTTTAAAATCGAAAATACTTGTGAGTTGTAGACGCTCAAATTGCGCACATAAGGGCCCAAAGAATTCAGCACCTGCCGCAAATTGTCACTCGGCATCAGCTCCCGCAGCTCTAAGACTTCATAAGCTAATCGTTTAACAGCATTCTTATCGTTTGCCAAAATTTCACAAATAGACGTCAAATTGTTGGTATTTATTTGTAACTTTAATTTTTTCACAAATTTTGGAAAATACGTAACATATTGCCAGCGTTTGCAAACCAATCGCATTTGCAGCAAATCACTGTTGGGAAGATATTCCCATATATCTAATAACAACTCATTGGGCAAGCTGTTCACGCCCCTGTCATTTTCGCAGTCCATATATTCCAGGTTGCTGTTGTCCATATTGTGGAAAAGCTAAAATTAAGAAAAAAAAAAGTTGACACAAAAGTGAACTTAATTACTTATTTGATTTAAGAATCAATTGAAATGTATTATTTTAGGTCTAGAAATGCATCCTATTAATGTTTTCTGTCTTTTTTAGCCGTCTGTATGCCGCCAACATTTCGTTGATGCTAATCAACTCATCAGCAAACTCGAAAAATCTTAAAGAAATTTCTTTTCGAGTCGGCGGCATATCAACGGCTGAAGAATTAATGAGGTATATTTTTCGACCTAAAATTGTAATGTACTCCACGTATTATATTAATTTATTAGTATTAATTTAATTAATTTATCGGTATTCTATATTACATTATTAGTATTATTATATTACATTATTATATTATTAATTTTAATTAATTTTATAATTTTATTTAATAATTAACCGAATTTGTTATTTGTATAATATGTCATCACACCATTGTGAATGACAATAATATTTATGTCAGTTATTTTTTTTTTTTTTTTTTTTTTTGTATAAAAGCAGGCCAAATTTGAAAAATAAAATCAATCATTTTTGAGCCTTAAAACTTATCGGCTCATTATTTTAAAACGGGCATTCAAAACGGGCCCTAAAAATAAAAAATATAAATTTTGCCAGTGGCATTTTTAAGCGCCGGCAAAAATAAAGAAACATATTTGTGTAGAACCTTTATAAAGAAAAAGAATAAAAATAAATTTAAATACACATCACAAAATAATACATTTTAATTGGCTCTTAAAGCAAATAAATCTCAATGAAATCTACATGTTTCTAACGAAGTTTGTTAAAAATGTACAAACAAAAAAGTGTATGCAATAAGCGCCAAAATGTCCTAGAAGACACGGTTTTATAATAACATAAATTAATTAATATATTTACGGCCTAATTCATAAACACATTATAAGAGTGTTATAAACAACTTATGAGCAAAAATCCAGAAAAGTGTATTCATAATCGATTTATAGCTTATTATGCTGTTTATAACCATTTTATAAATTGGATATTTTTATTGTCGCCTCTACCCTATATATAAGCGTTTAATAGTGAAAATTGTTGAATTGAGGATTTTTTATTTGAACACTATTTATCAAATTTTTTGCTTCTTGAATGTGTATATGATTGCATTTCATTGTTTCTTACACCAAATTATCATTACACATTAAACTATGAAATTCGAAAATATGTACATACATACATATGTACTTTAAATTCTACGAAATTCTAAGAATCAGTAATATACAGTCATAAAGACACTTTAACCCTGCAAAAATCATCTCATTCTTTTATCAAACAAATTTTTCTTTAGTTTTCATATAAATTACAAATATTTTGACGAATTATATCGATACAATACACAAAGAAATACAGACCTACATACATACATACATACATATGTATAGTACTATCTCTATTGCAAATTTGAATAGACATGTACATATGCATGATACAATTAACAAGGTAGCCTCGTCAGCTAAACCGTTAATCAACTGACTACTTTAGCTTGTCAAGAGATTGCAGAGATGAAAGGCAGCCGAAACGAGATAGCTAATCCGCGTAAACTCAGTGCATCTCTCTTCTGTAAATGTAGATATGGCGTGTTTTTGACAGTTTGCATAAGTTGTACAAAAACAAAATGCATGTTATTTTTATTGAAGTTGTTCTTATTGTAGCGAAAAGGCTACCTTGTTAGTTGTATCATGTACATATGTATGTATGCATGCATACACATACATATCTACGCACAAACAACAGTAGCGATCCTGCCTGTATTTACAATGTATACACACGCATTGGCCTCTACTCAACTATAAGCGTTTGATAAAGAGACATTTGTTGAGTTGATGAAGAGTTGCGAAGAAAGAATTCATCAATAAATTAATTTTAATAAAAGATATTAGCGAATTAAATAATATTTACCACTTTTCATTATGTTTTCATGAAAAATATTTGCAAATAATTATAGTGCTACACAAACAAATGCTAGAGAGTAAGTAGTCGACTACTTTTGGTACCAGTCGTTAAACAAATGTGTTTAGAAACAATTTTTTTACAATTCAAAGCCTTGTATACATATTTTTCGCAATAAAAATAGGTAAACCAATAAATTATTTCATATTCGAACAAAATTATGTTATATAAGTAAATAATATTTTGCATTTTTCGCAGCTACCCAAATAATCAGTTTCTTACATACATCTCATATATGCAGCACTAGGCACAAAATGAGAGTGAACATTGCATGGTATTGCCAACAATAAAGTACAAAATTAATAAAAGAGTTTATTAGTTATTTCACGCATATAATGTGTTTATGAATTGAATTTCTTATGAGTTGCTAATAACACTGTTAGTGTATGATAACTATTACCAGCTTATAAGCTGAAATAAGAAATTTTTATGAATTAGGGGGTTAGTTATCAAAAAAATCTTTTTTTTTAAGAAATTGTTGGTGAACATTCTGCTTTAGTTTGCAAATCACCAATATTAATACATTGACAATAAGGAAAATGCATAAAATTGTTAAAGTTTCCCCAATTAAAGAGAAGTAAAAATTAACTGATATTTATTTTTCAGTGCATATGTTATGATTATGTATATTTATTATACATTTTCGATTTATTTGTATTCACATATTTTGAGATCTAAGTACATATTTAGAGGCAGCTGGAAATCGTTATCTGCGTATCTAGACAAAATTCAGTTTCTCCAAAAATATTAAGAGTTTCTAAGTACTCTTCGCTCTTTACGTTCTTTGGACATTTTCATAAAATGAATTTCAATTTTATTAAAGATTCTTAGATATTTTAATTTTCCCAATTCTTAAGAAACGGAAAAAAATTCAAAGAAATTACCCTTAAGGAAAAAATTTATTCAACTCAACAAAAAAAATCAGTTTGAAAAACTTCTAACTCCTGCCATTTTACCGTTCAATCAAACACAGAAATCCGCTAAAAAAAATACCCCAAAAATAAATTGTTTCCCTCGAAAGAATTTATCACCCCAAATTCATCCCTGAAAGAAAAACAAAACCCCCCAAAATCTAGGGGGAAACCCCCTAAACTGGCAACACTGTTATGTAGCTACCTGAAGATACCTTTGTTGTATGCTTAAACTTGCGATTGTGTATCTCTGGTTTTTTTTTCTCTCATTTTCTCTATCCAAGATCTCTACACTTTGAAAATCAGCTGAGTGACAACTTCTTAGTATACATACATACACACATACATATGTATGTATAATCCAAAATGCTGTTGATTCGGGGTCTTTTGATGTTATTGCATTTCTTATATTATTGTTGTCATGATTGTTTGCATGTGAATAAATTTCATAAAGTAAATTGTTGATATCATAATGAAAAATATTCTACACAGATTTGCAGAAAAAACAAAATACTGTGACTTTAAATATTCACTTATCACTTATGAAAGTGATTAGTAACTATTTATAGTGATATTTGCCTTTGAGCATGTATATTTATACATATGGACTCATATGTGTTTGTGTGTGGATAATAAACATGTCCAGATTGGTTTCTTTTTCTTTAAAAACAGTTTGGTACAAATTTCTGAGCTCAAACATATACATATGTATGTACATCTTTTTCTATACACACACGCACACATAAACACACGTAGAAATAAGTATGTAAATAATTTTTCATTTTTGTACATCTTAAGGAAAAGCACTATAGTCTGTCTGCACAATGGTTTCCTAAAGGCGGCTATTGAGATCAAGCATTTTTATTTACCTGATGATTCTTTAAAATTTTCACTTCTTTGTTGTTGTTAACTCCAAATAAAAATAAAGGCCACAGTCAGCAGGCAGTTGTTTTACCAACATGTATGAATGTGTGTATGTAAATAAACTGTCAATTTTATTTAAATTTGTTTTAATAGTGTTTATTTGTGTGTATCCCAGCTAAATATTATTTTCGTTTTATAAATTTTGGTTTAAAAATAAGACTCAACAGTTTTAGTTTTTATTAGCACATTTTCTATTAATATTTAAATTTTCCAAAAATACACAATAACAAGCTGCGCAATTTTTCAAATAATCCGCAAAATAATTTCTTCCATCACTTATGTATGTGCGCTCGAAGTTCAAAGCCAACTGACAACGGCACAGAATAGAGTACAAGTAAAATAAACATGTAAATCGAATAGATGCATTTCCTCTACTAACAGAGTTGCCGCTTTGGCGTGTTCTAGCTAAACCTATTGCCGTTTTCGTTTCTACACAAAATTACGCATTTATTTCGCTCTGTTTTTTCCCCCCAAAATACCACTTTTAAGATTTTAGTAGAACTAAGATCAAAAGAAAATATCACTATGACCATAAATAATTAAAACCATTTAATAAAAAAATACCCTTGGTTGCCATACAGAATTAAAAATTATGTCCTATGCTGTAGAAACGAAAACAGCATTAGCTTATCAGACATGATCTGTAAATCAATTTTTATGAAATTGTATTGAAATCGCTGAAATTGTGCGTTCAGCGTACAAACATTTTATGTCGATTTCTTTGCTGAAAAAAGTGAATTTTTTGCATATTTTTTTTTTCTAAAAATGCCAGTTTTAATAGTTTGGGCGAGATTAAGAGGAAAAGAAAAAGTCGTCGAAACTATGAATAAGTTAAAAAAAAAAAAATCATAAAAATGATGCTCATCTACATTTGTCGTGCAAAACAATATTGAAAATGTAACAATACTTATAAAAATTAAAATGGCATTAGTATTTTCGTGAGTTGAAATTACTGAGCTAACAGCTGTTTTAAATCTCTTGCTCATATTATAACACATTTATATTAAATTACTTTTTCAGGCTTAAGTTCAACCCTTGGTTTGTCACTGTTTTAATTAATATCAATTAAGTAAAGAAAAGTAAAATTTTTTAATAGCTGGGTGGACAATCGGCTGTTTCTGGGTATCAAACACCCTTCATCAGCAGCACCCTATGAACTTTGGACGTGTCAAATTTCACAATTTTGGCACAGCCGCTTTAACCGCTCGCCAACCAAAGCTCACGCAATTTTACTTTCTGTTTATATACTTAATTAACATTAACCAAAGCAATGATATTTTTGCAGTCTTGCGCGATATTTTATCATCTCAGAAGACTGTTATTTTTACTCTCTGTTTATATGAAAGCTTTTTTCTACATACTCCGTTTTTGTATTATTGAGATCTCGATGCTCTTTTATTGATACAATTTGAACATTTACGCCGTGCCCTGCGTTATTAACATTTTTACTGAAAATTTTAATTTCATGGAACTTCTGTATTGTAATACATTTATATTAAATTACTTTTTCAGGCTTAAGTTCAACCCTTGGTTTGTTACTATTTTAATTATATATTAATTTAAAGTTTAATTACTTATATATTATGTAATATGAGCAGGTGATATTTTTTGCTATGAACTTAGCAAAAAGATGGTTGAATACTTCATAACAGACAAATGGCTGTCAATGTCCAATCTGTTTTTACACTTGTGAACCAGACAGCTGTAGAATACAAGTGAACAAGCCATGGAGCGGAATTATCGTGTCTATGGCGAAGTGGACGATTTTTCAACCGAAATCTTAATGAGCGATAAGGTTCTCATGTACCCACCTCAGCGGGTATATGAACAAGGAAAACTAAAGCTTCTAGGGCACCGGACATCCAAGAGTGATGCATGAGGAGCCATTACTTTCGCTCATATTGACTGCATTAGAGCAGTCATCCGGCGATTTTTTTTTTTGAGGACGCCGCTGGCCAAACAAAAGCTCGCTATAGGCCCATGTTAAACGAGTTTTTTAACCGAGCTGCAATTGAACGAATTAGGCCTGGAGAACATGTGGTTCCAACAGGGCGAAGCAACGGCGCACGGTGCGCCAGCCATAACCGATATTCTGAAAGCCAAACAACATCGGATGACTGTTTTTTTTTTTTTTTTGGTCCACCTGTTATGAGTTTTTTAATTATTTTTAAAATGTTTTTTCATTATTCTTGTCCTGAAGAAGCTATCCGAAAGACAAAAATACTCAAATTCTTTAATAAAAAAGACCTTAAGCTCAAATAAATATATAAAATATGGGAAAAAAAGGGAAAAGATTCTTGCTAAAATCAAGCAGAAAAAACTTAAATTTAGTACGAGCTGTTTCAGCATGTCGGCACGCAAAAAAAGACGTCTAATTATAGTTGCGGCAATAAGCTGCTGCTTAAATACAGTAAACGCAAATTTTTATGCTGATGCCCAATGTGGTGGTCGTGAAACAGCTATGGCATGTACCCCAGCCAGTAAGTCTTCAACTTTAGTTTTCTTGTCTTCTTTAAAAATGTTTATCACCTCAATTTTATTATAAAAAAAAAATTGTTTCTCAATTTTGAGGAAGTAAAAATCGCATTCAAGCCCGATAAAATTATTAATAATTGGAAAGATTTTTTGTGATCAAATTGCAGTGACCAACATTGTTTGAACATATGTAAGTATTTCCACAAGTCTATTGACAAGTTAGTTGTGTAGATTCTTAGCATATCAACATGCTAAGAATTTAAAGACAGAAAACTACTCTAAACATTTTGGTTTTTTGAAAATTTACTTTGGTTCTTAAATAAAAGATGACTTGCTATTTGAAAAGCGTATAATAAAATAATAAGAAAGTATAAAGGATGTGCCAAAAACCAAAAAAAAAAAAAAAAATTAAAATTTTTTTGAAATTATTGTAACCATTTCGGTTTTGCAAAAACTATTTATTAGTCTATTTTTGAGTTTTGAAAAATGTTGTCCCCCGGTTATGCTCGTTGTAATTGCTTAATTTCTATTGTTAGTCTTTTTATTTTTTTCATCTTCGAAACATCTTTTAGAAAATGAACCGCATTTTATGAACAATTCTCTTCTTGCCGACATTAAGAAGCTGGTCGACAAAACCACACTCCATACGGGAGGAGAATGTCGTCCTAAAAATGTGATTATTAATATAAATTCGTTGTCAATAGGGGCTACGGCAATGCCGTGACCCTGCTGTTGCCATCACTTATGTCGTTTTTGAGATGTGAATTGAAAAACATGTGAGACCAATGATATGCACATTTGTAGTTTGTGTTAATTTTTTGGAATAAGCACTTTATAGCGTTTACTTTTCTGGCAAAAATTGTGCATTTCTTGTGCAATTTGTTGCTGAAATGCAGGTTTTAACGAGATTAAGCTGAAAAGAAAATTCGTCGAAGCTGTAAATACGAAAAATAATAACTAAATAAATAAATAAAAACCATGATCATCTACATTTTCGTGCAAAACAATAACGAAAATGTTGCACTTATTGCAAAAATCAAAAAACGCCATTAGTATTTTCGTGATTTGATATCAGTGAGCTAAAAAACAGCGGTCGATTTTAAATCACTTGCTCATATTTTGTAATTATTTTTCTATAAACCTATGAATAAGACAAAAAAAAAAAAAATAATAAAAACCATGATTAATTCAGGTCCAAAAATTAACCTTTTCAAAAAATATTTGCTGTATTTCGGGAATTTTCATTTTTGGACCTGAATTAATACATTTTAATTGGCTCTTAAAGCAAATAAATAATTAAGTTCATATTTAAAAACCATGATCATATACATCTTTTATTTGGAAAACCATTTTCGTTACTTTTGGATAATTCATTACTTATTTCGTATGAGCACTGCTTGCATATTGATTCGCAATGGCAACACTGCTGATTATTGGTTATAAATAAATAATAGTCAGTACTTAAGGGTGGGAGCCAAAGAACATTTTTCAACTTCTGCCTGTATTTATTTTGAAAACATTTCTTCCATCCGTAATTGCATACACACTTACAAATGTGTGTATTCTAACAACTACCGAACAGGTTTAACGTGACCGAATGAACATGAATTACAGTTCAGAAGTTTTTGTTTTGTTGGTTGCAGTTTAAATTTAATTTTATAAAATGTTATTAGTGCTGTGCAAATTCGCATTTTCGTGGGATCTATGCAAATGTCCTGTAAGTCAACCATGAAAAACTGCTTCTTTTGAATGTTTCTCCTCTACACTCCTTTTTCTCTCAACCCTGCATAATTTAATTTCAAGTTTCAATTACAAACATAGCTAATACTACGGTTTTGTGCATTTCTGTAATATTCAAAAATTGCATTTTGCTGTAGTTTACCCCGCACCAACAGATGATATGCATGTACATACATATCTGTATACAAACATTAACTGTTTTTCAGGTAACAGATCATTTGGTCACCTTATGGTTGCCACAAAAACATTGAAGGCAGAACAGGCAATAATCATAAAACCGGTAAATTTTGCAACCACCCTTGTTTACTGAGAATGCCCTTTGTTTACTTTCTACCATATTCTTTGTGTTGATACTTCTTTATATACATCGTACATACATTCATATGTATGTGTGTATTACCTTTCCTCCCTCTTGCAAATACACACTTTTTGTTTCTCTGCAAAGATGCCAGATACATTGATTGACTGGCTGACCTTCTTTCGCAACCCAAATATTTAAAATTACTTTTTTTTTAATATATACTTCGCAACAAGTGTTAAGGGTATGTACAGTGAAACTTCGATATCAGGAATTTCAGGGGGATCCGCAAACAGTTCGTTATATCTATTGTTTAGTTGTAAGAAGAAAAAAAATTCGTTTCAATTGAAGTTTTCTTTATTCAAGCTCTATTTTAGATGAGGGCTCTAATAAAAACTTACTTTTCAAGAGCCACATAAAGAAAAAATAATTAATATTGATTTAAAAGTGGCAAACCAAGGGTTGAACTTGAGCCTGAAAAGGTAATTTAATATAAATGTATGTATGTAAAACTATTATAGTTCAAGAAAATTAAAATTTCAGTAAAATGTTAACAAACACATTTTTGTTGTCCAGTTAAATTTAAAAGATTTTATTAAAATTAATTAATTTTTTTTTAACGTATAGTTTATTTGATCTTTTCTTTTATTTTGATAATAAATCCAGGTTTGTTAATAAAACAAACCTGGATTTTCCAAAGGAAGTTGAATGGATACTTTCTCTAGGACAGAAATATGCTTTGCCAGTTAAAAGACAGGAATTTCCGATGTTGAAGATAATATCGGAAGGTGAGGATTTTGTGCAGACATTGGAAAATACTGAGGAACAGGAAATAGCTAGAAATAGGTTTACAAATATAGTTGACAATCATTTGAATAAAATAAGTTTATCTAATAGAGATATATTTATGTTAGATAGAGTAAAGAAAGTAGAAAAGTTTTTAAGAAAAAACAGGGATATTTTAATTTTGAAGGCAGATAAAGGTAACACTACAGTTCCTATGTATAAGCAGGATTATAAATTAAGGATGGACAGTATTGTAGGAAATATATCTGAATATCACTTAATAAACAGGGATCCCACAAGTAAACTACAGAAGGTAAATAACAGTTTAGTTGAGGAATTATTTAAGAAAGAAATTTTGACAAATAGCGAGAAAAATAAAATAAAATAAAAACTAGTGTTGCTGTTGCACCACAATTATACGGACTACCAAAAATTCACAAAATAGATTTTCCTTTGAGACCAATTTGTTCTTTTATCATCCTACGAACTTTGTAAATATATTGTTAATATTTTGAAGAGAATTACAGAAAATTCAGTATATAATGTTAAAGACTCGTTACAATTTAAGGATAAAATTAGAGATCGTTGTATAAGGTTTGATGAAAAATTAATATCTTTCGATGTAGTTTCATTATTTCCTAGTATACCAGTTGATTTAGCAATGAGTATAATAAAAGAGAAGTGGGATGTGATAGCTAAACATACCAGAATAGAGAAAGGACTATTTTTACGTATTTTAAAATTTTGTATAGAAGATAACAGATATTTTAAGTACGATTGTAGAATATATACACAATTAAAAGGGCTCCCAGCTTCACCAATTGTGGCAGATATAGTGATGGAAAAACTATTAGATATTTCTATAAGTAAGTTAAGTAAGAAAGCCTAGAATAATAACTAAGTATGTAGACGATTTATTTTGTATCATTCCTGATATAGCAGTAGATGATATGTTTACAGAATTAAATAATTTTAATTCAAATATTAAATTTACAATTGATAGGGAAAATAATTCAAGAATTGCATATTTAGATACATTGATAATTAGGAAAGATAATAGATTAGTAATTGATTGGTATCGAAAACCAACAGCATCAGGAAGGATAATTAATTATTTTTCAAAACATAGCAGAAATATTATAATGAACGCAGCTAGGAATCTCATATCAAGAGTTCTCACAATTAGTGATGAGGAGTTTTTAAGAAAAAACATTAATGAAATCAGGGAAATATTACAAGATAATGATTTTCCATTAAAATTAGCTAACAGACTCATAAATCAGTTTAAAAATAGAAATTCCATAAACACTAATAATTTATCAGAACCCAGGACTTATAAAACATTAACATACATACATACCAGGATTATCAGAAAGATTAGCCAGATCAGAAATTTTTGATAGATTAAAATATAAAATAGCGCATAGAAGTTATAATACATTGGATAAATTGTTTAGTAAAACTAAGGATAGAAATAGTAAATGGGATAGTTCGAATGTGGTATATAAAATCCCTTGTCACGGCAATGATCAGGAGAATTGTGACAAAGTATATATAGGAACAACTAAAAATAAATTACGAACTAGAATTGCAGGACATAAATCAGACCAGAGATACAGGGATATTAATACTCAGAAGACAGCATTATCTTCTCATTGTGCTAGATCAAATGATTATCCTCATTTTGAAAATGTTTCAATATTAAAAACAGAAAATAATTATAAGAAACGTTTTATGTTAGAAATGTTAGAGATTATTAGTACTCCAATATCACATAGAATGAATTTTAAAATAGATACAGAGAATGTAGATCAGGATTATAGACATTTAGTCAGTAAGAAATTAAATACATAATGTGAAATGCAATATTATAAGTATAATGTTAACACAATTTAAAAAAAAAAATGTACATAGTTCTATGAGTAACATTTGTTCTTTACATTTAATTTAATACACAACATGTTTGAGATATTAATAAAACAAATGTTAGTCGTAGAATTATAATTATTTGGTTTGAATATGTATGAATTTTTCATTAAGGGGTAAATATTTTTAAAAATGTTTCTTTGAGTTTAAATTTTTGAATTTTTGAATGTTGAATTTTTATAACTCAAAACTTTTTTCATTGTTATTTTTAAAATAATACTAAAAAATATTCCTGAAGAAGCCAACAAATTGCGGGCGAAATATCGAAATAAATAAATATATTTGTTTTTTGTTACAAACATTTTTATAAAAAAGATCTTAAGCCTTAAAAATTTAATTTTTTAATTAATTTTTGTTATTCGAACTTTTTCTTTTATTAGGTTCACATATTGATTCCATTCCACGACTGCGAAAAGCATTTTTTATGCAGCAACAAAATTTGCAATTATTCATTCCGTTGCTGCGGTGTCATGTCTACAGTCGCAATATTACCGTGTTATTGATTCCGCAGTCTAGATATTTTTTCTAGTTATGCTTACGCTTAAATTTAATATTTGGTTTTTTTCGACCCTTTTTTTATATTTTATATATGTATATTTACCCCCTAATTCATACAACTTATAACAGGCTTATAAGACTGCTATTTGACATATTTTGTATGGAAAATCTGTCAAATAAGAGCTTTATAAACCTGTTATAATTTTTATGAATTAAACGGTTAATATTTAGTTATTTTGACCCTTTTTTTCTTATATTTTATCCGTCTAATTCATAAAAATTATTACAGGTTTATAAAGCTCTTATTTGACAGATTTTCCATACAAATATGTCAAATATAAGCCTGTTATAATTTTTATGAATTAGAGGGTATAAATTTATTTGAGCTTAAAGTCTTTTTATTAGATAATTTGAGTATTTTTGTCAATATTTCGCTCTCCTTCGGATAGCTTCTTCAGGACAATAATAATGAAAAATGTTTTTTTCATTATTCTTGTCCTGAAGAAGCTATCCGAAGGAGAGCCAAATATTGACAAAAATACTCAAATTCTCTAATAAAAAGACCTTAAGCTCAAATAAATATATAAAATATATTTTATATATATTAATTTTCTTGTGCTGAAGGTCTTTTTTTATTAGATTATTTGAGTATTTTTGTCGATATTTCGCTCTCCTTCGGATAACTTCTTCAGGACAAGAATAACACTGTGCTTGAATTTGAAACTTTTTTTTCCGACAGACGGGGCAACCAGTGGGTAAAACAAATTTGGGTGCGCTGAACTCAGTGGTGCTAACCGTTTTGTTTTTTAGGTTAGATCTTGTTTTTGAGATATACCGTTATTTTAAAAATGGAGGAGGTAGGACAACATATATTCCCTTAACTCAAAAACAGTTAAAAATATTGAAAAAAAAAAATACAAAAACCGAAATTCGGCCACCAAATTACCTTTCAATAACTGCAAAAACCTTTTTAATTTCTTTTAATTTTTCAGTAGTTTAGAAAATACAAATAGAACAAAATACAAAAAGAACAAAAGTTCGAAATTTTTTGTTCTTTAGAAAAGCATCAAAAATCTAAATATAAAGTTATGCTGATGAATTTTCATACAATCATAACAACTAAAGTTTTAAACAAAAAAGGCTAATTGTGACTAAAATCGTTGACTAAAATCGGTTTGGCGATTTGCAGTGGCTCGCTCCCGATTAACCGTGTTTACTTGAACAAGCCCGAGACTCTGGAAGCCCTCAAGCATAGCATTCGACACGAGTGCGTCAATCTGCCGCCCGAAGTTCTAGTCGAAGTGATGGAAATTGCCGGTTTTTCCATCCCTACATTTATGTGTCTATTCACCACGAAATTTCAAATCAATTGAGTTTTTTTTTCTGTCGCAAAAAAGTGGATACGTACGGAAAAAATTGCTTCAACAAAAATATCAAGAACTCTTGATTTGCCTCACGCAGAGCCGATGATAGCATATACGTGTAGCCGAACTAGTACCACCGCACGTACCAACTCAAATGAGTGACGAGTTTATTGCACGTGTGCTGTTCACTTAGAAATGGGTAACAGGGGGTTTCTTTGTTTTGAGGAAATGTGGAAAAACAAAAACTAATGGAGAGTTGCTTGAACTCAGATTATTTAGAATAAAATCTTAAGAAAAAAAAAAGAAACCCTGTATATTTTCCCCTCCTTGGAATATGGCAATATATTTGAAAATTGCTTCAAAGTTTCAGAATGCTTTCCCGTAAAATCCAGGAAGTCAGACTAAAATACTATTTCCATATTGCCACAGCTTTTCTGTTCAAAGCTCTTTTTTACTGCAAATGAAATAAATTGCAAATATATAAATTTTTGCTCACATTCTCATCGTTTACAGAATTTGCTCTATATACTTGTACCTTAAATATACATTTAGAAGCTTAATAATCGTTTAGTAACATTTTGTTGCATGACAATTAATCGCAGCTAAATCAAATTGTATTTTATTTACTGTTCTAGCAATGCTCCCCATATGTGACGCGCAAAATAAAAAGGGATCTGAGGGTAAAAATCGGTTTTGTTCAGGGGAGCCATTTTATAGATTTAAATATGTGTATCTTTGGTGTACCATCACTTTCATAAAACGAGCATATCTCTGAGAGGGAACACTTTTGGGGCATAGGATCGGTCTCATTCGATGCTCAGATGTTGTCTACATCAAAAAAAAAGTGAAAATTGATTTTTTTACCTTTAGGTCCCTTTCTCCATGCGCTGCCACATATATTTTGCAGGTGGTTGTGCAAAAAGAGCGAATACAAAATAAAAGCTTTTTCATTAAAAGCTTTCATTTTCATAAAAAGTTTTTTTTTTATTAATTGTGGTCAATATCAGTATTTTCGAACAATAATTGATAGTAAAATTTTTATTTATTGCATTTTCAGCAAAATTTAACAAAAAAGAAAAGTTTTGTGTTTATTTACCAACAACAAATTATTGTTTTAGTTGTCAGAGAACAAAGTTGTTAACCAAACACCCAGTGTATTTTATACATTTGGTTTGGCTGCAACATCACTACGACAATTGGTTAATTTATTTTGTTTCCTTAGACATTTTTTATCCACTTTCGCTTAGGTTTAGACTCTTTCGCAAATTTGAGTAACTATTTTCAACCATTTGAAATAAAATTCGACATGCAAAAGTAGAGAAGGAATTCAGGCTGCAATTTGATATACAGCCTACACTCATAGACCTCAAACTCAAAGGGGGCAGCGAGTTAGAAAATGTGGTTTCAAATATTTCAATTTACGAAATGCTTAAACAAGAGTCTTGATTGTTGATAAGTTTTTATCAAAATCGGCACTATTTTGTGTTTATTACTAAACTTTTAATGAAATTTTGCTCATTAACGCCTCATGCAACGTCTATAAATTAGACCGTATATTTTTTATTATCATTTTTTGCCTGATAAAGTTAAACATTTGGACATGGTTATATAATATGAACTTGATTGTTCGTGAGAATGTTTCGGTTGGTCATGCGTGGAGATGCGGGAATACAGAAAATCTTCGTGAGCGTGCGTGACCTGAAACCAAAAAAAAAAAAAAAAAATGTCGAACGTAAAAGTGCAATACGAAAATGATGAAAACACCCACGTGGAACTTATTCTCTTTATTTAATATCTGTCTTGCATGGCTGCCATAATTGACGATCTATTATTATTTTGACGATTTTGCCACTTTGACACTTAGACGTTTTTAATGTTCAGCTTGGCGATTTTCAAAAATAAGAAATTGACTCCATCTCTTTTGTAAATTTGTAAAGCAATTTTAAACTTTTATTAAGAAACTCTAAGCATTTCCTTAAAATAAAGTAACAGTTGACTACTTTTGTGGCGATAATCGTTCCCAATAAAAAGTTAATCAACAAGATTAACACAATACAATTTTATCGCCAAAAATCTGAGCAAGTAAAATCGAACTAAAGCTCGATAAAGTAATTTGCCTCGTACATTTACAGAAGCCTTTTCAATGTAAAATATAGAGCGTTTTCTATTTTCAGACAGCTGTTTTGCAATGTGGTCGGGCATAAAATTGAATTTATTAAATACTTATTAAATGTCTATGCAAAAAAATACTTTTAAATTTTAAAACACCACAAAAACTATTTCCATACTTTCAAAATGTTTGCAATTTTATTTTGTACTTATTTATGCGTGTATTTGCTTTAGCTTGTCAGACACAGCTGACCAGTTCTATGAAGGGTTGTATTTACACAAGAACAATTTAGTAGTTTTTGTCAATTCTGCCATAAAAAGTCAACCAAAACTTTAATTTACCGATCTGGTATCTCTGTGAAGTAAATGCCAAAAATTTCATGACGTAAGCACATGCGAATGCAAGCTGTCGATATAGAGGAACCCAAATTCATACGACTACATTTCGATTGCTTACATTTTCTTGCGACATTGAGGAACAGACAGTTATAATTATTTTGTTTTGGTCGCTTATAAAATAAAAGAAGTTGTACGTACATATGTATAATTGCTATTGCTAGAAAGATGTTTCAATGGTATCGTTTTTTTTTTTTTTTGTCATACACTGGTTATTATCGGTCGAAATACCAGTTGGTCTCTTTATTTATGGGAGCTTAAATTATTTCGTATAAATTATGTGATCTTATGTAGTTGTGTCGGCTCAATAAATATAATATTTTGCTAGAAGAAAAGCTGTCTGTCTATCTGTGATGTTCCTTTAGACGATTTCGGACTACACTTTGATGGTTTTGGCGATTTGTCACTGGAAATATGATCTCAACCCTATTGCATCTGGCAACTGTGCTGCCTGCCTGGAGACTTCTTTATATTAAATTGTTTAAATTGGATGTTAGTTGCAAAAGAGAAACGCAGGCAGCCAGACAGTTGTGGTTTGTGTGCGGTCGTTTTGTACAAATTTATTATTATTTATTATTATCAAACCTGATAAAGAAACAAAAATGGTTATCAATTTTGCTGCCGGTCCAGCCAAATTACCCGAAGAAGTAAGAAAGTGTAATAAAATATATAATGATGACGAATTGAAATGTGATCTCCTCGTTTAGGTATTGAAAGAAGTTCAAGAAAACTTAGTGGATTGTAATGGCAGTGGAATATCTGTAATGGAAATGTCTCATCGTTCCCCAGCGTACGATAAAATCCAAAAAGAAGCTATTAAAAAGTTGAGGGAAATTTTAAATATTCCAAACAACTACAAGATACTGCTAATGCAGGGTGGTGGCACAGCTCAATTTGCAGCTGTCTGCATGAATCTTATTGGACGTACAGGCACTGCTGATTATGCCGTAACCGGGTCTTGGTCAGCTAAAGCGGCAAAAGAAGCAACTCAATACGGCAAAGTCAATTTGGTTTTGCCCAAGTTCAATAAATACACGTCAGTACCACGATTGGAAAGCTGGAAGTTAGATCCAAATGCTTCGTATGTGTATTATTGCGATAATGAAACTGTTGATGGCGTAGAATTTGATTTTGTTCCCGATATTCCTCACCAAGTGCCGTTAGTTTGTGACATGTCTTCGAATTTTCTGTCAAGAAAAATTGATGTCAAACGTTTTGGAGTCATATTTGCGGGAGCTCAGAAAAATATTGGACCATCGGGAACCACCGTTGTCATTGTACGTGAAGATTTGCTGGGACATCACCTCAAAGAAACTCCGTCCATACTCAATTTTTCTTTAATGGACAAAAACGACTCCCTTTTAAATACTCCACCCACTTTTGGGTATGTTTGCACACATATTTGTTTTCTCCATATGTTATTTCATTTTCATGTTGAATAATTCTTTTAGAATTTATGTTATTGGCTTGGTATTCAAGTGGATCGAACGCAATGGCGGTGTTGAAGGCATGGAGAAAAGATCTGCTGCCAAATCTAAACTTATTTACGATGTCATTAACAAATCGAATGGATTTTACGTCTGCCCTGTTGATGAAAATGTGCGTTCTCGCATGAATATACCATTTCGTATTGGCAGTGTTCAGGGAGATGAAAATCTAGAAAAAGCATTTTTAACAAAAGCAGAAAGTGAAGGAATGATTCAACTCAAAGGTCACCGTTCAGTTGGTGGAATTAGGGCATCACTGTACAACGCAATAACCGTCGAGGAAACGCACAAGTTGGCCAATCTTATGACAGAATTTTTCGAAAACCACAAACAGAAATAAAGATAGAATTTAAGTTTTAACCAAAATGTTCACATTGATTTTTATGCACATGTACATACATACATATATCTAAATAAATAAATAAATATGTCTATACTTTGTTACAACAATTGATGTTTTTTGAAAATCGCGTCCAATGTTAAGTGCAATTATCTCTTTTGTTTTTCGCTCTCTGCGCATTGTGTCAACCACTCTCTTGGCTACAAAAACAAAGTACATAGTAATAATATTCTCATCTATGCTTAAACTATTAAAACATTTAAAAACGGATCACACTGCCATGTCGTTGCAAATACAGTCAAAGCCCGGCATAGCGAATACTCAGTTCAACGAATATCCGATACAACGAATGGCGAAATTTTCACACCTTAACTGCCTTATATAGCGAATTGTCAAAAAAAGAAAAAAAATCTCGATTTAACGAATTACAATGCAAAAAATCGTTGCACAACCGTTAGGTTCGGGTCTGTTCTAGAATCTGAATTCACTCTAAAGTGGATTACTTTAGAATTTTTGGTATTCTGCAATCCGAATCCCCATGTTTTTATTCGTTTTCAATTAGATTATTAGATTAGGGTGAGTGAAAGTAAATAGAATCGGCTTTTATTCATGCAAGTGACAACTGTTTTAATAAAATCTAAATTTTCTCTTTTAATTTGAAGTGTTTTTTTTTATTAAATATGTATAATAAAAAACATTTGAATTTACACATTATTAGTAAAAAAAAAACTTTTCTTTCATTTCTTCCAAAAATTTAGTATGTTTTGTCAAATGGCACTTGCGCAAAACAAAAACACAAAAATGTTGCTTATGTTCGAAAACACGAAGTTGCCCTACATATTAAAGTGTGATATGTCAATGATTTTTGGGCTAATGCTTAATGCAATCAGAATTTATTGGAAGAGAAAAATTGACATTTTAAAGGAAATTATAATAAATTTCCTATATTTAGTTTAAGTTAAGTAATATTTATATTAATATGATTGTATTTAGTGGTCAAATTCCATTGTAATAGTCCGGCAATACGTTCTTTTTACAACATATGGTTGTCAAAGATCGTAGTTCATGTGCTCATAGCTGGCAAACTGTCGCGCCGGTAATTTTACAACCTTACACCGGTCGCGGTCAAGAGCGACTGATTGCTGCTTGCGGTAGAGCTGCTTTCTCAGAATAATCTATTTTTTAGTTTTATTTTTTGTCATATTTTAACTTAATTTTTAAATTTGTCTGCTTGATTGTAAAAACATTGTTTAGACGGTCGTCAACTGTCGGTTTATCGTTTGCCGTCGGCGACTATTTGTATGTTAAGCTATCTTTTATCATCGGCTTCGTCCACTGATAGTTCTTTTCAAAACATAAAAACCTGTTGTTTATGTATTTGACATTTAGAATTTTTTTTTTTCGAAAAGAAACTTCAAATATCTAAAAACATGCTGAATTGAGAACACCAATTTATGAATTATGCGAATTTAAAAAATTTTGCTAAATCAATCCGAATCGGATTCTAGAACAGACCCGATTGTGTGTGTTTTGGCTTATTGGCTTTGTATGGAAAGAACACGTGTGATGCGTTGCTTTTTTTTGTTAAAATTTCAGTAGTTTTGTTTGGTTCATTGTGAAAGCGAGATGTCGATTTCTTAAGAAATGAATAATATGAATGAAATGTAATAATAAACCTACCACATGTTAAGGCCGCGTTACACAATCCTACTTAATCTTACGATTCATTCACTGAAAATTGTAAATGTAAATCTGATAGAATTCTGTCCTACTTTAAAAAGTCGCATCAAAACGGCCACACTATTATACTTTTGTAAACAACTTCGAAATGGCAACTCTGATCGCATAGAAAAAGATAATTTTTGAAAATTTTCAAAAGATTAACAAAACGGACAGACTTCTCAAAAAGTCTTTCACACACATACACTTTTAGTCCAGACTATCACACTTTTTGGACACACATGTCATTTTTAACAGATCGTACGATTCAGTAGGAAAGTGTATCACAGCCTTTAATGGCATCAAAATATAAGTAAATATGTATGTATGCACCTGGTATGTACATTTATAATTTTTAATGAATTTACATATTAGAAATGAAAACAATTCTTAAATAAACGTTAAAATATCAATTAAAGTTTTATTTCTACACTAAGTTATCAATACAATTAAATTCTGATGTTTTTAAAATTGCGGACCAACGTATTTTATAAAATTTTAAGATAAAAAATTACTGTGCGATATAACGAATATCTCGTTATAACGAAAGGTCTGAACATTATATCATTCGTTAAACCGGGCTTTGACTGTAGACACTTATGCATGAACATTAGGACGTCTGCATTTAACAAGCGATATTGTGCCATAGACTTTTCGATAGTTTTTGGCATGAGGAAAAAAAGATCTAATACGACACATCACAAAAATCTGTTTTGAGGTGTCCAATATTAAAAACACAAGAAAAATCTTTCTCAATTTTTGTGGAAGTACAATCGAACTCAAACCTGATAAAATTATTAATCATTGCAAATCATACAGTTCGATCATATAGTTAAATTAATGATACAAAAAAAAAAAAATGTTTTATTTTTGTATGGAAGCTCCCTGCTAAGCAGGCGTTACACGAGGTCGATGTGTTCGAAAAGATATTGATGAAGAAAATTATCGAGGGTTGGTCATTGACTTTGACTTTTTCGCTAACTTGCCCCCAGAGAGCGCGTTGAGGAGTCAATAAATCTTTCTTCCCAATATTTTTTTTTCTAAGCAGGCCCCGTACCACGCCTGCTCATGGGGACTCTCCCATACAAAAATACAAACGTAAGGGCCGATGTTGATTTTGAATTAAACACAACATTTTTAGGAAGTTTTATCATTTCTTTTTAGTATGATAATATTGGTATGGAACAATTATGTATAGAACAAAAACGACCGCAGCGACCTCGGACGCACACCCCCATCCAAATTTTGGATGACGCTGAGGCACAACAGAGGCCATTAATGTGCCGAATTATCTCATCCTTTAGCTTTTGGATTCTTGCTGGCTGATCGACGTACATATTTTCTTAACCCCAACGGTGTCAAATCACAGGATCTTGGCGGTCCATTGACATCGCCACCACACCAGATAACAGGGCCATTGAATTTGTCGCTCAAAAGAGCCATTGTTTCGTTAGCTGCGTAGCAAGTTCTGTTAAAAAAGCACCGTTCTCACATCCATGTCTTCCCATTCGGGCCATAAAACGTTCGTATATCATATAGACAGCTGAAAAAGACAGAAAATATTTTGAAAAGGTTCATTTTTGGACCTGAATTAATAATTTAATTTGTTTAAATTATTGCCATTGTGGTCTTGAACTTGTTTACCTCATGTTTTTCTTTTCACCTCAGGAAATGGTTTTATGAACTAAAAAGAAGTATGAAACCACTGTGTGACGACAAGAGCTTTGAGGAATGTTTTAGAGCTTTCGTCTAATGATGTTGAGTCGTTTATGTTTGCTTAAAATACTGTATTTGCTGCTTGCTTATTTTCAAAAGAGCTTTAAACTTTTGCGAGGGTAGTTCGATCAATCAATGTTTTCTTAAATTAATTATACCCTTCACAAAAATGTGTAAGGGCATATATAAGTTTGTGATTCCGTGTGTAACGCATTGAAATAACCATCTAAGATCCCATTCTGGATCAGAATCAATAGAGATTACAACCCCATTCTTTCGCTAAAATGTGTTAATCCCAGTAGTGGGTCTGCTATTGAACTTCAGTAAGATCGGTCAACGGATAGCCGAGATATATAAAAAAAGAAAGAAAAACGGGTTTTGAGGGGTATTTTTGGCCAGATTTTTTAAAAATTTTTTTTTCCGAAAAAGTTAGCCATATCATTTTTAATGCCCATTAGATCCCAACAATCGAATGCCATTTAATGCCATTTTTGTTTCAAAGAAAAAAGGACAAATGATCCTATAAAAACATTAATGCCTAAAAGCACTTCCAAATGAAAGGACTAAATTAATACGGCAAAATTAAAATATTAAGAAAATCTATTTTTGTATTAAGTTTATCAGGGTCAAGTTCCTTCTACATTATTTCTGTGATTGATATTAATTAAATAAGACGTATAAAACATAGAAAAGACATTTAGCAGGGCGGAAAACTGGTTGTTTCGAAGCTGCCACACTTTCTCGTCAGCAGCCGACCTTGAACTCCGGAGCTCATGCGACAATCATGCTACTCAGCCACTTAAGTTGTTCGTTATATACATATGTATATAATACCGAGGGTAAATAAATGTTTTCCTCGACCATATATTTTTTTTTCAAGACAAATTTTGTTTACAATACGAGGATTAAGAAAAGAGAAAATTATTATTCAGGAGTGAACTGAGAATCGTCACGGTCGTGACCGATAATCCACCTCATTGAAATATTTTATTTTATGAAAGTACATATTTTATTAAGCTTTGTTTTTATTATGCCAGGCATTTTTTGCATACTGGCAATGAAACTTTCCTACACTCAGAAAACTTTGTCCGTAACATTAACTGAAAATATTCTTTAAATGAAAATGAGACTTCATGTAAAAACCGTCCTACTTATTTTTCATTTAAATATACTAATTATTTTTACCAATGGCTAAAAAAAATTTTTTTTTCCTTTATTCTAACTGTCAAATAATTAAAGCGTAATCAACATGTAAATTTTTTTTTATTTTTTCTTTGTTGATGATTTTTTTACTTCATTTTATTTAATTATAGTTTTTTGTCTGTACTGTCTCCTCTTTCAATTCGCTTATTTAAGTTTTGTACTGCAAAGCCTCTGCTGAGATTCGCACATCCATCATCTCGACTAAAAAGCAGTTGCGATACCTGCTCAGCCATCGCAACCATCAGAACAAATGCAACAACAATCAATTCAAGTAAAGAGTATGTATGCTAGAAATGTATGTAGAAACTAAATTATAAATATGCAACAGCTGGGTTCCTTCATGTATGTGTAACATAAGTTACACACTAGGGGTCTGGAACACTCGAAGAAATTTCTTAGCTTTGATGCCAAGAGGACGGATCTCGCTCTAAAACTAAATAGAAAGAATCTAAGTACACTGTGGGGGCGCTAACAGGCCACTATACCTGCAGGAAGCATCTGCACAGAATGGGACTATCCAGTACGGCAACCTGCAGATTTTGCGGAGAAAAAGAGGAGACAATGGAACACTTGATTCACTTGAATGTGTGGCACTTGGCCACAGAAGACACGGGCTGTTGCAGGCCTATACATTGAGTTCACAGGACTTGCAAGGGCTTCCACAGAAGGAGCTAATACTGTTTCTTGATGTATTAAACTCGTGAGGGAAAAGGGTTGCACTATCAGGGTTGATAGTTTTTTTAAGCAACTGTACAAATCAGTTAAAATTAAAATTTCATTAATTTTCAAACATTTTGTCATTTAAAAATAATTGCACTGAACACTTTTGGAATAAACTACGGTCAGCTCTACTGCAAAACTATTCTCAGTGTAGACATAATGAGACATTCTCTCAATGAGGGTACAAAGCCAGATAATTTCTTCCATTTCTATCCATCTCTATGCTTGTGAATTATGCATTAATCGCACTGTACTGCGGCCAAAGACTTTTCAAACAATCCACTTGCAATAAATTAATTACTTGAATCAAGTTTCGCTTAAAGCTTTTTGCAAATTAAGAAAAACAAGCTTTAAGCTTAAAACAATTTCTTTACACAATCAATGAAAAACATTTTCATTCTTAAGTTGATTGTTGTTAGTGTTGCCCATTAATTCCATAGTTTTTGTCAACAAAATCAAACGTATAGAAATGCATAAAAGTGGATTTCCAAAAAAAAGGATAAAATACCAAAATATTTATTTAAGAAAGTATGTGGTGATAAAAACCAAACTATGAAATGCGCACTGTGGCCGACGTTTGGCTGACAGTTTTTTTTTTGTATGGCTGTTCATTAAGTAAAACAACTAAAAATTCTAAGCAAAATAGTTTCTCGCAGTTTTCGTTTTTCGTTTTTTTTTTTTTTGTTTGAATCATTTTTGGAAAAGCATAAAATGTATGATGCGGAAAATTCTGAAGACCAGATAAAGTTCAACGGTTTAAGCGTAAAGACCATAAGTTGTCAGCCACTATAGACGGCCAAAAGAAAAGAAAAAAAAAGCAAATAAATTCAATTCAAACTGAATAAAATTCGAAAGAAATAACTGATCTGTTGCCTGCAACCGCTGAAAGATTCAGCCATTTTGTTAAAGAAAAAAATTTAATTATCTCAAGTAATTGCTAAAATAGTAAACAAAAACTGAAAATATTCGATTAAGATAAAAGTTCAAACAGAAACAGAAAAAAAAGATATAAAATTGAATAATTAATGTAAATGCGTGTGTTATTGCTAGTTAATCACATTTAACTGGAAGGTATTGAGTTGGAATAAAAAAAAATAAACTAATTTTTCCCAAATAGTTTCCTGATTATATGAAAATAAAAATAAAAAAACTGAAATAGTTTGTAAAATTAAAGAAAAAAAAAAAAAACAAAATAAATAAATTTAAATACAAGTTTGTTCGCCAGTTCAACTTGAGCTTGAAAGTTTATTTGAATTATAATTTCATTACAACGGGTTTTGCTTAATTTATTTATCAGTGCGCTGGTAAATTAAAAAAAAAAAAATTAACGAAAAACATTTACATACAACAATTAAGGGGTTGGACTTAAATCCCGGGGCATTGAAGAGTCTCGTTTTCTTGATAATGCTGACCTTGTGAAAAGTATGCCACATCTCTAAATCAGTTCTTGTCAGTTTAAGCTTCTGACAGACGGTCTCATCAAAAGTTATTGAAATTTAGAATATTATGGGCAGCTGAAACATTTCATGTTTCCAAAAAAAAAAAAAAAAAAAAACACACAAATTAACAACATCGTAAACAAAGTTGTTTTAACAGTTTTTCATTGTGATTTAACGCGATTGAAGTGTTGATCTCAAAGGAAATTTTGTTGTTATTCATTATTCAAACGATATAACGCATTTTAAGGGTATCCAAAAATACTACTTTATAACTATTGTTTCCTTGTAAATATAATCAGGCAAGGATTTAGTATAATTTGAGAAGATACGAAAAAAAATTCGTTATAACTACATGTAAAGGAAAAAACATATATGAACTTTATTATTTATTTGCTTTAAGAGCCAATTGAAATGTTTGCTGTGTTAAAGGTTTGTTTGAACATTTCTGATGCTCATTTTGTTCATGGGAATTATGGAATAAGTGGTAAAGTTTCAAACAAAATTTTAAGAATTTTTCAAGTCTACTGATGAGTTGATGAGCACCAACGAAATGTCGTGGGCATATAGACAGCTAAAAAAGACAGCAAATATTTTTTAAAAAGGTTCATTTTTGGACCTAAATTAATTATAAAAACATATATAATTATGCCGCAACAATACTATGTTCTGTATAACCCATACTATGGTTGAAATCATATAATATGAGCAAGGCAAACATATGGTATGATTACGGCAACCATATAATTTTTGAAAATATGTTTTTCTCCTTGTAATTTTGTTGTTGTTGCTTTTGTTTTTCCGCACATTTTGTGCATTATTGTTATTTGTGTCAGCAAAACTTTACAATTTTAAATTATATTTAACAGAAAAATATACCATTTCCCTAGAAAAACGGGAAATTTCTTTAATATTTCTGGAATTTAGAAAAAAAAATATCAGAGTTGCTGCAAACGAAAACTCTTCTTATAAGCATACGAACTGGGAAATAAAACAAGTGGAAACAAATTAATTATAATTTATTGAGTTTTTAACTTTGTTTGTTATCATACACTTTGCTGATTATTTATGAAATGGTGTAAGCGCCAGAAACATTACAAAGATGTGCAACACACCGTATGACTTTATTTCTGGGGTTGTCAAAATATTTCACAATTTTACTCAGCTTCAAAAACAAATAAACCGAAAAAAAGTGCAAACATATTATATCGTTGTCTACAATCATAATATGGTTACACTTTATATTCAACCATATCTTTCAACAATAATATATTCCTCTTCATATTTTTTCTGCTTGTACAGTTTTCTTTTTTAAATTAATTTAACTTCATGATTGCTAATTACTAGAGACGTGCGCGTGAGTGTTTTGTGGCTCACGTCTCATACGCTCGAAAACGGAATAATTTTCTTTACGCTTTAAAATTTTTCTTGGTTCCGCTCACAAGCAAAATTTGTTCCATCTCGCATTTTTAAGCACGAAAAACGAAAGTGGTTCTCACAATCCATCACGTTTGTATTGAAACACTTTATAAGCTGCAATCGGACGCGATAAAAGTCTAAGTCCTAAAACATAGTTTCGAGAAAGCTTTTTTTTTCAATGTAAAACAATTTCTTTGAACAAATCCAAATGGGCAATTTAGAAGAATTTTTTAATAAATTAAATATTATAATCACTAATTTATTTTTCTAGTGAACTATATGATTTACGGTTGCTAAGATTTTTAAAAATAAGTCCCTCAAAACATACATTCGTAATAGGTCTTATTGTGGTTGTTGTGTCGTATAGTCAACGTTTTGCAATGTTGCAGAGGTTGCGTTAAATGTTGTTGACTGAATAGTGTCGAACTGTACATTAAATAGACAAACTAGGAATATTTCATCCTGACTTGTTCAGCTTGGCAAAATTAATGTTGGGTTTTTATATTCCAATTTTTTTTTTCATAATGAAACATCCACCGACACTCCCCATTTTGCATTTTTCACCCACCAATCCCTCTTTCCTATTTTTCTAGTTCCAATGCAATGCAATGCATATATAATGGTTATAATCTGAGTACTGGTCCCAACCTAAACAAAAAAATAGAGCCCAGCAATAAAAATACAATCGTTATGTTTAACTAAACGATTACACAACGCATACGATATTAATTAATTTGCGTTTGTAAATTGAACAATTTGGAATTAAATTAAAACTAAACTCGTGTGAGACAAAATTGCTGTCTCATTAAAACAATGTGGAACAATTATAAGTAAAATAAAAAAGGGAAATAAAAAGCCAACCAGCCAATCTGGTTTCTGTGTTGTGTTAAAGGGCTGCCATATACATTTTAAAATATTTCTTATACTGTCACTCAGGTACACCGATATATCTATCAGTGTACTTCAGATGTGCCACACAAAAAAAAGAAAATGTTTATATAATTTTCCCCCCTTGACTCTAGAACCCTGAACCTATACAGCGTTGATGTCTACATTGTGGCTCAATTGTGCAAAAGAAATTACACGCAGAGTGGTCGTTAAGAAATTTCAAAAAGTGATCAAAAAAAGGGGATTTTGGTGACCGAAAAGCGGGTTGTGGATTGCGCAGTGTGTGCCGTTGTCCCGTCCTGTTTGAACGACATGCCCTCCAGACCTAATTCCCGCAATTCTGGCAGAAAAAACTCGGTTAACAGCGCGTTGTCATTTGACCAGCGGCTTACTCATAAAGAAGATGGCCCGATGACTCCTCCAGCGCGAATAGCGTACCCTGCAGTCACTTTGAGCGGGTGCAATAGCTCGTCATGTATCGGTCGTGAATTTTCGGCGGCCCCGAAGTGATAGTTTTACTTGTACACAGACCCGCTGAGGTGGCCATGAGCCTCATGGCTCATTATAATTTTGGTGGAAAAATCGTCTACTTCGACACGATTATTCCGCGTTTTTGGGGAGTTTATCACTTGTTCACTTGTATTGTACTGTTGTCTAGTTCACAAATGTAAAAACATATTTGACATTGGCTGCCATTTGCAAAAATAAAAGCAACTTCCAATGGGGTGAGCTCTTTTGCCCCACCTTGTACAATTTCAGTTATGAAGCAATTTGAGTGCTGATGAGCGTCGTGGTGGACATGAAACAGCCATAGTATGTCTTTGACTTTTGACTTTTCTTGTCTTCTTTCTTTAAAGATGTTCATCACTTCAGTTTTATCACAAAAAAGAAATCCTTCTTAATTCTAAAGAAGTAAAATCTTTTTGCTTTCGTGCAATTTTTAGTAAATTACTTCCTTTCTGTCATATGATAGTGCGTGTGCCACATCGAAGAAAACTTTCAAACCGATAAAAAAAAGTGGCAACTTTGTGAGTTTTATTTGCGATTAGCTTTTTAATCAGTACTTGTTTTCGTGACTTACCCCCAATTTTTGACTTGGATTTTAAATGCCATTTCAATTTAAATTTGATTTAAATACAAAATTGTATCAAACAGTTGCTATTTAAATCAAACTTAAACGGTCTGCCGTGCCCATTTAAAATCGATTTAAGTTTTTCGTACTGCCATATGATTTTGAGAGTTTGGTTTTGTTCTGCAAATTAAGAAAATTGCACATGTTTTTTTTGTTTGTCTCATAATTTGATTTTTTATTATTTCCAGCAGGTAATCAACTTCTGTGGCAGTGAAATTGGGAGTCCTTTTATCACTTTTGCTACTCATTTTTATAATTTTTACAAAACAATTTTTTATTTTCTAAACTTTTCACAATTTCACTTGCTTTCAAATTTGTTTAAACAGCTGTTTTTTATTGAGTTATCGATAATTTTTTGATACTTACATTGTGCTGCCGTACTTTTATTACAGTTAATTACCAAAAATAATTTTAGACTGTAAAACAGAAAGCTATTTTAAATCCAACTTAAATTTGAAGGAAAATTTACTAATTTTGTATTTAAATCCCTAGTCAAAAATCGGGGTTTGACTGAGTCAAGTCATCGGTGTGATCATTAGGTGATAGAAAAATCATAATAAATCAAGAAGTGCCATCAGCCTCGATGACTGGCGTGATCACTATATCTAAAAAATGCAGGTAAAAGGGAAAGATTGTTGGGCGCTCTAATGTCTTCATTGACTTTTCAATTTCAAATTGAATCCGTATTGTAGTTGGTCTGATGTTGGCCTTGCATCGCATTGATGATCTCTTGACATCAAATCCAATCTAAGTTGTTGCTAATCTGATGTTGGTTTGTTATTGTATGGGCGATATTTGGTCACTGCATGGCTTTCAATCTCCTGATGTAAATATTAACATCCCCATGATGAATGGGGCTAAAAATTATGTTGCTTTTTCTCATCGTATTCATGCTAAAATAAATCACTTTGTGTGTTGGCGTTTCTACACTCAGAAAACTTTGTCAGTAAAATGAGCTGAAAACACTCCTTAAAATAAATGAAACTTCATTACTTTAGGTCTAAAAAATAGACCTTAATGGCTCTTATAGCAAATAGATAATTAAGTTCCTTGATAAATGAAACTTCTTGTAAAAGCAGTCCTACTTATTTTTTTTTTTTTCATTAAAATTTATTAATTATATCATTTGAATTTAAATGTTAAAAAATCTACAGAACCCAATCGGTGAAAATAATGATTTTTTCTTAACTCTAACTGTCAAATAAAAAGGTTTTTTTTTTTGCTTCGGTGGTGATTTCATTTTATTTAATTATAATTTTCTGTGTGAATTATCTCCATTTTCAATTCGCTTATTTAATTTTTGTGCTGCAAAGCCTCTGCTGAGATTCGCACATCCATCATCTCGACTGCAAAGCAGCTGCCATACCTGCTCAGCCATCTCAACAATCAGCACAAATTCAACAGCAATCAATTTAAGTAGAGAGCATTGTATGTAGAAACTAAATTATAAATATGCAACAGCTGGACTCCTTCATGTATGTATAACATGAGTTACTACTGTCATTATTAAATGTGACCGAAAATCCGTATTTATCTGTTGTTAGTTTTTTTAAGCAACTGTACAAATCAGTTAAAATTAAAATTTCATTAATTTTCAAACGTTTTGTCATTTAAAAATAGCTGCCCTGAATGTATTTGGAATAAACTATGGTCAGTTACTGCAAATATGTTCTCAGTGTAGGAGAGATTTAAAAATATGTATGTTCACCCGTATCGTGAGTAAAATGTGAAATTTTTATTCCCATAAAATTTTCATTTCCCAAGTAGAGAAATTTGCTATCATGAATATTATGGGAACATTTATTTTGCTATCAATATGTAGTGAGTGTACAATAGGGAAGAAGAAAATATAAATACAAAGGAAATTTATTGAAAATTTATGGGTAAGTGATGTAAAAAGTAGTTAAATTTATGTTTTATAATTAATAAACAGAAACTTGTAGTTTAAAAGGTAAAAAGGGTGAATAAATCGGCGTTTTCATGCTTGTTAAATACTTTGGCAGATTCTCTGCCGGAAACAATATTATTTGGTATTCCGCACATCGTAAAACTAAGCGCATGCTTACGTTTTTTTTTGCAGAGGGTGGATACCAAAAACGTGTTGGAAAAGATTACGAAGTAGGAAGTAGGTGCAATCCACTTTTTGCGAAGTGCTCTCTAAAGTGTTGGATGCTTTAGAAAAGTCTCTGCGCAGAATGGATAAAAGATCCATGGATAAAATTCCATTCATGAACTTTTTTGATAGAAGGGCCAGCACTTTTTAGTTCTTCGGAAAACGAATACCAAGATTCGTCCACCACATCTTTAGAAACCTTCACAAAACCACATGCAATGGGTCGGTTATTTTGCACCCTATTGAGAAGCATGTCATGTTGCACATTATTTATTGATTTAGACCTGAAAATAGAATAACAAATGACCACAAAAAATGGGAAATTTCGAATGGGAACACATTTTATGGGAAAAGTTATTCATGATCGCACTTTTGGGAAATGGGAAAAAATTTTAGGGGAAAAATTATTCTTGGTAGGGGTGGTTAACTCAGCATCAACATTTTGGGAATAGTGTGGCAATACTTTTATGTGAGCCACTGTATTGCAATTACTAAAGTTTATCCATATAAGTTATGCAAAAAAAAAAAAAAAAAATAAGCCGCGGTAAAATTAAAAATAACCAACCAGTTTTTTTTTCTAAAATTTAAAATGAACATTGTTTAATGTTGTTGATTTTATTTGTATGAAATAAATTTTCCTAAAGTTTTCAACAATTGCCAGCCCCTTAAAAATTAACTTTGCGTGCGCTTGGCGATTATGACGATTAATTATAATTCAAATAAGCTCAACACATACGCCAAGACAAATTTCATCGTTACAACAATAGAGTTGTTTAAGCGAAAAGATTTTACTGCTGCTGTAAAACAAATTAAATATTAATCACACAAAAAAAAAAAAAAACTAAACAATTTATTAAAGTTCTAAAAAAAAAATAACATTTAAACGCCAAGAAATTGTTTGACCACTTAAAATGACCAAATGGAATGGAAATATTGCACAACATGTAAAAAACTCGTTGGAGCAAAATTCAAATTATCTAAAATTTCCCAGCAGCAACAGCCATTGGCAGCCACATGTAATGGCTCATGTGCTAAACGTTTTAGCGGCGGCCAGCACAAGTCACTTGCAAAACTCTTCACATTTGGCTGCCAATGGCAGCCTGGCGGAAAGCGCTTACGACTACGAGCAGCCCATAGACCTGGGGCCCAAAAGAGATTCCCTGAAAATAGTCATACCTTTGACGTTTGTTTACGGTTTGATTTTCATAAGCGGTGTCATCGGCAACATCAGCACTTGTATTGTAATCAAAAAGAATCGTTCCCTGCACACGGCCACAAATTATTATCTGTTCAGTTTGGCCGTTTCAGACTTTCTGCTGTTGCTATCGGGTGTGCCGCAAGAAATCTACCTGACCTGGTCCAAATATCCTTATGTGTTCGGGGAGTATTTTTGTGTGGGACGCGGCATTTTGGCAGAGACATCGGCCAATGCCACTGTGCTGACCATCACAGCGTTCACTGTGGAACGTTATGTGGCCATATGTCATCCATTTTTGGGCCAAGCTATTTCGAAACTAAGTCGCGCCATGCGCATTATTGTGCTGATTTGGTTACTCTCCATACTGACTGCCATACCGCAGGCACTGCAATTCGGCCTGGTGTCTCAGCAGGGCATTGAGAGATGTGTGGTGGTGCGCATCATAATAAATCATTCCTTTCAATTATCGACATATATATTTTTCTTTGCGCCCATGTCGATTATATTCGTTTTGTATCTTTTGATCGGTTTGCAATTATATCGTTCGAATGTCATTAGCAGTCATGGCAGCGGGTTTGCCAGCAGTTTGAGTGCCAGGGATAAGACTGCTGGCTCTCAGCTAAAACGCAGCCGTTTGGGCGCCCTGAAAAGTACTCAAAGCGATACAATTCTTTATCGCTATTCTGGTGGTACTCAAGTGAGTGCTGTGCGGGGACGTAACAATCAATTTGGCACCAAAAGAGTTTTGAAAATGTTGGGTAAGTATGAGGTCTAAATACATGTGCTTATAATTGGCCAATTTGCAATCTGCCGCTGTTATTTCATCCGTTTCAATTGGAATTTATCGGTGTAAGCTTTGTAAGCACGCTGGAACTTGAAATTCTCAAAAAGCTTTGAAAAACGCTAAAATATGCTAAAAATGGGAAAAACTCTAAATTAGATTTAAAGGGGTTTGGAACATCTTACTTTAGTAGGGTTCTCTATAGGTTAGGTTAGGTTAGATTAAGTTGATTGGAGGAGATTGTTTGAAGCCACAAGTTGTGCGCTCCCGGGATTTAACCATGAACAGAATAGACCCATAGGCCTATAGAAACTCTCTCTCATTCTCAAAGTTCCTGTATTTCCTTCAGCATATGCCCCGGTCATGTCTAGTACGGTATCCCTCCCAAGATGTCGGGACCATATTTGTGACAAGGAGGGGCATACCAGTGCTGTTATGTCTCGTTCTCCTGTCCACGTGCTCTATATTCATCTCCTCCCGCTTTTCCTATGCGGTTAAGATGTGCCAGTAGTTGAGAGTGAAATGTCATAACTCCCATTATTATACTTAGTTGGGGCTCGCTAAGTTTTAGCAGTTCCACCGTTTTTTTCTTTCTTTCTCGTTATAGCTGAGTTTCACACTAAAGGGTGTCGCCATGTATGAACACCACTTAAATTTTAACTTTTTTCAGCTTTTGTTATTTGTAGTTGTAGAGGCCTGTGAACTACGTATAATGTGAAAAGTCTCTATATATTACTGTTTAAAAGCGAAAGTCAATTTTAAAATTAAATGGTGTCCCCATGTAAATGGCAACATTTTTTTTTTTTTTTTTGAAAGACAACTGCCTGTTCCTGTAAACGATCGAAATGTAGTCGCTCGATTTCGAATCAATTTGAATTCCTCTATATCGACAGGTTGCGTTCGCATGGGCTTACGTCATGAAATTTTTGGCATTTGCTTCACAGAGCTACCAGATCGGTAAATTAAAGTTTTGGTTGATTTTTTATTGCAGTATTGAAAGAAAAAAAATGCCTAAATTGTTCTTGTGTAAATACAACCCTTCATAAAACTGGTCAGCTGCATCTGACAAGCTAAAGCAAATACACGCATAAATATGTACAAAATGAAAAAGCAAACATTTTGAAAGTGTGGAAATAGTTTTTGTGGTGTTTTAAAATTTAAAAGTATTTTTTTGCATAGACATTTAAAAAGTATTTTGACACACTGAACACTGGTATTCCTCTGGCAAACTCAGAATTTTCTTCCATCCAGCGAACAAGTGAACGGTTTAGCAAAACTGCATACATACAGATAATAATTTGTTTAATATATTTACTAAATAAAATTAAAAATATGTGGGCTTTCTCATTTTATTTCCCAATTTTTTAACAAATGAATATAAATTTTTTTCCATAAAAACTCTCACTCGATAGCAAAACAACAAGTGCTTGATTTTGACATTTGTGTTCGCAGTGCTGACAACATGATCGATTTAGAGGAATCAGATGTTGTATGAAAACACTTACGTCTTTTCGACCTGTCGATCGAGTCCTCGTTCGAATAAAAGAACGTCCGTCATAGAGGAACCCAAAACAATTTTCTTTCGCTTAGAAAGCGAACAAACGCACGACTTCGACTTTGAGGCACAGGCACTAAGTTTAGAGCAAACTTTTGCTCGTAAAGTCGTCTTTTTCTCGTCTATAGTAGACAAAAAGCTTACTTTTATTTAGCAGTGACTTAAAACTGCTTAAAGCATACTTTTTCGTACACATCGAGATATGGGCCACAGTGTATTCTATACATCATACACGATACAGGACTTTGTGTGAATTCGGCAACTGTTTTGAATACTGATTTGCGTCGCTGCCTTCATTATCATATTTGAATGCTGCTGTAAGCTGTTGCTTAATCTTTTTATGTACAACTTGTGTTGCCTGAGGACATAAAAATAGTAACAGTTAATCAATTTGTTTTTCTTTTTCGCTTTTATCTCGATAATGAAATAAGTGTTCAACATATGTTCATTGCCAAGTCATACAAGTTTCTCTGTGACTGTTGCGCTTATCAACGCCAAGCGTTTTTATGATAATCATTATCATGACTCTACTTTCGCTTATTAGCACAAGTTGAGCAATTATCAATTACGTTTATGCTTCATGTGATGACAAAACACCCTTTGGAATTACCAAAAAAAAAAAATTAAAAAGCCAACCAAATAAATTGCCAAAAATAATAACAGACAGGCGTTAAGTCTGGGTGTGATTAAAACATTTGTTTGGTTTGTTGCTCTGCTGTTATTGTTATTGCAAACAGAAATTGAAATTAAGCGGAATCCATACATATGTGCAAATGTATGTATGTGTGCATGTATGCGCTTGTAGGATGCGTATTTTTTTTCTCCTCTTTAACTAAACAGTGAGCGAATTTTTAGGGTATTCAATCAAAACAACAAAGCCAACATTCTGCAAGATAAAAAATTAACACTAGTTAAAGGCAATTCAGACTATTATACTGTGTATTAATACCTGGCAAGTGTGATGGTGTAAATGCAATGTGTTATGAAAACGAGAAATAATACGATAAAAAATTTACATCTTATAAGACTTCACCGTTTTTTGAAAATTTTCTAAACGATAATACATTTCATTCGATCAGGGTTGTTTTTTTTAACACAAGCAGCTGTTGAAAAATTTACTAGTCAGTTGTTTCACAGCCGATGGCGTGCCGTCACTGATGGTATTTGATTTCGTTATACAAGTGATCGAAATTTGGAATTTGGTTACCGTATACATTTGTTATTTTGCTCTAGCTGTATTTAGAAGATAAAATATTTTTGTGTTATTCAATTTGGTTCTGTTTTAAATAACTATTATTTTAGGTACTGTGTGTGAAAAAACACGTTGGAAAAAAATAACGTATGCAACAGCTGTTTTTTTTTCCACTAAAATTTTTTATTTTATTTGAAGTGTGATGGTGTGAATGTAAAATGTAATTTACGTTAGACTTTTTGACAATCGCAAGAAATCTAATTATACTTTCATCTCACAAAACTCGATAAAAGTATTTATACTTGTATTATAGTCCGAAGTGGCCTTTAAGGCCGTAATTCACTATCCTATTGAATCGTACGATCTGTTAAAAATGACACGTGTGTCCAAAAAGTGTGATAGTCTGGACTAAAAGTGTATGTGTGTGAAAGGCTTTTTGACAAGTCTGTCCGATTTGTTAATCTTTTGAAAATTTTCAAAAACCATCTTTTTCTATGCGATCAGAGTTGCCATTTCGAAGTTGTTTACAAAAGTATAATAGTGTGGCCGTTTTGATGCGATCAGATTTAGCTAGCAATTTTCAGTGAATGAATTGTACGATTGAGTAGGATAGTGAATCACGGCCTTTAGTAATACTTTTTGTTTAAGTTTTTCATGTGGAAAAAAAAATTTTAAATCATTTAAGACATATACACAATTCTCGTTTTGCACGGTAAAGATGTATCGAAAAAAAACGTGCAAAAGAAACTCGTGTTAAAAGGAAACACACGACATTTGTATGACATACTCAGGTATATGTTCCATAAATTCAAAAAATTGTATGGGCTCGATTGGGTTGATCGTAGCCCATGTCTTGCTACATGCACTTAAGCCAGAGTAGGCTTCCTGTGCGCTCCGTGGACTTAATCATAATAATTTCGATTCATAGGTCTATAGGAATTCGGGGTGTTAAAAAGTTAAAAAGTTAAAAACTAAAGGGAGTCCCCATACAAGAAACTGTGAATGTTGGCTGTAACTTTTGATTCATAAGAGAGAGAGAGAGAGAGAGAGAGAGAGAGAGAGAGAGAGAGAGAGACTTGAAATTTGTACAGGATATGTGATTACTTACGCTCTATAACAACAAATATCAAAAACAACAAAAAAGTTTACAAACTGATGGGTGCTCCCATACAAAACACTGAAATCAGCTATAACTTTTAAGCCGCAAGGGATTGAGACTTGAAATTTGCACAGCTTGTATAGCCGTCTGGCCTCTACTATAATAAAGATAAAATAAAAGTTAGAAACTAAAGCATACTGCATGCAAGACGTATTCTTTAGCTACCTTTTGCAGGTAGCTAAAATGGTAGCAAGACGTATTCTTACAGGGTAGTACAGAATCCTTGCTGTGAGAGTCAATCTCGTACTTGGCTCAGTTTACTAACAAACTGCAGAAACGAGCTGACTGTATAGACAGGTCTCCCTCAGGATGTTTCTAGCGGTTAGGATGTAGTTAAGTGATTTGGCAAATGTTAGCCCCCACAAGCAACGTGACCACTACTTTCTTGCTGATCTTTGTTTTGGCCAAGTACATGGCGGCAAACAACTACTAAAAACCAGAAAGTTAGCTAGACCACCGTTTCCATATAGTCACTACTTCGCAGAAGTCCTCATTTTCCCATCATCTTCCCCAGAAATTTCTTATATGTAGTCTTTTTAAAAGTCATTTTATGGGATTACGAAGATTATTTCAGACATCCCAGGTACCAGAAGTCATAGCTAGGACGGACCACCATTTCCAGAAGTTCGCAGAAGTTCCCATTTTTCCATAAAACCTACTCATATTCTCCACAAATGTCACCTGTTATAAAAATAGAGCTGTTAACTTGTTAACAGTGCCCTGCTAACTTCAAGATGTGGCTTTGCTAAAAATTGTGGTTCGAGTCCGGGATCTTAAATACGTATTTATCTTCGCACACATATGATTCTTACGTAATTGCTTGTCGACAATTTTGTTCAAGCTCGGTATTCGGCGAATACGTGATGGACCAAGTGTTCGCGAGTACAAAGATTCCTACATCCCACGGCCAGGGATCAGTCGATCTTCAAATACTTCTGCAAACCTTGAACTGGTTGAAAGCAGTTTACGTGAAAATCCATGACTTTCAATTTTTCCGCATTGAAAGTCGCAGCAGCCTCACTGTAATTTCCAAGATCGATTATTCATGAAATTGAAAAAAAATTATCAGAAGTTGCAACCTTTTAAAATCCAAATCGTTCACGAACTGAAAGACAGTGGCTTTGATATACGGAAGAATTTTTATGAAACAGTGTTGGAGCGTTTTCGCACTGTAATTTCCAGTTTTTTGAACGTCAAGCCTCATTTTCACTCAAATGGCCACGTCAACAAGCAAAACTGCAGTCAAAACTGGCCTTTAAGAATTCCATAACCCTGGATTTAAACATCACAAAACATTGCATTAGCCCAGGGTGACTTTTTGGTGTGCCTCGTCCACGCATGAGATAATTAGACCACATTATTTTTCGATAATTCTCCAGGCCAGGCGACAAATATCAACGGTGAAAATTCTTGACACATGAATACGCAATTCTTTTTGACAAACCTGCTTCATACTCTTCACACAGGCGGTTGGTTTCAACAGGCTGAGGCGACTACATGTCAAAGCCAGAGCTTCAAAGAATTTGTTTCGGGAAAATTTCCCCCAAAAGCTGATCAGTTGCCTTGGGAACATGCCGTGGCCATCGAGACGCTCGCCTGATCTAACTCCCATGGATTTTGGGGCCACCTTAAAGAGAGGTTTTATAATGATAAACCCCAACTGAGAAATCAGTTCCATTGAACCAAGTGTATCGCAGAACAAAACGCTCCCTTGTGACCAGTGTGTTCAACTCAAGAGAAGACATCTGGATGACATATCCTCTAAAAAATTAAATCCGCATTGCCATTCTATCATTCAATGGCCCTAAACTTTGTGTCAACTATTTAAGTTTGAAAATATAAATCAGACAAAACTATTGTACTAAAAGCAAAAAAACAAAAAAACAGAGAACAATTAAATTAGCTCTTACAGCAAATAACCATTAACTGCGTTTTTGAATATTAAAAAAAAAACTTTTTTGATAAGGTTTTGAAAAAAACTTTTTCAAAAAACAGACCCAGCACCCTTAATTGTTTATCCCACTTTGCCCATCGTTGTTGTACTCCTATCCATGTGAGTGTATATAAATTAGTTAGTTAAAAATACGCATGTTTTTGCCCAAAATGAAGGTCATCAAGAAAATAGTGGTCACGTTTCTTTGACAAAAATCGGCAAATATTAACGCTTGTGTCATCGCTCATTTAGAATGACAAAACTGTACTTAGTAATTATAGAGGTAAGTGTAGCAAAATAAAAATGTCTCACTCGATTTTTTTTATTATTATTTTTGGCTCTTGAAAAAATTGCCAAAATAAACAGACCAACTTATTTGTTCTATTTTTAGTGTTCGAAGAACAAACTAATTATCACATTTGTTCTCATGCACATGTGTTTATGTTTTTAAATTACCTACAAAACACGGATTTTGCACGATATCGTAACAACTGGAAAATATTGAGTTCATTATGCGTTGTAGAGCTGAAAGATTAATCACACAACTTGCCCTTGTACACTGGTCTTCGACAACAATTATGTTGCTATGGATGGACACTTGACATGTACCAAATCTAACATTTAGATATATGTACATATGTATGTATATCTCTTTAGAGGCTGTCAATCATATTGAATTGTGTTGTGTTGTCAACGAGAAAATACGCGTCGACTCTGGGTGACTGCGATAAGGACTTTTGAAATAAGCTGCATAACTATCAGAAATATCTGTTTTTCTGTGTGTCTGGAAGCTGTTTATTGACGACCCTTGCGATTTCACATCTCAATCTTTTGTGACTAATTTCTGTTTCTTGTATGGGTGCACCCTTTAGTTTCCCACTGTTTTTTGTTTTTGGCATTTGTTGCTGTAGAGCCTATGCAACCACATCTGCTGCGCAAATTTGAAGTATCAATCTCTTGTGGTACAAAAGTAACAGCTAATTTTCACAGTTTCTTGTATGGGAACCCCCTTTAGTTTTTAACGTTTTTTTTTTTTTGTTTTTAGTATTTGCTAATGTAGCGGCCGGATAACCACATGTCTTAGCTCTTACCATTTGGGAGAATGGGACCTGCGGATTACCGGCGGACAGACAGTGAAGTCTCAGTGATAGGGTTCCGCTTTCACTCTATGAGTACTGAAATGAAAAACAAAATATTGTTGAATTACTTTTTGGAAAACATTTTTAATCTAAAATTTTTCCCAAAATGTATTCGAGCAGTGAAAGTGAAAATCTTTTGGGAAATTACTTTACCCCATTTTCTTACACATGTCTAATAGCATGTTATCACGATATGCTCTACGCTCTCTATTTATGCTTAACACCCCAATCAGCAGCGATGCAACATGCTTCGCCATACAAAATTTTGAGAGCGAATGAAGTGGTTTCATATTGAAGCTACATGCGAAGCGCGAAAAATTCCTGTCTTCTCTAATTTATATCGCACGTTTATCTGCACTTTCTGTCAAAATCATATATTAAAAACAAAGAAAAAATAATAATAACGGGTTATACATTTTGCGAACTCAAACGTTAACGACAATTTTGTTGACTAACGTACCCACCGAGTGAGAAATGTGCTTCATCGCTGAAGGAAATTTTGTTCGAAAAATCGCCGTCCACCGCCTGTTGTTCAAGCACCCGTATTCCACGTATCTACGACGTTGTGAATGGTCAGCTGACTCCAGTTGTTGTGCGAGCTGGACTTAATATTGATGTAGGTATAGATTTAAATGCAAAATGCGCCATATTTTACCGTAAGACAACAGTCCTAATTCCTAAGAACGACGAGGAATCGACACATTCGGGTCTTCGGCAACACTTTCACTTACAGCAGCGATACGAGCGAACAATGATGCACAGGCCTCACAATATTTGTAACCGATCCAGCCTCTTCAAATTTCTGCACAATTTTGCCAATTGCTGGCGTAGTTGGACGATTATGTAAACCATAATCTCCTCTTAAACACGATTTGTGGCTGTGGGAGAATATCCGTTTTTGTAGCATGTTTTGATCATTTGTATGCGTTGTGCGATAGTTAAGCGATCCATGTTCGTCAATGTCAGACTTTCAACTGAGAACAAAAAAAAAATTGATTTAACAACTTAGTTTGACAGATGTCGAATTCCAGTCCTACACTTTTGAAACCACGAAATGGATAACCCGTTACATAAAAACAAAAGTTTGTTTTGGTAATCAATAGAATAATGAAACGTTAAAAACAATGGAAACAGAATTTTGTGAAAAGTTTTGGGCAACAAGGACAGATTCTAAATTAACATTGATGGTATATTTAAGAGCTTGCTTCATCTTGCGGATGGAGTTTTTGCAGCAGTTGCATATTCTTAATTGACAAATGTATGTTTGTTAGACGAGTCGTGTAAACAGTATGATTCATAAATATAATTGAGAGAGCGAAGCGGGTGATACAACTCGTAATGGAAACATGCTATAAAGCTTTACGATTTCATTTCTCTTGTCCAAGAATTTCAAGAACCACTAAAAAAGTAAAGAAAAAAAAAAATTAAACTTTGGATGTAGGCCGATATTGCAGCTAGAGGGCGATACATACAAACAGCCAAACACACATTGCTTTTAATCATCAATCAAAATGTTACAATTTATTTTAAATTTCATGCTCATAATTGGTACCATTTTCGTTTTACCAGTGGCTGTAGTCATCTGCTTCTTTTTGTGCTGGGCCCCATTTCATGCTCAGCGTCTTATAGCAGTTTACGGCAGCAGTGTTATTCTGCCTAGCGGTGTCGGTGGCGGCGACGGCGCCGAGGAAACTTCCCTTCCCAATGAAGAGCTAAATGGCTTTGCTTTCACAACGCCCCAAATGAATGCTGCAAACGCAGCTTCTGCCCCTAATGCTACCAGGCGTGCTGATCTCTCCACTTACACTAGTTCCAAGCATCACGCACAAATTCATCACGAGATCGTTTATACGGTAATGACGTACATTTCCGGTGTTTTGTATTATCTGTCGACATGCATCAATCCTCTTTTGTACAATCTGATGAGTAATAAATTTCGACAGGCCTTTAAGGTGAGTTTCTTTTTGTGATACACGAGAATGTGATGTTTTCAATTAAAATATTAATTATTTAGCATTTAATACATTGTCGTTCCAGTCAATATTATTTGGCAAAAAATCCTTAGGTGTACGCAGCTCGAAGACTTCTCAGCGCAGTGTGGGCCGGCAGCCCACAAAAAGTTCATCAGCCCTGCAGCGAAATTCAAGTGAACCAGAAATACCATCAAAAGTTTCCCTACTGCAGGTACTTTTCATCATTCGGAAAATATTTTAAATTATATTGGACTGATTGAAAACTTTTTTTGTTGTTGCAGATCTTCTCGAACGAACGTAAATAATGCCTTGAATTTGCTTTAAAACTATTTTAAATTATTATAAGTAGTGTTGTTGTATAAATAATGTAAACAAAAAATTTATTTAATTATTTATGTATTAAGTTTATCAGGCTCAAGTGCTTTCTATACCATTTTGGTGATTGATATTCATTAAATAAGACAAAGAAGTTATCAAAGATATTTAGCAGGGTTGTCCACCCTGGTAGTTTCGACGCCGCCATACTAATTGTCCATTCTGCTAAATGTCTTTGGTGTTTTCTATGTCTTATTTAATTACAGTATGTTTCGGTTAATTGCACATCAAAATTTGCACAATTTTTTGTTCAATTAACCGGGTTACCAATTAGCCGATACCCGTTTAATTGAACAATTTGTTCAATTACAAGAACCCTATTTAATTGAACAGTTTGTTCAATTACAGAAATCTCACATAATTGGAACTACATATGTACTAATGAATTAAAAGAAATCGCATATGTGCACTTTAAGTTTTTCAAAATAATTTTTTTTACCTTAAACGAAAAAAAATGCAAGTAACAGCAAAAAATGTACATATACATATGTGTATAGTAGAGATGCCACCCAGTGTTTTTCACAAATGATGTCAAATATGTATGTGCAAAAATGCCAGATTATTTTTCAATGCAATTAACCGGGTAAAAGTAAGAGGAAATTTATTTTTGATAACATGAATTTTGAACGAATTAAGCGGGAAAATCAATTAACCGGGTTCAATTATCCTCCTCGGATTCACATGGTGTTCGTATGCAATATTTTTTTTGCCCGATCATGTGGTTCAATTAAGCGTGGAAACTAATTAACCGAAAAATACTGTAATAACAATCACAAAAATAATATAGAAAACACTTGAGCCTGATAAATTTATAGTACATTTACACTAGTAATTCTTAAACTAGTTTATGATCATAAGCTAGTTTCAAAAACTATACCATTTACACTAGCATTTTAGACAGTTTACTTGATTTTGTTTGACAATTCACAATAAATTCAATATCAAAAATAAAATAGTAATATGGAGGCTTTGTAGAAGAAAAATATTCATGTGTTTTTCATCCCGATTGAATAAAATTCATTGTAAAATTAATTATTTGGCACGGAAAAAAATAAGCACCTCTTATTTTATGTATTTTAATAACTCCAAGAATTGTGGAAGTTTTGAAATTATTTAATTTTAAAATCTTTCTGTTTGTTTTATTTTCCTTTTTATTATGTTTCCTTTTTCTATGTCAAATTCGCCTGTCCTCACCAGACAAAAGCATAAAAAATAGAGTCGCATTTACAAAAACTGGTTGTCATCAACCAGCTTATCTCAAAAACTAGTTAAAAACTTTTTTATGATTTGTATGGATTAACAAGTTTCTCAAACTAGTTTATCACGATAAACAACGTATAACCTGTTTAAAGCGTAAATGTAAATGCACTCTTAATACATAAATAATTATATAAGAAAAAGTTCGAATAATGAAAAATCAAAAAATTGTTGCTAATAATCTAAACAGTGTTGAGTTCGCTTTTTACTTCCTCAAAATTGAGAAAGTTTTTTTTTTTTTTTGTGATAAAACTGAAGTGATCAAGATAGTTTTTTGAAAGAAGGCAAGAAAAGTAAAGCTGAAGACTTACTGGCTGGAGTGCACACCATGGCTGTTTCATGTCCACCACGACGCTCCTCAGCACCCAAATTACTTCGAGTCCACACCACCTGGGCTCTTAATTACTGACTGTCTCTATTTAATGCTATTGATCAACTTTCCACTTTATCACCGTGTTTTTCTGTTGATTGGAATACATTTTATATTCTCTCATCAACATCCAATTGAGTTTTGCCTCAGCCAATTTATACTCTTTAGCAAAAGGGTATATACGTATGTATATGTAGATTTGCCATGAAACACCTGTTTTCGGGCAGCGATTGTGAATCCACCCGGCAATTTATTCATCTAAGTCTTACTTTAATGGGTTTATAAATGTCCCCTTTGCTTGGGGATTGAAAATAAGCATAATTAGGTTTTGTCATTACTGAGATATAGACAAAAACACATAACGTAATTTTTTACCGCATCTATTGTTTTATGAAAAAAAAAAAAAAAACAAGACTGGATCGAACCAGCATCATGCAGGTTGATAAGCAGCTAACACTACCATTGAGCCATCGCCGCTTTAATTTAATTTTATAGTATGATTATATGATTTACAATTGTTAATGATTTTATTTTTTATGCTGCGCGGCGGTGTGGCAACGCTAGTGTTTGCAATCTGGCAACTGACAGCTCTATCGTAAAGTCGAACATTTTTTTGAGGTTATACGTACTCAGAACTACACTTGTGTCACAAAAAAATCTTTTTGAATTCTGACGAAGTAAAATCCAACTAAAAACTTGATTTTGTAATTAACAATTTTAAAATCTGTTTCTTTCATTCTTTTGATTTTATTTTATTATGTAAATGTACAATAATGTAATTAGCACTTGTAAAAATTATAAATTTAGCTTATAAACTTGTTATGCACTAAAGTTTTGTATTAGATTGTTTGCAAAAATATTTATATATGTACATATATTTTTTTTTTAAAATTTATACAAAATTTAATCTTAAAATTGCCAGAGTGGTGATGTCGAGTATGCGAGATAATTCAGTAACAAGTTAAAGTTCTCAAAACAGATGTGCAAATAAAACTCAAATCACACAAAACAGCGTTTTATTTTAAATGCATAATCGCAAATTTTTGACTTGTTATTTAAATGTGAACTCTGCTAAATTTTCATTTAAATTTTAGTGGTATTTAAATACGGTAGGCCTTAACTATAGTCAAACACTTTTGACCTGTTATATAAATGTGAGCTTTGCTGAATTTTCATTTAAATTTAACTGGTCCTTAACTATAGTCAAACACTAAGGTCGGTCCTTTTTAGAAACAACTTAAATTTTAAAAAGTGTTGCTAACTTTTTTCTAACTACAGTAGACTCGCGAAAACGTGAACTCATTTTTGCAGACGTTGTTCACGTTTTAGTTTGGATTTTTTTTTTTTACCTCATCATATATAACAAATTTTATTTAATAAATTTACTGCAATACTTCATTTCAGTTGATGTAAAGCTATGAAAAAGTGGAAAATTTGTTCCGACTTAGCGATCAATTAAATCTACACTACACTATATCTATGTTGTACTTTTTGGACAACTCTGACGTTACTGACGCACATTTCCTTAAATGTTCAATAATATCACATTTTCTTGAAGAGTTAAAACTTTTGGTTTCTTGGCAGACATTTTTCTTTGAGACTGAGTTTAAATTCACTTGTTTCTATGTACATTTTATTTGTACTCAAACGCGTAGAGATGTTTCCACCACAATCACCACATAAAAACTGAAATTAAGTATTATATGTGTGCATATGTATATACATATGTTGGTGTATATACATTCCTAAAAGATGTTTTTGTCACTAAGCTGTAAATAAATTAAAATGACGCTATTCCCAAATTTTATAAAAACTACAAAACTGACTTAAGAAAATACAAACCGTCTAATTCATAAAAATTATAACAGGTTTATGACAAATTTTCCATACAAATATGTCAAATAACAGTCTTATAAGCCTGTAATAATTTTTATGAATTACTGGGAAAATCATCAGAAAAAAAGTTCACGTTTTAGAGCAGTCAATGTTAAAATAAAAATGTTCACGTTTTTGGATGCTCACGTAACTGCATGTTCACGTTTGCGCGAGTCTACTGTATAGTCAAAATTAAAGTTGACTTTAAGCTGAATCAGCTTTAAATGGGTGTCACATAATTTATCGAAATTGCCAAGTTATTTATCATACAACCTCTTACAAATTTAAGTGAAATCCCATCTCTAATTCAGATGACTCTCGAAAATTATTTATACATGTGAACACACACACCTACATAAATGTGAGATTGTATTAGTAAGTAAACAAAAACAATCAAAGCGAATTAAATAAAAGTAAAATTTTAAAGAAAATTCTAATTAATAACAGTTATTATACACTCATAGAAAAATGTATTTTCATACTGATGACAGCGTATCATAAAAATTTTAACATCAATATTATGCCAAACGACATCAAAGATGTAAAACCTGATATTAACCTGAGGACAAAAGTCAATAGAGAATTTCGGCATAAATTGAGTGTCATCAATGTGAAGACTGCCGTGACATCAATTCTATGGTGCAAAATGTTAATAACTTTTATAAGTTTAACCAAAAGGAAAGAAATACAACTGTGTGAAGTTTCATTAATTATAATTATATATAAAAAAAAGTTATGGTTTAATTTATTATTTTTGTGTTTAAATGTATTCCTAAACGGTTTCAATAAATGACATCATATGGACGTATATTTGCCATCATTGCAGTAATTTTTCATAAACATCATATTGATGACACTGGACATGGCATTGATGTAACAATTGTTATATTTATCGCTAATAACAATTAGAACACCTTATGTAAAATTTGACATCACCGTGATGAAAAGTGTCATGGGGTCAAAAACGATGTTTTTTGTCATCGTATTCATGTTAAAATACATCATAGCTATAATGGTTTTTCTATGAGTGTAAAAAATCTTTAATATAATTATTTAATTTAAAAAAAAATTTACATTAAAAAGATTTTACATATAAAAGTGACATTTGTTTGAGCAAAGAAGCTGTTGCTAAATAAAGTTAAAGACAACTTCGGCTGGTTTTAAGTTTAGAGTAAACTTTGTAACGACACAATTGCTGGTTGCTGGGGTAGGCTCAGTGAGTGTCCAGGATTGTGGAGTTCCAGAAAGAAAGAAAAACAACGCGCCGTTTTAAATTAGACTTTATCTTCTGAGACAAGTAAAAAAAAACGCGTAGTTTTTAAGTAAACGTTATAATGTTTATTTTTTCCAATTCTTATTAATAAAATACAAAATTATGGAGCCAGACAAATTCTTGGCCGTAGTTTTGTTATTTATCACAACAAACAAAATCAGAAAGTGAGAATTATAATTTGGCAGGGTATGTTCGCGGTGATCTTAGAAATGAAAGGAATGATCACGTGAAAAAGGGGAAATACCCCAGGTGCACACTCCGCGTGAGTTGCCCTTCGAGGATTCCTCCTTTCTTCAATATCTCCTTGAAGGCAGCTATTAGGGTACGTCAACCGCCTTCCTAATGCCCGCGTTCTTTGGAGTATTGGTGTGGTCGCGAAGTAGCTCCGGGAAGGGAAATACCCTTGGAACTCACCCTACAGGATGTGCTCCTCAGTAATTTCTTCTTCCCTGAATACCAAATATTAGGGCGCGTCAACCGCCTTCCTAATACTTGTATTTATTGCAGTATTGGCGTTATGGAGTACCTCCTGGAAGGGAAATATCCTTGGAACTCACCCTACAGGATGCGTTCTTCAGGAATTTCTTCTTCCTTGAATACCACGCAGAAACAACAAATACTAGGGCGCGTCAACCGCCTTCCTAATATTTGTTGCTTAATGCAGCTAGTACGATGGCACAGAATAGTTGCCGCGACGAACACACAAGAAGATATTCCTTTGTTTCCAAAACAATATCCTCTTGTTTAAATTGCAAATATTAGGGTGCGTCAACCGCCTTCCTAATAGATGTAGTTACCTGTGTCTCGTCACCAACCAACTGACTTGAACTGATCAATGCATGGCTATTTATACCCATCCAACACTTGACATAAAACAACTTCATACCAATACGGCAGCAGAGGTTTGATCGAACTTTGTTGCTGTCTGACGCGAACCTTGGCTTGCTGTTGTTGTATGTTTACAATTGAATGCCTACAAAATTCAAGCAGACGAAACTAGCGGTCCTTAAATTACTATGCAAAGCAATAACAATAAATGTTGTGTTTCTTAATACTAAAGAATTCAAGAAGAAGAACAAAAGTAGCGGTCGTTGAATTACTATGTAAAACAAGAACAACGAATTTGGCATTTTTCGTCTTATAGTGTTTTTTAATTTCTATACAATCTACAACTAAATATGTAACTCAAACAAAATGCCACATTCGTGTGTTTGTACATCCGTATAAGCGAACATAAACGTGTATGCTCAATATATATGTATGTATGTATACAAGGAGTTGAAAAAAAATAACTTAGAATTCATTTAACCTATGTACACCTACATATATAGGTTTCAACTACTTTTTTTAATAATAATTTTCACATAAATATTTTTAATAAATCAAAATCATATTTCACGAGTAAATCCTACTTAGTCATACCAAAAGAAACTCACTGGCTTCGAGGTGTTTGGAACCACGAGCGTGCGACTTTGTCGTTACATTATCTCTTTTCCTCCCCCCACCGGCCGGCGGATCCAGCCACCATATCGTGACCTCCCCGGTCTTGGCGATAAGCACACGGTATTTTTGACCCTGGATATCCTTCACTAGTCGAACCCGAGGTTGAGGCGTTTGCATGCGTGAGCCAATTAGCTTCTTTAACGGGGACGGTGCTTGCCGGATTCCGATCACATATTGCCCCGCGGGCTTAGGAGGTGTTGTGACCTCCTGTGAGGTTGTCGTCGGCTCAACGGGTGACGGAGGTGGTGCGTTACTGGCCATATAAACGGCCTCTGGTGACTGGATGGGGGATACGATGGGCGATGGATCTGTTGCTGTGGCTGGCGGGGTCGCTGTTGATGAGATGGTGATTTGGTTTTAGTGGATGACGATCGTTTCCGGCTGGACTGACTAGTGGACGGGACTTCATCATCATCTAAAAAAAATTGTACGTCGGCCTCTGGATTGTTCTTGTTCGAGGTGTTGGCGGAATTTTCGCTTGGCTTGTTGAAATTTTTCTTCAGTGGGTTTCATGTTGGGTTTCATATTGACTATACTGTAGGTACTTTCTTTTATACTTCTCTGAGGGGCTATAGGAGAAAAGAACAGAGAGAAAGATTTAATGGAGCGCTGTGACGTAAGGCTTCAAATCGTTAAGGTGCGCAGTGCGCCCGTCGCTATTGTCAACTGATGTTAACCGAGTAATAACGGGGGACACGAATCCCGTAACGACATAAGGTCCCCCGAACTTAGGAGCCAATTTGGCTGCAAAACTGTCTATTGCTTTAGACAAAGGGTGTTGTCGTACCAGCACCTGGTCGCCGACTTTCGGCCGCCATTGGCGGTGCCGTAGATTGTAATGGTGCTTTTGCCGACTCGTCGCCTTCTGTAGATTGTGGCGTACTATTTGGAATACTTCAGACAGCTCTGACGCCCTGTCGCCTGGGCTGGTGACGCGCGCACCAGTTCCGGCTGCCACTTGGTCATACAGCGCCTTCGGTAGTCGAGGCTCTCTGCCCTGTGTCACGAAAGCTGGGGTGTAGCCAGTGGATTTGGAGGTACTGGTGTTGAGGGCGAGCATAATCTCAGGCAGTACGTCGTCCCAATTAGAGTGTTTTTTTCCAGTGAACTGGGAGATTATGGTTTTTATGGTTCGATTGGCTCGTTCCGTGGGATTCTCCTGGGGCGTGTATGGCGCCGTAAATTGGTGGTCGACTCCCACATTCTGAAGAAATGTTTTGAAAGCGCGTGACGTGAATTGGGTGCCATTGTCGGTGCGCAGTACCTTGGGTACTCCATACCTGGCCAATATGCGTTCCCTGAAGGCTTTGATGGCTCCCTCAGTGGTGGCCTTTCTTAATGGGACCAGCTCACACCATTTGGAGAAACTGTCAAAGAAAACGAGTAACACGGTGTTGCCGTGAGGAGTTCGTGGTAGAGGTCCAACGAAATCTGCACACAGCATGGCCCATGGTTCTTCTGGAAGCTTGCTGAGCATATGGCCGACGGGGGCGCGCTGGGACACTTTATACTGTTGGCAAGTGGCACAGCTTCGAACGTATTTGCAGACGTCACGTGTCAGCCCGGGCCAATAGTATCGGCTGGCGATTTTATTTATCGTCTTACGAATACCTAGGTGGCCACCGGTCGGTTCATCATGGGTTTCCCTGAGTACCCGTTGTCTGAGCGGCTGGGCGACGCACAATTTCCAGGGGGTTGTGTCCTCGTCATTGACCTCTCGGGAAAAATGACGATATACCTGTCCGTCAATTATGGCATAATCGGCGAAACTCTGCGGTTGCTGCTGAACGTTGGTTTTCAACTCTGCTAGCCATCGACATGTCGGGGCTGGCGCTGTTTGGGCGAGGTTTGCGGCCGCCATCGGTAACCTGGATAGTGTATCGGCGACGATGTTCTGTTTTCCTTTACGATAGTTTACTGAAAACTTGTACTGCTGCAGCTCCAGGGCCCATCGAGCCAACCTTCCAGAGGGATTCTGAATAGAGTTGAGCCACTTTAGTGCCAGATGGTCGGTAATGACTTGGAATTCGTACCCCTCGAGATATGGTCGCATTTTTCGTATCCCCCATACTATGGCCAAGCATTCCTTTTCCGTGGCGGAATAGTTCATTTCCGCGGGTTTGAGGTGGCGGCTTGCGTAGGCGATTACATGTTCTTGGTCATCGGTTTCTTGCGTGAGTACTGCGCCTAACCCAGTGTCACTTGCGTCCGTTTGGAGGATGAAGGTCTTAGTGAAATCAGGGCAGGCCAGCACCGGGGCGGTTGTTAATTTTATCTTCAGGGTATTAAATGCGTCTTGTTGTGCTGATCCCCACTTCCAATGTTTTCCCTTTTTTAACAGATCTGTCAGAGGCTGGGCTACTTTGGCGAAATTAGGCACGAACCGTCTGTACCAGGACGTGACTCCTAAGAACCTTCTTACCTCCTTAACGTTTGTGGGCACGGGCATCTCGGATACGGCTGCTACTTTATCTGGATCCATTCGAATGCCATCTTTGGTGACGATGTGGCCCAGATATCGTGTTTCGTCTTTGAAAAACTCACATTTTTCGGGGTTGATTCGGAGGTTGGCGGCCCGTAGCCGGCGGAAGACCTCTCTTAGATTCCTTATGTGTTCTTCGACCGTCGCGCCAATAACAATGATATCATCCAGATAGGCAAACGCATGGGGTTCCATCTCGGGGCCGATGACGCTGTCTAGGGCTCTTTGGAACGTGGCTGGGGCGGAATGGAGGCCAAATGGCATTACACGCCACTGATAAAGCCCTCTCCCGGAGACGGCAAAAGCTGTATACTTCTTGCTATCTTCTTCCATTGGAATTTGCCAATAGCCATCTTTTAAATCTAGGCTACTGATGTACCGGGCGTTTTGTAGCCGGTCGAGGATGGTATCTATGCGTGGCAGGGGGTAGGCGTCTGGCACAGACCTTGCGTTCAGCTGTCGAAAATCCATGCACGTTCGCCACGTACCGTTTTTCTTCTTGACCAGCGTAATGGGAAAACTGTAGGGGCTGTGTGATGGTTCGATGCAACCCTTTTCAAGCAATTGGGCGACTTCCGCATCAATAATAGCTTGCATTGCCGGATTTCGTGGTGCGTATCGAATTTTTATGGGACGTTCATCTTTCATTACGATACGATGACTGGCGATTGGTGACAAACCTTGGAGCTGCTCAAATTTCGGTAGTTCTTCATCCAGAAATCTGGCTATTTGCTCTTGCTCCATGACCGTGCCGGGGTTGAGTTGGTATGAGGTTGACGGACACACTGCGCGGGCTGAAATGAGCCTTACCTGTCTGGTGGCTGCTTTCTGGCTCGGTGCACCTTTGGCAGCTGTGGTCAATCCGGCGCAGGAAATGGTCGCGTTGAAAGCTCGCAGGAAATCGATTCCTAGGATCAGCGGCTCCGTAGCGGTGTCCAATAGTAGGAAAGAGTGACGTCTTCTAGTCTTCCCGAATTCGACTTGACAGGTTATAGACTGTGTCGCTAATGTTTTAGATCCATCGGCCAGGAATACTTCGACCTCGACTGCGTTGTATCGGGGCGTGGTGTTAAATTGTTTCACCAGTGATGGCAGAATGAAGCTACGGGTGGCACCGGTATCAATAATGGCGATGACCCTTTTTCGTTCACAGCGAAGGACGGCTTTAATCTTATCACCCTCCCAGGTGAGTGAAGTGTCTCTGGTAGTAGTGGATGCGCTGGGTGCAGCATCTGGCGGCCGGGCCTTTGGCTGCTGAGTGTGAATCATCCTGTGATGTTCTCCGCGCACAGGGGCGGAGGGGCCTGGAATGCTTTCCAAGTCTGTGGCTAGCGCAATTAGCTCTTCCAGAGTGTCGAAATCCTTTCGACGGATGTACCACTGGTAGTCTGGCTGGGAGTTTCTGAAAATTCTTTCTAGCTTTTGTTCCATAGTTAACTCGGTGTGCCGCATTAGTTCTTGTATTGCGAGCACGTAATCCCGAAACGTCTCTCGGGGCCGCTGAGTGCGCTTGCGGATCTCGTCTTCTAATTTCTCGAAGTATCTTGGAGGCAAAAAGAAGGTGCCAAAATCACGCTTGAAGTGTGACCACCTACTCCATTGCTTGTTGTTATTCCGATACCAGACCAGTGCTTTCTCGCGCAACAACTCTGACATGACTCTTAACACTTGGATTAGCTCCAGCTCATACAGGTTGGCGAGTTCCTCCACTCGCTCGAGGAAGCCCAAGGGGTCCTTGCCGCCGTCATATCGGAGGCCCCACTTTCGAACTATCTCGATGGCTGCCACCCGATTTTCGTTGGCCACCGCGTCTGTTTTTGGTGGCGCTACCACATTACTGCCTGTGTTGATTGCCGGGACGGTTAATGTGACGCCAGAAGTAGCCGGGCTAGCGGTTTCGTGATTGCTCTGCCAGATCAGGATTTTCTGCAGCAGTTCTTCCTCAGGCTCCGCTAGTACATATTTGGCCAACCTTTTCCGCAATTCTTCTACTGGGCCACTGGAGTCTAGTCCACACTGGGTGAGGTAGGTGATCAGGTCATCCTTCTTCAGGGAATATATCCAAGTAGTTCGTACCATTTTTACCCCGAGCCTTTCTTGAGTTTCGTTCGTGAGTTTGAATATTATATAATTAAAAATTTTCCACAGGAAATTAAAAAAAAATTATTTAAATAGCTTTTTTGAATTTACTAAGCCCAAATAAAAGTTAATTTACATATACATATATTTCTTCTCCAATGAATTTAATTTTTATGTTAATCTTTTTGAAACTTGTTTTAATCCACCAGCGTTTTGATAATTTCAAAATTAGTTTTTTTTTTCTTTTACCAAAACACGGATTTATTTTACGTTCAAATTGAAACAATGGCCTTTTTTCCGTTCGACCAAAGTCCCTGCTCGGGCGCCACTGTAACGACGCAATTGCTGGTTGCTGGGGTAGGCTCAGTGAGTGTCCAGGGTTGTGGAGTTCCAGAAAGAAAGAAAAACAACGCGCCGTTTTAAATTAGACTTTATCTTCTGAGACAAGTAAAAAAAAACGCGTAGTTTTTAAGTAAACGTTATAATGTTTATTTTTTCCAATTCTTATTAATAAAATACAAAATTATGGAGCCAGACAAATTCTTGGCCGTAATTTGTTATTTATCACAACAAACAAAATCAGAAAGTGAGAATTATAATTTGGCAGGGTATGTTCGCGGTGATCTTAGAAATGAAAGGAATGATCACGTGAAAAAGGGGAAATACCCCAGGTGCACACTCCGCGTGAGTTGCCCTTCGAGGATTCCTCCTTTCTTCAATATCTCCTTGAAGGCAGCTATTAGGGTACGTCAACCGCCTTCCTAATGCCCGCGTTCTTTGGAGTATTGGTGTGGTCGCGAAGTAGCTCCGGGAAGGGAAATACCCTTGGAACTCACCCTACAGGATGTGCTCCTCAGTAATTTCTTCTTCCCTGAATACCAAATATTAGGGCGCGTCAACCGCCTTCCTAATACTTGTATTTATTGCAGTATTGGCGTTATGGAGTACCTCCTGGAAGGGAAATATCCTTGGAACTCACCCTACAGGATGCGTTCTTCAGGAATTTCTTCTTCCTTGAATACCACGCAGAAACAACAAATACTAGGGCGCGTCAACCGCCTTCCTAATATTTGTTGCTTAATGCAGCTAGTACGATGGCACAGAATAGTTGCCGCGACGAACACACAAGAAGATATTCCTTTGTCTCCAAAACAATATCCTCTTGTTTAAATTGCAAATATTAGGGTGCGTCAACCGCCTTCCTAATAGATGTAGTTACCTGTGTCTCGTCACCAACCAACTGACTTGAACTGATCAATGCATGGCTATTTATACCCATCCAACACTTGACATAAAACAACTTCATACCAATACGGCAGCAGAGGTTTGATCGAACTTTGTTGCTGTCTGACGCGAACCTTGGCTTGCTGTTGTTGTATGTTTACAATTGAATGCCTACAAAATTCAAGCAGACGAAACTAGCGGTCCTTAAATTACTATGCAAAGCAATAACAATAAATGTTGTGTTTCTTAATACTAAAGAATTCAAGAAGAAGAACAAAAGTAGCGGTCGTTGAATTACTATGTAAAACAAGAACAACGAATTTGGCATTTTTCGTCTTATAGTGTTTTTTAATTTCTATACAATCTACAACTAAATATGTAACTCAAACAAAATGCCACATTCGTGTGTTTGTACATCCGTATAAGCGAACATAAACGTGTATGCTCAATATATATGTATGTATGTATACAAGGAGTTGAAAAAAAATAACTTAGAATTCATTTAACCTATGTACACCTACATATATAGGTTTCAACTACTTTTTTTAATAATAATTTTCACATAAATATTTTTAATAAATCAAAATCATATTTCACGAGTAAATCCTACTTAGTCATACCAAAAGAAACTCACTGGCTTCGAGGTGTTTGGAACCACAAAACGAGCGTGCGACTTTGTCGTTACAACTTTTGCGCGTAAAGTCGACTTTTTCTTGTCTATAGTAGACAAAAAGCGTACTTTTATTTAGCAGTGACTTAAAATTGCTTAAAGCATACCAACCATTTTTCAAGTCCACTGATGAGTTGATTAGCACCAACGAAATGTCGTCGGCATATAGACAGCTGAAAAAGACAGCAAATATTTCATAAAAAGTTTCATTTTTGGACCTAAATTATTATATGCGTTTTATTTGCGTTTACTTTTGAAACCGCAAAATGGATAACCGGTTATTTACTTGGTGTTACAAAATGGAGAAAATTGTACATAATTTTATAGTAAGTAGTGTATACTAGAGTGGTTGCCGGGAAAAGTAGTTGAATTGGTCTTCTTCTAGGAGATATATAGTGCAGTTAATTGGATTGCTTTTTGTTGTGTTTGTTCGTAGGTATTACACTATGCTTTCATGCTGCTAAATCTACATAAAACGTTGTGATACATATGATCTCTTTAAACGCTTTATAATTGTTTTACACTTTAGTCGAATAAACAAATAAATATTTTTGTTTATTTTTGTGAAAATAGACAGCAAATTCTGTTTATTTCAAGATATTACAAATTGCTTGTTTCTGTTGAATTTCATGTAAAAAATTCTGTGTGTTTAGACTCCGAAATTAATTGTTTTGCATTAATAAAATGTCTGAATTTTTTTTTTATTTTCAATGTAATTAAGCGAACAAACGAGCCGGCTCGTTATCGATGACCCGGCAGTTAATTACTGGTTTTGAAAAATAGCGAAATTGCTAATAGCGTTTGAATGCAGCGCTTTTATAGCAAATTTCATTTACTACTTTAGGTCTAAAAAAATAGACTTTAATGCTTTCTGTCTCTTTCAAACAACTCATCAGTAGACTTGAAAACGCAAAAAAGAATGTTTGAAGCCCAACTACTTATTCCAAAATTCTCTTGAACAAACTGAGAATCAGAAATGCTCAAACAAACTTTTTTATACAGAAAGCATTTTACGTCTTGCAACACCTTTACTTTTTCATTTACTTTTACTTTACTGCTGCATACTTGATTATCCAGCCATGACTTGCAACAATTCCTGGAAAAATGATAAACACAATATTGTGTTGAAAATTCTTCTGCAAGAATATGATAAATTATCTTAAACCCAACAACTCTTAACAATGAAATTAGAAGACGGATAAACGAATGCTTCGACGCTTGAATAGAAATTCATTTATGCAAATCCTTAAGATTTATTCTTAATTTATTTTCACTTACTTGTGTAAAGAAGATAAAAACAAATTGGGCACTGATGACCATTTGAAATGAGTTGTCGGTAACGTTTCCGGTACCAACGGTGAAATTACGGCATTCGCTATCGAATGAATTCCTTTTTTTTCACAATCACACTTATTGTGGTAGACATTTTTGTGGCGAAAGTCAGAGGTTTTTGAAAATCATGTCGTCAGCGAATGTCGCCAAATAATATTACTAAATAGCAAATTCGATAAAATATCGTTATAATTACACTGTACAACAGTAAAAATGGGTTCAAGAGAAAAATATGCAGATTATCATGTGTGTTCCCAAAAAAGTAGTAGAATTAAAGTAAAATACGTAAATTTGAAAAGTAAAAATTTTATTTTGGATGTTCTGCAAATGAAGCGGTTTGATGTTTAATTTTGTCGTATGAAATGAAGTTCGAAAACAGAAATTTGTAAACAGCTGATATTGACTTGAAAATAAAATTTTGTTATTAAAACTGCTATTTGGGATTTTTTTGCATAAAACTGTGTGAAATTGAAATATGTATATGAAAAAAAAAGAAAAATAAATAATGAATGCGGTGTTAGTGTCCACTATATACCAAACCAATGAATACGCAAAATCAAAAAAAAAATATATTTATATTAGCGGTTCTCACTCTTGATATTAATTTTACAACTCTGCTATATTCACTACGATTTTTACCACAAAGCTCGACTGACTTTCTTACCTCAAAGTCTGCATGTTTTTGCAAATATTCTAAAACTTGCAGAATTTCTTTATCTGTCCACCTTTTGTTGTGAATTTTGTCACGTTTTCTCTTCATCAGTATATTTTTATTTGTTTTTTTTTCCATATTTTTTATTTTCTTAACACAAAATTAAGTTTTGCCGGCAAAACGATTCACAGCGCAGAATATCTGCGACTCCCAGTAATTTTTTTACAATGTTTACTAAAGCTTTTTGTTTGATTTTTTAATCACAGCGCATGATACAATTAACAAGGTAGCCTCGTCAGCTAAACCGTTAATCATCTGACTACTTTAGGTTGTCAAGAGATTGCAGAGATGAAAGGCAGCCAAAACGAGGTAGCAAATCCGCGTAAGCTCAGTGCATCTCTCTTCTGTAAATGTAGAAGTGGCGTCTTTTTGACAGTTTGCATAAGTTGTACAAAAACAAAATGCATGTTATTTTTATTGAAGTTGCTCTTATTGTAGCGAAAAGGCTACCTTGTTAGTTGTATCATGATCACAGCGTAGCATCAGTACATTTTCTTGCTGCAGTGATGTAAACACTAGCACCGGTATTCATAAAAAATAAAATGTTGCTCAAACACATTTTAGAATAACTTTGATATGAAAAGTTTGTTCTAAAATGTATTTAAGCAATGTTTTATTTTTTATGAATACCTGTGTAGTACTTTAATCAAATCTGCTATTTTAACCAAATGTGCAACCGAGTTTGCTATCAAGAGTGAGAACCGCTATTGTTTGAATGATGTAATTTGCCTTTTTCCAACCAGACGATTCCTTTGCTGAAGGATCATTGCTATTTAATTCCACGGTAAGATCTTTCCACAGTTCTTCCAATTTTATGCGGTCCCCTTTTGCGAATCCTTTTGCCAAGTTTGGCAAAACCAGACCTGCTTGCTTTGAAAAAAAAGTTGATAATTTTTTCTTTTATATTTTATTTTTATTTTATTTTATTTATTGTTACAAATTTGTACCGCGTATGTCGGTGTGTGTGTATATCTTTTGTTCATGATGAGTCATCGCACATCGCATGTATGTCGGTGTGTGTGTATATCTTTTGTTCATGATGAGTCATCGCACATCGCACTATAGATGTGGCGTGATTAGCTTCTGTAAACGTCTAGAATGTTCGAGTAATGATCATTAGAGGTATAAAAGCAGCTGAGCTTAACGCTGGACAGTCAGTCGATTTTTAGCTGCGCTAACGTGTAAAGTGTCTTAAGTAATAAAAAGTGATTAAGTGAAAGTGTTGTTCTTTTAGTAAAGTGTTTACAAGTATAGTGTGTTCAAATAAATAAAGTGTTGAACTGTTGGTTACTGTAAACTGAAGACGTGAGTGTTTTAACTTCATTACAATTAAAGAATCTACGAGAAACCGTTTTGAAAAGGTTAAAACGTAACATTATTTATTGATTTTGAAACATGAACACTTAAGAATATAATTCTTTTATAGTTCTTTGATACTGTTATTCACCCATAGGGCATAAAGAAAATATAACTTACATATACATACATATAACAAAAAAAAGATAAAAATAAATTCTAAAATTATAATTCTAAAAATACATACATATGTAGTTGGTTTACAGTAACAAGCGAACCTAATAACAGTAAAAACAAAGTTGATTAAAATGTGGTAAACACATCTAAATGTCATAATTGATTGAATATTAATATACATAGATATGTCAAACAATGTTTAAGCTTTATTTATTAGAGTATAAATTAAAAAGTGCTTCAGTAAAACTGTTTTTTCCCTGTATGAGTTTAATATGTGGTGGTAGACTGTTCCATAGTTTAATAGCATTAATGAAAAAATTTGCAAGGCAGTGCAAAGACAGAAAAAAACGCCAGTTTTTATATACATAAATGTGTTTCAAAACTAACAGTTGATAATAGCACATAACACCAAAATTAATTACTATTTTTACTTCAAATGCACTTACTTCATAAATCAAATGAACTATTTTCAATTTATTTTTGTATTCTAAATGAAACTGTAATATTTAATTGCCTTTTCAATTCGTTTAAATAAAAATTTTGTGTTTATTAAAAAAATGACCTGATTACTATACTAGATAATTTGGACCAATTACCTATTGAACTAGTAATTTGTCGCTATCAATTTAGCCGATTACTTATCCCCAGAAATGGTATCAAATAACTAGTACTTTTTGAATAGTTAAGTAGTTAGTTACTGAACTAGATATTGGTAATGCAGAGAGTTTCCAATTGTCCCCCTCCAATGACATCACCATGTTAAAGTAAACAGCATTTATAGCTTAAAATACATTTGGTGGTAACTAGTTCTGGTTACTAAGTAACTAATGAAACTCCTAGTTAAAAACTAGTTACCAGAACTAGCGGGTAGTGTTGAGATGCATGTGTATGGGTGTTATGAGTGTTATATTTCGGGCGGAGGTACCAAACATGAGTTTTTCATACAAATAGTTTGGAGTTTTTTTTTTTTATACAACAATTCGTGTAAAAAAGATATGTTTCTTATGGATAGAAAATCTCTTAACTCACAACCTAAGATCATATTTCGCCATGACGAGGCACTAGTAAAGCGGGATATACCATAAACATAGCGTGCAGCGACTGTGAGTCAAGCTTGCTATAAACTTGTGCAGAATATGTAATTTTAAATTAATTGTTTTTGACATGTATTTAATTTTAAACAAGTTTCATGTTGGTTCGGCATATTGGAAACATTTTTAAACAAATTTGTTTAAAAATTTACAGTTTTTACATAAAGTTAGTATTTTGTTTAACCCTCCGATGAGTGAGAAGGGTCCCTAGGGACCTTTTTGCCTTTTGAAACTGAAATTACTCCTACTTCGGCCACTACTTTTTGTTCTTAGTATTTTTTGTTCTTAGAATTTTTTCTTAAAATTTTTTGTTTTTGTCATCCTCCCTAATGTCTTTGAGTTTACGTCTTTGTGTTCAGAACAAGTAAATTATGTGTTGAAACAATAAAAAAATTGAAAAAAATTATTTTTGTATGTAGAATTTAGTTATAAACAATAAAAACAAAAAACAATTCCAAAAAATTTTTTTTATATGAAAGAAACATGATTTCCAAAGAAAAGGTCCGTAGGGATCTTTTCACACGGCCGTGAAGTTCAGAGGGTTAAAAATAGCAAATTATGTTTACTTCTCGTGCCTTTTGCTGTCGCAACATCAAAATTGACGTAATTTCAAACAACAAGATTTTTTTTTTATCAGGAATTTAGACAAGATATGACCGTAAATTCCAGTAAAAGCTTTTTAGGGTGTAGCTGCTGATTCAATGGTATGTGATAGTATTTTTTTTTTAATTTAAAAACCTTATAATACTGATGTGATATTTGTCTGGTACTAAAGTGCGCAGAGACTCTTTGGCAAAATATCTGTTTTAAGAGTTTTTTTCGAATGTAGTTCAGTTAAAGGGAGGAGACTTTGAATTTCCTCAAGTTTTTTTTCGTTTTTTTATACCAAAACCGTTTCCAAAGCTCACAAGACACTCCAATTGTCGTTATATGATACGTTGCGGTTTCCCAAACTTGTTTACCTGCCGCTACTCACTAATGCGAGTAGCGTAAGTGTGTCTGCAGACCATTAAATATATTGCCATTCATGATATTCTCTACTTTTTTGTTATTTATTATTTGTTTGCCAGAATGCACAATGAGGAAAAATTCATGCATCATTTATAAATATAAATTTTATAATACCTTTGTGTCATTTATTCATATTTACCTTTTTTGTTAGTGGTCTACATTTCTGCATCCGCTTTCAGTTTTCTGGAGAAGGAAGGGAAAATTCCGACAAAATAATTTTCAAATTGCATTACGATGATGATGATGATGTGTTTGGATGTGTTGTAGACAAACATATCAAATTGAAAATGTTGTGTATGTTAAAATCCATATAATTACAGTCCTTTTAGCATTTGCATACACTCAGAAGAATAGTTTTGCCACAACTGACTGGAGTCTATTACAGAAGTAATCAGTGCAGTTATTTTTAACTGAAAAACATTTTCAAAATCGAAAAGATTTTAAATTGTGAATAATTTTATCGGGGTTTCTAGTTTAATTTTTACTTTCTCAAAGTTGAAAAGGATTTTTTTTTTTTGTGATAAAATTGGAGTGATCAACATATTTTTTTAAATAAGACAAAAAAAATAAAGTTGAGGACTTACTGGCTGGGGTACCTACCATGGCTGTTTCACGACCACCAAATCACTCATCAGCACCCAAATTTGCAAACTTATATTTTGCCTAAACCACAAGGACCAAGAACAAGCTTTTTTTTAAAAAATCATTAAGAATACATTATAGCAATTATAAGATTATATTTGAATTTTAATATATAACTTACAAGAAATGATTTTTAGTACATAATTATTTGATCTTACACACAGTGGGAGAAATGACCAGTCTGGCGTATATAAAATAAATTTTTTTGTTATTAGAAATTAATTTAGTTATGGTCTAGTATTGTTCTAGTGACTTGAAAACTAAGAAAATCATTTGGCATTTTTCGATTGATTTGCTAATTCTGAAAATAAAGGGCTCTAAATGTATGCAATGTTGAAGTGGTGCGATCTTCAGTGCATCTTTTGCTTTAAATTCGAAACTCAGTATTATTGAAAGTTTTACAAATTTGTTAAAGCTTTGTTTTTTGTTTGATAAAACAAGTAAAAGAGAGTACAAAAACATCATTTGTTGAGCTGGAAAAGATGCCAATACTGCGCCTAGTAATGAAATCTGTCATAGCCAATTTTTTGTAAAGTATTTGAAATATCGGAAGAGATTGAAAAGAGAACTGCTTTTGGTTAATAAATAATGAACAAAAGCTTAGAAAGTATCGATGATAACTCGCAAACAAATTACTTCAATTTCTTCTCGTCTGCGTACACCCTGTAATAAAACAGGGTGTTTACAAATAATTTTTTTTAAAGCCTGCTATATGCACTATAATTGCTCCATATATACTTTAGTTCTCAGATCAATAGTTCAGAAGATATGATTTTTTTATTTGATAGATTGGTAATTTTTTCCACTGTGTTACATGCCGCAAAATAAAATATAAAAAAGTTGAAGCAGAATATGGCTTCTCGATTTGAAAGCTATTCATATAATTTGCTACCCCCCAAAACAGTTCGTATAATACTACTTTGGCTGCCTGAGTTGCCAAAGTAGTATTATACGAAAAAGTCATGTGGACACAAAAAAAAAAAACAAAATGAACAATACGCAAAAAGCCAAGAAATTGTGTAGTTTTTTCCACATCATTGTTTTATTATTATTATTATTGTTTTCATTTAATTCTTTTATTTTGTAAAGTAAAGCAATTTTCTTTAAGACCATTTTCTTTGACGACATTTTGAAAATGCGCTTGCACTGGCCTGTGTAAACAAACAAGCAAGTAGCAACAGCTTTTATTGTCTCTGTCAGTGAATTGGTTGTTAATATGTACACACAACTTGCAACAAGTCACTTGCATGTGTAAATCGTTAATTTTCTAATATAAAGTAATCAAGTTGAAAGTAAGAAATTACAAACTAAAGTACAAATCGAGATATTTATCGCTTAGATTCCATAAATTTTTTACATTTAAATTTAAATGAATAACACTAGCCAACAGCCCAAAAAAAAAACTATGGATGACCACTATATTTTTTTTGATGTCTTATGCATGCATATCTAAGTACAAAAATCATAAAAATTTCAAATTCTATGGATAATTTTTTTTTTTTAATTTCTTTCTTTCTAAAATATGAGATTTTCATAAAGGTTGATCCAGACCTCTAGTCATAACTTAAAACCGGCGTGTCCGATTTTATCATTTAATACGTCAAAAAATTACAAATTATGTTAGCTTTAAGTTTTGTTAAAATAATTTGTTGGTGTCTGTAATAATTTTTAGAGTTATTAGGAAAAAAGCAAAAAAAAAATAATTTGTTTTTTTTTTGAAAAATTTAAAAATTTTTGATTTTGGAAAATTGATAAAAAATATAAATTTGCAAATATCTTCTAGTTGTACTATTTATTCATATAGCTGCATGTAAAAGCAATAAAATGAGCCCTCATTTATCAAAATCTGTGAGGCCATGTTCATTTTATTCCCGAAAGAGCAAAAATACCCATTTTGGCAAAAAAAAAAACTTTTTTGCTGTCATTTCCCACAATTGAGGCAATTGCTCATCTCAGTAACATGAAATAGATAGATCGAAAAATAAGCAAATATTTATGATTGCTATAAGCTACGATAACAAGTGGATTTTGTATTTTCGCACGCTTTTGCTAACTGCATACTCCTTGAAAGCAAAAGTAGGTATATCTCAATAAGTACGTTCTTCTTTGTTTCGCCCTTAAAAATCTTGTATATATGTATAAAACTTTACTTTGCACATCAATCTTATTCTACAAGAGACTTTTAATAAGACACAATTTTGTTTGGAGTAATAATTTTTTGATGTATTACATGATAAAAATCGCACACGCCGTTTTTAAGCTATGACTAGAGGTCTGGATCAACCTTTACGAAATTCTCATATTTTAGAAGAAAAAAATTCTAACAAAAAACTGATCCAGAGAATTTGAAATGTTCATGATTTTTATACTTAGGTAGACATAAGACATCAAAAAAATATAGTGGTAAGCCATGGTCAGAAAATTTTTTTCCATATGTTGTGTAATGTATGTAATCAGTAAATTTAAATGAAAAATAATTTTCTGGGTGTAAAAAGCAATCCAAGCACAAACTAGATATTTCCAAAAAATCAAACACTAAAAAATCATAAATTAACAGGAAAAAATTAAATCATGTATTTTGCTACACGCATTCGAGGCAAAGCGCGAAATCTCTGGGGCTTATACAGCCTAATCATGAATGATAATTCCGTGAAAGTTTTTTCTCTTTTCCCATTCCGCTTATTATGTTGATAAATTCCGTAGGAAATTTTTTTTAACCTTCCCTGTTTTAGCCACATGGAAGGGGAAAAATAGTCGGCGGAGGCAAAAATAAGTATTTTAAAAACATATGTTTTTTCCTAAAAAAATTTCGATATTACCAACTTTTATTTGTTTTGTTTCTCAGGTAATTTATGATTGGAGGAATTTTTTCTCGAGAAACGTATTTTCCTTAGGAATAAAATTCCTTGAGAATGTTCATGATTGGGCTGATAATTTCATGTTCTATCGAAAAATTCAATAACATCTAAAAAAAGGTATTAGATACAGGTAGTGCAGGTATCCTCACATCTATTGCACAAAATGCAACACTCTGTTGAACATACATATATTATTTTTTCTCTAAACAAAAAGTTTACTTTCAACATGTTGAGTTGAAATGATACATTTGTATTAAGAAAAATTGTAAATGTAATTAAAATATAAATACATGTGTAAGCAGAGAAAAGCTCGTAACCCACAGGAGCTTTAAATCATTAAAACCATCATTAGCCTTCTACGGGCCACTCTCATACAGTTTCACTTTAAGTTAATTAACATATTGACATAAACGTGATGACTATTTCCACACTATAAATATAATGGAATGCAAACCGAGAAAAAAACCACGGAAATAGATCTGGCTAAAAGTGTAACGTGTAGAAATGTTTGCGTTAAACGACATTCACACAAACGATGCAATAATATGAAAAGGATAATTCAGTGAAATATGCGAGAAATTATATGAAAATATTTATTTATGTAAATCAACGGTGGTTGGTTGTAGAGAGGATATTATAGAATTCAAAAAGTCCAGAGCAGAACGTGTTCACAATTGGCCAAAATGAAACGAACATTTAAGACTGCACACAAAGCAGAAACATTTCACAATATGGTTGCGACAGCAATATTATGTTATTTGCAGCGATGCGAAAGGTTGTAGCAAACAAGATATTTTTATTTGAAATGTCGCAAACAATTTTTGGTCAGCGTGAACACAGTTTTTGTAACTGCACTCAGAAAACTTTGTCAGTAAAAGTAACTGCACTGTAACAATCTTTAAAATAAATAAAATTTCCTACTTATTTTTTATTTAAATTCACTAATTACTTTATTTAAATATAAATATTAAAAAATCTACGCGACCCAATCGGCAAAAATAATTGAATTGGTAGAGTGGCTGAACTGCTGTAAAACTCAGTCATAATATTGTCGAGAGGAACCATGTTTTTATTAGGTTACGTTAGGTTAGGTTGAAAGGAGGGATTCTTCTGGCCATGTCTTACGACATACACCTGAGCCAATATAGGCTTGTTGTGCGCTCCGCGATGTTTTCATTAAATTCAGCCAATTTTGTCATGTGCAACCACCTGCAGTATGAAAACAATGCAGTTAGACTTGACAATAGTACTATTGGAAATTACAAAAGTAAGGCTAGAATCGGCTAGAATGGTGTGTTTGGAAATAACAAGATTATGATTGAATGTAGCAATAACATAGTTAGTGGCCACAAAAACCTCTTAACTGCTGAAAGAGGAATTAGTTATAATGTGTGTCCAAACTAATTTGGACATTATTATTTCTCCTTTTTTCAAGCAACAATTGCAAGATCAATGAATTACGAAATCTTAATCTTATTTACGAAATGCTTGCAATTGTTTGTGTATACATCCCTTTTTTATATATTTATTAATAGTTTAAAAAAATGAATTTATTTGTAACCGGTGGTATTACGTACAAAGCCGTGTTAGATAGAGTAGTAAAAGGTCGGCCGCACTGAATGATGCATTTTCCAATAGAAAATGAATTAAATGAGAAGAGAATTTTAATTTTCTGTCAATGATAAAAAATCAATTCTAATCGTTTTGTGAACCCAAGCTAGTAGTCAGTGCGGACGACTCCCTTTGGAATTTTATACTGCCCATTTCTAAGTTAAATCAACCAAATAAACTTCCCCATATTGAAAAGAAACTAACATAAGTTTTTCTTTTCTCCCACTCAAATATAATTATTTCCTTTGATGTAATTATATTTACAATTCTAAGTATTTTTGTACTTAAGGTGCGTTTAGACTATGCTAATATTTGTGCAAAATCATAAAAATTTTATTTGTCCTAGTGTAAACATTTGTATTTGTTAGCCTCCAAATATTTTTCGACTGTTTGTTGGCTAACAAAAATGTTTGTTTGTGCAGAAAGCTTTGGGATAGTGTAAACACTTTGTCAGCACTTCGCAACAAATATTTGGCTCGACATTTTGTTTGTTCTCGCAATATTTTTGGCGGAACAAACAGCGACAAATAATTGTAGAAACGTGGGTTGCCAACAGCTATTTTTGACAGTGCTTAACAAAAAAAAAAAAAAAATGATAATGGAAATGGCAATTCGTTTGACAGATTGGTAATCTTTGTTATAATCGGCGCCACTACACTCATAGAAAAATGTATTGTCATACTGATGACAGCGTATCATAAAAATTTTAACATCAATATTATGCCAAAAGACATCAAAGATGTAAAACTTGATATTAACCTGATGACAAAAGCCAATAGAGAATTTCGGCATAAATTGAGTGTCATCAATGTGAAGACTGCCGTGACATCAATTCTATGGTGCAAAATGTTAATAACTTTTATAAGTTTTACCAAAAGGAAAGAAATAAAACTGTGTTAAGATTTATTAATTATAATTATATTTAAAAAAAAGTTATGGTTTAATTTATTATTTTTGGAATACATTTCCTAAACGGTTTCAATAAATGGCGTATATTTGCCATCATTGCAGTGTCATATTGATGACACTGGACATGGCATTGATGTAACAATTGTTATATTTATCGCTAATAACAATTAGAACACCTTATGTAAAATTTGACATCACCGTGATGAAAAGTGCCATGGGGTCAAAAAGGATGTTTTTTGTCATCGTATTCATATTAAAATATTAAATATAGCTATAATGGTTTTTCTATGAGTGTAGATTCAGCTTTACGTGAAAATATATTTAATCTTAATAAGATGAATATTGCTATCAAATTACCAAGTAATCGAAGTCATTTGAACCCATGCGCACGAAGTTTTTATGCAGCGAAGGTTCTTCAGAACGCAATTCCTTCAGAAGTTTTTGGCAACATTCTTCCATTTTACGGCGCTGCACCCCAGCACGAACACACATTCTTCTGGAAGTTTTTTTTTCTTTTCTTTTTGCTGGGTTTCTGAAACTGCTATAGCTCCAGCAGTTATTAATAATAAATCTCCAATATCACTGTCACTAAACATTTTAACTTTTCGCATTGCTTCACAAACAGAATTTGATACTGTTTGACAGATGGATTTCATAAACATAACAACTTTGTTTAACAGATGTTTGTCATACACACCGGACAAATAAAATTTTTAGTATAGTGTAAATGGGTACACAAATATTTGTACTAAACATGGCGGGCACAAAATTTTCTGCTATTTGCGCAAATAAAATTCAAACAAATATTAGTGCAATCTAAACCCAAGCCCAAACATTTGTCACAAACCATACTATTAGCCCAAACAATTATTTGTTGTGTTTGGACAAATATTAGCATAGTCTAAACGCACCTTTAGACTTGTTTAGCACAAAATTTTGCTTCACGACAGCAACTCCTTTCGTTCAATGTGCATGTTATATTTAATAATTAATAATGTTAACATGTAACCATGTATTTTGTATGTAAAATTGTATGTTTCTCTGCAAATATAGAAATAGTTTTTTTTACTTGTGGCTGGCTTCGCTTTTGTGCTCAGAAATACTTTCTGATCTAAAACTCGATGGTTTTAAAAAAAACCCGTAACGATGAAATTGTTTTTCGTACTAAAGAATTTCTTCGAAATTTTGTTTTCCACTTCTCAGTATATTCCTAAATATAATAGAATAAGTCGTAACCCTGAAGGAAATGTCAGTAGAAAAACTCCAGTGATTTACTATTGACATGGTCACCAGTACTAGTGGCATATTATACCTCATGCAATGATCTTTTTCTGTTGACATTCAACAAGCACATGGTCATTGCAAATCAACAGCTGACGAAGAAACTAGTGACTAGGTGGTTCTAATACAACTATATGACGACCATGGTACTAGTGTTTCTCTATAGACCTGAAAGAAATGTCAGTACAGAAACTCAATTGAAAAGTCCAGAAATAAAATTTGTCTACTCATCAACAATGTTGTCAACTCAATGTTTTCTTTCCAAATAAAAACAATTTTTATTGCACGATTTTGGTGGCCTTACAAATTTCAACAATCGCAACACTGTTCATAAAACAAAAAACTGGAGACACTCTGTTGACAATTTGATAAAAAGTCACCAACCAAGGCGAAAAATGTAGCGACTTGAAGCTACTTAAACTTTCCCTGAAGGAGGGAAAGTTTAAGAAAGTCTTTCGAGGTTGAGGTATATCAACCCAAGTGTCGTCGACATATAGACGGCTGAAAAGCCGTGGACACAGCAAAAGATTGAATAAAATCTTTAGACCTAAATAATTAATTCATATAATATGTATGTATGTATTTCATAGTTTTGTTTTGTTTTAAATGAATTTCTGTTGCCAGAAAAGCGGCCTTCATACGAACGTAGTTTTATGATATCGCCAAGTTTTTTTTTCGATTATTGTTGCTGACATGAATTTTTTGATAAAATGCGATCATAAAAATAATTTTGCGTAACGAATAACTCTGTTATCACTGTTTTTTTGTTTTAACATTTACGTGTGATTGTCAGCGGTCATAAATTAAGTTTCGAAAAGTGACGAAAATTGTTCGCTGTGACGTACAGTCACTGCGAAACTGCAATTGATTTTTTGATTTCATTTAGACTCTTTTACAATAAATAAACAAAACAGCTGTTGTTTCAAACGATCATAAAATTGTGACTGAATAACATGCTATCAAGTTGTATGTGAAATTCTGAAATAGAAATGAATCAGTCAGCTACACTCGCCGTTGCTTCAGTACGGGCTTAGATTGTTATTGTTTGAATATATTTTATTTTTGTATGCCGAACGTAGGGGTCACCAAAATACATTTTTCGTTATATCTTCGGTATTTACAGTCGGATCTTAAATTGTGATATATCGATGTTTTTGCTACGAGGACGTCATGGCTGTCAGCGATGACCAACGAATGGGCCATATTTTTTTCTAAAATCGAGAGCCGCAAAAGATACAACCAACTTGAATCACATCAAAATGTAATTGATTAAAATTCCATTATTTTTAATTTACATTGATTTTTTTAATTCTCATTATACCAATTGAGATATGATGGGTAAGTTTTAGAATTGAATACCTGAGGCCAATAACCGATTGCCGTAAAAAGGGCTGCTTGAGACAGAAACATCGTTATACCAGACTATAAGATTCGACTGTAAATACCGCAGGAATGACAGAAAATTTACAAAGTAAACCCCCACATTCGGCAAACAAGAACATAGCACAAAATTTTGAACAGTTCTGCTGGAACTATCGAAATACTTTGTTAGCAAAAGATTAATGATCAAATAAAAATTACATGTTTTATTCTTACCCTATTCCGTTAAACTACAGTGTATTGAGTTTGTGTTCATGTGTGAGAAAGCATCTGTATGCATGCAAAAGTTAACGTATTAGATAATTTCATAGAAAATGAAGGCGAATTAAACAAGAATGATTAGGGAAAAAATAAAAACGAAGTAGTATATGTTATACCTTGCGACTTGATGTTTAAAATAATGCACCATTTAACAAAAGCCACATGCGTACGACTTGTACATGGAAATAAATAAACACCCACACAAGTTGAGGTGACCATTTCTCAACACACAGTCGAAAAAGCCGAAAGCTCCATTGATTAAACTTTTGAAAAGCTTTCACATACTACTACATGCACACATTTAAATTTCCTCTGCCGTTAACAATATTGTTAGCAAAATTTAATGTGATGTAAGTGTTTAGTACAGGTAAATATCGATATAACGAATTTAAAGGGTATTTGTAAATACTTCGTCGATGTTTTTACTACACAAGGTGGCAGCATAAATACAAGCACAACAACTTCAAAAGTACATATGGGTATTTCAATGAAATGGTCCACCGTTAGTTAAAAAATCAAAACGCTCGCACAATTTTGTTAAGCACAGAAAATTAAAAAAAAAAAAACTATTGAGATTTTATTATTTAAAAAAAAATTTAACTTATAATAATTTTAAATGAAGGTAAAAACTTCTGAAAATATATGTTAAATTACAAATATATGTATGAAGGTAAAAAGTGTCACGTGCGTAATCAAACATTTTTTTTTCTTAGCCAACCCATGCACACTTGTTTTTGAACAAACCATGATTATAAAGGTCCATTAATAACCTTTATAAAAATCTTCTACAATTCCGCCAACTTTTGCAATATTTCATGCTGCTTTAAAAGGCACTTACGTTTTTTGTCACGTGCGTAGGTCAACTTTGATCGCATGGAACTTGGGTACCCAGTGCTCAATTTTCCAATATATATACTTTTTGGAAGGAACTCATTACATTAAATGTAACAATGGCAAAATTCCATTCAAAAATTCCAACCCATTTATATTTTTATAATATTCAAAACAATTAAACGTGTACAAATGTCACGTGCGTAACCGTGGAAACACCCATATATTTTATAATTTGTAAAAACTGTTCAATCAATTTCCAAGTAATTGAGCACACCCTCAAACGCAATACAGATTAAACTTTTCATCAATTAAGTACACACAGAGAAAGAATATTTCAAAGTATGGTTGCAAAAACAACAACATAATGTTCTCTATAGCCAGGGCTGGGCAGTATTTGAAATACGTACTTAAAATACAAATATGTATTTTGTGATTGTATTTTAAATACTAAGCTCTTGACTATTTTGTATTTCAATTATTTGTGCTCTTGTTGAAATCACATGTTCTCCAAGTCGTGTTCTTCAATAGCAGGGTGTCACCCCTATACATGCATTGCATTGTATTGGAACTAGGGAGATAGGAAAGAGGGATTGGTGAGTAGAAAAACACAAAAGGGGAGCGCTTGTGGATGTTTAATTAAAAAAAAAAAAATTATAACATAAAAACCGAAAAATTTATTTTTGCAAAGCTGAGTGAGTCAGGATTAACTGTTGCGAATTTGTCTGTTTAATATGTACAGTGTATATATCTTCGACACTATCCAGTTAACAATATTTAACGCAACCTCTTCAGTATTGCAAAACGTTGACTATACAGAGCAAGAAGACGACACAATAGCAACGATAAGACCTATTACGAATGTCTACTTTAACGGACTTATTTTTAAAAATAAAACATTTGAGTAGGGCCGTGTTATGATTGGCTTTGCCAATAAATTGGTTACTGAAAGCCTTAATTTGAAAAGGCTAAGATTGCCTTCGACGAGAGTATGGTTGGACTTGGTTAGATTGATGATTGTATGTGATAATAACATTATTAGTGGCCTGATCCCTGAAATTTCAATTCTTAATAATAATAATAATTTGTTTGAACTTGACTAAAGAACTTAATTTCTTTAAAAATTTTTTATTTAATATTTCAGATTGTTAGACTGTAATCATATATTCCAACAATAATATGTTTCTTTTCGTATATGATTAGCTCAAGCATTTTTTTCTTTATGCGCGAAGACTCGCCACACAGAGGACTTTAAATAGTTTCTTGAGAACCGTTTTTTTCAGGGGTCTGATTAAAACATTTGCCATATCGAGATTTACGTTGTAATGAACTTTCGTTCCGAAAGTAAAGGGTGGATTATTCGATTGACATGAATTTTATTTATCCGAAAGATAATCTTGTGGCATTACATTTTAAATATGATTTCTGGCTGGCGCGCATGTCCAATTTTCGATGACTTTTTCCAACATTTTTGGCCGTATATCGGCAATAAAACGGCGAATGTTGTCTTCCACAATCAGATCACAAGATCTTAGAGGCCAGTTCACAGCTCCAAAACTCATTAGTTAGGCGCTCACCAAACGTGTCTTTCTATAAATCGATTGTGGCATGAGCTGCGTGACATGTTGCGTCGTCTTGTTGAAACCACATCTCCTGGACATCGTGGTTATTCAATTCAGGAATGAAAAAGTTAGTAATTATGGCTCTATACCGATCACCATTGACTGTAACGTTCTGGTCATCATCGTTTTTGAAGAAGTATGGACCAATGATTCCACCAGCTCATAAAGTGCACCAAACAGTCAGTTTTTCTGGATGTAACGGTGTTTCGACACACACTTGAGGCAGTTTTGTCTACGGACGTAGCCATTCAACCAGAAGTGCGCCTCTGCATCGCTAAACAAAATTCGCTTATGAAAATCGGGAACAACGGCAAACTCGTTTTGCACTAAAATTGCACTATTTGCAAGCGTTGTTCAGGCGTGAGTCTGTATTCATGATGAATTGCCAAACCAAACTGAGAATAAATCACTTTACATCACTGTTAAATCGGTTGCCATCTTGAACAGTAATGCCAACTTCAAGTTCTATACATCGAAAAAAAAACACTCTTTATTTGTTGTATTCGTTGTATCGATGGTGATCTGTACACATTTATCTGTGTATGTTGATCTTTATTTTCTTTAGTGTGAGTGTACCAAACGCAACCTGTTACATTTTTATGACGTACGTGTAGTAAAAAGCAGCAAACGCAACTGCATCTTGCAGTCAGGCGGCCACAAAGTCAAAAGCAACAATAGCTTCAATAACTTGGTTGCTTTTGTGTTACATACATATGTATGTATGTGAGTTTTTAATTTAACGCCTTTGCTTGTGTGTGTGTGTGTTTGGTTCTTATCATTCGCCGTATCTGACACGTTATCGTGTCTTGTGAAAATTCTATCATGATGGTAATTTTTCCAAAACTTTTATATGTCTTTTCGCACTCGGTTTTTTATTTTATAATGGTTTTTGATGTGTGTTCATTTTTCCCTCACTCACACACGCCCATTAAGTATTAACAAAGCGTGTGCGTATGTAACGCAAAGACGTTAATGTATGTGATTTTTAGCCTTTTAACATGGTGGTATTATTTTCTTCGCTTTCAGTTCTTCTCTGGCTGTATAAAAACCTCATGTAAACCATGTTTTAGTGGACAGTTAAATTTCTGCTTCAAACTCTCACGGCAAACGGAAAGAAACACAAAAAGTTTTAACCATAAAACATTAGAAGCGAGTTGTATTTAATTATTTATTTTTTTGCATTAGAGAACAATTTTTACTAAAAAAATATATAATTCATAATTAAAAAATTCGTCAGTTATTTACAAAAAGTGTCAAGTGTTTTGCAATTACGGAAGACACCAGAATGGCTTTCAACACATATTGCTTTACTTTATGGATGTTTTTTATTCTGTTTACGGTTGTCAAAGGTATGAAATATGAAACTAAAATTAATTCTATTGTTACAAAAATTGTTGCACCAAATTATAAAAAAAAAAAAAAAAATAAATGTTTAAAATCAAAGCAGAGAAATTCTATGCTCTTGAAAAAACTCTTGTCAGAATTAGAGCAAAGAAATATTATTCTAAAGAACTTAATTTATCTTTTACGAACTATTTCCTCTATAATTATTTTGTATTGCGGTTATCGGGCTAAAGTTCGCTCCATAATATTATTATTGTAATTGATATAAATTGAACAAGACATGGAAAACATCAAAAAACATTAGCTAGGGGACAACTAGCTGCTTCGCAGCCGCCACATCATCAGCCAGTTCGATATCTATGCAATGATAAATACAGGGTGGCCCCAAAATTAACGTAGGGCTTTGAATTGCTTATAACTTTTTTTATTTATGTCTTCAATTATTAATTTTTTTTTAATGCAGTTTATAAATGGGGAATATTTTTAGTTTAGTTATGAAAAATAACATCTCGCAAGTGGTGGCCATTTTCTGCTTCGCATATTCGTGCTCTTTCCATCACAATTTCCGCAAGCTTTCGCAAAACTTCAGGTGTATATTGATTTTTCATTGCTTCATGGTTTTTGGCCTCTTAATGTAGACTTTTCCCTTCAAATAGTCCCAGAGAAAAACGTTCAATCCGTTGAACGCGGAGGCCAATTAAAATCACTTATACGCGAAACAATTCGTTCATCAAAGATGGCCCGTAAAAGAGCCATTGTGGCCCTTGCAATGTGTGCTGTGGTTCCATCTTGTTGGAACCATACTTGTGCATGGTTTTCCACTGCCACTGGCCTTAAAAAATGTCCCGACGTTGTCCGATGATATCTGACCATTGACGGAAACGGTGACCCCGTGTTCATTTTCACAAAAAATAAGAACCAAATATCCTTTCCGATGAAACATCGCACCAAACCGTACTTTTAGGTGGGTGTAATTCTCGCTGTCGAACTAGCCTCGGATTTTCCATAGCCCATATACTGCAGTTTTGCTTATTAACGTATCTACCCACCTAAATGGAAATGGGCTTCATCGCTTATAATTAAACTATGAATAATGAATAATGAATGATTTTCTGCTGCTTTTTGCCGAAAAAAAACTGCATAATCAAGTCATAATCAAGTCGCTTTCAATTCTTGGACAAGCTGAATCTTGCATGGAAACATTTTCATTGTATGCAAAATTATCTCCAGCAACACTCGTGAGAGGCCAATTTGCATCGAACGTCTTCTGGTTGATGTTTCTCCATCTTCCCGAATACTCCTCTGTACCAATATTGCATGCCAGCACCAGGAAGCTTCTTTACTGCCCCTTGTTGTGGAAAATTTGTAACTAGACGACTTATTGTTGGCTCTGAGGGTCCATTGCGGACATTAAAATAACAACGATATGCACGCTGAGTCAACACAATGGATCGTTGATTTGAGAAATAAAGCTCAACAATTTGGGCACATTATTCAATTGAGTACTGCTCCAGTTTAAATTCCCCAAGTCTTCTTTACAAAATACTGAAAACAATGGAAGAAAAAGAAATTATAATAAAAAAGTTATAAGCAATTCAAACCGCTTCGTTAATTTTGTGCCACCCTGTATAAATAAAAGTAATAATTAGTGCGTTTGATAAAATTAAAACTAAAACGGAAAATATACAACAAACTGCGTGGCATGAGTGACATTTGAGCGCCTCGATGGATGAATTGGTAGAGTGCTACTAAGAGTCCCCGAAGTCGCAGGTTCGATTCCTACCCAATGCTTTGGGTGTTTCTGCAGACAAGCCAAAAAGCTTCGCAGTTTTGTGTTTGTTAAAAAAAAAACCATTACAAACATGAGCCCCTGAGTTCACGGACGAGTGCTGACTAGAAGTGTGGCGGCTTCGAAACAGCTATTTGTCCAGCGAGCTAAAGGTCTTTGATGTTTTCGTTGTATTATTTAATTCGTATCAATCAAATTAAATAGAATGATTGTTTGTGAACTTTTGATCAGAGTGGATGTGTTTTTTGTGATATGCAGCCGTAATAGGTGAAACAGTGCTTTTTTATTGGCTTATTTAGAAAAAAAAAATATTCCATGTTTATTAATCATATATTTGGCAAATTATTTATAGATATTTGCCAAATGAGACCTTAATAAACATAATATACATATATATATATATATATATATATATATATATATATATATATATATATATATATATATATATATATATATATATATATATATATATATATATATATATGTATATATATATATATATACATATATATATATATATATATATATATATATATATATATTTATTTATTTTCTTGAGCTAAAGGTCTTTTATTAAAATTATTTAATTTTTTTTTTTGCGATATTTCGCTCTCCTTCGGATAGCTTCTCCAGGACAATAATAATAAGCTATCTGAAGGCGGGCGAAATATCGGCAAAAATAATTAAATAATTTTAATAAAAGACATTTAGCTCAAGAAAATATATAAACATATAAAATAAAAAAAGGGCTCGGAAAAAACCAAATAATAAAGCGGTTGCTGCATTTACAATGCACGTTTTGCAGATACTTCAATCAGAGCAGCAAAAGTGCTTCGACAGCTGGTTCAAACGCTTGCAAAAAATGTGAAGATGATCTTCATGGGGAATATTTTGAAAAACAAAGTGATTTTCTATGATTAATAATTGATTTTTATCTCTACTTGCGAAATATAAAAAGCAACTCTCGTGAATTGGAAATTTTGGATGAAGTCTAAGACGTTCGTAGATGAATTGTTGATTACTTGGTGCAGCAAAAAAGATAAAGACTAAACATTTTTCAAGAAATTTCAAAATATAATCCAAAGATAGTTTTAATTCGTCGAAAAGAATTGCTCACGGCGATATTTTGTGGTGATTTTGAAATATCAGGCTCATTTTTTTTCATATTTTCTGGTTTTATAGTATTTTGCAGCCAACAATGTCATCGTTCCGCAATCGCTGTCGTAAATTAGAAAAATGAAAATTAACAATCGAAAACAAATTAAGAATAGAGATAGCAACAAAAAAAAAAAGAAAACAGTTAAAATGAAATTGTTAAGCCTTTCCAAGTGATACTTTGATTACAACTAGCGATGGGAAACTGACAACATGACGTTCTCAGATGCTTCAAATAAAAAAAAGAGTAATAAACAAGAAAAAACACGCAAATGCCAGATATGAGGCAACCGTAAAACAATGTGATTCGCTTGTCCACATTCATTGGATTGCACAATGGGAAGCAAAAAAGGAATTTAAACACATGGTGTGACTAAACTAAATGATATTCGAACCTTTTCTTATATACATAATTATTTCTGTATTGAGTTTATCAGGCTCAAGTTCTTTCTATATTATCTTTGTGATTCGATATTAATTAAATTAGACAAAGAAAACATCAAAGACATTTAGCAGAGTGGACAACTAGTTGTTTCGAAGCCGCCACACTTTCTCGTCAGCACCCGTCTTTGAACTCAGGGGCTCATGTTTTTAAAGCGATAACCATGCCACTCAGCCACCTAAGTTGTTCTATATTTTCTGTCTAAATTTTTAATTATATCAAACACACCATTCATTTCTATTTTTATTTGTTTATATTTACATTGCATATTTACCGGGTGGAAATAAAAAAAAAGTCAAAAAATCTATAAAATTTATTAAAAGTATAAGACATTCTCCTGAGAGGATCAGCATCAGCATAATTTTCTCTATAAACTTTTACCAACAAAGAAATAAAATTACGTGATGTACGTTGAGGAACGTTAAATAAGATTTGGTTGATCAAAAATCCAGAGCAGACATCGCCATTAATAATATTTAGAATAAATGACACATTCAGCATAACTCTACTGCTTTTGAGAGTAGGCAGCTTGATAAGTGCAAGTCTATTTGTGTAAGGGGGCATATTAAGAGGATCAAAATATAAACTTCTAAGACAGAACAAAAGAAATTGTTTCTGCACGGGTTCAATTGCATCAGAGTGACATCGATAAATTTTAACCCATATTACTGAACCATATTCCAGAATGGGTCGTACCATTGCTATGTCGTACCATTGCTATATATCTTCAGGATAATATTTGTAATAAAATTGAAAATGTTGAAAACATTTTTTCAACATTTTCAATTTAATTACAAATATTATGCTGAAGATGCTAACAAACTGTTAGCGAAATATTGAATAATATTGTTAATAAAAATTTTTATATAAAAACGATCTGAAGCTATATAAATTAGTTTTTTCAATAATTAAGAGGATCAAATAAGAATTATGTGTATATATAATGATAGAGTATTGTGTTTCCTTCGTTTGTTTTTTTAACTAAAATTATTATTTAATGCCGTGTTCATACATGCGGCTTTATTGAGGTAATCGTAATAAAGTCCATTATTGAGCTCAATATTCCATACAAAAAGTCAATAAAGTTATTGCTCAATAAACTCTATATTGCTTTGAATATTGAGAAAAATATGGAACACAACACTGTAAAAGATGTGTTTAATAAGCAAAAGTATACAATGCGAAATGAATGACGTGATAAATGTAAAGAAAAGCAAACAAAACAAAATAATAAAAAATAAAAAAATAAAAACAAAAATTTTTAAACATTGCAGCATTTCCAAATTTTTATTTCTCTTTCTTTTTATTATTGCCGATTTGGAGTCATAACATGAACGCACTACTTGTACAAGTTCCATATTTTTATTGTACAACACTAAAATCTTTTTAATAAAAGGCAGTTTTTCTTCCATTTTTCTTATTGGAAAATATTTTTCACTTTTTTTTCTCACTACCAAAACAAAAACAACAACTTTTTTTCAGCTGTCAGATACTAATTGAGTTAGCTCAATATTTGTATGTATGAACGCAAAAAATATCATGTCAATAAACTGAATATTATCTCAATTAGAAATACATGTATGAACAAGGTATAATGCTTATTACAACTGAATTTAAATATAATTATTAATTTGTTCTTTTTACTAGCACTCCCATTTACAAGATTTCCACTTAAATAAATAAATAAATAAAATGCTCTTCAGAATTTTGGTTGCCAAACAAAATTAAAAGTCTTGTCCTTTGCAGTAGAAAGGAAAACGTCATTAATTTAAAACCAAGTCACGTGTGATTTTTCTAAAATTTAAGCACCATTCATCGCTAAATCACGCGTGACACGACGACATTTTCGTGACCACTGCACATTTGCGAGTCCTGTTATAGAAAAGATCAATTTTCATTTGCGTTTGGTTTTGTCCCTTTCCGATTCCAAAAGTTCGATTTTGTGTCATTTTTATTGGTGACAAAAACTTTTCACGCATCACCTGTTTAATTTTAATTTGTTTAAATTAGTTAATTTTTATAGATCCTTTAGTCCTTTTTATTAAATTTCAATTTAGTGCAGCATCAGAGGAAATGCTGAAGCTCTTGAGTAAAATGTAACTGACCAACAATAAAATTGTTTATATTCCTTTAACGTGTTTGACAATAAAATTAAAAGGCGCAAACCGCAGTCGCTAAATTATCTTCTATCACCACATTAATGCTGGGCTTGTTGTTAAGAGTTTTGAGTATGAGTGCTTGTTTGTATCTCTTAAATCTTTTATTATGCTGAAGTCAGTAATTATCATCATGAATTAGACAGCACACATAATTTTAACGCCAACGTTTAACAGCTTAGTGTATCAATCCATTGATTGGCCTTGCTTTAAGACCACGATAAAATTGAAACAGAACATTCATCATTCGTTTATCGACTGGAAGATGACAGAGGAGCGAGCGAACACGTGTTGTGGTCACATGTTGAACATCAAGTGCGTAGTGGCGAACTTTCGTAGGCTTCTCATAAGAAGGCCTTGCTTTAAATCGCACGTTTGGTTGCTGGAAGCCCTTTTAAATTCGTTCTAATGGCAGGGCACTTTTTATGATCACAAACGTGGTGTATTTTTATACCCTTCACATAAATGTGTAAGGGTATATATAAGTTTGTGATTCCGTTTGTAACGCATTGAAATATCCATCTAAGACCCCATAAAGTATATATATTCTGGATCAGCATCAATAGCGATTACGATTGAGCGATGTCCGTCTGTCCGTCTGTCCGTCTGTCCGTCTGTCCGTCTGTCCGTCTGTCCGTCTGTCCGTCTGTCCGTCTGTCCGTCTGTCCGTCTGTCCGTCTGTAGTCGTTGAAATACCGTTTCTGAGAAAACGGTTTGAGATAGAAACCTCATTCTTTCGCTAAAACGTGTGAAACCTCGGTAGTGGGTCTGCTATTGAAATTCAGTAAGATAGGTCCACGCATAGCCGAGATATATTCAAAAAACCGGGTTTTGAGGGATATTTTGTGTAATTTTTGTATTCAGATTTTTGAAAAAAATTTTTTCTTAAAAACTAAACCATATCATTTTTAGTGCTCATTAAATCCTAGAAATGAAGGAATTTTTGAAATCGGCCCATATATATCCGAGATATAGCGTCTCCCGATTTTTAAAGAAATCGGCTTTATTAGCCAAATAAGACAACTTTTGGCACCGAAGATCAATCAAGATGGTATATATAGGCTATTTAGAGGCAAAAGTGGGAAATTTTTCCACATCGGCCCATATACACTCGAGATATAGCGCATCCCGTTTTCTCAAGAAGTCGGCTCTAAAAGCCAAATAAAACAACTTTTGGTATCAAAAATCGATTAGAATGGAACATATAAGGTGTTTAAAAGCAAAATTGGAAAATTTTTGAAATCGGTGCATATATATCTGAGATATAGCGACTCCTGATTTTTCAAGAAATCCGCTCTTTAAGCCAAATAAAGCAATTTTTGGCACTAAAAATCAATCAGAATGGTACATATAGACTATTTAGAGGCAAACGTGGAAAATTTTGGACATCGGCCCATATACACTCGAGATATAGCGCCTCAAGTTTTCTCAAGAAGTCGGCTCTAAAAGCCAAATAAAACAACTTTTGGTACCAAAAATCGATCAGAATGGTACATATAAGGTGTTTAAAAGCAAAATTTGAAAATGTCTGCAATCGGTCTATATATACCTGAGATATAGCGTCTCCCGATTTTTCAAGAAATCGGCTCTATAAGCTAAATAAAACAACTTTTGGCACCAAAAATCAATCAGAATGATACATATAGGTTAGTCAGAAGCAAAACTGGAAATCTTTTTGTCATCGGCCCATATATGTTCGAGATATAGCGCCTCCCGATATCTCAAGAAGTCGGGCCTGGAAGCTAAACGAAACAGTTTTTTGCACTAAATATTTGTCGGAATGGTACATACAGGCCGTTTAGGGGCAAAATTAGAAAATTTTTGGACATCGGCCCATATGCACCCAACTTTTGGTACCAAAAATCAATCATAATGGTACATACATATGTATATAATATTATATACATATGTATATAATATTTGCGATCATGTATGAATGTATGTATGTATGTATGTATGTATGTATGTATGTATGTATGTATGTATGTATGTATGTATGTATGTATGTGTGTAGATACGTTTGTATGTATGTAGGTATGTATGTATCTACATATGTATGTATGCATGCAAGTATGTTAGCATAAACAATTTTTTTGCTTTGGTGTAAAAATGTGTATGTACATATATATACACGAGCTTGAAAATGAAAGTGATATAAAGAATTGTTGAAAAAAGGGTACGCAATGAAATTCTTTTAAACAATTGCGTCTTCAAATTCATTCACACAAAAAATCATTTTGGGTTTCCCTACGTACTTACATATGTACATACACACACACATGTGTATGATGATACGCAATAGATCATCAACAACGTGCACAAGAAAAAAATAATTTTGTAAAAGCAAGCAATGTAAATATGTATGTATGTATATATGTATGTATATAATCATTGTTTTATGGAACACACTGAAAATATTCAATAATAAAGAATTTATTTTAGAGTTTTCTATTATAGATACATACATACGTATGCATGTACCCACATACGTAAGTAAATTGAAAAGAAAATCACACTTAATGGCAATGTTTAGCATTATAATTCAAAAATAATGCAATTATATGCAATTTTTTGTTAAATAAATTTTACTATAAAGTTAACTGATAAATAATTAAGAAATACATTTTGCTTTTCTTTATTTCATTGATATTAAAAAGAATTGGTGTCACCCAGTGGTTGAACTTGAGCATATTAGGAATTATTTAAATAAAAGTTTTGCAGCCTGTGTTAAATCCCGGTAGTGGATCTGATATTGAAATTCAGAAAAAATCGGCCCATTTAAAAGCCAAATAAAACAACTTTTATCACCAAAAATCAATCGGAATGTATGTACCATTGTGAAGGGTATTTAAGATTCGGCCCAGCCGAATATAGCACTCTTACTTGTTTTTTTTTAATTTCATTAGCAGGATATTTTCACTACAAGATTATCTTGCGGATAAATAAAATTCATGTCAATCGAATAATCCATCGTTGTTTCATTGCAACTTAAAGTTCTATGCATCGAAAAAAACACCCTTTCTGTAGGTATTATGAATTGATGAAATAATCACTTTGGCAAAGAACATGCATATTATTGCAAATATGCATATGCATATGTATGTGTAACCGCTCAATGTTTCAACTCAAACTCCTTCGCCGCTATTCCTTCGTTAAAGCAGCTGTAAAGAAAGAAATTATGAGTCTTAACACATGATTAACAAACACGGCAATACACCTGTGAACAGTTTTGTTTTTTTTTTTTATAAAAGAACTAGACTCACCTACGTTAATATAATAAAAATGGTGAGAGAGAGAGAGAGAGAGAGAGAGACTTAGTTTTATTGTAAAGAAATGTGCATGGTGTATACAAATTATAAATATGTACATTAGAGGCGTTCAGTTTTAAGTGAATCACACAAAAAACTGTTGCCGAAATATCGAAAAAAAAATATAGATTTCCACCTGCTAACTATTGCTAACACTTATCGGACGTTACTTCGATTTTTACTTTCTCAAAATCTAGATTTTTTTATGTAAAGAATCTGTAGCAGTGTTGCCAGCTTAGGGGGTTTCCCCCTAGATTTAGGTGAATTTGGGGTGTTAAATTCTTTCGGGAAAAATTTAGGGGGAACAATTTATTTTTGGGGTATTTTCAGCCGATTTCTGTGTTTGGTTAAACGGTAAAATGGCAAGAGTTAGAAGATTTTTCAACTGATAAATTTGAACACTTTAACGACTTTTAAAGTAAAGTTAAATTAAACATTTTATGTTCATCTGGTAGTTTCAAGTACATAATTTTGCAACTGGTAATTTTAGGCACTTTTTTTGTTGAGTTAAATGAATCTTTTCCTTAAGGATAATTTCTTTGAATTTTTTCCGTTTCTTAAGAATTGGGAAAATTAAAATATCTAAGAGCCTTTGATAAAATTGAAACTGTTCTTACGAAAATGTTAAAAGAACATAAAGAGCGAAGAAGACTTAAAAACTCTTAATATTTTTGGAGAAACTTAAATTTTTCTAGATACGCGGATAACAATTTCCAGCTGCCTATAAATATGTACTTAGATCTCAAAATATGTGAATACAAATAAATCGAAAATTTATAATAAATATACATAATCATAACATATGCACTGAAAAATAAATATCAGTTAATTTTTACTTCTTTTTAATTGGGAAAAGTTTAACAATTTTATGCATTTTCCGCATTGTCAATGAATTAATATTGATGATTCGCAAACTAAAGCAGATGTTCACCAAAAACTTTTTAGGGGGATTTTGTAGAAAAACATTGTATTTTAGGGGGTTTTACAAATTTTCTGGGCGGAAGAAATACATTGACCTGGGAACACTGATCTGTAGTGGTAATAATTTACTATAGCATTTATGAATAATATGGCTTGAGCACAATATTTTTAAATGCCACCAAAGCGTAGTCAATCACTAATTGACTGTTCCTCAATGTCGCAAGAAATTGTAAGCGATCGAAATGTAGTCGCACGGTTTCGAATCAATTTGGGTTCCTCTATCTCAATCTTCGATGTGATGCGATCATTTTAGTTAGCTGATTTGACGATTCTTAGCCCATTTTATTTGGCGGTTAATGCACTTAGTCACAAGGCAATTGCTCAGAAATACTTGTAACAAACGTTATGATTTTCAGAAGCTGTACTCGTTCGTACCTTCATATTTTTCATTCTTTTACCACCCACCGCTCCCACAAGATTCCATGGAATCTAAAAGATTTATATGAAATATGGAATTTTTGAAAGAGCAACTTTTATAATGTACCTAAAACTACTTTCCAATTTCATTTATAAAGTATTAGATTTGCAACATGTTTCGTCTGAAAGTGAAACCCCCTAATATAAATATGTATGCATGAATGTGTGAGTACACAATGCAAGAATGAAACAAATACATGTTCTGATTCTGCAACTGACTCAAGCAAAAGTTCTTAAGAAATTGTGCAACTTGTAGTTTTGAAAGAAATTCTAAAAATAGTTTCCAAAAGTGAAAAAACATTACCAAATATTCTTTTAACAATTGTCTCAATGCAGAAACACAGGCGTGGCGGAAATATTGTTCTATGATGGGCAACTGCTTCCTGTTAAAAAAAGAATTTACTCAACACTATTGTTATTAAAAAATATTTAAATAAATGAATTTAAGGGAATAATAGAATTAATAAAATGTTTCCAAAACCACTGACGAGTTCAATAGCATCAACGAACAGTGGACGGCATAAAAATAACTGAAAAAGACAGAAAGCAATTGAAAAGATCTGTTTAGAACTAAGATAACAAAAAACTAGTTGTAGCTATTTTTGGTTTAAATATAGTTTTTAATTGTTTTCAATCCTTTTTAGTAGTCCATAAGCCGCAGACTTTTCGTTTAAAACAGCCTGACGGGTTGAGTGGCGTCAATGAAATGTCGATATCTAGAAAAAAGTTGTTTTATTTGGCTTAAAAAGCCGATTTCTCTAAAAATCGGGAGACGCTATATCTCGAGTATATATGGGCCGATTTCAAAAATTTTTCAATTTTTGGGATTTAATGGGCATTAAAAATTATATGGCTTAAGAAAAATTTTTTTTTCAAATATCTGACCAAATAAATGGCAAAAAATACCCCTCGGTTTTTTTAATATATCTCGGCTATCCGTGGACCGATCTTACTGAATTTCAATAGCAGACCCACTACCGGGGTTTAACACATTTTAGCGAAAGAATGAGGTTTCTATCTTAAACCGTTTTCTCAGAAACGGTATTTCAACGACTACAGACGGACAGACGGACATCGCTCAATCGTAATCTCTATTGATTCTGATCCAGAATATATGTATATACTTTATGGGGTCTTAGATGGATATTTCAATGCGTTACAAACGGAATCACAAACTTATATATACCCTTACACATTTATGTGAAGGGTATAAAAAAGTTAGCACCACTTTTTAAAATTTAAGTTGTTTCTAAAAAGAACCGACAAAGAAGTTTATGAACTAGAATGTAAATTTTAATTTCTAACTTTTAGAAAAATTTTTAAAAGGTACAAACATGAACTTAATTATTTATTTGCTTTAAGAGCCAATTGAAATGTTTTAATTTAGGTCCAAAAATATAATTTACAACTGATTTCTGTCTTTTTCAGCCGTCTATATTCCGCCGACATTTCGTTGATGCCAATCAACGCATCAGTAGACTCCAAAAATTCTTAAAAGAATATTTGAAGCTTAACTACTTATGCCATCATTCCCATGAACAAAATGAGAATTAGAAATGTTCAAACAAACCTTTAAGCCCGTGTGATACTTCATTTTTCTTTCACTAATTGGTATAGGACGGACCAAATATACAAAACATAAACAAGACTGACATCTTTTTTTTAAGTTTTGTATTCTTTTTATTTTCAAGAAAGAGCTAGCAAATAAAAATGTTCCAGAAAAGAAGCGTTAAATCACAAAAATTATCCATAAATCGCTGACACAGCAACATTCAAGTTTGAAATGTCAATTTTAAGTAAAAAAAATTTTACATTTTTCTTTTTACATAATTTGATTTTTTATCGATAACTTCAACTGTCAAATGTTGAGAGTTTTTTGCACTTATCTTAATACAGCTGAACTCTTTGCACATACTAAATTCTACTATTACATTATATTTCCACCAATTGTTAATAGTTTTATCAGGTTGGAGTTCAAAGTAATTTGGGTGCTGATGGGCGATGTGAATTTTGAGCAAGTAAAACTAGCAAAAATATCATTGCTTTGGTTAATGTTAATTAAGTATACAAACAGAAGGTAAAATTGCGTGAGCTTTGGTTGCCGAGTGGTTAAAGCGGCTGTGCCAAAATTGTGAAATTTGACACGTCCAAAGTTCATAGGGTGCTGCTGATGAAGGGTGTTTGCTACCCAGAAACAGCCGCTTGTCCACCTAGCTACTAAATTTTACTTTTCTTCACTTAATTGATATTAATTAAAAAGTAGTGACAAGCCAAGGGTTGAACTTGAGCCTGAAAAATTAATTTAATATAAATGTATTACAACACAGAAGTTCAATAACAAAATTAAAATTTACAGTAAAACTAGCACAACTTTAATAATTCTTCTTTTGTATTGCCATCAATTTTAGTTTCCCTGCCAGCAAATTGGTAGTCGACTACCAAAATAATTAACTTCACGTTAACTTTTATGGACTAGCTTCAAATTAGCTACAATACAATCGAAACGTAGTGCAGAGTTCACTCAAAATTCAAATACTAACATACACACATACACGGTAAATAACTCTTGAATTAAATTGCCTATTGTCGCATTCGTTTTAAATGTAGCGATGGCTGAATGGGTTAAGGTGGCTGCTCACCAGTCTTGAGGCTTAGTTAGTGGTTCAAATCCCACCAGAGGCTAACAAAAAAAAAAAAAAAAGTGTGATGAAATTTAATTTAATAAAATCCCTGCCGGCAACTCAGTTAACTAATAATGAATTACAAGCTAACTTTTTTACAACTGGTGGTGGTTGACACTTAGATTATTTTCAATGGAGATGACTGACTATTTTAACATTACGATGTCCTAGGAGGTAGTCAATTGTCCGACGCTGCATTACTTTTCAACTAACTTCAAGTTAACTACTTCAAAGTCAGTACATACAGAAAAAAAAATGTACAAATCAAGGCTGATTTTAGATTTTTTGGTGGTAATAGTTACTTATAATATTTTATTAAATTAAATTTCATCACACTTTTTTTTTTTTTGTTAGCCTCTGGTGGGATTTGAACCACTAACTAAGCCTCAAGACTGGTGAGCAGCCACCTTAACCCATTCAGCCATCGCTACATTTAAAACGAATGCGACAATAGGCAATTTAATTCAAGAGTTATTTACCGTGTATGTGTGTATGTTAGTATTTGAATTTTGGGTGAACTCTGCACTACGTTTCGATTGTATTGTAGCTAATTTGAAGCTAGTCCATAAAAGTTAACGTGAAGTTAATTATTTTGGTAGTCGACTACCAATTTGCTGGCAGGGATATTATAAGTAACTATTACCACCAAAAAATCTAAAATCAGCCTTGATTTGTACATTTTTTTTTCTGTATGTACTGACTTTGAAGTAGTTAACTTGAAGTTAGTTGAAAAGTAATGCAGCGTCGGACAATTGACTACCTCCTAGGACATCGTAATGTTAAAATAGTCAGTCATCTCCATTGAAAATAATCTAAGTGTCAACCACCACCAGTTGTAAAAAAGTTAGCTTGTAATTCATTATTAGTTAACTGAGTTGCCGGCAGGGTTATTATCTTTTGTTTTTGTATTGCCTCTTTTTGATGTATGTATGTATATTGTAATAAAAATTCGTCTTCTTTTTTGATCTATATATTTCGAACCTCTCGGTTCATCTTCAGGATCTAAATACAATTGTTTTATTAGAAATATTACAATATTTAAATTATTATAAATGTTACCTCGTTATTTTTGTTTATGCTATAAAAAAATATTTTGATTAATGAAAATTTTAACTTTTTTTTAAAAATATATTGAAATTAAAAATTACAAGCTTACTTTTATTTTGAAAAAATAACCTATCTTCGGTAGTTTATTGGTTTAATTAAATTACCATATGAACTAATACATATATTCTTTTTTATCACTTTTATAGTTGCAAGCCACTTGTTCAACTTTGTTGAAAATATTTATATACATATATACATATACTTAAAACTAAAAGCTTAATAACACATGTGTTTCCATAAAAAAATTTTTTTTTTAACAATCGGTCTTTAATTAGTACCCAGCACAAGGGGGCTCTTATTTTTCTGTCAGAGAACTGACTGTGTTTCTACATCTGTCTGTTGTATCGTTCGCAAACGATGTTGCAGCTGTCATGATCGTTTACACTAATTTATCTTGAACTAATGAACTATGTTTCAATGAAAAGAGCTCTCACTTGACAGAGCCGATGAGCACAACTCCAAAGGAAACTGAGTAAAAAGATTCGAATAACATATTTTTGAGTTTTCCTTACTGATAAACTTAATAAGATTTACTACATGCAACTAATAAGGAATCCCTATAGAAAAATCTTCGTTTCTCCTCCTCAGCCTAAAAACGTTTCAAAAAGAAAAACTTGTTGATTCTAAATTTTAAGGGCCGATGTTGATTTTGAATAGAACAAAAATTATTTAGGATATTTTGTCTTTTATTTTTATTATTGTAATATTGGTATGATTCAATTATCTATGGAACACTAAAAAGGGAGGGTTTTTAGTGGATGCAAGCTCCACATATCAGAACTGTGGGGACAGTTCTGAATGCGTTAGGCATTTTCCCTTCATTCCAAAAAAAAAAATTATCTATGAAACAAAATATCGGCCAATGGTCCAAATTTTCGATTACGCTGAGGCCCAATTGAGGTTCTATGCTATGTTAATGTGCCGAATTATCTCATCGTTTGGTTCTTGAATTGTTGCTGGCCGATAACCCGCCTTACACCTTTTCTTTTAAATAACCCCAAAGAAAGAAGTCCAACGGTGCCAAACCACATAATCTTGGCTGCCAATTGACATCGCCATGAATTTTTTGCGTTAGCTGTGTGGCAAGTGGCACCGTTCGGTTGAAACCACATATCGTCCACATCTATATCTTCCAATTTGGACCATAGAAAATTCCTTATCATCTCACGATAGTGAACACCATTCACAGTAACTGCCTGACCGGCCTCAATTTGATAAAAAAAAAAAAATTAGATCCGATGATGCCGCCAGCCCATAAACCGCACCAAACAGTCATTCTTTGTAGGTGCATTAATTTTGCGACACTGGCGAGGTGAAAATGTAACTCATCACGAAGATGATTTTCTTCTATCATCCACTGTTGCCATATCTTGCCACCATTCTGACCATTAACGTTAAGTCAAATTCGCCTTGTAAGCGTGTGAATCCAAGTCTTTATGCATAATGCTCATCAACGACGATCGTCAGAGGTGCAATTTCTTTCTGCACTATGAGTTGTACGATCATGAACTGGGGTTTTCACATCTCCTACAGATTCGGTTTGCTCAAATTGTGAGACGATTTTCCCGATTGAACTCACATTTGGACGATTAAATTGACCGAAAAAATCGCAAAGTGCGCGATATGCATTTGATTTGAAAGACCATTTTCGTAATTTGAAAGTAATCTGAAATTGAGAAATTAGCTGTGGTTCACATTTCAGCCCTTAAAATTTAACCACCTGTTATTAGGTAATTTTCTCTCTATATGGACTACTTCAAAGTAATTATTTGGACGTGGTCACAGATGGCTGACTGAAAGCCATTAAAGTAATGCTTTTTCATCTTAAGATGCCGAATTTTCTATCTGAAGCTTAATTCTACAAAGTACTGGACGCTGTCAGATTCAGTCTTCAAATTCAAGGCGATATGAAGTTGATATCGAACTTAATACCGACCTACCAGTTGCACAAACAAAACATGATTCATGTTGCTTGCTTAATTTTTGTTTCATCCTTCATCATTTAAATTCATTTTCCCTGGTATTTGTTTTATGAACTCCTAATATTTTTTACCTAATATTTTTAATATGTAGTAAGTAATTTATATTTATTTTGTTGTAACAGCATGCAACTGATAGTGAACCAGTTGCTTACACACACACACACACACACACGCGCGCCCGCGGAACAATATTAGTAGTTATTTTTCATAATAATAAAAAAATATAATAAAACATTTAGCAACTTTCCCAGCAGTATCACACATCTTCCTTTTTTTCTTGTCCTTTTTCCACCTTTTTACACCAACCAAACCTGGTGTGGTAGGAAACTCTGTTACGGTGATAGAGGGTTTTGGAAATTATTCTTCTTAACACCCTCATTCTTTTTCATGAGCCAAGGAATCTCTTTCAATTTCAGCACAAATTTTCTAAAATAAATATGAAGCTTTAAAAAATGTCGTCATGGCCTAAAAGTGTGTGTTTCAAGTCATTTTTAGGATTCCGTACTCACCAGAGTGAAACGGAACCCCATTATCGAGACTTCTGCGTCCGTCCGTCCGTCTTTCCGTCACAGCATCCATTCTGCGAAACGGTAAGAGCTAGAGAGCTGAAATTTTCACAGGATGTTGTTGTACCTCGCCGCTACAACAACAAATACTAAAAACAACAACAAAGCGAAAATTACCAGGTGTCCCCATACAACGAAAAGTTACAATTAGCAATAACTTTCGAACCGTAAAAGATAGAAAGCTGAAATTCACACAGTATATGTATTTATAGATGCTCTACAACAGCAAATGCTAAAGACAGCAACAACTGTAAAACTATCAGGTGTCCCTATACAACCTAGAGTAACAATTAGCCGTAGCTGCTAAACTGTAAAAGACAGAGAGCTGAAATTCGCACAATATATGTATTTTCATATGCCCTACAGCAACAAATACTAAAAACAACAACATGTCGAAAACAACCAGGTGTCCATATACAACGTAAAGAAAAAATTAGCCATAACTCCCAAATTGTAAGAGATAGAGAGATGAAATGTGCACATAATATGTACTCACATATGATAACAATTGCTAAATAAATGATAACAAATGCTAAAAACAACAGCAAGTCGAAAACTACCAGGTGTCCCTATACAACGTAAAGTAACAATTAGCCGTTGAATTCGAACTGTGAGAGACAGAGGGATGAAATTTGCATAGTATATCTACTCACATATGCTCCACAACAACAAATGCTAAAAACACAACTCTAAAACTACCAGGTGTCCCTTTACAAAGTAACAGCTATAACTCTCGAACCGTAAGAGATACAGAGCTGAAATTCGCACAGTGTATGTATTCCCAGATGCCGTACAACAGCTAATGACAAAAACAACAACAAGTCGAAAACTACTAGGTGTCTCCATACAACATAAAGTAGTAACTAAACGTAACTCTCAAGCTGTAAGAGACAGAGAGATGAAATTTATATGTATTCACATATACCATTCCATACGTACATTACATATACATACGGAACCCTAAGTGTGCGAGCCAGCCTCGTACTTGACTGAATTTATTTATTCTAGACTACTAGGCCGATTAAAAACATGTTTACAGTTATGAAAACTCATCAGCATAACTTTAGTTTTAGATTTGTTATGCTGTTTTAAAGAACAAAACATTTCGAAATTTGTATTTTCTAAACTACTAGGCCGATTGAAAAAATGTTTACAGTTATTGAAAGGTAATTGTGTTGCCGAATTTCGGTTTTTACATTTAATTTATTTTTCAAATTTTTAAACCGTTTTTGAGTTAAGGGAATATATGTATGTTGTTCTACCTGTTCAATTTTGAAAATGCAGTTAAAGCCCGGTTTAACGAATGTTCAGACCTTTCGTTATATCTAACAGTAATTTTTTATCTTAAAATTTTATAAAATACGGTAGTCCGCAGTTTTAAAAACATCAAAATTTAATTGTATTGACAACTTAGTGTAGAAATAAAACTTTAATTGATATTTTAACGTTTATTTAAGAATTGTTTTTATTTTATGTAAATTCATTAAAAATCATACATGTACATGGGTGCATATTCATATTTACTTATATTTTATATATTTATTTGAGCTTAAGTGACATTTTACACAATTTGACATTTTGACAATTTACTTATATTTGGATGCTATTAACATGTGTAGGTTTATTATTACATTTAATTCATATTATTTATTTCTTAAGAAATCGACATCTCGTTTTCACAATGAACCAAACAAAACTACTGAAATTTTAACGAAAAAAGCAACGCATCACACGTGTTCTTTCAATACAAAGCCAATAAGCCAAAAACACACACAATCTAACGGTTCTGTAACGATTTTTTAATGCATTTTGTTTTGTCATTCGTTAAAACGAAATTTTTTTTTTTGCCATTCGCTATTTAATGTAAATATTTCGCCATTCGTTATATCGGATATTCGTTAAAGTGAGTATTCGCTATACCGGGCTTTGACTGTAACGGTATATCTCAAAAACACGAACTAACCTAAAAAAAAACCGTTAGCACCACTGAATTCAGCACACCCGAATTAAGTTTACCCACTGGGTGCCCCGTTTGTCGGAAAAAAAGTTTCAAATTCAAGCACAGTGAAATTAGATTCATTTTTGAAACACAAATTGTCAAATAGTCTTGTTGTTTTCAATATAAATTCAAGAAATATTTTTCTGTTCTACAAAAAGAGGTCTTTAGGTCTGTTACAGAAAAAAGAATTTCAAAAAAATATCGTCCAAGACTGCAAAAATATCATTGCTTTGATTAATGTTAGTTAAGTATACAAACAGAAAGTAAAATTGCGTGAGCTTTAGTTGGCGAGCGGTTAAAGCGGTTGTGCCAAAATTGTGAAATTTGGCACTTCCAAAGTTCATAGGGTGCTGCTGATGAAGGGTGTTTGCTACCCAGAAACAGCCGCTTGTCCACCTAGCTACTAAATTTTACTTTTCTTTACTTAATTGATATTAATTAAAAAGTAGTGACAAACCAAGGGTTGAACTTAAGCCTGAAAAAGTAATTTAATATAAATGTATTACAATACAGAACTTCAATAAAATTAAAATTTACAGTAGAATTTCAATAAAATTAATTTTATGATCGAATCAAAAGTTCTAGCAGGTGGACAAATTTAAAACATTTCAATCGGTTGTAGCGAATTCAGAACGGAAACAGTGGTTTTTTTTACAGCTTTCGGCAAACTCTTACGTTCCGGTGAAAACGTATAAAAATTTTGCGATGCATGGCAAGTTGTTGTAACTGTAATTGGAGTTGTTGTAACTGTTTGTGTTACGCTCCAACGATGTTTGCTTATCATATTTAAAACAGAGTTCAAGAAATAAATTATCAGCTTATCAAAGTTGAAAATTTGCAGATGTTGTTTTATTGCAGACGGCTTTTAGAAACAATTACATATGTAAGTTTTGCTCCTTGTTTATTCTAAGACCGCAGGTTTTTAAGGCAGAGTATTAAGTTTTAATTTTGCTACAGTGAAATTGTATTATAGACAAAAGTTATTTGTACGAGTACACATGTATGTATGTATGTGTGGCGAAGCTTTATGTCACGCCACAGGTTGTCTGTTGTTGTATTTCATGAAGACGGCGGGAGCAACTGGCTGTGTTGTTTGTGGGTGGGCTTCAATTTTAATAACTTATTATTTATGTCTGTATGTATGTGTGGCTTGTGAAATACGCAAAACTTTAAAATCCTTTTATTTATGAACTGGCTTTTGAATCCAATCAACTGCAACAGAAACGAAGATGTTTATTTTAATATTTGGTGCAACATTATAATAAAGTTTTTAATATCAAATTAATTTTACTATATAAATGAACATTTTATTGTGAGACTATTTATTTTTTATATTCAATTAAAAAAAAATGCTAAATAGGCTCCTGTTTGGAATATGGTCATTCATGTTGGGGTGGTAAGAAATCTGAAACAAGTTAATTTTTTTTTATATTTTTAATAATACTTTTGTTTTTGTATTCAAGCCCATGGCAAACGTTCCGGAAACAATAAAATTTATCATGCAAAGGACAAAGCAACAATGGCGTTGGATTTTCAGGACTTGAATGGTTTGAATGAAAAAGTAAGTTATTAATTGTGACACTTATTGTGCAGTGTCAAACAAGATATTTTGTGTAGTACAGTGTAGTACACAGTAGTTGTCTGAGAAAGAAATTTAAGGAGGTAAAATGTTTACCGCAACCTTCATACAAAATTAAAATCTAAAAAAATTTCTTCCGAAATGAGTTTAAAATTGATTTGAACACTGATAACATCAGTATAAAATAACTAATTTCTATTATTTGAACTTTTTTCTTATATAATTATTTCTGTATTGATTTTATCAGGCTCAAGTTCTTTCTAGATTATCTTTCTGATTCGATATTAATTAAATTAGACAAAGAAAACATCAAAGACATTTAGCAGGGTGGACAACTAGTTGTTTCGAAGCCGCCACACTTTCTCGTCAGCACCCGTCTTTGAACTCAGGGGCTCATGTTTCTAAACTTGAGCCTGATAAACTTAATACAGAAATAAGTATAAAATAACATGTTGTGAAATTAAGCGGGATATTGAAAATCGACAACACGTTTGATTACCTCATGAATGAAATTAGGGCGAACATAATGCTTATAAATGCTTCTTGCTCCTACGGGCATACTGAAAATTCTTGATTTATCATCCGTAGCGCTAGTGTGAGCATCACATTTGCTTCATGCGACGAATTTACACAGCGTTAAAATTAACCGGCGCATTCGTCGTGTTGGGCGAAATTCCTCGTTCGTCCCAGTTGTGTTCCCAGCATTAAGAGTTGCAAAACATAAGACTAAAGCAAGAGCGCAAAATATCTGCAAAAGATTTGCGAATAATTGAAAATACACAAAATTTACTTTTTAAAAACGATAAAAAGTCGCAGGGAACGCAACTGAAGCAAAAGCATGAAACTTTGGCGAAAAGTTGTCAAAATGCAGAGAGATCTTAAGGTGTAATCCGCATTTTGCGAATGACATTTTTAAAAGGTTTTAAATAGAAGTGTCCTTTAAGGCCATGATTCACTATCCTGTTGAATCGTACGATCTGTTGAAAATTACATGTGTATCCAAAAAGCGTAATAGTCTGGACTAAAAGTGTATGTGTGTGAAAGACTTTTTGACAAGTCTGTCCGATTTGTTAATCTTTTGAAAATTTTCAAAAACTATCTTTTTCTATGCGATCAGAGTTGCCTTTTCGGAGTTGTTTACAAAAGTATAATAGTGTGGCCGTTTTGATGCGACTTTTTAAAGGAGGACAGAATTCTATCAGATTTAGCTAACAATTTTCAGTGAATGAATCGTACGATTGAGTAGGATAGTGTAACACGGCCTTTAATATTTTTTTATTTGCAGTCTGATATCTCAAAATAAGGGATTAGAAAAAATATCGATCTATTTATTTATTCATAATCGGAAAATAGTGTGAAATGTTTATAATTTTTCTTTCGTTTAAAGAACACCTACGACAGTACCGAGGAGTTATTAAATGCAGCTTCCGAGACTTTGGCAAAAGAAGTGGACGATGAGGATCTTGTAGAGGGGCCAGATAAAACTTCTATAAAATTGAAAAAATTTCTTTATAAAAAACCCAATAAAACCAGCAAAAGCCAACGTAATATGGAATTCTCCGAAAAACATCATGTGAGCGTTCCCGCCATCAGCGACAGATGGCGCCGCTTGCCGTTATACAGTCTCAAGAGAGCGCAAATCATGCGGCCGGAAAATAATTGGTTGAACGAACTGGACCAAGAACAGCAAATAAATGTAAATGATTATGCATAAAAATTGGCTTGGAGCAGGGAACCGATTAAACCGCAAGAAACTTCAGACAAGGATAGCAAGACTTACGACGACACAGCAGCCGCTACAATTTACAAACTCATTTAGATATACTTACATACATACACACATACATGCATGCATGCCACATGTATGGAAATCGATCACAAAACTTATACACTAGTTACAATTAAAGCAAAACAAAAAAATTATAATAATAATAATAATAATCATTTTACTTGCATGTTAACGTGTAATTAAATGCGTACATATAAATAATATAAAGTAAGAGCACAAAATAATTGTAATTTATGGCTAAAAAAAGATGAAAACGATTGTATATAGAAAATAATAATTGTATTTTAATTCAATTTGTGTATATTCTAGAAATGTTAAGAAATTTCATTTAATTCGCAAACGCTGACATTTGCTCATAACAAAATGTCTTTTATTTTGTTGTAAAACCATACACCTGTACTGTATGTATGTATCTTAGAGCTGCAAAACAATCGATAAACGATGGTATCGATTTAATTTTCGATAGAATATTACACCAAAGTGAAATTTGCTAGATTTCAATTGAAATCTACTTCAATTTATGTATGTAAATTTTGCGTTAAATGGCCGCATCTGGTAGCCTCAAAAGTACAAGCCCTTTTCATTACATGCTCACACATTTCACATGATATTTCATTACTCTCATCACGATTGATTTGTTTGGATTGCTCTAGTGTTTTGGGTTTGTTTGCATACATATGTATGTATGTCCACAGAAAGGCGGCTCGAACAGTAAAATCAGGCGACCATGGACGCCTTATTTTCTTCCGATTTTCACCATTTCTTGAAATATGTTGTTGTGTAAAGGGGTCTCGCAGTAATTTCATTGTATTCCGACTGCATATGATATGGCATCATCATAATAAATTTGTCACGTCTCCACTTCACGACTGCCAAATACATATGATTTGGGAAAACTAATGTTTACCAAAATGCCAGAAAAAAAAACATTTCCGCCGGACACCCTGTGTTAGCATTAAAATATTTTAAGATAAATGAAATAATGGTTGTATCCAGTAAAACATACATATATACGCATTTTGTTTATTAAAAGCTTATTTGACAAATTTGTTTTATGAAAATGTACGGCGAACCTTCTTGCAGTTTTCAGCTCATCTTTTATGGTAGTTACGCACTCGCCTAATTGATTTCTTAGTTAGCCTAACACTTTGAACAAAACTAAACTTATAATTTATTAATATGCAATTTAGAGCAATTTTATTACAACTTGCCACTAGCTAAAAGCAGAAGTTTATCGGGCAAATAAACCATATTTCATTATTACAACTTCCCATTAACAAAAAGTGAGCGTTAAATTGTTGGAACAATAATCCTATCGTTAAATTAATGGGAGATTTAGCTTTAGTACTGTCTTCACTATATCAAACTGAAAAAACTGGCTTTAAAAATTTAATTCTCATGCATTCACTCTTCCTTCAAACTTGAAGCTTTCACAAGTACTGCCACAAATTAACAAAAAAACAAATTTTGTGAGAATGAAAAAATTTAATGTGAAAAATTATTTACCGGCTTACCGGCTTATCGCTCCCTGCAATTAATTAAAGGTACCTTTAGTGGAAGTGAACGGTAAACTGGCCGGCAACAATTTGTCACTGTTACAGCTTGCCGTTAAGGAAAATAGTATATTTTCCAATGTGTGGCAATAAAACCAGCAATTAATGTCAACTTTGAAAGGTTTAAGTCTAGGAAAAGCAAACACATTACAAAACGTTTTACTCAAATACACTATTATTCAATCCACTATCCAATTCAATTCAAAACAGAGTAGAAAGTGTGTTAACATAAGAAAAAAGGCAGCTTCAAACACAACACCTCCCGTTAAAAGTTACCAGTAAGGGCCAATATTATGACTGGGAGTTGAGATTGGCGTTAGCTAAAGGTACCTTTAATAAAAGGGAGCGTTAAACTGGATGGTAAACAATTTTCATTATTAGAACTTACCGGTAAGAAAATTTGTTTTTTTTTATATTAATTTGTGGGCCATACTTTTGTCTGAAGGAAGAGTAAATGTAAGAAAAATTAATTTTTTTCGGGAAAATTTTCCAATTAATTAGCCACTTCAGTTTGATAAAGCAAAGAAACAACCAAATGTGGTAAATGAAGAAGCTAAACCTCCCGTTAATTTAACGCTCATTTTTTGTTAAAGGAAAGTTGCTCGATAAAATCATTTTTTTTAACTAATAGCAAGTTGTAATAATTGCCTTAAGACGATCTTCCCGACAACCTATTGCTCACTTTTTGGTCGAAGGGAAGTTGTAGTAAATCTGGCGAATAAAATCCTATCTTTAACTAAAGCTAAGTTGTCATAAGATTATATAATATTTCATAAGTCCCTTACAATTCTTATTGGAATTCTTTTTGGAATGGTACTATCGTCTCCAAGCCACAGAGGATGGAAAAACTACAATTATAATAACTTTAATGCAGCGCACAATTTAGAATTTTTCTGCCTTTGGATTTTATCGAGGGATATATTTCTTTATGTATTAATCGCGCTATTATGATCATATATGATTAAACACACACGATTTATAATTAATTGATATTTAAGAAAAGAATTACGCAAATAATTACAAAATATCTTTTGCAGGCCTTGTTGTCTATAAACCGAGGCCAAGAATATTAAAAATTTTAACTTTTATAGTTGAACTATATGATTTACAATTGTTAGTAATTTTATCGAGGTTTCTATCTTGTTATGGTCCCAAGTTTGATGCCACTCAGGTCCCTGGGATCCAACAACCCAGCGCCCAGGTATATCGATCTGCATCTATACGCAGAGAATATGTTCGGCAATTTTCTTCTCCTCACTACAGAGTCAGCAGGAAGCACTGCTTACCAATTTCAGTTTTTTAAGATAATAATTAAGCTTGCAGTGCCCAGTCATTAGACCTGTATATAGCTTAATATCCTCTCTGTCCAGATTCAAATTACGGTCGAACTTCACTCTACTGGAATGCATTAGCCGTTTTGCCTGCTGCAAACCCATTAGAGCTCTCCAGTAGCCCGCAAGGCTTTCCTTCTCCCATTGCCATTGAATACTGTCCCTAGAACTGTTATTAACCCCTCAGAAGGGTTCAGAACCTATAAAGGACTTTGCGGCAACCCTTTTGGCATTGGTACTTTAGTAGCAGTGCTACCAACTTTTACCGCATTTGTTGCAAAATACAATCCTGTCATTGTTTCGAAAGAATTAACCCACTAGAGATTAGTTTTCGATTTGGAAATTATTTGTGAAAAATTTTAAGCAGTAAAGCCCCCATGATATGATATATTCAATACTTCCTCTAAATGTGAACGAAGATTTCTTTCACATATACAAACATAAGTATTAAAAGCAACAAAAATACGAATATGCGAAAGAAAACTTTGATAGCATTTAGAGGTGCAGGCGAAATAAACAAATGCAAATATTTTTTTTTATTAATGGCTTTGGAACATAAATAAATTTATCGTTGGCCAGACACTATCGATACCATATCGATAGCTTGACAGTAAACAAACGAGTGGCGGGGTTGTCGATAGGTTTGCAGCTCTAATATATTTTTAATTTTAAATCTAAATATGTATACGGAAAAAAATTATTAAATCACAAACAAAGCAAAAAAAAAAAGGAGAATTAACAAAAATTAATAATACACAGTTAGAAATATTAATGCCCCTGGGCTGGAGGCATTAATATGGCAACAACATTTTTATTAAAACCAAAAACAAAAACACCTTCATCATTTTTATATAATTCTCATATTTTAATTTGTTTTATTGTTCAATTAATAAAATAAAAATAAAACTAGTAATAACTAAACACAAAAAAAAACCAAAGAATTTGTTAATTTTAAAAATAAAACGTCTTTTTTTAATATCACTTATACATATTATGTACATATGTATGTTTTTGTATTTTAAAGTGTATAAAAACAATAATCAGGTCCCTGCTCAAGTTTAGGCTTTAATTTTGGCTGGCACCCGGAAGCAGGCAGCATCACCCCCTTTGTCACCCAGACCCCAATGAATGTCTAAACTCACGGTAGGGTATATTGGTAAAATCTTAAAACTATTCTTGTACAAATAAGTTTCTCCCGCCTTTAAAGGACAGCCCACTTTATTTTTACCCTCCGCATCGTAGATGTGAGGACAAGCGCTGGTGCCATAATAGCCGGGAAATGGCAGAGGAACATCTAAAATTATGCCTTGTATGTCGGAGTTCAATTCGGTGAAGTCACGATTTGGTATGATTTTCATTTCGATACTGACATCTGAATTGCGTTTCAGAATGCATTTACTTTTGGGACAATTGGAAATCACAACATCACCTTGTTCCAAAGAACGGGCCTTGGCTAAAAAAAAAAACAAGAAATTATAGTTAATTAATTTTTATTATTTTAACTTTTTCTTATATAATTATTTCTTTATTAAGTTTATCAGGCTCAAGTTCTTTCTATATTATCTTTGTGTTTGATATTAATTAATTTAGACAAAGAAAATACCAAAGACATTTAGCAGGGTGGACAACTAATTGTTTCGAAGCCGCCACACTTTCTCGTCAGCACCCGTCTTTGAACTCAGGGGCTCATGTTTCTAAAGCGACAACCATGCCACTCAGCCACCTAAGTTGTTGTATATTTTGTATGGATCTTATCCAATTGAAATGTAACGGGTTATCCATTTTGCGGTTTCAAAAGTAAACGTAAAAAAAAACACATAAAATATTTCTTTTTTCATGATATTTCTTTTTCATTATAAAGTTTGAAGGTTGACATTAAGTGCAAAATACTACGTCATTTAAATGACCACCATGCGAAGTGTTGCAAGCATTGATTCTTTTGAGGTAATTTTCGACCACTTTTTGACACATATTGGGCAGTACCTCAGCCATAACTTGGCGAATGTTGGAATGATTGGATCTTTCGCATAGCCCCACAAAAAAAATCTAATGGTGTCAAATCGCCTGATCTGAGTGGCCAGTTGATATCGCCACGACGAAAAATTACGCGGCCAGGAAATGTCTCTTGCCGTAAAGCCATATTTGCTCGAGTTGTGTGGCATGTGGCACCGTCTCGTTGAAATCACATGTTCTCCAAGTCGCATACTTCAATAGCAGGCAAAAAAAAAAAAAATCAATCATCTGACCATAACGCTCCGGATTGACGGTGACAGTCGTTCCATCGTCGTTTGCGAAGAACAGAGGTCCAATCACACCTTCGAACCAAACAGCGCAACGAACAGTGATTTTTCTGGATGTAATGGCCTCTCCTCAATTACTTGAACCAAATACGACAACTTTGTTTATTAACATACCCACCGAGTGAGCAATGTGCTTCATCGCTGAAGAAAATTTTGTTCGAAAAATCGCCGTCCACCACCTGTGGTGCAAGCACCCGTATTCCACGTATCTACGACGTTATGAGTGGTCAGCTGGCTTCAGTTGTTGTGTAAACCTGACTTTATATGGATGTAGGTGTAGATCCAAGTGCCGTAAGACAATAGTCCTAATTCCTGAGAACGACCAGGAATCGACGCATTCGGGTCTTCGGCCACACTTTCACTACAGCAGCGATATTTTCAGCGGTACAATATTTGTAACCGCTTCAGCCTCTTCAAATTCCTTGACAATTTTGCAAATTGCTGGCATAGCTGGACGATTGATTAATCTCCCCTTAAAGCACGATATGTGGCTGTGGCAGCATCACCATTTTTGTAGCATGTTTTCATAATTTTTTTTTGCGTTGTGTGACGGTTAAGCGATCCATTTTCGTCAATGTCAGACTTTCAACTGAGAAGAAAAACAACTTAGTTGGACAGATGCCGAATTCCAGTCCTATACTTTTGAAACCACGAAACAGATAACCCACTATTATAAGAAAAGTAAAAGTGTTGCAAGACGAAAAAATGTTTTCTGAGTTAAAGGTTTGTTGGAATATTCCTAATTCCAATTTTGTTCAGGGGAGTTTTGGAATCAGTAGTTGAGTTTCAAGCATTGTTTTAAGAATTTTTTGAGTCTATTGGCATCAACGAAATGTTGGCGGTATATAGACGGCTGAAAAAGTCAGAAAACATTTGTAAGGTCTATTTTACATTTAAATTCGCAGCGATTATGATTACTAGTCGTTACTTCAGACCGGTAATCATAAAACTTATAATTTTAATCATATCGAATGAATGAATATTTCGCAGTACGAGTACTTGTTAAAGGCACCCAAACAATTATTTGGTATCTTAAATTGCTTTTGTTATTTGCGTGTTAAATGTGATCATATTTTGGTATCACTCGGTGCCAGGTAGCATCGTTTTAACAGCCGAACATTGCTTAACTGCTCAGGCCATGGGCAACACAGCCATATTCTACATTTTATTTCACTTCATTTCGAGACACTGTGCCTGATAGGCAGCACATTTTTCTTGACTTGTTTTAGGAGCGCATCAATGAGCAATAGAAAAAATTATATAATTAATTTACAAGATTCTATTCTACTTACATTTTGGACAATTTTTAACAGTAGTGGCCATTACAGTGGCAACCAAAAATGTCACGGCAATCGTTAAACAAATAAAACTCTTCATTTTCTTGCAAAATCAGTTTTGTCTTGCAGCAATCAATGGAACTGGAAAGAAAGTAAATAATATTTAAAAAGTTTTCTTTATACTCGTATTGCAGATTTAATTATAATCATTAAAAATTATAATCACTTTTAAATAAAAAAAAACTGCTTTTAGACACTATGACAATCTTAATTAGATTTAACGTTTCACTTTTGTATTCTAGAAAAGTATTAATTTGTGTATTCAGAAGTCAAGTTTTTGTTTACACGTTTCCTATAATTTATGGAATGTTTATCGTCTCTTTTGAATAAATTTTAATTTTAATTGTTAACCATTTTTGAGGTAAATTTAATCAAATTATTTGAGTTTAGAGAAAATTTTTATTATTGGTGGGTAAACGATATTTTAAACAAGTTTTGTTTTCAATACTCTTTGAAAAATGAGTTAAATTACTATAAACTAAATAAAAAAAAAGCTTTAAATTGTCAATTTCCTTAACGTGATTTGGTTCGATTTTTACTTGCTCAGAGCTGAGAAAGTTGTTTTTGTGTTACAATTGTATTGATCAACATTTTTAATGAAGACCAGCTACAGTAAAGTTGAAGACTTATTGGCTGGGGAACATAACATGACTGGCTTACATCCACCACACCACACGATCATCAGCACCCAAACACCTTCGAACGCAGGTCAAAGAAATTTCTTTTTCTTGCCTTCTTTGAAAATGTTAATGAAGAGAAATTTACCATAGAAAAATCTTGCTCAATTATGATGTGGTAAAAATCGAACTGAAGTCCATTAAATTAACTCAAAATTATATATTTTTTTTGCTTTCTTTTATTATTTAATTGAATTTCTATTTTAGTTCCCTTTCATGTTTCATTTGTATTGTTCTCCATTCTGAGGAAATAAAAGTCGAACCGAACTCCCACAAAGTAAATCACGAAATTCGAAAAAGTTTGAAAGCGTTGCCATCACTTGATTCAATCGCAACAAATGCAAAAACCAATTGTATGTTGGTGAGTAAATAACAGGTTATCCATTTCGTAGTTTCAAAAGTATAGGACTGGAATTCGACATCTGTCCAACTAAGTTGTTAAACTGATGTTTTTCTTCTCAGCTGAAAGTCTGACTTTCTGTGTCGACTCCTCGTCGTTCTCAGGCAGTAGGACTGTTGTCTTACTGCACATTATTATTTTGCATTTATATCGACACTTACATCCATATAAAGTCCAGCTCACACAACAACTGAAGCCAGCTGACCATTCACAACATCACGCTCTTTGGTCCGAAGGTGTGATTGGACCTCTGTTCTTCGAAAACGACAATGGAACGACTGTCAGCGTCAATTCGGAGCGTTGTGGTCATATGATAACCGACTTTTTTTTTGCCTGCTATTGAAGAATACGAGTTGGAGAACATGTGGTTTCAACAAGACGGTGACCCAACTCGAGCGTATATGGATTTATTGCACGAGACATTTCCTGGCCGCGTAATTTCTTGTCGTGGCGATATCAACTGGCCACCAAGATCGTGCGACCATTAGACTTTTTTTGTGGGACAGATAAACCTTTAACTCTTGATCACTTAAAAACCAACATTCGTCAAGTTATGGTTGAGATACTGCCCAATATGTGTCAAAAAGTGGTCGAAAATTACCTCAAAAGAATCAATGCTTGCAACACTTTGCGTGCTGATCATTTAAATAACGTAGTGTTTTACACTTAATGTCAACATTTACAGTTTATAATGAAAAAGGAATATCATGAAAAAACTATTTTATGTGTGTTTTAATTACGTTTACTTTTGGAACCGTAAAATTTGTTACAAGACATATTCGAATCAACAGGAAAGTACAGTGGTAAAAAGTGAAGGTTGATCAATAGGATTAAATATAGACAGTCAGCAATGAAGAGCTCAGGTGGTGGGATGGCAAACCACTGCTGCTTAAAAATGTTGTCCACTACAATTTCATCACAAAACAAAAATCTTTCTTGCGATTTTACTGCTTCAGAACTGAATCTACGGAACCCAATCGGTAAAAATAATGATTTTTCCTTTATTCCAATTGTCAAATAATTCAGGCGTAATCAACTTGGAAATTTTTTTTTTATTTTTTCTTAGGTGGTCATTTTATTTAATTATAGTTCTCTATCTGTATTATCTCCCTTTTCATTTCGGTAATTTAATTTTTATGCTGCAAAGCCTCTGCTGAGATTCGGGCTCGACTTGAAAGCAGCTGCCATATACCCACTCAGCCATCGCAACAATCAATTTAAGTAAGGATTATGTATGCTACAAGTGTATGTAGAAACCAAATTACAAATATTTATATACGTATTAACAGCTTGTTTGCTTCATGTATGTGTAACGTAAGTTACCACTGTCATTATTAACTGTCAGCGAAAATCCGTACTTATCTGTAGTTAGTTCTTTAAGTAACAAATCAGTTAACATTAAAATTTCATTCCTTTTTCAAAGTGTATGTGTGCTTATTCAAAAGAAATTAAAGTGTGTTTGATATCGATATTAAAAATATTTTGTATGAAAAATTTGAATTAATAAAGGTTAACACCGGTATTCATAAAAAATAAAACGTTGCTGAAGTACATTTTAGAACAAATTTTATATGAAAAATTTGTTCTAAAATGTGTTTCAACAATGTTTTATTTTTTATGAATACCGGTGTTAAAGTACACAAAAATTTGTTTGAATAAACCTCTTGATCATTTAAAAATAACTGCACTGATTACTTCTAGAACAAACTACGGTCAGTTACTGCAAGAATATTCTGAGTGTATATTGTATTAAAAAACAAAAATTAATTATGTCTAAAATCTAAGAAGCTATAAGCAATTCAAACCCCTTCGATAATCTTGGGCCACCCTGTACATATGTATATTTATTTCCCCCCTCAAAAAATGTTCGAGAAGGTTTCCAGAAATCAAATCTCCTTTCTTTCTCCGTAGTTTTTTTTCACTTGCTGGTTTACAAACTGAGCATTATTGTCATAGATGTAAGAAAGATTTAATTATCTCTGCTAGATTATTATTATTATTATAAGTTTTATAACAAATGTGTTTTAGTTTGTATAAATTAAAAAAAAAAACCAACTAAACATTCATAGTACAGTATTTATCGGATATAAGAAACTTGAAAAATCCACGAAAAAACTTTCTTATAAGCGTTTCTTTCTTATATACAATTATTTTATATAAGAAACTTATTTCTTATATATGTAAGTAGCTATGGTCATAAGGCATTTGTTTCTTATATGAATATACGAGTTTTTTACCTTTTTATGTATATACGTAGATGTATGTATGTAAATAGAAAAATAAAACAAATCAAATTTTATTTTATTAACCCCTTTAGTAAATAGATATAAAAAAACTAGACAACTTCAATTTGAAAAAAAAATTATATGTAGTAAATACATGTACATACATACATAATTCATTTTGTACTATTTATTTATTTATTTACGAGAAACAAAAACTTCTCATGAGCACTAAAAGTAAAAAAAAAAACGTTGTTGTTGCTGTAAAACTGTCAGAAAACAGAGTTGTCCATGCAAACTACATAAATTCAGTGTTGCCCTTGAAAGTTTCTTATATAAATTCTTTTTCTATACATTTTGTGGTTCTGGTGCCCAAGAAAAATGTTCTTTTATCAGTTTTTTTCTTATAAGCGTTTTTCTTATATGAAACTTTTTTTGTTAGAAAAAACACTAAAAAAATATGGTGTTTTTGCAAATGTTTCTTATTAGCGTTTTGTTCTTATATGAGATGTACTTATATCCGATAAATACTGTACACATATAAGTAGATTAATTGTATTTATTAAAGATCACTTAATCTGTGTATATATTAAATGATTTTTCTTATTTGCACACTTATTTTTTTTAAGCTCAATTTAATTCAAATTAAATTCAGAGAGACCAGAGTTGAGTAAAACAATGAACTTCAAATCATTAAGCTTTTATGATTAAACAGGTTAAACTAAAAAAAAAAAAACATTTGCAATTGAATTGTTTTGCCCAGCACCAGTTTGTTTTGTAATCTCAGTGTCCATTGTCTCTAGAGCAAACAAAAGAGTACAAATGCTTTGCTAAGCAGATATTAAATGAAGTATTCGAATTTTGTGAAAGGACCTTGTTCAAATTAATTGACTAGCACACACACACACTCATACACACACAGATACTCAGATGAAGATGTAGTGATCTTTGCAAAGATTTCGCTAAAACGGAAGCCTCTAAGCGCTCAATGACCGCATTTTTCTTTTTTATGGTCTCAGTTTAAAATGAATAAAATGTTAACAAAACAAAAATGCAAAAAAACTTGCATTTATATTTGCACATATATGTACATTGCTTGCCAATTTACCAATTTTTTATGCTGTTTGCTTTTTGTGAACTTTCTGCTATTTCCTTTTCTATTTTTCTTCAACAAGTATTTGTTAATCTTTTATTGCTTTTATTTCTTTTTTTTCTTTTTTAATAAATTAATTTTGTTAACTATTTTTGCCGTCGTCCGCTTGCACAGTTTTCACTCAACGCCTGATCTAACTCAACTAAAACTTCATCTAGTTTGGCTTCAATATTTATATACTATGTACATATTTCAAACGAATCTGTCTGTGTTTTGCCGGCTGAGCGAGCGCGTGTGCTCTTGCCAAGTTGTTGGTTGGTATTTTCAAGTTTCACTATCAACTTTTGACGCATTTAAACCAGGCTATAAAAGCTCTTTAAAACGAGTGTTTGTTTGTTGGCTTAAATAAACGACCATTTGCTTGCTCAATTACTATCAGTTACAATCAAGTATTAAATGGACAGCAGCCAGGGATGATAAGTCGAGAGCATATTAAATGTGTTCAGAAGAAGCTATTCAATTTTGATTACGATTAACCAGCAATTATAAAGGGTGTTTTTTTTCTTTGATGTATAGAACTTTAAGTTGGCATTACAACTGTCAAGTGATTTATTCTCAGTTTGGTTTGGCAACTCATAATGAAGAGACTCAAGCCTGAACAACGCTTGCAAATAGTGCAAAACGAGATTGCCGTTGTTTCCGATTTTCATAAGCGAATTTTGTTTAGCGATGCAGAGGCGCACTTCTGGTTGAATGGCTACGTCCACAAACAAAACTGCCTCAAGTGTATGTCGAAACATCGTTACACCCAGAAAAACTGACTGTTTGGTGCCCTTTATGGGCTGGTGGAATCATTGGTCCGTACTTCTTCAAAGACGATGATGGCCAGAACGTTACAGTCAATTCAATGGTGATCGGTATAGAGTCATGATTACCAACTTTTTCATTCCTGAATTGAATAACCATGGTGTCCCGGAGATGTGGTTTCAACAAGACGGCGCAACATGTCACACAGCTCGTGCCACAATCGATTTATTGAAAGACACGTTTGGTGACCGCCTAATTTAACGTTTTGGACCTGTGAATTGGCCTCCAAGATCTTGTGATTTAACACTGCTAGACTACTTTCTGTGGGGCTGTGCAAAGTCATTGGTCTATGCGGATAAGCCACACAAACGCTTGACCATTTGGAAGACAACATTCGCCGTGTTATTGCCAATATACGGCCACAAATGTTGGAAAAAGTCATCGAAAATTGGACGACCAGATTGGACTACATTCGCGCCAGCCGTGGCGATCATATGCCAGAAATCATACTTAAAATGTAATGCCACAAGATTATCTTTCGAATTTTTCATTGCAACTTAAAGTTCTATACATCGAAAGAAAAACACCCTTTATTTATTTTCACAAAGAATCGTTGAGATAATAGTGTTCTCTTTTAGGAAATTTGTGAATATTAATTGGTTGTCTCTACAAAGAATCTAAAAATAACTGGGACTATTTTTGATTATGGCAAAGGAGTCAAAAGCAATCCAAAAATAATGCAAGTACTTTCAAGTATTATATTTGATCTTTTCTGATTATTTGACACACGAGTACATGCAAGTAGTATAAATATGGGGATTCCGTATCAAAAATCCCATACATTTTTGGGATCATGTCATAACCCAGCAAACCATATAGTCTGATAACGATAATAATTTGTATGCAAACATTTCCAATAGCCTACTGTATGGTTAGCTGGGTTATTTCTATTAGGGCGTATCCGATCGCTGAGCAGCTGTGTACATACATATGTATGTACATATTTCTAAACACGCGTACATATGTATGTATGTATGATTATCTTTTTGACGAGCGCCTCTCGGGCACATTTTTGGCAACTGGGCTGGCACGACTTGGCTTGGCTTGGGTGAGTTTGGTCGGGGTTTGGTCGGGGTTTGGTCGGGGGTTGGTCGGGGTTTGGTCGGGGGTTGGTCGGGGTTTGTATACTAATTTTGTATGAGAAAACTAACAACGATGATTTAAGTGGCACCCTATTGTATTGTTGTTCTGTTTTTAAAAGTTCTGTTGTGGTTTTATCATTGATATGTATGAATGAATGTGTTTGAAACAGTTGATTTAATTAAGTTGTTTGAATACAAAAGCTTGAGCCTAACCATACCCAACAAAGTTGATTAGAAATAAAAATCAAAACAATACTATTTATGTAAGTATACATATATATTTTTTTTATTAATGTGTTTGAAAATTTTATAATATAATAAAAAGTAGTAAAAAAAATAAATCTTATAATGAAGTATATATATATATATATATATATATATATATATATATATATATATATATATATATATATATATATATATATATATATATATATATATATATATATATATATATATATATATATATATATATATATATGTATATATATAATATTATTGAAGTTCATCTTTATTGACCCAAGAATTATGTTGATTGGAAAATCCCAACCATTTTACGTACGCCTGGTGCCCCTTAGTTTTAATAACATTTTCAATCAAGTATGTATTTGGAAAATGTGTCTTTAATAGTTCATGTTCATAGAATCCACCAACAATCGGATTCCTTTGATAGTCTTCCAATAAATAAGTAATGGGGTTTGTGTTCTGTAAAGTACGAATTTTAAAAATTTCAGTTGTCCAGTTTGGAGTATATCCTTTTGAAAAAATATGTTTATATTTGCTAATTCGAACGTGATCTCCAACTTTTAGTTTACCAAATTTATATATTTTGGGATGATTATAGACTTGTTTTAGTATAGAACTTTCATTTTCTGTGTTAACAGACTTTGGCGTCATTCCAATTGTTCTATGCTTTTTATTATTATATTGATTAATTAAATCCTTGCATATATGTATCCATTGATAATTTCCTTGTAGACTAAAATTTTTCCACATCATTCCTTTTAGAGTTCTATTAAATCGTTCTACAATAGACGCTTTCATGATACTATATGTAGAATAGTGGTTGATATTATGTTTTATCATCAAGTTTTGAAATATTTTATTATAGAACTCTTTACCATTATCTGTTTGCAAGTTTTTTGGAATTCTCTTTAGGGAAAAAATAGATTGCATAGCATTGGTTATATCTTCACTACTTTTAGATTTTACGGGTACAACCCAAGCAAACTTTGAAAATGTATCTATAACTGTTAAAATAAATCTATAGCCTTTGTTATATTTTGAGTAAGCACCCATTTCAACAAGATCTGCTTGCCAAAGATCATCAATTCCCTTGATCACCACTCGACGTCGAATGAAATTTCTACGTGCTTGCTTATGAAGCTCCTGAACCACTTTTTGTCGCTCCATTTCTAACGTCTATCTTAGATTACATCAATTTAAATGCTGTTGATATTGAATTTAAATCAAAAACGATTTATATATCTATGCTTAAACGGTTTGTAATGAGCTTCGTTTTTTCATTTAGACGTTCTTCAACTGAATCAATTTTGTAATTAAATAATGATCTCATTTCTTTTAGTGATTGATTGAGATTATTTAGTATTATACTTTGATCATGTATTAATTTACTTAAACGTGTTTCTACATTATCAAATTTTTCTGTAGTCAACACGTTTTGTTGTCGTATTATTTCGTTAAAACTATCCTCCATTTCCTTAATTCTCTCCATATACATTGTATCCAGTTGTTTCTTTATTTCACTTAAATAACTTTTCATGTAAATTTTGTTTACAGCATCGTTTTCCAATACAGGACTAGCAATATTTTTTATTCTCCGCAAGTTAAAGTTGAAATTACGATCACTATCCAAATGAATCTTGAAATGTTGATTTTGGTATCTTGCAGATTTTTCAATATAATGTCCAAACTTATCGATAGGCATTTTATGAATATGAATTGTTAAACACTTTTTAAGTCTATTTATATAATAATTTTTGCTTCTCTCAATTCCTCAATAATTGATACAATTTCATTATTATGATTTGAGTGACCAGCTGTTGTTGATGAAATCAAAAGACGCAATCTATCAACCAATTCATTAGGATCATCCCAATAAACATAATTATGCTTTTTTCCATTCAATTTCATTAAACCTTTTCCCTTATGAATTTTCTGTTGTTGTGTAAATAGGTTTTTAATAATCGTTGTATATTTAATTGAACGATTTCCTTTAATTTGACCATTAATACTGTTATTTCGTTTATGAACATTAGTCATCTCCAATATTTGTTTATAATTATTTAAATCTGTTTTATTATAACTGATTGGTTTCTTATAAACTAACAATTCATATAAGCCTGATGTGAAGGGCCATTTTAAATTACCTACAGTAATATTGGTTGAATTGAAAGTGATGGGTTCATTACCCAGTCTCCATATTTGATTTTTATCCTTATGAGGACCATAGGTTTTATCATATATATTTAGGTTAACTTTTGATAAATTATATTGAATACTTTGATCGGGATGTATTGTAATGGTGTTATCATCCTCATTATTAACATTAACATTATTATTATCATCATCATCATCATAGTCATCATGATCATTTTCATCATCAAATGATTGAAACGTGTTTGAACTTTCCTCGATTTTCTTGTTATTAAAGTCGGGAGAAAACGTGTTATAATCAAGCTTACTCTTTTTATATGGTGTACTGAAGGCAACTTTATTATTCTCAAGATCATGTTTAAAAGAGTCATCCGGATATTTTTCATGTTTTATAATGGTGTTATTATTATTATTAGTTGATTGAACTAATTCTTTTAATGGTTTTGATATTGGTTTCAATGTCTTTTCCAACAATTCATCATTTGCAATTTCTCCAAGCAAAATATTCCTATATTTCTTTTTTAAAATATTTCGAGTTTTAATAAGATTATTAACTAGATTTGTGTTCATATTTATAGATTGAATTAGAAAGAGATTCAAAACAGATCAGTTTAGCAGTTAGCGGTTTAATAGTTGAGAAGCTATTAGTTTAATAATTAATCTTGTACTGATTTTAAACTATCTGTAATATTTCTTTTATAGATTTATAAATATATCGAAACCTTTTCTATATCGACCATTATTCATAGAATCATCTTTGTTAATAACTAGAAAACCATATTTTTCTTTCCAACACTCGGTACATAACTTATAAAATGTTTTTAAAGTCATATCAGAACCAACATGATCATTGTAAATATGCTTAATATTCATTACATCCTGTTTAAAAACTATAATCATATTAGCATTATCGCGAATCAAGTGTTTTGGTATACGTGTATAGGTTTGGCATAAATAAAAACTATCAATATCTTTATGACGGCCCATACAGAAGTAAGAACGTACATGATTTTGTTTCTCACAAGCTATATCGTCGAATATAAATACTGAATTCGGTTTAACTTCGTCTGGCGATAGAACATCATCATTATTGGAAAATGATGAAAAATTTATCTCCTTGATAGGTTTAATTAGACTTTCTAAGTACTTATATTTCGGTTGTTGTGTTGACTTTGAATATAAGTAAATATTTTTAAATTTCAATCCATGAGGACTTTCAATAAGACTGATCATAACATTTGTTTTTCCGCAATTTGATGGACCCACAATAAGAGCTCGAATAGAATTCGGTAGTAATGAACTATGACGAATTTTATTTGATGAATCGAACTTTGATTCGATATTCTTTACATCAATCCTTTTATGTTGTTTAAAAAAACGCATTCTGAAATCTAATGATAACATAATATATAAACCAGTCTCTTTTATTTGTTTTCAATCAATTTAATTTCAATCTTTAATCGATAAAGTATCAATAGATATGACTATCATTTATAAAAAGTTATTCAGTCGCCATCCATCCTTCATTGGTAAAGGTTTTCTAAATAAAATAATTAATAAACTTCCCATTGAACTTCATCTACCCGGTTATCAATTTTGCGGACCTGGTACAAAATTAAAGAAACGTTTAGCTAGAGGGGATCAAGGAATCAATCCATTGGATACTGCTTGCAGAGAGCACGATATAGCATACTCAAACAATAAAGATTTAGAGAAAAGACATATTGCTGATAGAATTTTAACTGAAAAGGCTTGGCAAAGGGTCAAAGCAAGCGATAGTAGTTTGGGTGAAGAATCAAACGCTTGGTTTGTTGCTACTGCAATGAAAGCAAAAACAAAATTCGGTATGGGTAACGTTATTAGTAAAACTAAAAAGTCGTCTCCAGTAAATACCCACAAACTATTTACACATGCATTGAAAAGTGCAAGAAAGAATATAAAGAAAAGTGAAAACTTGAAAGATGCTATAAAGATTTCACGAAAAGTTGTAAACAATATTTTCAAGGGGAAGAAAAAATCGTTAATAAAAACACCTCGAATAATACCGCTACCAAAATCTGGAGGTTTTCTTCCACTTGCCCCTATATTTGCTGCACTGGGTGCACTTGGTGGTTTAGCTGGTGGTGTATCTGGTATTACAAAAGCAATCAATGCAGTTAAAAATGGAAAGGAACAGCTGACTGAAGCAAAACGCCATAACAGTACAATGGAAGCCATTGCGATGGGAAAAGGCATGTTCTTAAAACCATATAAAAAAGGTTTTGGATTATATTTAAAACCTTATCAACAAAATTTTTAATGAAGCTACCTAAAAGAGCTCTTTCTGATATAGACTTGAGAAAATATGCAAAACATATTCCAAATTTTAGAGGTGTGTTTATGTGCGACACCCTTCCAAGCAAACCATTTAAAAAAGAATGTGGAATAATTAATCTGGATACTTCAAAGGGATCTGGCACACATTGGGTAGCGTACTGGAAAAACAACAATCAAATCGAATATTTTGATAGCTTTGGCAATTTGCAACCACCAAAACAATTAATAAAATATTTAGGAAAAAACATAAGTTATAATTATGATAGATATCAAAATTTTAATACAATAAATTGTGGTCATTTATGTTTAAAATTTTTGTTTTCGAAGCTAAACTAAACAGAAACTATAAATGTTTTAATAAAATACATTGATTAAGAATTAAAAAGATCTTGTTTTATTTATTTTTTTTTTTAATTTTAATTTTTCTAATTTATTATATTATAATTAAATAATTTTTCTAATTTCACTTGTTAGAGGTGAGTATTCGATTAAGCGATCATGAATAACTAAACAGTATGCTGATGTTTTTTCTGGAATTGGTTTGTTTGCTTCAGTATCAAATTCAATTCGTACATCAATAGGTCCAATTTTAACAGTTTCATTTTGATGTGAAACATCAACAACAATAAGCGGTGCGTAAGACTTGTAATCGTTGACATCCAGCAATGGTTCAGGTTCTCGCATGTAAAAGCTTTGTTGAAATTTTGCATACATATTATATAGAACAGAATACTGACCCATTTCGAAACGATTATTTAAATCATCATATGGATATGACTCTGAGTTTAGATATACTTTTAAATTAGAGATATTACAATGGTCAAATACATTTCCTTGTTCTTTACTTTTCTCTTTTTGTAAACCAATTATAAGAAACCGTGGCCTTTCGTTTTGTGGAGAAAGCTTCACATTCCATAAAACCTTTGTATTCGTTGGTAGTGCAGGATTTACATGACAATCCCAACTACGAAATGCAATTGGTATAGAATGTTTGCTGTTGATTATCTTAAACATTTCCAATTTTGCAAAGTCCGATAGTTGAATGTGTGGCATTTTCCATGTTATATCCAGAATTGTTAATTTCAACTGATCAGTTGCATTTGTAGAATAATATGATCTCTCATCGGATGTAGAACGTTGAAGAATGAGCTCATGTTTCGAATTTAATAGTATTTTGTTATAATCTTCAGCAAAACCCAGCAACATTTTCAGAGGTATACAACAGCTAAAATGACTTTTTTCTAAAACAAAAGTTTCGTCAAGACACCAACCAGCGTTTTTTAGTGTAGCACTTTCAGCCTTATTCAATGATACAAAATTTTTCATGGTGGATGAAATTCCAAGTTTACGTGTACGATCAACTTCAAAACCATTAATTTCGTAACGAATTTCATCAAACAAATATGAAGCAAAGTTGTTTTTTAATTTCACATCTGTAGCTGGAACCTCTTTGGTTGCTTCCTTCTTTACTATAAAACCATGAATGTAAATCATACTCTCACTTGGTAAGACAAAGAGATCCTGATTTTGAATTGGTATACGAATTTCATCATTGTTGTTGAATGATTTTAGATATGGAGAGTAACTATGATATTCTCTTTTTACAATACTCTCATCATATATAGGTTTTTGAAGAACATTTAGTATTTCATTCATGGTTGAACATTAAATCCTAATGATTTTAAGTATTCTGTATTATATGATGTTAACGGGTTTTTATTTTTTATACTTTCTCGAATGCGAGTTGATGATGGATTAAATGGAAATCCTCTTTGTATTACGTTTTTATTGTAAATGATCATTATTCTGGTTTGAAGTGGAGTCTAAGAGTGATTTTTTCTCCTCTAAAATTTATAAGTTCACCGTCTTGATTTAAGATTCTAATCGTTATGTTGTTTATTTGTTGACAGTTGACGGGTAAATAAATAACATTTCGAGGTTTTTCGTTTATTTTATATCCTGGAGGAACATCAAGAGGAAATTCATGAATAGTATGATTCGAAGTATTATTAATAAATGAACCGGTTGTTAAGTTGCTTTCAATGCGTATTGTATTAACATTCGTAATATGTGTAGGTAAATCAGATTCAAATAACTTTGTAGTATTCAATGAATTAACATCTACAATCATCACTTCCAAAGATTTATCATTTTTAAGATTTTCATCAGTGTTATAATATTCAGTTGAATTTACTTCTAGTTTTCTTTTACTAAATCCAAGTAACTTTCCTATACTGTTTGGTTGTGAAAAATCTATATCCATAGATGAGGTTATTTCAGTTTTAAGTGTGTTATTATTAGCTTCAATTGTTAGGTAAATTGATTCATCGATATCTCTTAAGCTTGAGTTTAGGAAAAAATCAATATCTTCAAGTTCATATGAACCAACCGGAATAGTAATAATATGATTTCCTATATGAAACAAATTGTTGTGAACATCTACATTGGGTATGGAATTGAATGTTACAAAATCAATAAGTCCACAAACATATTTTGTAGGGAGTTCAATTGGAGGAAAATATTCTCCAACCAGAGTTGAAGTGTTTCCGTTTAAAGATATTGTTATTGACATTTCAAGTATTCAGAATGAACTGATGTTTGATGATTATTTTACCTGATTTAAGTGTTAAATACTAAATCAAAAAAAAAAATGTCTTTTATAATTTTATGTTTTCTTTATTAATATATGATTTAATAAACTCTCTTAAGAGTATTACATTTTTTTGAGCACATATACAATATTTTCTATGATAACAACAAACATTCACAGATTTATCATTTTGATATAATGTTTTTAAATTTGGGCAACTTAGATCGTCTAGGTTATAAAAATAAATTTTATCCTCAAAAATATTTTGAATCCACTTAATTTTTTCTAATCCTTTAGCATAACAAATAAAATTTTTATCTTTAACATGCTCAATATAATATTCCGCAATATTTGCTAAGGTTGAATCGCCATCTTTCCATTTTAATCCATGGTGATGATTATAAAGCCAATTGATTGAATATTTTTCTTTTGTTGTCAACAATGAATATGGAAAAGGTGGTTTAATAATAAATGTTTGCACTTGTATATCGTTAATTGAAATACTCAGTTCTTTTCCGATGAATTTATTGTTGAGATAGAAACCTTGTACATCTACAACTAATATTCTCTCCTCAGACATTGTGCAATACTAATCAAGTCACAACGATGACGACGACTGTAGAACTGTTTTTAAATTATTATAAAAATTCATTATATATAATGCTTGTTCCCAACTTTTATCGATAAGGGAACATTTACAGGTATCAGGTCCACAAGTTGTTTCATTGTTGGACCACACACAATTGGTGTAATGATATCCAAATTTTGATTTACTTTTCTCATAAAATGCATATTCATCGAATTGAGTTTTTAATTTCTTCAAAATAATCTCATGTTCATACCACAAAAACCTTTCTTCGTTCAAGAAGTCATGTAAAATTTTCGAATAAAACTGATTGTTCATTATTTTTCTTATTTTAATTTTTTTATTTATGTTAAATAAATGTTCTTAACACATCAACAACAAAGTTTATATTAAGTAGTAGTAAATGTATTTCATCATATTAGTTAATTTATAATATTTCCATATCCAAATCATGGGTATAATCTTGAATGTTGATTAATGTCATATCGGATCGGTATGTAGTATCATCCTCAGAAACCGTCTCAATTTCACCATTGCTTAAAATTCTCTCGTATTCAACTTGACGGTATTCAAAACATGAAATATTTAATCGACGTTTCAAGTAATTGCTGTCATATGTACAACGGATTCTCAATTTTATATTATCTTTGTATTGAAGTTGAAAATGTCTATAAAATGGAGCCGAACTTTCAATTATTCCTGCAATATTTTTTTCTTTTTTTACTAAGTCTTGCCTAAATGCTTCAATAGCTTGTTCGACAGTAAAAGATTGATTTATAGGTGGTGGTGGTGGGTGGTCTTCTTGTTCTTCGTTTGGTTTATATTCTGTTTTTGTTGTTGTTGTTGTTGTTGACTCGATGTTTTTATTTAAATCATTAGTAAACTTTAAAAGTTTGAAATTTAGTTGTATGCTCACAGTATCATTATTTGGTAATTTAATTGCAAATTCTGTATTTTTAAGTTCATTTTCACTCAAATCAATAGGTAATGGAGCTGAAAACACTTGTATGATATAGATATATGAAAACAATATGATAAAAATATTTTTCATTTTAGTTTTTCTTTTTAACAGATATGTTCTTAAGTTAGCGATATGTTTTTGAATGAGATGATAAGAATCGTTTCTCATATTTATATACTAATTTAATCATCTTCATATTGAAATGAGTCATCATCATTGCTAGCACCACCAGCTGCTTTCTTAACTTTACTATTATTAACGATTTTTTTTTTTTGAGGAAGGGTAGGTTTTTGTTGATTTTTATTCAATGAGCGGATACCAGTCTTACCATTATAAGATTTACTTGGATCACTAAAAACATGATCATCTATTTCATTATAAACGCACGATGGTTTGTATGAGTGTACATTTATATCTTTAAAACCACCCTCATAGACTGTTCCAACTAGTGATATCATGCCACCGATAACCTCAATTTTTATATGTTGATTGTGACTAAAATGAAATATTGGAATATTTGTTGACATTTCTTGTCCTCTATTAAGAGAAAAAATTTGAGTTCTTGCCCCTCCTTCTGCGGTTAGGAACACCTGCATTATAATATCCAAAACTACTGCATTTATTATTTGAAAAGTTTTCCACTGTGCATGACAAGTACAATATTTATCACCAGTTTTTAAAAATTGACCCCAGTACATATTTAACAAAGTTTTTTAATTCAACTGAATCTCTCGTTATAAATAACGCATATATATATATATATATATATATATATATATATATATATATATATATATATATATATATATATATATATATATATATATATATATATATATATAACACAAACTTGGATACAATAAGATTAAAACACCAGCTGTTATATATTATTACATACATACATACATACGTATACTTTTTTAATATTTATGCTTAACCGCAATTGATAAGAAGTTATTAAAATATCTAAAAACACCTTATAGTATCAATTATTGAATATAAAGAATCAGTTTGAAAATTCGTTTTACGGTGAAAAGTTAAAAGCAAAATAATGAGAGCAAGTTTAAGAAAATTGTTTCAAAATCCTAATATTATATACTTACCTTTGAAGGATATGGAAGAAAATACTGCATATGAAATCAACAAGATAGAACGAGTAGATACAAAATATGGTGAAAGTATAAGATGTCTTGTAAATAAAGAATATCATATTTATTTACCTAAACGATTTCTGATTATTACTAAAAATCAGATGGATTATCTAAACGCAAATCCACATATTTTAAAGAAAGTTAAAGAAGTGAATGGATTATATACTCTAATCATTAAAAAGAAGAAGCAATATGTATTCTACAACAACTTGTATGACAGTACTGAAAAAGAAGAAGATGATGATGATGATGATGATGATGATCATGATGATGAAATAAAAACACATTCTAAATAAACCTCAAAACAGAAACCTTTTCAAAATTATGAAAACATATGTAACAATAAAAGCCTCAAAATCTAAAATTTCTCACGCATTTAATAAAAATAGGAACTTTATAAAAATGAAAAACCGCAACGGAAGCTTTTAAAAATTAAAGCCTGCAACATTAAAATTTCTACCACATTTTTCATGTTTAGAAATAAACCACGAAACAGAAACTCTTTAAGATTATAAAAAAACACATGCATCAATAAAAGCCTCCACAATCTAAAATTTCTCACATATTTAATAAATTAGGAACTTTATTAAAATGAAAAACCGCAACGGAAGCTTTTAAAAAATTAAAAACCTCTCAACATTTTTCCTGTTTAGAAACAAAATTGTATTTCTGAATTTTGTATAAAAACCTCCACCAATTTTACTTTAAGTGTCATTCAAGTTAAGTAAATCATCAAAAATGGAATCACATTTAAAAAAAATTTTTCAAAAATCACAAAATAAAACCATTCTCCCTATAAAGGAGATGGTTTTTAATCATAATTATAAAATAATAAAGATGGAACGTGTTCAGACACGCTTTGGAATGAAAATTCGGTGTCTGGTAGAGGGAACTCATTATATATACCTACCGAGTATATTTATTGAGACGATAGACGATGATGCTATTGCAGAAGTTAATGTTAATACATACTACATTTCCAAAATAAAGAAAGGAAGCAGTGGGTTATACTATGAATTAACCATTATTGCGGAAACATCAGGTAATTTCTGGTAAAATAATTTTTATTTTTATTTTTTGATTATTAAATATAATAATAATAATTGATTATTTTCGTTTAAGCTCAAGATACACCAGAGAAATAAATTGAGTATTGAAGACAAAAACAACAGCAGCAGCAACAACAACAAACATTACTTTGAATGATGAAGCTGCGATTTTTATAATTTTTTTATTTTCTTTTTTAATAATAATAATATAGTATAACATATTTACTTAAATAAAAATGTTAATGCAATTTTAATTTAACTATTTGTTTGTTCATTTTTTATTATTTATACACTTAACCACAACTTTTTATCAAAGTTTTATTTTTTAGCAAAAATAAAAAGTATATAAGAACATTTGTTAATGAGTTTTAATGCAACAATTGATTTTCATCATTCAAAGAAAACGTTTTACACACAAAAAGTGAAAAAAGAAAAAAATATTTGTTATTATTTTATTTTTTGTTAGATAGTAAAAACATTATAATTACTCCTACACTTGATTGTAATGTATTAGTTTAATGATGTTCATTTTGAAAATTGTTTTAAATTGAAACAAATTACTATGAGTTGTATTAGAGATATTAATATATACCGCAGTAAATGAATTTTATTTATTAAATACTAGCAAAAAAAATCACAGACTTTCGTAAACTTCCCTAATGTAGTTTAATTCATATTGTATTAACCCTCTAACGAACACATTCAATGTTACGACTTCACTTCAACAAAAATAACATCCACCACGATTTCCCCCTTACTTTGAATGATAAAGCTGTTATGATGTTAATAATAATAATAATAATAATAATAATAATAATATAGTATTTCTATATAATAAATATAATTTAAAATAAAAAGTAAAAATGTTTGTTTTATTATTATTTTATTCTTTATTCTTTTATATTAATTCATTTACAATTATAAATTCTCATCAACTTCTTAATCTATATATTTACATCTAGGAAAATTTGATTATCATCATCATCATCATCTCGCATAATATCACTATACAAAATTAAATTTGATGATGATGATGATGGTATTCTATAATGTCCCCATGCATAAGTATTAATACCATTATCTCTTATAAATCTCTTATCATCTAAATAGCTTAACGATAATTTACTAATATGTTGAGTATAAATGTTGTGAACCTTAGATCTAAAGATATACATGGAATCATAATATAATTTTTTATCTAACAAACATTTTCTAAAATCAACTATACTCAATTTGTTAGTGACACACTGCTTAACCCCTTTAATTTTTTTAATTTCTTTTTCTTCTACATCTTTTTTAACTGAATACATTTTTGCTCTTAAACCAATGAATTCTTTGATAACTTTACCATTACACTCATCCTTCATCACGCCTAAAACTTTCTTATTGAGAAGTGGGATATTGTAGACATTATCTATCGGATATGCAGACGTATCAAAATGAGTATTTATATCGCCTTTAATATCACTGTATAGATCATCTGTTTTAATATCATAAATAAAGGAATCAGTATCCATATAATTAAGTTTAATGTTTTCACGATATTTTGGTTTTATGTAATCATAGTGAAAATTATACATTTTCCATTTAGATATTTCTAAAACAGAAAATCCAATATAAATGGGTTTATTGTACACAGATTTAATTCTTTTCATTTGAATGGCATGCATATTATCATGAATCTGAAGTGAACTATGAAAATTTGGTTTAGCTATAAGAGCCCTAGCTCCTAAACGTTTACCCCTACTCTCCCATTGACATACTATTTTAATATCTTTTCTCTTGTCGACGTTTTCCATAGTCTTTCCATATACTGAATTATTTAACAATTTAAAAAAATTTTCTTCAAATGAATTTTTAGCCAGAGACCTATGATGATTATTTAAATCAATATATTTTTTTAGCCAATCTGATTGATTAAATTGAAGAATTCTATATATTTTCTTTAAAATTAGTCCATGCTGTATACACTGCTGCAAATTACGATAATGTATTATGTAGTGGCTTTTATTATTTAAATCAGTTATTAATTTCTTTTGTTTCATGCTTTCGATTTTCTTATTTTCAGAACAAAATGGAAAATCATTATGATAGTCATGCAGCATAGATGAATATTCTAGATCCACTTCTAATATATATCCAAGTGACGAATCTTCTGCTATATTATTAACGTTAAAATTTTCCAAATTCTCAACCCATTTGAAATTCTTATAGGGCAGGTATTGTGACATTGCATAACCATATAAGTTATTAACATCTAAATATATTAGATAATTTGATTCTTTGCTAGAATCATAATCACTAATATATTTATTATTAGCTATTGAACGTCGGTTAGAACACTGTACAATACCACCCCTTATACCTTGAAGAACAAAATTGTAGATATTAATATCTGTCAACAACTCTAATTCTACTTTGGTTGTTTTTAGCATTGCATCCCAGGATAGACCTGGAGTGGTATAATATTGACATGGATCTAAATTATATATGCTTAAACAAACTTTACGGAAATTTTCAAATATGTCACAAAGTAAAAGAATATCTACTTTTAGATATAGAAACAAATAATCCTTTAATGTTATACATTTGAATGTTGACCATACTTTTTGTGCATGTTCATAATCCTCTACACTACATGACTCATTACTTAATTTATTAAAGAATTCTGAACGAGGTGGTAATTGAATTTCATCAAGTCGATTAATTGAACTTAAATAGTCGTACGGAAAGACTCCCTTATAAAAATGAAAAAATTAATTAGTATACTTTTTGTTAAAAAGTATAATATATGTATTTACCTTGAAATATTTTTAATCCATATATAATGTGATTTTTCAACGTCCTCAAGCAACAACAAGTTGATATGATTAGATTTTTCCTTTTGTGTAAAATAATATGGACCGATTACTCTATTATCCACATCTAGACCAAACACGTTAATACTAATATCACTGTTATTGGCTTCAAAGATTTTGATTTCATTAATCTTAAGTGGAAAATTCAAGTTTTTAAAATTTAAAACAATCCCGTTTTCCAACACAAGTACTTCATCTTCAATATTGATTATTTTGTATGATGTACATCTATTTGAATTTAAAACAACTGGATTCAATGCTGATATTAGTGCCCATTTAAAACAATACTCATCGTTATTTTGAACATTAATACAGGCCAACTTCTTCAGTATTGAGGGTGGTAGTGGAATATAGTTCGAGCCTTTTATACACTTGTATTGGTTAATATTCACTTCCAAATGCATAATTCGAATCAATGTCCAACCACTATCTCGCTCCTGGAATTCACTCATCTTTTTCACTATAACATCACATTGTTCATTGTAAATATTAAGAATATGATCTCTTGTTGAATACATTCCAAGAATTATCATTTTAGTCTGATGTGACTTTATATCAATCATAGATGAATTACCAACACCAACATCATCGTCTTCCTTTATCAATATATATTCAGCGAACAACTCAATGTTGAATTTTATGTTTTCATGTTTTTGTATGTGATTACATAATAATCTTATAACCTTTTCTCTGATTGAAGCTAGAAAACTATCAGGTATTAACTCATTTTCATTCTCATTTTCAATCAAATATGTTGCGATACGATTGCTGAATGAAGATTTCATACATTTTAAATTATCAACATCATCATCTTTATCTGATCTCTTAGAACAATTATATTTATGTTCATTTGTTCTTTTATGATAAGACCACTTTTTTCTTAAAATCATTTTTTCACAATCATCACAAAAAATATTTATATTTTCATCATTGTTATAACCTTCTGTTTCAGTGTGTGTGTGTCGGTGCCATTCCTCTCTATCTGAGAAATGTCTTTTACAGGTTGTACACTTAAACGATGAGGAAGGACCATTATGAAACCGTTGAATATGACGTCTTAAATTATTATTCAATGTAAATAATTTTTTACAAAATTCACAAATAAATCTACCGTTCATTTTTTACGTTGGTTTCTTTTTAGAACTTATTACGTGTGTGCGTTAGAAAGAACTTTTCAATAATATATATATTGCTTTGATTTTTATTTCTAATCAACTTTGTTGGGTGTGTGGTTACAATTATGCTTTTGTATTCAAACAACTTAATTAAATCAAACACATACCAAACACATTCATACATATCAATGAAAAAAACTCACAACAGAACTTAAAAACAGAGTTCCAATTCTTCACTCACTGATCACTCACGCACATGAAGAGTGAAATCTTTTTTTTGTTTTGTTTTGCTCTCCTCATGTATGATGAGACAAAATACATTTTGCTTTACTCACTCTTTGGTTATGAAGTGCGAGCACGGTTTTCAGTTTTATTCAAAAATGAAGAAAAGCAAGAGTTTATTGCGTATTCATAAATGAAGACGAGCATCGACGTGAAAAATTTTGTAGCCATGTGCACATCAAAAATTTAAGACAATTTCTTCGCGAAGACAATTGTAGTTTTTGAAAAGTTGCTCACATTTCTTCATTGAACAGCATTCATGTATGCATGCCTACTCGTCGTAATAAAATGTGATGGGTAGCACAACAAGTGTGAGGGTGAAATCGTTGATTTTATTCTTCAAGTAAAAATATACATATGTATGTATGTATGTATATTTGAGCTATTATTTTTATAATAATAAACAATTTTAATTATTTTATTCCTACGTTTTTTTTAATATTATTATCGTTTTTAATATTTTATATTTTTATATTAATTGAGCAAGAGGTCTTTCCTCTTACAGTTTTAGTTTTAAATTACATACATACATATGTATGTATGTATGTATATACTTATGCACATATTTGCCAATATTTTTCACTCTTCGTCTAACAGTTTGATTGGAAATTAAAAACAGAATTTAAAATAACAAATACATATCTTAAAAGAAAAAAATGTTGTTTTTAAAGAAAGGTCTTCCAAACAATAATAATAAAAGCATTTAAATTTATTTCTTATGTTATGTTTCATGGGATATTTCCCTACGGAATGATCTTTCTTCCTTTGGTAATGACACTAATCGTATTTTAGTAGATTTGGTGTATTCCTTCAGGCACGTGGCTGATGATATTTTGTGTAAAGCCTTATAGATACATATGTATGTAATTAGGTAAGCACAAACAATTTTTTTGTTTGGTTTAGAATGTGCGAAATTAAAACTAGCGGATGTTTGAAGATGATGTAAATAAAGTATTGTTGAAAAAAAGGATACACAATGAAATTATTTTTGGCAATTTCATCTTCAAATTGACTCATTCATATTTCCCCACCAAAAAATTAATTTGTTTACCTACCTACTGACATACATACATACATACTACATACATACACACATATGTGTGTGTGTACACCATTCATGTAACAAATCATCATATTGCTCTACGCAACAGATAATCTGCAGCGTGCCCAAGGAAAAAAATCCACCCTTAGTAACAAAGAATGTAAATACATCCTCATTGTTTTATGAAGCAAGTACACTGAAAATATTCAATAGCAAGGAATTTATTTTAGAATTTTTTATTATACGTATGCATGTACCAACATAAATAAATGAAAAAAAACTCACTTAATGCTAATGTTTAGTATTACATATAATTGATTGAACTTGAGCATACTAAGTATTATGTAAATGAAAGTATTACAGCGCAGTTCAATATAATTAAAATATAAGTGTACGTGTATTGAAATAAGCTTTACCATTTTAACAAATACAAAATCGTTTCTCTCACTGTAAAACAGAAATGAGTTTCTGTTTTACAACTGCTGTGTGTGGCTGCCGCTTGTCTATACCTTTTAACAGCGTATACATACGTCTCATATTCAAGTGTGAAGATTTTGCATTGTCAAATTTTTGCACACACATTTGAGAGTGATCAAGAAATTAAAAATTTTCTACACGCACATATATGAGCAGGCAAGAAATGAAGAAATTAAGCTATTCATTTTTGAATGCGAGCAACAAGCAGTTGACGTTTCACTCTTGTATAGTGAAGATGAATAATTGAACTTTTACTTCTGTTCATGGCGATGTGTAGTGAAGAAACATTTTTGAAGATCTACTCATTTATGAAGAGCAGCAAAATACATTTTTGAAATTTCATACATGAAGATTTATCATAAATGTTTAAAATAGAGTGTTCATATATGAATTTTTCTGAACCCTGCTTAAAAACCACAACAGAACTTTTAAAAACAGAACAACAATACAATAGGGTGCCACTTAAATCATCGTTGTTAGTTTTCTCATACAAAATTAGTATACAAACCCCGACCAACCCCCGACCAAACCCCGACCAACCCCCGACCAAACCCCGACCAAACTCACCCAAGCCAAGCCAAGTCGTGCCAGCCCAGTTGCCAAAAATGTGCCCGAGAGGCGCTCGTCAAAAAGATAATCATACATACATACATATGTACGCGTGTTTAGAAATATGTACATACATATGTATGTACACAGCTGCTCAGCGATCGGATACGCCCTAATAGAAATAACCCAGCTAACCATACAGTAGGCTATTGGAAATGTTTGCATACAAATTATTATCGTTATCAGACTATATGGTTTGCTGGGTTATGACATGATCCCAAAAATGTATGGGATTTTTGATACGGAATCCCCATATTTATACTACTCATGCATATACATACACTTATGTTTATCTATATTTTCTTTATTTGATATCTCTTTTCTTTCACCTTAAGATCTTCTTTTTTTTATAATATAATATTTATTTTCAATATTTCGCCAACAGTTTGTTGGCATCTTCAGCAAAACTCAAAAAATATATGTATGTATGTACATATGATTGCACATATGTATGTATGGATGATTTAAAAAATTATTTATCAATAAAATGTTGACAACAAATAGAAAACACTCTTTCTTACAAAAAATTTCAAAATAAAATATTTTATTCAATGATTTAACTATCGTCGCTAAATTAATAATGTAAAATTTTACCTATAAATTTTATATATTTTAAGTTTTCCTGAAGAAATATTGAAAATAAATATTATATTATAAAAAAATAAAGATAATCTTGAGCCGAAAGAAAAGAGATATCAAATGTTACTTAAGAAGATCAAATAAAATACATAATTAATTACTTTAGGTCTAAAAAAATAGACCTTAATGCTTTTTGTCTTTTTTTCTGCCGTCTATATGCCGCCGACATTTCGTTGCTGCTAAACAACTCATCAGTAGACTTGAAAAATCTAAAAAGAATGTTTGAAGCTCAACTACTTATTCCAAAATTCTCATGAACAAAATGAGAATCAGAAATGCTCAAACAAACAAACATTTTGTTTATGAGAATTTTGAGTAGTTGTTCTTCAAACATTCTTTTTAGATTTTTCAAATCTACTGATGAGTTGTTTAGCAGCAACGAAATGTCGGCGGCATATAGACGGCAGAAAAAAAGACAGAAAGCATTAAGGTCTATTATTTTTAGACCTAAAGTAATAAATTTCAATTGGCTCTTACAGTGAATAAATAATTAAGTTCATTGTTGATACATAATTAATTATATTTTCTTTGTTTTTTATTAAGTTTATTGGGCTCAAGTTCTTTCTATATTATTTTTGTGATTGATATTAGTCAAATAAGACAAAGAAAACAGCAAAGACATTTAGCAGGATGGACTACTAGCTGTTTCGAAGCCGCCAAACTTCTCGTCACCACCCGTCCTTGAAGTCAGGGGCTCATGTTTCTGAGTGCAGCCCTAGAATGAAAAATTTTTTGTAAGCAAAGGAAAAAAAATGATATCTGAAAGCTATTTGGTGCAAGAAGCAAAAGTGCTACCAAGTTCATCTTGGGCAAATTCCATCTGCTAAAATTATTCGCCTTGTGGTAAATATGTAAAGGCGGTAGTTTTTAATAAACCGAATTTATCACCAGGTGGGTACACTAAAATTTGCCACACAAAGTGACACCTGCATTTTATTTGTCTAAAGTGATTTCAGTTGTCAAAATCTGCACATTTGCTAAACACTTTAAAAGTTATATTTGTGCATCAAACACTATGAAAGCACAAAAAGTGTTTATCGAAAAATTTTTTTTACCACCAAAAATCTTTCCAACAAAATGGCGGCAACTTTTTTGTGAACAAAGAAAAAAAAATTTACACTTGAAAGATATTTGGTGCAAGCAGCAAAATATAATTACCTGTACTACCAAGTTCACCTTGGAAAATAAATATTTCAAGTTGCGTTATTCACATGGAAGTTAATTGCCTGTTCCTCAATGTCAAAGTCGTGCGATTGTTCGCATTCTAAGCGAAAGAAAATTGTTTTAGGTTCCTCTATGATGTTCTCTTAGTCGAACGATGACTCGAACGACAAGTCGAAAAGACGTAAGTGTTTTCATACAAAAACCGATTCCTCTATTTCGATCATGTTGTCATCACTGCGAACACAAACGTAAAAATCAATCACTTGCTGTTTTGCTATCGAGTGGCAGTTTTTATAGAAAAACTTTTGTATTTATTTATACAGTTAAAAAACTGGGAAATAAAACTAGAAAGCCCGCATATTATTCATTTTTATTTTATTAACAGATTAAACAATTATCATATGTAAGTTTTCCTAAATACAGCTGAGCAGTTTTAAGAAGGGTTGCATTTACATAAGAACAATTTAGTAGTTTTTGTCAATACTTCAATAAAAAATCGACCAAAACTTTAATTTACCCAGATGGCATCTCTGTGAAGTAATTCCCAAAAACTTTATGACGTATGCCCTTGCGAACGCAAGCTGTCGATATAGAGGAACCCAAATTGATTTAAAATCGTGCGACATCGAGGAACAGGCTGAAAAACTTTAAAAGTTCAAAAGTCGAATACGAAAATTAAAAATATACGAAAGATTAAATACGAAAATTAAAAATATCAAAAATCTACAACACTCGTTTAACCGGTTTCGAATGCGGTTTTTCAATGTCAACTTCTATTCTGAAAAAATGTGTGCATTCTGGAAAACTGTGCACTTTTTTCTGAAAATGCAAGTCTTAATGGTCTAGCGAGACTAACATCGAAAGAAAATGTGGTCAAAATTATAAAAAAATAATAAAAATCACGGTGTCCGTACACATTTTTTGTGCAAAGCAATATTGAAAATGTTGCACTTATTAAGTTTGTTCCCCAACTTTTTAGGTAAAGTTCGGTAAAGTGAACGCAATCATGAACTTCTCTCAATATTATCAAAAAACAAAAGTACGGGAACGCTAAAATCCATATTTCAACTCCAAAAAATAACATCTATTATACTTTGATGAAAATGGAATGCTGTGATGAAAATTGAAACATACACTTTTGGGCAAGACGGAATGTTTTTCCGCTCACATTTAGATTTTAAAGTGTTTCGCAGATATTTTTTTACGAAATTCAAATTGAAAAACATCAAAATTTTTGTTATGTTGGTTGATTCGGTTGAACTGTTTTGTTTGTTATTGCCTACTTGTTTGCAACAGCTGATTGTTTAAGTACTTGCACAAACTAGACCGAACATGATACAACTAACAAGGTAGCCTTTTCGCTACAATAAGAACAACTTCAATAAAAATAACATGCATTTTGTTTTTGTACAACTTATGCAAACTGTCAAAAAGACGCCACTTCTACATTTACAGAAGAGAGATGCACTGAGCTTACGCGGATTTGCTACCTCGTTTTGGCTGCCTTTCATCACTGCAATCTCTTGACAACTTAAAGTAGTCAGATGATTAACGGTTTAGCTGACGAGGCTACCTTGTTAATTGTATCATGAGACCGAAGAAAAATTTGCGGACTTTTTCGTGCAAGAAGAACAAGAATATTTCTCTCTCTCTCTCTCTCTCTCTCTCTCTCTCTTTTGCCCAAACTTTGAGTATGGGAATAGTTTACGTGCAAATTGGACCCCGCGAGCTTCCAATGTGGAGTACGCGAACAAACTTATTGTGGAAAGAAAAACAGCAATAGTTTTGTTCAAGAATGTAGATTTCTTTTGGATGTCAGTGTATTCAGCTTTTATTGAACACAAGCTCAAGTGATCTAAAAGTCAATGAGCTCATGATTGGATGCAATAAAAGTATTTACATCTCTTGAGATTCAAATCAACGTCATAAAATCACCTTTGTTTTTCTTTAAAAAAAAACTTGTTTTTTTTTTTTTTTTTTTTTTTTTTTTGTAAAACTTTTATCGTTTTTTATCCAAAAATATATACAATTGTCTTGCACACTTCCAACCTTTCAACGCGAATTCAACCTTTAAAGTACGTATTGTGTTTATATACACAAAAACAAAAATTCTTACCAATTCTTATGAATTTTTAGAGTTTTTTGGTGATTTGAGCCAACAATAGTGAGCAATAAATGCCAAGTAGTAAAGCAAATAAATAGATACAGAAATATTTGGCTTTTAATTCACTTATGGATCTTGGACAAAGACGGTTTCAAAGTCAAATCATTAACAAACGTCTTAAAGGTGAATACAACCTTAACCCCTTAGAGCGCAGCAAGTGTAAACAACCCAATACATCCACACCTTTTTGCTAAACACAGAAACGCTTCGAACTTACACCAGCTCTACTGGTGGCGAAATGCCAAGTGATGTCTGATACTTGTTAAAAAATCTTATTCCAGTTTAAAAGGGTGCCATAAAAGCAAAACTCTTTATAGCCTTTTTACACGGACCAACATCCACGTGAGACGCGTGGATGATGTTGAAAATGTGAAACAGTCGTTTACATTGACAACATCTTTCTTTCATCATTCATTTATTTAGCTGTCAAAAAAAAAAAAAAGACGCAAATTTTTTGTGAAAAATTAAAAAAAAAAATTTAAATGGACTTGGAGGAGGACTTTTGGATTTTTTTCTTCCCATAGGTCAAGCAACTTATTCTCCATATCGATTGACCATACGATGCGAACACCAGCTTTCTTTTGCTCTGCAATTAAAATGAATTTATTTATAATTAATTATAAATTAATTATTTTCTGAAATGTCATTTTGCTGATGATGGTGCAAAAGCAATTGATTTTCTGATGGCACTAAAAAAAAATCGAGTAGGATGTGGAACAAAATGAGAAAGGATCATCTTCAGCTGATGTAGAAAGATTTCACCCTGTATAATTCTTATGGGAAGATGTAAACATCTTTGCAAATTCATGAAAGATGTAAGTCGTACGTCAGTCTAAAAAGGCTATTAAGTAAAATTGTATGCAATTGTAGTGCCAGGCCCACGATATCACTCGTCATCGGTCCCTCGCATAAAAACTCAGTAAACAACAACCAGATTTTAAAATTTGTTATTGTTTGGCATGTAACGAGGCGAGCAAGCGATATCCAGTGACAGCGTGGTCCTGGTAGATAATTCTAAAAGAATTTCACAACTAATTTTAAATAGTTTATGTTAAATAGTAAATTTTTAAGGGAACAAATGAAACCATAACTAATTTTGCTGTACAACACACAAATACATACACAGGGAAATAAGAGCAAATAAATATTAAGAAGAACGGCGATTTTTAAGCATTAATTTAATATGTGATGTAAAATTGTTAATAATTGTAACGGGCTTGAGTTCGATTTTTACTTCCTCAAAATGGTTATGAAAAGTTTGTACTATTAAGATCTTTTGAGTAGCCTTTGACAGAGGCCTACACTATTCGAAAATCTTTGTTACACTCAGAAAACTGTGTCTGTAAAATTAACTGACTTATTATTAATTGACTGAAAATTAACTCTTTAAAATAAACGAAACTTCATTTAAAAACCGTCCTACTTATTTTTTTTTTTTTCATTTAAATTTACTTATTATTTCATTTGAATTTAAATGTTAAAAAATCTACGCAACCCAATCGGTAAAAATAATGATTTTTCCTTTATTCTAACTGTCAAATAATTCACGCGTAATCACTTGTAAAAATCATTTTTTTTTTTTTCATTTAGGTGTTCATTTAAATTAATTATAGTTTTCTATCTGTATTACCACATTTTTTCAATTCGCTAATTTAATTATTGTACTGCAAAACCTCTGCTGAGATTCGAACATGCAGCACCTAGACTTGAAAGCAGCTGCCAACCAACTCAGCCATCGCAACAACCAGAACAAATTCAACAACAATCAATTTAAGTAAAGAGTATGTATGTTATATACATACATATGCATGTAGAAATCAAATTATAATTATGTATATATGTACATACGTATTAATAGCTTGGTTCCTTCATGTATGTGTAACATAAGTTACTACTGTCATTATTAACTGTCAGCGAAAATCCGTATTTATCTGTAGTTAGTTTTTTAAGTAACTGTACAAATCAGTTAAACTTAAAATTCATAATTTTTTAAACGTTTTGTCATTTAAAAATAACTGCACTGATTATTATTTATTATTTATTATTTATGCTAGGTTGGTCCAGGATGGCCCTTTGCACTGCGACCAATAATGATCTATTGTGCAACCCTTTTCCCTCACGAGTTTAATACATCAAGAAACAGTGCTAGCTCCTTCTGTGGAAGCCCTTGCAAGTCCTGTGAACCCAATGTATAGGCCTGCAACAGCCTGTATCTTCTGTGGCCAAGTGCCACACATTCAGTAATCAAGTGTTCCATTGACTCCTCTTCTTCTCCGCAAAATCTGCAGGTTGCCGTGCTGGATAGTCCCATTCTGTGTAGATGTTTCCTGCAGGTATAGTGTCCTGTTAGCGCCCCACACAGTGTCCTTAGATTCTTCCTATTTAATTTTAGAGCGAGATCCGCTCTCTTGGCATCAAAGCTAAGAAATTTCTTCGAGTGTTCCAGACCCCTAGTGTCATTCCACAGTTTCTCTGTGATGGATGTTGTCCATTTTCTGATCTCCCCCCTGAGGAGCAGCTTATTAAAGCCAAAGGATGAAGTGGGTCCAATAAAAGCCCCATTGGCTCCCCTTTTTGCGTAGGTATCAGCCAACTCGTTACCCTTGTGCCCCTCATGACCTGGCACCCATATCAGAGTAATCTGATTGTGAGTGGCCAGTTCATTTAGCCTGTCGTGACATTCCAGTATTGTCCTGGATGTGAACGAATAGCCACTCAGGGCCTAACTGCACAGATTACTTCTAGAATAAACTACGGTCAGTTACTGCAAAAATATTCTGAGTGTATGACCGTAAGTTTGATGTTCTCAAATTCAAATCAGCTTCAACAACCCAGCTCCCAGGTATATGGTTCTACGTCTTTATGCAGCTGGACATTCGCAAAGAATGTCTATAAAAATCCCCACTCGCTAGTAAAATAATAAGTGATTGATTTTGATTTGATTTGTGTTTGCAGTGCTGACAACATGATCGATATAGAGGAATCGGATTTTGTATGAAAACCCTTACGTTTTTTCGACTTGTCAATCGAGTCACCGTTCGAATACAAGAACATCATAGAGGAACCCAAAACAATTTTCTTTCGCTTAGAATGCGAACAATCGCACATCTTTGATATTGAGAATCATCTTTATGATAAATACAGCAATTTGCACCTCTAAACTAGTAAAAACTTCAGGCAAAATTATATTTGTATGCATGCATGCGTGCGCATTAAAATCATACCGAAAAACAAAAATTAACACATGTAGAAAAATTAAAATAAAAGCTTCCGATTTGTTAATATTCAATGTGAGAATCCATCAAGCAAACAAACATCTTATCTGAAACAAAATTAGCCAGCCAGCCAGCCGGTCGCTGTTTGAATTTCAAAAGTCATTTCGGACAAGTGCGACAGTTTGGCGGCGTACAAATTAAGCGTGCCCAGGTATTTGGCAAAATGTCGTTTGAGTGCGAGTGACGTATTAAGTTTATCAAAATAGTTTTCTCCTTTTTTAGTTCAGGCACTCGTACGCACCCGCGCTCAGCTGATTGTCATTAACATTGCGTTCACAAACTAATTCACAACGCATTTAAATTATTTTCGACTGCTGGCAGTCACGTTTCTTAACGCTCTACAAACAGCCCATTCGTTTGAAAGTAGTTTTGATGCAATCAATTGGTTATGTTCTGAAATGAACATATGTAGTTTAAATTCGCGTAATTTCCAAAAGCAAATTGCATTAAAACCCTGATTTGATGCTGCCATTTTGTTCTGAAATTCACTGCTTGAAATCATGCGATTTCCTGACTTTACGCTGCCCTCATTTTACGCTGGCATTTTATACCCTGCAAGAAATAGCTGATGGAAACTATCACATTAACAACTTAATTACCAACACATGCAAAGCAATTTTATAGCTTTCAGCGTTGCCATTACAATTAATTTTTCAGTATTAATTTGGTGATTTAATTTTGAACTACGTTTATGCATTAATGTTTTTATAGGTTCATTTGTCCATTTTTTTTTTTTTTAATATAGTTTACTATAAATTTTCGAAAAATTCTTGTTTTATTTATCAATACACAAATTAATAGCATTACATGTAATTTTTTGGGCATTTTGCAAAAAAGATTTTGAATGATCACTTTGCTGAGGTGGTAACGCTGGTTCAAAAAAGAAATCACACGTACACGAATGTTTACATCAGTTTTTTCATTTTGCCTTTAAGAAAATGATAGAAACGCTGATGTATGTATAAACCCATCAGCAGTGTCGGTCATATGATGCATCAAATGACCGACACTGTTCTTGCAGGGTAGTTTTTCGTGGATGAATACATTTAAAATGTTATTAGAAAACGCAGTTGTAATGTAGAATTTTATATTGCTGATGTAAGGTCCAGTTTGATTTATAGCCGTTGAAAGGCGGTTCAAACTATTGTACAAGTGTTTAATACCTTCATTAAACTTTACGAGATAAAAGTCTAACATATTTTGCATTCAGACTATAGTTATGTCTGTGGCTACACAGAAAGAAAAAGCTAGTCGTAAATTTACATTTTTGCTACTTGATTTTAAAGTACGAAGCATACTTGAAAATTTAAGCACAATTAACACACAAGTGTATTCTTAATGCCCGTATGACACTATATTTTTCTTGCATTCTTTAAGCTTTGGAGAACAGTGCAAATGCAATAGCGGTACTCAGCGTTTGGTGCGTTTTTGGTTGCGACTATTTGCATTTGCGATTATATTGCAACTGATATTGAGCACCCTTTTTAACAACTTTGCAAATTTTATTGCGCTCCAAATAACAGCTGATAAATTAATACACAATTTTTAAAAGAAATTAAGTGTTTGCTTTGAAAGATTTAACAAAAAAAAAAAAAAAAAAAAACTCAATTTCTACAAGTTTTTGTTTGCTTTGTTTTATAATGTCAGCTGTTCGAGTGTCAGTGTTGCAAACGCAATACTCATACGAAAAAAGCAACACGTAATTAGCAAAAATATTGCGAGTGCAACCTTGTATATTTTGTTGTTGGGTTGCAAAGAAAAAGCAACGATTTCTTGCATTCGCACTTACGCAAGACAATTGCACCAAATAATGAACTGCGCTAATGTAAGAGTAGAATTTAGTATGTGCAAAGAGTTCAGCTATATTAAGATAAATGCAAAACTGTCAACATTTTCGTTGAAGTTATCGATAAACAATAAGGTTATGTCAAAAAAAAAATTTAAAATTTTTTAACTTAAAATTGACATTTCAAACTTGAATGTTGCTGTGTCAGCGGTTTATGGACAATTTTTGCGATTTAATGCTTCTTTTTTGGAACATTTTTATTTCCTAGCGCTTTCTTGAAATAAAAAGAATACAACACTTACAAAAAAGATGCCAGTTTTGTTTACGTTTTATATATTTGGTTCTTTCTAGCAATTGCTGTTTCTTTTTATCAATTCTATACCAATTAATGAAAGAAAAATGAAGTATCATACGGACTTACACTTACTCACGTCTTACATCATTTTGGTAAGATGTTAACATCTTCCTATACAAATTCTATATGAAAAAACTCAACATCTTTACAAGATGTTCATTTCTCATTTCGCCGTATTCAACATCTTTCGATTATTTTAATGTCATCACTAAAAAGAAGTTAAAAAAATGATAAAAATTCATATCATCACTAGAAAATATACAAGTGTCAAAAATTTTTACAATGAGCGTGAACGAACAATGTAGGTAAATGTTAATTAAATTAAACATAATATAAAATTAGTAATACAATACTTTTATTTTTAGTAAAAAATAATAAAATAATGTTTTCTAGTTTGTGTGTGTAATGTTTTTAGTTTGCTCAAACACGTGAAATAATATTTGACAGATGAAAGATGTTGGAAATGTGAAAGATGTGAATAAATGTAAATCCGCTATTAAAATAAATTAAAGTAATAAGCGGAATAGGGACTATTAATGAGAATCAATCCTGTTAAAGCCCGTATGATACTTCATTTTTCTTTCATTAATTGGTATAGAATTGATTTTAATTGGTGCTCATATATGGGGACACTCTTTAATTTTATAATTAGCTTTAACTTTTGAGCTGTAAGAGCTAGAGGTTAAAAATTTATAGGGTGCATGTAGTAGTCTGACCTCGATAACAGCAACTATTAAAAACAATAAAAAGTTAAAAACTAAAGGGTGCACCCTTTGTCTAAAACTTTGACGTACTACCGTACGTCTGGTTGTGCGAGACAGTCTCGTACTTGGCCCAAGTCACTTAATAACCAAATATGAACTTAATTATTTATTTCCCTTAAGAGCCAATTGAAATGTATGAATTCAGGTCCAAAAATATAGACCTTTTTTTAAATGTTTTCTGTCTTTTTCAGCTGTCTATATGCCGACAACATTTCATTGATGCTAATCAACTCATCAGTAGACTTGAAAAATTCTTAAAAGTTTGTTTGAAACTTAACTACTTTGATTAGCACCAAATGTCTGTGTAGCGTAAATCATTTGTCGCCTTTAACTTCCTTCCAACGCTTTTGTCTGAATTTAACAATTATTGTTTAAGCAAAAATAAATAAATCGTGTTAGCAAGAAATAAAAATGCAGGAAGTAGTAGTTTTAATTTTAAGGATTTTGCTTTTTTTTTTTTTTTAATTATTTTTGCGTAGACACGAATGACGTGTGTTTTGTTTTGGTGCTGGTTTCTTTCTTTGTTCCACGTGATATTTCCACAAAGATGATTAATTTTTGTATTTAAATCTCTAGTAGTTGCCTACCAAAATAAAAGTGCCTTCCTTGTTTACGTCTGCTACAATTTCCTGTTAATTTTTAATTAATTACTTGTAAAATTGACTCATTTTATAAATAAAAATAATTTCAAATTCTAAAGTGTTATTTCCAGAAATTAACTACCAATAATAATAATAATAAAAAAAAATAGATTAAAAATTAATAAATTTACAAAAATTATTATGCCGATCATGTTTTGAGTAAAAAAAAAAAACTTGTGGCTGAGTGAATAAAAACTGCACGCACACCCCCACACCCACCCTGTGCATAAAAACGAGTGGAATTGATTTAATGGAACGCTTTGAATTGATTGAATGACGACATAATTGCCATTTAATTGTGGTTTTTAAAATACACTTACAAACAGTGTAACAAATTCACAAATGTGGTGCAACAATAGAACGCGCTGGATACACTGCAAAAAAAATTCAAAATTTTAAGATTTGTTATTGTTTTGCATGTACAGGGTGTCTGGTAGTAGATTTATATTTTCAAACTTTAAATAAAAAGCGAAGTAATTGACACAAAAAACATTTTGTTAATTATTTAAGAGCATTAAATGAGAGAATGAAAATGCCGAATTTAATTTTTAGCAGAATGTCATCCAGATGCAGCGCGACCATTTTAGCTCTTTGGGAGCCAGATTTAGCTTCCTTATTTTTTTTTTCGTTTTTAGCTTCCAAAATCAGATTTAGCTTCTTTTAAGAATTCATTTAGCACTTTTTCGATTCTTTTCCATTTCGGTTTCAGCAATTTCCATGTTGCAAAAGGGCTCTCAAAACTTCACAAAAAGAAAATATCTCTGCTCTCTATTGCTGTTTTTGCATCGCAGAAATGTTAATAATAGTATTTTGCATAAAACTGTAAGAACCTGGGGCCAGATTCTGGCATTCGTAATCGAATTTTGTGTGTGCTGCTTACTTTGTTTTTGCTTTACATTATTTTTACTATCAAGTTCATTCCATCATGAGTGCCGGAGTTCGGCCCCCAAGTGGCAATCTATTGTATGAAAACTAAGCAAAAGAAAGATGTGCTACAAAGAAAAGCCACCATACATTATAAAGGGTTATCCATTTCGTGGTTTCAAAAGTATAGAACTGGAATTGGACATCTGTCAAACGAAGTTGTTAAACCAATTTTTTTCATCTCAGTTGAAAGTCTGACATTGACGAAAATGGATCGCTTAACTGTCACACAACGCAAAAAAAGGTTATCAAAACATGCTACAAAAATGGTGGTGATTCTGCCACAGCCACAAATCGTGCTCTAAGAGGAGGTTATGGTTTATATAATCAATCGCCCAACTACGCAAGCAATTGGCAAAATTGTGAAGAAATTTGAAGAGACTGGAGCGGTTACAAATATTGTGAGGCCTGTACATCATCATTTTGCTCGTTGCGCTGTAAATATCGCTGCTGTAAGTGAAAGTGTAGCCGAAGACCCGAATGTGTCGATTCCTGGTCGTTCTTAGGCATTAGAACTGTGTTACGGCACTTGGATATACACCTACATCCATATAAAGTCCAGCTCACACAACAACTGAAGCCAGCTGACCATTCATAACGTTGTAGATACGTGGAACACGGGTGCTGGAACAACAGGCGGTGGACGGCGATTTTTCGAACAAAATTTTCTTCAGCGATGAGGCACATTTCTCACTCGGTGGGTATGTTAATAAACGAAATTGTCGTATTTGGGACTCTGAGAATCCTCAAGTAATTGAAGAGACGACATTACATCCAGAAAAAGTCACTGTTTGGTGCGCTCTTTGATCCGAAGGTGTGATTGGACCTCTGTTCTTCGAAAACGACTGTCACCTTCAATTGGAAGCGTTATGGTCAGATGATAACCGACTTTTTTTTGCCTGCTATTGAAGAATACGACTTGGAGAATATGTGGTTTCAACAAGACGCTGCCACATGCCACACAACTTGAGCGAATATGGATTTATTGCAAGAGACATTTCCTGGCCGCGTAATTTCTCGTCGTGGCGATATCAACTGGCCACCAAGATGGTGCGATTGGACACCATTAAACTTTTTTTGTGGGGCAGACTAACCTTTAACTCTTGAGCACTTAAAAACATTTTGTTTTGATAAATAATTGCAGCGATTTTTTTTTTTGTATATATATTAGATGTCTCCCTCTAACATATGGGTTGGAGGGAAAGAACTAATGCCATACAAAACAAAAAAGTTTAGTTTGCTTTACTGCCGGTCATTCATTTCTTGCAGGGAAATGAGTTTGCTCTTTCATTCGTAGCCCACAAATTTCGTCTGTCTGTCTGTCTGCCTGTCTTTCAATTGCCAAAGTGTAAACCCCCACTTGCTTATGATTTAATTATCTCATTGCAAATCGTGTATTAAGAAAGAAGTGACAGACAACATTTTATGAAGCTTTTGTTAATTCATTTTTATTGAACAAAATTTATCCCTTTTTTATTTGCTGAGGAAATTTGTGTAAAAAATTCCATTAAAATTAAAACAAATGAGTTGATGTCATAAAAGAAACTTAACGAGTTGATTTTTTAGCACAACTAAAGTGAAGCTTAATACAGCAACGTAATGCAGAATCTGAAGTTCACTGAAAGCAACATTTTCTCAGATTTGTTAATTTAAAAGCAAATATATAGTTGTTACCGATATTAATTGTTTTAAATAAACAAGTTTATTACATAAAAAAATAATAATAAGACAAGTTTTATTTTATATATATATGTATATTTGATTTGCTAAAGATTCATGCAAATAATGCACTTTTCATCATTAACGTGCAAGTTGGCAGTTCATTTAATAGATAAATCTGTTAAATTGTTGCAAAGTATGTAACAATAAGAATTAAAAATGTTTTTCAACCTGCAATCATATTGTAAATTGAAAAATAAAATAATTGTTTATAAAATACATGGATTTGAGAAGGAATTTCAGAACAAAACAAGAAATCAAACATTGCAAAATCATGAATTAAATAGACCGTGATAATTAATGTTACTTTTGTCTTTGTTTAGAAAAACAAATAAAATAAATTGTGCATTCATTTCTAATTTTCTTTTGAAAATGTTAATCACTACAGTTTTATTGGAAAAAAAATTACAATTCTGAGGAAGTAAACTCCATCTAAGGCCTGCTAAAAGTAATTAGCAATTATTTTTACTATTACGTAGCATTTAGACGGGAAAGTAAATGCCTGAAAGTTGCAATACACTCACACTTGCTTACTAACACACTCGCAATTTTCTAACTTTCAGCTCAGCTTTCAGCAAAATTGTCCTGAAAGTAATTTTTTGACATCTACTGAAAGTAGAGTAACTCCACGTAGATTAGAAAATATTTAAAACATTTTTACAGCAAATCTGAACAAAGAACACAAATGAATACTTCATATATAGTGATAATTATTAAATTAATTAATAAAAGTTTATGTTGTGATCGTGGAATTAAAAGGCTGCTGTTGTTGAAAGGGCAACAGTTGTTTGACGTTTACTGTTCCCACTAATAGCACCGCGTTGGATGAATACATAACCTGTACATGAACGCCTATCTGTTACATCACCGGCGTAATCAGCATCACAGAAACCAATAATTTCTGCACAGAGAAAAAAGCACCTAATAAAGTAGAACAAAATCAATAAGATATCTCTATGGCTTTTTTTCAAGAAGGATTCCTTATTGTTTTAAATGGGAAAACCTTATTGAAAAAACAACAATTAATGAAATTAAAAAGATGATTTACGTGTGTTTATATAGAAAACTAATAAAACCAATAGGGAAAAATTAATAGGATAACCTAATAAAATCAATAAGAAATCCTTATTGTATACAATTTACAAGAAAACCTAATAGAATCAATAAATTATTCTCTATAGAATTTTTTTTGGTACCTTGCAAATCGGAAACTGAGTAAAAACAAACGTGAGTAACAAGTTTTCTTCTTGGTTTTATGTGTTTTTCTTGTTGAGACAATTAATAAGATTTGCAACATGGAAATAATAAGAAATACCCATAGAAAAATCTTCTTTTCTCTCTGCTGGGATACCCCTCAGCCTAAAAACGTTTCAAAGAGAAAATCTTATTGAATCTATTAGGAAGTTTTCGCTTTGTGTGGGCTTTGCATTTTAGAATATGTCAGTCTTATATTCATTGTACCTTTTGTGTACCTAAAAACACGTCTTACAGCTGTCCAATGTGAATTATCAAAATTATTGTTGAATTTGCTTAAGAAATTTACGGCGAAGGCAATATCTGGACGAGTTCCTTGTACCAAATAGAGCAAACTGCCAATAGCTTCCTGATATGGAATATTATTAAGGGTTTGTGAATCTGGTTTTGGATGTGTAAGTTTTGTATTGACGTCAAAAGGTGTTGATACCGGATTTGAATCAATCATTTTAAATCTATTCAAAATTTCCTCTGCATAAACTGATTGATCTATATGAATTTCTCCTTGATTACGGTTTCTTCTAATACGTAATCCAACACAATTTCGGTCCTCTCCCAGATCCTTCATTAAACACATTTTCGGTAAACCCTTCTTTACTTCTATTTTTAACTGCGTATTGTTAGAAAATATAATTAAGTCATCAACGTATACCGCAATAAAAAACATTTTGGAATGACAAACATTAAAATATATGCCTGGATCAACTTTTGATCCATTTTCTTTAGAGCTTGATCCAATTTTTTGTTTCATTGACGGCTTGCTTGCTTCAAACCATAAATGGCTTTATTAAGTTTGCCTACTTGACCATTTGGTTTCGCAGCCACACCTTCCGGAGGTTCCATAAATATTTCTTCGCATAAATCGCCTTGAAGGAAGGCAGTAACTGCTTCCATTTGCTCAATATCTAGATCAAATTGTGCTGCTATTGATATTAAGTAACGAATTGAAGTATACCTTACTACTGGAGAGTACGTTTCCTGGTAATCAATACCTGGTCTCTGTGAGCAACCTTTTATTACCAATCGGGCCTTGTATCTCTGTACTTTTACATTCTCATCTCGTTTTCTTTTAAAAACCCATTTGCACTTAATAGCTTTTTTTAGCTTTGGCTAATTTGACCATAGTCCAAGTATTATTATTCAACAAAGAGAATCTAATAAGGACACAACGCCCGCCATTGGAATATTGCTCAGATCAAGAAAATGATGAATCGTCCGATTACTATCAGAAGTCTTTTAATTCCACGGTCACAACAGTTTAGCAATAAAACTTATTTTCGAATGTGGCCCTATAAATTTATGTTTGTAGTACACTTGGCAACTCTATGTCAGTTATAAACAAAACTATAACGATGGAGGCAAAATGAAATCACCAAAACACATTAAAATTAATTAATTTATATCGTTCATGCCCAATTTTATGGAATACACATGAATCATAAATCATATAGGCGGCACGATTTAAAACAAAAGGCATGTGAAGAGGTTGCAAAGTAGATGAGTACGAAGTAATAATACAGGGTCCGCCATCTAACGTTTTTTGTGTGTCTGATTTGACAGATAATTCGTGTTATCCTTCCGCTGAACGAATATGGTTGTGTATACGCTTGAACAACGCTGGGAAATATTGCGACATTATTTTGAAAATTATGGCAATGATTTTGCCACAAAAAAAAAAAAAAAAACATCTTTTCAGATGCTGCTCATTTTGATCTTCGCGGGTATGTAAACAAGCAAAATTGTGGCATAACATTTTCTTTATTTTTAGCTTTTTTTTATTTTTTAAAAAGATGAAATAAGATATTAAACTTAATACCATGTTCTAAGTCCGGTTCTGGTCTTTGTAATAAGATGTCCATAATTTCGAGCTAGTCCATCTGTATCCATCTTAAAATTTATCCTCTTCTCCAGTGGAAGTTTAATAATTTCAAACATGTAACTACGTTTGTAATTATTCTCTGTACTCAAAACTGAAGTGTTTTCAAAATCTGGATATTGATTAGGATCACGACAATGTGAGGATAATGCTGCCTTTTGTGAAGAATTATAGTTGCTATATTTTTTTTTTTTGTATAGAATGTTGCAAAGAAAAGTAGAAGTGTTGCAAAACGAAAAAAGAAATGTTTGCTGTGTTAAAGGTTTGTTTGAACATTTCTGATTCTCATTCTGTACCTCGTTTCTGTATTTCTCGTATCGAGAAACTTTTCCGTTGAAGTGTGAAACAAAAAATTCCATCGTTTCTCGATTTGCGAAAAAAAACTGTGTCTGTATTTCAGTGCGAAAACAATCAAAACAAGTGTTGTATTCACTGGAATATTTCCATTGATCAAACGTCAAATGAAAAATAAACGTCAAAAAGGAAAAATTATATGTCAAAAAAATTTTGTGTATTAAAAAGTAAAAAAAGAATTTTTTCTTGTTAAAAACAATAAAATATAAAAATAAAAAAAACGTTTAGAGAAATTGTGTTAAAAAGAAAAAAATAAAACAATACAATTTAAAAATAAAATTATAAACAAAATGTATGCCGTTGCTGTAGTTGTTGCAGAAAATGATGACAGGAGGAACATGATGCGACTATATCGTCGGAAACTGAGGGACGCAACTGATTCGTTCAGCACCAAGAAAATAAATCTATGAAAGAAAATGTGTTTATATATTTATCTACAAAATATTACCTTTTTCCACTGTTCAACAGTTTTTTCACTGCCACCCAAGGAGTTCAATGATGTTGTCAGTGACGCCCATTCCTCTTTCAAACTGGTGTAGGCGTTAGCTGCTTTAAACTGACCTCTTGCGAATTCTAAATTCGATGCCATATAATTCACTAGTTTCTGCTTCTGCTGCTTCGAAATTCGTTCGATTTTCTAAAATGATAATAAATAAAATTAACAAATATATATTAACATGTTTATCCCAGGTGCACTGCTTTTAGCAATAAACACATTCGACATATTTTTAAATAAAACAGTATGAATCACATGCTCAATTTTAATTAAATGCAATGTTTTTACATATTTAAAACTTCACTATATTTTTTTTTAACAATGTAAGTATGTATTTAATACTTTTTTTAACAAAATTTTTACATCCACATAAATATTAGTTTTTAAATGTTCTTTTTTTTTATTACTCACCTTTTCGGCTAATTTTGAATCCATAATAGTTTACAATGTGTTTAATGTTTTAATTAAAAAGGTTTGTGCTAAAAATTTTTATTTTGATTATTTTTATTTTGATCAATTAATAGATTTTGTACACTTGTTGCTTCTTGCCTTGTTTTCGGATGAATGATTGAATGTGGATCATTTTGACAGTTCTTGCCGAAAAGTTCTCGCATTATTTGCATATAGAAACACTTTTACTCGTATCTTTCCAATATTTAAGCGAAAACACTCATAATGACAGCCAGTTCTCATATGTCAATGATACAGAAACACTTGTGCGAGAAACTGACATTTTTGTTTCAATTCAAATTGTTTTTGTGTCAATTCCCTTGTTCCATGTTAGAAATTTCTCGATACGAGAAATACAGAAACGAGGTACTGGTCATGGGAATTATGAAATAAGTAGTTAAGTTTCAAACAAACTTTTAAGAATTTTTCAAGTCTACTGAGGAGTTGACTAGCACCAATGAAATGTTGTCGGCATATAGACAGCTGAAAAATACAACAAACATTTTTTGAAAAGGTTCATTTTTGGACCTGAATTAGTTGTTAGTAATTAATAGAGTTGAAGAAGGGAGTGAAGAAGAGAGTTTGGAATTCTTCCCAGTACTTTAACAATCATTTTAAAAAACAAGTCAGTTATTCAAAAGAATGTAGGAAACGAGCATTTAAACATTAAGCGTAAGAGACTTCAAACTTGTCTTTACGAAGCCATTGACGAAGCAAAGCTCTTCACTTGATGTACTACGAACTTTCTTGGTGATGGGGAGCAACATTCCAACAAATGTATTTAAATGTCTTAATGTAATTGAAGTTTTTATTGATAAAGAAAGAGGGAAAAATACCTGATTATTTTAAATAAATAAAAAATAAATATTTCTGTATAATGAAGTTTCTATATAGTGAAACTATTTTCTGTCCTCGTGGAGATTTACTATACGGAAGTTCGACTGTATTTATATAAAAATGAAAAAAAAAACTCATTTCATTTTCCTTTTTACCCTTTCAAATATAATTTATTCATTGGAAGTATGTTGTATTTAATAAATTTGTTTAAAGGAGTTACGTCAAACAAAATTATTTAGCACAGAAATCTCAAATATTAATTCTTTTCGCTTTGCTAGTTACTTGGGTTAGTTTTTATAAGTATTATTTTAATAACGTTTTTCTTTTGACAAAGCAACTTGCTTATTGAGACTAAAAGAATTTACATTTACAAAAATTATTTCACTTCTGTTTTGAAATATAGTGCTTCTTGCTCCCGGCACTTTACGTAGTTTTATTTGATTTAACGTTTTTACTAAAAATCCCACACAATATGCAAACACAATTTGTGTGGATGGGCTGCTACTAAGACCCAGTCAAGCCAACAACCAAGAAAAAAACAATTCGTGTAGAATCGGCCACACAAGACATATTCAGTGCTGCCATTTTTAAGTATTTACTTACATATGTATATTTCAGAAATTTATATCAACATTTTATTATTTCTGGACCTGATAGTATTTGTTTATTTCAGATTTAAATGTTAATAATTTTTTTTAAGTATGTATGTTTATATAGACTTTGATAACGTATACGTGTGCGCTTGGATGTGGGAACTTATTTGACGTTTGATCATGCCAAGTGATGAAATCAGGACATCATGCCACCGCCCACGAATAGTGGTGGATGGAAAGCTATTCGAGTAGAAATTCATTATGACATTATTTTGGTATCCAACATCAAACCTGTCTTAGAAGATTAATCTATTTAAGCTCTTCTGCATTGCAGCTTATACATATTGTTCAGGACTGGCCCATCGTAGGAATATGGTGGTCCGAAGTGCGTTTACAAATCATTAGATCTTTAGCCAAACTCAATGGCTTCCAAAAGGTATAGTTCATTGCAATACAGAGTCGGCTGTAAAGTAAAAGAAGTAAAATACATGGTTTAAAAAAAAAGGCAGTCCTATAAATTTTAACGGTTTTTTTTGAAACACCAAAAACACTGTTTGTTATTACTGATTCATGCAGCGTTGCAATTTTCGGTATGCAGCAAAAGTGTCGGCGTTTGCAACTCGGAAACGATCGAACCGAACCACAAACAAAAAGAAGTGAAACTTCAAAAGGGAAAAGGTTAACTTTTTGTTAATTGAAATTCATATTAAAATAGCTAGTTTAGAATCTGAAAAACAATTTTATATTAAAGTGGACATTTTTCTACAGCCGTCTAATAAAACCTTTTAAGGTTTTCATTAGTGTAAAGTGAGTTTACAATAGGCCTTAAAGCCAGTAATAATAAAATAATACTTGTGGAACTTGCCTTCTGTTTTAGCAGGTCTTTTCCAATTATAAAGTGTTGTTGTTGTTGTTGTCTTCATTATCAAGTGTTTGCTTTGTGTTTTTTATTCTGTCAAGTTGTTTTGATTAAAATTTTATTTTATTCGTGGCTTTTATTCGGCTGCGTTTTATTCTTGTTATTCCTCTTCATTGGCACAACAATTTTTTTGTTTTTTTTTTTCAAAACTTATACATAATTGTTAAAAACGTTTTGTTTAGTGTGTTATTGTTGAAAGAAATTTTAAAATAAAAAGTGTTTTCTGAGGAATATCAGTTATTGAGATGGCATTAAGTCGTGCGGATTTTGAGGTGAGTTTTCGATTGCTTAATTTATTTTAAGAGTCGTCTTAAGTTTAGTTTTAAATTAAGTGCAGGTACCTGTATTTTTATAAAGTTAAAAGTATAAACAAAGTAATTGCTAATGTGTGAATTAATGTGAAGAATTATTGCTCAATTTGTTTATTGTTGCTGCAATTCTATGAGTAATTTACATGATTTTTGAATATAATTACAAATGTGCATATGTATGTATGTATGTGCGTGTGCATGTTCGATTCATATTTAACACGCCAGGTTTCGTTTCTAGCCAAACTCTTTCTAGCCAAGTTTGTAAGACTCTATTGTGAGTTGTCTTGAGACTCCGTTGAATTGTTTGTTATGGTGACGCCCTTTTAAAATACATCAGTATGTATGTACGTATGTATGTATGTGCATAACAGTCATCAAATGCTTTTAATATGTTTTGTACACACATTATTGTGTGTGATAAAAGTTGTTCGTTCGTTCGTTCGTTCGGCTGGATGTTCTTTTTTGTGTCAAACAGAATTTGTCTTAATTTTTCCAAACAGCTGTCTGCTGCTGTTGGGGTGTGCTTGGTGCTTGGTGCTTGGTTCTGGGTGTCAATTGTTTTTATTAATACAGGTCACAGAGGTCTCGGATAATTGTGTCTATCTACATTTACTTGTATGCTTATGTGTACATACATACACATACGTACATACAGTTCAACTCTGATTCGATAAAACTGTCATAAATAAGCATTTTGTGTTTCTTACATTCACATGTTTTTGTTTCTCTTGTATCTGTATGGCTCCAGGAATTTGTTGGGGCGCTGCCTTGTGTGTGTTAGCATGTTGATAATGACGTTTTCTCCGGCAACTCACAGTCAGCAAGCAGCGCACATTGGTTCAAGTTGGCAAAAATTCGTTTAAATATTGTCACAAACCTGAATTTATAATCTGTGGTTTTAGTTTTTATGTTTGGAAAATTTTGTAAAAATAAAAATTGCTCGTTATGAAATAATTGAAGTGAAAATAATTTATTCGAGCTTCAGGTCACTTACATACATGGTTTTGCTTATTTTTCAATATTTTTTAATATTTTTTAACCAGCGCCTCAAATTACTAGTTTTGTACAGAAATTATAATTTCTTGAAAAACATGACTGCCCTTGCGCTTTAAATGCAAATTTATAGTACTACCCCCTAAATCATAAAAATTATTTCAGGCTTATAAGACTCTTATTTGACATATTTGTATGGAAAATCTGTCAAATAAGATTTTAATAAACGTAAAATATTTATTGTGAATAAGACCCTAGTATGCAAGCAGTAAACACTAAATTAAAGCCTGCTTAAATAATTGATATCAAAAAAAAAAAAAAATATATATAAAACTAGACAGCCTAGTTGTTCTCATGTCGCTAGACATAGTGGCGTTCCTAATCAAAACATGTTTAATATAACATTTTGTTTGCTAGTTTTTAAATATTTTCTGTATAGTTTTAGGGTCTTATTCATAATAAATATTTTAGATATATTATATTAGGTTTATTATTTGACAAATTTTCCATACAAATTTGTCAAATAAGATCTTTATAAACCTGAAATATGTTTTCCCCCTAATTCATAAAAAATTATTTCAGGTTTATAAGACTCTTATTTGACATATTTGTATGGAAAATCTGTCAAATAAGAGTTTAATAAACCTAAAATATTTATTGCCATATTCATAATAATTATTGTAAGTTTATTAAGCTCTTATTTGAAGTATTTCTACGGAATATTTGTCAAATAAACGTATAATAAACCATGTGTGTGAAGATAAAGTTAACTTTAACTAGCGGAGACATACACCACTTTACAAATTTTATGGTTAACAGAGCTCTGTTAACTACTTAACAGACACTGCCAAATAGATGGATTATTTTCTTGGAGGGATATCTACCAACCTGAGTAACATCCTGGGAAGATATGAAGTGGAAACTGTTCTCTGGAATATGTATTTTGTAGTTTTGACTATAAAGTATATTAAAAACTTTTCCCAAGGACAAAAAACACTATTTGAATAATGTTATTTTCTAGGAAAGACAAGCGGTCGTACTGGAAAATTGGGAGATGGTACACATATCCCACCATATACAAAAAGTGCTCCAAGGAGTCCACTAAAGTCCACACTTAGTAGCATTTCTGAAATAATTTTGGAAAAAAAGTTTTGCGCAAAATAATTTTTTTTTTAAATTTCTTGAGAAGAAAAGTGGATTTTTTGGAAAAATATGGAATGGTACAAACATGCCACTATATGGAAAAGGTGCTCCAAGAGGTCCGCTAAGATGCACAGTTAGTGGCATTTCTGAAATAATTTTGAAAATAAAATTATGAGCAAAATAATTTTTTTTCGAAATTTCTTGGGAGGAAAAGTGGATTTTTTGGAAAAATATGGAATGGTACAAACATGCCACTATATGGAAAAGGTGCTCCAAGAGGTCCACTAAGTTGCACAGTTAGTGGCATTTCTGAAATAATTTTGAAAATAAAATTATGAGCAAAATAATTTTTTTTCGAAATTTCTTGGGAGGAAAAGTGGATTTTTTGGAAAAATATGGAATGGTACAAACATGCCACTATATGGAGAAGGTGCTCCAAGAGGTCCACTAAGGTGCACAGTTAGTGGCATTTCTGAAATAATTTTGAAAATAAAATTATGAGCAAAATAATTTTTTTTTCGAAATTTCTTGAGAGGAAAAGTGGATTTCTTGGAAAAATATGGAATGGTACAAACATGCCACTATATGGAAAAGGTGCTCCAAGAGGTCCACTAAGGTGCAGAGTTAGTGGCATTTCTGAAATAATTTTGGAAATAAAATTATGAGAAAATTATTTTTTTTCGAAATTTCTTGAGAGGAAAAGTGGATTTTTTGGAAAAATATGGAATGGTACAAACATGCCACTATATGGAGAAGGTGCTCCAAGAGGTCCACTAAGGTGCACAGTTAGTGGCATTTCTGAAATAATTTTGGAAATAAAATTATGAGAAAATTATTTTTTTTCGAAATTTCTTGGGAGGAAAAGTGGATTTTTTGGAAAAATATGGAATGGTACAAACATGCCACTATATGGAAAAGGTGCTCCAAGAGGTCCACTAAGTTGCACAGTTAGTGGCATTTCTGAAATAATTTTGAAAATAAAATTATGAGCAAAATAATTTTTTTTCGAAATTTCTTGGGAGGAAAAGTGGATTTTTTGGAAAAATATGGAATGGTACAAACATGCCACTATATGGAAAAGGTGCTCCAAGAGGTCCACTAAGGTGCACAGTTAGTGGCATTTCTGAAATAATTTTGGAAATAAAATTATGAGCAAAATAATTTTTTTTCGAAATTTCTTGGGAGGAAAAGTGGATTTTTTGGAAAAATATGGAATGGTACAAACATGCCACTATATGGAAAAGGTGCTCCAAGAGGTCCACTAAGTTGCACAGTTAGTGGCATTTCTGAAATAATTTTGAAAATAAAATTATGAGCAAAATAATTTTTTTTTCGAAATTTCTTGAGAGGAAAAGTGGATTTCTTGGAAAAATATGGAATGGTACAAACATGCCACTATATGGAAAAGGTGCTCCAAGAGGTCCACTAAGGTGCAGAGTTAGTGGCATTTCTGAAATAATTTTGGAAATAAAATTATGAGAAAATTATTTTTTTTCGAAATTTCTTGAGAGGAAAAGTGGATTTTTTGGAAAAATATGGAATGGTACAAACACGCCACTATATGGAAAAGGTGCTCCAAGAGGTCCACTAAGGTGCACAGTTAGTGGCATTTCTGAAATAATTTTGGAAATAAAATTATGAGCAAAATAATTTTTTTTCGAAATTTCTTGGGAGGAAAAGTGGATTTTTTGGAAAAATATGGAATGGTACAAACATGCCACTATATGGAGAAGGTGCTCCAAGAGGTCCACTAAGGTGCACAGTTAGTGGCATTTCTGAAATAATTTTGAAAATAAAATTATGAGCAAAATAATTTTTTTTCGAAGTTTCTTGAGAGGAAAAGTGGATTTCTTGGAAAAATATGGAATGGTACAAACATGCCACTATATGGAGAAGGTGCTCCAAGAGGTCCACTAAGGTGCACAGTTAGTGGCATTTCTGAAATAATTTTGAAAATAAAATTATGAGCAAAATAATTTTTTTTCGAAATTTCTTGGGAGGAAAAGTGGATTTTTTGGAAAAATGTGGAATGGTACAAACATGCCACTATATGGAAAAGGTGCTCCAAGAGGTCCACTAAGGTGCACAGTTAGTGGCATTTCTGAAATAATTTTGAAAATAAAATTATGAGCAAAATAATTTTTTTTTTCGAAATTTCTTGAGAGGAAAAGTGGATTTTTTGGAAAAATATGGAATGGTACAAACATGCCACTATATGGAGAAGGTGCTCCAAGAGGTCCACTAAGATGCACAGTTAGTGGCATTTCTGAAATAATTTTGAAAATAAAATTATGAGCAAAATAATTTTTTTTCGAAATTTCTTGGGAGGAAAAGTGGATTTTTTGGAAAAATATGGAATGGTACAAACATGCCACTATATGGAGAAGGTGCTCCAAGAGGTCCACTAAGATGCACAGTTAGTGGCATTTCTGAAATAATTTTGAAAATAAAATTATGAGCAAAATAATTTTTTTTCGAAATTTCTTGGGAGGAAAAGTGGATTTTTTGGAAAAATATGGAATGGTACAAACATGCCACTATATGGAAAAGGTGCTCCAAGAGGTCCACTAAGTTGCATAGTTAGTGGCATTTCTGAAATAATTTTGAAAATAAAATTATGAGGAAAACATCCGAAATCAATGTTAAGTTGATTGAAATCGCTAACAGCAATGTAAATATACTACATTCTGATTTTATGTTTGTTGCGCCTTTTTCTGTTAACAAGAAAAGGCGCTGCTGTCATATACAGAGAGAGCATACAATTATTGAAGTAGTCGATTCCTGTATGTAAGAGAGAGACATATGTATCGGCCTTTTCATTTCTCTGCTATTAATTTGGCGGCTTTTTTTTTTACTGCTGATTTTGGTATTTTACATTCCAGGCGGAAAACTTAAATGAATTAACTCTTCAAATTAAAAAAAAATTCTTTTCTCATATAAAAATGTAATAAAATGTGCTGATATCCTACTGTATGCAAAAGCTTCCCCCCGGGGGCACAAAATGCATCTTGCTGATCGTAACCAGCTTGGTGTAGTGTCAACGGGGTAGAAGGGGTGCAGGATACCTCGGCTGGCTTGGTGGCTAAAATCTTAGGCATTTCCTGAAGGAGGGCGGCGACTCCTGAGGGACTTGCTGAAACCCCTCACCGAGGGGCAATTCGGCAGTACGGGGACCGGAGCCCCGGGATGACTCTTCGGAGTCATCTCGCCGGTCATAGGTTGAGGAGCCTTCCTTGGCTGAAACGTACTGGATGTGGTTGCTACCATAAGTTCGCATGGAAGGGAACGTTGGTAGCTATACTGATCATAGACCCTCGGGTCTATGTTCGGTCGCCCAAATGGGCCCGTAGTGCTGTTGCTAAGCAACAGACGCTGCTTTGTAAGGAACCAGATTGGCGGGAGCATTAGCGTTGGTTCAAGGACTGATGATCTTAGGAACTTCGGGCTACCACGGTAGTCGTGTATCCTTAGCCGTCTGGGGAATTGCAATGCAGCAGAGGTTAGATAGCTCAACTCCTGAGCAAGGGGTTTTGTTATGGCCAAGTAACGTAGCAAATAAATTGCCACCCGAGCAGTTGTTCCGGCTGCTCGGGGGCGGTGGTGTAACGTCTTGATTACACCACGTGGTTTGACCACCGTGAGGTTGGGCCCTAGTGGCAGGTACTCACGTAAATCATTCCACATCTGTATGCAAAAGCTGTCCCCTAGGGTCCACTGAAGGGCAGAGTTAGTGGGGCATTTTTGAAATAATTTTGGAAATCAAATTATGAGCAAAATAATTTTTTTTCGAAATTTCTTAAGAGGCAAAGTGGATTTTTTGGAAAAATATGGAATGGTACAAACATGCCACTATATGGAGAAGGTGCTCCAAGAGGTCCACTAAGGTGCACAGTTAGTGGCATTTCTGAAATAATTTTGGAAATAAAATTACATATGAGCAAAACATCCGAAATCAATGTTAAGTTGATTGAAATCGCTAACAGCAATGTAAATATACTACATTCTGATTTTATGTTTGTTGCGCCTTTTTCTGTTAACAAGAAAAGGCGCTGCTGTCATATACAGAGAGAGCATACAATTATTGAAGTAGTCGATTCCTGTATGTAAGAGAGAGACATATGTATCGCCCTTTTCATTTCTCTGCTATTAATTTGGCGGCTTTTTTACTGCTGATTTTGGTATTTTACATTCCAGGCGGAAAACTTAAATGAATTAACTCTTCAAATTAAAAAAAAAATTCTTTTCTCATATAAAAATGTAATAAAATGTGCTGATATCCTACTGTATGCAAAAGCTGTCCCCTAGGGTCCACTGAAGGGCAGAGTTAGTGGGGCATTTTTGAAATAATTTTGGAAATCAAATTATGAGCAAAATAATTTTTTTTCCAAATTTCTTGAGAGGAAAAGTGGATTTTTTGGAAAAATATGGAATGGTACAAACATTGCCACTATATGGAGAAGGTGCTCCAAGAGGTCCACTAAGGTGCACAGTTAGTGGCATTTCTGAAATAATTTTGAAAATAAATGATTGAAATCGCTAACAGCAATGTAAATATACTACATTCTGCTTTTATGTTTGTTGCGCCTTTTTCTGTTAAAAAGAAAGGGAGCAGTTGCCATATATAGAGCGAGCATAAAAATATCAAGTAGTCGATTGCTGTATGTAAGAGCGAGACATGTGTATCTCCTATTTCATTTCTCTCCTATTAATTTGGCGGATTTTTTACTACTGATTTTGATATTCTACATTCCAATCGGAAAACTTAAAAGAATTGACTCTTCAAATTAAATATAATTCTTTTCTCATATAAAAATGTATTAAACTTTGCTGATACGAAAAACTAGGGTGGCATACATATAAAAGCTGCCCCCTGGAGTCTACTGAAGTGCAGTGTCAGTGGGGCATTTCTAAAATAATTTTGATGAAAAAAGTTTTAAGCAAAATAATTTTTTTCGAAATTTCTTGAGAGGGAAAGTGGATTTTTTGGAAAAATATTTAATGTTCCGAGAACATTGTTTATTAGTTTTTAGCAAGCATAAACTATATACATACGAAGGTATAAATAAAACATAAATACATTAAACTAAAATATACATATACAAAATTAAAATATATATGTATTAAGATAAATTATATATTAAGATGTTTTATTTAACAAAACTTTTTATTGTACATATTCTTGTTAAATTTTAATTTTATTTAATTCAATAAATATATGTATATAATAAAGAAATAAGTAAAATTATATATGTAAACCTCATATATGTTAAGTATACATTCTGTATACAAACAAGTCATTGTGGCGATGCCTGGAAAAGTACCGCTACTTTTCTCAGTTAATGTTCTCAGGATGATACTGTTTTTTAACATTTAGCAAACTTAATTTGTTTTTAACATTCATTGTTCGTTTACAGTTCTAGCTAAGCTTTACAAAATTTGCGAGTCATTCCGATCTTTTAAAGTTAAAAGAAAAACAAAATTATTAAAAACAGTGTTAAAAATTATTTTGCTCATAATTTTATTTTTAAAATTATTTCAGAAATGCCACTAACTGTGCACCTTAGTGAACCTCTTGGAGCACCTTTTCCATATAGTGGCATGTTTGTACCATTCCATATTTTTCCAAGAAATCCACTTTTCCTCCCAAGAAATTTCGAAAAAAAAATTATTTTGCTCATAATTTTATTTTCAAAATTATTTCAGAAATGCCACTAACTGTGCAACTTAGTGGACCTCTTGGAGCACCTTTTCCATATAGTGGCATGTTTGTACCATTCCATATTTTTCCAAAAAATCCACTTTTCCTCTTAAGAAATTTCGAAAAAAAATTATTTTGCTCATAATTTGATTTCCAAAATTATTTCAAAAATGCCCCACTAACTCTGCCCTTCAGTGGACACTAGGGGACAGCTTTTGCATACAGTAGGATATCAGCACATTTTATTACATTTTTATATGAGAAAAGAATTTTTTTTTTAATTTGAAGAGTTAATTCATTTAAGTTTTCCGCCTGGAATGTAAAATACCAAAATCAGCAGTAAAAAAGCCGCCAAATTAATAGCAGAGAAATGAAAAGGGCGATACATATGTCTCTCTCTTACATACAGGAATCGACTACTTCAATAATTGTATGCTCTCTCTGTATATGACAGCAGCGCCTTTTCTTGTTAACAGAAAAAGGCGCAACAAACATAAAATCAGAATGTAGTATATTTACATTGCTGTTAGCGATTTCAATCAACTTAACATTGATTTCGGATGTTTTGCTCATAATTTTATTTCCAAAATTATTTCAGAAATGCCACTAACTGTGCACCTTAGTGGACCTCTTGGAGCACCTTTTCCATATAGTGGCATGTTTGTACCATTCCATATTTTTCCAAAAAATCCACTTTTCCTCCCAAGAAATTTCGAAAAAAAATTATTTTGCTCATAATTTTATTTTCAAAATTATTTCAGAAATGCCACTAACTGTGCATCTTAGTGGACCTCTTGGAGCACCTTCTCCATATAGTGGCATGTTTGTACCATTCCATATTTTTCCAAAAAATCCACTTTTCCTCTCAAGAAATTTCGAAAAAAAAATTATTTTGCTCATAATTTTATTTTCAAAATTATTTCAGAAATGACACTAACTGTGCACCTTAGTGGACCTCTTGGAGCACCTTTTCCATATAGTGGCATGTTTGTACCATTCCACATTTTTCCAAAAAATCCACTTTTCCTCCCAAGAAATTTCGAAAAAAAATTATTTTGCTCATAATTTTATTTTCAAAATTATTTCAGAAATGCCACTAACTGTGCACCTTAGTGGACCTCTTGGAGCACCTTCTCCATATAGTGGCATGTTTGTACCATTCCATATTTTTCCAAGAAATCCACTTTTCCTCTCAAGAAATTTCGAAAAAAAATTATTTTGCTCATAATTTTATTTTCAAAATTATTTCAGAAATGCCACTAACTGTGCACCTTAGTGGACCTCTTGGAGCACCTTCTCCATATAGTGGCATGTTTGTACCATTCCATATTTTTCCAAAAAATCCACTTTTCCTCCCAAGAAATTTCGAAAAAAAATTATTTTGCTCATAATTTTATTTCCAAAATTATTTCAGAAATGCCACTAACTGTGCACCTTAGTGGACCTCTTGGAGCACCTTTTCCATATAGTGGCGTGTTTGTACCATTCCATATTTTTCCAAAAAATCCACTTTTCCTCCCAAGAAATTTCGAAAAAAAATTATTTTGCTCATAATTTTATTTCCAAAATTATTTCAGAAATGCCACTAACTGTGCACCTTAGTGGACCTCTTGGAGCACCTTTTCCATATAGTGGCGTGTTTGTACCATTCCATATTTTTCCAAAAAATTCACTTTTCCTCCCAAGAAATTTCGAAAAAAAATTATTTTGCTCATAATTTTATTTTCAAAATTATTTCAGAAATGCCACTAACTGTGCACCTTAGTGGACCTCTTGGAGCACCTTCTCCATATAGTGGCATGTTTGTACCATTCCCCATTTTTCCAAAAAATCCACTTTTCCTCCCAAGAAATTTCGAAAAAAAATTATTTTGCTCATAATTTTATTTCCAAAATTATTTCAGAAATGCCACTAACTGTGCACCTTAGTGGACCTCTTGGAGCACCTTTTCCATATAGTGGCATGTTTGTACCATTCCATATTTTTCCAAGAAATCCACTTTTCCTCTCAAGAAATTTCGAAAAAAAAATTATTTTGCTCATAATTTTATTTTCAAAATTATTTCAGAAATGCCACTAACTGTGCACCTTAGTGAACCTCTTGGAGCACCTTCTCCATATAGTGGCATGTTTGTACCATTCCATATTTTTCCAAAAAATCCACTTTTCCTCCCAAGAAATTTCGAAAAAAAATTATTTTGCTCATAATTTTATTTTCAAAATTATTTCAGAAATGCCACTAACTGTGCACCTTAGTGGACCTCTTGGAGCACCTTTTCCATATAGTGGCATGTTTGTACCATTCCACATTTTTCCAAAAAATCCACTTTTCCTCCCAAGAAATTTCGAAAAAAAATTATTTTGCTCATAATTTTATTTTCAAAATTATTTCAGAAATGCCACTAACTGTGCACCTTAGTGGACCTCTTGGAGCACCTTCTCCATATAGTGGCATGTTTGTACCATTCCATATTTTTCCAAGAAATCCACTTTTCCTCTCAAGAAATTTCGAAAAAAAAATTATTTTGCTCATAATTTTATTTTCAAAATTATTTCAGAAATGCCACTAACTGTGCACCTTAGTGGACCTCTTGGAGCACCTTCTCCATATAGTGGCATGTTTGTACCATTCCATATTTTTCCAAAAAATCCACTTTTCCTCCCAAGAAATTTCGAAAAAAAATTATTTTGCTCATAATTTTATTTCCAAAATTATTTCAGAAATGCCACTAACTGTGCACCTTAGTGGACCTCTTGGAGCACCTTTTCCATATAGTGGCATGTTTGTACCATTCCATATTTTTCCAAGAAATCCACTTTTCCTCTCAAGAAATTTCGAAAAAAAAATTATTTTGCTCATAATTTTATTTTCAAAATTATTTCAGAAATGCCACTAACTGTGCACCTTAGTGGACCTCTTGGAGCACCTTCTCCATATAGTGGCATGTTTGTACCATTCCATATTTTTCCAAAAAATCCACTTTTCCTCCCAAGAAATTTCGAAAAAAAATTATTTTGCTCATAATTTTATTTTCAAAATTATTTCAGAAATGCCACTAACTGTGCACCTTAGTGGACCTCTTGGAGCACCTTTTCCATATAGTGGCATGTTTGTACCATTCCATATTTTTCCAAAAAATCCACTTTTCCTCTCAAGAAATTTAAAAAAAAAAATATTTTGCGCAAAACTTTTTTTCCAAAATTATTTCAGAAATGCTACTAAGTGTGGACTTTAGTGGACTCCTTGGAGCACCTTTTGTATATGGTGGGATATGTGTACCATCTCCCAATTTTCCAGTACGACCGCTTGTCTTTCCTAGAAAATAACATTATTCAAATAGTGTTTTTTGTCCTTGGGAAAAGTTTTTAATATACTTTATAGTCAAAACTACAAAATACATATTCCAGAGAACAGTTTCCACTTCATATCTTCCCAGGATGTTACTCAGGTTGGTAGATATCCCTCCAAGAAAATAATCCATCTATTTGGCAGTGTCTGTTAAGTAGTTAACAGAGCTCTGTTAACCATAAAATTTGTAAAGTGGTGTATGTCTCCGCTAGTTAAAGTTAACTTTATCTTCACACACATTAATAAACCTTCAATAGTTTTTATGAATATGGGTGTTATTATGAATAAGACCCTTTATGAATAAGGGTATTAAATATTAACTGTCAGTATTTGTGTTGAAAAAAAAAACAATTTTCATATTTCCAAAATAAACTTAATTATTTATTTGCCTTAAGAGCCAATTAAAATGTATTATTTTAATTGGTCTCAAAGTATACCTCAATAATGTTTTCTATCATTTTTAGCCGTCTATATGCCGCCGACATTTCATTGATGCTAATCAACTAATCATCATCAGCAGACTCGAAAAATCTTAAAAGAATGTTTGATACTACTTAATAAAAAGCTTTTAACATTTTGCTACTTTCAAAAATATAAATCGTAGTAACCGATTGTAACTTGTACTATAGAAGTTGTTGTATAGAAGTTGTTAAGAAGAGTAAAACAGTTGCAAGATGAAAAAATGTTTTCTGTCTTAAAGGTCTGATTCTCATTTTGTTCATGGGAATTTCGGAATAAGTAGTTGGGTTTCAAACATTCCTTTCAGATTTTTCGAGTCTACTGATGAGTTGCATAGCATCAATGAAATGTCGGCGGCATATAGACGGCTGAAAAACGGCCTGCCGTGCCCATTTAAAATCGATTTAAGTTTTTCGTACTGCCATATGATTTTGACAGTTTGGTTTTGTTCTGCAAATTAAGAAAATTACACATGTTTTTTTTATTTTTGTTTCATAATTTGATTTTTTATTATTTCCAGAAGGTAATCAACTTCTGTGGCAGTGAAATTGGGAGTCCTTTTATCACTTTTGCTACTCATTTTAATAATTTTTACAAACAATGTTTTATTTTCTAAACTTTTCACAATTTCACTTTTATCCTTTTATCACTTTTGCTACTCATTTTAATAATTTTTACAAAACAATTTTTTATTTTCTAAACTTTTCTCAATTTTACTTGCTTCCAAATTTGTTTAAACAGCTGTTTTTTTATTGAGTTATCGATAATTTTTTGACACTTACATTGTGCTGTCGTACTTTTCTTACAATTAATTACCAAAAATAATTTTAGACTGTAAAACAGAAAACTATTTCAAATCCAACTTAAATTTTAAGGAAAATTTACTAATTTTGTATTTAAGTCCCAAGTTAAAAATCGGGGGTTAATTTAATTTTTTCTCCAATTTAATTTAAACATTTGTTGTTCATAACTATTGTATACTTTAGGTTATTGGAGTAGAATATGAATCATATTTGGCCTTCTAGGCTTGATTTTTAATTTGAATTAATAAAAAAAAGAAATGCGGTCGGGGGACCCCCGTTAGGAACGAAGTTCCTTACGTTTTTTTTTTCATCTTTGAATGTAATACAAGGTGAAATCTGTATGTTTTATTTTGTGTTGTTTTTAAAATTTTGAAATTTTATGATTTCTTAAACTTTTGGAAAGTTTTCCAACTAATTAATATTTATTTGTATGTGTCTCCGCTGCTGCCAGTGGAGACACTGCCAATCATACACAATTGCTTTTCGACAGTACACCAATACATTTAAACAGCTCACACGCTTTCGTGACGATTTCTACTAATTTCCACTACCAGCAAGCCGCGTTAAGGAACTTCGTTCCAAAAATGATGTGTGTGAAGATAAATTTTAAAATTTTTAACCACCAGATGAAAAAATGTTTTCTGTCTTAAAGGTCTGATTCTCATTTTGTTCATGGGAATTTCGGAATAAGTAGTTGGGTTTCAAACATTCCTTTCAGATTTTTCGAGTCTACTGATGAGTTGCATAGCATCAATGAAATGTCGGCGGCATATAGACGGCTGAAAAACGGCCTGCCGTGCCCATTTAAAATCGATTTAAGTTTTTCGTACTGCCATATGATTTTGACAGTTTGGTTTTGTTCTGCAAATTAAGAAAATTACACATGTTTTTTTTATTTTTGTTTCATAATTTGATTTTTTATTATTTCCAGAAGGTAATCAACTTCTGTGGCAGTGAAATTGGGAGTCCTTTTATCACTTTTGCTACTCATTTTAATAATTTTTACAAACAATGTTTTATTTTCTAAACTTTTCACAATTTCACTTTTATCCTTTTATCACTTTTGCTACTCATTTTAATAATTTTTACAAAACAATTTTTTATTTTCTAAACTTTTCTCAATTTTACTTGCTTCCAAATTTGTTTAAACAGCTGTTTTTTTATTGAGTTATCGATAATTTTTTGACACTTACATTGTGCTGTCGTACTTTTCTTACAATTAATTACCAAAAATAATTTTAGACTGTAAAACAGAAAACTATTTCAAATCCAACTTAAATTTTAAGGAAAATTTACTAATTTTGTATTTAAGTCCCAAGTTAAAAATCGGGGGTTAATTTAATTTTTTCTCCAATTTAATTTAAACATTTGTTGTTCATAACTATTGTATACTTTAGGTTATTGGAGTAGAATATGAATCATATTTGGCCTTCTAGGCTTGATTTTTAATTTGAATTAATAAAAAAAAGAAATGCGGTCGGGGGACCCCCGTTAGGAACGAAGTTCCTTACGTTTTTTTTTTCATCTTTGAATGTAATACAAGGTGAAATCTGTATGTTTTATTTTGTGTTGTTTTTAAAATTTTGAAATTTTATGATTTCTTAAACTTTTGGAAAGTTTTCCAACTAATTAATATTTATTTGTATGTGTCTCCGCTGCTGCCAGTGGAGACACTGCCAATCATACACAATTGCTTTTCGACAGTACACCAATACATTTAAACAGCTCACACGCTTTCGTGACGATTTCTACTAATTTCCACTACCAGCAAGCCGCGTTAAGGAACTTCGTTCCAAAAATGATGTGTGTGAAGATAAATTTTAAAATTTTTAACCACGGACACAAACCTTCAAAGTTAACAGACCTCTGTTAACGTGATAACATGGCTCTGTTAAGCCCAAAAATTCAAATTTTTATAAAAAATATACATTTAAAACAAAAATTTAGAAAAAACGTATTGTTAATTAACACCAACTAATATTTTCAAACTGAATTTTAATAAAACGGAGTCACAAAAGTGTCAAACGAAGTCGCAAATGAGGAAATTTAAAAAAAAGGACTTTGGTCCTTTTCTCGAAAACGGTAGGAGATGGGCGAAAAAAATTTATTGGACATCGTTTTAGAGCCCATCTAATATAATGTCCAATAGTCAAAATGTTTGAAGCTGCGTTTTTGTGAAAAATATAAGCATTTTAAAAAAAATCGACCCCTGATTACAAGCACTTTTTAACTTTGGTCCTTTTCTCGAAAACGGTAGGAGATGGGCGAAAAAAATTTATTGGATGGGCTCTAAAACGATGTTCAATAAATTTTTTTCGCCCATCTCCTACCGATTTCGAGAAAAGGACCAAAGTCCTTTTTTTTTAAATTTCCTCATTTGCGACTTCGTTTGACACTTCTGTGACTCCGTTTTATTAAAATTCAGTTTGAAAATATTAGTTGGTGTTAATTAACAATACGTTTTTTCTAAATTTTTGTTTTAAATGTATATTTTTTATAAAAATTTGAATTTTTGGGCTTAACAGAGCCATGTTATCACGTTAACAGAGGTCTGTTAACTTTGAAGGTTTGTGTCCGTGGTTAAAAATTTTAAAATTTATCTTCACACACATCCAAAAATGTGATCCTTTTCTTAAGCATTTCAAACCACTGTGTCTTGTCACAGTAACTAAAGTGGCAACTTGTGTATTTGTACTTCAAGTGTTTCTTCTGCGCAAGCCACAAGATGCACAATATTTTAAATTGCGTTTATAAAGCAAATACCTACTCACCACGTACACATAATAAAATAAACATTTTTTCATGCCATAATTTCCTCAAGCCATTAAACTTAAGCTCTCTTTATTCAAAAGATAAATTCCAAAAAGAAAACAAAAATATATTGCACACCTGCTTGTTGGTGTTTTATCTCTCAGTTGAAGCTCACGACCCCTGTGCTTTTTGTACAGGCACAATATAAGAGAAATTTTTCTCTGGCTGTGCTTGTAATCTAAAAAGAGATTTTATATTTTAATGAAAAAGCTTTGCTTAACACACTTTTGTGTTTCAATGGAATTTCACTGGAAAGCAAATACTGAAAAAGTTTTCAGCGAATACAGCTTTTCTATTCCATGCTGTTATGTAACCCGGCCCGTTCTTTATACTGGGAAAGAAAGTAACGAGCAGCGAAATTCCGTTGCTACCCTCCAGTTTTTCAGACATTATATCATCATCGCACACATTGAAATACTGGAACGCCAGCTCAATCACACCAGCACCAGCACCACCACTGGCGCGCTTCTGTTTTTATGTACAAACATGAGCGGGCAACTTTGTGTATCTATTGTGCTATTGTGTTACTTTTATTACAATTTTACATGTTTGTAAGAATTCAAATGTGGGTAAATGTGTAGCTTTTATTTTTTTTAAAGCTTCAGTATAAATTTAAATCTACATTATATGTATTTCATAATCAACTACTAGCATATGTTTTTAAAAGGACAAGCAATTGATGGTTAAAGATTCGCAATGCAATTGCAATTAAAATGTATATTTTTTTTAATTTGACGAAAATAATTTTCAACAATTTATGAATTTATTATCAATTTTTATCATTTACTATGGATATCAATCAAAGTTTAAGACGATGAGGATATTGCTCTAGAAGTTTCAGGAAAATATTCCCTAATTCTTTCACAACAGATCCCCTCTATACTGACGACTATAAGTAGCGGAAGCACCAACAGTGGTTTCAGCGTAAATCCGGAGAAAATGGAACTTCTTCTTTTTACTCAGTATCAGGGCTGGGCAGTATTTGAAATACATGTATTTGAAATACGTATTTAAAACAGAAATACGTATTTTATATTTGTATTTTAAATACTAAGCGCTTGAGTATTTTGTATTTCAAATACTCGTGCTCTCAAAATACATTTTTCAAAATACATTTTAAATTTATTTATCTTTATATTATTTGATCTTTATATTTTTAAATTAATTATTCAAGCTCTTGATCTTTGGTTTTTTTTTTTTTTTAATAAAAAATAATATTGAACAATTATTTATTTATTTTCAATATTTCGCCAACAATTTGTTGGCATCTTCAGGAAAATAATTGTTGGCGAAATATTGAAAATAAATAAATAATTGTTCAATATTATTTTTTATAAAAAAAACCAAAGATCAAGAGCTAGAATAATTAATTTAAAAATTTTAAATTTATGTTAAAAAAATATGCGCTAAAAATTATTCCATTCATACATCAACTAAAATCCGACAATTTTGCTACTGTCTTATTTCCCAAAAATAGCAATACCACAATTTAATTACCAAAGTACCTGGGTAAAGAAAACGCAACTGAATGCACATACATTGAGAAAGTCGCCAAGCTGTCAGAAAGTTAAATAATGAAAAAATAAAATACAAAGAAAAACAGCGTTCGACATTTTAATCTAAAACAAGAGAATAAAATATCAATCAAATGTTGACTTGGATAGACTATATATACATCAGGGACCGGATATAAGAGTTATTTTTGAACATCGTAGAAAACTTTTAATTACACCATCATGATTTTTAAGCGAAATGCATCCAACATATTGCATGATTTTAAAATTTTTGATTTTTATTTTAACAATCAAAAATAAGAGTTATTTTTGATTTTTATTTTTTTAAAATGAAAAATAAAAGTTATTTTTGATTTTTATATTTTTAAATGGAAAATAAAAGTTATTTTTGATTTTTATATTTTTATATCAATAATAAAAATCAATTCAAAACTCTTATTTATTTGTTGATGCCGTATGTATTATAATATGCTGCTTCATACAAATTTCTATATGAATATATATGTATATATTATGTGCCTTATCCATTATCAGCTAAAAAACATGATGAATGCATAGAAATAGCTTACAAGTTTTGGCTGCCATTCAAGTCAGTGTTAAGAGGTCGCTTACAGGTGTTCAATTTTACCCTTATAATTGATTTTAAATGTTCCTCAGATAAATTACATATATCTCAAATCTCCCAATATTAATCTGAGTGCTGAAAATGACCTTTCTACACTGACTTGAGTGGCAGGTACAGAATGAACAATTAAGGTTAATTTTCAAAGCCATGGAAATACTAATTTTTTGGTCTCCCTATATTCCAATAAATTAGCAGAAGTATCGAAACGCTTTTCTTTGTAATTGTCTATTTCAAAACAAGCTTTGCGGACATATTACATATGTATGTCACGAATTTTGAATTGATTTTTATTATTGATATAAAAATCAAAAATAATTTTTATTATTGATAGAAAAATATAAAAATCGAAAATAACTTTCATTTTTCATTTAAAAATATAAAAATCAAAAATAAAATAAAATATTAAATAAAAAAAAATAACTCTTATTTTCTATCTAAAAATATAAAAATCAAAAATAACTCTTATATCTTGATTTTTTTGATAAAAGTCATAAGAGTTACGGTCCCTGCTATACATACATATATAGTTATATAGCATTTGGTGAAACTTTTTGTTTAATTGTCACTTATTTCTTAAGTCCGTTATATGTCTTTCAATAAAATATCGTTTTCTAATAAGAAATCATTGAGAGTTTGTCGTTAGCTGGGTTTCTTTATTCGCCATCACGAGATTGTTTGTCTGATATCACCTTTGAAAAACTGGTGCTTATGAAAGAAAATAAAAACTTTTTTGAATCAAAGTATTTTGTATTTTAAATACATATTTTTGTACACTGTATTTTGTATTTCAAATACTTGCTTTTGGAATGCAGTATTTTGTATTTTAAATACATGGAAAAAAAAGTATTTGTATTTTGTATTTTAAATACACAACTTTCATGTATTTTGTATTTTAAATACATATTTTTGTTACACTGTATTTTGTATTTCAAATACTTGCTTTTGGAATGCCGTATTTTGTATTTTAAATACATGAATAAAAAGTATTTTGTATTTTAAATACACAACTTTCATGTATTTTGTGTTTTAAATACATCACAGCATGTATTTTGCCCAACACTGCTCGGAATTATAAGCTTCCGCTTCCGCTTACATGGCAACGGAACGTTCAGGCAACAGTTTGCCTTATAACAGGTGGGCCAAAAAAAAAAGCCATCCGATGTTGTGTGGCTTTCAGATTATCGGTTATGGTTCGCGCAGTGTGTGCCGTTGCTCCATACTGTTGGAACCACATGCCCTCCAGACCTAATTCATTCAATTGCGACAGAAAAAACTTGATTAACATGGCTCTATAGCGCGTTGTCGTTTGACCAGCGACGTTCTCAAAAAAAAAAAAAAATAATGCTATGAGTGCTCCAGCATGAACAGCGTCACTTTGAGAGGGTGTAATGGCTTCTCGTGGACTTGCGGTGCCCCCAGAAGTGATAGTTTTGCCTGTTCACGTACCCGCTGGAGTGGAAATGAGTCTCATCGCTCATTATGATTTCGGTGCAAACATTGTCCACTTCGTCATAGATACGATTATTCCCCTTTCCTGAGGAGTATATTGCTTCATGGCTTGTTTACTTGTATTCTACAGCTGTATAGTTCACCAGTTTAAAAACAGATTTGATATTGGCCACCATCTGCAGAAATAAGAGCAACTTCCAATAGGGTGATTTCTTTTGGCCCACCCGTTGCTTGTGCCAATTACCCATCGGTAAGAACTGGGAAATAAACCCAAGGAACTTCTATTGGATTTTTGGTACGCTTCTAAAGCCCATATGGGGTGATCGAAGGCACTAGAACATACCACTTATTGCAATACTTTTGAAATAAAATTGTGCACATCTGCTTTGATGGTAATCCAGCTCGGCTCCATTTAAGGCGCTTTTCACTATGCTACATTGGCTAGCAGCCCATCTCAGGGTTGATGAAACTGCTATGAATACGACGATATAGCGGAAAGCAAATGGCGTGTGGAAGGATGCGGTCTCAAGATATGAAACGATAATTGGTAGGATATTTGACCTTCCGAGTTGCAATGACTACTGCTCACCAGCCAAAATGAACGATAGGGGAACATGTCCTTAGATGGCGTCGAAACAGATCAATCTGAGTATGTGATCGTCATTTTTTGGTCGGGTTATTTATATATCCCCCGGATTTCAATGGATAATCAGTTTCAAGCTACGTAATGAGGGTGGCGTCATTCAGGCCGAAAATGCGGCGATAAGGAGAGCGGTAAACTGAATGAAGTACTACAGGATATACGGGATGTACTGACAACAAGGCCTCCATAAACGCGCTGGCAGGTGTCTACATGACATCTAGATTGGTTCGTGAATGTTGGATATTCATTCCGACTTGGAGCCTCTTTGGGTACCTGGACACAATTGCGTGTTTCGCAAGGTAGTGCCGGATGAACTGGCGAGATCTGGTGACCGCTTACAACGGGAAGACATGGACGAATTCGTTCAATAGTTATTAGCAGCTAATACAATTGCAGCTGTTGAGAACTGTCCAAGATAGATGGTCAAACGAGATCACCTGTCGAATATCGGGGCTCACTTGGCCCAGCTATAATTACAAGAAATTCTTAGCTATGTTGGATTTTCCGCGACAAAAGCTGCATACCCTAGTGGCTGTTCTAACGGGACACTGCCACATGAGAGCACATGCGAGAAGACTAAGGGTCTTATTCATAATAAATATTTTACTTTTATTAAACTCTTATTTGACAGATTTTCCACACAAATATGTCAAATAAGAGTCTTATAAGCCTGAAATAATTTTTATGAATTAAGGGGTAAATCTTCAATATAATGGGGCTAGCGAGAAGAAGAAGATGACTTCTTTTGGCCCACCTGTTATATACGTTATACAAATATATGTATGTATATACATATATTTTTTCTTTCCATAGTGCTGGTTTTGTTGTAGAGCATTTTTTTTCAACTTTATTAATTTGTGTCATTGGGGCGCGTCTTCAACTTGCATTTGCTAAGTTCGTGCTTGTCTAATTATTATTGACCAAGTGCATTCTCTGAAAGTTTACTCTACTCACTCACTAACTCGCGTTACAAAACTCAATGTCTGCTCAGCGCAGAGGCAACTTCGAGCGGCAAGAGTTAATTTAAGTTGTTGGTGGTTGTAGCAGCCTGAAAATATGTTTGTTTCACTGTGGCCACCACTAAGCCTTCTGGTATGCCTTTGTTATTGCTTTTGTTTGGTTTAGTTTTTCAAAGTTATTATTGATTTTATTATTACTTTGATTGTGTACGTTCTATTTTGTTGAGCTTTTTTGTGGCAGCATTTGGTTTTTGTGGTCTGCGTTACCTAATCGTGTTATTTTTTCCACAATCTGATTTTTCATTGTCTTTTTTTCTGCACCGATTAATTTGTACGATTAAATAACATTTGAAAAAGTGACACGAAACGAAATCTTTGATTTTATATGCTGATAATTAAATTTAAGACAACTTTCCCTTATGATTTAACTGCTTCTTGTATTGCAGTATATCTGTCGTACAAAAAATGTGTGATAAATTCATTTGTATGTTTCGTGTATTTTTAATATTTGAAAAATTCTGCCCACCAAAATTATGAAAACCAGGTTTGAAAAAGTCGACAAAACGTCGTGTGAAAAATAATTGCTACTTTGTTTTAATTATAACAAATACGGGTGCTTGTTTATAACTTTTGATTAAATGAAAGGAAAGGGATCTTATACTGATAACTGCTTTATATTAATTCAGGTCCAAAAATAGACCCTTCAAATGTTTTTTTTTTCAAGAATTTTTGAAGTCTACTGATGAGATGATTAGCACCAACGAAATGACGGCGGCATATAGACAGCTGAAAAAGACAGAAAACATTTGAAGGGTCTATTTTTGGACCTGAATTACTAATTTATGAATTAAATCGTCTTTTGCTCATTTGAACTTGGGAGAACCCAGCTACTGCCAGTCTACCAATTCAGCTATCGCATCAGTTAAAAAGAAATTGAGCCAAGTACGAAACTGACTCGCCCAGAGCAAAGGGTTCCGTACTACCCTGCAAGTTCTTGAGAAAGGGTTGTTATACTGAAGTGCAGTATCCTTTAGTTTTAAACTTTTTATTGTTTTTAATAGTTGCTGTTGTAGAGGTCAGGTGACTACATATACCGTGTAAATTTCACGGCTCTATATCTTACGGCTCAAAAGTTATAGCTGATTTACAAACTAAAGGGTGTCCCCGTGTATGAGCACCAATTAAATTTAAACTTTTTTTCTAATCTCGGTATTTCTTGTCGTAGATGCCTACACTCTATGTACATGTACTGCAGTTCAAGTCTCTTATCTTTTACGGCTCAAAAATTAAAGCCAATTTTCAAATTAACGGGGTATCCCCGTACGTAGGGCAACATTTGAATTTTTACTTTTTGCTACTTTTGGTGTTTGTGAACTGCAGATACTGTGCAAATTTCAAGTCTCTTATCTCGTACGGTTCAAAAGTTACAGCTAATTTCAATTTCTTGTATGGGAGTACCCTTTAGTTCTTAATTCTTTGTAGTTTCTGTAGCTCTTATGTTTCAAAAGTTAGAGAAAATCTTAGCTATTTTCCCAGTTGCTTGTATGGAAGCGCCCTTTAGTTCTACATTTTTTGTTGTATTTGGTATTTGTTGTTGCAACGGGGGCCGAATCATATATACTGTCAAAATTTGAGCTCTAGCTCTTCTCGTTTTGAGGCATTGGACCTGTGCCGGACGTAGAAGTCTCAGCAGTAGGGTTCCGTTTTCACTCTTTGCGTACGGAATCCTAAACATGAAATAAAATTCAATTTTATTTGTTTTAAGTACACTTCTGTATTATGCGTACTTAAATTTTCAAGTACGCTTCGTACTAAAATCAAGTAGAAAAAACTTAAATTTAGAAACAGGTTTTTCTTTCTGTGTATCCACTGATTTAATGATGTACTAGCTTAAATGTAATTTAAACCAAACTCGAAGATACACTTGCACTGACTGAAACTATTTCAGATAGAAATCTCAAATGTTTTACGCCTCAATTTGGTTTTCAATTGGAAAATCGTTCAATATGAAAAATTCCCAACTAAAACTAAACAACTTTGTAGAGTGTCATGCGGTCAGTCATCGACACAACGCTGGATAGTTTGTTTATTTAAGCTTTTTTATATTTTGCGGTGTTTAGTCTGTAAAGCAATTAATTGCTTGAGCTTACGCCTTCACAATATCCAGTGTGTATAAATGGAAATTAGCCAAGATTTATTAAGAGATTCGCAACGATAATATTCACAGACTGAAAGACAAACAATAATTTGGGAAGTAGTATTTTTTTTTAGTTCTCCTGAGTTGGAAAACCCCATATTACATTCTATTCAAAAAGCAAATCTGGTATATCAAACGATATTGCATTATTTGGCCAAAAAAAGGACTACAGAAATAGTCAGAGTCTCTCTTTAAGGTTTAAAGTTAATAAAAGAAATGCGGTCGGGGGACCCCCGTTAGGAACGAAGTTCCTTACGTTTTTTCTACATCTTCGAATGTAATACAAGGTAAAATCTGTATGTTTTATTTAGTGTTTTTGAAATTTTGAAATTTTATATGCTTCTTAAAATTTTTGGAACGTTTTATTTTTTTACTTTTGACACATGCAGTATTTTTTTTGTCAATCTGCTACCAAACGAAGAAAACTTTTCAATATTGCTGTTGCTTTTGTTGTGACATACTTTACTTTAGCGACATCTATCAACTGATGGTGTCCGTTTTCACAACTAATTAATATTTATTGGTAGATGTCTCCGCTGACAGCAACGGAGACACATACCCAATTGTTGTCGACATATAAACAGCTCACACGCTTTCGTGACGATTTCTACTAATTTGCACTACCAGCAAGCCACGTCAAGGAACTTCGTTCCATAAATTGCAACAAGTCATATGAAACAGTTGTATATATTCATGTTTTAATACAAAATAACAAGCCACCCACTGCTTTTGTGATTTTAAAAATATGCCTGGCACTCTGTCATTTATTTATCTTTTTATTATCATTGCGCTAGAAAAATCTATAAAAATGTTATTGGCATATAGATTACGCTTTCTCTTTTTGCTTCTACAACCTTTTTTTCTCTTACAGAAAATCTTAAAAATCATATAAAAATCTTTACTATTTTTAATCACCAGAAATTCAAATCTACACATTTCAAGTACAAACATGTTCCTTAATTTGAACACTATTTTCTTTTATCATTATTAATTCATTGTCACTTGATTTAATTTTTTTATTGAATTATAATTCAATTAAAATATCATTTTGTTTATTGTTGTTTTGATAAAAAAAAAGTAATAATAATAATTGAAAAAAAAAAAACGGAACACTAGTGTATTCCAGTTTCGAAATCCTCATAAATTCAAAATAAAAAAAAATTGCTGATAAATAATTTTGAACTGATTCAAACATACAGTTATGACGAAAATAATAGACTTTAACCGAAAGCAAAATGATTCTTCTTTAGTAATGGGTTATCCATTTTGTGGTCTCAAAAGTATTGGACTAGAATTTGACATCTGTCAAACTAAGTGCAAATAAACCAATTTTTCGCTTCTCAGTTGAAAGTCTGAAATTGACGGAAATGGATCGCTTAACACATCAAAGTTATCAAAACATACTACAAAAATGGCATACTGGATGTAATGGCCTCTCTTCAATTACTTGAGGATTCTCAGAGTCCCAACTACGACAATTTTGTTTATTAACATACCCACCGAGTGAGAAATGTGCCTCATCGCTGAAAAAAATTCTGTTCGAAAAATCGCCGTCCACCGCCTGTTGCTCAATCACCCGTATTCCACGTATCTACGATGTTGTGAATGGTCAGCTGGCTTCAGTTGTTATGTGAGCTGGACTTTATATGGATGTAGGTGTAGATCTAAATGCAAAATACGCCATAATGTGCCGTAAGACAGTCCTAATTCCTCAGAACGACGAGGAATTGACACATGCCGGTCTTCGGCCACACTTTCACTTACAGCAGCGACATTTTCAGCGAAACAAGCGAAACGATAATGCACAGACCTTACAATAATTATAACCGCTCCAGTCTCTTCAAATTTCTTCACAATTTTGCCAATTGCTTGCGTAGTTGGACGATTGATTATATAAACCATTATCTCCTCTTAAAGCACGATATGTGGCTGTGCCAGAATCACCATTTTTAGGGTACCGTACTCATTAGAGTGAAGCGGAACCTATTACCCAGACTTCTACGTCCGTCCGTCTATCCGTTACAGCGTCTATTATCCGAAACGGTAAGAGCTTGCCGCTACAACAACAAATACTAAAAACAACAACAACAAGTCGAAAACTACGAGGTGTCCCCATACAACGAAAAGTACAAATTAGCCGTTACTCTCGAACCGTGAGAGACGGATGGATGAAATTTGCATAATATATGTATTCACATATGCTCCATAACAACAAACACTAAGAACAACAACTCTAAAACTACCAGGTGTCCCCTTACAACGTAAAGTAACAGCTCTAACTCTCGAACCGTAAGAGATAGAGAGCGGAAATTCGCACAGTGTATGTATTCCCATATGCCTTAAAACAACAAATGACAGCAACAACAACAACAAGTCGAAAACTACTAGGTGTCCCCATACAACGAAAAGTAACACAAACGTACAGAACCCTAAGTGTATTGTAGTATGATTTGATAATTTTTATTCGCTGAGCGGTAGTTAAGCGATCAATTTTCGTCACATTCAGACTTTCGACAGAGCAGAAAAAAAATTGGTTTAACAACTTCGTTTGACAGATGTCGAATTCCAGTTCTATACTTTTGAAACCACGAATTGGATAACCCTTTACCATATTAAATGGATCTTCAAAAATTAAGTTTTTCTGTGTAAATAATCGATGCGATGATTTTGGCACTTGTGTGTGTGTGTGTGTTACACACAACTCACATTACAAGTTACACACAAGTTACATTTGTTGATTAGTGCCTTTTCTGTTCGTTTCTTTATGTTAATTTCCTGTACTAGCGCGAATTTTCGATTTTCCTTTTGTCTATTTTATATACCAACATAAATATATATGTATGTATGTATATGCACGTTTTTTCTGCAATAGTGTTTTTGTTATTTTGTATGCACTTGCGCTGTGATTTTTTCATTTTTTAGCCTGCAATGATTGCATCATCCCAGAAGAAGGTTTTGTTCTCATTGCAACAAATGTTTGTTCGCACATTTCCATCGTGTGGGAGTGTAAAGTTTGTTTTTAAGGTTACTTTCTTTTTAAATTGGAATAATTAAAGTACATACTAGTAGGTTGTTATGTTATATATTGTATATTACGCGGGCAGTCGGTCATGAGACCGGCCCACTTGGGTCCGACTGGTTCGTTACATTTTTTATATTTTTAATTATTATTTAATATTTTTACAATAATATTATTTATTTAGTTTAGTTGGTCAGGGTTTAGTTGTTAGATTTTTCAAAGCCGCCCCGCGCCGCCCCGCTTCGCCATCAGTAATATATTAAAATATTCAGACAATCCCAGTTTTGTTTCACGTTTTTTTAAGCGATCAAATTGTCCATTTTTATGCATTTCTTTAGCAAGAAATCAGTTTATCACTTGTATCAGGGACCGTAACTCTTATGACTTTTATCAAAAAATCACGAAATAAGAGTTATTTTTGATTTTTATATTTTTAGATAGAAAATAAGAGTTATTTTTGATATTTATTTTTTTAAATGCAAAATAAAAGTTATTTTTGATTTAATATTTAATTTTATTTTTGATCTTTATATTTTTAAATGAAAAATAAAAGTTATTTTTGATTTTTATATTTTTATATCAATAATAAAAATCAATTCAAAATTCGTGACATGGTGACAGGTAATATGTCCGCAAAGATTATTTTGCAATAGACAATTACAAAGAAAAGTGTTTCGATACTTCTGCTAATTTACTGGAATATTGGGAGAGCAAAAAATTTGTGTTTCCATGGCTTGACAGGTGTAGACAGGTAATTTTCAGCACTCAGATTAATATTGGGAGATTTCAGATATAATTTATCTGAGGAACATTTAAAATCAATTATGAAGGTAAAATTGAACACCTGTAAACGACCTCTTAACACTGACTTGAATGGCAGCCAAAACTTATAAGCTATTTCTATGCATTCATCATGTTTTTTTAGCTGATAATGGATAAGTCCCATAATATATATATATATATTCATATAGAAATTTGTATGAAGCAGCATATTATAATACATACGGCATCAACAAATAAATAAGAGTTTTGAATTGATTTTTATTGTTGATATAAAAATATAAAAATCAAAAATAACTTTTATTTTCCATTTAAAAATCTAAAAATCAAAAATATTTATTTATTATTCATTTAAAAATATAAAAATCAAACATAATTTTTATTTTTCATTTAAAATGTTCATTTATGTATGATTTATTTCTTCAAAAATGTAAAAATAACTCTTATTTCCGGTCTCTGACTTGTATTGATTTTGCCATGATTTAGTGCGCTTAAGAAGAAGTTGAAACCAAACATAATTTTTTTTATGCTGGCAACATTGTTGTTGATACAAAATTAAAAATATATTTTCCCAGGATCAAAAGCAATGCAAAGCAATCCTGATTCTGGATATTTTTTACTTTCAGCTGAGCGTCATGCCTGCATGAAGCACCTTAAGAATGACTAAAAGTTAATACGAACTCATTGCTTTTACTAAATTATCTTTATTTTATTAAAAGGGGCCGTCATCCCAGTTATCGCAGACTACTCTTTTTCCCAACACCTGCTATCCAAATTATTTAACTTGACACTTCTACGAGATTCATTAATGTTCTCTGCTCGTATTGTATTTCATTACAGACACTTTAATGTCAGCTCTGCGGTTTATTTTCACAATATTTTTAGCACCACCTTCAAATATTCTTGAAGCAGACAGTCATTTGTACTTGTAAGTTAATCTTTTTCAATATTGAAGCCATGTAGGCTTGAGTTACCTGAGGGCAACAATTTTTGAAAATTATCATTCTCGTTTCTATTACGGCATTTGGCGGCAAATTGAAGTGTCTAGTTTTATTGACCCCGCCGAGCAAGTGTTAATTAATATACGTTTAGAGGAGGGGATTTTTTAAAAGCTTTGGAAATTGATTAAAAACAAAAGCAAATAAAATTTAGAGAAATGCTAATTAATATTTATTAATCGAACTTTTTCTCATATAATTGTGAACAAAATTCGACCTTCAATAACGCTGCACAACAAATGGAAAAAAGTTTTCTGACCACTATATTTTTTTGATGTGTTATGCCTATCTAAGTATAAAAATCATCAAAATTTCAAATTCTATAGATCAGTTTTTTTTTAGAATTTTTTTTTCTTTCTAAATATGAGATTTTTGTATAGGTTGATCCAGACCTCTAGTTATAACTTAAAAACGCCTTGTCCGATTTTATCATGTAATACGTCAAAAAATTATACATTATGCCAGCCTTAAGGTTTGCTAAAATCATTTTTTGGTATCGTTAATAGTTTTAGAGTTATTAGGAAAAAAATAAAAATAAATTTTTTTTTTGAATAAATTACAAAATTTTTGATTTTGGAAAATTTATAAAAAATATAAATTTGCAAATATTTTCCAGGTTTTTATTTATTCATATAGCTGCATGTAATAGCAATAAAATGAGCCCTCATTTATTAAAATCCGTGTGTTAATGTTTATTTTATTTCCGGAAAAGCGAAAATACCCATTTTGGGCGAAAAAAACTCTTTTTGCTGTCATTGCCCAAACTGAAGCAATTATTCATTTCAGTAGCATGCAATACATATGTACATACATATAAAAAATAATAATTAAACAGTTATGTTTGTACATAATGCTGCAATAACAAGTAGACTTCATAATTTCGCATCCTTTTGCTACCTGTTACCTGCATACTCCTGCCAAAGTACACACTTTCAAATAGCAAATTGATGCTGTACGTTTAGGGGAATTGACGAGGAATATTTTCTACTGAGGGATGCTTCCAATGCTTTGGAAATAGATTGCAACACATACTTAGGTATTGCTAGTGAATCAAATGTACACCATTTGGTTGGTTAAGAAAGTAAAAGCAAAGTCAATGCAATATGTCTGACGGCGACCTCGAAATTTGAATTGCGCCGCCAAAAAATTATTGTTGGCGTAAAAGTAGTTAAATAAGCAAGAGTTGCAATATGCCTTTAAGTTGTACTTTTTATAACATTAAACATGACGTTATACATTTCTGCAGCAGATTAAACAATATATAAATATATTTATATTTATTTTAACTTTGTAATCGAATTATATTATAGGACTTTTTAATTGTTGATACTACTCAACATGGTTCCAAGTTTTTTTCGAGTCTATTGGCGAGTTGAGTAGCATCAAGATAGATAACAATTAATATGGTTTATTTAGCGCTAGCATAATAATTTATTTTAAACTTTATCAGCTTTAAGATCCTTAATACATTATATATCTTCTCTTCATAAAGAAAAATAGTGAAAAAATAACAGATTAAAAAAATAAAACCAGTGACACTGATGTAAAACTCTTCTTATTTGTTTTGTTTTTCTTCCATTGTTGCTGGCTGTTTTTAATCAAAATTAATGACGACTCTTGGAACTCAATAAAACATGTCGCCATTCAAACAAACTGAATAAAAATAAACCATTAATCGTTTTTTGCTTCTTACGAGTATTATTTTTGTTGTTTACAACTCACTCACCTGTCGTTAGGCACGTAAAAATATATTAATTATTTTATTGCTATTTGAAACAGCAACAAGAAACATATTTAATACTAATGACATTTTTATTACTCACTGCACAATTTATTAGGGAACGAACTAAAGGTATAAACGGAACGACTATTCAAACAGGGTTCATGTAACAAATTTTTTAAACATTCTCGAGTGGCAAAAAAAAAAAATAAAAAAAAATATTCCCAGAGGGAGAAAAGTATCTGTCGCCTGATAAGCAAAGTGAAGTGATAATAAATAAACGATTCGAGTTTCGTAACTTTGTAGGCGGTCATGTCACGCAAGTTGACCATAATTTCCTGCAGTAAAGTAAAGAAAATTTTAGTTGGGATAAAAATGACTCTTTCGACGAATTTTATATTTTATATTTTGCTCGAACAATATTCAAGGGCAGCTGATGAGAAGCGTGGCGGTTTCTAAATGTTGTGTTGTAAGATTTACAACACAGCTTACAACTCTTTTTGTGATTATGGTTCACAACATCTAGGTGTTGTGCATGTCACAGAGTTGTTTTTCATTTGTAGAGCATCTTTCCGCAAAAATACATGCCTGCATACAAAAAACTACCAAGTAAAGCCACACCTCCAGAAAGATGCACGCGTATGTTGCTTTCATTACACAAACACAAGCGAAAAACAATAAGTTTTGACATTTCATTGTCAAGTTTTACAACCAAAAGACATGGGAGATTTTTTTTGGTGTTGTATTTCATATAACACCGCAACTACCGCGTAGAAATGCATTGGTAAAAATGAAAAGAATGAAAAACGTTTTTCTTAGAAAAATACAAACAAAGCCATACAATTTTATGTAAATGTTGGATGTTTAATTTGGTTATAACAATGAAAGGACCAAAAAATTGTACATTGCAATTTAAATCCATTGCAACTACAAAATACAAAATAAAACTCTCTTGTTATCAAAAAATGGGTAATAATTATGTGTACAGATGCATTTTTATTTATATTTTGTTAATAAATTTTAATAATTAATTGTTTTTTTATATTTTTGCAAAACATATTTCATATGCACACTTACAAATTTTATTTTTTTGTGGGGAGGAAAGCGAAACATTGGAGCACTATTTATGTCAGTGCCCCGCTTTCTCACAAATACGATCCCGACATTTTGGGAGAGACACCTTACCAGACATAACCCAATTACGGGGCGTATGCTGGAGGAAACTAAGGAACTTTGTGAATGACATGGAGTTCCTATAGACCTATGAGTCAAACTGGTTCACGGTTAAACCCACGGAGCGCACAACAAGCCTATATTGGCTTAGGTGTATGTCGTAAGACATGGGCAGAAGAACCCCTCCATTCAACCTAACCTAACCTATAACGTATTTTCCTAAAAACATAGTAATGGCAGAGATAGTAACAAACTAACTTTAATAAATAAAATTAGTAAAATTTAAATTTAAAATGCTCATGCTCCCGAAGCTCACATGATACAAAAGAGAGTTTAACTCTATATTTAATTTAAAATTAACTAAAAACTAACTTAAAACTAGCTTAGACAGACTAGTAACTCAAAATTTAAATAATAATAATATTAAAAGAAACAAAACTACTTAACCGAAAGACACTAACCTCTATGAGTGCCTGAAGAACTCTTTAAGTAATAAGAAGGGGCGCAGATTAATATTCAAATTAAAATTTGGAGTAATTTCATTTATAAGAGCAACTGGTGATAAGTAATTTGTATTTGACCAACTAAAGTTAATCTGCTTAAATTGAAGATCTCTTACGGTTCAAAAGTTACAGCCAAACATCAAATTCTGAGGAAGATCTAATAACTAACGAATTATTCCGCATAGTTTCTCCGACAAGCCCAACTATTCACTCTTATTGTGTTTGGCGTAGTTGAAAAGCGACAGCTATCGTTATCGAATTTCAATCACTTTTTTACATTTTTGATAGACAAACTATTCACGATTGCAAAATATCGGCATTTTTAAAAACGGCTGCCCTTGCCCACTAAAACGCCAAACATAAATTAGGATGATGATTTAAAACTAATCGTAAGCAATAACTTAGAAACTTGAATCTGTTTAGAAATTTGAAAATAGAATTTATGGTAATAAAGTTTGGACAATTGACTTCAAATATTGATTTTGATTTGTATGTTTTGTTTTCGTAACACTCACTGAAATCAAAGTTTAATAAAAGCTCTACTGACGTAACGCTTCATATTATTTTATTGAGGTTAAACCTTAAAACAGACACTCACTCACTTGTCCTTATTTCCTTTATTAAACAGCTACTTTCTATTTTGGTTTTTCTTACCACTTTTCCAATATAATAGAGTTTTCCTCACAATAAAACAAAAGAAAAAACATTGAAAACAGCAGAGGATTCACTTACATACATTCAACTATGACTCAGGCAGTTGTTGTCAAAGTCAATTGAACATGACGAAAAGGAGGGGAGCAAATAATGTAGGTCAAAATTTATGTGTATGTATGTATGTACCATGTCTAATATCGTTTTATTATTGCATGAATATAGTTTAAAGTATGTGTGTGTGAATGAAATAAATTTAAAAATTTTTAACCACGGACACAAAACTTCGAAATTAACAGACCTATGTTAATGTGATAACATGGCTCTGTTAAGCCCCAAAAATTAAAATTTTTATAAAACAAAAAAATACATTTAAAAACAAAAAATTCGAAAAAATTATAGCTCACGAACACTAACTAATATTTTCAAATTAAATTTTAACAAAACGGAGTCACAAAAATGTCAATAAAAAAAAAAAAGTCGTTAATAAGGAATATCAAGAAAACAAAAACATTAAAATTTCTTCACAATTTTGGCAATTGCTGGCGTAGTTGGACAATTTATTATATGAACCATTATCTCCTCTTAAAGCACGATATGTGGCTGTGCCAGAATCACCATTTTTAGGGTACCGTACTCATCAGAGTGAAGCGGAACCCTATTACCGAGACTTCTACGTCCGTCCGTCTGTCCGTCCGTTACAACGTCTATTGTCCGAAACGGTAAGAGCTTGCCGCTACAACAAGAAGTTGAAAACTACCAGGTGTCCCCATACAACGAAAACTAACAATTAGCCGTTACTCTCGAACCGTGAGAGACGGAGGGATGAAATTTGCATAATATATGTATACATATATGCTCCATAACAACAAATACTAAAAACAACAACAACTCTTAAACTACCAGGTGCCCCTTACAACGAAAAGTAACAGTGAGCTGTAACTCTCGAACCGTAAGAGATAGAAAGCGGAAATTCGCACAGTGTATGTATTCCTAGATACGTAACGTAAAGTAACAGATACGTACGGAATCCTAAGTGTATTGTAGTATGATTTAGTTAAGCGATCCATTTTCGTCAATGTTAGACTTTCAACTGAGTAGAAAAAAAATTGGTTTAACAACTTCGTTTGACAGATGTCGAATTCCAGTTCTATACTTTGGACACCACGAAATGGATAACCCTTTATATGACTTAAATTGTTAATTGCTATTAGCAGGCTTTATTTCGAGTTCACCTCCGCAGAATTGTTACTTAATTTTTAGTAAAGTCCTGCGTTTGATCAGCCGCCATATCAATTCGTCTGCAGTCAATTTGTTCACTGGCAAATCGAACACGAAGGGATGATCCCTGGATTAGTACTTTTTCTCCGGAGTACTGGTCCAAGATAAACAAAATTATTATTATACATTAATTTAATATTTAGTTATTTGACCCCTTTTTTTCTTATATTTTATATATTTATTTGAGCTTTAGGTCTTTTTGAAATTTGAGTATTTATTTTTGTCAATATTTCGCTCTCCTTCAATAGCGAAATATTGACAAAAATAAATATTGACAAAAATAAATATTGACAAAAATAAATACTCAAATTTCAAAAAGACCTAAAGCTCAAATAAATATATAAAATATTATACATTAATATAAAATTACTTTTTCAGGCTCAAGTTCAAATCTTAAGTAAAGAAAAGTAAAATTTTAATAGCTAGGTGGACAACCGGCTGTTTCTGGGTAGCAAACGCCCTTCATCAGCACCCTATGAACTTTGGATATGTCAAATTTCAAAATTTTGGCACAGCCGCTTTAACCACTCGGCAACCAAATTGTGAAATTTGATAGCCTGAATTGCGATCTAGTCAACCCAACTAATGCTGTTTTTTACGGTTCCCGAATTGTTCCAAAGTTTGAAATACACTACAGGAAATTCGTCTGAGTTTTCTTCAGTCTTACAAATTCTCTAACATTTCAAGAATACGAAAAAGCACGAATATTTTATAACCTTGATCATTTTCCAATCAATTTTTTTTTCTTGATGTATGTATGTTAAAATAAACGGGGGAACTTTAGAATACGAGCCAGGCTTTGGAAGAAATGAGTTTGTAGGTTTGCCGGAGGCTTTTAGTTTATTAATAATTCGACTTTGAAGTTGCGGAATTTACTAAGAAAAATATGAAAATGGTGGTAAAACAGTGCTGCCAGGGGGAAGTTTTTGCACAGAACATAAAATCGCGAATTCATAAACGGTTTCAACCATCCAAAATCCCATTTTTTTACATTTAATTCAATAAATTTTTTCATAGATATGCCAAATTTGTTCTTGACAACCGGCCTTCCGCCGGGCTAAGGGATTTTCTCCTCCATGGATAACCCATACGGACTTCGCGTACAAAATCTGTAAGCATCTGGCAGCAGCACCATTATACTAAAGCCGACCCAAATAAACTTTTTAAACGAGTCAGTACCATGTTTATATAAAATAAAAAACAAATGGCATGAAAAAACTACTAAAACCGAAAATAAATTCCTTTAGATGCCATGGGAAAGCAAATACTTGAAGTAACATCTAAAAGATGCCCCCAAGTTGGAACTATCTGGAATTCTTAATGAGAGAAACGTTTTAAGTGAAATTTATAACAATGATAGATCTTCGTCTATTCTATTCAAATATTTGAAAATATATTAATTTTCCCTACACAAATTGCCCTGCTGTACTGAACCCTTCCTGTGCCCACCCGCCTCGCACCTGACTGAACTTATTTATTTTAACAATTTTCAAATGCTTTCAAATATTGAGTCAAATACTGTTACATTGAATTGTTAGATTTGTTTTTTTTTTAAATTTTTATATTTGTTAACTTGAAAAAAAAAATAAATAAATAAAAGCTTTAATTTACCATTTACACATTAAAAACAAACATCTTGCACTGAAAAAACGCTGACTTAAAAGAAAAAAAAATAGCATTTAACATTGATTTTGAAACGGAAAACAGTTTCTTTATCACAAGTTAAAAATAATATTAAAAAAAGAAAAAGAAAACTGAAGTCAGAAATAATCAATTCACTCTGTTACGGTTCAAACTGGTTTGTTGTTGGCTTAAACTGGTAAATGCCGGCAGTGTCAGCTACTTGATGCAACAAAATATTAACAAATTTTTTTGTTTATTCTCTTGTTACAAAAGCACGAAAGACTTTTTTTTTTGTTTTTAAATTTAATTTCACAAGCCCTACAAAACGTAATAAATATGTATAATAATCAAATAAAGAAATTGCAACGTGTTTGATTTTATTAAAAAGCAGTAGCTGCTGCTGTTGTAATTATTACAGTGAAACTTCGTTTTAACGAACTTGAATGTAATGTGAAACTCGATGTACGTACGGTTTTTGGAGTCCCTTGAGAAAACTTTTTCACACAAAAATAAAGAAATTCTGAGCAAAAGATACTCTGTATAACACCGCTCCTTCGTTAATCCTTTCCTATTTTCCCAATTCCAATACAATGCAATGGTTATATAGAGATCAACCTCTGAGTGCTGGTCCAAGTCTAAAAAAAAAAATCCTCTATACAAAGCAATTAGAATATATATATATATATATATATATATATATATATATATATATATATATATATATATATATATATATATATATATATATATATATATATATATATATATAAAATATAAATATAAAATGTACATATATTTGCAAATGCAAATACAGTTGAGCCTCGATTATCTGGCTCGATTGAGATAATCGTTAAACACTGTTAATAGAGATGATATAAAACATACAAAAAACACATTACCATTTTTATCTATTTTCTTTGAAACATGAAATTAATATACATAAATACAGATTCATATATGTATATTATGCATACATTCAAAAATTTATGTATATATATTTTTTAATATTTTCTTATAGTACTTTGCCTTTTTGCTTTTAATTGTTCCATAATTAATTGATTTTAAATACGCTACATTTGAATTTCATCTGGTTCCGATATAGTTGAAGAATTTTCCAATAATTTTAACAGAACTTTAGACGCCTCCATTGGCTGTGCCAATGTTGGAGTTTCAACTTCAGTCACTTTGTTCTCGGAACTTCAACTATAATCACTTTCCCGATTTATCTTGCTCATGATTTCATTATCAGATAAAATTGGCAACGGAGTGACACCGCTTTCGCACTTCATTCACTCTGATACGAGGGTAGCCTTTTATATTTCGGGATTTGACAGCTTTACCGCAAAGTTGGTCATTTTTGAGGTTATACGTACTCAGAACGTTTTGACATACGAGCGCTATTTCTGTTGTTTACTATAATTTAAAGATTCATTTCCGCCCAAAAATGGAATTAAATCGTGGACACTTTCGTGCGACTATTTTTTACAATTTCGACGTGGATGAACTCAGCAACTCATGCATGCATGAACTTGAACACTGCTCCATCAAGGACCAGTGTTTATAAATGATAAGGTAAATTCAGTTGTGGTCGTAATTCGCTCTAAGAAGAATTTCTCGAAGGTCGTCCAAAATCAGTTGCTGTTCCGAAAACCATTGATGCCGTGCTCGAACTGATATCGCAATATCGTCATCGTGAGATTGAGACAACCTTAGACATCAGTGGGACCAGCATACATTAAATATGGCATAAACATTTGATTGCCAAAAAAATATGTTCGAATTGGATCCCACACAATTTGCCAATCGCTCAAAAAAGGCTCGTGTCGATTGGTCAAAAGAAATGCGATCGCGGTATTTCGAAACACGTCTTATGACATTGTGACAGGTGATGAATCGTGTATTTACGCATATAAAGCCGAAAGTAAACAGCAGTCGACTGTATGGGTGTTTCAAAATAAATGAGAAAAATCAAACAAAAGTAAATGTTCGCCTGTTTATTCGGCAAAACTTCCTAAATATTCATGGGGAATATTTGGAAAAGCACTAATTCGATGATTTTTGATGATTAATATTTGTTTTTGTTCTCTAATCTCGAAATATAAAAGGCAACCCTCGTATACAGAATAATTTATGTTTATTGAGTTCTTATTTCACAAATATTTATGTAATATTTATTTGTTAATTAAGCGTTTTGTAAACATGAAATATTTCTCATAGATAACCCAGTAAACAAATGCGCATCCACATATTACGGCTTCGTGTTTTTCACCTTTGGAGGAGAAAAAATAATCGTTCCTATCAAATATTCACACACATTTTTTATTTGAAAAGAAGGAAAAGACATGTACATATATCAGGTATAAAATCTTTGCCTGTTTCAATTCTGAATACGAAATGTATTTTTTAGATGAAGCAGGTTAAATTTTTTAATATATTTTTGTATTAATATAATATCTATTATTTGGTTTTTTCCGAACCCTTTTTTTTTTTATATATTTGTTTTCTTGTAGCTAAAGGTCTTTTATTAAAATTATTTAATTATTTTTGTCGATATTTCGCTCTCCTTTGGATAGCTTCTTCAGGATATTGATTGTAATGACGAGGCTATCCGAAGGAGAGCGAAATATGGTCAAAAATAATTAAATAATTTTAATAAAAGACCTTTAGCTCAAGAAGTTAATATAATATCTTTAATTACGGCCATCGCAATCGAACAGAAAGCGTATTCTTTTTGCGATGGCTCGAGTTTTCCTATTGATGGAACTCGATACCCCTTGCGGATCGATTTTTTCCTTAAGACAAAAAAAAGTTAAGCTACACTGAACAAAATTTTAGTAACTTGCTTATAAAAGGTAATTGCGAAACAAAGAAAATTTTTCTAGATATTGAGGAAGCTTATTCATTTAGTTAGCCGTAATTCGATAACTGCACAGGCATATGTATTTGCTCATTAGTTTAGCGATCGCTAATTCCCAGCCATGTCGATTTGTATGCCCAAAATTTTATCTATGTTGTGCCTTCGATTTTTTGATAGCCTTCAATCAAATCATTTTCGGGGCGTTCGATTTTCAATTTATTTTTGTACTTTTGCATGGGTGTCTGTCTCCCTGGTGTGGGCATGCTCCAAAAAAATTAGTGGGAATCAAATATTCTTGGGGGCTGGTCATGCATTTCATGCCTCTTCGGTCATCCTGGGGCAAGTTAGTGTGATGGGGGCAAAATTTCATTTTTGAGACGTCCAGCTACGGTTGCCTTAGAAAAGTATAATGTATCACCAATCCCTAAAATATTTGTTTTTTGAACACACCGATCACGTGCCACGACTTCCTAGAGCCATGCAATACAAAAATCCAAAATAAAAATCTATGTCGGATGCCTCGAAAATGCTTTTCTTAACATGTCGTAGTGGAACTTGTTTTACCTCATGTCAAAAGCTATCGAAAAATCGATGACACAATATCGATGGCCAAATCGATCCACTAAAATGTGCACCTTTAGAGCTGCCTGACGGTTTTGTGTGATGGCATTTTCAATGGCCTATTTGAATCTGGTTTTAGAGCTGTATTTTTCACCTGTCTCCTTAAAATCTTTTCTAATCACTTTTTAATTTTCCAAATTGGAACAATTAAATAATTACTTATTGTTTTCTTTGATGCAATTAATCTGTTGTTTACAAAATCACACATACATGCTAAACGTTTGTTGCAAACGATTTAATTTGAGCATAATGCAAAACTGTCAATTAAAGATGGCGCTGGTCATGACACATTTAATTAAATTGTTGTTGAATCAAACGAGGGAAAGAGAAAACAACTAAAATAATAAAATAAAAGTCATTTTACATTGATTAGTTTTCAAATTCTGGCGGTCACATTTTGAATGCGCTTTTTTCTGTTCTCCATTCCAAACGAAATAATGAACTCTTTTTTTTTTTTTTTTTTTTTTTTTTTTTTTTGAAAATATGATTCTGTGTCGCTGTTTTTTTTCTCTTTCTTTTTTTTTTTGTTCTTGCTTACACGTTTTTGTTTATAAATGACTTTTTCCCCTGTAACGCTTTCATTCATACGTTTGATGTAGAGCTTTTTGTACAGACTTTCAGTCATTCATTTGTTCATTCCATACATTGCATTTGAATGCTTTATGGTGTTTTTTTTTTTTTTTGATTCCTAAAAGAACAAAACTAATTTATATGCATATTTTTACACACATGTATGTACATATATACTAGATATCTGCACCAATACGTTTGAAAGGACTTTGAATACATTCAGCTGGGGCTTGCCAACAAAGTGTGTGTGTGTTACAATTCGCGATAGTAAAAACAAATGAAGGAAATATACAGTGCTTTCTTTACTATTAGTGTGATTAAACAAGGCAAAGAGAACATTAAAGGTTTTAAGCTGTTTCGAAGCCACCACACTTTTCGTCAGCCTTCAACAACTTGGATGGCTGAGTGGCTGGGGTATCGCTTCACAACTGAGAGCCTTTGTAACCAAGAACGGGCCTCACTTGCCTAGTTGTCCCCCAGCTAAATGTATTTGCTCTCTTCCATATGTTTACAGTATTTGACCGAAATAATTGTAATGTGAGCACGAATTTTAATGCAAATGCATGATTTCTTATTTTCTGGTGATGGATAAATATGCACTGACTAATTATATGTACTTTCGAATTAAGCATTTTGGCATCAATTGCTAGTTAAATATGTGAGCATATTTAACCCCCCGATTATGGTTCACAACATTTGTTCATTTATGTATGTATTTTTTGAAAAGTGATTATGGTTTACAACTATTGTGGCAAGTGTTGTCAAAATCTTACAACACATAATCAGATGTTGTCAAAAACTTACGACACCTACTGAAGTGTTGTCTTGTTGATGTTACCAGTTAAATTACGAAAAAATTATAAAATTTGTAAGTGTGCATACAAAATTTTTTGCAAAAATATAAAAAAAAACAATTAATTGTTAAAATTTATTAACAAAATATAAATAAAAATACATCTATACACATAATTATTACCCATTTTTCGATTACAAAACAGTTTTGTTTTGTAGTTGCAATGGATTTAAACTGCAATCTATAATTTTTTGGTCCTTTCATTATCATAACCAAATTAAACATCAACATTTACATAAATTTTTATGGCTTTGTTTGTACTTTTCTAGCAAAAACGTTTTTCATTCTTTTCATTTTTACCAATGCAATTCTACGCGGTAGTTGCGGTGTTACATGAAATCCAACACTCCATGTCTTTTTGTTGTAAAACTTGACAATGAAACGTCAAAATTTATTGTTTTTCGCTTGTGTTTGTGTAATGAAAGCAACATACGCGTGCATCTTTCTGGAGGTGTGGCTTTACTTGGTAGTTTTTTGTGTGCAGGCATGTATTTTTGCGGAAAGATGCTCTACAAATGAAAAACAACTCTGTGACATACACAACACCTAGATGTTGTGAACCATAATCACAAAAAGAGTTGTAAGTTGTGTTGTAAATCTTACAACACAACATTTAGATGTTGTGAACCATAATCGGGGGGTAAATGATAAGAGAATTTTTTTTTTGGATTTAATAATAAATTTATTAATTTATTATAATTATATATTATATATTATAATTATATATTATAATTATATATTATAATTATATATTATAATTATAATAATAATTATAATAATAATTTATTAATTTTTGGAATTTGACGGTTTTTTAACATTTGCACTTTCCCTTATATTTTATATATTTATTTGAGCTTAAGGTCTTTTGTAATTTGAGTATTTATTTTTGTCGATATTTCGCTCTCCTTCGGATAGCTTCTTCAGGACAATAATAATGAAAAATGTTTTGATTGGTTTTTTTCAAAAAACAAACATAACAACAAACATACATATTTTCCTATTTTTTCTTTCACATTTCAAAATTTAAAAATTATTGTTTTTTCTTTCTATACACAAATAAAAATTATATAAGTATTTAAGAAAATTATCAACATAAAATTATCTATATAAACATACATACATGAAATAACAATTAACATGAACAATAATAATTAAAACAAATTGTTAATCAAACACTTATATGAATGAAAAATATTTTCTTTTTATGAAATTTAATTTACCAAAAAGATTTTAATAGAAAATATTTAACATTCTTACACCGTATTAAATAATGAAAAAATCCATACATTACAGTAAACAAAGAACAATAACAATAACCATGAAAAACAAAAAACCTCTAATTTTTAACTAAATACTTATATATCTGTGCTATATTGTCTGTATCTGCCTTGAAGTTTATTCTCCTATCTACTGGTGTGTTGATAATATGTAACATTTCTAATGTAAGTCTGCGTTTATAATTACTTTCTCTACTCAATATTGAAGTGTCATCAAACTTTGGAACATGATCTAATCTTGCACAATGTGCCGTCAGTGCTGTCTTGTGCGTCAAATTTATCCTCCTATACTTCTGATCTGATCTATGTCCTGCTAATCTAGTTTTAAGCTTATTTTTAGTTGTTCCTATGTACACCTCATTACAGTTTTCTACGTCATTCCCACCACATGGTATACTATAAACTACATTTGACATCTCCATTTTGTCCACTCTATCTTTCATTTTACTAAATAATGTATATAATGTTTTATAAGTCTTATGGGCCATCATATACTTTATTATATATATTAGATTTTTCCAACTTTTCTGATATTTCCGGGATATATGTAAGTGTTTTATAAATTTTTGGTGCAGTTGTAAAAAGTACTAAATTGTTAGCAGATAGAACATTTATATTTTTTACTAAATTAAGATCTATAGCAGATTGAAGACCAATAATATTTTTTTTTTTTTTTTCATTATTATTGTCCTGAAGAAGCTATCCGAAGGAGAGCGAAATATCGACAAAAATAAATACTCAAATTACAAAAGACCTTAAGCTCAAATAAATATATAAAATATAAGGGAAAAAAGGGGTCAAAATAACGAAATATTAAATTTGCACTTTCCTTAAATAATTATTTATGTAAAGCCTTGTTTGACTTTTGTAAATTTCCATTTGCAATACTGCAGTTATAGAGTGTATATTAGTCGATTTAGCAATCGATATTGTGCCATCGCTGGCGTTTGGTTTGAGGGAAGGAAAAGTTCCATCACGGCATATTGAAAAAAATAATTTTCGAGGCGGTTAAACTTCAGTTTTTTTTTAATATTTTCTTTTGTGTTGCCTCCCCTTGATACTTTAAATAAAAGGTTATTTTTTTTTTATATATTTCTATATATTTCGAACCATTTTATAGGGCATCTTTAGGATCTGTTTTTTATATGTGTTTTTATATGCGCTGGTATTCAATTTATTAAAATTAACGTTTTTATTTAAGGTTCAAAATAATAAACGTGTTTATTGTTCAATCCTTTTTATACCATTCCCAAAAATGTGTAAGGGTATTCTTATATAAGTTTGTGATTCCGTGTGTAACGCATTGAAATAACCAGCTAAGACCCCATAAAGTATTTATATTCTGGATCAGAATCCAAAGAGATTACGATTAAGCGATGTCCGTCTGTAGTCGTTGAAATACCGTTTCTGAGAAAACGGGTTGAGATAGAAACCTCATTCTTTCGCTAAAATGTGTTTAATCCCGGTAGTGGCTCAGTAAGATCGGTCTACGGATAGCCGAGATAAGTATATCCAAAAAACCGGGTTTTAAGGGGTATTTTTGGCCATTTTTTGGTGAGATTTTTGAAAAAAAAATTTTTTCTAAAAAGTTAGCCATATCATTTTAAATGCCCATTAGATCCCAAAAATCGAAGAATTTTTGAAATCGCCCATATATACCCGAGATATAGCGTCTCGCGATTTTTCAAGAAATCGGTTTATAAGCCAAATAAAACAACTTTTGGCACCAAAAATCAATCAGAATGGTACATACATATATCATTGTGAAGGGTATTTAAGATTCGGCCCAGCCGAATATAGCACTCTTTCTTGTTTATATCTAAATCTTTTTGAAATATACAATTTTCAGTTTTTTTGTATTTTTGTATTGGAGTCTGATTAACTCAGTTTTTGAGCGGGGGGCGCTGGTGAAGACGAAGAAATTGATGTGTGCTAGCTGAGCCAATGGAATAGAAATGTTGTAGACTCAGAATACACCTCAGTTGAAATCGAAAGAAAATAAAACAAATGGTTTTCAGAATTCACTTAATATATAATATATTTTTATTCAAGAACACGACATTTGACCAGTCTATCAGTAGTTTTGTAGCCGAAATAGAAAAAAGACACTTGTCCCTTTTCATCTTAATTTAGCGGACTACACAACCATCAGCTTTCATTTATAAGAAACCGAAATACTTGAAAAACAAATTTTTAGCTATGAGGGTTAAGGTTTTGGCCTTAACAGAGTTCCCATACTAGGGGTATATAGTCGGTGTGTACCAAAAAAAAAAAAAAAAAAAAAAAAAAAAAAAAAAAAAAAAATAAAGAGAAAAAATTATTGGGAGCTGGTCTTCTTGAAATTAAAAACACCCTGGGGCGGATTAGTGTAGGAGGGTAAATTTTTCCTCATGCCAAAAGCCATCGAAAAATCCATGGCACAATATTGACAAAGTTTTTTGTTCTTACTCATCGACCCACCCTAGTGTATATAAATAATTCAATGCAGCCCTTTAGTATCTGCTATTCTTTACATGGCATGAACTCGTGTATGTAATTCAATGTTATACATTTATTTTATTTTTTTCACTCTAAAACCGCCACAGTAACATTATTAATATTTAACAAGTGCAACAAAACAAAACAACAACAAAAAAAAAAACATCTTTTTTCTAACTAAACAGCGCTTATTATGTGAAATAATAAAAAAAAGGAAAACAAAAAATTATGGTGCTGACCTTGTTTGTGACACAGTCAAACTATTCAAATATAATTATGAGAGCTTGTTTAAGTGTCGTGTTCCATTAAGATTTAAGTGCGATTTTTGTCAAACACCCAAGAAAACTTTTGACACCTTTTGCCAGCAGCTGCACCAGCACTCATTCGCTCACTCCCTCTTTCACTCATCCATTTGCAGTTCTCATCATTCAAATAATACTGCGGGTTCTATGCAAATGCCAGATTAAATAATACGTGCCGTACTCAAATCAGCTGCAATTTTTCTTATTACATTCATTTTTCTCTTGACGTTTTTTTGTCTGCTTTTCTTCCTTTTTAACCTCACACTTATTTTTAGTTAATTAAGCTTTATTCTTTAGATTTTTATGCATTTTTTTACTCTGAGTTTTCTTTTAACGCAGTGGCAACAATAATAAATAGTTACACATTTTATTAAACATATGTTGTAGAGATTTATCTTGCTTCAAGAGATGGATGCAGTTCATTTCAGATTCATTAGAATAAGTTGTGTATGTGGCTATAAATTAAAAGCAAACAATTTTTAAAATTACTGCACAGTGGCTTAAAAATATTCTCCCATATTTCAATTGCCGTTACATCAAGTCAACATCGGCAATCATTTTCAGCTTCCTTGTAGACATTTGATATGCTCAGTACCTAAGGGCTAGAGAAAGCCTATTAACCACATTCAATTATAGCTGGTAGCAAGAAGACACGCCTTAAGAGGACATCAATTGCAGTATGCAATATTAGCGGAAATCACCCTTGGTTGCACATCTGCAATTTTAGCACATATAGCATGATTTTTTTGCTACAAGGCGTGAGTGTCTTTTTCAAGTGTTTACCAAAATAATTATAACAGCTGATTTTAGAGCAACGGGAAATATAAATATTTTTGTTTTGTAAATTGTGAAGGAAGCTTAGAAAACAAATTGCAAAAATTTTGTTATTCAATATTTTTTTTTATTTCTACATCTGTCTCTCTTTTTTTTTGGTGACTTTTTGTTTAATTATCATAATTTGTTTTAATTTCTTCCGTGTTCTCTTGTTTTCTTGCCTGTTTATTATTTATTTGTTTACAAAATTTAATAAAGTGAGTTTGCCGCATGAAATAAGCTAAGCCGCAGCCAATATTTGAAAAGCAACGCCGTCGATAAAATTTGCACTTGAAGCAACCGCCCGATTTTTTGTTTATTTTATAAAATTGAATAAAAATGATGCCTAATAATAATAGCTATAATATTCACTTTTTACTATTTTGTAAAGACTTCTTTGAGCAACGTTAGCATTAATTTAATTCCAGCACAGACATGTTTTGTGGCGGCCTTGCCGGCGTAAAGTTTTTTGAGCGTAGGAGTTTACATGTTGGATTGTAAAAAACGAACAGCTGTTTTAGCATTTAGCAACATTTGCAAATACGGATCTGCAATGGTTTTTGGTTATGCATATTTGCTTAAGTGATGCAAATCTCAGTTTCACACATTTTGTTCTTGTAGTCTTGCAGACTATGGCACATACTATGCTACGGTTGCAATATCTGCAAGGGTAATTTGCAATGAACCGTGAGTTCCGCTGTTATTGTCAACAAAAAAAGAAGTGCTCATACTCGTATTGCAAGTCGTAAAGTATTTTTTTATATCACGAATATCAGAGGAATAAGTTGCTTGGGAGAAAATCTTTGCTACCACCATTTGCAATAAATTGGTATCCCGAGCAAGACCCATTTATTATGTCAACGCATCTCTTCACATAATTTTGTGTGTTTTCATGGTGAAACTGTCAATAGTTGTACAGATATATGTATGTGGATATGTGTTTTGTCAAAAAACCTCCAATTGTCTGCGATGGAAGGTTTTTCATGAGCGCCTCGATGGATGAATTGATAGAGTGCTTTACCAAGAGTCTCCGTGGTGGCAGATTCGATTCCTGCCGAAGGCTCTGGGTGTTTATGCAGAAAAACAAAAGGCTTCTCAGTTTTGAAAAAACCGTTTTCATGTTTCCTTCTTTTGAAACATTTTCGTTATCGTCAGATAACTTACATATGTATTTACTTTTTATTAACTCCTTTCAATAGAAGAAAAATTAAACTTAATAGATTTTCAACTTAAAAACTCAAGTTAGAACTTACCGGTCACTTTCTCGTTCCCATAATTTATAATTTTTTGACGTATTACATGATAAAATCGGACACGCCGTTTTTATGTTATGACTAGAGGTCTGGATCAACCTTTACGAAAATCTCATATTTTAGAAAGAAAAAAAAAATTCTAAAATTTTTTTATGATTTTTGTTTTTAGATAGGCCTAACATATCAAAAAAATATAGTGGTCATCCATGGTTTTTTTTTGGCTGTTCGGTTGTGTTACAGTCCGAATTCTTAAATGCAGATAAAAGAAGAACTGACAATATTATTAGAGAAAAAGAAAATTTCAAAATTCAACATTTGTGACTACAACAATGAAAATATCATCACAGGGTGATTCTTTTTTTTTTCGCAATATAGCAATACTTTCTAAACTACGCGATTTAGATTTTTTTTAAATTTTTTATTTATTTATTTATTTATTTATTTTTGGTAGCAGTCACCACTTGACCTATCAACAGTTTATGTTTGGACGTTGAGATACGGTACACCCTGTATGTATCTATGAATACTGAGACCCCCTGTTCATTGAAAATTCAGCAAAAACTTTGTGCGCTTGTTTATTGCTTTCCGCTATGAAAAAAAATGAACACAAATAAGAAATTGTGAGAACAAATAGACGCAATCCGGTATGACAATTTTGTAGCAGATTGAAATTCATATCTCTTCAGATTTTTGTATCGTTATCTTTTAAATGGTTGTGACTACATCAAATTTTGTTCATACATTTCCATTCATTATTCATTGAATCATTGAAATGTGTTACAAATCGCATACAATTGGAAAATTGTGCAAACACATCATCGTTAACAACAATGACAACAACAACTACAACTACAACAACAACAACAACATTCAAGATGAACAATATCACCAGCACGACTGGTGTGTGTATGGTAGTGGTTGTAGCAACTACAATTTGAACACTCAAATGTGGTTTAAAATTTTTTTTAATTCTGTGTTGAGTGTGTGTGTGTGTCTTTCTATGGAGGCTTCTTAAATTATAATAAATTTTTATTAAATTTAATGCCTTGTGACGACAATTGTCACTCACAATATACATAGAAAAAATATACACATGTCTCTTTGGAACTGTGAACGCGTTGTAAATCAAACATACAGACATTAAAAGTATTTGATTTATTCATTAAATATCACAAGTACTGTGTGATTTTACTCATTTCACATTTCGATTTCTTTAAGTTTTTGTACTTTTATATTAAAAAAAAAAAATCCTTTCTAGAGCCGCCATTGACGTTAATACGAAATGACTGACGCTCTAAAAGAGTTTTGTTCATAAATGCAATGAATTTCGACATTAATTTAATGAAAAAATTCATTATTTTTCAACCAACACTTACGTCCATTGTATCAATGAATCCTGATTCATTAAATTTATATTAATGATCGTTTCAATTACATAAATGAATTTTCGTCATTGAGCTAATGAAGTATTTCAGTGCTGTAATGACAAAAATATCATTAACTAGATGAAACAATTCATTAAATATAGGAATTTGTTCATTGATCTAATGACAATAGAACATAATTTTTGTGACGTATATTATTAAGGCTACGGATAATATTATTATTAACAGATATTCCCCAAAAAAAAAAACGCCGTTTTATGTGTGATGCCACTTTTTAGGTGTTACCACAGAGTATGAACAGAGATGAAACGCGACCAGAACGAGATAGCAGGTCAGCGCGAAGATCTGTACGTCTCGTTTTCACAATTGCTCGAGAACTTGTAGTCAAAAAAAAAAAAACATTTTTTACAGTTCCTTTTTGCTCGGTTTTGTGTATGCGACACAGACTCTGTGGTATGCGGTAAGAAAAAGTGGTAATTTTTTTTATTATAAATTTATGAAATGTTTAAAAACATTATATTTATATATAAATATGATCAAATCCTATTTCAAATAGGATTTTTAGTTGACAAACTTTTACCAATCTTTTACTTTTAATTTAATTTAAATTATTAAATTTGTGCTGTTTCGGTGGTGATTGTTCATAAAAACGTGTTTTTTTGTGTGTGTTGTTTTTCGTATAAAATTCATACTATAGCTATCTCTTTAAAAAGCTGTCTAGCAGCTGATTTGCGCGATTTTCAAAGGTCACTTTTATCATCTCTGTATACTCTGTGCTGTTACTCGCAGTAGACTTCAAAACCTTTGTGAAATTTTAAAATATGTTACCATATATCCAAATTTCTCTACAAATCAAATGATAATTGAAACCTCAATGAACGAGTACATTGATTTAATGAAATTGTTCATTGATTTGATGAAATTTTTTCATAAATCCAATGATATTTTTTAACGAAATTATGAAAACTAATGAACAGTTTTTAATGAAATTTATTCACTAGACCTATGAAAATTCATTGCCGCAATGAACATTTTCATTGGATCAATGAAAAATTAATTAAATAAATTCATTACAACTATAAACGAGATTTCTTTCAGTGCTGTAACAACCAGCCAGAAAGGCGATTAGAAAAAAAATAATTGAGCTTTGGTTGCCGATTGGTTACAGCGGCAGTGTTAGCACTGGGAAATTGGACACGTCCAAAGTTTATAGGGTGCTGTGATGAAGGGTGTTTGGTACCCAGCAACAGCCGGTTGTCCACCTAGCTATAAAAGTTGTACTTTTTTTTTGATATTGATAAAAAAAAGTGACCAACCAAGGGTTGAACTTGAGCCAGGTAGAAAGTCATTTAATATAAATTTATTGGTTTATTTTTATTTTCTTTTTTGAACTCGGTTTTGAAAAATATTTGATTTAAGCAAAGTTTTGTGAAACTCAATTTTGAATCACTCTGTTTGTTGGCTGTGATCTATTTGAAATAGAGATTGCGATTTCTGGGCGTCCGACAAAAATTATTTTTATTTCAATAATTCTTGATTAGCTCAAGTTCAAACCCTGGGTGATCGCTATTGTTGTCAATGGAGGGTGTTACAGAATCCGATCTTAACGGCATTGAATTTGGAACTGGCAGAAAAAGTACTTTGTTGTAATGAAATTGAAATTGAGCGCCTCGATGGATGATGAATTGGTAGAGTGGCCTGTTAAGTGTCGTCCCCGAGGTCGCAGGTTCGATTCCTGCCGAAGGCTCTGGGTGTTTCTGCAGACAAGCAAGAAGCTTCGCAGTTTTGTGTTTGTTAAAAAGAAAAAATAATGGTATCGGTTTCTTGTACGAACTAAAATTTTATAGCGCACGTTTCGGTGGGCTTTTCACTTTAAAATTGGAGAAGGGTCTTCCGAATGAGGGCTATAAACATATATGGGCGTAACTCTATTATAATTCAGAAAAACTGAAAGCACATATGTATGTATGTGGCCTACATTTTTTTTTTCTTGAACCCATTTTCACTGTTGTACGGTGTTATTAACAAGTAAATCAATGCAAATTTACAATAAACGTGAACAAATTAAATCAAAGATAGTATTAATCTATAATTTAAACAACACAAGAGTAAAAAAAAAAAATAAAATAAAAAATGTTGCTGATGTTTGCACTAAAAATTAAAACAGCACTATTAAAATGAAAAGCCAACATATAAATATTTAGAAAATTACTTAAAAGGTAATTATTATGAAAAATCACAAACAAATAAAAAAGAAAAATTTTAATTTATGCCCAAAAGTGTGATAAACGTGCTGACGATTGAAATGTGACTTAACAACTGCTATGTAAATATGTATGTATGTTTTAAGTATTAAAAATATTTCTCACTGCTCATGAAATTAATTCGATAATTATAAAAAAAAACTGCTCAATTAACAACCGTAATAGTTTAAAGCAAATTTTCAATTAAAAAATTAAAGCACGGCCGGAAACAGATCTTTAAGATTTTTAGTAATTAAAATCGGTAACACAGAAATTTATTTGTCTATGAAATGATTACGCATCTTTTGGTTTAAACCAGTTTGCAAACAAAAGTCACTAGTTAAAAATTTGTTTTTTTATTTTGCAAATTTGCAAACTTTTTCATTGTTCGTATTACCAGCCCTCTCCGGCTATTTCCATGCCTTTCGCTTTTTCGCTTCTGCAAACTCTAAACAAAAAGTATCATCGTCATTGATCTTGTTTTATCCAGTTAAATCTAGAAAAAAGTAAAAAAGAAAAACTCTTGATTTCTATTTGAAATCTCTGAATTTTTCTTGGAGCTCAACAAAACTCTCTTTCATCGCCTTAGAAAAATTTTTTAATCTGCTACTTGAACTGTAATTGTGACCATGGACGATAGATAAATTAATGATTCTATCGCTGTGGGCCGACTGCTGAGCATAAAACGATAAAGAAAAATAAATAAAATATTTTAAAGTTCATTTGTCTCGTTGTCCGATTTTTATTTGTGTGCAAATGCGTGCTTCAGCGCAATTTGTCTACACATGTTTATGATGAATATGCTCTCTACTCCAGTGATTCCCAACATTTTGTAGAACATACTTACGATAAACCACAGAAAACTTTCAGCAGAGTCACCGGCGATACCGGAATAAACCTGAAACGGAAACAAATTCATCCATAAAACAGACTGCAAAAAAGATCACTGCTTTGGTTAATGTTAGTTAAGTATATTAGGTTAGGTTAGTTTGTTTGGAGGGATTTGCTTGCTCATGTCTTGCGACATAAACCCAAGCCAGTATAGGCTTGTTGTGCGCTCCGTGGATTTAACCGTGGATTTAAGTATATTAAATAGAAAGTAAAATTTCGTGAGCTTTGGTTGCCGAGTGGTTAAAGCGGCTGTGCCAAAATTGTGAAATTTGACACGTCCAAAGTTCATAGGGTGCTGCTGATGAAGGGTGTTTGCAGCCGGTTGTCCACCTAGCTATGAAAATTGTACTTTTCTTTACTTAATTGATATTGATTTAAAAGTGGCAAACCAAGATTTGAACTTGAGCCTGAAAAAGTAATTTAATACAAAATGTATGTAAATATCATAGTTCAATAAAATTAAATTTCAGTAAAATGTTAACAAATTGATTTAAATTCTTTAAATAAACTTAAACCACTTAAGGTCGTGATTCACTATCCTACTGAATCGTACGATCTGTTAAAAATGACATGTGTGTCCAAAAGGTGTGATAGTCTGGACTAAAAGTGTATGTGTGTGAAAGACTTTTTGACAAGTCTGTCCGATTTGTTAATCTTTTGAAAATTTTCAAAAACTATCTTTTTCTATGCGATCAGAGTTGCCTTTTCGGAGTTGTTTACAAAAGTATAATAGTGTGGCCGTTTTGATGCGACTTTTTAAAGTAGGACAGAATTCTATCAGCAAGTTTCAGTGAATGAATCGTACGATTGAGTAGGATAGTGTAACACGGCCTTTACAATGTATCGTGCAACTCTAATAGATTAGATGCATCTCGCAAAACACGACGAGCTATACGCTGTTGCTGAATCTTCTCCTCTTGTAGTGATATAATGGCATCAGTTCTGAACATTTTTTTTTTACCTTTTAAACTACAAATTTGTGTATATTAATTATAAAACTTAAATTTAATTACTTTCTACATCATTTACCCACAAATTTTCAATAATTTTTACTTTGCATATATATCTTCTTCTTCCCTATTGTGCACGCACTACATATTGATGGCAAAACAAATGTTCCCCTGTTATTCACGATAACAAATTTCCCTTCTTGGGAATTGAAAATTTTATGGGAATAGAAATTTCACATTTTATTCATGATAGGGGCGAATAACTACATACTGGGGCTGCCTTTTATATTTCGGGACTAGAGAATAAAATATTCCCCATGTGGATCTATACACTTCTACTTCTGCATGCGTTGGAACCAATTGTCGAAGCACTTTCGCCACTCTGATTTAAGTACACCTAAGTCTGTTTTTACACGGTCTTTTTGTACACGGTTTTGATATAACACGGTTTGAAAATTAAATATTTTTAATTTTTTTACACGATATAATTCCATTTAGCACGATTTGAAATTTTATGTACTTAAATTTTTTTTGTCAAATTTAATTTTTGCGAAGTATGTTCATATCACAAAAAAGTATTTATGAAAGAAAAAAGACTGAAACCATCGATAGTATCGATAGTTTGCGAGCACTAGCTTAAAGATTTAAGTGAATTCCCCTTTAGCGCGTACAAACAATTTTTACTGGTCAAAGCAAATGTGAATAGCACTAATTTAGGGGAATTCCCTTTATGTGCATACAATAAAATTTAATGGTCAGAGCAATTGAAACGTGTTAATATTTTGTGAACTGTCAATGCAATAAGACGTGTTTGGTAAAGAAATTTTTTGCAGGCAAATTTGATTTTCCATTAAATTTAATTTTAACGCATTAAGATAAAAGGTAAGCCAAAAAATATTTTTTTCACTAATTTTAATAGGTTTTAGAGATTAGGAACAAATCACCCATTTTTGTATAAGATCAATGTCTTTTTTTACACGGTTTTTTTTTACACGGCTTCTTCTGGAACCAATCTACCGTGTAAAAACAGACTTAGGTGTATTTCCAAAACATGCTTCTTCAGGTGGCGAAAAACGTTGACCTCTCAGTTTGTTTTTCGAATGACTCATCAAGTCGATGTTTTGGGTGCTCAAAAATGCAATTTGTCGTGGTGAAGAGTGATCCGTCTTTGGTGGTTGATTTTCCTGAGGCCAAATCGTCACATACGTGATCGAACGAATTTTGTTGCCTGGGCCTTGTGGTTGTTGTTCATTTTGTTTACTCGATAGTTCATTCGACATCGAATGCAACGATTTGGCCCCTGATTTCTTGGAAACAAATCCTTGTGTGCCACTCAGAATTGACTGTTCTTCGTTGTTCTAGTGGTACTGCTGCGATATGTCCAGTTTTTCCGAACAAAAACAGGCGACCATTTGCTTGAAAGTGCTTCGTGCGGAAATAAATTTTGTCGGATTTTTTTTCATCTTGCAACACCCATACAATCGACTGCTGTTTATTTTCGGACTCATACGCGTAAATCCACGATTCATAGACGTGTTGCGAAGCACCCCGATCGTATTTTTGTGAGCATTTCTTTCGAACAATGTACATGAGGCATTTTTTTTTGAGCGATTTACAAATTGTGTGGGATCCAACGCGAACAAATTTTTTTGTTGAAATTTTGAAAAAAAAAATCAAAGAATTATGGACTTGATAAATTTTGTGTTGATTGCAGATTGGGAACCCTGTTGCCCGCAAATGTTATTGTTATTATTCATATTTTATCCAGATATTTCAGGCACAAATGAATCTCTTGTGTCGAAAGTGAGTTGATGTACTAACCTTAATTTACTTGATTAAATTATTAATCTTTTGATTTTATAAAAAAAAAAAAACAAAATCTTTTGTGCTGCCCCGACAGTTGTACATTTGGTTGGCATATATTTTTTGTGTGTTTTTCTGGAAGCAAATATCCTGCTTAATCCAAATAAAACTTATTCGCACTGATATTTCACGAAAGTGAGTGTAAAAATTAGCACATTTGTGAGGTGTGTTCATAAAGACAAATGTGTTTCATAAGAAAATTATTCTAAAGCAACATGTACGGATTGGCTCATTATATGTTCATATCTCGTTTAAAGTTGTATACAGTAGAGTGAAACTTGTAGTCTATGGACCAATCTAAAAACAATTCAAGAAATCAATTCGTTCATGAATCACACTTAACGCAACTAATGATCAGGAAAAAACTAAAATCTTAATTTTTTCCAAGAAAGTAAATTTTTTAGCAACAAATATTTTTTTAAGCAAAAATTTACTTTTGTGAAAAAAAATTAAGATTTCAGCAACGGCGCTAAAATTCAATTTTTGCCCAAAAAAGTTTTTAAAACTAAACTGCGGTAAACTGGATGAGGCACTATGGGATATACGGGGAGCATATCCTAATCTGTATTGACAGCAAGGCCGCTATAAACGCGCTTGCGGGTGTTTATACAACACCTAGGTTGGTTCATGAATGCCAGATATCTCTAAATGAGATGGCGAAACATTCCAGCCTGGAGCTTGTCTGGGTACCACCTGGACACAATGGTGTGTCCAGAAATGTAATAGCGAATGAATTGGTGAGATCTCTTATCCGCTTACAACAGGAGGACAGGGACGTATTCGTTGTGTTTCCCTCAATAGTTGTAAACTGCTAATACAGCGACGGATGTCAAGAACTGCGCAAGAAAGGTGGTCGAATGAGATCACCTGTCGAATATCAGGGCTCGCATGGCCCAGCTGTGAGTATAGGAGAACTGTGGCTTTGTTGGAATTTCCGAGACAACGGCTACACACCCTAGTGGCTGTTCTAACGGGACACTGTTACATGGGTGTACATGCGAGAAGACTAAATCCTCCATATAATTACTTCTGCAGAGGTTGCAGAGATGAGAAGGAGGAGGAGAGTCTCGAACACTTTCTCTGTCGATGCCCGGATCTCTCTCTCTCTCTCTCTCTCTCTCTCTCTGACAAGAGAGCAAATTACTTGGGTAGACCGATGTGGGTCTGCCCATAATACAACTAACAAGGTAACTTTTTCGCTACAATAAGAACAACTTCAATAAAAATAACATGCATTTTGTTTTGGTACAACTTATGCAAACTGTCAAAAAGACGCCACTTCTATATTTACAGAAGAGAGATGCACTGAGCTTACGCGGATTTGTTACCTCGTTTTGGCTGCCTTTCATCTCTGCAATCTCTTGACAACCTAAAGTAGTCAGATGATTAACGGTTTAGCTGACGAGGCTACCTTGTTAATTGGTCATAGGTATCATAGGTCTGCCCACATCGGTCTCTCTCTCCCTCTCTCTCTCTCTCTCTCTCTGGCAAGAGAGCAAATTACTTGGGCAGACCGATGTGGGATTGGACACGGTGGACTCCTTCATCCGTTCATCGGGCTGGTTCAGGTCGGAACCGATGGGAGGTATGTAGGCCTATCTCCCTACATCCTATTCGGATAGCAAAACGGGACCTTTCTAGGACCCAAACATAACATAACATGATTGTAGACAACTATAATATGGTAAACAAACGCATTTTGTGATTGCGACGAATAGTATCGCTATACAGAACATAACTTTGTTACTGCAACCACAACTGAACATGTCTTTTCTTTGCGTGTACGGGGCTAAATTTTTTTATTTTATTTAAAATAAATATACTGAAATTAATCCATGAGTTTTTAGACTTACTTAGCCAAGTAGATTTGGCTTTAATTGTTTCTTTGTTCTAATCTAAATCTAATTCAACTGGGCTGATATTCATTTTTAACCTGAAATCACAAGTCAACCGCATTTGACCCATTAGCCAACTAAACACTGCCTGGGCATATACATACATAACTAAATTCATTTAAATTTATTTCGCTTCCAACACTAACAACGTTGGTTGGTGCATTATTTTCCCATTAGAAATTTTAATGTCAAACTATTTCGATAACAAACTTATTACCATGCGTTACTTTCGGCAAAGAAGATACACAAATTACAAACAATATCAATCATATGATATTGTGGTGGTTTAATGTATTCAGCCACCAGACCTGGCGAACGAACAACCCACTTTCAATTAATTTTTGAATTTATATCCGAAATCAAATGTGAACAAAAACTAATCAAGACAACAACTGAAGCAATAACCGCATTAATATGTCCGTCTGTGCCACCTTCAATGCCACACATTAAATCAATATTGAGTCATACACACACTTTTGGAAGCCTCTTGTGTGTGCGTGCGGGTGTGTGTGTGTGTGTGTGTGGAGCCGTAGAAACAACAACAGCACGTTTTAGAAAAGAGGAAAAACGTATATACATATGTAGATATGTAAATGGAAATTTATATGCAAATTTCATAGACCACATACACGCCTGATACCGATTATTTTAATCAATACTTTTCGATTCATGTTGTACATACATACAAGTGTGTAGGAATGTGTTTTCACCTGCTGTGTTTGCATCAGGCAAATATTTTGCTTTACTTAGTTTAATTGAGTATGTGTGTGTGTTTTTTTTAAAGAGCAGAAGCATGAGAAAATCTATTAAGTTTTCACACACATACATGCATACATACATATGTAAGCATCACATAATTTTTAATCAATTTAATGAGAAAACGAAACGGAACTCCCACATTCTATGAATATTTTTCGCCAATAGCCTTTTGTTGACAAGTCAATGACCCAGCTTCTTTTTTCTATTACAATAAAAGTGACTCGCGTGACCATTAATGAACGACTGGTCGATCAGTTCCATTATGCGGCGGCCATACATTACACAAGCTCAGTGCTCAAGTCATTAAAAATGGTCATTGAATCCCTGTTTTACAAAAGATTGTCATAGATTCTTCTATCCTAATGATTAAAAATATTAAAGTAATTCTCTCAAAACTTTTTTGTTTGTTTTATTTACAATTAACACCGTGCACTATGGCTGGACGACCCTTTACAAATTGATCCGAAATCTTGCGCATATGAGAAAACATAACCTAAAAAAAATACACTGTTGGGAAATTTCATGTTTTTACGTTTATAGAGTTTCATACTCATCATATGTAGAGTGAAAACGAGACCTTATTACTGAGACTTAGGACCCATCCCTTGGAATGGTAAGACCTAGAGCTGAAATTTTCACAGGACATGTGCACTCAGAATATTTTTGCAGTAATTGACCGTAGCTTGTTCCAGAAGTAGTCAGTGCAGTTATTTTTAAATGACAAAACTTTTATAAATAAATTAAATTTTAATTTTAACCGATACTACAGATAAATACCGATTTTCGCTCACAGTTAATAAAGACAGTCTTAACTTATGTTACACATACATGAAGGAACCAAGCTGTTAATACGTATATACATTAGAACATACAGTCAAAGCCCGGTTTAACGAATGATATAACGTTCAGACCTTTCGTTATACCGATATATTCATTATGTCGAACGGTAATTTTTTATCCTAAAATTTTATAAAAGACGGTGGTCAGCAGTTTTAAAAACATCAAACTTTAATTGTATTGATAACGTAGTGTAGAAATAAAACTTTAATTGATATGTTAACATTTATTTAAGAATTGTTTTTATTTCTAATATGTAAATTCATTAAAAATCATACATGTACATGGGTGCATATTCATATTTACTTATATTTGGATGCTATTAACATGTGGTAGGTTTATTATTACATTTCATTTATATTATTAATTTCTTAAGAAATCGACATCTTGTTTTCACAATGAACCGAACAAAACTATTGAAATTTTCAGCAAAAAAGCAACGCATCACAGGCTTTCTTTGAATACAAAGCACAGAAGCCAAAAACACCCCCAATCTTACGATTCTGTAACGATTTTTGGAACGAAGTTCCTTAACGCGGCTTGCTGGTAGGGCAAATTAGTAGAAATCGTCACGAAAGCGTGTGAGCTGTTTATATGTGTTGGTGTATCTGTCGACAAACAATTGTGTGGCGGAGACACCTACAAATAAATACATATTAATTAGTTGTGAAAACGGACACTATCAGTTGATAGATGTCGCTAAAGTAAAGTATGTCACAACAAAAGCAACAGCAATATTGAAAAATTTTCTTCGTTTTGTAGAAGATTGACAAAAAAAAAAAAAAATACCGCATGTGTCAAAAGTAAAAAACTAAAACGTTCCAAAAATCTTAAGAAGCATATAAAATTTAAAAATTTCAAAAACAACACAAAATAAAACATACAGATTTCACCTTGTATTACATTCGAAGATGAAGAAAAAACGTAAGGAACTTCGTTCCTAACGGGAGTTCCCCGACCGCATTTCTTTTTTTTAATGCATTTTGCTTTGTCATTCGTTAAATCCAGATTCTTTTTTTTTTTGCAATTCGCTATATAAGGCAGTTAATGTAAAAATTTCGCCATTCGTTATATGGGATATTCGTTAAACTGAGTATTCGCTATACCGGGCTTTGACTGTATTTATAATTTGGTTTCTTCATACATACATATGTACATATGTATGTATGTAGCATACTTACTCTTTACTTCAATTAATTGTTGTTGAATTTTCTGATTGTTGCGATGGCTGAGTGGGTATGGCGGCTGCTGTCAAGTGGAGATGTTGCAGGTTCGAATCTCAGCAGGGGCTGTGCAGTATAAAAATTAAATTAGGGAATTGAAAAAGGAGATAATACAGATAGAAAACTATATATATAATTATATAAAATGACCACTCAAGAAAAAAAAAACAAATTCTTACAAGTTAACTACACAGGAATTATTTGACAGTTGCCCCATATTTTTGACTTGGATTTTAAATGCCATTTCAATTTAAATGCGATTTAAATACGAAATTGAGTCAAACAGTTGCTATTTATATCAAACTTAGACGGCCTGCCGTGCCCATTTAAAATCGATTTAACTTTTTCGTACTGCCATATGATTTTGACAGTTTGGTTTTGTTCTACAAATTAAGAAAATTGCACATGTTTTTTGTTTGTTTCCCAATTTTATTTTTCATTATTTCCGGAAGGTAATCAATTTTTTTTATCACTTTTGCTACTCATTTTAATAATTTTTACAAAACAATTTATTATTTTCTAAACTTTTCACAACTTCACTTGCTTCCAAATTTGTTTAAACAGCTGTTTTTTATAGAGTTATCGATAATTTTTTGACACTTACATTGTGCTGCCGTACTTTTATTACAATTAATTATAAAAAATAATTTTAGACTGTAAAACAGAAAACTATTTCAAATCCAACTTAAATTTTAAGGAAAATTTACTAATTTTGTATTTAAATCCCAAGTCAAAAATCGGAAGTTAGAATGAAGAAAAAATCACTATTTTTACCGATTGGGCTGCGTAGATTTTTTAACATTTAAATTCAAATGAAGTAATTAGTAAATATAAATGAAAAATAAGTAGGACGGCTTTTAAATGAAGTTTTATTTAGTTTAAAGAGTGTTTTCAGTTAATTTTACTGACAAAGTTTTCTGAGTGTACTCTCCCCGAAAATGTCGCAAAAAATCTAGGATATGGTGTTGGCGGATCGAAGAGTAAAAGTGCATGAGATTGTTAATGCCATAAACATTTAATATGGCAGCGTGGTTTCGATTTTAAATGATAAGAAAGTTGTCTGCAAGATCGTTGCCACGTTTGCTTTCAATTGACGTAATAAACGTAAACGTGTGACAACTTCAAAGGATTTTTATTATGAGATATGAATTATATTATTAAGTATTGATTTAAGATAATAAACACCCCAATTAACTATATTCAAATACTTATGGCCAATTTGCTGACAGGTGTAATAAAATATAGGTTACAAAAAAAATTAAAGGATTGTTTGGAGTTGAGTAACAGTAATCCGAATAAGCTTTTTGGTAACTGTGGATAAAACATTGATTAACTTTGATTCTTTGAGAGGTCGTAAATTAAAATTAAATTAAAACAAACGGAATCACGAATTTATAACAGGTTTCCATTACGAGTTGAATCACCCTCTTCACCCTCTTCACTCTCTCAATTATATTTATGAATCGATTTCACATTTCACTTTTATTCGATTTCACTTTTGTTTTTAGTAAGCAAACATAAATTTTCCATAAATTTCGTGAAGCAAATTTTTCGAAATGGACAAATGAAAGTGTTGTCGCAAAAAATCTCATTAAAATGGAAACGGCTTCGGAGTTGTCATTGCAGGGCATTAAATACAGCCCAGAACTGAACTTTTATTTTTATGTGACAATTACGTTTTCTTTTTTTTTTTTTTTACTTACAAAATATTATTTTGACAGATAGTGCAGATAAACTTGCGATATAAATTAGAGAAGACAGGAATGGTTCGTGCTTCGCATTGATTCGCTTTCAAAATTTTATATGGCGAAGCACGTTGCTTCGCTCCTGATTACCTCCCATTTACACATGCAAGTACAAGTGCAAGTAACTCAATACCTTGACATTTTAAAAAAATTTTTTTTTACTAATACCATCATACTTCTGCAAGTTGCGAGCTGACTTGCAAGAGATTTTGATTGCAAGTAAATTGTTTTTACTTGCATGTCGGTAAAATGAGAGAAAGCAAAAACAGTGTTGCCTTATAAAGTTCATATTTTAATTTTAATAGATAACTTACAAGGAATGATTTTTTTTTTATCTAACATACCGAAAAATAAGATACACTTTAAGAAAAGTTGAAGTAAAATATGGCTTTTATCAGTTCGTTTGGCAAACCAGCCATTAAAAAGTCATGTAGACGGCCAAACACAGAATAAACAATGCACAAAAAAGCAAAAAAATAGTGATATTTCAATCTAAAAAAATGGAATAGTGATTTTGTAGCTTTTTCCCCATAATTGTTTTATTATTATTGCTTTCATTGAATTCTTTTATTTTATAACGAAAATCAATTCTCTTTAAGACCATTTTCTTTGACGATATTTTAAAAATGAGCTTGCACTTGCCTGTGTAAACAAGCAAGCAAGTAGCAACAGCTTTCATTGTCTCTGTTTGTGTATTGTTTGTTAATATGTACACACAACTTGCAACAAGTTACTTGCATGTGTAAATGGGGGGTTAGGCTGTAAATAGAGAGCAAAGCGCATATTGTGCAAACATGCTATTGTATTTAGTCCAAAAACACTTTTTGGGCACCAGTTTATTAGAAGTCTTGTTTAATATTAAACTTATTTTTGCTACTTTTAGTTTTATGGAGCTTAAAACGGCGCCCTTTTTTCTCCATTTTTTTTTTTGCAAGTGTTTTCAATCTGTAATGTTTTTATTTTTATTTTCAGCGTTTTCAATTAACTTTTGCTGTTTTATTTTAATTTCTATTAATTCAGCATTGCTTTTAATAGTTGCAAGCCAATGATTTTTATCTTTTTTTTATTTTTATTTTTTTTAATTTCTATTTCCATATTCACACAATTACGTGTACATACAATTTATTTGATGGCACTTATCAGTGGGTTGTATGCAAACAGATAAAAAAAAAAAACAAATATTATCATGGATAGCAATGACAATGTCTGTGTATATTTTTACCTTTACACTCTTAGAGGACAATATAATCTCTGTATTAAATGGCGGGACTTTTAGTTAATAATTGTAATAAGATTTAATTTACTTATTTGTACGTGTGTGTATTCTTGTTTTTTTTCCACCATCTTCAGCAACTTGTGAGAATCGCAAGTGTGAATGAAAATGCACTTTGCACATCACAAGGTTTAAGTCTAACGAACGAAAATTTATGATTAGAATTTATTGCTCTGATTTTAAGTGTGAAATTCTAAAATGTCTAGAAGAAGATTTATATTGGATTGAATTGAATATCATTTTGTTTGTATTTTCATCTCTCGCTCTCTCTCTCTCTCTCGTTGTCTGCTTTTTCTTACTGTCATTGAGTCGTTGTCTGTCTGTCCGCCTCAAATCATCTGAGGAAATTATGCAAACGAAAAAATATTCATTTCAATCTATAAAAGTAACATTGACTAAACAACGTTTTGTGGTGATGCTAGTTTGAGAGATCGTGTGATTAGTTAAGCTAAAGTTGTTTGTAAAAACAGACAGTATGTTTTGGCATACATGTATGTATGTATGTATCTCACAAGCTGTTTGCTGTTTTATGCTGCCAGAGTTGCTCTTGTTACTACTTTGGGACATGTGGCAAGGAAGCCAAAATTTGGTTGCCACATGTTATGCACGTTTACATTTTCCACTCATCATAATTTAAATATTCCAGTTTACTCTTTCTACCATGACACAAAACCAAAAAAAAAAAAAAAACAAAAAAAAAAAAAGAGTCTCTAATTATATCTTCCTTGGCATTTGAATGTTACAATAATCACTCGTGTGTGTTGATTCAATGCAAGAATATTTTAATTAAACGAAACAAATACAAATAAGTTAAATAAGTTTTATGATAAATAATGCCGTTCGCAATAATGAGCACATGCCTGATCGTGGAAGTGATGATTTTTGATGTCATCCAGTGTTTGTGTTGCTGTCCCACAACGTCGCAGACGACAACATTCTATCTCTATACACCCACATTAATAAATTTATTTGTTTAAGTACATCAACGAAAGTCAGACAATAGATACATGTTTTCAAAAACAATAATCAGCAAAAGGAATATTCCAACTACATACTTAAGTTAAATCAGAGCAAATTAAGACATTCCCAATAAAAAAGAAATAATAATGAAATGAAGACACTGAAAACGAATTTTCGCTTGATTTGTTGTAAAAGTTTTCAGGCTCGGTTCCAAGACTTATCGGCGGCTCAAGCTTTAATTTGAAGTTGCCATATCACACCTAGGAAGGGCCTAGACTTGCATATTTTGCGTGCTTGTGTTTTTTATATTGACGAATTAAATTAAAATTGATCAATTATGCTGATGAATTTGCTTAGAATATAAAAAAATCTACTTTGAAAAACAAACTTAAGTTTTAGGGCCTTTCTACATAACACGAGCGATATACTTTGCTTAACATACGCAGGGTGTTTCGGGAGAATTTAAATGTATGACCGTAGCACAGAGTATACAGAGGTGAAAAAGGTGACTTTTGAAAATCCCCCAAAATCAGCTGCTGGACAGTTTGTTTAAAGAGATAGCTATAGTATGCATTTTAAACGAAAAACAAATGTAAACAAAACAAAAAATAACACGTTTTTATCATGATACAATTAATAAGGTAGCCTCGTCAGCTGAACCGTTAATCATCTGGCTACATCAAACTGTCAAGAGAATGCAGAGATGAAAGGCAGCCAAAACGAGATAGCTAATCAGCGGAAGCTCTGTTCATCTATCTCCTGTAAAGGCAGAAGTGGCGTCTTTTTGACAGCTTACAGAAATTGTACGAAAACAAAATGCATGATATTTTTATTAAAGTTGTTCTTATTGTAGTGGAAAGGGTACCTCTTCATTCTCTGTTGCAAAGTGTAACTGGAAACCTTTACCGAAAGGCCCTTAGCGTCCGTCCGTCACTATTGTAACATCAACCATTTTGGCATGATCATTAGTGTTCAGTTTGATGATCATTACCATACCTTATTAGTTTTATTATGATTTTTATGAAGAAACAGCACAAAATTCCATAATTTGAATTAAATTAAAAGTAAAAAATTTGTAAAAAGTGGTCAACTAAAAATCCTTTTTGACGTAGGATTTGATAATATTTGAATGTTTGAAAATTGATTACGTAGGGCATGTACTTTTTTTTCCACACAAAACCACTACTACCAAGTGCAATAAAAACACTGTCCTTTAAATCACAAAATAAACCATAAATAAGTATTGTTTAGCACATTATAAACTATTAATTTTTTATGTGCTGAAAATTTTTTTTACTATAAAAAAACAATTTAATATACTTTTTAAACATTTCATAAGTTTATAATAAAATAAATTTAGTCAAATACGAGTCTGGCTCGCACACTTACGGTCCCGTACGTATGTGTAATGTACGTATGAAATGGCATATGTAAAAACATATATTGTATAAATTTCATCTTTCTGTCTCTTACAGCTTAAGAGTTACGTTAATTGTTACTTTACGTTATAAAGGGACTCCTGGTAGCTTTACCGTCTAATTCATAAAAATTATAACAGGTTTATAAAGCTCTTATTTGACAGATTTTCCATACAAATATGTCAAATAACAGTCTTATAAGCCTGTAATAATTTTTATGAATTAGGGGGTTAGACTTGTCGTTTTTAGCATTTGTTGTTGTGGAGCATATGTCAGTACATATACTATGCAAATTTCATCCCTCTGTCTCTCACGGTTGGAGAGCAACGGCTAATTATTACTTTACGTTGTATAGGGACACCTGGTAGTTTTCGACTTGCTGTTGTTTTTAGCATTGGTGTTTGTAGGGCATATGTGCGTACATATATTGTGCGAATTTCAGCTCTCTGTCTCTTACAGTTACGGCTAATTTTTAATTTACATTGTATAGGGACACCTGGTAGTTTGTGACTTGTTATTGTTTTTAGCATCTGCTATTGTAGAGCATCTGTAAATGCATACACTGTGCGAATTTCAGATCTTTATCTAAGTGTTATAGCCAATTGTTACTTTTCGTTGTATGGGGACACCTGGTAGTTTTCGACTTGTTGTTGTTTTTAGTATTTGTTGTTGTAGCGGCAAGGTACAACAATATTCTGAGAATATTTCAGCTCTCTAGCTCTTACCGTTTCGGAGAATGGACGCTGTAACGGACGGATGGACGTAGAAGTCTCGGTAAGAGGGTTTCGTTCCACTCTGATGAATACGGAACCCTAAAATCCACCAGTTTTTCTTACCGCATACACAATATAAACACGAAAGCATAAAAAAATGGAACAGTAAAAATCGTGTTTTGTTTTGACTACAAGTTCTCGAGCGATTGTGAAAACGAGAGGTACAGAGTTTTGCGCTGACTTGCTATCTCGTTTTGGTCGCGTTTCATCTCTGTGTGTACTTTGTGACCGTAGCTCATTAATTGTATTACCCCGACCTTTTGTCTTTTTTTGTTACATATAAGTCGCTTATCGCCCGTTCTCCAGGAGTTCCATCACACCCAGTGTTGCCAAATTGTCAGATTTATCTGATTATTCCAGTTTTTTGAGATGCTTAAAATGGGGTGTAAACTTTATAAAGAAAATGAATTCATCAGGAACAGACACACAGAAAGAAAAAGCGATATTCTAGGTCTGAAAATAAACCTTGTTAATTGTTTTCTAACTTTTTAGCCGCCTATATGACGCCCATTTTTCGTTGACGCTACTCAACTCGTCCGTAGACTCGAACAGACTTAAAACAATGTTTGAAACCCTACTACATATTCTGATATTCCCATGAGCACAATGTGAATTAGATTTCATGTTCAAACAAACCTTTATGACAGAAATCTCGGCGACATATAGACAACATAAAAATACAGAAAACAATTAATAAGGTCTATCTTTGGAGACCTAAAATAATACATTTCAAGTCTCTCTTAAAGCAAATAAATAATTAGATTAATTTTTTAATTATCACGTTTATAAATTCAGATAAATCAGGTATAGAAACCGAATGAAAAAGAAATAATAGAAGAAGTAAAATACTCAACTAAGAAAATTAATTAATTTAAATTTCATATTGATTCAACAAGAATTATAGATAATTTCAGGTTAACACAAAATTAGGCTGAATGAAAACACAAGCCTTGTGACGCAATATCACCACTGAAAAATTCAAAATCAACTTTTAGAGTTACGTTTTTGATTTGCTTACGTTTTCAGTGTGTGACGGCATATGCTTCAAGAGAAACTGAAGCAGTTCGAATGACACAATTTTATTTTAGTTATTTACTCGGAAGTTGTTTCTGCTCCTAAACTTCGGATTTGCTTCAATTTCAAATGCTAAACTAAATAACATAAGCTTTAGTATAATTATATATAAAGAATTGATAATCCAGCTTGGTTGAATAGGCAAAATGACACGTACTCATAATTTCTTTCTTCTTTTCTTCAGCTTTGAATGCAATTATTTCAATTCTGAAATTTCCTTGCATTCCACGTCGTTGTAGTTTGTGTTTTCTTACCTTTTCTAGGTCGACCGTACATTTTTTTAATTGCATTGCTAAAAACATTTTTCCAAGTTTTATGGACTTTTTGTGTTATGTAAAAAAAAAACTAAACTCAAGATTTTGCCAAAAAAAAAAAAAATATAATTTATTTGTTCAACTGCACAACAATGTTTTTGAAGGTTTTTTTTTTTTTTTTGTTGCAGCAGCACACGAATACGAACCAAGTGTTGCAAAATAAAGTCTTGTTGCCAATTTCTCGCCAAACAAAAGAACAAATAGTATACGAAAAGAATTAAAGTGGTTACATAAGAACTTTGGCTGCTTAAGTTTTCTTCGTGGAGGAGCTTAATCCTCGTTGCAACCCACATACACACACACACACACACACACACACACACACATACGTATACAAGTGAGTGAATGTGACTGTAATGGGGTGTTTCCTTTTCGCAGCAGTACAATCAAAAAACGTAATATAAAAACGTTGTTCTTGTGTTGTATATTTTGCATTTGAATTTAAAATTTAGAAAAACCCATTTCCCTGGCGCCAATGGCCAGTTATGGGAATGCTTAAAATGTCATCAGTTTCGTTTTTTTTTTTCAATATTACTTAATACTCTGAAGCTACACAATTCCAGACTTGTGTGGTGGCCGCCTCATTGAAGTAGAGATGAGCAAAATCCATTTTGTTCGCGCACAAAGCACTTCCAAGCAAATGGTCGGTTGGATATGTCGCAACCAGGGTGACATGCTGAAGAAAATTTTGTGCGAAAAATCGCCGTCCACCGCCTGTTGTTCAAGCACCCATTCCACGTGTGTATCCACGACGTTGTAAATGGTCAGCTGGCTTCAGTTGTTGTGTGAGCTGGACTTAATATGCAAAAACGCCATAATGGGCCGTAAGACAACAGTCCTAATTCTGGAGAACGACGAGGAATCGACACATTCGGGTCTTCGGCCACACTTTCACTTACAGCAGCGATATTTTCAGCGGAACGAGCGTAACGATGCACTGTGGTCGCAAATTTCATTTCATTGGCCAAAAGTCAAAATGTTTACACTCTCGAAATATGTTTTTGTTTTTGAAATGTAGTAGTCAACACTCCAAAACAACCAAAAATTTATTTTGTTGTTGTAATATGCAATTCACCGTTATTCGGTGAGTCATCGAAGTTGAATTTGTTTGCTTCATTTGTCAAGAGAATTGCGTTCGGTGTTTTATAGTGCTTATTTCAATTGTTTGTTGAAGCTGAAAACAAAGCGTGTTAAATAAAAGTTTAAATGAAAAACGAAGGTGATACTAAGTTTATTAATTTTCTAAAATATAATACTCAAAAATTGGATACTCTAAAAAATAAAATAACTTGTTCCAAAAGTCTTTAACATTTTGGAATTTATTTTATTTTTTAAGTTTGAGTAAGCTTAACACATTTTGTTTAGGAGTGTTAAGCATAAGATTAAAAACCAAATTACTTTGAAGTGTTTAGTTTTTCAAAATGTTTATCTCGATTTGCGTTTTTTTTTTGCAGTTTTTGAGTATTTGGTGGAGCAATCCAAACTGACTTTCTCAAAGGCACAGATTATAACAGCGTAAAATTTCATCCTATCGTTGGAAATCTAAAGTACGTACTTAGTCCACTGCACTCCTGGATTAGATTTTTTGAGTTCGTACTACATTTAGGATAAAAAATAAATAAAAAGAAAAGAAAAAAAAAATTATGTAAATTTTTTTATTATTTTGATTTTAATTCTAAATGTTGATAATTAAAAGAAAAAAAATAATTATTTTATACAAAACACTTACCGTCTAATTTATAAAAATTATAACAGGTTTATCAAGCTCTTATTTGACAGATTTTCCATACAAATATGTCAAATAACAGTCTTATAAGCCTGTTATAATTTTTATGAATTAGGGGGTTAAAATATATTGCAAATTCAAATTCCAGTTAAAAATTCCATTATTTTAAGCTTTAATAGTTATGGCCAAGAAAAGTGATGTTTCCGACCATAGTGCGATGATGCACAGGCCTTGCAATATTTGTAACCGCTCCAGTCTCTTCAAATTTCTTTAGAATTTTGTCAATTGTTTGCGTAGTTGGGCGATTGATTATGTAAACCATAATCTCCTCTTAAAGCTCGATATGTGGCTGTGGCAGAATCACCACCATTTTTGTAGCATGTTTTGATCAGTTTTATGCGCTGTGTGATAGTTAAGCGATCCATTTTGGTCAATGTCACACTTTCAACTGAGAAGAAACAAAATTGGCTTAACAACTTAGATGATGACAGATGTCAAATTTCAGTCTTTTTTTTACTTTTGAAACCACGAAATGGATAACCCTTTATAACAAAAGGCTAAGGTTTTTTTTATTGTCTTAATTCCATTATTTCTCTTTCAATAAAATATCGTTTTCTAATGTGTGTGAAGATAAATATGCCGAGTTAAATATGTTTGACGTAACGAAATAACGTAACGACATATTTAAGTGTGAAGTTAGATATGTTTTTCGTAAGCGAATATTGTACCAACATGTTTATCTGTGAAAGTAAAAATGTCCGTAAATATATACAGTATTTTTCGGTTAATTGCATATCAAAATTTGCACAATTTTTTGTTCAATTAACCGGGGAACCAATTAGCCGATACCCGTTTAATTGAACAATTCGTTCAATTACAAGAACCCTATTTAATTGAACAGTTTGTTCAATTACAGAAATCACGCATAATTGAAACTACATATGTACTAATGAATTAAAAGAAATCGCATACGTGCACTTTAAGTTTTTCAAAACAATTTTTTTTTTACCTTAAACGAAAAAACAATGCAAGTAACACCAAAAAATGTACATATATGTGTATAGTAGAGATGCCACCCAGTGGTGTTCACAAATGATGTCAAATATGTATGTGCAAAAATGCCAGATTATTTTTCAATGCAATTATCCGGGTAAAAGTAAGAGGAAATTTATTTTTGATGACATGAATTTTGAACGAATTAAGCGGGAAAATCAATTAACCGGGTTCAATTATCCGAGGAAATTCACATGGTGTTCGTATGCAATATTTTTTTTGCCCGATCATGTGGTTCAATTAAGCGGGGAAACCAATTAACCGTAGGCTCATTTAACCGAAAAATACTGTATAAGTAACTTGTTATAAAATAAACGAATATTTAAAAATATTAATAAAAACCATCAAAATTTTAAAATTGCGAAAACAAAAAAAAAAGAGAAATGCGGTAGTGGGACCCCCTTCAGGAACGAAGTTCTTTACGTTTTTTCTTCATCTTCGAATGTAATACAAGGTCAAATATGTATGTTTTATTTTGTGTTTAATTTGAAATTTTTAAATTTTATATGTTTCTTTAAATTTTTGGAACGTTTTATTTTTTTACTTTTGACACATGCAGTATTTTTTTTTTGTCAATCTGCTACAAAACGAAGAAAATTTTTCAATATTGCTGTTTTTTGTTGTGACATACTTTAATTTAGCGACATCTGTCAATTGATAGTGTCCGTTTTCACAACTAATTAATATTTATTGGTAGGTGTCTCCGCTGTTGCCAATTGTTTGTCGACAGACACACCAATACATATAAACAGCTGACACGCTTTCGTGACGATTTCTACTAATTTTCACTACCAGCAAGCCGCGTTAAGGAACTTCGTTCCAAAAATTTTTTACCAGCGGCACCGTAAAAAATCGATTATCTCTGAAAAATTTGGAGATATATGGGAACATTTCTTGAATGTAACTCAACTTGACCACATGGAAAAGGAAGCCAAGGATGTGGTCTATTTAGTGGTATAAGTCCCGTTTCTCAATTTTGTTTGAGAATTTTTTAAACAATTTTTCAAATTTTGACTAAGTGAAAAATCATTGATCTTGAAAAGAATATGGACATACAATATATGGGCACATTTCTTGAGTGTAACTCAACTGGACCACATGGAAAAGAAGGCCAAGAATGTTTTTATTTTCTCAATTTTATTTGAGAATTTTTTAAAAAATTTGTCTTTCTGTCTATTATGTCATATGGGTGATGGATGCACTATTGCTTAAATAACTCCGCCTTCACTAATTTTCGTTTATGTTATAATTGATTTTTTTTTAACTATTACTTTATTATATTTGCTTGATGGAGTTTTTCTATCTTAAAAGCAACCAGTTCATGATTTAAGCTTTATCATTACCTAATTGCGTACTTTTATATTTCAAAAATTACATTATTTTTTATGATTTGTGACATTAGTTTTAATTTTTCCTTACCATTGACTGAAGATGTGGGTATGAAAGGCTGTTACTACGAAATCCATTAAAAAATGTTTAGGAATTGTTTTGGCTATTTTTATCACTTTGCATTGTTATAACAACATGTAACTTTTCCTAAAACTTATTTGTTCGATATTGATTTTTAATGTTGAATAGACTGACAACAAACAGCTTTTTATTTATGTTGAACAGGCAACAGTTTTCAACAAAATTTTTTTTTTTATTTGTTAAACATTTTTCCAACTCACACAATGTAACTCTTAACGAAGAAGTGGTTGCTTTTTCTTTAGGCTGAAAGCAACTTTTTTCCACTTGCCATCGAAAAACACTTGTGTTTCCTCTATTGTTGTGTTCAAAAATAAAAAAGTGTAGCAATTGTTTGATTACTTATCATAATTTGTTTTCTATATTTCATTCCCTTTCCTAAAACATTTTTGTAGATAGTTTTTCGATATACATATATATATACGAGTATAAATAGAAGACACGCATATTGTTCATGTTGATTTGTTATCTATTGATTGAATGTCCATAGAAATCTAAACTCATAAGTTTCCTTTAAATTAAAATATCGCCAATAAAACCTTTTATTTACATAACGAATTTCATATTGAAGTGATGCGTTGCTTTACTTTTTAATTAAAAGTGTACGCTAAGGTATACGCCAAGTGTCCATAATCGATTCAGAGATGGAATTGGGGAAGCTAGTTATCAGGATTGTGTAGCCTTAAATTTGTTAAATGAATAAAAAAAACTTTTAGTCAGATTTTTTTTTTTATAAAACTTAGAATTTCTCTCAGTGTCATAAATATATTTATGTATTCAGCTACTACTACCCTCAAAAAAAAGCAATATATGATTCTGACAGATAGTGCAGATAAACTTGCGATATAAATTAGAGAAGACAGGAATTTTTTGTGCTTCGTATGTAGCTTTAAAATGAAGCTACTTCATTCGCTCTTAAAATTTTGTATGGCGAAGCACATTGCTTCGCTCCTGATTTGGGTGTTAAGCTGAAGTTCCACAGTACGCTTTCTACGCGTCGACGCTTTTCACGCGGTTGTCAAAAAAGTAGGATTAGTGCATTTGTATGTGACAAGTTACAGAGCACAAAGCATAGAACGCGAAGACGCGTAGAACGCATAAAGTAGACCTACTTTCTACTTTTGTATGCGTCGCAAGCGTCATCAGAAAATGTCAGCTGTTTATAATAACCAATGATGTGCCTACTCTCAACGTTATCGATAAATACCTTTTATATCGTAAAATAATTTATAAAATCTTTTGCAAAAAAAACATTTTTAATAAAAAAGAAAAGTTTTGTTACAAATTTTATAAACATTTTTACGAATAAAACAAATTGTAATTGTTATTTACAACACTTTTTTCATTAACGAAATTTGGATTCGATTTATCGATTGCGTTTGCGTACCATCACTGAGTATCATCACTGTTATGTTTACAAATATTTTCAATTTATTAAAACAAGTGATATGGAAGAGAAGCTAATAAATGCAGTTAAAAACCACGAGCTTTTATATAATAAAACCTTGCTGCTCTATCGGAACAAAAATAAAATAGCAGCTGCATGGAGTGCAATAAGTAATTAGCTTAATTTACCAGGTATGTGTATACATACATATATACAATTTTGGAGCTTTTCGTAAGCTCTTATCGCACAAATAACAATGTTTATGAACTCTATAAAGTCCATTAATTCTTTTAGAATTTCAATTTCACTTTCCATTTTGTTAATATTTGTTTTGTATGCTAAAAATATTTGCACAACAGCTGATCAAAACAAGAAAAGATGGCGCGTATGAAGCGTTGTATGTAACTTGTAGTATGAAACGCATAGAACGCGTAAAACGTATAAAAAGCATAAAAAGCGTCGACGCGTCTAAAGCGGGCCATGCAACTTCACCTTTAAGCATGAATAGAGAGCGAAGCGCATATCGTGGAAACGGCATATAACACTACCCAGTATAACACACTACGTGTGTGATGGCGTTAATTTAATAGTCGTATCCTTTTGATATACATAAGATTATACAACTCGTCGAAGGATATGTCCTTTTCTATCCAAGGGTAGAATTTCAATGTTGTACAGGCGAAAAAATTTTAAAATTCTAATTAATTCTAAATAATTGAGTTTATGATCGCTTCCTTTGTTGGTCATAAAATAAATGAAAACACTGCAAACTTATTCAAAAGGCGAACTTCACTTTTGCTGTTTAATCATGTTTCTAGTATTTATGATCCAAAGCCAAACCACAATGTATTTATTACTTTTTGCCCTTTTTTACTAATAATCCTATACAACCCTTTTTCAATGCTGCTAAAGCATTTGCTTTGCCCCGTGGCATGTTTTCATCTGTGTGATTGAGATGAAACACAAACTTTTTGACCTTGAAGTACATACGATGGATAATTTGCTTTTGTTTTATTTTAACCATCAAAATGTCAAATATCACAACAAGAAAAAAAAACAAATTCTGGGGAAATGTATGTTCCCAAAGGAAATGTATGTGCTGCACAGGCGGCCAACATTGCAGGTAAAAACCCAATTCATGTTGTGCCAACAGCAACGAAAAACAAAAAAAAAAAAAAAAAATAAATAAAAATGCTTAGTGATTAGATAACACATTTAATAACATGGGGCGCGATAGAAATTATATTGGAAAACAAAAGCTTTATACAAAGTTCAACAAAGTAATTCCAAAACGAAGCAAAAGAAAAAATTCTAACGCAGGCGCAAAACACATGCAGTGTAACTAATAAGAAGCAGCAGCCAGAGTCAACATATTTTTTGATTTAAAGGATTAAGGGATGATGATGGTGGTTTCGTTCATTCGTTGATCGTTCGTTCGTTCGTTCGTTCGTTCGTGTTGTTGAGTACTCAACTTGCCACCACGAAGAGACGAACAAAAGTTCAAAATATTACTGCTTATGTAAAGGAATTTAAAAAAAAAACTACTAGGTATGTATATGTATGTATGTCAAAGCCCAGAAGACTGGTACAAGAGAAACAAAAAAAGAAAAAAAAGTAACGCCAGCGAAAAATAAGAATTTAAGAATCCCGTAAAACGCCTTATTTTCTTCTGGCTCTTACATCAATGCAAATTTAATTAATTTTTTGTTTTGCTTAAACATAAAGCCACAAACCAAAGAGTTCACAACATTTTGAGCATTAAAGCCAACAAAGTTACAACATCTCACATGCATTTGGCAGCAAGTAAAATAAATAGAATACAAAAATATTGATTATCAGCAGTTGTTTTTCTTTTCCCTGTTTTTGGTTCGTCAGATAAACCCAATTTTATGACGTCACACTGCGTCAATAACATTTGGGAACTTATAAAAGCAGATACTTCAAATTAATACTTGAACAATCATATCATTTGTTATTTATTTTAACATACTTTTACAATTTATTTCATAGAAATCGCAAACAAAAATAGTTGTGCGTATTCAGAAACATTCATACATACGTGTTTGAACTGGGTATTGAGAAATTATGTACACAGAGAAAACAGCGCCTAATAAACAGCCAAAAAATAAGAGCAAAGTTAATAACGATATCGTTATGGGGTTTTTTTGGTTGCTTATTAAAAACATCACAATGAAGTAAACTTATAAGATTTATTAGGTTTCGATGATAAAAAAAGCTTTATTTTTTCTTGATGAATTCCAACCCGCAACCTTTCGGTAGTCAGTCGGCCGGCCATTCAATATATGCTTGGAATGGGTGTTGAAAACTTTTTTGCACAGCGCCTAATTAATTAGAAAAATCTAATAAAATATCTCTATGGGGTTTTCCAAGGAGGAAGTCTCATTGTTTTGATAAGGAAACCCCCATTGAAAAAGTCTAGAAATTTACAACTGTTGTGAGCGGTGTGACCATTTTAACTCTTTGAGAGCCAGATTTAACTTCCTTTTTTGGCTTTTAGCTGTCAAACTCAGATTTAGTTTTTAGCTCCTTTTTTTAGCTTCTTTGAAGAATTCATTTAGTTTTTTTCAACTGCTCAGCTCAGATTTAAGTGCATCGAAAAGTGTCGACGTAAAAACATGAGCCCTTGAGTTCAAGTACGGGTGCTGACGAGAAGTGTGACGGCTTCGCAACAGCTGGTTGTCCCCTAGCCAAAAATCTTTGAAGACTTTTAGCTAGCACCCCACCTTGAACAGCATCAATGCTGTCTTTGCCTTTTTCAATTAATAATAATCACAACAAGAATATTAAGAACGCACTTAATCTCGATAAACGTTACGCAAAATAATTATATAAGAAAAAGTTTGAATAATAAAATTTATACAATTTTTCTATTTCACAGTTAATAAATAAAGAGAATGAAACAATATAAAGTGAAGTGAAGTTGTGTATAGTTACTTTTATTTGCTAGAAATAAAAAAATTAACATTTATCTCAAGTGTTGCATAAGGGCGCGGCTTAAAATTGTCAGCTGAAATTGCAATTAAATTTTGTTACTTGCGAATATCAAAGTTATATGTACAAACATACATATGAATGTAAATGACAAAGAGCATTATTTTTCTAATTACCGGAAATTAAGCTGTATATTATTATTCTTTTTTTTTATTTAAAAATTGTCGTCTCTTCTCAAATGCTTTTCATGGTTTTTATTTTTTTCTATATGCCAATACAAATTTTCTTGGCAAAAAAAAAGCAATTTTTTCCCTTAAAATGTGTTTGCTTTATGTTTCGTTTAATTTTCGTTTGCTTCCAGCATGTTTTCGTTTTTAGTGCTTCGTGAAGAAAACTACCCCCTGTTGCGAAACAGACGATGGAAATTTTTCGCTCAAAAGTTAACAAGTTTTTTTTGTATCTGCTACTCGTGCAAACTTCATCAGCTGCTGAACAGAATCAGCAAATTGCTTTTTCTTGTACTGGCTCTTAATTAGGATTTGATAAAACATATACATACATACATACATACATATTTTATTATAAGGAACACCAATTCTTATGATTTATTTTCTGGTAATCTTTTTGTACCACTACTTAAGATTTTCAGCAATTCCGGCATTCGCTGTGAGAAGACGGTGCAAAATTTGCAAGTGAACTGTTTTGCTCAGTTTTGCAAATTATTTTCACCTCACATTTTTTCGCTCTCACAAAGTTTAGTCATGACGACAACAACACAGTTGTTGTTGTTTTTTTTTTTTTTTTTTCTAATTTACATATTTATTTGTTCGTGTTTTTTCTTCTGTGCATTAAAATTTGTGAAATGAGAATTTAGTTCCTCTCATGTGCGTGCTCATTTTGTTTGTGCGGAATGCTCTAATCTCTGTCATGTACTCGATTTTCTAGAACACACAACTAAAGCAGAACAACAAAACTTTCCATGCCCAATAGGTTTTTTCCCCGCCACAAAAATTTCAAACAATTAACGAAATGAGTGGACCACGCTGGCTGTTTTTTTTTTTTTTTCATAATAAAAACGTTATTTTTTATTATATATTTACCCTCTTATTCATAAAAACTATAACAGGTTTATAATGCGGTTATTTGACAAATTTGTATGGAAAACTTGTCAAATAAGAGTTTCATAAACCTAAAATATTTATTATGAATACGGCCCTTATTATTTATTTATTTTTATGAATTTCTATTATTCGAACTTTTCCTGATAAACTTAATACAGAAATAATTATAAATTTAATTTTAAGGCTTAAGATCTTTTTATAAAAATGTTTGTAACAAAACAAATATATTTATTTATTTCAATAGTTCGCCCACAATTTGTTGGCTTCTTCAGGAATATTTTTATATTCATTATAAAAAGATCTTAAGCCTTAAAATTAAATTTATTGTTAAAATAAAAGATCAAATAAACTATACGTTAAAAACAGAAATAATTATATTTTTTTATCATTTAGTTATTATTATTATTTTATTTTTTTAACACTCAAAGCAAATAAACGTTGATTTCCTATTAACTGATATTGAATGTACGTAATATTTATAAATATGAGAACTTGTTTTTGTTTTCATTGTAAATTGGCGATCAAATTTTTTTACACGAGGCAGCAAGACTACTGAAATAATTTTGCCATAAAAATGTCAGTGCTTATGCAAAAAAAGAATATCAATTCGAAATTCGATTTTTAAATATTTTACACACTTCAACCACAAATCTAGGGAGCAACCCCAGCTCAAGCTAAAGTATAAGTATATATGCCGCCGACATTTCGTTGATGCTAATCAACACATCAGCTGACTCGAAAAGAACTTAAAGAATGTTTGAAAAAATTATTGAATATGTAGTTCAGGTTTCAAACATTCTCTTAAGTTTTTTTTCGAGTCTACTTACCATTTGATTAGCATCAACGAAATGTCCCCGCTGCATATAACGGCTGAAAAAGTCAGAAAACATTAATAAAGCCTAGTTTTAGAACTAAAATAGTAAAATTATGGCTTTAGCTGGCGACCAACCAACTATTTCGAAGTCGCTACGTTTCTTATCAGCCCCCATTTTGGTCATAAATTCATTAGTTTCAGTTTTTGTTCCTTTTATGTCACATATGCAATAGAGTCAGTCGGTCGATTTGTTAGGACAAAAATATGTCGAGATTGTGCCATCGGTTTTTCGATAACTTTTGTCATGACATACCAAAAAGTGACGGTGTATGGCAAAATGCTGAAACCTTACTGTTTGTGTGTAAAGTAAAACTTCTAGCATCTGGCAGCCTAAGAAGGGCTCTTTGTGAAACGCGACTGCCCGGCAGCGATATAACGCTTTTTTATTACAGCATTCCTAACCATACAATAACAATATTTATTTGGCAAAGAAATCTGCTCAATTTTCCACCCTTAACTATAAATATATCGATGGTGCTTCTAAGCACATCGTTAGCCAAATGATATATGTATATGAGTTGAAAAAATAGGATTGGCATCACTGTGACACACAAATTTGCAACTTTTGCTTGGGATTGAGCATTAACACAACAACGTTAAAATGTGTAGTGTGTGAGTGTGTGTGTGTGTGCTCTTTTTCTTTTCTCTATTATTGCACTTATTTCCGTGCGACTGTATGTGTCGTTTCCTCTTACGTTTTTTTTCTCTCCAAAACTCTTGAATAAATGTGTGTGCTTGGTGTGTGTGTGTTGGAGGGGGGCAGATGAGAATGAGTATCTGTGTGTAACAACAGCTCAATTTGAATTTGTGCTGAATAATTTGTTGTTGTTTCGTCATACATTTCTGTGTGCGGCCATAGAGTGTAACTGAATGTTTTCATAATTTCAAGTTTCTTGCTGCTGTGTGTGAAAGCTTAAGCACTCGCAACTCGTTGAAACATTTCAGTCGAGCGCTGATACCGTACTGAAGAGGTCGGTCTTAGAAACTATTTTCTCGTCTCGGGTTGCTTACACAATTCAAATAGTTATTATATATACTATATGCTAATAATATCTAGTATATATTTTACACATCAAAATAGTTTATTGAAATCACACGAAAAAAGAAAATAGTTTTCCACATAGAAATTTTGTGAAAAAAGAAAAGTTGTATCTACAGGATACAATTTTTTTTAGCAAACACTTATTTTGATGCCAGCAGTTGTTAAAAATTATTACAGTATTATATAAATTTAAAAGTGTTAAGTTTGCAAAGAAAAAAACTTTGATTTTTTCTTCCAAAATCCCAAAGGGGTAGTTTTTAACCCCTAACGAAAAAAAAAAATAACGAGAAATTGTGTAACACCAGTGATACAGAAAGGTAAAAAACAAAAAGATAAAACAAAATTTAATACAACAACCCACCAAACATAAATCGGAAACAGAAATTTAAGAAATTAAAAACAAAAAAATAATAATAAATTTTAAACAAAACTGTAAAACAAAAAATGTAAATAAATTGTGTGTATAGTAAAATAAAGAAGAAAAAATTTAAGAGATAATAAAATTGTTGGTGTTAAAATTTTGGTGCTGTTGTTGCTGTTGTAGCTGGTCGTTTCCCAAACGACTCGTGTCTACATGTGCCGTGCATTTCGAGATACACAGATATAAAATAGATATAGATATTAAAAGATGTCCTTGTTCAAAATCGATTTTTCATTTTATCGCAGAAAAAATAAGTTAATAAAACGTAACAAGGTTCGCTTGTAGGGGAGGAGAAAGAAGTGCAATAAAGCTACTGGGAAAAAATCGTCTATAAAAAATAATTTATGAAACATATATTTTTATTTAGAAACACTTTTCTCGTTTCTCTAATACCAAATACATACATTTATTCTTTTTGTTTAAATCATATTTGACATTTAAGAAATTTTAAAGACAATTTGTGCGCCATTTCTTAGTGCAGCGAAAAACACCAACCAAAAAAGTTTACAATTTGTTTAAAAACATACAGACAGACACCAATTTTGCATTATTATTATTATATCTTTTAATTTGTTGTTTTTCATTTTTATTTGATTGTCTGACATTTAGTCTCGTTTAAAAATAAAACTACACAGTTGTTTGATTTTTTTCTTTTCTGATTAAACAAATTTAATTTTTATAATGTAACAAAACCGAAAAAAAAGAAACATACATTTGCCGTTTATTTTTACTGACGTCTGGCTAATGACTTTTTTTCTTGGCCCTGAGTTTGAAAAGAAAAACAAAATAATTTGTTTGTAGCCACATTTTCTTCCTACTGACTGAAATTTGTGTTTTTTTTTTCAAATTTTTTAAATAAAGTTTTTTTTTGTGTTTAAAATATTTATAATTAATTATTACTCAAAAAAAAAAAAAAGAAAAAAAAAAGATTTTTTGCTCGCTGTTGTACTCTTTTTTTTTTTTGTTTGTCCACATGTGCTCTTTAACTCTCTTTCTTATTGGTGTTTAAAGCTTTTGAGTCCATTCCATTGCTGTGGGTAGCAGAAAACTATTTTCAAATCGATTTCCTTTAGTTCCAGCAAAGCTTTTTCATTCCAATAAAACTCATTTGAGCCTTGTTCGTTTTTTGTATTAATATGTTATTGAAAAAGTGATGATATATGTATGCTTGTATGTTAAATAATTTAACAACAGCATATTAAAAATTTTGTATGAAAATTTCCATACAAAATTTTTAATATGCTGTTGTTAAATTTTTTAGCATACAAGAATAAATGTATATTATATAATTTGAAATATCGAACAATTGAAAATTGAAGTTCTTTCTTTCTTTCTTACTTTTTTACAAGTGTCTTAAAAATGTCTGGAAAATTTTTTAATAATTAGATTTTCCAACATTATATTCTACTTTACATAAAAGGTTGTAATTCCAATTTGTGTCCCTCTCTGTAGCTCTAAATCCAGCTCTCTCCCTCTCTCTCCTTTTCTTATCCCTGTTTGAAAGCCTTTAAGAGGAAAATGTAGTTTTTTTCATAAATATTTTTCCTTTCTAAGTTTAATGCCAATTTCTTTTCTGGCAAGGTATCCCTCCCGATACCAGGCAACCGCATAACTACAACAAACACAACACCAACAAACACTTGATGTATTTTTGTTGGTATATATCTTTAAGTTCTGTCAGCCATTTGTTGGCGTTTGTGTTGTGTATTTTGACAGTTCTTCTAACAGCAGTAGTCAGCTATCAAGGTACTTTGGTCCATATATTTTACGCTTTTTTTCCTTTAAAAGGAGTTTTAGTTTAGCGAGATTAAAGTCAAGAGAAAAATTTTTCAAAACTATGAATAAGTAAAAAAAAAATATATATAAAAAGTTAAATTTTTTGCGCTAATTAATAATGATAATTATTGCAGCAAAGAAAACATCATACAATTAGAATTATATAAACCTTAGTTTTATTAATTTAAGTTGATGTTCGAACTATATGACTTATAATAATTGTTAATAATTTTATTAGTCTTGAATTCGATTTTACTTCCCCCAAATTGAGAAAGATTTTTTTTTTTTGGTAAATTTGTAGCGATCCACTTTAGAGAAGACAAGAAAAGTGAAATTGACGACTTACTGGCTGGGGTACGTACATACCATGGTTGTGTCACGACCACCACGTCGTCGCTCATCAGCATCCAAATTTCTTCCAAGCCAGTTTCTGGTTCAATTTTATAATTTGCTACTAATAATTATTGATCTTATAGGCTTAAGTTACCCAAATATCGCACTTTTAAGGACGGAAAATCGAACATAAGCCCAGTAAATGAGTAATTAATTATTAAAAGTTATGTATTCAAAATGAAAAACTTGTTTAACGAAACAAAACAGTTTTGCAAAAGCTAAACTCTATAAATCGTAAGCAGATGAAAGAGAATTTTAATACTCAGAGAATAATAATACTCTTCAGTATACATATAGCGTTAGCATTAACATGTGACACCGTGGGATAGGCGACGAATTGAGGCGTACGAAACTCAACCACATGCATGTATGCGAGAACAAGGTGGTTGAACGAAACCATATGTAATTGCTTTCGAAAACTATTTCGTATTTAGTTTTGAAGCCACTTTGCTGTATTTCAAATAAGTGCTTATGTACTCTCTCTCTTTTATGGGCAGCAGCTCTTATACAATCACTATTTTTTAGTAACAGGCAAAACTACAGGGTGTTTTTCCGAAGCTGGGCATTAAATATAAATTCGTATACAAGAATAATTCTTATATAAATTGCTGACAAATAAAATGGCTTTTTTTTTGCTCTTTTAAAAAGTTACCAAAAATAGAGAGCTTTTTGTATCGCCTCTCTCTCTTTCTCTCTCTATCTCTCTCTATCTCTCTTTCTTAACAAACATATGCAGAAAAATTATATGTAAATTTTTCCGGTTACATCATTAACTTCTTGACTACTTTTCTAACTTTTACATAATCATTTTTTTTGCGTATAAAACTCAGATTGAGACTTAATTTCTGAATTTTACCACTCAAAAAGCCTTAAAAAATTTATAATATTGAACAATTAAAATTATTGGCCTAAAATTTGTAGGCTAAGAACTCTTAAGATAAACGAAAAAGACTGCATACGTTTTTGGGTTAGTATGTCAAAAAATATAAAGATTAAATCAGTAATGAAAAATTTAATTTTTAATTTTTCTCATACTTTTAAACACCACTTTCATGATAACGAACCTGTGCGAGCCTTCGCATAAACACATTTGAAACAAAAACAAATTTCAAACTGCAAATTTTTATATATCTTTTATGTCACAAAAGCAGCTCGATATTTATATTTAATTTATACTAAAAATGTTTTATGTATATCGTAATATAAGAATTGCAATTGTGGTTGCAACCCAGTAAAAAAGAAAACATTACAAAAAGAATTTGTGCCTACTAAAATCTGTCCTACTTTGCCTGAAAAGTTCATTAACATCTGGAGCATTCTTAACCTACTTTAAGTGAATATTTCAATTGCAGTTTATTGATTTAAGATTAAAATACACCAGACATTTCATAAGTGGTCGTTATTTGTTGTCCATTACTTTCTATATTTCCTTTTTGAAAATTTCTGATTTTCAATTTTATAAAATAAAAAAACTGATCAAATAACGCACAAATCTTTGGCGATCGTTTCTGAAACTTTAGATATTTTAAGAGCTGAACAGAATACCAAAACTTAAAAACCCCAGCTTTTGCTTTGTTTTCTCTATAATTCGCATACGCTTTTGTTACCTGTCTTAAAGATAAAATTTAAATTCAACAAACTTATGTTATAGTACAGAAATTGCTAGGTTAGGAGGCGTTTGTTTGCCCATATCTTGCGACTTCCACTTAAGCCAGTATAGGCTGGTTGTGTGCTGCGTGCATTTAACGATAAACAGTTTGACACAAAGGTGTATAGCAACTCTGTATCATTTACAAAGTTCCTTAATTTCCTCCAGCATATGCCCTGTAATTGGGTTATGTCTGGTAAGGTGTCTATCCCAAGATATGGGAACCGTATTTGCGAGAAGGCGGGGCACTGGCATAAATAGTGTTCTAATGTCTCGCTCTCCTTCCCACATGCTCTACATCCATCTCTTTTCGCTATTCCTATGCGCTTAAGTTGTGCCAGTAGCTGAGAGTGACCCAGCCTAACTTCCATTAATCTACTTAATTTGGGCTTGCTAAGTCTTATCAGTCGCCCTGCTTTTTTTCTGGTGTGGATCCCCCCCAAGAATTCTTATTTCGAGCTCCAATATTATTCTTAGGCAAAACTAAGCTCTTCCTTGAAAAAATTTAATATAAAATTGGTAATAATGGTTCATATATATGTTTAGTTTAACTAAACCCAGTTTAACTGAGATCTCAAAAAGCCAGCCTTAGACGATAGATAAGACTTCATAAACGACATGACAAATATTTCTTTGTATAAACTCGTAATGAGACAGGGCAGCATTGCTCAAGTTATCCCATCAACATTCTAAAAGGTACGTTCAGACTATCAAATATTAGTTGTCAACTAACAGGACCCCTACTTTCTTTCTGACTTTTCTTTTGGCCAAGCACACGTATACAAACTGCTAAAAAGACATTAAAAAACACCAACGAAAAACAAAATTGTATATTTTAAGGTTTCTTTTGCACAACAACAGAATTTACAGCGAATAATTATTTGGTTTAACGTATTAATTCAGCTCACAATTTGCTTTAAGAGCCAATTATTTCGGTACCTGAACTAATACATTTCAATTGGCTCTTAAAGCGAATAAATAGTGCCTAGGACAAGTTGTGCCCCTTTAACACATTTCTGTACTTTAAATATAAGTGAGACCTTGTTGTACAGGAAATGGAAATAAATTAATAAAATAAAAAAATAAATAAATAATTAAGTTCCTATTTGAATATTTGGTCTAACAAAACTTTGTGAGGCCAAATAGAAATTGGCTCCAAGTTTGGATTTTGTTCGCTGCGCAAACAAAACAATCACTATGATGGTGTGATGTTTGATGTTTTTACCTTCTTCTTTTTAAAATTATTTTAGGCACATATAAATATTTTTAGTTGTGTATATGCTTATATTTGTCTAAACTAACGGTAAACAGGAAAGTTGTGGTCCCGTTTTTCTTTGTGTGCAAAATTTGACAAACAAAAACAAACTTCTTTTTGGGAAGACTTTAAACAATTTATTTTTATAAAAAAGTAAAACAAAAAAAAAAAAAAAAACAAAAAATTTCATACTGGGCACTACTGGTAATCAATTAGTCATGACCTGACTGATTCGAAGTAAATTGGATGCTGATGAGCGTCGTGGTGGATGTGAAACAGCCCATGGCATGTACTAGATATGAGCGGTTGTCATGCAAATATCGTGATTAAAGTTGAAATAGAATTAGACGTGAATGCGTGAGCGTGTTTTAAAATTAAAATTTCGTACGTGAAGCTTACGAAGTTCCATGAAACTCCACGAAAGAAGTTAAAGCACTAACTCTTTTTGGTTTACCACAAAAATTTTATATTTCATATATTTTTCATATATTTTTCCTTGAATTATTTTTGGATGCAGTTTATTTTAGCTCCATTTCTACTACACATGCAACATACATTAGCCTCGTTCGATTTGTAAGGAAGGAAAATAATGTGAAAAATGGTTGGGTGTTCCCAACAAGCTGTATGCAGTGCAAAAAAGCAAACATTAAATCATTAGTTACATCTATGAGTGTTGTTTTTTCAGAACCTTTGTAATTTGATGAATAAAACTTAGCCACCTTAAAACATATATTTCATGATATTAAGCTCAAAAAGCCTGGATTGCCGAGAGTAAATGAAGCGTTAGAAAAAACTATGTTATGCAAGTATGATGTATATGAGGAGATTTCTTGCTGTAACTCAGCATTTTATTAATTTGCGTTTGTTTTCACAAGCAGCTTATAATAAGCCTGCGAGAGGTCTTGCGTATGACGCTTGACATGGTGCTATCATACAACTATTTTTCAGCCCAGCCCAATAAAAGGTGCATGATGATACAAGAAAACAAAAGCATACAATTTAAAAACCTAAAAGCGTTCACTTTCAACCTTCTTCTTCCGAAATCGATTCGAGCTCACAATCGGCAAACATCGCCGTAGTATCTGTATAAATTTTATTTTCTAAAAATCAGGGATGGAATTACCGCTTTCGTGATCGAATGTATCCCATCATGTACATATGGTGTGTGCTTGTTGCCTATTCTGTTTTACATTATTTTTGAGCGATAATTCATTCGAGCACGAAAGCTGTAATTCGGCTTCAGCTTTGAAATGGAAGAAAGTTGTTCATAAAATAATTTTATTTGACAAAACTAAAGTAGTAACTATAAAAGCGGCGTTTAATTAAAATATATGCTCTTTAAAAAGTGAGAAAAAAGTTGCTAAAAACCAGGGAAAAGAAAGAGAGAGAGAGAGAGAGAGAGAGAGAGAGAGAGAGAGAGCGGAAATCATGTTAAAGGATTTTAGTAGAGAAAATTAAACCAGAAGAGAATACATATACAATGTAAATACATGATAAAGGAATTTTTTTAACTTTTACATTGTTATTAAATCATTTGGACGTAGAAAAAGAGAACCTGTCCTGTACCAGAGAGCAAGTCTTCTTTTTTTTTTGATTTTTTGTTTTTTCAGTAAAATCGACGGTTGCATAATATCAAATTCTGATTTTTGATATTATTCATACAAAATTATATAACTGTTTTTGTGTTTCTTTATGCATACATATTTTTTTTTTAATTTTTTTTTATACCTATATTGTTAAAAGTTTAAAAGACACACACGAAACGAAAAACTATTACAGAAATGAGTCTACAGGTTAGTATGTATAACTTTTCTAATAAATTTTTCTATTTTTCATTCTTCCCTCGTATTCATTTTATTAATGTTTTATACATGTACATATGTATGTATGTATTCTGGTTGCTATATTTGTAAATTATAAAAAAAAAGCAAACAACATCCAAAACATGTAACAACTTTATTTTTTAAGTAATTGCACACGTTTAATAAAAATTCTCTTATTTAAAAGTCAAATAAAAAAAAAATTGTGAATAATCACTTTATAAATTTTATTTGTTAATTCACATACAATTGCTATTATTTTTATTTGTTATAAATTATATACATATGTATGTATATAATTTGGCTTAATTTACATGCCATCTCTAAATCCGTTTTATTCTGCCCGGTAAAGCTGCTGTTGCTGCTGCTGCTGCTGCCGCTGGTCATTGTGACGCTGAAACGTGTGCGATTTAATTTTTTTGTTTGTTTATTGTGAATGCTTCAAACATGTGTAAAATTGTTGTTTCGTTTTTCTTTACTGTAGTTTTATTTAATTTTATTTATTACCTGAACTTATGAGTTATAACGATCGAAATAAAGTTAAGTGTGCATATAATAGGCCGGGTCGATTTGTATGTACAACAATTTTTCGATATTGTGACATCGATTTTCCATAGCTTTTGGCATGAGGAAAAATAAATTGAGACAAGTACGCGACTTGACTCGCACATCGAACGTTTCCTACTACTGTGCCAGCGGTAGACAAAGGGTTCCCCCGTGCATGGGGTACCCTTTAGTTTTTAGCTTTTTATTGTCTCTAGTGTTTCTTAATGTGGAGGTGGGGCGACAACATACATTTCATAAACTTCAAGTCTCTATCTCTTATGGTTCAAAAGTTACAGCTAATTTTCAAATTATAGGGTGTCTCCTTGTATGGGACAATATAGCAATTTTTACTTCTTGTTATTTTTGTTATTTGTTGTATACACTCTTCAAATCTCCATATCTTACGGCTTAAAAATTACATCTAATTTATGTTTTTTGTATGGGGATCACCTATAGTTTTTAGTTATTTGCTGTTTTTGGTACTCTTTGTTGTAGAGCCATATATCCTGGGCAAATTTGAAGTCTCTATCTCTTATGATTCCAAAGTTACAGCTAATTTTAGCATAGTTTCACAGTTTCTTGTATGGAGATCCCCTTTAGCTTTCAACTTCTTGTTGTTTTTAGTATTTGCTGTTGGTAACCACATTTACAGTGCAAATTTCAGCTCTCTAGCTCTTAACATTTGGCAAATATGGCCTGTGACGGACGGACGGACGGACGGACAGTGATGTCTCAGTTATAGGATTCCCGTTTCACTCTTTGAGTACTAAACCATAAAAAGTCCAACTACGGAATATCTAAAGAAACAATTCGAGGTGTCCGATATAAAAAAACCTTTATTTTGTAAGGAAGCTCCTCTAAGGAGGCGTTTTAGGGGGGAGTAGTTTACCAAAAAAAAAAACAAAAAACAAATGTTGGGAAGAAAAAATCATGAGGTTTGGTCATACAATTGACTTCTTTATGAGCATCCTGGGGCAAGTTAGTGTGAGGAGAGAAAATTTAATTTTCGAGGTGCCCAAATAAAAAACCCTGGGAATAATCTGTGCCCCTAGAGGGGTACAAATGTATATTCAACCCTCCATAATTTTGTTTGACTACAACGACACCGTACCACCGTACACTCTTTAAGGGAATACAATAACAAAAACAATGAAAATTAGACACCTCAAAAATTATTGTTTTGATTTGTCGTAGTGGAATTGTTTGTTCTTCATGTCAAAACCTATCGAAAATTCGATGGCACAATATCTATTGCTATATCGACCCACCTTAACGGACATAACGTTTGTTTGTCTTGTGTTTTGTTTATATTATTAATATTAATATTTTTTTATTAAGTGTTATTTTTTTTTTTTTTTTCATTGAAAAATTCTTAGTAACGAAAGCTTTCAGAAGCACCTGAAAACGCGTTGCACAGTTTATTCGCATTGCTAATAAAAAATAAAACTATTTTTTTATGAATCTATTGAACGTTATTATGTAACTGATAATGGAATTAATCATTTTTTTTTCGAATGAAAAATGTGTTTTCGTAAGTGAAACGAACACTATCACATACATAAATTCGTATATGGTTGTTTCCATGAATATGTTTTTGTTTAAGACAGAATAACCATGAAAAAAAGTTTTATTAACTAGAAAAGTTGGTTCTTGTTGTGAACAACAATCGAACGACTTTTAATTTGGTATAATGACGGCATTCGATGAGCAAACGCTATTGTGAATTCCGCTGATATAGTTTATTCACAATAGTTACATTTTATCAGCTGAGCTTGAATGATTATTAAAAGTTACATATGTAGGTATATATTTGTTTGCAAATTTATTTAAAATAATATTAAGTTGATGGCGGGCTCTGAAAATAGGTTTCAACACATCTATTGTGATGTACTCCCACACGATGTGTTTTTGCACGTGTTATTTTAAGTCTTCAACGCACATGTTTTTCTTTATGTCGTATCAACATTTTTCAATTAACATAAGGTTTTTAATTTCGGGTCAGAAATGTGCGACCAAAACACCTCGATACCAGGTAGTCGCATAACTACAACAACCACAACACCAGTAAACAATTCTATAAGGCACACAGTAAGAACAAGCCTTGTAAATTGGAAGATAGACGCAAGTTGTCGAAACATCTCATTGCAGAATCTCTTGTTTCCCCGTATTTTTATTTTTTTATTTCATATTTTAAAAACGGTTTATTCCCTCTCCAGTACTGTCTTGTAAAAATGTTGATGTTGTCTAAAGTTTTATTTTTCAATTGTCTACTTAATGCGACAGTGGCATTTGCAAAACAAGCACAAAATTTTGTTTTTGTCAGAAAGAAAATATTGAATAAATAAATAAATATTGTAAACAATATTTCAACTTAATTGTGGTGAAAAATACTTCAGTCATGGGAAATGGAAAAAGTTTATACAGCATGTCTCAGATTTCAGCAATTTGCGTTTGTACACCAAAAAAAAAAAAAAAAAAACATTATGAATAAAAACCATATGAATTAACGAAGAAATAAAGGTTTTAAAATATTTCTTATTAAAGCAATTTTTTGTTCTACTCATATGCAAAATCAATGAAATAATGCTCTTGAAATAATGTAATGTATCGTTAAAATAAAATAATAAAATAAATCAAGCATTAATTTAATTTTATCATCGAACTTTATGCTTTACACTTGTTTGTTAATTTATATGGATTTAGTTGGATTTTATTTCCTCAGACTTATTGGCTGCTGGGCTACATAACATGACTGTTCCACAGTCACCACAACGCTCACCAGCCTTGAGTGAATGTAAAATGTATTCCAGTCGACACAAAAACTCAGTAATAAAATCGAAATTTGATTAATAAGATTAATTATAGACAGTCGGTAGAGAAGAGCTCTAGTAGAAGGATGACTAAAGCGTTGCTGCTTAAAAACAGTATGCCATTAGTCATGACCTGGGTTCGAAACCATTTGGCCGCTGATGATCGCTCTGGTAGACGTGTCATTGATCTGGTATGCTCCCTGATCAATAAGTCTTCAACTTTACTTTTCTTGTCTTCTTTACCAGAGTTGATTAGTGCCATTTAACCACAAAAAATCCTTTCTCAATCCTGAGGCAGTAAAATCGAACTAAAGCCTAATAAAATAATTAACAATTGTAAATAAATTAATTAGAAAAATAAACTGAGAATGGCTAAAGTAATACATTATTTTATTTTTGTACCGGTAGGAAAACCTTCGCAGTCTGCTTCCAAACCTTTACCTTTTTTTTATCTACATTATAAAATTTTTTTTATATAAAAAAAAGAAAAATATTTTTGAATCAAATTAATTCGTTGAGTGTAGTAGTTTAAATTTAAAGTGGCTGATGAATCACGCATGCATGTAGATGTGAGCAAAAATATTGGCTGGTTTTTATTATGAGCAAAAGTTGTTATACGGTATGCTGACTTTATAAACTGGAACTGTTGAACTTAATTGAAAAATTCCATCGTATCGCATACATTTCTACTCACAGCCAGGGTTGGCTCTCATCATTTGATATTGTTTTTTTGTTTTCAAACGTATGCAACCATATTTCAGTTTTCATGGATAGTGTCAAGAAAATGATGAAACTGTAACTTACGGTGGCCAAAAACTGTTTACTGCATTTTAATTGCCACATACAACATAATATTGTTGTCGCAACCATATTATAAAATGTTTTTTCCTTGCGCCAAGCAAACGCGAAAAAATGCGAATGAAATTACTGTTTATGATCAGGTGCATTGGACTCGCATATTAATTTTTTCAGCGTTATTATTCCAAACTGAATTTCAAATAAAATTTTAAATTTCAATTTTGGAAAATAAAAGTTTTGAGGGAAAGAATGTAGGGGTGATGAATTAAAGGAAGAAAAAGGAAAAGTTCCTAAAGACCCACTTTGCTACAAATATTTTACTTTTCTTTCCTTAATGAATCGCCTGAGGGTTGAACTTGAGTCTAATTAAAAACTATATTAACACGATCATAACATTATTTATTAGGAAATCATGTAAAATGGGCATTGAAAATGCCTTGTGAAATAAAGTTAAGGCCCGAGTGCGAAGGGATTTAATCTACTTTAGTATTTTAGATTAATGTAACATGATTTGGGGAAACCACAAATCAATACCAACAAATGGAAATCAAAATCGTTAGCTTTACATTTATAACGGGCTATCCATTTTGCGGGTTCAAAAGTAATCGTAAATAAAAGACATATTTTTCATAACATTAAGTGCAAAACACTACATCATTTAAATGACCACCAGGCGAAGTGTTGCAAGCACTGATTCTTTTGAGGTAATTTTCGACCACTTTTTAACACATATTGGCCGGTATTGCAGCCATAACTAGACGCATGTTGGTTTTTAAGTGCTCAAGAGTTAAAGGTTTATCTGTCCCACAAAAAATTCTAGTGGTGTCAAATCGCATAATGTTGGTGCCCAGTTGATATCACCACGACGAGAATTTACGCGGCCAGGAAGTGTCACTTGCAATAAAGCCATATTCGCTTGAGTTGTATGGCATGTGGCACCATCTTGTTGAAACCACATATTCTCCAAGTCGTATTCTTCAATAGCAGGCAAAAACCAAAGTCGGTTATCATATGACCATAACGGTCCAAATTGACGGTGACAGTCGTTCCATTGTCGTTTTCGAAGAATTAAGGTCCAATCACGCCTTCGGACCAAACAGCGCAAGCAGTGACTTTTTCTATATGCAATGGCCTCTCTTCAATTACTTGAGTATTTTAAGAGCCCCAAATACGACAATTTTGTTTATTAAAATACCCACCGAGTGAGAAATGTGCTTCATCGCTGAAGAGAATTTTGTTCGAAAAATCGCCGTCCACCACCTGTTGTTCAGGCACCCATTTCAAGTATCTAAAACCTTGTGAATGGTCAGCTGGCTTCAGTTGTTGTGTGAGCTGGACTTTATATGGATATACGTGTAGATTTAAATGAAAAATATGCCATAATGTGCCGTAAGACAACAGTCCTAATTCCTAAGAACGACCAGGAATCGACACATTCGGGTCTTCGGCCATACTTTCACTTAGAGCAGCGATATTTTCAGCGGTGCGAGCAAAAATTGATGATGCACAGACCTTACAATATTTGCAAACGCTCCAGTCTCTTTAAATTTCTTCACGATTTTGCCAATTGCTTGCGCAGTTGGACGATTGATTATGTAAACTAAACCATAATCTCCTCTTAAAGCACGATTTGTGGATGTGGCAGAATCTTCGTTTTTGTAGTATGTTTTGATAATTTTTATGCGTTGTGTGATACTTAAGCGATTCATTTTCACATGTTTATTTATATCTATAAAGTAAAGTAAAATTTGTATAGCTAGGTGGACAATCGGCTATTTCTGGTTAGCAAACACCCTTCATCAGCACCCTGTCAACTTTGTACTTGTTAAATTTCACAATTTTTACACTGCCGCTTAAACCACTCGGCAGCCAAAAGTCGCGCAATTTTACTTTCTATTTATGTGCTTAACTAATATTAAACAAAGCAGTGATGTTTTTGTAGTAAATTTTATGGATGATTTGTTAATATCTCGATTAGTTTCAGCTAAAGAAATTCTTAATCAAACTACTGCTATAGAAAATAAAATAAATAAAAATCAAATAAATATTTGATATTTATAAAATATTGGCTGACCCGGCAAACGTTGTTCTGCATTCAAATTTAATTTTTTTAATTTTTGCAAAACGCGCAAAGATACGCACATTAAATTTCTTATGTGCACCCTCCATACAGACCCCAATCAACCCTGAAAATTTCATTGAAATCGGGCTCCGTCTAGGAGGAGTATGCGAACAGGAAGTTTTGCCACTTAATTCTATATATATATAGATTAATATATTATAACTACCAATTAAAAAAATAAAACTTAATAAAATTAAAGCTAACTTCATAAGAAGTTGCTCTTTTTGTGACAACTTTTTCTCACATATGCTTGAGATCTAGGGTCTCATTTTACTGATAGATCTTAAGCATTTCACGCCATGCCATGCGGTATTTGTTAACATTTTAGTGAAAATTTCAATTACTCTGAACAACCATAAAATCTGTTTAACTTTTATTTATAAAAAATATATATCAGTTCATCGATATCCAACCTGTTCGTTCATTCGTACATTTATAATAAATTTGAATTTTGAAATTTGTTGCCAGTGTCGATGAACTGGCAGTATATTTTTCTTTCGTAATTTTCTCTTTAACACTTCGTAACTACTGTATTTCAAATCAGATATTATGAATGCGTTTATTTAGTTATTTTTTTCGTGCCATGACACAAAATATTTCTTTTACCAAAAATGCCTTGTTGAAATTTCTGGCATGTTTGTTTTGCTTTTGTTCCTCAATTAAGTAGAGAGAGAGAGAGAGAGAGGAAAAAGGTTAAACAGTTTTCTATGGTTTAGCTTTTGTGTAGTACATATTTTTTTTTTTTTTTATTTATGTAAATAATAAATGACTTGTAAATTGGTTTTCAAGTTCAACAATTATTCCCATAATCAACCAACCAACAAAAGCTGCCCGCCTGCCAGCCTGCTGGTCTGGCCTTTTTATTATTCATTAGTTTTTAACTCAAACGTTTAACAGTTAATTTTTGCTTTTTTCTCATTTAGAGGGGGGTTTCTTTGTCATAATTTATCTTTTTATTAATACTTAAGGTCCCAATTAAAGCACATTTACTTTCAATAATTCACTTTGATTCAAATAATAGTTCATTATTTGATATGATAGCTAACAATAATATTGTCCTGAAGAAGCTATCCGAAGGAGAGCGAAATATCGACAAAAATAATTAAATAATTTTAATAGAAGATGTTCAGCTCAAAAAAATAAATATATAAAATATAAAAAAGGGATCGGAAAAAACCAAATAATAAAAACCAAAAAGCTTTCCATTATTGCGACATGCCGCCGACATCTCGTTGGTGCCAACCAACTGAAGTGTTTTGGGTTTTTGAATATTTACTTTGATTTCATTTCAAATAACATGCACGACTCTGCGGATTTAAGAATTTCGTTTCATAATAATACTGGATCATTTAAAAAATTTAAAAAAATATATCGAAAAATTTCTATATATTTTTCAGCACATGTGAGCAATTAAACACAAAAACAAAAATTTGTTTATACTTTTATAGCATTAAAATTTTTTAAGCTAATTTTAAGTATTGTATATAGAAAAAAAAATCAGTGTATTTTTTATCTTGGCAAAACTAAAAGCAAAAGTTGCATAATATTTTATGCAAACGAAAAACAAAAAACAAGTGAAATAGAGTAGAAAAAAAGCCAGCGGCAGTAAAACTAAAGTTCATTAAATAACTGGTCATATTTATTACACACTAATCTTGATTTTCGTTTTTGATTTATATTGTTATCAAAATGCGTTGTTTTGATTTTGATCTGCTGTCGTTTGATGTTTAACAAAAAGACGTTGAAGAAACAATTCACAGTTATTAAAATCGAACTGTATCTTATCTAAGCTAAATTCGCATTAAGCAAATGCTAGGCGGAAAAAATGTGACCACTACTTTTTGTTTGGCTGCTATTTTCAGCCAGTAAACAAGTAATCAAACAATTAAAAATGCTCATAGAAAAATGCAGAAAGAATAATAAAAACCAACAGAAAAACGCTTTCGGCCTGTTGCAGCAACTTGCCGATAGCTAAAGCATGATTTTATAAAACTTATTTCGCAACAAAATTTTAAATTCTATATTACTAAAAGTTTTTCATTACTGAAGAATCGCCGTAATATTTACAGCATTCAATTCTAAAAAATTGCTACGCAAGGCGGCCAAAAAAAAGCCTACCTTTCTTTAGCTGTCTGTAACTTGCAAGAGTGAGCCTTCACATTTTGTATTTAAAAATAGCATAGTTTTTGGAGATACGTTTGCAAAACGTGTGAATACAATATTTTAGAACAAACTTTATTTCATCATAATGTTTGTTTGCCCTAAAGCGATCTACCTGTCTTCAGTTGCGCAACCAACTATTTGATCTTACAGACAAACAGCAAGAACAAACAAAATATTTGTTCTAAAATGGTTTTATATCGTTGGTCTCATAAAGAGAGGCATTTTTCGCATTTTTTTTTTTCCAAAAAAGAAAAATGTTGAAACATTTGAAGCACATTTCTTATATTGAAATATACAAAAAATCATAGATTGAAAAAGAAAATTGAGTTAGGATCAACATTCGGCTGTGTTCTAGTTCGGAATTCACTCTAAAGTGGATTGCTTTAGCATTTTTCGTGTTCTGCAATCCGCATCCCCATGTTTTTATTCGTTTTCAATTAGAGTAGCTCCAAGCATTTTTAGAAAAACTTTAATTTTCACTTAATCTTTACTAATTAAAATAATTTAAAAATAAAAACAGCTGATAAAAAGTTGTTGCTTATTATGTATTTGACATTTAGATTTTTTTTCGAACAAAACTTCGAATATGTGAAAACATGCTGAATTGAGAACACCAATTTATGAATTATGGGGATTAAAAATTTTTTGCTAAATCAATCCGAGTCGAAATGACTAACACTAGTAATGCAGGGTTAACCCTTAATTGTGATTTCTGTGTGTGACAAAATTGATCACCTCGCTTTGGACTTGACAAAATGCTGTTTTAAGTTTTGCGTTCATTGTATCTCCCCATGATTATTTGCCAAAATATGCGTCAATCACACATTAGCATGACAGCTATATAGAAATTCTATGCCTTTCAAAGACTACCCTTTGCAAATAATAACTAATAATACAAGGGCTGCCTTTTATATTTCGGGATTAGAAATAAATATTAATTATCGGAAATCACTATTGTCTTTCAAAATATTCCCCATGTGGATCTATACACTTCTACTTCTGCATGCGTTGGAACCAATTGTCGAAGCACTTTCGCCACTCTGATCGCCAAAACATGCGTTCTGAAAGCAGCAACTGCTTCTTCAGGTGGCGAAAAACGTTGACCTCTCAGTTTGTTTTTTAAGTACCGAAATAAAAAGAAGTCAGGCGGTGCCTAGACAGAACTATACGGCGGATGACCCATCAAGTCGCATTGTCGTGGTGAAGAGTGATGAAGAGTCTTCGGTGGTTGATTTTCCTGATTTCTTGCAAGACAACTGCCAAACAAATCGTTGTGTGCCACTCATAATTGACTGTTCTGCGTTGTTCTAGTGGCACTGCTGCGACATGTCCAGTTTTTCCGCAAAAAAAACAGGCGAACATTTGCTTGGAAGTGCTTTGTGCGCGAACAACCCATACATTTATGCTGTTTATTTTCGGCTTCATATGCATATATACACGATTCATCACCTGTCACAATGTCATACACGTGTTTCGAAACACGGCGATCATATTTTTTGAGCACTTTTTTGGACCAATCGGTACGAGCGTTTTTTTTCGAGCGATTGACAAATTATGTGGGATCCAAAGCGAGTAAATTTTTTTGACAGTCAAATGTTTAGGCAAATGTTTGAAAGAAATGCTGGTCCCACCAATGCCTAAGGTTGTCTCAATCTCACCATGGGTCACATGACAATATTGCGATATCAATGATGTTCGGAACAACAACTTGGCGAAATTCGTTTTGAAGTGAAGTACGACCACGACTGATTTTACCATATCGTCTATGAACACTGGCCATTGATGGATCTTCATCGCCAAAAATTAAACTAAGTTCATCCATGCACTCGTAATCCTTGTCGAAAGTTGTAAAAAATAATTCTACGAAAATGTTCAGGACTTAAATTCATTAAGTTACTGTAAGCAACCCGAATAGCGCTTGTATGTCAACACGTTCTAAGTACGTATGACCTCAAAAATGTTTAACCTGACGATAGAGCTGTCAGTTGCCAAATTGCAACACTCTAGGGTTAACAAATCCCGAAACATAAAAGGCAACCTTCGCATTAAAACCAGGGACCGTAACTCTTACGACTTTTATCAAAAAAAAAAATCAAGAAATAAGAGTTATTTTTGATTTTTATATTTTTAGATGGAAAATAAGAGTAATTTTTGATATTTTTGATATATTTTTTACATGAAAAATAAAAGTTATTTTTGATTTTTAAATGAAAAATGAAAGTTGACAGGTAATATGTCCGCAAAGCTTATTTTGAAATAGACAATTACAAAGAAAAGCGTTTCGATACTTCTGCTAATTTACTGGAATATTGGGAGAGCGAAAAATTTGTGTTTCCATGACTTCGAAAATTAGCTTTAATTGTTCATTCTGTACCTGCCTGAATTGAGTTCAGTGTAGAAAGGTCATTTTCAGCACTCAGAGATTTGAGATATACATAATTTATCCGAGGAACATTTAAAATCAATTATGAGGGTAAAATGGAACTCCTGAAAACGACCTCTTAACAGTGACTTGAATGACAGCCAAAACTTATAAGCTATTTCTATGCATTCATGTTTTTGTAGCTGATAATGGATAAGTCACATAATATATTATATTCATATAGAAATTTGAATGAAGCAGCATATTATAATACATACGGCATCAACAAAGAAATTAGAGTTTTGAATTGATTTTTATTATTGATACACAGAGAAAACAGCATCTAATATTTCTAACAAAATCAATAAGATATCTCTATAGTTTTTTTTTCAAGAAGGATTCCTTATTATTTTAAATGGGAAAACCTTATTGAAAAAATCATATGGGAAACTTAGAGCTTTTATTAGGTATTTCTATTGATTTTTTTATAAAGAGTTTTTTATAAAGAGTTTCTCATCGATTTTATTAGGTTGTCATATTGATATTTTAGGAAGCCTTTCTCCTTAATTTCATTAGGTTATCTTATTGATTTTTCCAAAAACGATTTTTTCTTGAATTTATTAGGCTATCTTCTTGATTTTTTTAAAGATGGTTCCACTTTGATTTTATTAGACTATCTTTTTGATTTTTTTTAAAAGGGGTCGCTTATTGATTTCACTATTTTTTTTAAATAATAATGCTCTTTATTTTATTTTGAAATATAAAAATATATATAAAAATATAAAAATCAAATACAACTTTTATTTTTCATTTAAAAATATAAAAATCAAAAATAACTTCCAATTTTCATTTAAAAATATAAACATCAAAAATAACTCTTATTTTTGATTGTTAAAAAAAAAAAAATTAAAAATTTAAAAATCATGCAATATGTTGGATGCATTTCGCCTAAAAATCATGATGGTGTAATTAAAAGCTTTCTACAATGCTCATTTATGTATGATTTATTTCTGCAAAAATTGAAAAATAACTCTTATTTCCGGTCCCTGATTAAAACCCTCCCATTTTTGCCAAATATCATACACATTTCCTTAAACAAATTAGATATTTTAAGCAAAAATGATTTCATTCCAATTCAATTTCCATAAAAAAAAAAAATTATTGATACTTAAAAAAATACACTGATCTTCTTTTTTTGTATGCTTTATTAACCATATAAATTGTTAAACAATTAGTTTAGTATAAACAAATACAATTTATATATTTTCTCCATACTTGAAAACTTTTTGATTTTTCTATATTTATTATTTTATTCTATTTCTAAACGAATTTCTAGCTGGTGCAAAGTAAAACGCGTTGGTAACAAAACTTTTTCTTCGCTATTGAAAATTGTTGTTGTTGCTGTATTTATTTGTATACGAAATGGCAACAATCATCATTTTGTTTGATCGAAAATAATTAATTGTTGTGATGCTTTTGTTTTTTGTTTTTTTTTTGCTTGCCATTTACTGTTTGACTATTGTTACTTACATTTTGCCATTTTATTATCAATTGGTTTTGAAAACAAATTGAAATTTAAAACTAAATTGAACTGTGTTACACACATGCATCCTCATCACTCACTCGTATTTGAAGCGAAAAAGTTTGCTATTTTTAGTTTTTCTAGTAGCAAAATATGAAATAAATATGTATGTGTTCATAAGCTTGGTAGAAGAGAAAACAGCCGGGGGTGGGAAGAAATCAAAGAAAATTTTCAGGGAATTAAAAAAAAAGAAACAAAAAAGTTAGCAAGCGCCTTTTTTTTAAATAATAAATTAAGTCAAACAATAAAAAGGCTAAAATCGATCTGTGTTGTATCAAGAAATATTATCTAATTTTAAAATACTCTTGACATGGTCTAGACCTAAGACAATAGCCAGGCGTGCCCATAATTTGCCATTGTGGTCGATAAAGAGTATATTAAATTTGTCTACCAGGATGATGAATCTTGAAAAAAGGAGGACTATTTTGCAAAAATGAATCCAATTATTTATTCGCTAGGGTTGCCAAATCACGCAACATAAAAGGAAAACTTTGTAAACGAAACTGTGTTTAAAAACTCTCACCCGGTAAATATGCAATGAGATAAATATAGAAAAATAAAATAGAAATGGTGTGTTTGATATAATTAAAATTTAGACAGAAAATATACAACAACTTGGGTGGCTGAGTGGCATGGTTGTCGCTTTAGAAACATGAGCCTCTGAGTTCAAAGACGGGTGCTGACGAGAAAGTGTGGCGGCTTCGCAACAATTAGTTGTCCACCCTGCTAAATGTCTTTGATATCTTCTTTATCTAATTTAATTAATATCGAATCACAAGTATAATATAGAAAGAACTTGACCCTGATAAACTTAATACAGAAATAACTCTTTAAATTTCTTTAAAATTGTTTACTTATGCTGCTCTGAAAGTCAACCAGAACTTTAATTGCATTTTTTTTATTGTCGTCATTGTTTGTTTTGACGTAAATTTATTTGCTTTTTTTTATCTGATAAAAAATATCTTCAATAGCCAGTTCTTTTTATTGCTTGTAATTTTTGTTTGTTTTAGTTTTAATTTGATAAATTTTTTTTCTGTTCTTTCAAGTTATTTTTTGCCGTCTGGTTTTTTTTGTTTTTTTGGTTTTGCTTACTTTGAAATGAGAGGTATAGATTCTTAATTTTATTAATTTATTTGAGTTTGTCATGCATTATTTATAAATTTCTCGTTTTGTTTTCCTAATTTAGCAATAACACTGTACAACAGTGAAAATGGTTTCAAGAAAAAAAAATATGTAGACTATCCCTCTAATTCATAGAAATTATAACAGGTTAATAAAGCTTTTATTTGACAAATTTTCCATACAAATATGTCAAATAACAGTCTTATAAGCCTGTTATAATTTTCATGAATTAGGGTACAGTTATTTCCGCTTATTTGAGTTTCTAAAAATGCATGACTTTTGACGCAATTAAACGGGAACTCAATTAAGCGATACTCGGTTAATTGAATCCCCGACGCAATTGAGCAATATGTGCAATAAAGCGAAACACCCATGCTGAGCTGGAAATTAAAACTCATTTCTTTAGATACATATTAGGTTGAAAAATTGTTTAGTTTTATTAAAACAAAATAAAAATCAGGTACGTTCATCGTACAATGTTTATAAAGGAACAGAACCATGACCTTTTTGCCGCAAAATATTTTTTTTACGTTTGCAAAGCAAAAAAAAAAAAAAAAATAAGTAGACGGAATCAATTAAGCGAAACATTTGCTGTTATTTTTCGCAATGCGGTCTTAATTTGGGAAACAATTAAGCGGGTGACGCAATTAAACGGAACTTAATTAAACTGGTATTTTAACATAGACAGGTATACTGAATGACATCGTTTCATGATTTGTTTTTAGAGCAATAAAGCGGGAAACTCAATTAAGCGGGGCTCAATAAAGCGGAAATCTGCTTGTTATATTTTTCAACCAGCACAGTGTTGCCACTCAAAATAACTGATTTTTTTTTTCGTTCAAGAATGTGACTCTTTTTTACTTTAAAGAAAATTTTATAACAGTGTAGCACAGTTGCTGCTTCCCTGTAGTGAGCAAGCAAAAAAATTGCAGTATATAAATGTTAGATTAGACTGTATTTTATGCTAATGCTGTCATCATTAATTAAACAGCTTACACACAGAAAAAACCCCCATTACCCCCCATCTACGGAAAAGTTGTTCATGTTAATAAACAACATGCGCTCTAAGAATATGTTAAAATCTGGCTATTTTTAGATTCCAGTTATAAGTGCAGCGAAATGCTTTTCAAATTACATATACTCTTGGTGATTGATGGCGAAGAATATAAGGTTTTATTTAATAATTTATTTCATAAACAGCAGTTATTAAGGGTTGGCTTTCTTGCTCTAAAAACACCATTTTGTGGCGCCACAAAAAGGCCAAGAAACAAATATGGGAGTGTGTGTGTGTGTGTGTTCATTTGAGACTGTTATCAACGAATTTTGAATTCATATTTCATATGCATTAGCCTTTAGTTCTCCTTGAAGATAAAATTAAAGTTTTCCTTACTTAATTCATTGAAACTTTAACATTGAAATTCCATTGAAATGCAATATTGACATGATCACCAGTACTGCTGACTTATATTAATTCAGGTCCAAAAATGAACCTTTCCAAAAAAAAAAATTGCAATTGGCTCTTAAAGAAAATAAATAATTAAGTTCACTGCTGACTTATAATATGCCATATAATGTTTTGTTCAATTGACATTTAATATGCGCTCGCCCTTGAAAATTAAAGTAGCCAATCAACTACAAACGGATGTGGTCTTGACCATACACGTATATTGCGTAAAAATATTGGGCCATTTTTCTTTGAAAATGAGCAAGGAGTGGCCGTCGCTGTCAATCGCGATCGTTGTCGGACCATGTTGAACGAATTTTTGTTCACAAAAATTGAAGAAGCAACATTTGGTTTCAATAGGACGGCGCCAAACGCCACACAGCCGAAGCCAAACTCGATGTTTTGCGCCGTTATCTCTCGGACCCTTTATCAAGTAAAAAATCAAACATTAGAGTTGAGCCATCAAAAAAAAAGTTAGAATGTACATACTTAACACTGCGATTTTTTGTCGTTGTAGTTGTGTGCCGTTGGCTAACGACCATTTTTGCAATGTATAATTAAGACTTAACGTTTACTTTAACAACAACTTTTGTATGCCAAACACGCCGTTAAAGTCCACGTTAATTTTTAATCGTACATTATGAAAAGAGCCGTAAATCGTAAAATTTCAGGGTAAATTTTGATCTTCCTCATTGTATTATAAGTTGTCTATAAAATTAAATTTATTTCGATCGTTTTTAAGTTTAAACTAGAAATTCTTATTGTATGTCTATTGTGAAAAGGGTCTTAAATCGTAAAATTTTACCCGCCAGTCAGGATAAATTTTGATCTTCCTCGTATTATTATAAATTGTCTATAAAATTAAATTTATTTCGATCGTTTTTAAGTTTAAACTATAAATTCTTATTGTATGTCTATTTTAGTTTTATTTAAAAGTCTAAATTTGTAAATCATTTTATGTGACAAAACATTCATCTTTGTTTGTATTTCTTTTTTTTCCATTTCTTTTCATTTTTGTTTGCCATTTAACCAAAAAAATGAAAACCAAAATTTGCTTGTGAAAAAAAAAACTGCGCCAATTGGTTTTGTGAATCGTCCGTTTGTTGTGGCCATCAACTTGAACAATACACTTGCCGTTTTTGAAAAAAATAAAAAATAAAAATATTAAAATATTTTTTCCTTTTCCTAACGGATGTGGTTGCGTTCATGACTTGATTGCCTGTCCCACTAACCGAACAACCGACCGACCGCCAACCGTTCCGATCATCCATATGCCTGCCTGCCTACCTGTTTTCTTTTACATCATTTTTCATCCAATTTGTAAAAACGTTCAATTATGTTTTGTTTGTAATTGTTGTTGTAACGTTTTTGTCATCTCTTTTGTGGTTGATGGTGGTGCTTAATGTCTTTTTTTCATATCTGTTTTTATTTTTTGTTTATAAAAAAAAACTTTTGATAATTTTATATAAACGAAAAACAAACAAAAAATCGTTTATATAAAACTATAAAATATTATAATAAACAAAAATGAAAATTTTAAATGAAAAACAAAAACAAAACTATCAACCATAATAATAATAATAATAATAGCATGGGAGAGCAGACTCGTATCGCGTCGCCACGGTTGTGCCAACTGATGACGACAATCTAACAGCCGATGGCCATTTCAAGGTAAGAATTTTCATTTACAATTTTTGTTTTCACCGATTGTGAATTTTATTATTATATGTTTGTATGTATGTTTTATTTTTATTTTGCATGAGTTACAATTTAGAGGGAAAATAAAAATTTAGGTTTTCCTTTAGCCTTAACATTGCAGCTTGTAAAATTTTGTTTTGGTGTATTTGCGTTTTTATCTAATTTAGTAATTAAATTTTTTTAAGAGCATCATGCCTCAGTATATATGCACATACATAATTATATTTTGATTGGTTTATTTGTGGTTTGAGTTTCTTTCTAACTTCTGGTAACGGTGATTATTTTAAACATTATTAATTATATGTACATTTTTTTTTTTGTGGTTACTGTTACACATATTTTAATATTATATTTCTAAGCTTTTTTGTGCCGTAGCTATTTAAAGTGCAGCGTTAGTCTACTTTAACAAACGGAAAAAAATAATAACTCATCAACACTTTTCTTCAATTTGTAATTCGAAATAGCAGTTTCAGTTTCAAGTTACAAAAACTCAATGAAAGCAACTAACAACAGTTTAACATTTAAAAAAATAAATAATAAATAAATAGCAGCTCAGAAGCTGTAGGATGCCTAAGCTGCTTAAAAACAGTATCCAATGAGTTATGAACTGGGTGCGAAGCAATTTAGGTGCTGATGGTGGTCGTGGTGGACGTGAAACAGCCATAGTATTTTCTTATCTTCACACTCGCAAGTTTTTGAAGTCGCCAGGTGACTTGAAAACACTAAAGTTACTTTTGGAGGTATTAATATAAACTGTCCAAACCAGTTTGGGCAAAAAACAAACCTGTACCTTTATTGTTATTTTCTAATAAAAATGTAAAGCTGGCAACACTGATGGTATATTTGGAAGATAGTTTCCCATTCTTCCCTTCTCTTTATGGAGCCCGTTAAATTTAGACTTACTTGCCGTTCAACCACCAAACAGACCAAACTTGCCCACATCAGTGCCACCAGCTCCAACGTAACTCAACTCTTGTTCCATAAGGATTTAATTAAATAAATAGCATTTAATTGAAAGATATTTCTTATTATAATTCTGCTCCGCTACGAGAAAGTTATAATAAACCTTTGTTGCAGATTCCCCAATATCAATCAACCCCCTTTTCAATCGAATAGCAAAGTTAATTTTACAAAGAGTTCTCAAGATCCACAACAGCAAGAAATTGGAATCTCTTTTGTTCAAACTTTATGGTCGAATTCCATGATTTACAATTGTTAATAATTTTATCGGACTTGAGTTCGATTTTTTACTTCCTCAAAATTGAGAAAGATCGTTTTGTGATAAAATTGGAGTGATCAGGATTTTTAAAGAGGACAAGAAAAGTAAAGTTGAAGACTTACTGGCTGGAGTACATACCATGGCTGTTTCCCGGCCACCGCGTAGCTCATCAAAATTTGCTTGGAACCCACGCGTTTTGCTTACGATTTGCCAGATTGTTGTTGATCAGTTGTTTGTTAAAGTCGCCAGTGTACAAGAAAACAGTGGATATTAAAAATTAGCCAAACTAAAGAGTCCAACCTAAATAAATTTCTGTGGTCTAAACAACCCATTTCTATATACAAAATGGCTGGTTAACAAAAAACTTAACACTAAAGTATGGCTCACAATTAACAACGATCATTATAGTCTTAGGCCATCTTGTCAAAACCGCATATACACGGAGAGTTATTGTAAAGTTGGCAAATTTTTAAGCTACTTATGCTTATATTTGACAATTTAAGCTGCTTAACTTGAAATAGTTTATGCAACGTCGATATAATTTTCAAAAAAAAAAGAACAAAAATTTAAATTCTATTAATAAAAGTTCTGTTTCTTTACTCTACTTTGGGATCCCAATTTGCACGAAAAGCGTTTCCGTACTTTAAAATTGGGCAAATGAGAGTATTTGTGAGAGAACATGATGCTTCTTCTTCTTCTTACACGAAACAGCCCTTTTCGTTTTCTTCGGGCTAGTTTGGGCAAGTAGTTCAGCTGTCAGCTGTTTTCAAGAATAAACAATAACATAGAAAAAATAAATGTTTTTTTCGGAAAGTAAAAGAAACATTGGAAATTGGTGTGAAAAAATATTTTAAAGTATTCTGTAAAAATTGTAAAAATGTAATATCCACTCTTTTCATATGTATTTATATTTACAAACTTATTTACATACATACATATGTACATATGTATATGAATTTATGAGTGCTGCTGTGTTCGTAAAAAGTTTTATGCATTTCATTCCTTTTAATTCTTTTGCGAAAACTTATTAACACAAATTAAATAAAATATATACAAATATATATTTTTTAGCTGTCAGAAGCCTGACGTTTTCTTTTGTGGTAAAATATTTTTGTTTTTATTCGTTACCGTACTTTTGTGCATTTTTGTCTCTTATTGAGAGAAATTATAGTTTACTCTCTTTTTACCGAACTTTGCCCAAAAAGTACAGAAACAGAGCTAAAATTTGACAAAAATTACACATTATTTCTAATGAAAAAAGAATCATAAAACCCAAAAAATATACATATTATTTTTGTTTGTTTTTGTAATACATATTAATTTTACTAGCAGTTTTCATTAAAAAAAATTTTTTTTTATATTTCTGTTCTGACGTCAATATTTAAAAATTGTCATATAATTACAAAATACTTGTCAATAATAAAGCAATTGCCTTAAAATAGTAACACAAACCTAATTTATTTTTAAAAAGTGACACAACAGGAAAATCAAAACAATTTTCTCTACGTCTTTCTTTTCAAGCATCCCATTTACATATGTACATATGTATGTACTAGTTCAATTCGTTAAAAAAAAATAGCAAGCTAAAATTCTTGGACATTTCTAATTGTTCCGTAATACAAATATTTAAGGGCAGCTCAGACTATTACACTGTACAACACATGATTTCGGGACTCAATTCTGATAATTGTTTATGAAAGTAGCCCTTAAAAGAAGAGCTTCTGCATCATTCGTTTGGTCTTGGTACCTCAAATAATAATTTAAAAATTAATTTGAAATTAGTAAATATCGTGTAGGGGAGTTTGTCCCGTTTTAGGCTCTTTTGTTTGTCATAACTCGAGAACCACCAGTCCGCTTCAAATAAAATGAAAAATAGTACAGGCCGTGGTAAAATCTTCATCGACGGCATATGAGCAGTTAGTTTTATGTAGGCTGAAATCATGTCGCCCACTGGAAAAATTCAACAGCTAAAGTAATCATTACGTTAAAGAGCGCGTAAATGTCTATAACAAAATCCTATTATCTGTAAGTTATGACGTGAACGAAATATAATTTTATACGATTTTTAAAATCCAAATTATCAGCCATTGTATAAGGAATAATAATACTATCATCAACTACTCGTTATCGGCGGCAAAACTATCGACTCAGTGAAGCTATTTTGTGTGTCTCATTATAAAACGCAACCCTGTTGCAACAGAAAGTATTATGGTTTTGAAAAATTTCAAAAAACAACAATGTCGTATTTGATGTAAAATTTTATTTGTATCTTATTCCGTTTGTATAACGCATTGCATCACTCCATCGTATTATTTGAATTTTAGGCTGTGTAAAAAAAAAATATATTGGGGAGAAAAAAGTTGGGGATTGACTCTCTGCGGGCATCGTAGGATTGATCAGTTCTAGGGGCTCCTACTTTCCCTTCATCACACCAATCAATCCCAGGATCCCGTAGAGGAGCCAAATGTGTGACCAACCCCCCAATATTTTTAACGATAACACATATTACGTACATATGCATGTATATTTCCCTTTCAAAAATACGAGAAAAAAAACCTTAAATTTGTAATATGTTCAAAATTTTGCGAAATGTATTATATTATTTTTATGAAAATTTTATTCATAACGCGACAAGAAAACCACATGGAATTATTATTTATGATTAGAGCTCAAAAATTTATTTAAGCACTCTATTACTCTTATCCCATTGTGTAGATTCCTTCACCAAGAAATTGTTGTCGTTTTGATGTTTTCTAAATTGAAAAAAAAAACATTCAATAAATTATTACAAACTAAAAGTGTTCTCAAACACAAAATATCAATACAACAATTAGAAAGAAGTTGAAGAACTCAATCGTAACCACCAATAAAAAAAACTAATTGCAAAAATAATTTTCTTGTTCTCGTTAAAAAAAAAAAAGAAAAAGTGTTGATCACTACAGTTTTAGCACGAAAAATCTTGCTCAATTCTGAGGAACTAAAGCTCGATAAAGTAATTAACTTGTCACAGAAATTGTTTGAAATGGTTTTGATTACGGATTTTCAATTCAATAGGTTTTGTCTTACCTTTCTTCAGGCGTTGATGGACTTACTTCACTCGTACTTATAATATTCTGCAAATCAACGAACCATCTTTATGTTATTAATGTAACGAAATGTAAAATGAAGCAAAATTAATATGTCTTAAATTTTTGGTCGTAGCCGCCCTAACAGAAACTTCTATATCGATCATAAACATATGTGATTTCATTCCGAGAAAATTGCACGATTTTAATCTTTTAAAAAAGCTTTTTTGAAATTGAAATAACTTTCGATCGAAATTTATTTCTGTGACGGAGCTGATTATTTAAGCGAAATATCGTTATATCGAAAATAGACTAAACTGTAATTCTGGATCTTATTTTTCTGCACAAAATTTCGTTTTGCAGCTATATTTGGATGTTCGAAAGTAATTTCGAATTTTCGAAATTTATTTCGAATTTTCGAACATGCGATCAAATGTTCAATTCAAGCCAAGCTATTTATTTCCAAGCCGTATATAATGTAAAAATCTATTTTTTCCGCTTCCATTTGACAAACCTTATGATTTTTCAGCGATATTAATACGATTTGAAAAAATTTAATAATTAATTTTAGTAAAAAAAAAATTATATGCGAAATCTCAAACTTAAGACTATAGTTGATAAAGGTATAGGCGATCATTAGAAAAAAATTAATCCCAATTTCAAATGTATTTCAATACAAATTTTTCATTAATATTTCAAACACAAATTAACCGCCAGGCCCACGATCTCACTCGATCTCACCCATAGCTCGCTTAGTTACATGCACGTTTTGAATAATAAACTTTAAAATTTTGTGGTTTTTAGTGATTTTGTTCAAGCCAACGATATCGACTGACATCGTGAGCCTGGCACTAATTTTTTTTTCGAATTTACACCCAATTTTTTTTTTTTTTTTTTTTTTTTTTTTGGCACAAAAGAATTTTTAACTTTATTATAACACATATTTAAAATCTCCAAACAAAATGTTTGATTTACTTACTACAAAAGTGAAAATCATATGAAACAAATCACAAATTTTAATGGTTGTAAAAAATAACAATTTCTTCCGACTCATGTATTCTAAACTACATATGCATGTATATATTTTTCTTTAATTATCACTTACATTTAGTACATAAAAGCTTTTTGTTTCTAAGCGAAAACCTGTTGGTTTCAAAATAATTATCACTCTCGGTAGCATTTCGAAAATAACCCACGCACACATTGACTAATTTCTTATAAACAAATACATATATTTTATGGCGGTGAAAAGGTAATATTTTTTATTTACATACATACCTACATATATAAAAGTATATACAAATTTCTAATGAACTAGTTTCCAAGCCTAACAACAAGTAACAGCTGAAACAGATATAAACACGCGCTGTTATTATCATCAGAGAATGAGTAGCACCCATCTTCAATAAAAGTATTAAAAAAATATAAAATATTATAAAAGTAAATAAAATACTCAACACATTTTAAAATTAAATTGGCATGAACTTGTAACTGGGTTTTTTTTTTTTGTAAATTATTATGCTCTTCAATAAAAAGGAAAATGGTACAAGGACGTCTTTCGATTTACTAAAATCTTTATATCTATTTTATTTTCTAATCGAATTATTGCAATGTTTGTACTAACAATTCAATCTTTTACTTCTTTTCAATAGTCAAAACGCAAAATGCCTGCTAAAGCTTTAAAAAAGGAAAATTTAGATGATCTCAAACAGGAGTTAGATATCGATTATCATAAAATCACTCCTGAAGAGCTGTATCAGCGCTTTCACACACACCCTGAAAATGTAAGTTGTTGTCATTCTTAAGGAGAAGCAGAAGCAGAAGAAGAAGAAAAAGAAAAAACTCAACATGCCTCTGGCCTGTGATTTATATCTCATGTTGCATATTTATTTTTGACAGGGTCTTAGTCATGCCAAGGCTAAGGAGAATCTAGAACGTGATGGTCCTAATGCTCTAACGCCACCCAAACAAACCCCAGAGTGGGTTAAATTTTGTAAAAATTTGTTTGGTGGTTTCGCCATGTTATTGTGGATCGGTGCTATTTTGTGTTTTGTGGCCTACTCCATTCAGGCCAGTACCAGCGAAGAGCCATCAGATGACAATTTATATTTAGGTATCGTACTTTCAGCTGTAGTTATAGTGACTGGTATTTTCTCTTACTATCAGGTGAGTTGCTGAGAATTAATGAAATTATTTAAACAACTACTTCAATTTGATGTGCAATTTCTTTTCAATCAAGGAATCAAAAAGTTCAAAAATTATGGAATCCTTCAAGAACATGGTTCCTCAATTCGCCACTGTTATACGTGAAGGCGAGAAATTGACTTTGCGTGCTGAAGATTTAGTATTGGGTGATGTCGTTGAAGTGAAATTCGGTGATCGTATACCAGCTGATATTCGTATCATTGAGGCCCGTAATTTCAAGGTAGACAATTCATCGTTGACTGGTGAATCTGAGCCCCAGTCTCGCGGTCCCGAATTTACCCATGAGAATCCCTTGGAAACAAAGAATTTGGCTTTCTTTTCCACCAATGCTGTTGAGGGAACGGCCAAGGGTGTTGTCATCAGTTGTGGTGATCACACTGTCATGGGTCGTATTGCTGGTTTGGCTTCCGGCTTGGATACTGGTGAAACTCCCATCGCTAAGGAAATTCACCATTTCATTCATTTGATTACCGGTGTTGCTGTATTCTTGGGTGTTACATTCTTTGTGATTGCCTTCATTTTGGGTTACCATTGGTTGGATGCTGTTATTTTCTTGATTGGTATCATTGTCGCCAACGTACCCGAAGGTCTCTTGGCCACTGTAACTGTGTGCTTAACTTTAACTGCCAAACGTATGGCTTCGAAGAATTGCTTGGTCAAGAATTTGGAAGCTGTAGAAACTTTGGGCTCGACCTCAACCATTTGCTCTGACAAGACCGGTACCTTGACCCAAAATCGTATGACTGTTGCCCACATGTGGTTCGACAATCAAATCATTGAGGCCGATACAACAGAAGATCAGTCGGGTGTCCAATACGATAGAACTAGCCCTGGATTCAAGGCGCTCTCTCGCATTGCCACTCTCTGCAACCGTGCTGAATTCAAAGGTGGCCAAGAAGGTGTTCCAATTTTGAAGAAAGAGGTCAGCGGTGATGCCTCAGAAGCTGCTTTGTTGAAGTGTATGGAATTGGCTCTCGGCGATGTCATGAATATCCGCAAACGCAACAAGAAAATTGCTGAAATTCCATTCAACTCCACCAACAAGTATCAGGTCTCAATACATGAAACTGAAGATCCCTCAGACCCACGTTACCTGCTTGTCATGAAGGGTGCTCCCGAGCGTATTTTGGAGCGTTGTGCCACCATTTTCATTAACGGCAAAGAAAAGGTCTTGGACGAAGAAATGAAGGAAGCTTTCAACAATGCCTACATGGAATTGGGAGGTTTGGGTGAACGTGTGTTGGGTTTCTGCGATTTTATGTTGCCCTCCGATAAATATCCCACTGGCTTCAAATTCAATACCGATGATGTTAACTTCCCCATTGATAACTTGCGTTTTGTAGGTCTTATGTCCATGATTGATCCTCCTCGTGCTGCCGTACCCGATGCCGTGGCCAAATGCCGTTCCGCCGGTATTAAAGTTATCATGGTTACTGGCGATCATCCCATCACTGCCAAAGCTATTGCCAAATCCGTTGGTATCATTTCGGAGGGCAACGAAACTGTTGAAGACATTGCCCAACGTTTAAACATACCCGTCTCTGAAGTCAATCCACGTGAAGCCAAGGCTGCTGTTGTTCATGGTGCTGAATTACGTGACGTTTCTTCCGACCAATTGGATGAAATTCTCCGTTATCATACTGAAATTGTGTTCGCTCGTACTTCGCCACAACAAAAATTGATCATTGTTGAAGGCTGCCAGCGTATGGGTGCTATTGTTGCTGTAACTGGTGATGGTGTCAACGATTCACCTGCTTTGAAAAAGGCTGATATTGGTGTTGCCATGGGTATTGCCGGCTCCGATGTGTCCAAACAGGTGAGCTCTTGCCACGTTCATTTGCTTTTGAATTTCTTATTGAATTTGAATACTTAAAAAAGGCCGCTGACATGATCTTGTTGGATGATAACTTTGCTTCCATTGTTACCGGTGTGGAAGAGGGCCGTTTGATTTTCGACAATTTGAAAAAATCAATTGCCTACACCTTGACCTCCAACATTCCCGAAATCTCTCCCTTCTTGGCTTTCATCTTGTGCGATATTCCCCTGCCCTTGGGTACTGTGACCATCTTGTGTATTGATTTGGGAACTGACATGGTAAGTTTATGCTCAAGCCTATTAGTTTTTATACAGTTTTCAGTTTTTTTGAGTTGATTTTATAATTTTTTTATAAACATACATACCTACATGTGTATGTATGTATGTTGTAAGTACTTACAGTAGTGTTGTTTAGACGTTGTATGTATTGAAGTAAGTTTTAAGTTAAATAAGTTAAAAGAGTTTAACCTAAAAAAAAAACAAATTTTAAACTTTAAACACAAGATACCAGCCATTTCATTGGCCTATGAGGGACCAGAAGCGGATATTATGAAGCGCAGACCTCGTAATCCAAATGTAGATAATTTGGTCAATGAAAGGTAACACAATGACTTTGGTTAAACCTAAATCCCCCAGGCACAAAGTATTTGGCTAAAATAAGAGGCCCTTTTAGAGCAAAGTAGAAACAAGGGTTTCTTAAGTATTAGCGCTATGCAAAAGAAAAAGTTTAAGTTAAATGTAAGCTCGATTTAAGGTACTTGCTACAACTTTCAAACCATCATTTATTGGGGCTATTCATGTCTCAAAGAAAAGTATTCTTATGTTTTATTTTATGTTTATTTTTTACGAAATCATTATTAATGTGTATTTTATTCTACTATACTTTTCTATTGCCACTACAACATTTTGCAAACATGTGTATTCCTCCCCTGTCTTATTTTTACCCCAAAATGAAACACAATTCAATTTTTGTCAACATACCAACACTTTGGCCACAAATTTCTAAACACTCTACGACACATTTAAACGTTTTTTCCCCCCCAACTGTGTTCCTGTTTTGTACATGTATGGAAAAAAAAAATCCAAAAAAAACCCTTTGAAAATGAAATCTAGGTTCCTGCTATTTCATTGGCTTACGAAGCTGCTGAAGCCGATATTATGAAGCGTCCTCCACGTGATCCGTTCAACGATAAATTGGTCAATTCAAGGTGCCTATACTAATTTGTTTATCTATCTCGTTTTTGTTGTTTGTTCAAAACGTTTAAAACTAAATGTTCTATTAACACTTCTTTAATTATTATTATTATTAACACGTTTTTTTCTGTATTCTACTAAATCAATGAGAAGAATAATAACTCCATCTCTGAATTATCTTCTTAAAGATACATACATAAATCCTAACAAAATGGCTGGATTATTAACTAACAATGCAAACATTATCAACCTAACAATAAATAACACCCAAATAAGTGTTGTAATTAAAATTGTGTTAACATTTATTTAATTACATGTCAAATGCGTTGTACTCTCACAACTAAACCGACCATAAAAAACGTTACACAACAAATTTATAAATATTATTTTCATATTCATATTATTTGCATTTAAAAACTTTATTACTATTATTATTTTTTGTTATCAGAACAAAAAAAAGTTTATAATTTAAAAGTATGCATTTATTTTCTTGCCATTATTTCATCATTTGGTGTTGTGGAATTTTGTCATCTTAAATTCTTTTCATGAAAATTCATTTCGAATGCCAAGCAATCGATCGTCAGGCTTTAAATCATATAGAGTTGTTATCTGATCGCGTGCATACAAACACTGATTTGTATTCACTGGCTATTTTAGCATAAATATCCAAAGAAAATAATGAGATCTTTATTAAGACTAAGCATGTCAAAAAAAAAAAAAAAAAAAAAAAAAATTGTGAGTGTATAACAACTCAGTAAACGTTCGTGATTGCTGAACAGACCCTAAACGTCAATTTAAATTCTCATCATTGCCATTGTCATTTTAAGTTTTTTTTTCTTTTTTTTGAAAAAGTTTTCTTTTAGCAGACCTGTTTTTATTTGGTCTTAAAAAATAAGAAAAATTAAATACTGCACCATTTTAAAATACATTTTAAGTAATTTGTAATTGGCTTCAAATCGTACAATTTTATGGAAATTTTGTGTGTATTTACGATAGCAAAATAGCATAGATTTTTTGGTTTGGATGTGTATATATTTTTTTTTTTTTAATTCTTAATTGTTTTGACGATGCTTTTATTTTATTACATTATTGATTTATTATTTTACTAAAAAATTTCGAGTGGTCGAATTTTCTCTTCGAAACTTTTTGTAAAATGAGATTGTTCTAAATAATATAATTAAAATATTTATTTTATATACAGACCTATTACCAAATTAATAGCAATTTTATGTTCATTGGTCGATCTTTGATACTCAGGGAATATCGAATGTTGTTTATAATAAAGGCAGAGTGCACTCTTGTAAGAATTAGTCGTCGATCTACTGCATAAATAAGATCAATTACACACTTCATTACACTAAATGAAAACCGCTTTAGCGGAAACCAAAAGCCATATTTTTCAATCAAGTTTTTGCTATAAAAGTTTAATAATCTGCGACATTTCGCAGTTCATTAATGCAAATGATAGAGCTTAACTTAGCCAAAGAGAGTTCATGAATAGTCAGTCTTTAAATGTATATTAGGACCTTAAAATTTTTTATCGAGCGATCACATTCAACACCGTGGAACAGGCCATAAGTGTTTCTTAACACATTACAAAGAAATGGCTTGCTTAGTGGAATCCTTCAAAACGGTGGTCAGTTTTCCTAACATGCAGCTGGGCAACGAATGTTGTCTGAAGGCTGAATATTTTATAAATGTTGCATAACATTTTGCAATTAATTAAAAGTTTATAAATGCTTTGTTTTATACAATAAGTTAGGATGATTTTTTTTGTAAATACAATAGTTGCTTACATCTGCCGCCTTTAAAAGTTGTGGGCAAACTCACAAAACTTGGCAGCACTTTTTTGCACAAACGATAATTTATATGCAGTACGACCAGGAAACTGTCACAATTTTCCGACTCTGGCTTGATATGTATGTAGGCTAATCTTGCAATAAGTTTCAATACCGCCACTTTTTTTTTTTTGTTCATTTTGTTTGTGATAGTGGAACAGTGGTGAAATAAGACCACCCAGTGATGTATAAATTTACTTTCTTTACGAAAGTACCCCATATTACTATAGACTTTTAAGTGCTTTCAATCATGTTGCTTATTCTATGTTCTAATGGTTTCTGATTATAAGTTTATAAAATGTTTTTTTTCGGCTTAAAATTGTGGGATTTGTTTGTGAAATTTTGCTTAGCCTACTGTATAATGAATATTCTGTTTCAGCATCATACATATGATGGTGCTCTGTGTTGCACTACGCTTAAATTATAACAATTCAGCGCGATCATATAAATGTATATCTGTTATTTATTATTGCTTCGCGTTATATTGAATTTGTGACTATTTAACAGACGTAGCAGACCAATTGATATCGTATTATGAAGATGTAAATGCCATGACCATCAGGCTCCAAGTAACGGAAGGAAGGCTTTGTGAACTAGCGGCAGTGTTTACGACAATCTTGCGTTACTTATAGCTGCTTGTTTTCTGAGCTTAATATAAGCTCATTAAACAATTGTTTATTTTCTGTTTTTCTTTTTAAGATCAAGCCATATTGTGGGCTCATTGCAACTCCATTGCATTTAAAAGAAAAAACACAAATTGCCATCTTTGCTCCTCGTTCTCACGGATATTTAACGGCAGATTGAAAGGTGCGGCCAAATAAACATGGCAAGAGAAAGTAATTGAACTGAGCCCCAGTATTGAAAGTTTAAACGTAATTTTTCGGCTTAGGAACTTTTTCAAAAGCCATTTTTGTCACATCTGATATATTCTGTGCCGGATGGAGGTCTCTGTTTGTGGTTTCTGTCAAAAAATATTCAACATTTAACCGATAATATTACATGGATTTGCTACATAACTAATTCATTGGCATTTCAGAAACCCAATTTCAGCATCGGCTCAAAATTCTTTGAAAAATTACTAGAAGTACGGCCAGACATTTTTGCAAAAAAATAAAAATTGTGACCATTATCTTGTTGCTGACACTTATTTTGGGCAAACTCGAATGTCATTTACTTTTACGTCGAAAATGCTGCAATTATGATACACTTCGCTATTAGTTGCGTTCTCTACTACAAACTACGGCAGTGTACATGACAGGTATCATGTGTCGTTCGAAATATGTTACACCTAGAACTGGTAAAATATGTTACAATGTTCTACACTCTTCTTCAGGTGAGACGGAATAGGTACTGTCTTTTTTAACATCTTTGCTTCATCGGTTTTTGTACAAATAAATAATGATTTTCTCACTTTGACTTATTCATTTTTGTTTTTACACAAATAATGAATGACTTCCCCATTTTTCCTTACGTTCATTTGCGGTGTTACTGAAAATTTACACTGCATTGCCAGTGCTGCCAATACAGAAAGTATTACAGAAAAGGTGCTGCCAAAAGCATTAAAACCTGCTGAACTTCAGAAAGCGGCGGATTATTATAAAAACCCAAATTTGAACAGTGTTATTTCATATTTTATAGTTTCAACTTTCGCTTCGTTTTGGCCACTTATTTAATATTCCTGTACAATTACTTTACTGTGTGTAGAAAAGCGTAATTATTATTATTTTTTTTTAATCTGTAGGCAAAAATAAAAAATACACACAAAGTAAACAAAATTTATTGATGTATTGTATATAAAATTTTAAACAAAATTATTGCACATATTAAGGTTTCTTGATTTTATTCTTATCGTTTTTTTTTCCATATTTGTTTACTTATTTTGTTTATATGAAAAGTAACAAAAAAGAAAGGTGTCATATGTATATTCTTAAGATCTGTTACTTTACTTTTATATTAAGTATAAATTAGGTAGGTATTTATTTATGTATGTATATGGAAGACTTGTGTTTTGCACAATAAGAAGTATTAAATTTGTGCTGAAGTATATTATCTTACGAATGTTTAGGTCTCAAGCTTACACGTATGAGAATATGTATTTTCCATGTTTCTTTACTTATATTTAAATATGTCAAATATTTTGTAAATTTTGTTTATTGAACTCTAAAAGAAACTTGTAAGTTTTATCTCCTTTAGTTTTTATTTTGATTTTTGTAAAAGAGCTTTTAATCATTTACAAATTTTCTTTTATTTTCCCCCGCTTTTTTTTTTGGTAATAAAACAAAAACTTTATGTGATTCTACTAATTTTGTAAAAAAAAAATTATGCGGCTCCCTCCTGTCTCGTTTAATTGAAACATTTTTTGTAACGTAACTCGTACACATTTGCTTTTGCAAAATTCTTAACCCTGATTTCAAAATTCAAAATTGAAAACCCTGTGTGACGACCCCCCAAACAAATTGCGTTTCGTTATTTGTTGCCTTGGTATTATTGTAACACGCTAAATGTAAAAACAAAATACATACATGCCTACTAGGTACCTGCAATTTCCCTTGCCTATGAAGAAGCAGAATCAGATATTATGAAACGTCAGCCCAGGAATCCATTTTGTGACAAGCTTGTCAATGAAAGGTAAAGTTTTTCTTTGTGTCATCATCAATTTAAATTGGTTCTTTTTTCAGTTATTTTTGTTTTTGTTTCCAACGTTTTTGAAAAAGTATCAGCAATATTTCGAAAAAGTTTCTGCAAACAAACTTTTTCTGCGAATCAAAAAAATCACTTTAGAGTAAAAAGTACCTTCTTTTGAACAAAATATTAAAGTATTTTAAAACCACACTTTCCCAGAATATTTGCCAACCAATCCATGTCTTTATAAATGCAACTTGACTAAATTCTTACAAATCCAAATATCAGCATTTTGCTATAAGTTGAAATGAAACAAATGCGTTTAAAAATTTTTTTTAGATCTCTAAATACTCAAAACAAAAAATAACTTCCATATCCGTTTTATCATATATATTTTTAACATTTTCCTTTAAAGCAAAGTATATACCGATTTTTTTTAATAATTACAATATTTTAAATTTTAATGTATTTAAAACTACTACCGCTTGCTACTTGTGTTTTAAATTATTTTGTTTTCTTATATCAAACAATAACATAAACTTTTGCTAACTGTTTCCTGTTTATTTTCATACTTAAAGGCTTTTACTAAATTGTACCCAAACTGAAAAATATGCCACGTTTGGAAATATCTGAAGAAAGCCTTAAAGTATGCTTTTGTTTTAGTATAACTATAACAACTTGGTTTTTGTTTAGTTAAAATTAATATTTTTGCTAAAGCTTTTAAATTCAATTTTGTTGTTAATTTTTTCATGTTTGTTTTTCATTTAACATATTTTTGTTTACCTTTTTTTAATGGCCGTTTTATACAGTTTCCTTAAATTCGCCTTCAAACGTTTCGAAATGCTTTAACCAAATTCTTGATTCTTCAAATTAAAGAAACTGTATTTAATCCTTTCATTTGTTTTTTATTATTCTTTGTTTTTAGTTCTTAAAGTTTTTAATAATATTATTTTACTCCTTGTTTTTATTCCCCATTGCTGTTCCTCAAAACCAAACACAAAGAAAAACTGTATTATAACTTAATACATATATTTTATCTCTTAATAGTCTCATTTGCTAAAACAAAAAATATATATCTATAAAATATATAATTTCACCAAGTTATTTAATATTATGAAAAAAAAAGAAAAATATCTTTATATGTCCAATATTTCTCAGCAAAAAAAAAACAAATAACTTGCCTCTGTTATTTTGATTATTGCCCTCTTTTCACTGACCCGCCACCATACTTCACCATAATATTGCCTGTCAAAGACTTTTTCCCACTCTTCTCTCTTTCGCTCTTCATATCAAAATAATTTATATACTTATAAATATTTTCTTTTTTTTTTGAAATTTTAATTAACTTAAATTTTTTCCTCCTCTTTAAAATCTAAGAAATCATATATATACGTATGTAGTTGTTTTGCGAATTTTTCCTTCTCTAAAATATTTATTAAACGAAAGAGCTTCTATTACTGATATGCTGGAGTGTATTTTAAAGTTGTCGTTAATGACTGAAGGCTTATTTCAGTAGTTAATCTGGCAACAAGCCGTTCGTTGCATATACAGAGGAACATTCGAAAGGTGCAGCTTAATCCAACAGATGATTTGAGATTTCTATTAGACAGCAGTGTCTTGTGACAGCTAGCCATACTTGCTCTGAACTTAGGGAGATAAATGTTGTTAGGGCCTTTATTCATCCAAAATGCAAAGTTAAAAAGTGCATATGGTTTAACTACACATTTGTTTTCAATGCGTAATTGAATCAAAATTGCTTTAATTTTATGGTATGACCATAGACCGTGACCTTTGTGCTGTTTAGTTTTATGCTATGCAGCTCTGCAGTATCTACATAAATACCTGTGCTGAGTCATCTGCTTTAGTTACCGGCCATTTTCGTTCAATGAACAAAAACTTAGTCGCTCTTTCAACTGGGTTCACCGGCCACCTTGAGCGAACAGTATGGCAACACTGATGGCAACACTGCATTTTATCCATTTTGCAGTTTCAAAAGTAAACATAAATAAAACACATATAAATATCTTTTTTTCATGATATTTTTTTTTATCATAAAGTTTGAACGTTGACATTATGTGTGAAACACTACATCATTTAAATGACCACCAGGCGAAGTGTTGCAAGCATTGATTCCTTTGAGGTAATTTTCGACCACTTGTTGCCACATATTGGCCGGTATCGCAGCCATAACTGGACGAATATTGGTTTTTAAGTGCTCAAGAGTTAGAGGTTTATCAGCATAAACCATAAACACAGTCTTTCGCGTAGCCCCAGAAAAAAAAGTCTAATAGTGTCAAATCGCATGATGTTGGTGGCCAGTTGATATCGCCACGGCGAAAAATTACGCGGCCACGAAATGTCTCTTGCAATAAAGCCATATTCGCTTGAGTTGTATGGCATGTGGCACCGTCTTGTTGAAACCACATATTCTCCAAGTCGTATTCTTCAATAGCAGGCAAACAAAAAGTCGGCTATCATATGACCATAACGGTCCAAATTGACGGTGACAGTCGTTCCATTCTCGTTTTCGAAGAAGTAAGGTCCAATCACACCTTCGGAACAAAGAGCGCACCAAACAGTGACTTTTTCTGGATGTAATGGCCTCTCTTCAATTACTTGAGGACTCTCAGAACCCCAAATACGACAATTTTGGGTTATTAACATACCCACCGAGTGAGAAATGTGCTTCATCGCTGAAGAAAATTTTGTTCGAAAAATCGCCACCTGTGGTGCCATTCCACGTATCTACCACGTTGTGAATGGTCAGCTGGCTTCAGTTGTTGTGTGAGCTGGACTTTATATGGATGTATGTGTAGGTCTAGATCTAAATGCAAAATACGCCATAATGTGCAGTAAGACAGTCCTAATTGCTGAGAACTACCAGGAATCGACACATTCGGGTCTTCGGCCATACTTTCACTTAGAGCAGCGATATTTTCAGCGGTGCGAGCAAAAATTGATGATGCACAGACCTCACAATATTTGCAAACGCTCCAGTCTCTTTAAATTTCTTCACGATTTTGCCAATTGCTTGCCTAGTTGGACGATTGATTATGTAAACCATAATCTCCTCTTACAGCACGATATGTTGCTGTGGCAGAATCACCACCATTTTTGTAGTATGTTTTGATAATTTTTATGCGTTGTGCGATAGTTAAGCGATCCATTTTCGTCATTATCAGACTTTCAACTGAGGAGAAAATTGGTTTAACAACTTAGTTTGACAGATGTCGAATTCCAATTCTATACTTTTGAAACCTCGCAATGGATAACCCATGCAGGGCAGTAAATATTAAGAACAACACTTCTAGAAATTTTTAATTATTTATAGTTGTAGACATTTATGCAAGTTGCTTGCAAGTAGAGTGTTTTTTTGAACTTCTCGTATGTAATACGTATGAGTGAAAATCGCGCAGCTTCTAGGTCTTAAAACAACCTTCAGCTAGATGAGGACAAACGACTTAGGTCTAGTCTAAATCTCTTACCTCCACCATCAGCTATGACAGCTACAAATCCCCTATTGGAAGATCCTCTACAAAATTTTCTTTTATAAAGGTAACCTACAAAAGTTAATTTAACCAAATGTGACGAATTAATCATTAGCAGATGAGAATTTCAGGGAAGTACAAATTATCTCACACTTACACATTTTCTAAATTCTCAGCTTGAGCTTTGTCTTCTCACTGACTTACATATAAAACCAAAAATACACTTCAGCAAATCCAAATGTCTAGAAGCCAAAACATAACAAAAGGTAAGTTTTACTTAAATAACCTCTCAGGAGCTTTCAAACTCTAGCTTTTTCCACAAATCCTTAAAAAGTAATACTCCCACAGCCTCAAGCTTTGAAATTAAATATTTGATATACATATGTACGTATGTACATATGTATATAGCAGAAAGAAATCCCTTTGTAGATCCTTTTCTAACTCGTAGGTTTTTTTTGATAGTGAATGTTTTACTAAGAAATGGGTATTAAAATGAGTCTAAACCAAAAAAGAAGCAAAAGTGCTAGTTATCAAAACCTCTTACATACATATATTGTACTTTATACTGTAGCAAATTTTCTATTACATATTATAATTATATTAGTTATAATCTTAAATATTTTTTAATTAGAAATAGTTTTCCTTACAATAAAATCATTAAATTTCTTCTAAGATTATATCACCTTTTTAATATTCTAAACAATTTCTCATCTCTAATTAATTTAGACTTAAATTAGTGTAGCATCTATTAAACAAAAAAAAAAAAACTTCAAACTTCTTTTAAACACTTTTTAGAAAACAAAAGAAACATATTAAATATTTAAGAATAACATTATGGAAATTTTATAAGTTGTTTTTTTTTGTGATAAGAAATTTTACAAAATTCTTTGCATATTTTAGTTTTAACTTACTTTAAATTTGCAAACAAACTCTTTTGGCATTTTATGAAAAAAATAGCAAAAAAGAAAACAAAAGTCTTTAAGAAATCTAATTTAACTTTCTTTTTTCACAAATTTTTTCCAATTACGTTTTTCTACAATTTTAAATTCCTTCTTTTTTTTAACTAAAAACTCTACTGCACTTTTTATGTCTTTTTAAACCATTAATTTAAAAACAAAACAAAATATTTATATCGAAAATGAAAACCCCCCGAAAAAAAAAACAAACAAAAATCCAATTGCTTTGGTTAATTATCTATTAACTGAAATGAAAAAAAAAAAACTATTTAAAAACCAAAGGTACCGGCTATTTCTCTGGCTTACGAGAAACCAGAAAGTGATATTATGAAACGTCAACCTCGTAATCCCTACCGTGATAACTTGGTCAATCGCAGGTCAGAATAACAAATAAAAAAAAAAGAAACACTTCCTCCACACACCTTTACAAACTCACATATTTATCTACTCAACTAGAAAATTTAGTTAAAGAAAAATATCAAATTAAACTAGAACTACAACACACAAGTTATTTTAAATAGTTGATTTATGATAAAACAAAGCAAAACAAAAGAAATATAAAATAAAATGCCTTTTAGTGTGTTCTTTTTAGTGCATTTTACTCTAGAAATTGTTTATTTGAGTTAAATTTAATTTTCTTCTTCATCTTAATTTTCCATACAACTCCAAAAAGAAACACTTTCGATTTTGACAATTTCACACAAACAGACTTCATGCGTCCAATCAAAATCATTTTGTTGTTTGAAAAAAAAAATATCAATCAGTTTTTCTAGTTGTAGTTTTTAAAACATTATTTTATTAAAAAAAAAAAAGCAAAATGCAAAATAGATTTATTCTGCGTTAAAGTTGTGTTCTTAAATTTCAATTTACTGATTGTTACAGTTTTGTTCTGTTTTTGTTGAAACAAAAAAAAAAAAAAAAAAAAAATGTTTATTGGTGTTAATGTTTTTAAAATTCTGCAATTAATTTCATACAACCATTACGATTTTAAAACAACAATCATTAAGGGAAATATTTAAAAGATTCTGTTTTTTTCTCGCATAAAAAGGAAAAATTATGATTGTTTTTGGGGGGGGGGGGGGAAAGAAAACAATTAAATTAGTATTTTGATACACCCATAGACAAGGCGAATTCATTACTAAGTGAACTTGGCAGCACCGGTGATTATTTTATGCTTCTTACCGTTTAATGTCATTTGTTTGTTTGTTTGCAAGCTTATTAGCGCCACTTCAATCTAAAGAGTTTTGGTTGAAAAATTATTTTTTGAACGATTAGCGTTTAAAGTAATTCCAGGGGTACGTTCACACTTAAACATTTTGTTTGCCAAAAAAATTTTGCACAAAAAACGTGACCACAACTTTTTTGTTTACGGTTATTTTAGGCAAATAGATGCACACGAACTACTAAAAACGCATGTACATACATATGTACATAATGTGTATTGCTGCTTCAACAGACAGAGACCAACAAAAAGAAAAGAGAACATAAAAAACATGAAATTTCACATATTTGGTAGTTTTGTATGTTCAACAAACAAAAACAAAACTTAGACAAATTTGTATTATCCTTATCGTGCTAAGTTTTTCGGAGATCAAATAATTTTTGGCTGTGAATTTTGTTTTTGTTATTTGCCAAACGAAATCTTAAAATATACTATTGTGAAATTTTATGGTTTTCTCCCAATTATTCTTTTCATTGGCATTTGTTGATGTATCCTTACCCCCCATTTACACATGCAAGTAATTTGTTGCAAGTTGTGTGTACATATTAACAACCACGGACACAATAAAAGCTGCTGTTGCTACTTACTTGATTGTTTACACAGGCAAGTGCAAGCTTGTTTTTAAAATGTCGTCAAAGAAAATGGTTTTAAAGAATATTGCTTTACTTTACAAAATAAAAGAATTAAATGAAAATAAAACAATTATGCGGAAAAAACTACAAGATCCCCATTCATTTTATTTTTGTCCGTCTACCTGACTTTTTAATGGCTGAGCTGCCAAAGCATTGTCATACGAACTGTTGTGGGGAAGCAAATTATGCGAATAGTTGTTTTTGATCAAACAAATAGTAAATTTATATTAAGAATCCATGAAAGCCATATTTTACTTCAACTTTTTATATTTTATCTTATTTATCAATGCTTTCACAATGCAATAAGTTATAAAATAGATTTACAAACAGAAATGTTCAGTAAAATTGGACTAAGAATAAATGCAATGTGATAGCCTGAACGTACCTTTATACTTGGTTCTCATAAAATATTTCCTCAAAACTGTTTTTATTAAAATTATATACATAAATATAAAAAAAGAACATCTTATTCTCTTGGCCAGCTGAACAAGCCAAGGCGTATTGAGGCTTTGAAAAGCAACTGATAGTTTTGTTAATAATTAATTAATTTTGTTTTGATAATTAAAGTTGTGCAGCAAATTCGCTTTTGTGCGCCTGCTAATGAATTCGCCTTGCTCCTAGAAAAATCGTCGTAGCACATGATGATGGGTGATTTTTTAAAAACGTTCAGATTTGATTAAAACAAAAAGAAAAAACACAGAATTTAGAGAAATGTATGAAATCTCTGTTGGAGTCCATAGAACGATCTGTATAATTCAATGTTTAAAGATGATTTCATGAACCTCAAATGGTTCATACGAGGGGTGCAATTTTGGCAAACGCTTATTATGCAAACACTTATTTATGCAATGTTCAAAATATCAGAAATTATTAAAGACATCAGTGTATCTTAAAGTAAAAATATCTTCGTGATTTACTTTTTGCTCCGATGACACTGGTAAGTCAGCTGTTTTGCTTAGATCGCAAATACAACTTTTATTATCAGGTTCTTACAAAACAAAGCACGTTGAAAAGTCTAAAGGTTTGCAGAAACTCAAGAAATAACCTTCCTGATTTCAAACAGGCTCGATTATGGTGGATCCTGTGACTTCAGTTTTTGCACTAGCTGTATTTTAAAACGTTATACACCCAAATCCTCAGTAATAGAGTGGAAGTGATTTGAAATCACACGATTTTCCGAAGACGTCACTAAGGGTGGAATGGTGGTGAGGCCTCAGGCCTCATAGACTTTAAATTAACCTTAGAGTAGTGCTGTCCAGTTTTCTTAACATATGACGGCTGTCCTGAAAATCATTTTGCAAGAATTCATGTGATTTCTAAAATTGAATTGCATTAGGAAGCTGACTTTGTGCAGATTTTTTAAAGTTAAGTCGGCCATAATGTTACTTCAGAATACTAATAATTATTAGTATTTTATATTATAATATAATTTTATATTATAATATAAAATTTGCTCTTATTGAAGTAATGCTTATTTTGAGCTTCGAAATCACTTGATTTGAAAGCACGTGGTTTGCAGAACAGCCCCGATCATTTATAAAATGTGCTTTGTTGTTCTCAATGAACAATGAAAATCTATTAAATGATTTCGAACAGTAAATCATGCACTTTGCTCACAAAGCTCTTTGCAGAACAGCTTTATTGTGAATTGCTTATAAACCTTCAATCACAACAAAAACAACGCATTCTAATTAATAGAATTTGTATCCTGCAAGGAGACTTTCTAAAGTATATACCATAAAAAAATGTACTAAAATAACAACAAAAATTTAATACAAGTGTGTGACTAATGACTTGAAATGTCATTGTCTTTTAGGAATCTGAAAAAAATCCAAGCCAACCTCTTAAGTCGAATTTTTTAAATGTGTCCTGATTGCATTTCAGAACAATTACAATTTTTCCTTATTTCAAATTACATTTCCCTGAAAACCGATTGGCCAACTCGTTTCTCATATTTTTCAAACAAATATCAGCACTAATTTTTTCTCTAAACTGTGTTAAAATTCTTATTGGAAATTTTATAAAAAAAAATGTTTAGCTTAAAACAAGTCACAGAATCAACGGTATTAATTGCAATATTCCATATTATGGGAGTCGTCGACATTGTCTCCATAGCAATAAAACAATTGAATGCCATTGAGTTTTATTCAGATTTTATACCCTGGCCCTGAAGAAGCCCTGAAAACGTCGAATTTGTATTCATTGCCGAGTGGAATCGACACGCTTTTAAAAAAAAAGGCTAAACATTTTCTTTTATTATTGTTTATTAAGAGACAAATTACTTTACTGAAATAAATAAATAAATAAATAAAAAAATTCTAGTATGTCCCTTCGCGTGTTTATCAAATTGAACAAGAGGAGTTTTGCGTTAAATGGAAGAGCATAATAATATACCATAATTTCTAGCTACGGATAAAAGGCCATATGAACTGGTATCGAAACTAACAATTCGTTCATTGGCAAAATGTTGAATTTCGTTGTTGTTTTCAATGTATTAATCAGGAGCGCTCAATTGGGGTCTCTATTAGTTAAGGGCCGTGATACATTATGCTGCTCAATCGTACGATTTAGTCACTAAAAATTGCCAGCTAAATCTGATAGAATTCTGTCTTACTTTAAAAAGTCGCATCAGAACGACTACACTATTATACTTTTGTAAACAACTTCGAAAACGCAACTCTGATCGCATGGAAAAAGATAGTTTTTGAAAATATTCAAAAGACTAGCAAATCGGGCAGACTGGTCAAAAAGTCTTTCACACACATACAGTCATGTGCCTTTCAACAGATCATACGATTCAGTAGGATAGTGAATCACGGCCTTAACTGTTAACTTGCAATTCTGTACATGTGTATGCCAACAATAATTTAAGTTTTTCACTTATGTATGTATGTACATACATATGTAGGTATATAGCCTAAAAATTCTGTGACTTGTTTTCAAATATTCTTTTGTAGTACTCTTTTCTTTTTGTTTTCCTCTTGACGTTTTACATATGTTGAAAAATTGATTTAGTTTTAAGCTGTTTATATACCCAAACATTTTGTAAAATAGTTTATTTTTTCTTTTCATTTTAGAGTCAAAAAAATTTTTGATTTTTAGCTAGCAATTGCATTTACAGATAATAGAATTTAGAGATGCTAAATTAGTGCTGCCCAGTGTTTAAATAAAAATCTTAGTGTAGTGCTGCCCAGCCTTTGTAATAATTAGCAAAACACAGTGTTAGGGGCTTTTCAAATGTCCGAAATCATAAAAAAAAACTGTTAAAAACTTATGTATAAAAAACAATATTAAAACAATTTTTGTATTTAAAGTGAATTGAAAGAGTTTGTAGATTTGTTTAAAAGAAGTTAAATCCTTCGAAAAAAGTTCATGGGGGCCAAAATGTTTTGGCCCCCGCCAAAGTATTTCCACTTGTAACACATTTTGAAGAACTTCAAAAATACATAACACATATTTTTAAGTCTTAGAGAATCTCTTTCAAATCACTTATGAGATGCCCTTTGCAGCCAGTATTTTGCTTTATTTCATTGTGTTGTGAAAAACTTCAGTTGGCTGTGAGTGAAGTAATAAAATCAATTCAGAGAATCACTTCCAATTCGCATTCTTAGAACGAAATGTAATTAGTTTTATTTCCTTGTTGCAAAATAACATCAGTTTTCAAAAGTTTCACTCTGATGGATACGGAACCCTATTACCAAGACTTCTACGTCCGTCCGTCACAGCGTCCATTCTCCGAAACGGTAAAAGCTAGAGAACTGAAATGTTCTCTGGATATTGTTATACCTAGCCGCTACAACAACAAACACTAAAAACAGCAACAAGTCGAAAACTACCAGGTGTCCCCACACAATGAAAAGGAACAATTAGCTGTAACTCTCAAACCGTAAAAGATAAAGAGCTGAAATTTGCACAATATATGTATTTACATATGCCCTACAATAACAAATGCGAAAAACAACAAGTCGAAAAGTACCAGGTGTCCTTATACAACATAAAGTAACAATTAGCAGTTACACTCGAACTTTGCATAATATATGTATGTATTCACATGTGCTCCACAACAACCACAATTCTAAAACTACCAGAGAGCTGAAATTCGCACAGTGTATGTATTCCCAGATGCCTTACAACAACAACTACAAGTCGAAAACTACTAGGTGTCGCTATACAACGTAAAGTAACAATTAAACGTAAAACTCTCAAGCTGTAACAGACAGAGAGATGAAATTTATACAATATATGTATTCACAGATGCCATCCCATACGTACGGAACCCTTTTTTCGGTAGTAACAATCTTCAGGGTGTGACATAAATATAAGCATCAGTCACTCACCAAGCGTTAGGCCTGGTTAAGAATATACTAGTCGTTTCCTTGCTTCAATTTTGCTAAATGAGATGTGTTGACTTTCTGGTTCGAAGGACCACTGACAATTCTGTGAATCTATTTTAAGGCGTTCGCATGTGTTTTTCAATGATTTTTCTGTTATTTTAAAGCAGTATCCCTGTAGGGATATTGTAGAATTTTGACTAGAAAACCATGACCTATGAATTGTCAACAGAATACATGCATACACGAAACGTACGTGTTTAACAGCGTTTCTCCATTAAGAAACCGTTTTTCGTTTCTTAGAAGGTTAGTAAATTGAAGGGCTAATCAATTCCCTTTGCAACTTTTTCAATTCACTTTAAACCAAATTTTATAACTCAAAATAGTTGAATTGAGTATTAAACTTAAAAGTAATAATTTTGTAGGTCCCCTGTAAATATTTTTTTTTAATTTCTTGTAACATTTATCCCTTAAACCTTTCATCGAATCCACTCCTCACTGTCACTTTTCCTGTTTTTTTCAAGTTTTCCAAATCAAAATATATACATATATTAAATTAGCCACTAAACTCTTTCCCTGCCCAACCACAGTATTGATTATAGTAACAAAAAAAAAAAAGGTCTGTCTTTATTTTCGCAAAACGAAAGAACAATTTCTGAATAAAAATAAATATTTATTAATTTATATCATTTTAAAATTTTAAGTTAAAAACAAAAGTAATGTCTTTTAAGCGTAAGTAAAATTTTATGGGTTTAAGTGCCTTTCGTTTTTTATTTATAAAAAATAATTTTAACTTGGTGCACGTAATATTCTTTGTTGTGTGTTTTTGACTTAAAAACAAAGCATGATTAAGCATGTCCGGTTTTAAATTTCGAATTTCTTTACGTCATGCTTCTCACTTATCATTTGATTTTTTTTTTTATCGAATTTCAAATTCATCATTTATCATGTGTAATTTTATAATATTTTAGCACAAAAAATTGGAAAAATAAGCAAAAAGAATGCTTAGCTTCATTGCTTCAAAAAGAATAAAAAACTGCTTGTATGTTTATATGTATGTATGTATGTATATAGTATGTATATACTTAACCCCATTTGCTATTTATCACAATCATTTTCTGCTCTCTTGCGCTTTTCTTTTTAAATCATAAATTTGTCTCTCTCTGTGTCTCTATTTTGCTGCTACTTCACCCCACGCATTTGTAACAATGTCTGCTTAAAAAAAAATTATAAAAAAAAACTTAAGCTTTTTTCCTTTCGAGAATTTACCAATATGCTGCTTTATTTTGGTAAACTTTCTTTTGGTTGATAACACTGACACATTTTCCTTAAAGCGCCCAACAACATTCAAGTGCTTTTAAAATTGCAAATTTTCAGTAAACGTACTGCCAAGTATTTCAATTAAATCCTTATTAAAGAAACATAAAAAATGCTGCTTTTTCACCACTTTCTTTTTGTAACAAAGTGTAATTAACATTTAAAATTAAGGCATAATGCAAATTATTAAAAAAATAAAAATAAAACTAACAATTCACATAACAATACACCTCCAAAAATTAACTAATCAATGAAAATAAATCGGCCATTTGTTATTCATTCCTGGAATAAAGAAAGGAAAAAAAACAACACCAACAAATACTAAGCGTTAATCAAGGACGGCAACACTGACTGATTAAGCCAAAAATGCCAACACAGGCAGCGAAATGGTAAAGCAGATTAAAAACTGTTTTTCGGGCAACCAGAAACATGACAGAGTTCATTCAGATTTAAGTTCTTATGAAACGCTTGCTATAAGCAATTGGTGGTAACCTAAAAAAAAAAATACTATTTTCATATTCGAAACTTCCTGTTTCAAATTTCTTCTCTGAAAACTCTTTTATTAATGCTTAGTAATTGTTAATAAAATTCTTTAAAACTAAAAACTAACATTTTGAAAATTTTCTTTTCGGCTTTAACAAACAACTATACCCCCACCACACTCGCACACACACACACACACACACACACACTAACACTTTAAAAATATATATCTACAATTATATAAATTTGAACATTTTGAATTACTTAAACTATCAATAATTAACTCAAACTTTCTCGATCCATTCAACTTGTATTGCGTAAAACAGATTGATTTCCATGGCGTACGGTCAAATTGGCATGATCCAAGCTGCCGCTGGTTTCTTTGTCTACTTTGTAATTATGGCTGAGAATGGCTTCTTGCCCGTTAAATTGTTTGGCATTCGCAAACAATGGGACTCCAAGGCCGTCAATGATTTAACCGATTCATATGGCCAGGAATGGGTAATTATAAAAATAGATAAATTATAGAAATGTTGTGATTATTAATATGCTGTTTTTTTTATTTCTCTAGACTTATCGCGACCGCAAAACTTTGGAATATACCTGCCATACTGCTTTCTTTGTTTCCATTGTTGTGGTACAGTGGGCCGATTTAATCATTTGCAAGACACGACGAAACTCCATTTTCCAACAGGGCATGAGAAATTGGGCCTTGAACTTTGGTTTAGTATTTGAAACAATTTTGGCTGCATTCTTATCCTACTGTCCCGGTATGGATAAGGGTCTTCGTATGTATCCACTCAAGTAAGTAATTGGCCATTTGATTATATATGTATGTATGTAATCTAGAATCTAGAAGCATAAATCTGTCGAATGCGTCCTTAGATAGTGTTGAAATAGATCAATCAGACTACGGATGGCACGAAGTCAAGCGCAGGGGTTGATGGGGGTGTACATACATATCTCTCGACCTCAATGGAGGACAGTTTTAGGCTACGTAATGAGTGTAGTGTCATTGACACTGAAGTTGCGGTGATAAGAAAATCGGTAGACTGGACGAGTATACTATACTATCCTAATCTGTTCTGACGACAGCAAGGTCGCCCTAAACGAGCTTGCGGGTGCTTATGTATATAACATCTACATTGGTTCATGAATGCCGGATATTTCTAAAGACCGTGTTACACTATGTTACTCAATCGCACGATTCATTCACAGAAAATTGTTAGCTAAATCTGATAGAATTCTGTCCTACTTTTTAAAAGTCGCATCAAAACGTCCACATTATTATAATTTTTTATAAACAACTTCGAAAATGCAACTCTGATCTCATCGAAAAGGATAGTTTTTGAAAATTTTCAAAAGATGAGCAAATCGGACAGACTTGTGAAAAAGTTTTTCACACACATTCAAGTTTAGTCCAGACTATCACACTTTTTGGACACACATGTAATTTCTAACAGATCGTAAGATTCAGTGGGATAGTGATTCATGGTCTTAAATGAGATAGCGAGACATTCAAGCCTGCAGCTTCTTAGGGTACCTGGACACAATGGTGTGCCCGGAAATGTAATAGTGGATGAAATGGTGAGATCTGTTAGTCGCTTACAACAGGAGTACATGGACGAATTCGTTGCTATTCCCCTCAATAGTTGTAAACAGCTAATACAACGGCAGCTGTTAAGAACTGCACTGGACAGGTGGTCGAATGAGATCACCTGTCGAATATCGGGGCTCATGTGGCCCAGTTATAAAGAGAAGTTTGGCTTTGTTGGGCTTTCCGCAACAAAATCTATACATCCTAGTGGCAGTTCTCACAGTACACTGTCATATGCGAGCGTACATGCGAGAAGACTAAATCTCTCATATAATGACTTCAGCTTCAGATGAAGAGGCGATGTCTGGCTCTCTCTAGCAAGAGAACAAATTACTTGGGCTGACCGACACTACATGGGCTGGCGGATGTGTCACAGTGCGGATTGGACAGGGTGGAGTTTTTCATCCATACATCTGGCTGGTTCAGGGCGACACCGGAGGGAAGTGTGTAGGGCTATTTCCTTACAGCGTCTTCGGATAGCACAATGGAACCTTTCTAGGACGCAAGTGGACCGATCTCATAACCGGCAAACCGCGAAACATAAAAATTGAAAATAGAAAAAAAATGTAAAGATTTAGTAGCACTAAAACGAGGGAATGCAATATTATGCTGTGACCTGGCTCACCATCAACATCTAGCCTTATGAGAGGACCATTCTTCAAAACAACACGTTTAACTCAATTTAAGAGTTTTCCTTGATACGAAACTTTTTTGAAAAAACCTAAATTTTTTTAAATTATTTTTGTATTTAGTTTATCAGGCTCAAGTTCTTTGTATATTATTCTTGTGCTTGATATTAATTAAATCAGACAAAGAAGACATCAAAGACATTTAGCAGGGTGTCTTCTTTGATGTCTTCTTTGTTTGATTTAATTAATATCAATCACAAGAATAATATAGAAGGAACTTGAGCCTGATAAACTAAATACAGAAATAATTATATAAGAAAAAGTTCGAATAATAGAAATTAATTAAATTTATTTACTTATATTTTTTATTTTTCAGACTCGTTTGGTGGTTCCCAGCCATTCCATTCATGTTGGCCATTTTCATTTATGATGAAACCAGACGTTTCTACTTGCGTCGCAATCCCGGAGGCTGGTTGGAACAGGAAACCTATTATTAAACAACAAATCAACAAACATTATTTTTGTTATATGGCTGCTTCATTCATTTCTCTTAAACTCTGCCGCCCCAAAAATGCGCCACTTCCTGAACAAACAACAACAATTCAACATACAACAATATCAACCAACAATCACCATCTCAATATCAACACAAATATATTAAAAACAACAATACAAATTCACCTCAATCTAAATCACTACCAACCACAACAGAAACAACAACAACAACAACAAAACTACCACTACCAATTTATCTTCTCACCAAGCTTGTAAAGAGCATCTTGTTAGCAAGAGAGATGTTTTTATTAAAATAATTAATTATAAAAGAAAAAAAAAAAAAACAAACAAACAAACAAACTAAGAAAAGTTTAAAAAGAAAACGAATACATAGAAAGTAAAGCAACCATAATAAGCAGTAATAAAAAGTATAAAATTATTATTATTATTATTATTAAACGAATGAAGAGGAGTGCATTATTCTTTTATGCCGCCTTTTGTTATTGCAAAATTAAAAATAAAAAAAAAAACAAAAAATAAAAAGTTCAGTATGAAAGTAAAATTAAATTTAGTTTAAAATTTAAAATTTAGTTTCCTTTTTTTAAATAAAATAAAAACCAACAAAAAAAAAATAATACAAATTTCCTACAAATAATGGCAACAACTACAACAGCAACAGAGAAGCAACAAGAAAATACAACAGCAAGAATTATTATTATTTTTTTTTTAATTTTAATTATTTAATAAAAAGAAAGATAATTATTTAAACGATTAAGTAAATTTAAATTATAAACTAAATAAGATTTAAATTAAATAAAAACAAACATAAAAAACAAATTAATAATTTTTTTTTGAATTGAAAAATATCTAAATTGCAAAAGGTTACTTGAACGCTTTGTAAATATTTATTTGAGGCAACAAAATAAAGTTGTTGGTGCCTGGTTGAAGGAAAAACGAAGTTATTTCTTTAAAAAATTAGATTTTATGTTCACTTTCAATGGTGGTGGTATTCAGACCGTATATTCATCATCACATTAAGTCGACGTAAAACTCTTAGCACCTGTTTTCTCGCTACTAACAACAATTGTAGGTGGTTAATACTCTTTAATCAGCCCTCAGGTCTACAAGATGTCAAATATCAATGAGTGTACAAGCTCTAGCTTTTCGTTGTTGAGTTGATCTGGCGACAATGATAACAAATTGGAGTATGGTGGCTTCTTCTCAAACAAGAGCCAAAAGCACAGTAGTCTAGAGGTACAATGGCCCTTATTATGAACAACAACACTCGAGCATCGAAGATCGATCAACGGATTTTTTTTTTCTCAAAAATAATTTTGCTTTCGATGGAGTAGTGTAGAGTAAAAAAATAAAATTATTTTTAATTTTTTCGTAACTAAATACTAAATTTAAAATAATGCCGTTATTTTAAGCCACTTTTGTCGAAGCTACTTTTCTTGAGGAGAATATTCAATTTGCACAAAAGCTTGTTGTTATACACACGTACATGCCGAAATACATTTGTTTTATTTACACGTGTATTGAAATCCAGTTCCAAAAGGGTGGGAAGCACTTCTCAATATTCATAGATATTTTATTTTTCGCCAATTCTACATTCAGCATTTTTTAATTACTTTTAGTAATCATTAAGGCTCAGTTGATAAAATGTAACTATTGTGAATTAATTGCTTAAGAAGAATTCACAATAGTGTTTGTTCAATGAATGACCGCCATAATACAAAATTAAAATTCTAGTATCGAAGATCGAACGTTGGTCATAATAAGGGCCAATATATCTGTGTTCTTGCGTGATAACGGCATAATACCTTTGAATTATTTTTTTTTTTTTGTTATTTAAAAATGCATTTGAAAATATTCCCTTTCCATTAAAATATTTCGCCTTTGAAATATTCGGCTCTATTCTCGTTGCGGTTATTATTGTCATCTCTATGTCGTTTTATGCGTGCTTTGTTGGCAGACTTGCATTTTTCAAATGAATTAAAGTACTTTTGTTATTTTTAAAAGAAAAACGTACCAACAAATCAATTAAGGCCAGATCAGACTATTATAATGTGTCAAGAATTCAACTAACATGATCAAGTTTACTATTTTAGGTCTCAAAAGAGCCCTTTTCAGCCCCCGACATTTCGTTGGTGCTACTCAAATCGTCAGTAGACTCAAACAAATTTAGGGGCACATTTTAAAATTTACTTCATATGCTAATATGTTCCCATAAACACAATGAGAATCACAAACGTTCAAAATAAATCTTTAATGCAGAAAATCATTTTATCGTTCGCAGCACTTCTGCGTTTCTTCACAACGAGCTGCCATCGGTTAATATGTAAAGGAAAAAAGAAACTCTATGTGATTCAGTCATAATTCGCGCTTTGCGTTGATCCATGTTGCAAGAATACCGGGTAGGCCGCATTAGAGCTGTAGTAAAAATATGGTGCAACAACAACAGGCATATAGTATGTTTAAGCAAAGTGTTAAGCCCTATCAAAAGCAGTGAACGCTCAAACATTAAATGTGTTAATAAATAGCATTTTACTTTTATCAGTTCCAAACGAAATCACCAGGGTTGCGATCTAAGGATTTATAAGAAATCAAGAGAGCCAAGGCAAGTTGTGGTATACAATAAGTTTTTCATACATACTTATTAACACAGTCAAAGTGTTTTACACTGCTTCACAAAACAAAGCAAATGGTGCGCAATAATTATTTAATTTTTATAATTCCTCTCGAATTCAACAGGAAACATTGCACTTGTTGATGGGTAAAACTGTAACTCAACGGCAACTAGCATTCAAAGAACGGCGTCACTACAAAAGAGAATATAAGAGAGCAAATAAATTAGAGATGAGCAAAATATGATTATGGCCAACAAGTCAATGGCTGATAATTCGTCTTTTCAGTCTAATAGCCTTTTTACACCGACTGACATCCACGTGAAACGCATGAAAGATGTTGAAAATGTGAAACAGTCGTTTACATTGACAACATCTTTCATCTTTCATTTATTTAGATGTCAAAAAAAGAAGAAGCAAAATTTTTGTGAAAAATAAAAAAAATTTAAATGTCCAAGTCCATTTAAAATGGACCATTTTGGACATTTTATTTCCATAGGTCAAGCAACATGTTCTCCATATTGATTGACCATACGATGGGCTTTCTTTTGCACTGCAATTAAAATTTATATGTATGTATGTAATTAATTAAAAATTATAAGAAAATACATGTTCCGCTCATTTTTTTTTATGTTAAATTTGTTTTCTGAATTGTCTTTTTGCTAGTGATGGTACAAAAGCAATCGATTTTCTGCAATTATTTTAGTGATGGCATTAAAAAAATCGAAAGATGTGAGATGGAACAAAATGAGAAAGGATCATCTTCTACTGATGTAGAAAGATGTAGAATTTTCGCCCTGTATAATTCTTATGGGGAAGATGTAACATCTTTGCAAATTGATGAAAGATGTAAGATGTGCGTCAGTGTAAAAAGGCTATAACAGATGTTTAAACTAGCAGTTCTGTAAGATAAACGAAGAAACTGCGCTTTTAAGTCCAATTCTAAATACACAGCAAATACACCTGCCAATTGAGTTTTGTGCCATTGTTGCCAACCATTTTGTTGGAAAAGCATGAATAATAAATGGTTTACTGATGCGAAATTTAAACTGAATTTAAATAAAACAAGAAGTTTGCCAAATCCATAGTCTTAACTCCTAGTGTTGAGGGATATTAGTATTTACATATGTGTATTTGTTTTTCAATTAAATTTTTTTAACCTATTTTTAGGCCATTATCATTTTTCCAAGTATATTTTCTTATCGTATGCATATTAAAACTTGAAAGCTGACAAGTGGATTTCACTTCCCCTATCCCTTCCTTGGTGCGACAATGACTCAAATTTTGTTTAAATTGAAAAAAAAAACTGAAGAAAACTATATTTCAGAGCAAAGAAATTTGAAAATCGTATATACAGTAAACGTTCTCATTCTATAAAAAAAAAAAATATCTATGTATATGTGAACATCAACTTAGAACAACATTAAGACATTAATATAAAAACTTTTAAATTAGTTTAAAATCATAAATTATAAAATTCTTATAGCATAGTTCAATTTAAATTAAAAAATAAAAACTCCCAGAGTATTTAGCTTCTGGTCACTGGCAAAAACAGCAGCATATTTAGTTTAAAAAAATCCGTTTTGGTTTATAAATAGAAACCGAATAGCAGTTAGAAAAAAATAATTATATAAACAAGTTTTTAGGTCTAGCAAAAACAATTTCTTTCATTAAAAAATGAAATCGTACGCTATTAAAAAAAATATATATATATGTATATACATATATATAAAAATGTGTATTAATAAAGACAACTTTTTTAATATGTAATTAGTATCATGAAAAACTAAGCAAAAATTACATGTATTAAATATAATATACAAATAAAACATATAAATCATAAAAAAAGAAATTGTGCTTTGAATGACATTTACCATTTAATAACATTAATTTCCGAACATTTTCCGTCAACAGGGCTTATACATATAGCTTAACTAAAAACAGAAAAATAATCTTCGAAAAGGAAATCTAAGTTAGAACAATAAAACAATTTCGAAAACTTGATTAACATATTTCATTGTGTTTAATTGAAGAGGTTAAATAGAAGTGTATTTACTACAACTACAGTAAAGATAACATATTTTTACAAAACTTTGTTTACGATATATTCGCTTTGGAATCTGATATAACATTTTTGGTTGCCTTACTATTAAATTTTTCAATGTGAACATTAGACACATGAATTTAGTTTTTGAAATAAATTCAGCATGTAACTGTAATAACCTCTATCGATAGCGAAAACTGCTCAATATCGATACAACTTTGATTACTCATCCCTGTTGATGTTTTTTTTTTTATCATCTCTAACACCTCAGTCTGTTATTTGGTTCGCCATTTAATTTCAGTCGTCTTACATTGCACAGTTTCGCATGCAAAAAGTGCCAAGGTTTACTTAAAAATATCTGCAGAAATAATTAGCCTATGCTAATAATAATTGTAGCAAAATAAAGCGCAAGATGTCTGCTTCAGATAGATATAAAAATATTTTTAAAAAATGTTTAGTAGTGGTGAAAAAATGTTGAGTGCAAATTGGTGAAAAATGCAGTCTATTTAATAAAATGCAAAGCAAACGCCAAAGATGCCGCTAGCTGAAAGAAGTGCTGTTATTGTTGTTGATAAAACGAAAGGTGAAGTTACATGGCCCGCTTTAGACGCGTCCACGCTTTTCATGCTTTTTATACGTTTTACGCGTTCTATGCGTTTCATACTACAAGTTACATACAACGCTTCATACGCGCCATCTTTTGTTGTTTTGATCAGCTGTTGTGCAAATATTTTTAGCATACAAAACAAATATTAACAAAATGGAAAGTGAAATTGAAATTTTAAAAGAATTAATGGACTTTATAGAGTTCATAAACATTGTTATTTGTGCGATAAGAGCTTACGAAAAGCTCCAAAATTGTACATATGTATGTATATACATACCTGGTAAATTAAGCTAATTACTTATTGCACTCCATGCAGCTGCTCTTTTATTTTTGTTCCGATAGAGCAACAAGGTGTTATTATATAAAAGCTAGTGGTTTTTAACTGCATTTATTATTATATGCTATACTGGGAGCTGTAGAGATACTATCCGAAAGGAGATACTCAGGAGTCAAAATCAAGATACTCTCCGACAGCCAGTCGGTACTCAAGGCCCTGAGTGGCTATTCGTTCACATCCAGGACAATACTGGACTGTCACGACAGGCTAAATGAACTGGCCACTCACAATCAGATTACTCTGATATGGGTGCCAGGTCATGAGGGGCACAAGGGTAACGAGTTGGCTGATACCTACGCAAAAAGGGGAGCCAATGGGGCTTTTATTGGACCCACTCCATCCTTTGGCTTTAATAAGCTCCTCCTCAGGGGGGAGATCAGAAAATGGACAACATCCATCACAGAGAAACTGTGGAATGACACTAGGGGTCTGGAACACTCGATGAAATTTCTTAGCTTTGATGCCAAGAGAGCGGATCTCGCTCTAAAATTAAATAGGAAGAATCTAAGGACACTGTGTGGGGCGCTAACAGGACACTATACCTGCAGGAAACATCTACACAGAATGGGACTATCCAGCACGGCAACCTGCAGATTTTGCGGAGAAGAAGAGGAGTCAATGGAACACTTGATTATTGAATGCGTGGCACTTGGCCACAGAAGATACAGGCTGTTGCAGGCCTATACATTGGGTTCACAGCACTTGCAAGGGCTTCCACAGAAGGAGCTAGTACTGTTTCTTGATGTATTAAACTCGTGAGGGAAAAGGGTTGCACAATAGATCATTATTGGTCGCAGTGCAAAGGGCCATCCTGGACCAACCTAGCATTAATAATAATAATAATAACTGCATTTATTACCTTCTCTTCCATGTCGCTTGTTTTAATAAATTGAAAATATTTGTAAACATAACAGTGATGATACTCAGTGATGGTACGCAAACGCAATCGATAAATCGAATCCAAATTTCGTTAATGAAAAAAGTGTTGTAAAAAACAATTACAATTTGTTTTATTCGTGAAAATGTTTATAAAATTTGTAACAAAACTTTTCTTTTTTATTAAAAATGTTTTTTTGCAAAAGATTTTATAAATTATTTTACGATATAAAATGTATTTATCGATAACGTTGAGAGTAGGCACATCATTGGTTAATAAAACCAGCTGACATTTTCTCATGACGCATGTGACGCATATAAAAGTAGAAAGTAGGTCTACTTTATGCGTTCTACGCGTCTTCGCGTTCTATGCTTTGTGCTCTGTAACTTGTCACATACAAATGCACTAATCCTACTTTTTTGACAACCGCGTGAAAAGTGTCGACGCGTAGAAAGCGTACTGTGTAACTTCAGCTGAAAGAAAGCAGACAATTTTATTTGATTGGCTTTGAGTAACGAAGAGAAGTGTAGCTGCGTGTAATGAAATTTTATGTGCCGAAAAAAGTGTCGATGTTCAGGAAAATATTAAGATATAAAAAGTTGTGTTAAAAGAGAAATTAAAATATTTGCTCTTATCAGAGGAGAATGTGATGAGATACATACATACATATGTATGTATCAGTGTAATTCATTTATGGAAATTTAGCGAAAATTAGTTAAGTTGCCGATACATACTCTCAGTAAGAAATGGAAAAGTACATACATACCCTGCCAGCAAATTGGTAGTCGACTATAAATAAAATCGACTTATAGTTCGTTCCTGTCGGACATTGAGTAGTCGACTATTAAAATAATTAACTTTACGTTAACTTTTATGGACTAGCTTCAAATTAGCTACAATACAATCGATTTGTAATTCACCTTTTGTGCATTGGCTATAAGCTAGCTGAAACGTAGTGCAGAGTTAACCCAAAATTCAAATAATAACATACAAACATACACGGTAAATAACTCTTTAATTAAATTGCCTATTGTCGCATTCGTTTTAAATGTTACGATGGCTGAGTGAGTATGTTGGCTGCTCACCAGTCTTGAGGATTAGTGGTTCGATTCCCACCAGAGGCTAACAAAAAAAAAAAGTAGGATGAAATTTAATTTAATAAAATATAATATTATGTACCACCGAAAAATGTAAAATCTTGATTTGTACATTTTTTTCTGTGGGTACTGACTTTTAAGTAGCTAACTTTAAGTTAGTTGAAAAGTAATGCACAGTCGGACAATTGACTACCTCCTAGGACATCGTAATGTTAAAATAGTCAGTCATCTCCATTAAAAATAATCTAAGTGTCAACCACCACCAGCTGTAAAAAAGTTAGCTTATAATTCATTGCTAGTTAACTGAGTTGCCAGCAGGGTATGTATGTATATGGGTGTTTCCATAGTTACGCACGTGACATTTGTACACGTTTAATTGTTTTGAATATTATAAAAATATAAATGGGTTGGAATTTTTGAATGGAATTTTGCCATTGTTACATTTAATGTGATGAGTTCCTTCCAAAAAGTATATATATTGGAAAATTGAGCACTGGGTACCCAAGTTCCATGCGATCAAAGTTGACTGACGCACGTGACCAAAAACGTAAGTGCCTTTTAAAGCAGCACGAAATATTGCAAAAGTAGGCGAATTGTAGAAGATTTTTATTTCGGAAAAAATGTTTTTATAAAGGTTACTAATGGACCTTTATAATCATGGTTTGTTCAAAAACAAGTGTGCACGGGTTGGCTAAGAAAAAAAATTTTTTGATTACGCACGTTACATTACGCACGTGCCACTTTTTACCTTCATACATATTTTTGTAATTTAACATACATATATTTTCAGAAGTTTTTACCATCATTTAAAATTATTATAAGTTAAATTTTTTTTTTACATAATAAAATGTAAATAGTTTTTTTTTCAATTTTCTGTGCTTAAAAAAATTGTGCGAGCGTTTTGATTTTTTAACTAACGGTGGACCATTTCATGGAAATACCCATATACATCCATATGTGCCAATTTTTTGAAACCAGAGCTCTTTCATGGTTACATAGTGAAAAAAAGTACCTTGGACCACAGTACCTAACTATATGTGTATGCATTGAAAAACTAACAAGTGCATACAACATACATATGTACCAATTTATGTACATTAGTATAGCTGTGAACTTCTTTTTTGATTTGCTTCAAAATGCTTTGTTTTCTTACCTCGAATCATGATGTTTTGATAAAAGCGCCTTGATATCCATATGTACATACATACGTACATGCATACAAAAGTATGTACGTACATATTGGGAAAACAAGAAATTATAAAAATAACTAATAAAATAATAGAAGATAGAAGAATAATGCAACCACTAGAATCGAAAATGTAACTTCATTTGACACAATTGTGTGGCTGTGTGGCTTAATTAGTGCGATCATGTTGCCGAAAATTAAGGTAAGTGTTTTATTGTCATATTTATAAATTTCTGGCCTTGATTCTAGTAGTACGGTCACTTGCTTGTCACGGTGACAATAGTCGATCCTGGTAGAATAAGTGACAGTTGTCACTAGAAATTCATAATAGTTCTCACCAGTATGATTTCTACTAGCCAGAGAAATTGATAATTACCGCAAAATGTGATAAAACTGTCAAGATATTTTTGTGGTGACAATCGAACGAAGTGAGCATAAACGTAGTTCCAAATGAAATTAACAAGTTCTTTTTAGTTTTAATTTTCTAATTTAAGTTCACTATAATATCATGTTGCCATTACGAGTTGCATCACCCGCTTCACTCTCTCAATCATATTTATGATCCACGACTCGTGAAAGTTTTTTTTTTTTTTTTTTTTGGAACGAAGTTCCTTAACGCGGCTTGCTGGTTGTGGAAATTAGTAGAAATCGTCACAAAAGCGTGTGAGCTGTTTATATGTATTGGTGCATCTGTCGACAAACAATTGTGTAGGTGTCTCCGCTGCTGTCAGCGGCGACACCTACCAATAAATATTAATTAGTTGTGAAAACGGACACTATCAGTTAGTTATTAAATGTCGCTAAAGTAAAGTATGTCACAACAAAAGCAACAGCAATATTGAAAAATTTTCTTCGTTTTGTAGCAGATTGACAAAAAAAAAAATACTGCATGTGTCAAAAGTAAAAAAATAAAACGTTCCAAAAATTTTAAGAAGCGTATAAAATTTAAAAATTTCAAAAACAACACAAAATAAAACACACAGATTTCTTTCACCTTGTATTACATTCGAAGATGAAGAAAAAACGTAAGAAATTTCGTTCCTAACGGGGGTCCCCCGACCACATTTCTTTTTAGGGTTCCGTATTCATCAGAGTGAAACGGAACCCTATTTCTCCGAAACGGTAAGAGCTAGAGAGCTGAAATTTTCACAGGATGTTGTTCAGAAAGCTGAAATTTGCATACTGTATGTATTTATTGATGCTTTACAGCAACAAATGCTAAAGACAACAACAAGTTGAAAAATACCAGGTGTCCCCATACAACCTAAAGTATTAATTAGCCGTAGCTGCTAAACTGTAAAATACAGAGAGCTGAAATTCGCAGAATATATGTACTCACATGTGGCCTACAATAACAAATGCTAAAAACAACAACAAGTCGAAAATTACCAGGTGTCCCTATACAACGTAAAGTAACAACTAGCCGTTACTCTAGACCCGTGAGAGACAGAAATTTGCACAATATGTGTATTCACATATGCTCCACAACAACACTTGCTAAAAACAACAACAACTGTAAAACTACCAGGTGTCCCTTTACAACGTAGAGTAATAGCTATAACTCTCGAACCGTAAGAGATAGAGTCGAAATTCACACAGTGTATGTATTCCCCGATGCCTTACAACAACAAATTACAACAACAACAAGTGGAAAATTACTAGGTGTCCCCATACAACATAAAGTATCTTTAAAAGCAGAGATATGAAATTTATAAAATATACATATGTATTCACATACGCCATTCCATACATACATACGTACGGAACCCTAAGAGTGCGAGCCAGTCTCGTACTTGACTTAATTTATTTTTATTATCTTTTATATTTTATAGTTCACATGAATGTAACTTTTAACTAAATCTAAAACAAAAGCAGAAGGCGTAATGTAGTTGTTGTATGCAATGCAAAGTTGTACTTGCACTAAAGTTAAGCCAGAAATGTTAAATTTTGTTATAAAAAAATATCGAAAGTGCAGAAAGTGTATTTTTTTATACAAAAATCATCGAATAATTTTAATTTGCAAATATGTTAAGCATGGATGCTAACAAATTGTTAGTGAACTATTAAAAAGAGTTTTCAACCGCCAATTGGTTAGCATGTTTATAACATTTATGACAAAATATCAAATTTTTATATAAAAAGATCGAGTGAATATGCAGTAAGCATTAAGAACATGGATGGCAGGAACATTTTATTGATTACTTTATGGAGGCTTACTGCCTGTTCCTCAGTGACGAAGTCGTGCGATGGTTTGCTTTCTAAGCGAAATAAATTTGTTTTGGGTTCTTCTATGGCGTTCTTTTATTCGAACGATGATTCGATCGACACGTCGAAAAGACGTAACTATTTTCATACAAAATCCGATTTCTCTATATCGATCATTTCTTCAGCACTGCGAACACAAACGTCAAAATTAAGCACTTGTTGTTTTGCTATCGAGTTGCAGTTTTTATAGACAAAGTTTTATAGTTTTTTTTTTTTGTTAAAAAACTGGGAAATAAAACTAGAAACCTCACATATTTTTCATTTTTGTTTTATTCAGTAAATATATTCAGCAATTATCATCTGCATGTATGTAGTTTTCCTAAATAGTTCACTTGTTCGCTGGATGGAAGAAAATCCTGAGTTTGCCAGAAGAATAATAAACTATTCTCAGTGCTCAGTGCGTCAAAAAACTTGCAAATGTCTATCGAAAGAAATACTTTTAAATTATAAAGCACCACAAAAATGATTTCCGCACTTTCAAGATGTTTGCTTTTTCATTTCGTACTTATTTATTTATGTATTTGCTTTGGCTTGTCAAACACAGCTGATCAGTTTTATGAAGTGTTTTATTTACTCAATAATAATTTAGTAGTTTTTTTCAATACTGCAATAAAAAATTAGCCAAAACTTTAATTTACCAATCTGGTATGTCTGTGAAATAAATAGCAAATATTTCATTACGTAAGCCCATGCGAACGCACGCTGTCGACATAGAGGAAACCAAATTTATTCGAAGCGACTACATTTCGATCCTTTGCATTTTCTTGCTACATTGAGGAACAGCAAGTTAGTTCGATCTTACTTGGTCAGAATTGAGAAAGATTTTTGTTTGCGGTAAAATTGTGGCGATCAACATTTCTAAAGAAGAAATGAAAATTAAAGCTGAATGCATACTAACAGAGGAACACACCATGCCTGTTTAACGTGCACCATGGCCATCATCTGCACCCAAATTGCTCCGAATCATTGGATATTGATGATCGCTGTATTGAACGAAAAACAGTCATGGTATGTTCCCCAGCTTATGAGTCTTCAACTTGTAAATCATTGCTATAAGAGCCAAGTGAAATATATTATTTCAGGTCTAAAATATACCTAATTGATGTTTTCTGTCTTTTTCAGTCGTCTATATGCCGCGGACATTTTTTACTGATGAGTTGTTTAGCAGTAACGAAATATCAGAGGCATATAGACGACTGAAAAAGACAGAAAACATTAATAAGGTCCATTTTTAGACCTAAAATAATACAGATCGATTATAAAGTTAAATAAATACTGTGTTAAAAGTTTGTTTGAACGTTTCTGATTCTCATTTTGTTCATGGGAATTATGGAATAAGTAGTTGAGTTTCAAACAAACTTTGAAGAATTTTTCAAGTCTACTGATGAGTTGATTAGCACCAATGTAATGTCGTCGGCATATAGACAGCTAAAAAAGTCAGCAAACATTTTGAAAAGGTTCATTTTTGGACCTGAATTAATACAGTTAAATAAATACTTTTAGTTTAATTTTTTTTATTGTCAAGAAGGAAAATACGATATTCTATTTAGTAACACAACTCCTTGTTTACTTGAAATCTTCATATTTCTTATGAAGTTTGTTAAAAAGACATACATAAGTAAAGAGGAAGAAAAAAAAAAACTTAACTAATCGGTTATGAAGCCCTATATATATTTGCAATAAGCAACAGAAGGCTCTAATATGTATTTTATTAAATTTTATGTAAACTCTTTGATACTATAAACTTTAATTTAACACAAAATTTTAATAAATTGTCCAGTTTGACTTTGTAAGAGAAATTGTGGTATATTAAAAGCAGGACTCTCTCGAAAGTTTTAAGTAATTATCACTTGCCACCACAGGGAATATCGAAATTTAGAACAAACTTAAAAATCTTATGAAATAATACAAATAATATGCGTTAAAAATATATAAACAAAATGTCTTCCAGCTGACTTTGGCAGTATTCGTCGCCACAACCAGGCAGTTTGGTGTGTAGCTATGCTGCGCAATAATGCAATCGATATTTATTTTTATATTAGCGGTTTTCACTCTTGATATTAATTTTACGACTCTGCTATATTCACTACGATTTTTACCACAAAGCTCGAGTGACTTTCTTACCTCAAAGTCTGCATGTTCTTGCAAATATTCTAAAACTTGCTGAATTTCTTTATCTGTCCACCTTTTGTTGTGAATTTTTTCACGTTTTCTCTTCACCAGTATATTTTTATTTGTTTTTTCCATATTTTTTATTTTCTCAACACAAAATTAAGTTTTGCCGGCAAAACGATTCACAGCACAGAATATCTGTGATTCCCAATAATTTTTTTTACAATGTTTACTAAAGCTTTTTGTTTGATTTTTTAATCACAGCGTAGTAAATAAAAGTTCAGTATATTTTGTTGCTGCAGTGATGTAAACACTAGTACTTTATTCAAATCTGCTACTTTAACCAAATCTGCAACCGAGTTTACTATCAAGAGTGAGAACCGCTATTGAAAGTATGGCGAACACACAAAAGAAATAAGTTAAAAACAGTGGAGATTTTGTGTTTTTTGTTGATAATTTTACACCACCGGTTTTCATTTTAATTCGACATTATTTTGTATTCAGGATTCAAATTAAAAATATACTTATTTACATTTATATTAAATGACTTTTAATTGGCTCAAGTTCAAACCTTGGTTGAAGTAAGCCAGTAAGTAAAGAAAAGTAAAAATTTTGTATAGTGAAGTGGACAACCGACTGTTACTGGGTTTACAGCATCCTGTAAACCTTGGACATGTTAAATTTCACAGTTTCAATACTGACGCTTAAACCATTCGGTAAACAAAGCTCACGCAATTTTACTTTCTATTTATAAAGCAGTGAATCAAAATTTCAAAAATTGGCCATTTGTAACTAAAACTGCTACTGAATACTGTTTTTTTTTTTTTTTTCTTAATTTTATCTAAGGGCCTATTTCTCACCTGTGAACGTTGTCGTTCGTTCGCACAATTACATTGAAAGTAAAAACAATATTCAATATTTTGTTTTTGCTTTCAATGTAATTGTGCGAATGAACAACAACGTTCGCAGGTGAGAAATAGGCCCTAAATGTATCCTATTCTCTTTTTATTGTTTTTAGAAATTTTGCGAAAAACTTTTTTTTATTTATTTAATAATTTTTATTTATTTAAAAGCATTGTATGTAATTTGGTGGCCATTTTGAAAGAGAGATTTGGAATGATCACTTTGCTGGGGTGGTAACGCTGGTTTAAAAAAGAAATCACACGTACACGAAAGTTTATATAATTTTTTTTTTTTCATTTTGCCCCTCAGAAAGTGATAGAAACTGTGATGTACAAACCCATCAGCAATGCGTCATACGACCGACACTGTTCTTGCTGGGTAGTTGATCTCACATTAGGTCATAATTTTTGTACGAATTTATAGTAATTACACTGTGCTTGAATTTGAAACTTTGTTTTTCCGACAAACGGGGCACCCACTGACCAAACCTAATTCGGGTGCGCTGAATTCAGTGCTGCTAACCGTTTTTTTTTAGGTTAGCTCTTGTTTTTGAGATATACCGTTATTTTAAAAATGGGGGAGGGAGGACAACATATATTCCCTTACCTCAAAACTATTTAAAATTTTGGAAAGAACACAAAAACCGAAATTTTGCAATAAAATTATCTTTCAATAACTGTAAAATGATTTTTTAATGAGTTTAGTACTTGAGAAAATACAAATTTTTTGGTAAGGTTCGAACTTTTTTGTTCTTTAAAACAGCATACAAACTCTAAAAATAAAGTTATGCTTTATGCTAACCTAAAAAAACGGTTAGCAGCACTGAATTCAGCGCTCCTGAATTAGGTTTAGTCACTGGATGCCCCTTTTGTCGGTTTTTTCAACTAGCACAGTGTTATTAATTAAGACGGGTGCTGACGAATAGTGTGGCGGCTTCGAAACTGTTAGTTGTCCATCAAGCTAAAGGTTCTTAATTCTTCTTGGCCTTGTTTAATTAATACCAACCACAAAAATAATTTATAACGAACACAGGCCTGATTAATGTAATACAAAATAACAATATAAGAGATCGAATAATAAAATTTAATTAATTTACGTAGTAACCGATGGAAACTCGTTGTGAGGAAAAGTAAAAGTGTTGCGAACAATAAAATTATTTTCTGTATTAAGGTTTGTTCTGAACGTGTGTGATTCTCCTTGTGTTTATCGGGATAGTAGGATATGTAATAAAGTTTAAAATATACCCTTAAATTTATTTTTTTTAGTCTACTGACAAGTTGAGTAGGGCATATGGAAGGCTTAAATAGCCAGAAAACAATTAATAAGGGCTGAGGTTGAGACCTAAAATAATTATTAATTAAGTTTTTTACATGTTAATTTTACATTGCCGTTTTTTGTGAGTGAAGAATACAGGAAATAAGAAAAAAAAATGGCGTTAAGCATAACCCGGACATACTATGATGCTTTAAAGGTAAAAGTGTATTAAGACCGCTTATGTTGGGGTCCGAAGAGGTCTTGTTGTGCTAAAACTTACCACTTATTTGACTGAAATTTTATAAATCATTGAAAATCAAAAAATATTTAACATCAGTGAAATATTTTACTCAGTTATTCATGTTTGTCACGTTTTATTTGAATCAATACTAAAATTTGTCCATTATACAAAGTGCAATTCTATATAATCTCATCATTGCTTTTTACTATTCTTAAATGTTTGAAGGGAAATGCGAAAATACTTAAGCACAATAATTCAATTATGTATGTTCAACGAAATCAAAAATACAAAATATACGTGCAGTTATTACGTTTTAATATTTTATTAATACGAAATACCACTTGCGATTGTTGTTGCTGTTGTTTTCGTTGTCTTGTTTGCTCCAGAAATTGCTCTGTATTCATTTTCAAATAACTGTTATACAAAATTTGCAGAGGGAATGAAGATACACGAATTTAACACAGGGATGAGCGCATGCCTGATTTGCAGAACGAAACACCTCTTAAATGCACAAATGGTAAAAATATGTACATATGTATATGCAAAAGTGTGTTAACTGTTTATGCTTTTTATATAAAGATGCTATTTCTCTTAAAACTAGTATTCTTGGAGTCACAAATATTAGTGAATAGTGATTTCAGAGAGTTTCGTAACCAGTTCATGATTTGAGGTTTTGGGTCATTTGAATTGAATTGGAAAACTTTAGACTAAAACAATGATTGCTTGTACTATGATCGCATTTTCCATACAAAAAGAAAACTGATACAATAAAAGCAACGAGGCTGGAAAGGTCTGCAGCTTCATTGTGATAATAATTTTTTTTTATATGTTAAAATGGAAAATATGCACTATAATACAATATCGGACAAAGGCAAAAATGTGCGAAAAAATTAGCAAGCTGACAAAAATGATTGGAAATAAGTTTTAAATAACATTATACCATGGTCAGATAGAAAACTTTATTGCGATTAACGCTACTAAACTCAATATAATAATCAGGGGAGCAAAAATTTGCAGAGATGGAAACTACAGCTCCTGCAATTCCCTAGTTCTTTTTATTATTTTTTTAAGGGCGGGTCAATTTTTTTTTTTTTTTTTGAGGAAGCGTATAGCAAAAACGTAATCTAAGGGGTGATTCTGAGAAATTTTGCTCAAGAGACCATAGCTCTAAGTGGGGTTTAAAGCCCCCACAAAATTTCAAAATAGATACATAGAATAAAATCGTATTAAAAACTATAGCAGATTTATTAATCTGGGCTTGTTTCAAAATCTGTATTGATACCAATATTTTTAGTAGAGATATTAGGAATTTTTTTTGTCGAAAAATAGCCTAAAATGAACTTTTAACTAATAAATTCTGAATTTTCTTCGAAATTTTCGAGATTTTGTTTTGTCTGATAGTGAAAGTTCAAATAATTTCCCACAACTTTTATACGGCAATTTTTGTTTGTTTTCGAACTGTAGGAAAATCGATCTGAAAGAATCAACATTTTCGAGATATTTAAATGAATTTATTTTTAAATAATTATTTCTGTATTAAGTACAAATATTATCCTGAAGATGATAACAAATTGTTATCGAAATATTGAATAACATTGTTAATAAAATTTTTATATAAAAACGATCTGAAGCTGTTTTTAAATAGTTTTTCAGATAATTAAAAAGATCAAATAAATATTAAATATTTCTGTATTAAGTTTATCAGGCTCAAGTTCTTTCTATATTATCCTTGTGATTGGTATTAATTAAATTAGACAAAGAAGACATCAAAGATATTTAGCAGGGTGGACAACTAGTTGTTTCGAAGCCGCCGCACTTTCTCATCAGCACCTGTCTTTGAACTCAGGGGCTCATGTTTCATGACTGAGTGGCATGGTTGTCGCTTTAGAAACATGAGGCGGATGCTGACGAGAAAGTGTGGCGGCTTCGAAACAACTAGTTGTCCACCCTGCTAAATGTCTTTGATGTCTTCTTTGTCTAATTTAATTAATATCAATCACAAGTATAATATAGAAAGAACTTGAGCCTGATAAACTTAATACAGAAATAATTATATAAGAAAAAGTTCCAATAATATTGGTTAAGGTCCTTTTTACTTTCCATTCGAGGAGTTCTCCTGGAACTTCTGTTGTTGCTTTATTTTCATGTTTATCCATGTGTTACTCAGGTGGTTCGTATTTTGGAACATGGGTACCAGCTGTAAGTGTTGCTATTGTTGTAGCTACTTCTTCAACGTCTTCCTCATATTCAGATATTGTGAGTTTTCTATCATTATGCTGGTCCATCATAAATTCTTTCAGATGTTCTGGAATCAATCCACATGAGCATTCTGCTGTTTTTAATTTGCTATTACATTTGCCAATATAAAATAATTCGTTTATTGAATCAACTGAAATGCTTTAAATTCATCTCTTTTGTTTCTGTTGTACATGTTTCTGATATTTGTCATGCAAACCAGTTGTTTTTTTAAACATTCTCTTTATTAATGATTTCAATATTTAATTTGCAACAAATTTGTTACGTGAGGAATAAAAGTTTTAACGGGAACATTTCGTTTAAAATTTAGCACGATCACTTCAAAAAAAATAATATATTAATTCAGGTCCAAAAATGAACCTTTTCAAAAAATGTTTGTTGTATTTTTCAGCTGTCTATATGCCGACGACATTTCGTTGGTGCCAATCAACTCATCAGTAGACTTGAAAAATTCTTAAAAGTTTGTTTGAAACTTAACTACTTATTCCATAATTCCCATGAACAGAATGAGAATCAGAAATGTTCAAATAAACCTTTAACACAGCAAACATTTTTTGAAAAGGTTCATTTTTGGATCTGAATTAATACATTTCAATTGGCTCTTAAAGCAACTAAATAATTCAGTTCATATTCAAAAAAAATAATATTTTAAAATGTCACATTTAGTAGTCTAATTAAGATCATTTAAATCACTGGATAAACCAAAAACAACTTTTCTTATTCGCTTATAACTTTTAGGTTCTTTCAATACACCCAGGAGCAGACGTCTGTGATATATCACCTTTAAAAAAGCGATAAAATAAGTTATTTTTAAAAGTTTCTAAGCCAAAAAAAAAAGAAAATAAAAAATCACTGCTTAGCAAAAAGAAACCAGAACTAAAACCTGCATTTTCAAACGAGTTTTTAATGAATAGTCTTTTTATTCTTTCCAATTTGTGTGGCGGGTGCTGATGCTGCTGCTGCTGCTGCTGCGTTGCTTAATTTTTTTGCAGCATAAACAAAAAAGAAAAACAACATGTTTGCTGGTTTCCGTTTTCTATAGAATTTCCTTTGTCCCTAAAACTGAGCAAATGCAAGTATTTCTATGTATGTAAATACGAATATTAGAGTAGGTGGGTTTTGTGAGGATAATTGTGTAGATATTGTGCCATCAATTTTTTGAGAGCTTTTTTCGAGGAAAAAAATTACACAACGTTATTTAAAAAAAATCCTTTTTGAGGCTTTTAGATTTTTTTATACGTACCATGCCTCCTTTAGGGAAACTGCCTAAAGGAGACATATTACAGGAAAAAAATTTGGAGACCAGAAATTATTGAGGATTGGGAATACATTTGACTTCACCATGGGCACCCTGTAGCTGATTATTGTGATAAAGGGAAAAACCAAGGTAAGCAGTCCCTGCGCGCCCGCAGATTATTAAAACTTATAACTAACCCCCAATAATGTTTTCTCTGTACTATTTATTTTTTCAAACACCCCACCCAGTATCACGCCTGGTTGGCGGGACATCCATACAAAAATAAAAAAACTTTTTAGTTCGGCAATGATTTTTTTTATTAAATCTCGTAGTGGAAATGTATCGAAAAATCGGTGGCACAACACCGATTGCTAAATGACCCACCTAAAGAATACGCATGCACATGCTGTATTCGTGTTTGTAAATATGCTACTGCGATTGCAGCTTTTAACGAAACGTTGGTATTGAGCGGTAAGTTGGTTGATTTGTAAGGCCCTGCACTCATAGAAAAACCATTATAGCTATGATGTATTTTAACATGAATACGATGACAAAAAACATCGTTTTTGACCCCATGACACTTTTCATCACGGTGATGTCAAATTTTACATTAGGTATTCTAATTGTTATTAGCGATAAATATAACAATTGTTACATCAATGCCATGTCATTCTGACACCGAAGCCATGATTACTCGTACGTCAATATGGGGAAACTTTAGCTTCAGAGACATGACCAATTGAAATAAATGCAATGACAAACTATTAGCAATACACTGCCAAACTAATGTTTGTTTTGTTCCGTTCCTTGATGTCAAAGAAAGTTACGTAGAATTACCAGTGTCATCAATATGATGTTTATGAAAAATTACTGCAGTGATGGCAAATATACGTCAATATGATGCCATTTATTGCAACCGTTTAGGAATACATTTTAACACACAGAAATAATAAATTAAACCATAAGTTTTTTTTAAATATAATTATAATTAATAAAACTTAACACAGTTTTATTTCTTTCCTTTCGGTAAAACTTATAAAAGTTATTAACATTTTGCACCATAGAATCGATGTCACAGCAGGTTTTCACATTGATGATACTCAATTTATGCCGAAATTCTCTATTGACTTTTGTCATCAGATTAATATCAGGTTTTACATCTTTGATGTCGTTTGGCATAATATTGATGTTAAAATTTTTATGATACGCTGTCATCAGTATGAAAATACATTTTTCTATGAGTGTGTGAGAATTGTTTTTTGTGGTATTTATTATTTATGAATAGATATGAAATTGTTTACAATAATTTTTATATTGTATATATGGCATAACTTTTTTTGTTGTATGCCAGATTAACCTATTGCTAAAAAACAGTATTATATAATTTGTGAATTGATAATTTCATTGTTACGTTTTAAATGTAATGTACGTGCTCATGATGTATGGTTCTGCATTTGTTACTGTATTAATTCAGGTTCAAAAATGAACCTTTCAGAAATGTTTACTATATATCTCAGCTGTCTATATGCCGACGACATTTCGTTTCGTGCTAACCAACTCATCAGTAGGCTTGAAAAATTCTTAAAAGTTTGTTTGAAACTCAACTACTTATTCCATAATTCCCATGAACAGAATGAGAATCAGAAATGTTCAACCAAATCTTTAACACAGCAAACATTTATTTTCGTTTTGCAACTCTTTTACTTTTTTTTTTGCAACCTTCTATGCAGCGAGTCGGCATATAGACAGCTGAGAAATACAGTTAACATTTTTGAAAAGGTTAGTTTTTGGACCTGAATTAATACATTTCAATTGGCTCTTAAAGCAAATAAATAATTAAGTTCATATTTGAATTTATTACTGTATGGTATTTTATAAATCAAATTTATTTATTCTAATATTTCTGTATTTCAAATAAGTCTCAAAAAAATTATATACTCTCTTATACAAATTAGATCCACTAGCGTATTGATAGTGATTTCATCTTCATTAAGTTTTCTTTTTCCCAATCATTCTGGCCTGTGTGTATTGTATATGTGACCTTTAACGATCTCAGATTCATACCATACCATCAGTGTTATTTGGAAAAGCTCTTCCGTTTATATTAGTAGGTCCACATCTTGCTTTTATTTCGTGCCGAGTCATTATGTTGTATTATTGGATTTATGTTGAAACTCAATCGTGAATAGTGATCGTGAAAGCGGGAACCACGTGCATCTATAACAAACTCTTCCTTCTCTTTATCTATCAGCTGCTGCGATATAGTTTTTCCGTTATGTTCGAAAATGGTGTACACGTCGTCAGCTGTAAAGTAAACCATGTGTTATAGATTCCCACTCCTTATACCAATATAATAAATGTTGTGTATTATATACTTTGCTAAAATACATGGTATTTTGTGCTCATTCATATTTAAAACTTTCTTAATATAACAAAAGTGTAGCTTTAGCGACGAGACAAATAATGTGTGCAATCCAGTTTCAAGATGCAGGACGTAATTTGGAATTGTGTTTAGTAAAAAAAGCATTTTTTTTTTGAAAAATCTGAACAGCATATCAACTACATCATATTTGTTTTTTGTATTGAGTTGCAGGCCGGCCAACTAATGAAAATGGCTCATTTATTCTAATGGTTCAGAGCGGCTGACTTATTGCTAAGGCCCAGCTCAAGGTGCTGAACTTCTGTTTGCGATTCTGCTTCCTGATGTCCGCATTCAATAAAAATGTTGGAAACTGTTTGCACTTGTATGAACTCCTGATGTTTCTAACTGATCCATTACCTTTTGAGTTTGAAGTATGAGTATGATTCAAACATAATCTGTGAATAAAATAAGGATCTATTTTATGGCTAGTTACCTATTGAAGTATTTACCAACAGTGAATGGTTTCAGAAAGGCGTGATCTATAAACGCCTCCTCAATTTTACCGTTGAATTAATACTCAACTCATTCAGTCGCATAAAGTGCGTTTCATATTTGTAGCTTCAATTTTTTTAGACTATAATTTTAATTACTTATAGACACCCAGGAGTATTCTCGGTTTTAACATTATATCGATATTCATAAAGATATACCCCCTAATTCATAAAAATTATTACAGGCTTATAAGACTGGTATTTGACATAGAGCTTTATAAACCTGTTATAATTTTTATGAATTAGACGGATAGAATTTATTTGAAAGAAAACTTTGTATAGAATTTATGAACGAAAAATCATCTTAAGGCCATTTTAATATTGAGAATTTCTCCTTGTAAAAGAAGTGCTTCGTACTTCCAGTATGTTTGATTCACTCGAACTCTGGCTCTAAACTTATTTATTTGCTTTAAGAGCCTATTGAAATGTATTATTAAGGTCTAGTCTAATTTGTATACATACACATTAGGGCGGGTCAATTGGTAGGGAGTGAAAAAATTCACCAATTTCCCTATGATTTCCGTATTCTATGGGTTATTCCCTGATAATTTGCCGAAGGAACCATACCTCGGTAAAATCGAGTCCCCTACTTTTTGTTGGTAAAAAGTTCAAAAGTTACGGGCATTTTTGTCCAAATTTCGGACCATTTTTCCATTTTTTTCATGATTTTGTCCAAGAATATTACTTTCATGGCCATTTTTTTTGGCTCAATCCATTATTTAATTCAATTTACAATTCAAAACGAAGAGTTAAAGCCCAAATTTATCGAAAATGGCCATGAAAGTAATATTCTTGGACAAAATCATGAAAAAAAAATGGAAAAATGTTCCAAAATTTGGACAAAAATGCCCGTAACTTTTGAACCGTTGGACCAATGTTGGAGATTTTTTTTTTTTTGTAAATTGATCAAAATGAGCTCACCTCAACGCGCCTGCTGGCGATTAAACCCGATCGATAGTTTTTGAGTTATGGATGTGAATGTGTAGGTAATATTTCATACGAACGTCAATTTGGGAAAAAATCTACCAACAAAAAGTAGGGGACTGGATTTTATCAAATGAACTAACGAGCAAAAATAATGTAAAACAGAAACAAAATAAACAACAAACACACAGCATAAGTGACGGCATTCGTTCGATATCGAATGCGACGATTTGACCCCTGATTTTAATTTTTACTCAATATTTGAAAGAAGATTGTGCTAATTGATCATCAACTTACTGACTTGTTGTATGGAATATTGAGTCGAATAATGACATTTATTGCGATAATCGTAGTAAAGATGTCCACCTCAATATGATGAAATATCATAAATGAAAGTAAAGGCAATTGGGAGTAGTTCTAAATATTGCCAAAGTCAAACTCTATGCATGGTACAGACATGCAACGCACTGCTGGTGCACACATTTACAAGCAATTCATCTTTATGTGGTGCATTCGTTTTTAAACATTTTCCATTTATTAATTTCCGTTTAGCTGAAAAAGATTTTAAAATGACATTCACATGCTTAGAACGGGGTACTTAGGAACATTTAAAATCCAAAAGAAACAGCATCTGATGAAACTGGGTTAAGTAAAAATGCAAAAGAAAATTAAAAAAAAAAATAATAAGAAAACCAGGACTATTTATTAAGTGGTATAACTGTTTTATGTGTGTGTGTGTGTGTGTGTGTGTGTGTGTATGTGTTTGTGTATTTTGAAAAATCTGTACCAAACACTTTATTAACAAGTGAACTAAAGCATTTAACGTGTTGTTCAAGAAACTAAAGTTCAACTTGTCACATAAACGGCAATTAGGCGTCAGTTTTCTAACAGATGAAATTGTTTATTTGTCAAATGAGGTTGTACTTCTGATTAAGCCATTAAAACAATTATTTCTTTTTAAATACACTTTTCTTTCGAATAATTAAATTCAAATACGACAGCTTTAATTAAATATTTGCCATTTATATTGTTTAGAGGAACTGCTGAATTACTACAATTACATACAGTTTTTTAGGCAATAGAAAAACAAAAGCCTAAAACTATTAATGCATTTTTATTTTGCTCTATTTCAAGAAGTCAAAGTATTTGGAACATATTGGAATATACACTACTGTTCCCTATAGCAGTAATGACATTTTATACTCTATACTCATACCGTCTAATTCATAAAAATTATAACAGGTTTATAAATCTCTTATTTGACAGATTTTCCATACAAATATGTCAAATAACAGTCTTATAAGCCTGTTATAATTTTTATGAATTAGGGGGATAAAATACAATACCTTTTCTATAGACATGCAATATGTGTTTGTCATTAAAAATAGAACTAAGGACTACATGGTTCCAATGAAACCACATAATGAACTTTGAATACGTATGTATGTATATCTTGGATGTATATAAACAAATATAAAAAATCGTATTCTCCGTAGACATGAGTCGTATACATGAGTCAACGTAATGGTCGACACAACTGAAGACATGGGGAGACACTTGTCTCTAAGCTTCTTTTAGGAAGTACATTTGAACAGTTTAGATTCTACAAAAGTTGATTACGGTATTCAAAAGGTCGCCCTAAAGTCAGAAGTCCTAAAATAATAGCACGAAAATATATGACTGCTGTGAGCAACCTGTCATAAAGTAGTGCGCTATTTAAAATATGAATCAGCTGTTAGAAAAAAGAAAGCCATTTAAATATTTTTGTTCATAATGCCAAAATAAGTGAAAAAACTAGCTATTAGATGTTTTGATAGCTGATTCAAGTAAATTTGAAATCAAATACATATGTCCATATTTACGAACATACACATGTGTACATATATGTATATTTTAATGCATTTATTTCTTAAATGATATTAAATTGAATAGATAAATTTATTCAAACAAAAACAGCTGGCGCCGGTTGAACGGAGTCGATTCATTTTTTGGACGGCGGCCAGTACACAAGCGTTTGTGGGCTGCCAGTCTTCTAAGATTAGTATCTCATTTTTAGGTGAAATGCATGGACATGGATGTTGATATAAATATCTGCGAAACACACACATGCGTACATTCGTATCGTACACAAACATGTTTAGTCCACACTATCACACTTTGTGAGTACACATTTCATTTTTACCATATCGTACGACTGAGTAGGATAGTAAAACAAGGCCTTCAGCTATTAAACAAATGCATTCTTGTTTGGGTACATACATACATATAAGCGTTATACGCATATGTATTTATAAAATATTTTTTTAGAATATTATTTGCGACAGGTAAAGAATATCACCGGCTCGACGAATGCGTTTTAGCCGTTCGCCTCAGATGTATGCTGTTAACTTATGACGAATCACTAAACACAGTCGATGAAGTCCTATTAATTTATGACTAGTTTTGTTTGCAGCACAACAACAATTTTTTTAAACTATCATAAAATGTTAGTACTTTCTGACATTATGACACAATATGAGACCGTTTGAATACCGTATATATGTTTTTACAAAACAGATAAAATAGAAAGTTTAGGCTTAAGCAATTTTTCAAGGTTTCTCGTACTGCTATGGAACAAATTCTCTTTGTAATGCGTACTGTGATTAAGTTTTTGAAACGGTGCTAGACATACTCCACTCCATCCCATCTTCTTACTATATATGTTACCTATATCCGGCCAAAAAAGAATAAAGCACTCATCGTTGGGACGCTGCCTTAAGCCTATTTTGGAGTCATTGGACCTTGTGCAGGAGAAAAGGAGTAAACCCAACGGTGACAGCAAGGTATCCAACTCACACTGTTTTATAGCTACTATAATGGTTTCTCTTTTTACGAAATCAGGAATCTTGTTTGCGAAACCCACATATTTTTTACGCAATATGTGGATTCAGCCCCCAACTTGTGCGTATGGCTTATTTATAGGTTGACCAACATATATGAGCCTTATTGAGTCTTTCGTCTAAACTGTGGTGTTTCCCTCATTCGTGATCGAAATTAGATTCGAATAGAAATCGATTTCGATAATTCGTGATTTTCTAAAGATGTGATAAGTGTAAATATCAATATACAACACTGAATAAATTGCAAACAAAGTCATAATTTTATGTGCGACAAAAGTTCAACAATATTTCATTTGTGCCAAAAAAATATTGAAGTTTATCTTAATTAAATACACATAAAATGGATCCACAGACATTATACTTTTCTCTAATAAAATTGTTTTATTATCTTTTTTTTCCTATTTTTTGGCAAAGCTTTATGTTTCAAACTAGTTTGATATTTGCTAGAGAAACCTAAGCAGGGGGAGAGAGATAAAAAAAATTCATTATAGGTGTATTAAATACATTTTGTTTTATTTTGTACCTTGCGCCACGTTTTGGAATCCTTTACTGGCCCAGAAGCATTCAGCTTGCATGTTAGGTGCTCCCAAAGAGCTACTGGGCAAAATATTTTTGGCCAAATCAGTATGCTTTGACATAAAATTGGCTAAGATTTCTTTTTGAGTATAATTTATTTTCGACCTAAGTTAATACGGTATTATTACTTTTTTCTTAAACATATAAAACGGTATTCATAAAAAATAAAACATTGCTGAAACACATTTTAAAACAAATTTTTCATATAAAATTTTTTCTAAAATGTATTTGAGCAACGTTTTATTTTTTATGAATACCGGTGATAATATTTTAAACATTTTCTTTTTTCCGCTTCTCTATGTTATACGATTTCGATTGAATTTCTGTATACTAGTAAAAACGCTCATGATTGCATTCGAACGATCACCCACTGTCGAATCACATCATCGCAAATTTCGATACATTTTATACGACATCGAATAAGGGAATCCCAAACGAGCATAAACTCGTGAGTTCTTGTGAAAAATCGCTCGCAACCGAATGAGGGAATTAGCCCCCAGGATAACTCCAACATAGTTTACTTCGTCGGAAATACAAATGGATGGGTCAATGGGCCACTGAATCCCACAACGCATTACAGAGACAATTTCTTCTGCCTGCAGACGTATTTCCTGCCACTTATAACGTAGGAAGTTTCAAATCAAATATTTTCCTCTTTCCACCTCCCTAAAACGGTTTCACCTCATTCGCGCACAATGCACGGCAGTTTCAGATCTTGTCCTCAAAGTAACGGCCAGAATAAAGGCATAAAAATAAGAAACTAAAGTTCTCACATTTTTAGTGTGAGTCTGATCGCTTCTTATTTGATGATTTTATTTTAAATATTATCATCTTTTCCTCATGAAATCTATTAAATTCTTTAATAATTAAAAATTTGCATTTTTTCCCACACATTGACATTATTTCAGAAAAACCAAAATACTGCATAAACTTTTGCATGTTCATAGAGCTAAATTGAAAAATGAATTACCAGTAAAATTGAAAAATTCAATCTTAATGAAAACTTCTGCAAAGTTTTCCACTTTAAAGCATTTAAATGACACTTGAAGAGTAGGAAGAAAAAAAAAAAACAAAATACAAAAATTGCAAAACTATTAGACAAAGAAAAATGCATGAAATTTCTTCAAAAGCAAATTTTTTTTCTGCAGGTTGTAACAAAATTTAAATACGGCAAAATGGTTTAAGAGAATTTGTGGCCTAAAATATAAGTGTGTGTAAGTATGTGCCAGCAGAGAAAACAAAAATTGGAAGAGAAAGCATGGCAAAAGCTTTTTAAAGCTCTCCGGCAGTATAACAGTATTTTCTGTGTTGCAAATCATAGTCCTTGGGGTTCTATGTTCGTTCTCTGAAAGAACAAAAACAAAGCAACACATACCCACGAACAGGGTTGTCAGATTTCTATTTAACGTTCTACCCCAATTCAATGTAGAAAAATCCAAGATAAACAAATCTTTATGTAAGGTTTTGCAAAGATTTTTATCAACCATCAAACATAATTCAAAAATAAATATATTTATTTATTTGCTATAAGAGCCAATTGAAATGTATTATTTAAAGTCTGAATTATTGTTTAAGGTCTGACACACCTATTAATTGTTTTCAATACTTTTCAGTCCTCTAGATGACAAGTTGACAGGTACCATCAACGAAATGTTGGCATATTTTAATGAAATTTTAATTTTATTGAACTATGATATTGTAATACATTTTTATTAAATTACTTTTTCAGGCTCAAGTTCAACCCTTGGTTTGTCACTTTTTAATCAATATCAATTTGGTTGCCGAGTGATTAAAGCGGCTGTGCCGAAATTGTGAAATCTGACACATCCAAAGTTCATAGGGTGCTGATGAAGGGTGTTTGCTACCCAGAAACAGCCGGTTGTCCACCTGGCTATTAAAATTTTACATTTCTTTAATTAATTGATATTAATTAAAAAGTGACAAACCAAGAGCTGAACTTGAGCCTGAAAAATCAATTAAATATAAATGTAAATACTTATAAAAGTTTTTAAAAAATTCGATGGGCGATTTTTGTTTTTGACCCTTCAATTTAGAATTTTATTGAAAAATTGTCCAATTTGTCCCATGCTGGATGTAGCGTGCATTCTTTTTTCAGTTTATGATTAAGAATACAGTAAATTTCAAGGCCTATACTTTGACAATATTTAAAACTTTTTGTTTTGATTAAACATTTTTTTTTTAGAAAAACGTTAAACAATTACACCGGTGTTCATAAAAAATAAATCATTGTTGAAACACATTTTACAACAAATTTTTCATATAAAATTTTTTCTAAAATGTATTTGAGCAACGTTTAATTTTTTATAAATACCGGTGTTAAGCTTCAGTTTTGTAAAATTTTAGCCATTTTAATCTAATTTTTCAAAGACTTGACTTTGATCTCTTCTCACGAGCACACGCCTAAAGATACCTACAAATTTTGTTTTGCGGAATATCAAGAAATATCTAAGAAATAGGACTTTGGCTACGCCAAACAAAGTCAAAAACAAAAACGAAAATTTCAAAGTTCAAATATCTCTTAAATTATATACGATATCAACAAAACCTACAATGCGTTTTGTTAATCTATTAATTCATATTTACAAAATTTATGAATCGAACAAAGTTACTCATACCCGAGGGGTAGTCAACTTTGACACCCTGTAGGTCAACGTGTAATACAACAGAGTGCTTCAAATTTCATTAGTCTTCAAGACTAGCTCCTCCTCTATGATTTTTTCCTACATTATTTTATCATCAGCTCGCTTATATCAAATGTATAGATTTATTACCCTTCTTTTTTTTTCCTTTGGCCGCACTGTGCTAGTGTTGAGCTTAAGCCTGAAAAAGTAATTTAAGAAAAAAACGTATATTTAAAACTTTCCTTTAACATTTGAACGAAAAAACATAAAAACTAAAATTGCAAATGAAATACACAAAGAATAATAGTATTTTAGGTGCAAAAAATATATGTACTTTATTGATTGTTTTCTGTCTGTTTTAGCCATCTATATGCGGCCAACATTTCGTTAATGCCACTCATCTCGTCAGTAGAATCGAAAAAAACTTAAAAGAATGTTTAAAACATTACAATATATACCATTATTCCCATGAACACAATGAGAATTAAAAATACACAAACCTTCGATACAGAAAACGATTTCACAACACGTTTAGTTTTATTCACAGCCTTCAAAAAGCGAGTTGAGAGCGAAGAAAACTAAAAGTGGGAACGAAGGGATATGTTGTAAAAATTCAAAGATTCTTTTAAGTTTTTTTGAATCCACTGACGACTTGAGTGGCATCACCAAAATATTGGTGGCATATAGACGGTTGAAAAAGACAGGCAATTAATAAGATATGTATGTATATTTTTGGAATATACATGTATGTATATTTTTGGTGTATATTCCAAGAATACATTTCAACTGGCTAACGTAGCAAATAAATAATTTTAGTTGATTTCTGATTAAACAAAGAAAGAAAACAAGCAAAGCTGAAAAATTCCAAAAAATTTCTTTGGAAAATCAGAAACCATGAGCAAAGAATCATAAAAAGAAAAAAGTATTTTGTGCAAGAGTTTAATATTAATTAAATATGGGAATGGGAGTCCGAATTGCGAGAATTTTTGTTAGCCAAGTGGTTCAAGTGTCAGTGCTAAAATACTGAAATTTAGCATGAACGAAATTTAGATGGGTGGTGATGAGTAGCGTGGTGGCTTCGAAGCAAATGCTGTACCCCAGTTAAAATTTTACTCACAAACAATAATATGAAAACATTTTACTAGAGTCCGATTGAGCTCGAAGAAAATTCAATATTATCAGTACTCTCTTCTTGCTAATGACATAACAAGGGGTAATTTCCTTCAATTGGCGAAACGAAGCTGATATAGAGCATATAATACACTGTAGCGATATGACTTTAATTTTTAAGATTTTTTTCATCAGAATAAGACTCTAAAATAAAATTTCCAAATTTAAAATAAACAAATTATTTTAATATGTTTATTTTAAAATATTTAATAACATGAAAAAAAACCATAACGATAAAGTAAAAAGGGGAATGTCATAATTCAACAAAAAGTAGGTTCAATTCGCCTCAAAAAAAAAAAAAAAAATTAATAATAATAATGGTGCTTATTCGGGAAAACGTGCTAGTGAAGTGAATCTGTACATGTAAAACAAGAACAAAATGTCAAGAGTACAAACAAATTGTTTTTATGTTTCGTACAAAATTTACCGTTTACTGGTGAAAGAGATACGCGTGGCCAACTACCTCGTTAATTTTATTCTTGCGATGTAGGGAAAACACAAACAATTCTTCATATTTTGTTTTTGTTTGCCAAGGAAAGTTGCACCTCTTCGGCGCGTTTTTCAGAATAGCCACCAATAATAATGTGGGATAAAATATAGAAATGTATTGATAGTTCTTATATGGGTACCCTGCCACGAAGGCCATAAGGGCAAAGATAGGGCAGACTGCTTATATAAAATAGGCGAAAAAAAGTCTGTTATATATCCTGAACCATTCTGAGGGGCTAACAATAGTTTTAAGGGGAGCATTTTACTACAACGGGAAGGGATTGTGGACCTGGACAGAAAAGATATTAGACTATATACTGGGTTAACGACGGAGCACTGTAAATTAAGTTACCACCTCAAGAAACTTAAATTGATAAGCAGTGATTTCTGTAGACTCCGTAATAAGGAGAAAGAGACGGCGGAATGCATCCTTCGCGAATGTATCGCAGCATATAGATGCAGAGCCACACTTCTGGGCGCTGGGCTGTTGGATCCTAAGGACCTCAGCAACATCAAACCAACGGCAGTAATGAGGTTTGAGGTTTCGGTCTGTAGGGAACAAGGGCTGCACAATAAACTTTTTGGTCGAAGTACACAATTGGCCCCAAATGATAACAATAATAATAATAGTAATTGATAGCTTCCTTGATTCTCAAATTAGTAGTTTGCTTATAGTCTAGGTCTCGGTCGATAGGGAACAAGGGCTGCCTTAAAGATATTTTTGCTCCAAGTGCATTTATGACCCCAAATGATAGCACTTGATAGCTTCCTTCTTTGCCGAAAAACGAGTCAAGTACATTCTCGTGCAGGCTTAATTAATAGTTTAGATTTGTTGCTTTATTAATTTTCCAAAAACTTTAAAATTTTAAGAGCTCGCAAAATAAAATTACTTGAGATTTTTCTTAAAATTAACATGGGCTTTTCTTCGGCGTACACACTATTTTATACATAATGGTTAGAACATAAAAATGTTTTTTTTAGATTTTACTTTAAAAGTTCCTCTGCACAAATTCATGACTTATCGGAAATAGGCAACTAACTGGCCAGTAAATTTACTAATCACAAAAAAACTCGCCATATCGTCAAAAACTTAAAAACTTCGAAACCAAGCAGGCTTTAAAATCACCGCGTTTGGCGAGAAATCAATACAGCTGACAACCCTGTGCACGAACTCTTGCGCCACATAACAAACAGCGTTGTCGAACAAAAATAAAAGAACAACTTTCAGTCTTTATGAAACTCACGAGCGCTTTGGAACGGTTTTTAAACGAGCGAGATATAAACCGGGCGCGTACCAAAGAAAAGAAATACATACATGTGCACATTGTTTATGTATATAGTAAATAGATATATCTTAAAAAGCAAAGCAAAAAAAAAAAAAAAAAATAAAAACACATAAAAACGTTGAACTTTATAGTAAAAGATAATAACAACAAAAACAACAACATTGCAGTCATTGGATTATTTGGGTGCTGGTGTGTGTGAAAATTCCTTTGGTGTGTTGAAATTGCCAAAGAAAAAACCAAAAAATATGGCATAAAATAACCATGATATTTAAGAAATAAAACAACTTAAAGCCGATTTTGAACCTAAAAATATGCTACGACTAAGCAAGACTTTTCAAATCATTTAAGCAAGCTTTCAATATTCTGATAAAATAAAAATAGTGCACGAAAAGAAATTTAGCAAAATAAAATCTTTAATCTTTAACATATTTGAATTTAGCAATATTTTCATTAACTTATCTAAATGTATGTAAGGTTTTAATAATAAATAAGAAAACATATTTAACACAACAAAACCCAAATTCAAGCTTCCAGTTAAAAATTATATCTAAAAATATTTATATGTAGTTAAAAAGAAAAACCTGTATTAAAATATATATTTTTAGCAAGTATACATATATGTATGTGAAGAAAAAAAAATATTGTGCAAATATAAAAGTAAATAATCTAAATAAAATGTTTTTCCCTTCAACGGCACTCAATTGCTGTCACCGATTTTAAGGAGTAAGAAAAGACACAAAAATAAAGCATATTTTTTGGGTGAGCAAAATTTTTATTTCTTGCAAATTTTATGAAAAATAGCTAAGCTTATTATCTAGCTGTATGCATTTGTTTACAGATTTCAGTCTTTTACATAAACGAGAGAAATTCTTAAAAGCTGGGGCACCGTTACGGCATTCATGGTCGCATGAATTCCGTTTGTTGCTTATTGTTTTGTTTTTGTTTTACATTATTTTCATTCGATTGCGAATGCTGCAATCCGGCACCTGAATAAAATTCAGCATACATAATATGCCTTCCTGTGACAGATTGAAGTTAGTCAACTTTACATTTACGCTACAAACCATAACCATTGCTCAGCTTTCTTTGGTTTAACCACAGGTGCTGGGGAAAAGTTGAGAGCATTTCAATGCTTCATAATGGACGGCGTTTGACTCCAAATATTTGCAAAAAAAAAAAAAAAAATATATTTTTTCATAATGTTAATTAATTTCTTAATTCAGGTCCAAAAATGAACCTTTTCAAAAAATATTTGCTGTATTTCTCAGCTGTCTATATGCCGACGACATTTCGTTGGTGCTAATCAACTCATCAGTAGACTTGAAAAATTCTTAAAAGTGTGTTTGAAACTCAACTACTTATTCCATAATTTCCATGAACAGAATGAGAATCAGAAATGTTCAAACAAACCTTTAACAGCAAACATTTCTTTTTTTGTTTTGCAACACCTCCACTTTTCTTTGCAACCTTCTATACAACGAGTCACCATTGGTTACTACGATTTGTATGAAAAAGTAAACGTTTTTGAATATTCAAATATGAACTTAATTATTTATTTGCTTTAAGAGCCAATTGAAATGTATTAATTCATGTATTTTTTTTTTTTTTGAAAAGGTTCATTTTTGGACCTGAATTAATACATTTCAATTGGCTCTTAAAACAAATAAATAATTAAGTTAATTAATTTCTTATTATTTGAACTTTTTCCTATATAATTATTTGCCACTCAGTTGTCGCTTTAGAAACATGAGCCCCTGAGTTCAAAGACGGGTGCTGACGAGAAAGTGTGGCGGCTTCGAAACAACTAGTTGTCCACCCTGCTAAATGTCTTTGATGTTTTCTTTGTCTAATTTAATTAATATCAATCACAAGGATAATATAGAAAGAACTTGAGCCTGATAAACTTAATACAGAAATAGTTTTTTCATAATGATAATTAAACTATAAAATTAAGAACTCCAAAATAATTCAAAGTCCCAGGGAGCATTAAAGTTTTCCAGCTCTTTGAAAATGTTAATTTTTTGGTTTATGTAGTGTAGTGTAATTTGTTTTAAATATTGCGGATATAAAAATGTGTGTGTGTTTTGTTTTTAATGGAATTACACTGTGAAACAAATTCAATTTAGCAAAAGTTAGGACGATTCTTCGAGTGGGGGGTGAAAATAGAGAATAAATTAGAAGACCCGTATCGCGGAGTTTGTTTATGTTCGTTCAAATAGTTTTTTAATCGATCTTTGAACTTTGCAGTCAAATGCCGATATTCAGCATATTGTATTATTAATTGGATTGGAGCTCAATTCAAAAAAGACAAATTATTAAATCAAATAAAACATTAAAACATCTCTTTACAAACAAAAGATCCAAAGTTAACATAATTAATAAAGATAATGTAGTATACAAAGTAAACAATGTAACAAAGTTTACATTGGCACTACAAAACGATCGTTGAGCGTAAAACTAGAAGAATATAAAAATAGCATTAAAAACGGAAAAGAGACTACGGCTTTAGCACAACATGTAAAGAGCAGCAAACACACAGCAGATTTCAATAGCGTAAAAATCTTAGACCAAGAGAAATCACATAACAAGAGAAACACACTAGAGAGCCTTAGAATACAGCAGAGATTAAGTAAAACTTTGAACACTAAAGATGACAAGGATCAAACAAAACTGCAATATCCAATTGCATTAAACCAAAAGTAACTAAACGTGATATGTGTAGATTTGTATTGCTATTCTACAGAATGTTATTTGTTGTTTTTATTTTTTTTATTTATTTATTGTGCTAAAACTTGACAAATTTAACTTAAACTGTAAGTTGGAAGAAAAAAAGAAAATTCATATTAAATCACTAAAAATAATTACCGAGATGTGTATGTATGTTCTTATATAAAAAATATTTCTTCAACAGATTAAAATAAAAATTAAAAACATCTCCTGAAGAAGTCGACAAACTTTATCGACGAAACGTTGAGAGAAACCCATGATGAAATAAAATTGTTTTGTTTACATCTTTTTTAATATTAATCCTGCGATTGGTCAAAAATAAATGTAAAAAGGCAAAATGTATTCTTAGTCAAAAACGACTGTCACTATTCGTTAAAACGCCCAATATAATCATGCAATTGCCGCAGTTAAATTTGCGAAGAAAACAGGAAATTTTTTGCATAATACTCTTTCTTGGTGTGGTCACATGAATTATGTTTGCAGAAGCAGATACTTGTTCTAGGCGTACAGCAATCTAGTCTACTTAATATTACCCTCCCTCCAATCAGTACTAGACATTTTTTGGCGTTATTTTTAACTTCCTCAAAATTAAAAAAAAGATTTTGAGTTTTATCACACAAAATCATTGTCAATTTTGATCATTATTTTTATAGAAGATATGAAAAGTAAAGTTGAGGACTTATTAGCTGGCATACACACCATGATATTTTATTGTTGCCAACATGTTGCCATTTTGTTTATACATAAACCTTGTTTTCCATTCAAAATGGCAGCTCTTAATTGAAACAGCTCACATATGTACATACATATGTATGTACATAAGCAAAAGCAAGAAAAGTAGTTAGGAAATTTAAAATAACTTAAAACTAAAAGAAACAGCCAAAATAAATTTTTTATTGCTTATTACCATTCATGCGTATATATGTATATGTACAGTTAAACCTCGATTAACCGGCTCGCGCGGGACCGGGACTAGCACGGATAATCGAAATACACGGTTAATAGAGGTTTTATTATAACGTATAAAATTTACTGTAAATTTTAATTTTGTTATTGAACTTCTGTGTTGTAATACATTTATATTAAATTACCTATGCACCCTATGAACCCTATGAAAAAAAAAATATCATTGCTTTGGTTAATGTTAGTTAAGTATACAAACAGAAAGTAAAATTGCGTGAGCTTTGGTTGCCGAGTGGTTAAAGCGGCTGTGCCAAAATTGTGAAATTTGACACGTCCAAAGTTCATAGGGTGCTGATGAAGGGTGTTTGCTACCCAGAAACAGCCGGTTGTCCACCTAGCAAATAAATTTTACTTTTCTTTACTTAATTGATATTGATTAAAAAGTAGTGAAAACCCAAGGGTTGAACTTGAGCCTGAAAAAGTAATTTAATATTAACGTATAAAATTTCATTTGTCTTTAATTGAAAGAACTTTTCTCGCTCTCTTTGGCAATTGGCTATTTGAAGGAGCCATCGTCCCAAAACAGGTGTTAACAGATCAAATTTCACTTACATAATGAATTAAAAAAGAAGCACGTAGTACAATTGTGTCCAGACATTAAAAAGGGGAATCACCGGATTCAAATTAACATAATAAAAAATCATATGAATGCTGCACGGATAATAGAGGTAAAGCACGGTTAATAGAGGTAAAAAACCACAGCACGGATAATAGAGGTAAAAGAACGGATAGTAGAGGTAAAAAATCAAAAAGATCTGCATGCCGGTTAATAGATGTAGCCGGTTAATAGAGGCCCGGTTTAACTGTATATGTATGTATATGCATACATACATGTGTGCACGTACGTAGACATCTATTCTTTTCCTGATGAAAACTTTGACACTTTTGGTGAGAAAAATCGTCTCCTGTAAAATAAAATAAATTGACTGCTAGTACGTCTTTTGACAAAAGTCACTGATTGCCGTATCCCATAAACCCCCCCCCCCCCCCCAAAAAAAAAGAAAAACAATGCAAAATTTGCGTTTTTTCTTGTCTACTAGTTGTATCCTATAAACTGCCTGTTAATTGAGTACATTTAATTTTGTTTATTAACACATTTATATACCAATTTATCTTGCTTAAGCTCAATTCTATGGTGTATAATTTTGTGTCTGGAATGATACAAATATACATACATATGTATAAATAAGCGGATATGTATGGCATAGAGAGTTAAGTTAATAAACGAGTATAAACAATGATGTGAATGCTAAAATTATACCAGAAAAATATGAAGTGAGCATACAAATAATTTATGAAACAAAAAAAAATAACTAGAAAAGACAAACAAACAGCTGCTAGATTTTAGGTTATGAAAAATTGAAAGGAACACTGCCGTTTCAGTGTATGACATATTTCAACCGCTATCACCGCTTTTGTGCGAGGATACACTTTTGGCAAATACAATTAAATATAATATCAGTAAAATAAAGAATGAATAATGATATGTGTGTGTGTATTTTGATAATGACAATTGGCTGACAATTTTTCATACGCAGAAAATCTTTCATCCGTGTAAGCTGACAATTTTCGTTGGTAGGTAAATTTATTGTCAGACAATTGTCTGGCAATGAAATTGTAAGATTTTCTTGCAATTGTCTGAACTGACAATTTTCTTAACGCTGACAACTTTGTATTTCTAGTAGATTGACAGCATGGTGTTTAGGTCTTACAATATTGTAAGATCTGACAACCGTTGTAAGATCTGACAACCGTTACTTTTAAAATTAAGTTGCCACTGGCAACTCTACATTTTACGCACGACACATACACGGTCTTCCTTCTAACGTTTTTTTTTTTCAACCAGTGCTTATTTCGTGAATGGCAACACTTAGCTCATGTCTGATTTGATAGATAATTAGTTTCATCCAAGGCAGCTTGATACCAGGTAGTCTTACAAGCCCAGCTGACTTCTGCTTTTAGCTTGTATAACTGTCAAAATACACAACACAAAACACACATACTCGAACAAATGGCTGACAGTAATTCAAGATTTCTACCAACAAAATACAGGAAGTGTTTGTTGGTGTTGTGTTTGTTGTAGTTATGCTGCCTTGGTTTCACCCTTCGGCTGAACGAATATGGTTGTGTACACGGTTCACCAAGTGGGCCTGCGATCGATTTACTGCAGATGCCGGTTTTGCCACAAAAAAATTATCTTTCCAAATGAAGCTCATTTTGATTTTGGCGGCTATGTAAACAAGCCAAATTGTTGCATTTGGGGCACAGGAAACCCTCATGCATATATTGAAAAGCCGGAGCACCCAAAACGAGTCACTGTTTGGTGCGGATTCTGGTCCAGAGGCAGATTTGGTTAATTTTTCTTCAAAAATGAGCAATGAATGGACCTTGCCAATGGCGATTGTTATCTGGCCATTTTGAACAAATTTTTGTGCACAAAATTTGAAGAGGAGGATATTGGCAACATTTGGTTTCAACAGGACGGCGCTATGTGTCACACAGCCGAAGCTACACTCGAGGTGGACCCTTTTTTTTTGCCTTTGTTTTCTTAGTTATACTGCAATATTGTAAGCTCAGCTTGTTAGCCAAATACAAATGTAAAACAAAATAGAGTATATAACATTATAAAATATCATGTTAAGACGTGCAAAACAGTTTTCGTGAAATTCATTTCCAGGGCAAACTTTATATAAGGACCTTCACTAAAATTGTCTGCTCATATTCTTAGCTATTGTACTAAAATGTAAGCTATATTTGAAACTTTGAATTTATAATTTAATACTGAATTTCACCAAATATTTTGTAGGCAATTTAATGGTGTTCAATAAAAATTGATTTGCAATTAAAATGTTGCACTTTAGTTCAAGAGCTCATTAAGCCATAGTCAGGTTTAAAATCGGAGTAAACACCTTTCTCGTTTACAATTATTAATAAAATTTTTGCAACTTTTGCTTTCGAAAACATGGCACATGTCCAACGTAATTTTTGAGGTACGTTTGTGATCAAAAATTAAAAATCTTATGTAAGTTGAAAAATGTTGATAAACACAAGGAAAAGCGTGTGAGTTAAAGACTTAACAAAGCACATGTAAAAACACATCGTGTGGGTGGGGTCTTAAGCCAGAGTGTACGATATGTTACATGTTCTGCCAATATGGTGACAGTGATATTCAGAAAAGAACGTGATAATGTACACAAGAGTGTCATATTTTTTTTTTTCTTCGAAAAAAAAAAAAACATGATTATGTCATGTAAAAATGTCAGAAAAGCATATGCCGTTAATTTTGCAGCTTGCAAATGCCTGTCGTTTCTGATATTGTAGTGTAAGATAAAATAAAAATTTACTGTCTTTATGAAAACTTTTTTAAAGAAATCATAAATTTAAATTGAAAATGAAAACAACCGATGTTGTTTATATCCGATTTGTTTTAAGAAAATATTACTACATTTATACGTACTGCTTATTCGCGAATAAAATTATTGTGAATAGAAAAATTTGGCGTATAAACAGTAAATAAATTTTTTAATTTGTGATTAACAAAGTCATGAAAACAGTAGTGATTAAAAAGCTATTCCCAAATAAAACACAAAATGTTGCCACTTTTTTTTTAACGATTTTAAAGTTTTCTTCTATGTGGCACACGTACAATCATATGACAGAAAGGAAATAATTTACTAAAAATTGCATGAAAACAAGTCTGCGCCTTCTTCTTTCACTAGCGATTACAAAAGTTGCATGCCTTTTGTTGAACCATTCTTGCAATGTTTCGTGGCTTTTCTGCATTAATTGAATTGTAAGAAACATCATAATTTTTTGTTTCTCCATTATTATTTTTGTAATCACATCTTTTTCTGAACATACATATGTTGTGCTTAACAGTGTTACCAATTAGTTACATTTTTACCATCTGGCTTCACTAAAAAATACAAATTTTCTGCATTCGCATTGACGCATAAACAGTGAGTTATTTATTTGCGAATAGTTTTTATTTGTGAATAGGCTACGTATAAACGTAGTGTTTTCATGTCATATTATTGTTTAATGATTCCATACGAAACTCTAGAATAATTTACTTATATCAAAGAACAATGCTCAAAAATACTACTAAAAATTCTTAAATGAACTTAATTATTTATTCGCTATAAGAGCCAATTGAAATTTATTACTTTAGGTCAAAAACTCTTGCTCAATTAACCGTGAAAATTGATTTTCCAGAGTGCTTACGGTCTTGGCCATTACCGATAATCGGGGTCTTATACCTTGTTCATACATGCATTTCTAATTGAGATAATATTCAGTTTATTGACATAATATTTTTTGCGTTCATACATACAAATATTGCGCTTACTCAATTAGTATTTGACAGCTGGAAAAAAGTTGTGAAAAATATTTTCAAATAAGAAAAATGGAAGAAAAACTGCCTTTTATTAAAAAGATTTTAGTGTTGTACAATAAAAATATGGAACTTGTACAAGTAGTGGGTTCATGTTATGACTCCAAAGCGGCAATAATAAAAAAGAAAGAGAAATAAAAATTTGGAAATGCTGCAATGTTTTTATTTTTATTGTATTTATTTTTATTTTTTTATTATTTTGTTTTGTTTGCTTTTGTTGACATTTATCTCGTCATTCATCTCGCATTGTATACTTTTGCTTATTAAACACATCTTTTACAGTGTTGTGTTTCATCTTTTTCTAAATATTCAAAGCAATTTTGAGTTTATTAAGCAATAACTTTATTGACTTTTTGTATGGAATATTGAGCTCAATAATGGACTTTATTGCGATTATCTCAATAAAGGCGCATGTATAAACATGGTATTGCAGCATATTCGTATTGCAATTAAAGATTTGATGCCCACTAAAAAGTCGCAGTTATGCTTAATTAACGAGATACATTGAAAAAAAAAAAAAATGTCTGGTCCCTTAAGTTATCAACGCGAAGTCACATCTTTCAACGCATTGTAGTTACTTTTTTTATCATCCATCATGAATAAATCTTCCTGTAGCATTCATTACAAAAACAACAGGGAAACTAAACGCATCAAAACACTTTTCAAAACAATTTCATTTGTTTGTTAAAGAGCTTAGCATTACAAAAACACAAAGGAAAAAAAGGAAAAGAAATGCCCCTACTACCATTAAAGTAATTAAACAGCTTCTGTTAAGAACTTCTGATGCTAATAAAATGTATTATATACACACAAACACTTGCAAAATATTTTTAACCATTATAAAGTTTAACTTTGTTCTTAACTTTTGCTATTACTGCAGCTCCAGCAGCAACTTGCATATGTTATCATTTTGGAATCATCTTTTTTTTTTTGTTGAATTATTTTCAAACTTTTCTTATGGTTTTAATTTAAAAGCATTAAGGCACTTAAAGTTTACAACTAAAGAACTTTACGTATTTATTATAAGTACAAATTATATGCTAAATGTTGACTTCTAATGGGTGTAATACTCGTCTATGGCATATATTTAGCATGGAGTAAGGTAAAACAAAACTACATATATACATATATAGATCAGGCTTTTACATATAACTACATGCCTGTATTCTTTATACTGTATTCTGTATACTTCTAATATTGCATTTTTATTTTAAAATTAAATCTTGTTTCTACTTTTGCTTTTCCTCAGAAGTCATCAACTTTTTTGTAAAAAAAGAACATAATAAAAAAGTGATGTTTAATTGATTTTTTTTAGTTAATCAGAGATTAACTATTGGATTTTATGTTTTTTGAGATTGTGAAGTTAATTAATTTTTATTGTTCGAACTTTTTCTTATATAACTATATTGTATTAATTAACTTCACAGTCGCTGGGCACAGCAAAGCATTTGAAAAATCTAAGAAATGAAATTTAAATTAACAATATAAGAAAAATATATAAAGTAAGTTGTAATACAACTTGGTTACCTTTGTGTGGTGAGAAACTCTCACCCGGTAAATATGCTATGATAAATATAAAAATAAAATAGAATGTGTTTGATATAATTAAAAATTTAGACAGTAAATATACAACAACTTGGGCGGCTGAGTGGCACCAAAGTGTCGCTTTTGAAACATGAGCACCTGAGTCAAGGACGCGTGCTGAAGAGAAAGTGTGGCGGCTTCGAAACAACTAGTTGTTCGCCCTGCTAAATGTCTTTGATGTCTTCTTTGTCTTATTTAATTAATATCAATCACAAGAATAATATAGAAAGAACTTGAGCCTGATAAACTTAATACAGAAATAATCACAAAAATAATATACAAAGAACTTGAGCCTGATAAATTTAATACAAAAATAATTATATAAGAAAAAGTTCGAACAATAAAAATTAATTATTTTTTGAGTTGTACAAATTTTTGGCGAACTTTCGCGTTCTGGGTCCAGTTGTGTTGCTTACAACTGTTTAAATCTTTTCTAAACCGTTTGAAACATATTTTTTGTGTTGTGCAAATCTTCTGCATATTCTTGTGTTTTTGGTCCAGTTGTGCTGTTTGCTACTGTTTAAATTCTTGACAATCAGTTGGTAGCATATATTTTCGATTTATGCTTCAGTTGTACTCTTTGTGACTGTTCAAATGATTTTTTCAATTTCAACATCTATCGGGCCTTGAAAGATTACAAAACTAAGTACACAAAATGTATATCAAAAATGATGTTTTAATATGGTTATGCATACATACATACATACATACATACATACATACATACATACATACCCAGCTAGCATTTTTTGAAAATAATGATCAAAAAATAGTCACATTTGAATATTCTAGTTGATTAAAATTATCAAATATGCAATCATTTTCTAATCATAAATGACTCTGTCGTCGGGAGAAAATGGTACCCTGCATGTGACTATTCCTGAATAGTAATTTATGATCTCTGCTTTAATGTAGTTTTCATATACATTTGTTATCACATGTGATAATATTTGCTGTTCACTTTTTAGTTGAATTTGCAATCATTTTATGATCATATTTTGAATCATTTTCGACCCTTTTATGAAATCGTTCAATGATCATATTTGGTATGATATTCTATAAATTTTTAAAACAAATCTTATCATAATTTGAAGTCACATTATGATCATATTGTGTATAATATTTGACCCTTTTTTTAATAGAAATCTGACTATAATTTGGTATAATTTTATGATAAAATATTTATTGTAATTCAATTATTCAAACAATTTATTATAATTCAATTAAACGCATTTACGAAACATAAGTATACAACTAGTTATCAACGTTTTCGTTTATTTGCACGTTCCTTCGCATGGACAAAATATTTCTGAAGGATACTATTTATTTCCTTGTCCTCGGCCTTGTACTTCAGATGACATATATCTATAAAGAAAAATGTTAAATTAAAATTAAATAATTTTTTAAATTGAAATTATTACAAACTTACTTTTAATAACTGTTGTTATAAATAGCTTTTCTGCACTCGGCTTTTGATTGGTACCCTTCCAAGAGAAAATAGAGGCCAATTCATCCGTGAAAACTTTTCGTATCGCGCTTCTTAAAAATAAAAATTTTCTAAAGCAAAATAAAAGTTAATGAGAAACAAACATGCGAATATACTTACAAACTCATCCAGCAATCCTTCGTCCTTCTCCAATTCATCGTCAAAGGTGTTCAGCTCATCCAACGACACGAATGGTAGTTTGTCAAACCTAGGGTTATTCTTAAAGATTGTGGAGTTGTGGTGTTTTCTGTTCTCCAATCTTACAGCGATTACTTCCTCCGTTAATTTGCCTATGGTCTTTTTACACTGCTGCACTTCCTCGATCAAGTTTTTCATATGCACATTGTTCGACTAAAGCGAATTTTTCAAAGATCGAACTTCATTTTGCAGCTCCATTGTTATACTTGTTGGACAAGGGATTACGGGAGTACAGACGTTTTCAACAGAAAACTTTTTTATAACAAAAATAGACACTAATTCCCACTTTAGCAATCAAAATCAAAATACTTATTGGAAGGACACTGTGAATGAATAAAATTTTAATTACATATTTGACAGAAAAAGAGAAAGTAAGATGATTACCGAATTGTGTCACATTTTAGTATCCAAGAATAGTCACAAAGAACTCAAGTAAATGATAAAAATTATTGTAATCAGTTTTTAATCCTAAGGAATAGACAAATTTGACTGTTCTTTTTGATGAAGTATATGAAAACTCAGTTTTTAATCACCAAAACTAGTCAAAAATGAGTGAGTAAGATGACAACTAAAAATTCAATCATCCAAATGCTAGCTGGGTACATACATACATACATACATACATACATACCTACTTGAGTAAGAGTTTAGGAAAAACTTTACTAAATACCTCTAAAGCAATATTTCGCCACATAATGACTGCTATAAATAAATGCCTTTCAATTATTTTCAATATAAAAAGTTCATTTACTTCTGTAACATCGTTACTGAAAAAGCTGATTTCGCATAAAATTCCCTCTTAGTTTTCACGTTGCATAACATTTATGGCAAATAAAACGATCAAAATTCGGATTGTAGTGAAAGAAAGATATGTGAAAAATAATAAAAAAAAAGAATCAAGAATAGTTCTTGAAACTAGTCAGATTACTTCACGAAGCTCACGAAAAAGTTGAGATTTTGTAACGCGTACTAGACGATAGTTTTTATTTAATATTAACAGAAGCTAAACACAAATTGCTAAAAGTTTCGCACATTTTGAAAAGAGTATAAAATATTAAGTTTTTGTTAATAGAATTCTTCATCTCTTCGGTATAAAGCAAAACGTATTATTACGCACACGCATTAATATGTCGTCTTTGATGTGGCTTATAGAGTTTTGCTGGTGTTTCAGTATAGAGTTATATATGATATATGTAGAGCTTTGCTGGCGTTTCAGTGCTAGTTTCAGTTTTAAACAAATCTTTTATGAAAACTTTTATAAGAACAAAGAAATAAGTAAAAACAAGCAGCTTCAGTTAATATTAAATTTTTGTCATTAATGTTATTTTAGCGGTCAAGGCTCGATATGCACACGCTAAGCTATTCACATTATATTATGCTTAATAAGTGGTTAAATCTTAATATTACAATGCTCATAAATTAACTTAAATGAATTATACTTTGTATTTTTGGGGGCAGCAACTTTGTGTGTCAAATAATTAAAAACATAATTAATGGGCCACAGAAACATTTCAACTCTAAACAATTTTAAGGCAAATACTGAATGGCATAAATTAAGTCTGCACGTAAATCCCTTGATTGTGGCCTACTTTAGACAGCAGCCATTATTGTTTTAAAAGCATTGAACCAACTTTTCTTTATTGTTTCAATGAAAACTAAAAAAAAAAAAAAAAACGAAAAGACAGGAAAACAACTGCAGCTCAAAAAAGTCCTCCTCTCTCATGTTCATTGACTTTTGAACTCAAATGTGGTTTTTATACGTGCAAAATCTTGAAGATATCAAAAAAAATTTTTTTTTCGTTATGCCAATGCAGCCAAACTGAGGATATTATAATGTAGTTTTATAATAGAATTTAGTTTTACTCTTTACATTTCTTTCTATTTCAACTGTGAGTAGTATATTGAATAAAAACAAAAAAAAAGAAAACTGCCAAACAGAAAGAAGGTAAAAATATCTATCAGTCTAACCAGTTTTGGCACAAATATTGGTCAAGCAGAACAAAGGAGAAAAAAAGGCAGCAAAATACTAGTAAAATACTCTAGAGTCACTAGTTCAACAGCCTCCAGTGGAGAGTGAATAACAATACAACAGGCTGGCAAAAAAACGAAAAAAAACTGTTATTCAGGCAATTCATTCCGAAACAAAAACAAAGAAACTACCAGCATAGCCAAGCCCAAAATCCGACAGCACAACAACTGAATGACAATTTTTATGAAAAATACAGCATCAGAATTTGTTTTTTTTTTTACATTTTTTTTTGGGCTACAAAAATTTATACTCCAGAGCATCATGGCATTAAAAATAAAAATAAACCTTTTTGTATGTGATAATGCAGCAGTTAGTGGCATTATAGTAATATCACATTCACACACATACATACAGTTGAGCAAAATACACTCGTACTTACAAACGTTTATATAGCAAAAGTAGTAAAGTTTTCTTTTTGAGTTAAATGCACTTCCGTGTGTTTTTTTTTTGTTTTTTATTTTTGGCTAAATGGGTTAAAGATAAGGACGGCGATAAAAAGACTTGAAAATGAAAATGAGATACCTGCCGGCTGCCGCCAGTGAGAAATTATTGTTAACAAACTTCATAAATAATAATAATAATAAAATAAAAGTAAAAATGTATTAATTCAGGTCCAAAAATGACCCTTTTCAAAAAATATTTGCTGTATTTTTCAGCTGTCTATATGCCGACGACATTAAATTTGAATGTTGATCATAATCCATGTAGCACCAGGGACTTATTTTAATTGACAGCGTTATCATATCTCAATATTTGTATTGCCGGCTCTTCACCACAGCTCAATTTCATACGTCCATATGTATAAGATGTTAAACATATCTAAAAATTTGACAAAATTATAAAACATTTTGTATTATAATTTTTAATTAACTGCATCATATGAATTAAATCTGTATATATGTATGTATGTAAGCCTGTATATACATTAATATCGGCTGCCCCAGGTAGAGCTTAATTTTATGGAACGTAATCCAGTGTGGTTTGCTTTGTGGTTTTTAACGTATACTTATTATGCCTGGCAGAGACCAAAATGTCATTCATACGCCTCAGGTATAAGTGTTGCATATAATTTTTGTGATGGAAAACGGGTTGCAATGCATTGATGAATTATTCAAATATATATATTTAACGTCCATATGTAAATTCTAATGTATAAATTTTGCACTATGAAAATTAATAGAAATTAAACTTGATGGGAATTTATAACAAAATATTAATACGTTGTATGAAATAATTTGAAATGATCATTATATTAGAATGTATTCGTACGAGAGTTGCCTTTTTTCGGCATTTACCAGCCTTAGTGTTGTAATATAGCTACTGACAGCTGTGTCGCATAGTTGCACATTTTTGAAGTTGTACGCACTCAGAACATTTTCACATACGAGCGCTATTTGTGTAGATTACAGCAACTTAAAAGATTCATCTCGGCCCAAAAATGGAATTTAGTCGTGGACATTTTGGTGAGCTTGTTTCTTACAGCTTTCGACGTGGATTAACTCAGCGGATGGATTAACAGAATTAAATTTTTGGCAATGAGGCTCCAGCGCGGACCAGTGTTTATATAGAAAAACATTTTTCCGTGATGGAGCCTCATGAATGGAGCTGTATACCATTGGGTATGGTGAATTCGATAGTGGTCGTGTCCCTTCAAGACAAATTTCGCGAAGGTCGTCCAAAACCAATTGTTATTCCGAAAACCATTGATGCGTGATTGAGGAAACAGACTTTAGTGGGATCAGCATCTGTTTCAATATTGCATAAACATTTGACTATCAAACAATTTTGTTCGCAATGGATTCCACACAATTCGTCAATCGCCCAAGAAAAAAGGCTCGTGTCGATTTGTCGAATTAAACGAATTATGGATTAAGTGGTATAGTTTTAATCATTCTTTTAAGAATGTTTCTAGTCTACTAATAAGTTAAGTGTCAACGAAATGTCAGCGTCGTATAGACAGAAAACAGCAATAAGATATACTTTTATTTTAATACCTCTAAATTTGCTCTTACAGCAAATAACAATTGAACTCTTTGTGAATAAAGATTTTTATTAAACAATCCATTTTTAACCAATTTTAACTGCTCCTAGTCCTTACACGAAAATTTCGTTTAACTACAAATTATTTTTACATCGATGTGTATATTTATACTGTAGTACTAAAGTTTGCAGCTGTTATCTTTGCAGCAAAACGAATTTTTGTCTACAAAAACGATATTTTTTGTTGAAACAGACGTAAAAGAAAAATGCTGAAATTTTTGTCTTCCTTCTTATACATCCCTCGCACCCCAACGACTTTATGAATCTACTCTTTATGCCCAACCTGTTGTCGAGTTGAATTTTGTACATGTGTAGATGTTTGTACTTTTGAATTTTTTCTTTAATAAAACCGCCACCTTGTGGTGTTTTTTTTTTTATATTGGTTTTTACACTGTATACATGTACTCGTAAATATGTGAGCTGCATTTTTATTCACATTTATACATAAAAGCATAAGAAAATTTATAAAAATAATATTTTGTACATGAGAATGTTTGCTTGTATGTACATAAATATGTACATATGTACATGCTCGCTGTATGCACTTGCTCTTCTTTTTGCTTGTGCAGAAATATTTGTGTCAGCAGCAAATGCTGCATTTACTTCATAATTATATTTCATCACCCAACAACGTGCGAATCAACATCATTAGAGAGCTGAAAAAATACTTCATTATCACTGCCATCATTATCGTCATTGACATCATTATCATCTGCAGCAGCAACAGCAGCAGGCAAGAGCCCAATTTCAGAGACGAAAAATCACGGGAATTTCATTTGTGCTCTTGTAACAACTCACTCTACTGCAGCGAAAGAACATAAAAATATTACGACTACATAATAAAATATTCACATAATACTGAGTGTTTTACGTCAGCTTAGGCGTCGCCGCCTGTAGTCTGCCAAAACATTTGTGGGTAACTTGCAAGAACAGAACCGAAAGGAACTAAAATTCAATTCTTTTTTAATTCTTTTTTTTTTAACTTACTACTTTTACACACATATTAAAAATGTTCTTTTTTACTTTGTTTGTGTTTAAAATTGTGCTAAAAGCTTGTGTTTATATGAAAAGATTTATACATCATATGAAAAATTTTAATGAATTTAGTACTGAAAATTCTTTTTGTCAATTCTGAGGAAGTAAAATCGATCCTAAGCGGGATGAAATAATTGAAAATGGTTCTTTGCTTAGGACTGTGTATTATTTGTAGGGGTTATCCATTTCGTCTTTACTATCGCTTAACTATCGCTTAACTATCACACAACGCATACAAATTATCAAAGAATACTACAAAAAAGGTGGTTCTGTCACAGCCGTCCTCTTAAAGCCGTGCTTTAAGAGGAGATTATGGTTTACATAATCGTCCAACTACGCAAGCAATTGGCAAAATTTGAAGAGACTGGAGTGGTTACAAATATTGTAGGGCCTGTGCATCGTTGTTTCCCTCTTTCCGCTGAAAATATCGCTGCTATAAATGATCATTTAAATGATGTAGTGTCTTACACATAATGTCAACGTTCAGATTTTATAACAAAAAAGAAATATCATGAAAAAATATATTTTATATGTGTCTTATTTATGTGTATTTTTGAAACCGCAAAATGGATATCTGGTTATATTAATAATTTG